>OX638216.1:0-2400000 GCA_951805285.1 Thymelicus acteon
GCTTGGCCGACTCGTTTTTATAAATATCTTTAAAATTCTTGTCAAAATTTTTCAAATTTTCACCGAAAACCCTCAAAAAACGTCTATTTTCAGATTTTCTTTTTCTTGCTACGCTCTATATTAAATTTTCCTTCATTTCTGAATAGCGCTTGTCGAGACCTACCTTCTGGTACCACTCACGTCGCGATCCGACCGCCTAAACTCGAAAAAGTCGCGGAGCGCCCTTCCCATATATACGAAACCACCTAAGGTCTGAAGTCACAGAATTTAAATTACGAAACAAACATCTTTGTAACTCTCCATACTTGCCCAAACATATAAGTATTATACATCAAAAGATCCGTCTTGATTTGCTCTTTTTGACTGTCTAATTACTTTTTGATTTCCCCATATATTTTCAAAATTTTCATTAAATTTCATTTTCTTTAAAAATAACATAAGTTTTAACAATAGTTTTTCTCAAATTTACCACCGACCGTCCACTGCGTGGTATCGGAGGATAGGTAATTGCTTGGCCGACTCGTTTTTATAAATATCTTTAAAATTCTTGTCAAAATTTTTCAAATTTTCACCGAAAACCCTCAAAAAACGTCTATTTTCAGATTTTCTTTTTCTTGCTACGCTCTATATTAAATTTTCCTTCATTTCTGAATAGCGCTTGTCGAGACCTACCTTCTGGTACCACTCACGTCGCGATCCGACCGCCTAAACTCGAAAAAGTCGCGGAGCGCCCTTCCCATATATACGAAACCACCTAAGGTCTGAAGTCACAGAATTTAAATTACGAAACAAACATCTTTGTAACTCTCCATACTTGCCCAAACATATAAGTATTATACATCAAAAGATCCGTCTTGATTTGCTCTTTTTGACTGTCTAATTACTTTTTGATTTCCCCATATATTTTCAAAATTTTCATTAAATTTCATTTTCTTTAAAAATAACATAAGTTTTAACAATAGTTTTTCTCAAATTTACCACCGACCGTCCACTGCGTGGTATCGGAGGATAGGTAATTGCTTGGCCGACTCGTTTTTATAAATATCTTTAAAATTCTTGTCAAAATTTTTCAAATTTTCACCGAAAACCCTCAAAAAACGTCTATTTTCAGATTTTCTTTTTCTTGCTACGCTCTATATTAAATTTTCCTTCATTTCTGAATAGCGCTTGTCGAGACCTACCTTCTGGTACCACTCACGTCGCGATCCGACCGCCTAAACTCGAAAAAGTCGCGGAGCGCCCTTCCCATATATACGAAACCACCTAAGGTCTGAAGTCACAGAATTTAAATTACGAAACAAACATCTTTGTAACTCTCCATACTTGCCCAAACATATAAGTATTATACATCAAAAGATCCGTCTTGATTTGCTCTTTTTGACTGTCTAATTACTTTTTGATTTCCCCATATATTTTCAAAATTTTCATTAAATTTCATTTTCTTTAAAAATAACATAAGTTTTAACAATAGTTTTTCTCAAATTTACCACCGACCGTCCACTGCGTGGTATCGGAGGATAGGTAATTGCTTGGCCGACTCGTTTTTATAAATATCTTTAAAATTCTTGTCAAAATTTTTCAAATTTTCACCGAAAACCCTCAAAAAACGTCTATTTTCAGATTTTCTTTTTCTTGCTACGCTCTATATTAAATTTTCCTTCATTTCTGAATAGCGCTTGTCGAGACCTACCTTCTGGTACCACTCACGTCGCGATCCGACCGCCTAAACTCGAAAAAGTCGCGGAGCGCCCTTCCCATATATACGAAACCACCTAAGGTCTGAAGTCACAGAATTTAAATTACGAAACAAACATCTTTGTAACTCTCCATACTTGCCCAAACATATAAGTATTATACATCAAAAGATCCGTCTTGATTTGCTCTTTTTGACTGTCTAATTACTTTTTGATTTCCCCATATATTTTCAAAATTTTCATTAAATTTCATTTTCTTTAAAAATAACATAAGTTTTAACAATAGTTTTTCTCAAATTTACCACCGACCGTCCACTGCGTGGTATCGGAGGATAGGTAATTGCTTGGCCGACTCGTTTTTATAAATATCTTTAAAATTCTTGTCAAAATTTTTCAAATTTTCACCGAAAACCCTCAAAAAACGTCTATTTTCAGATTTTCTTTTTCTTGCTACGCTCTATATTAAATTTTCCTTCATTTCTGAATAGCGCTTGTCGAGACCTACCTTCTGGTACCACTCACGTCGCGATCCGACCGCCTAAACTCGAAAAAGTCGCGGAGCGCCCTTCCCATATATACGAAACCACCTAAGGTCTGAAGTCACAGAATTTAAATTACGAAACAAACATCTTTGTAACTCTCCATACTTGCCCAAACATATAAGTATTATACATCAAAAGATCCGTCTTGATTTGCTCTTTTTGACTGTCTAATTACTTTTTGATTTCCCCATATATTTTCAAAATTTTCATTAAATTTCATTTTCTTTAAAAATAACATAAGTTTTAACAATAGTTTTTCTCAAATTTACCACCGACCGTCCACTGCGTGGTATCGGAGGATAGGTAATTGCTTGGCCGACTCGTTTTTATAAATATCTTTAAAATTCTTGTCAAAATTTTTCAAATTTTCACCGAAAACCCTCAAAAAACGTCTATTTTCAGATTTTCTTTTTCTTGCTACGCTCTATATTAAATTTTCCTTCATTTCTGAATAGCGCTTGTCGAGACCTACCTTCTGGTACCACTCACGTCGCGATCCGACCGCCTAAACTCGAAAAAGTCGCGGAGCGCCCTTCCCATATATACGAAACCACCTAAGGTCTGAAGTCACAGAATTTAAATTACGAAACAAACATCTTTGTAACTCTCCATACTTGCCCAAACATATAAGTATTATACATCAAAAGATCCGTCTTGATTTGCTCTTTTTGACTGTCTAATTACTTTTTGATTTCCCCATATATTTTCAAAATTTTCATTAAATTTCATTTTCTTTAAAAATAACATAAGTTTTAACAATAGTTTTTCTCAAATTTACCACCGACCGTCCACTGCGTGGTATCGGAGGATAGGTAATTGCTTGGCCGACTCGTTTTTATAAATATCTTTAAAATTCTTGTCAAAATTTTTCAAATTTTCACCGAAAACCCTCAAAAAACGTCTATTTTCAGATTTTCTTTTTCTTGCTACGCTCTATATTAAATTTTCCTTCATTTCTGAATAGCGCTTGTCGAGACCTACCTTCTGGTACCACTCACGTCGCGATCCGACCGCCTAAACTCGAAAAAGTCGCGGAGCGCCCTTCCCATATATACGAAACCACCTAAGGTCTGAAGTCACAGAATTTAAATTACGAAACAAACATCTTTGTAACTCTCCATACTTGCCCAAACATATAAGTATTATACATCAAAAGATCCGTCTTGATTTGCTCTTTTTGACTGTCTAATTACTTTTTGATTTCCCCATATATTTTCAAAATTTTCATTAAATTTCATTTTCTTTAAAAATAACATAAGTTTTAACAATAGTTTTTCTCAAATTTACCACCGACCGTCCACTGCGTGGTATCGGAGGATAGGTAATTGCTTGGCCGACTCGTTTTTATAAATATCTTTAAAATTCTTGTCAAAATTTTTCAAATTTTCACCGAAAACCCTCAAAAAACGTCTATTTTCAGATTTTCTTTTTCTTGCTACGCTCTATATTAAATTTTCCTTCATTTCTGAATAGCGCTTGTCGAGACCTACCTTCTGGTACCACTCACGTCGCGATCCGACCGCCTAAACTCGAAAAAGTCGCGGAGCGCCCTTCCCATATATACGAAACCACCTAAGGTCTGAAGTCACAGAATTTAAATTACGAAACAAACATCTTTGTAACTCTCCATACTTGCCCAAACATATAAGTATTATACATCAAAAGATCCGTCTTGATTTGCTCTTTTTGACTGTCTAATTACTTTTTGATTTCCCCATATATTTTCAAAATTTTCATTAAATTTCATTTTCTTTAAAAATAACATAAGTTTTAACAATAGTTTTTCTCAAATTTACCACCGACCGTCCACTGCGTGGTATCGGAGGATAGGTAATTGCTTGGCCGACTCGTTTTTATAAATATCTTTAAAATTCTTGTCAAAATTTTTCAAATTTTCACCGAAAACCCTCAAAAAACGTCTATTTTCAGATTTTCTTTTTCTTGCTACGCTCTATATTAAATTTTCCTTCATTTCTGAATAGCGCTTGTCGAGACCTACCTTCTGGTACCACTCACGTCGCGATCCGACCGCCTAAACTCGAAAAAGTCGCGGAGCGCCCTTCCCATATATACGAAACCACCTAAGGTCTGAAGTCACAGAATTTAAATTACGAAACAAACATCTTTGTAACTCTCCATACTTGCCCAAACATATAAGTATTATACATCAAAAGATCCGTCTTGATTTGCTCTTTTTGACTGTCTAATTACTTTTTGATTTCCCCATATATTTTCAAAATTTTCATTAAATTTCATTTTCTTTAAAAATAACATAAGTTTTAACAATAGTTTTTCTCAAATTTACCACCGACCGTCCACTGCGTGGTATCGGAGGATAGGTAATTGCTTGGCCGACTCGTTTTTATAAATATCTTTAAAATTCTTGTCAAAATTTTTCAAATTTTCACCGAAAACCCTCAAAAAACGTCTATTTTCAGATTTTCTTTTTCTTGCTACGCTCTATATTAAATTTTCCTTCATTTCTGAATAGCGCTTGTCGAGACCTACCTTCTGGTACCACTCACGTCGCGATCCGACCGCCTAAACTCGAAAAAGTCGCGGAGCGCCCTTCCCATATATACGAAACCACCTAAGGTCTGAAGTCACAGAATTTAAATTACGAAACAAACATCTTTGTAACTCTCCATACTTGCCCAAACATATAAGTATTATACATCAAAAGATCCGTCTTGATTTGCTCTTTTTGACTGTCTAATTACTTTTTGATTTCCCCATATATTTTCAAAATTTTCATTAAATTTCATTTTCTTTAAAAATAACATAAGTTTTAACAATAGTTTTTCTCAAATTTACCACCGACCGTCCACTGCGTGGTATCGGAGGATAGGTAATTGCTTGGCCGACTCGTTTTTATAAATATCTTTAAAATTCTTGTCAAAATTTTTCAAATTTTCACCGAAAACCCTCAAAAAACGTCTATTTTCAGATTTTCTTTTTCTTGCTACGCTCTATATTAAATTTTCCTTCATTTCTGAATAGCGCTTGTCGAGACCTACCTTCTGGTACCACTCACGTCGCGATCCGACCGCCTAAACTCGAAAAAGTCGCGGAGCGCCCTTCCCATATATACGAAACCACCTAAGGTCTGAAGTCACAGAATTTAAATTACGAAACAAACATCTTTGTAACTCTCCATACTTGCCCAAACATATAAGTATTATACATCAAAAGATCCGTCTTGATTTGCTCTTTTTGACTGTCTAATTACTTTTTGATTTCCCCATATATTTTCAAAATTTTCATTAAATTTCATTTTCTTTAAAAATAACATAAGTTTTAACAATAGTTTTTCTCAAATTTACCACCGACCGTCCACTGCGTGGTATCGGAGGATAGGTAATTGCTTGGCCGACTCGTTTTTATAAATATCTTTAAAATTCTTGTCAAAATTTTTCAAATTTTCACCGAAAACCCTCAAAAAACGTCTATTTTCAGATTTTCTTTTTCTTGCTACGCTCTATATTAAATTTTCCTTCATTTCTGAATAGCGCTTGTCGAGACCTACCTTCTGGTACCACTCACGTCGCGATCCGACCGCCTAAACTCGAAAAAGTCGCGGAGCGCCCTTCCCATATATACGAAACCACCTAAGGTCTGAAGTCACAGAATTTAAATTACGAAACAAACATCTTTGTAACTCTCCATACTTGCCCAAACATATAAGTATTATACATCAAAAGATCCGTCTTGATTTGCTCTTTTTGACTGTCTAATTACTTTTTGATTTCCCCATATATTTTCAAAATTTTCATTAAATTTCATTTTCTTTAAAAATAACATAAGTTTTAACAATAGTTTTTCTCAAATTTACCACCGACCGTCCACTGCGTGGTATCGGAGGATAGGTAATTGCTTGGCCGACTCGTTTTTATAAATATCTTTAAAATTCTTGTCAAAATTTTTCAAATTTTCACCGAAAACCCTCAAAAAACGTCTATTTTCAGATTTTCTTTTTCTTGCTACGCTCTATATTAAATTTTCCTTCATTTCTGAATAGCGCTTGTCGAGACCTACCTTCTGGTACCACTCACGTCGCGATCCGACCGCCTAAACTCGAAAAACCAACTCAACTCAAAGAACCAACCTAGCTCAAAATATTGATCTACAGAGACCTGTTGGATCACGCAACAACATCGAGAGGCTCTCACAGATCCAACAGCTGTCATACCAAATAGTGGCTGCCGTTAACGCAGGGAAAAGTGTTTCTGCAGAGAACAAAAAACTCATAATAAGCCTTGCAAATGAAATTGATAAGCTTTCTCGCGAAACCGTAGTTTCAGTCGAAAATAATTTTATCCTCGCAGATGTTAAGTCCACCATCGAAAGCACAATCAAATCCGAAATGTCCAAAATTAAAACTTTTCCAACAACGACAACCCATAAACCAAATGCACCCTCCACATATGCGTCCATAATATCAACGCCCAGGCCTGCTCCTGTAACTAATAAATCGAAACCATCCATCATAGTTTCTTCAACATCTGAAAACCAAAACAGGCAAGAAGTTGCAGAGCAATGGCGAAAGTCTATTCATTTCAAAGAGGTCAACTACGCTCCGTCTGGAATAAAATCAATAGGCAAGAACAAGCTAAAGGTTGAATTTGACACCCTACCCCAGCGGGATGAAACATTGAAACGTCTTGAAAAATCAACCTCAATCCGAGCTGAGCCCACGCGAAAGCTCAAACCAATGGTCATACTCAAAGGAGTATCCAAAGAAGTATCAAATCCCGAACTCATGGAAATAATACTCAAACAAAACGACGAGGTCAAACAATTAAAACCAACTCCGGAGGACTTTAAATTTAAGTTCCAAAGGAATAATAAAAATGAAAAAATGTACAATGCAGTCATTCTCACCTCTCCACCCGTATGGAAAAAACTCATGGAGTTGGGGCGTGTTAATGTCGACCATCAAAAAGTACACGTCGAAGAGTTTATACCCCTGCTCCAGTGCTACAGATGTCTTCAATTCGGTCATCTAAAAAATCATTGCACCAGCAACACCAGTTCTTGCTCACATTGCGGAGACCAAAACCACACTTTCACCACCTGTCCATCAAAAAACAACCAAAACTCCCTTAACTGCTCAAATTGCCACAGTAAAAATATTAAATATAAAACAAATATAGACACCAATCACTCAGCTACCTCTGATACCTGTCCCCTCAAAACTTCAATGAAAAACATTGTCCTGGAAAAAATCGATTATGGATTTTAACAAACAAACATTTAAAATATTACAATGCAACTTAGATAAAAGCTACAACAGTCATCACGAATTTATTAATTATTTAACATCCGAAAATTATTCGATAGGTCTCGTCAGCGAACCCTATGTTGGCAATGCGCTTACAGTTAAGGGCATTCCAGGATTTGAAATACACCAGTTTCCTCACAATAACGACCGTATTAAGGCATGCATTTTAGTTAAGTCCGGATTGGCTGCCACTTTGGGCATGTCAGCATATTCAACGCCTAACATTTGTGTGGTTCAACTTATCACCAATGGACGGAAATTATTCTTCGTTTCAGTATACATCGAACCAAAATCAGACGTAAATTCCACTTTGAATCGCCTTGAAGTGTTCCTTAAACATCACGACAACGCCTACATCATCGTAGGGGGTGATTTAAATGGTTGGCACCCAAACTGGGGGTCCTCAAAACCGAACAAAAGGGGCACAGCTATCAACAACTTAATAATAGCTAATGACTTGATCATTGCCAACACAGGTAACACTCCCACTTTTGAAACAATGACCCACGGTATCCTTCGAAACTCCATTATAGACATCACATTACATTCCGACAATTTGACTCACAGAATACACGACTGGAGGGTTAACCTTGACGCAAGTCCATCCAGCGAGCATAATGCCATCGATTACAAACTGAATTTAGGAAACATAAAAATACTTAAAAAGAAAAAGCAATCCACATATAGGTACTGTACAAAAGACACTGACTGGTCCATATTTAACAATTCGCTTAAAATTGCAATCAAAGAAAACAATATAGAAGACGCAATAATTAAAACACTGGACGGCCCAGGAATTGAGGCATATACTTTGAAAATTACCAAAACTATACAAAAGGTTTGTGAGGATACAATTAGGCGCAAAAACAACGCATATTATCAAATTCCTTGGTGGAACAAGGAATTAGATGAACTAAAAAAGAAAGTGATCAAATTACACCACAGAATCCAGGATCTCAAACGCTCTGGAAAACCGATTGAAAACGCCCTACTAGAAAGAGACGTCTTGAAGATGAAATATGCAGAGGCAATTAGACAAACATCTACTGACCATTTTCGACAATTTTGCAATCTTCAAGGAAAGGAAAATGTATGGTCATTAACAAACAGACTTTTAAAATGTACACCCCATTCTCACTCTTGCTTAACTGTTTCTTCTGGGAATTCTAAGCATACTGAAACATCAACTGATACAGCTCTAACCCTTTTAAATAAGTTTTATCCTGATGACACTGACGACATAACTGACGAACAAAAACTATTAAAAAACCAAATCTTTCAAAACCTCAACACAGAGGATGATCTGCCATTCACAGAAGATGAAGTTTTAGGATGCTTGAAGTCCATGAATGCCAATAAAGCACCAGGACCTGATCATTTGACGGCTGACATCTGCCTGGAATTCGCTAAAAGCTACAAAACAATTATCACAGCTATAATGAACAGATGTGTTGAAATTAATTACTTCCCAAAACATTGGAAAATTGCTCACGTTATAATTATCCCTAAACCTAATAAAATCAATTACTCTAACGTATCTTCTTATCGCCCCATAGGATTAATAAACATTTTTGGCAAACTACTAGAGAAATTAATCTGCAAAAGACTTACATATCATTTAGAAAAAACACAATTCACTAATCCATTACAATTTGGGTTTAAGGAACAGACGTCTACAACAGACGCCTTAAGAAAAGCCATAGACGTTATTACCGAAGCAAAAAACAATAAAAATCAAGTTATTGCCATTTCATTAGACATACAAGCTGCCTTTGATAACGCTTGGTGGCCAGTTCTGTTTAAAAGACTTAGATATGTAAAATGCCCCAATAATCTCTATAAGACAATTGCAAACTATATACAAGACAGGTCAGTGACACTCAATTTTGCAGATACCACAGTTAAGAAAACAATGACTAGAGGCTGCATTCAGGGATCGGTGTGCGGCCCCCTGTTCTGGAATATGATTTTAGACGACTTATTTGAGGTAAAACTACCAGAAGGCTGCCATCTTCAGGCATTCGCAGATGATGTTCTCTTGATTGTTCATCAAAAAAACCCGACAGACTTGCAAATTGTTGCTAATAAAGCGTTGAACTTCATAAATGAATGGGGAAAAGCAGTTAAACTTAAGTTTGGGCCTAGTAAAACGCAGCTTATCGCTTTCACACCAAAAGCTAAAACCGCCAAAATACTTTTTAATGACACCGAACTAGAATACGTTAACGATATTAAACTTTTAGGAATAGTAATAGATAAAAACCTTAAATTCATCCAGCACGTAAAACACGCAATAAATAAAGCACAAATAATATTTAAAAAATTATCTAAATTTGTAAGACCTACATGGGGAGCACAACCTGAAAACATACGCACAATTTATAAACAAGTAATAGAACCAATTATAACATATGCCGCTGGCATATGGGGGTCAGCAATTAAATACAACACAGTGATAAATCAACTTAGGTCTCTTCAAAGGGGATTCGCACTCAAAATTATTAAAGCCTTCCGAACCGTATCAGCTACAGCTGCTATTGCTTTGGCTAGATTAACACCTCTTCATCTCAAAATAAACGAAGTATGTCATATAGAAAAAACGAAAGCAACAGGCATAACACCTACATTGCCAAACGACATAAAGCTAGAAAAACCTACCAGAGTATCTGATCTGCTACACCCGGCTGAGCGCAAGACAATAGAATTTAGACTTGCTATAAACGAAGAAGAGATAAACAACATTTGTGCCCATGAGTACGTAAGAATATATACAGACGGCAGTAAGCATAGTGAAAATCAGGTTGGTGCGGCCTATGTCGTACATATGGTTGATGGTTCGAAAATCATCAAAAAGTTCAAACTCCATCCATGCTGCTCTGTATATCAGGCTGAACTGTTGGCAATAAATCGAGCGTGTCTGTGGGCCCTGCAAAATAACATACAAAACCTAGCAATACTAAGTGACTCCTTATCAAGCTTACATGAAATAAACAATAAAGACAGTACACAAAGTTTAGTAACATCAACCCATAATTATCTCAATAAAATTTTAAAGTCAGGCAGGGTTTGCTTCATATGGGTGAAGGCACATACTGGTATAATAGGAAATGAGGAAGCAGACGCAGCAGCTAAGGCCGCAGCTGACTCACACACATCATATGAATATGCAAATTTCCCACTCAGCTACTTAAAACACGAAATTAAAATTGAAAATATGCAGCTCTCAAATGAAATCTACAATTCTAGTAAACAAGGTGAACACACGCGGAAACTTTGCCCCGGACTAGACATCATACATCAAGTACATTCAACCATGGAACCATCATTTGAACTTACTCAGATACTCACAGGGCACGGATACCACCTCTCATATTTGCATCGCTTCAAAATAAAATCTACAGACAAATGTCCTTGTGACAGTTCATCAAAGCAGACAATTGAACACCTCCTCGAAGAATGCCCAAAATACATAAAAACACGATCTGTCCACATATCTTTGTGTAACCTCCTGGAAATTGAAAATCCCTTTAAAATAACAGAAATTATAAAAAAGGAGAGCTGCAGAAAAACCTTCATAACACATGTTAAAAGAATTATCAACACTCTTAAAGAATTTAATAAGGACGTAATATAATATTCAATAATAAATAAATCGTAATTTATAAATAAAATTAATATATATATATATATATATATATATATATATATATATATATGTAATATGTATGTATATATATATGTATATATAATGTGGATATATATATATATATATAATATATATATATATATATATATATGTGTGTGTGTGTATATATATATATATTTTATATAGAATAAGTGAAATATATATAATAATAAAAAAAAATAAAAAAAAAAAAATTATAATAATAAATATGATGAAATCAAATAAATTTAAACTTAAAAATAAAGTATATAATGTAAATATCTGGTCATATATAAATTTTAAATAAAAGAAATATATATAATATGTGAATAAGTATATACATCAACAAATGAAACTAAGTAAAATAATAATATTTATTAATATTTTATATATATTAATCTAACACACTGGTGAAACAATTTTATAAAACATATTAATGTATCAATGTACACAATCATTAAAAGTAAAAATGAGTCGCCCGTATCCAATAGCGAGGGCTTATTTTGAAAATAAAATAAAAAATGTCATTTGAGATTAAAGGAAGCATCCTTCTCTCATTAAAAAAAAAAAAAAAACCTAACCTAACCTAACCTAACCTTTTTTTTTTTTTTTTTTTTGATAACGCTGGAAAATCCTCATGGATACCCGACAGACGCGGGGGCGCTGTCGGGTTATACCGGACTCTTACCGGCTAAAAACCAGCGGTGTTCCTCCTCACCGTCTTCCGGCGGAGCTGCGGGAACGCATACGCATACTTCCGCTGCTCCGCCGACGGTTGCCCGGGACTAGGGGCCCATCATGTGGGGCGCTCACCTGGAGCGCCACTCACCATTCAACCTGGCGTGCCGGAACACGTGACACGCCAGCCGTCTCGGGGGTCTCCTCCTGCTGGGCGATGGTACCCCCCGGTTCCACCGCCCGGAGACCCGCGTTATGGGGGAAGGCGGCGCTCATGCGCCAGGCGCCTGCGCCCCACTCTCTTGCGGCGGATCGGGGTCGACAGAGGGTCGTCTTCCCTCGCCCGCTCCGCCGCCTCCTTCTGCGCCATCACCGTGGCGCAGAATCGGAGCACCGCCTTCCACGCTCTGTCGCTGCCGACCATGGCTTTCACTACGCCCGGCAGCGACAGGTCGTCCCCTATAGCCGCGGCGAGCATCGCTCGCGGCTCGTCCCATTCGGGGCATTCCACCAGCGTGTGCTCCGCCGTGTCCTCCGGACACCCACAGGCGTGGCACACGCTGGTCGGCTCTCGACCCGCCACGCTGCACAGGTACCTGCCGAAGCAACCGTGCCCCGTCAGGATCTGCACAGCGTGGAAGGTGAGGGCCCCGTGTCGGCGATCGACCCACCCTTCCAGGACGGGCCGAATCGCCTCCACCGTCCGTCTGCCGGCGGTCGGCTCCGCCAGCCTCTCCTTCCATTTCCGGAGGAGGACCTGGCGGTCGAGTCGCCCCTGCCGCCCGGCCTCCCCCGGCTCTGGCTCCACCTCCTCGGCTCGTGCTGCTGCGCTACGGCGCCAGTACACTGCCGAGAGCACTTCCGCGTCCAGGTCCCACGGTGGGGTCCCGGCCAGGACGCACGCCGCCTCGCACGAGATGGTGCGGTACCCTCTCACCACCCTGATCGCCATGACCCGTTGCGCCTGGCGCAGGAGGGTCCTATTCTGGGCAATCAGGGTGTCCGCCCAGATCGGGGCCCCGTACAGGGCCATCGACCGCACCACCCCGGCGTACAACCGGCGGCATGCGACTGACGGTCCGCCCAGGTTCGGCAGCAGCCAGCTCAAAGCGCCGGCCGCTCGCAACAACCTGGGGACCAGTCGCCGGAAGTGCTCCCGGAAGTTCCATCGGCTGTCGAGGACGAGGCCTAGGTACCGCATCGTCGACTCGACAGCGATGGAGACGCCGCCGACCACCAGCTGGGATCCTGCGGGAGGGGCGCGTCGGGCTCCGTGAAAACACAGAGCCTCCGACTTATCCAGCGCCACCTCCAGCCCCAGCCGGCGGATTCGGGCCACCACTTGGGCCACTCCGGCCGTCGCCAAGAGGGCCGCCTCTCGGTACGTGGTGCCGCAGGACGTGACGAGGGTATCGTCGGCGTAACACGTTACGTCGACCCCCCGCAGATTAGCGCCCCGCAGCACCCAGTCGTAGCCGATGTTCCACAGGAGCGGCCCGAGAACCGATCCCTGTGGAACACCGCACGTCATTACCCGGCGGCCCCATCCGTCGCGCGTCGGGTACACCACTACCCTCTCGGAGAAGTAGTCGTAGAGGAGACGACGCAGGTATTCGGGCACGCCATGATGTTCCAGCGCCGCCCGAACACAGCCCCAGGGGAGGGTGTTGAAGGCGTTGGCGATGTCTAAAGACACCACCAGAACAACCTCTCCCCGGGACACTGCCTCCTCCGAGAGGTCCCTCACACGCGCGATGGCGTCGACCGTCGACCGGCCCCGGCGGAAACCGAACTGCCGGTCACTCAGCCCCGGCCCGACCCGTTCGAGGTGCTCGACGAGGCGCGCGGAAATAATCCGCTCGAAGAGCTTGCTCACCTCGTCGAGCAGCACTATGGGCCGGTATGCCGACGGCGAGTCCGCCGGGCGACCCTCCTTGCGCAGCAGCACGAGCCTGCCGACCTTCCATTTCCGAGGAAAGCGACCACGCCGCATACAGGCGTCGAAGAGCTCAACCACCCTGGGCCCGAGGGCCTCCAGGGCTAGCGCCCACACCCTACCGGGCACCCCGTCGGGGCCCGGTGCCGTGCTCTTGGCGCGGAGCCGTTGGACCGCGGCCTCCAGCTCCACCTGAGACACCTCGGGTATCGGGGCGTCTGAGCTCTCCGTCGATGCAGCCGCCACGGGCGGCGGCGCCGAGTCGGCCCTCTCTGGGAAGAGAGTGGCGACGACGTTAGCCACCAACTCTGGTTGGAGACTCTGGGTCAGCGGAGGGGCCCAGGGGCGCAGCTGACCACGCACCGTCTTGTACGGGCGCCCCCAGGGATCTCTATTCAGAGTCTCCAACCACTCTCCCCACGACTCGGCCTTTGCCTCCCGTATGGCGATCTGCAGAGAGACGCATCTCTCCCTGTACGCGGCGTAGAGGCGGCTTTCCTCGGCGTCCACCCGCCTTCGCCGCCTTCGGTAATGGGTGTACTGGCGTCTGGCCGCTACGCACGCTTCGCGAAGCCGGCGTAGGTCCGCCGACCACCAGTACACCCATCTGCGGGGCGGGAGCGGTCTGGCGCGCGACATACCGGCGTCGCACACCTGCGCCATCGACTCGCTCAACCGCTCCGCTCGCCCGTCCACGTCGGCCGCCGGGCCCTCCGGCGCCGGTAACCAAGCCTGGACGATGGACGCCTCAACGATGACGTCACCGTCCAAGGTCTTGAGGGCCCAGCGCGGTCCTTCCCCGCGCGGGGGCCGGCTCTGTGGAGCTCCAGGGTTGGCGGCGACCTCGAACCGGATATACCGGTGGTCCGAGAGCGTCTCCGCCTCCCCGAGCACCCTCCAGTTTTGGACACGGCGCGCAAGACACGGGGTCGCGAACGTGAGGTCCACGATGGAACCCCCGTTGTGCCGCACGCACGTGTCTACCGACCCCCGGTTCAGGAGAACCAAGCCCGACGTGGCAGCCCACTCCTCCAGTACCTCGCCCCGCGCATCGGTGGCCGGGGAACCCCAAGCCGTCGACTTGGCGTTGAAGTCCCCGGCGACCAGGACTGGGATTGGGTGACTTTGGCCGACCAGAGCACTGACCTCGAGCAGGAATTGCTCGAATGCGGCCAGGCTCCGGTTCGGCGAGAAGTACACGCCGACGATCGTCACGCCCATAAAGGTGGCCGCGACGCATCCGTGGCCCTTCGCTGTTTTGTCGAAGGGCGGGGAGCCGGCGGCCGTCTGCGCGACGATCGCCACCGTGTCCTCCCGGTCACCAACCCAGTTGTCCCTGGCGGGGACGAGGTAAGGCTCCGCCACCACCGCCGCCTGGATCGACCACTCGGCCAGGCTCTGGTACAAGAGGTCCTGAGCCCTGGCCGAGTGGTTGAGGTTCGCCTGTAAGAGGGACATGGCCATCCTTAATCGACGACCATGTCTGCGACCCTCTCGGCGCGTTCCACGTCAGCGGCGGACGGGCGGGCCGGCCGGGGGTGGGCTGTTGGGCCTTTCCCGGCGGGCTTCTCCTTCTTTTTCCCTTTTTTGCCGGACTTGGCGGACTTGGCGGGGGCGGAAGCGGCACAGGCTTTGCTTCCCGCTCTGTGGTCCGCCGGCTTCTGCCTCGCCTCGCACAGCGGGCAGTGTGGGGCAGCGGAGCAGCCAGCCGCCTTGTGGCCCGTTTGGCCGCAGCGATAGCAGGCATCGCTGCGGTCCACCTCGCAGGTGCACTTGCTACGCACGTGCCCCGAGTCGAGGCACCGGTAGCAGCGCAGGGGCTTGGCCTCAAGGAGCCTGGCCCGCGCCGACACCCACCCCACCAGTAGCCGCCCGCTGGAGGCGACCTTTTTCGCCGCCGAAATAGGGCAGCGCACCCATGCCATGCCGGGGTTGTCGGGGGAGAAGCGGCGGATCTCCCCGCACTTGACCTGCTCGACGGGGCATTCCCCGGAGCGGGCCACCGCGGCCGCCACCTCCTCCTGGGACACCGCGTCATCCAGCTCGCTGATGCGCAAGTCTGCGCACTTCACGGGCCTGGAGACGCGGACCAGGTCCGCAGGAAGGACCTCCCGCAGCTTGGCCGCCAGCAGGTCCGCCTTCTCGCCGCTGTCAGCCCCGGGGATCTCGAGCATGCGGGCCCCCGTCACGGCGGTGCGGAATCGGAGACCCTTCAGGCCTAAGCCTTCCAGGTCGATCCTCCGCTTGGCCCCATCGAGCACGTCCTTGTAGGACAGCTCCTTGCCCTCCACCGTGGCGCCCGGCTGGATGGTGATGGACACCGCAGCCGAGCGCGGGGCGCGAAGCTTCGCCGCCGGGGCCTTCTTGGACGGGGGCTTGTCCGCCGGTGCGCTGCCCTTTTTGCCTCCACGCTTGTCCCGCTTGCCCCGCTTGGGAACCTCGGTCCACTCCTGGGGCACGGCCGTCGTCGGGGGCTTCGGAGCGCCGGGCGTTGGCGCCGCCACCTCCGAGTACGCCTTGGGAGGCGCTTTCCCCTTCTCCTTCTTCTTCCCGGCCGCAGGAGCGGGTGCGGGAGGCGCAGCCTCAGCCCTCGCCTTGTCGGCGGCCAAAGGCGGCTGGGGGCGCGGCGCGGGAGCAGGAGGCGCAGCCTCGGCCCTCGCCCTGTCGGCGGCCAGAGGCGGCCGGAGGCGTGGCTCGGGAGGGAGCCGCATCGCAAGCGCCTCGATCTTTGCGTCCATCATGGTCCCCACTTCCACCATGATAGACCGCATCAGAGAGGCGTCGTGATCGGCTCCGCTCGGCTCCCCAGGCCTGACGATGCTCGCCCGCAGGTCCGCGATCTCCTTGCGGAGTTCAGCGACCTCGCTCTGCAGGCGGGCATTGGCCCTCTCGAGCCGAGCCGTCTCCTGCGTAGCGGAGCGCTCTGCCAGCTCCGCTACCACCCCCATCAGGTTGGCAGAGGCCTCCTTGAGGTCCCTCTGCAGCGTGCCCTTCAGGTTACGCGACTTCGTCGCGACTGCCTGAATGAGGAGCACGCTGTCCTCCGCCTTTTTACGAAGCTCCAGGGTCGAGGGTCCGTCTTCGCCGCGTGACAGCGACGACGTGTCGGACAGACACCTCGACCGAGAGCGAGACCGAGATCGGAGGTCTCGGGCCATCTCGGCCACCTCCATCTCCGCCCGGAGCTTCTCTTCGTCCTTTTGGGCTTTGAGGTACGCCTGCTTGGCTTTCGCCAAGCCGACGTACTCGCCCGTAGTGGGCGGTCGCCCTCTCCCACGTCTTACAGGCGCCGGAGTGGGAGCTTTCTTTTTAGAAAGCTCGACCAACTCCGATGCCTCCACCTCGTCCCCTTTCAGGGGCCGCTTCCGCGTACTGCGCCAGAAGCGTCCCGCCGTGTCGTCTGCGGACGACACCGACACCAGGGTCGCATCCGAGGAGTCAGACTCCTCCTCCGCGATCTCCTGGGTCTCCCCGTCTTTCGTCATTCCGTCGTGCAATTCGGAGTCCGTTGTGCGTGTGCGTTGGTCGTCGTGGTTTTGGAAGGCTGGCGCCCCCCCCAGATACGAGGGGCAGACCGCACCCAAAGTGGGCACGGTGAGGGATTCCCCGGCATCGGAGATGCCGGGACCCTCCTGGGGACGTTTATCGTTTTGACAACTTTCCATGTTTTTTCTTTTTATGAGCGGGGTGAGATCCCCTGCCTCTCGGGATTGGGTACCCCCCAACCATTCATCCCATCGCCAAGGCCAGAGCTTGGGATTAGGGTAATTTTTTATTGAGGTTTTCTTCCTCGCGGCCCCCACCGAAGTGGCGGCCCTCACCCCTGACGCCTACGGGTCAGGGAGCGAGTTGGCCGACGGTGGCCTAAGCCATGCTGTCAGTCTCGCGACCGACAGCCCGTCGCCCCCGCGTTAGGGTGGGTAAACCTGGGTTTATCCCACCCTGGTCCCATCCACAGTGCCCTCTGCTAAAGCAGAGGGACACGTGGAGAGACCCCACCACGTAGTCTCATCCACAGTGCCCTCTGCCTGAGCAGAGGGACACGTGGAGAGACACCGACTTGGGGTAATTTTTTAGAGAGGTTTTCTTCCTCGCGGCCCCCACCGAAGTGGCAGCCCTCACCCCTGACGCCTACGGGTCAGGGAGCGAGTTGGCCGACGGTGGCCTAAGCCATGCTGCCGTGACCGACAGCCCGTCGCCCCCGCGTTTGGGTGAGTAAACCTCAAGGGTTTTACCCACCCTGGTCTCATCCACAGTGCTCTCTGATAAGTCAGAGGGACACGTGGAGAGACCCCACCCATTGGTCTCATCCGCACTACGCGGAGAGAAACCAACGTTGAGCCGCTCTTAGTCTGGCCCCTCCTTCCAAGCCTGTCCGTTATGGGAAGCCCTGTACGGCATAGCCTTGGAGATCATCGGGACACGCAAGCCCCCCCACCACGACAAGGTGGCGGCCCCTGGGGGGGAACCTAACCTAACCTAACCTAACCTAACCTAACCTAACCTAACCTAACCTAACCTAACCTAACCTAACCTAACCTAACCTAACCTAACCTTTTTTTTTTTTTTTTTGATATCGCTGGAAAATCCTCATGGATACCCGACAGACGCGGGGGCGCTATCGGGTTATGCCGGACTCTTACCGGCTAAAAACCAGCGGTGTTCCTCCTCACCGTCTTCCGGCGGAGCTGCGGGAACGCATACGCATACTTCCGCTGCTCCGCCGACGGTTGCCCGGGACTCGGGGCCCATCTTGGGGGGCGCTCAACTTGGAGCGCCACTCACCATTCAACCTGGCGTGTCGGAACACGTGACACGCCAGCCGTCACGGGGGTCTCTTCCTGCTGGGCGATGGTACCCCCCGGTTCCACCGCCCGGAGACCCGCGTTATGGGGGAAGGCGGCGCTCATGCGCCAGGCGCCTGCGCCCCACTCTCTTGCGGCGGATCGGGGTCGACAGAGGGTCGTCTTCCCTCACCCGCTCCGCCGCCTCCTTCTGCGCCATCACCGTGGCGCAGAATCGGAGCACCGCCTTCCACGCTCTGTCGCTGCCGACCATGGCTTTCACTACGCCCGGCAGCGACAGGTCGTCCCCTATAGCCGCGGCGAGCATCGCCCGCGGCTCGTCCCATTCGGGGCATTCCACCAGCGTGTGCTCCGCCGTGTCCTCCGGACACCCACAGGCGTGGCACACGCTGGTCGGCTCTCGACCCGCCACGCTGCACAGGTACCTGCCGAAGCAACCGTGCCCCGTCAGGATCTGCACAGCGTGGAAGGTGAGGGCCCCGTGTCGGCGATCGACCCACCCTTCTAGGACGGGCCGAATCGCCTCCACCGTCCGTCTGCCGGCGGTCGGCTCCGCCAGCCTCTCCTTCCATTTCCGGAGGAGGACCTGGCGGTCGAGTTGCCCCTGCCGCCCGGCCTCCCCCGGCTCTGGCTCCACCTCCTCGGCTCGAGCTGCTAACCTAACCTAACCTAACCTAACCTAACCTAACCTAACCTAACCTAACCTTTTTTTTTTTTTTTTTTTTTTTTTTTTTTTTTTTTTTTTTCGCTGGGAAAAATGCATTACGCATCCCCGCCCGTCGGGGGACGGGAGGGGTATGTGGGACTCCCGGGGGAGGTGTTCACTCCCGGTATACCCACTAAACAACCCAGCGGCACTCCCGCATCGCCTTTGGTGGCGGGGTTCTGGGAATCGGCATAGCCTTTGCTTCCAGTTCCCCGCCGGCGTTTGCCCGCCTTATAGCGGCGGGCCCTTCACGCCCCTCCCGCAGACGGGGAGGGGCTCAAGGATGACTGAGTGCTTGGTCATCCTCGTTCGGCTGGGTGATGAGCGGTGCAATGCGGGCGATGGCGCCCCCGCGCCGGTCGTCCGCTGCTCATCACCGGGGGGAGAGGGGGTGGTTGACCACCCGCCTTCTCCTGCCTCTCCTCCGGCGGAGAGGCGGTGCGAGAGGATCGTCCTCCCGCGCGCGCTCCGCCTCCTCCTTCTGTGACATCACTTCTTCACAGAAGGAGGCGACCGCCACCCACGCCTCCTCGCTCCCCACCATGGCGCTAATCACAGCGGGAAGCGAGAGGTCCGGCCCGACCCCCGCGACAAGACTGCGGCGCGGCTCGGCCCACGACGGGCACACCTCTAGGGTGTGCTGTGCCGTATCCTCCGCCGCGCCACAGTCGTGGCACGACGGGCTTTCCTCCCTCCCGATTCGGTGGAGGTACGACCCGAAGCAGCCGTGCCCGGACAGCACCTGCACCAAACGGAAGGTGAGGAAGCCGTGCGGTCGTTCGAGCCAGTTCTGCAGGACCGGCCCGAGCGCGTCGAGGGTTCGACGTCCGAAAACTGCGGAGGCAAGGTCCGCCATCCAATGACGGACGACGGCTTCCCTCGCCTCCCGCCGAACAACCTCGCGTATCTCGGGGGCAGGGCACTCCCCGAGTGCTCTTCGCCCCGCCGTCCATTCGTACACTCTGGCTAGCACCCATGCCTCGAGCTCCCAAGGAGGGGTGCCAGCCAGAGCGCACGCCGCTGCGAAGCTTACAGAGCGGTAAGCCCGCGCCACCCTTTGTGCGATGGCCCTCTGGGGTACCCGCAAGGCAGTGGCATTCTCCCTTCTTTGAAGGGAGTCTGCCCAGATAGGCGCCCCGTACAGGGCCATGCTTTTCAGGATGCCGGCGTACAGCCGCCGGCATCGCCCGCCTGGCCCTCCCAAATTAGGCATCAGCCATGAGAGGGCCCCCGCTGCTTTCAGCAGCCGTGACGACAGTCCGCTGAAGTGCGAACTGAAGCGCCACCTGGCGTCAAGCGTAAGACCCAGATATTTAATCTGGGTCTTTACCTCGATCCTGACGCCCTCCACAAAGATGTGGGCGTCAGGCGGGCGGCGCTGCCGAGGCCCATGGAAGAAAACGGCCTCGGTCTTATGCAACGCCACCCTCAAACCAAGGCGGCGGATCCTACCGGCGACTAGCGATCCGCCCGCCGAGGCCAGACTGGCCGCCTCACCGAAATTCCCTCCTCGGGCAGTGAGGAGAGTGTCATCCGCGTAGCAGATGACACTCGTGCCACGGAGGAGGGTTCCACGCAAAAGCCAGTCGAATCCGATGTCCCACAGGAGAGGTCCTAGGACTGACCCCTGCGGAACACCGGACTCCACCGGGTATCGCCGGACCTGGCCAGCTTTATCTACCACGAGGACCGCTCTGTCCTCCAGGTAGCTGGCCAGGAGGTCCCTCATATATTGAGGCACCCCGTGAAACCGGAGTGCCTCGAGGACGGTCGCATGGGGAAGGGTGTTGAAGGCGTTGGCTATGTCGAACGACACAGCCAACACTCCGTCCCCAGCGTCCATCGCTTCCTTCACCCCACCCTTTAATAGAGCGAGGGCGTCTATGGTCGAACGCTCAGGTCGAAAGCCAAACTGAGCGTCCGACAGGTCCGGCCCAACCACCCGCAGGTGGTCTTTCAGGCGGGCGGCGATGATCCCCTCGAACATCTTACCGACCTCATCGAGCAGAACGATGGGTCGGTATGCCGAGGGGGAGTCCGCCGGGCGTCCTTCCTTCCGGAGGAGGCATAAACGCCCCTCCTTCCAAGGTTTCGGGAACCTCCTCGACGCGAAACACGCATCAAAGAGGTCCCGAAACCTTTCCTCCATTTCGGTGGCGGCTATTGCCACCACCCTGGCTGGGACGCCGTCTGGCCCTGGGGCCGTCTTTTTAGCACGAAGGCGAAGAACCGCCGTGCTAACTTCGGCCCCAGTGAGAGGAGGGGCCTCCTGGTCCTCCTCTTCCTCCAGTACCCCACCCTGCGGAGGGTCCATTACTGGTGGGGTGAAGGGTTCGGCCCTGCCTGGAAACAGGGACCGTACCACCCCATCCAGCACTGCCGGTTCGAGGGTCTCCGAGACGGGAGGACCGAAGGGACGCAGTTTATTCCGCGCCGCCTTATATGGCCTCCCAAAAGGGTCATCGTCGAGACCCTCCAGCAGCTCAGCCTGCGCCGAGTCTTGAGCGGCGAGCATCTCATTTCTGAGAGCCAGCTTTGTCTCCACGTAGAGGGCGTGGAGACGGTCCTCATTCGCGGGGTCGCGTATTCGCCGCCGCCGGCTTCGAGCGAACTCCCTTCGAGCCGCCACGCAGGCAGCTCGAAGCCCCGCCAACTCCTCCGACCACCAATAGACGGCGCGTCGGGGAGGCGGACGGCGAGACCGAGGCATGCTCGAATTGCATACCGCGGTCAGCGACCCCCTCAGCTGTGCCGCGGCGGTGTCCACGTCAAAGACATTTGCGGCAGGCGAAAGCCAGTCCTGGACGAAGGCCGCCTCCCTCGCTGCCTCCCTGTCCAGGTGGACGAAGGCCCACCGAGGAAACGGAGATCGGCCCGGAGGAGCCGTTCTCCAGGGACCTTCGGTGGAGATCTCGAACCGCACGTAGCGGTGGTCCGAGAAAGTCTCCACCATGTCCACCCGCCAGTTTTTCACACGCGCGGCTAGCGCGGGTGAGGCAAAAGTGACGTCCACAATTGACCCACCCCACCGCCGCGCGCACGTATGGACCTCCCCTCTATTCAGAAGGGAGAGCCCGGAGGAGGCCACCCACAGCTCGACCGCCCGTCCGCGTGCGTCGGTGGCTGGGTTACCCCAAACCACCGACTTGGCATTCAGATCTCCTAGGACGGAGACCTGACGTGGCGCCACCCTCGAGACCACTGCGGCGAGGACTCCGAGGAAGTCCTCGAAGTCCGAAAGTGGTCGGTTTGGGGAGAAATAGACCCCGACAAAAGCTATGTCTCCCCACGCGGCGGCCACGTATCCCGGTCCCCTCTCTAAGAGCGAGAGGGGAGGGGAGTCCGAGGAAGACCGCGCCACAAGTGCCACCAAGCCGTCCCTATCCCCTAGCCAGCGGCCAGGGACAGAGTATGGCTCGGCGACTACCGCCACATCCACCAACCACTCGGCCATGGCCTGCACCAGCAGGTCCTGGGCCGCTCTGCAGTGGTTGGTGTTCGCCTGTAAAATGCGATGGACCACTGTCATTATTGGTCCATCGCATTGCCCTCTTCAGCCTGTGTGGAGGCTTCGACGGCCTCAACAGCGGCGGTGGCAGCAGCAGGGCGGATTGGCGCCTGCGCTTGTCCCTTCTTTGGAGGAGGATTGCATTTCCTCCCCCCCATCACGTGGCCGGCTGGACGACCACAAGCAGTGCACACCGCGCAGCGCGGCGTGGCAACACCGCAGTCTGCCGCCTTGTGCCCCGCTTCCCCGCAGCGGCAGCAGAGCTCCGATCTGTCCACTCGGGATGGACACAGAGCTCTGGTGTGTCCTATTCCGTAGCACTTGAAGCAGCGGAAAGGCCGGTCTTCAAGTGCCCGGACCACAGCCACACAAAACCCTACGGGGAGCCGCCTCTTGGCCAGTACGGCCTTTGCCGCGACGACCGGGCACTCCAGGCGAATAGCACCCAGACCACCGCGACCAGGCTTGATGGCCCCGCCCTGTATTGCTGCCGCGTCGCAGCCTCCTGTAGTGGCAACTGCCGCCACCACCTCCTCTTTCGTGACCGAGTCGTCTAGATCGGTCACCTCTAGTGTCGCGGTCTTTGTTGGCCTGGCAACTTTGGCCGCGTCCGCTATGACCTCTTGCAACTTACTTGCGAAGAGGTCCGCGTTGGCGCCGCCCTGGGCCCCCGGAAACTCGAAAAGTCGAGCTCCGGTTTGGGTCCGGCGGCACGTCACCAGGCCAATACCCAACGTGGCCGGGTTGGCGTTGGTACGAGCCCGTTTCAGGACGGACTCGTACGTCTCACCCTTCTCCACGGCCTCCGGAGTGAGCGTCACTACGACGGCCGCGGTTTTGGGAGGAACAAGTTTCCTCCCACTCGGCTTGGGGGCTGTTTTCTCCCCCTTGCTCTTCCCCTTTTCTTTGCTCGTCCCTTTGGACGAGCCGGAGGGGACCTTAGCAGGGGCAGGGGCAGCAACCTGCACTGACTTTTTGGCGCCTTTCTTCTTCCTCCCAACCACCTCAGTCCACTCGTTGGACGGAGTGCTGGAGGGAAGAAAGGCGTCTTCCCTCTGGGACGAGGCCGCCGCCACCTCAGTCGTGGTCGACGGAGCGACCGTGGTCGTAGCCGGTGGAGCCACCCCGGTCGTAGCCGGCGGAGCCACCGTCTTCTTCCCCTTCCCTTTGCCCTTTGTGGGTTTAGGGGTCGGGGGAGGAGCCATCACGGCCGGGGCAGGGGCCGGAGCAGAGGCAGAGGCAGGAGCAGCCCTGTCTGCTGCCAACGGCGGCCTGACGCGCTTTTCAGGCAGGAGCCTGTCCTCAATGCCCGCAAAGCAGGCCCGCGTGAAGGCTCTCTCCTCCATCACCACCTTGCGGATGGTTTCCTCAAGGGTGGAGGAGGAGAGATCCACCGACGTCCCAGCAGACGGGGCCTGTACAGGCCGCCTCACAGCTTCAGCGAGCTTCGTGTGAAGCTCGCTGACCTCCTTCGTAAGGCAGTCCACCCTCTTCTGGAGCTGCCTTACCTCATCGGTGGTTGTGCGCTGCACCAACTCACCGATGATGCCACGAAGGCTGGCAGCCCGGCATTTGAGGGCCTTTTGAAAAGTCCCCTTCAAGTTTGAGGACTTTGAGGCGACCGTAATGATCTCCTCTTGGTCCTCTTCGGCCATCTTGACTAGTTCCGCTAAGGAGTGGTCTGCGTACGAGACGCTTGACGTACCGTAGTCCGCCTTGCCTCTGCGCTCGCGTGCCTGTGCCTCCTTAGCGGCAACCTCCTCTTCCAACTCTTGTTGGACTCGTGCCCTGTTTGTGTCTAGCAGACGTTGGGCGTCCAGCAGACCCACGTCGTGGCTAGTGCAAGCCAGGGCCGGGTTAGCAGGCTTTATAGCACTGCTCCTCTTTTTAAGGTTGCTTTTGGCAACCTTAAGCCTTAGGCTAGCAGGCTTTACAGCCTTGCTTACCTTGGCCTTACTTTTGGCTGAGTCCGAAGAGCCCCCCGAACCCTGCCTCAAGTATGCCCGCTTTTTAGCCTGTCGGTCCGGCAGCTCCACCGCAAGGGCGTCACTGTCGGACCCCGACAGGTCCTCCTCCCTGCTGACTAGGCTTGCCGCAGATGGTGCGCGGCTAGCCTCCGACGCCGAAGCGTCATCGGGGGTGGCCCTGACAAGGGCCGTTTCGGGTTGGCCCTGAGAAGGGCCTTTTTTGAAACGCCCGGAGGCGTCCCGCAAAGGTTTCGACATTGCGTCGAACGACGATGACCGCACTTACAAGCCTTGATAGTGTACGATCGCACAGTGTTCGTTTGCCGCCTGTCTGCCACTCCGTTACGGTGGTCAGACGAGACGTTGCCCGGGGATTGCTACGAGGAAGCCAACACTGCGGGGAATCCCCAACCTAACCTAACCTAACCTAACCTAACCTAACCTAACCTAACCTAACCTAACCTAACCTTTTTTTTTTTTTTTGATAACGCTGGAAAATCCTCATGGATACCCGAAAGACGCGGGGGCGCTGTCGGGTTATGCCGGACTCTTACCGGCTAAAAACCAGCGGTGTTCCTCCTCGCCGTCTTCCGGCGGAGCTGCGGGAACGCTTACGCACACGTCCGCTGCTCCGCCGACGGTTGCCCGGGACTAGGGGCCCATCATGTGGGGCGCTCACCTGGAGCGCCACTCACCATACAACCTGGCGTGCCGGAACACGTGACACGCCAGCCGTCTCGGGGGTCTCCTCCTGCTGGGCGATGGTACCCCCCGGTTCCACCGCCCGGAGACCTGCGTTATGGGGGAAGGCGGCGCTCATGCGCCAGGCGCCTGCGCCCCACTCTCTTGCGGCGGATCGGGGTCGACAGAGGGTCGTCTTCCCTCGCCCGCTCCGCCGCCTCCTTCTGCGCCATCACCGTGGCGCAGAATCGGAGCACCGCCTTCCACGCTCTGTCGCTGCCGACCATGGCTTTCACTACGCCCGGCAGCGACAGGTCGTCCCCTATGGCCGCGGCGAGCATCGCCCGCGGCCCGTCCCACTCAGGGCATTCCACCAGCGTGTGCTCCGCCGTGTCCTCCGGACACCCACAGGCGTGGCACACGCTGGTCGGCTCTCGACCCGCCACGCTGCACAGGTACCTGCCGAAGCAACCATGCCCCGTCAGGATCTGCGCAGCGTGGAAGGTGAGGGCCCCGTGTCGGCGATCGACCCACCCTTCTAGGACGGGCCGAATCGCCTCTACCGTCCGTCTGCCGGCGGTCGGCTCCGCCAGCCTTTCCTTCCATTTCCGGAGGAGGACCTGGCGGTCGAGTCGCCCCTGCCGCCCGGCCTCCCCCGGCTCTGGTTCCTCCTCATCGGCTCGTGCTGCTGCGCTGCGGCGCCAGTACACTGCCGAGAGCACTTCCGCGTCCAGGTCCCACGGTGGGGTCCCGGCCAGGACGCACGCCGCCTCGCACGAGATGGTGCGGTACCCTCTCACCACCCTGATCGCCAGGACCCGTTGCGCTTGGCGCAGGAGAGTCCTGTTCTGGGCGATCAGGGTGTCCGCCCATATCGGGGCCCCATACAGGGCCATCGACCGCACCACCCCGGCGTACAACCGGCGGCACGCGACTGACGGCCCGCCCAGGTTTGGCAGCAGCCAGCTCAAAGCGCCGGCCGCTCGCAACAACCTGGGGACCAGTCGCCGGAAGTGCTCCCGGAAGTTCCATCGGCTGTCGAGGACGAGGCCTAGGTACCGCATCGTCGACTCGACAGCGATGGAGACACCGCCGACCACCAGCTGGGATCCTGCGGGAGGGGCGCGTCGGGCTCCGTGAAAGCACAGAGCCTCCGACTTCTCCAGCGCCACCTCCAGCCCCAGCCGGCGGATTCGGGCCACCACTTGGGCCACTCCGGCCGTCGCCAAGAGGGCCGCCTCTCGGTACGTGGTGCCGCAGGACGTGACGAGGGTGTCGTCGGCGTAACAAGTTACGTCGACCCCCCGCAGGTTGGCGCCCCGCAGCACCCAGTCGTAGCCGATGTTCCACAGGAGCGGCCCAAGGACCGATCCCTGTGGAACACCGCACGTCATTACCCGGCGGCCCCACCCGTCGCGCGTCGGGTACACCACTTCCCTCTCGGAGAAGTAGTCGCAGAGGAGACGACGCAAGTATTCGGGCACGCCGTGATGTCCTAGCGCCGCCCGAACACAGCCCCAGGGGAGGGTGTTGAAGGCGTTGGCGATGTCTAGAGACACCGCCAGAACAACCTCTCCCCGGGACACTGCCTCCTCCGAGAGGTTCCTCACCCGCGCGATGGCGTCGACCGTCGACCGGCCCCGGCGGAAACCGAATTGCCGGTCGCTCAGCCCCGGCCCGACCCGTTCGAGGTGCTCGACGAGGCGCGCGGAAATAATCCGCTCGAAGAGCTTGCTCACCTCGTCGAGCAACACTATGGGTCGGTATGCCGACGGCGAGTCCGCCGGGCGACCCTCTTTGCGCAGCAGCACAAGCCTGCCGACCTTCCACTTCCTCGGAAAGCGGCCACGCCGCATACAGGCGTCGAAGAGCTCGACCACCCTGGGCCCGAGGGCCTCCAGGGCTAGCGCCCACACCCTACCGGGCACCCCGTCGGGGCCCGGTGCCGTGCTCTTGGCGCGGAGCCGTTGGACCGCGGCCTCCAGCTCTGCCCGAGACACCTCGGGTATCGGGGCGTCCGAGCTCTCCGACGATGCAGCCGCCACGGGCGGCGGCGCCGAGTCGGCCCTCTCTGGGAAGAGAGTGGCGACGATGTTATCCACCAACTCTGGTTGGAGACTCTGGGTCAGCGGAGGGGCCCAGGGGCGCAGCTGACCACGCACCGTCTTGTACGGGCGCCCCCAGGGATCTCTATTCAGAGTCTCCAACCACTCTCCCCACGACTCGGCCTTTGCCTCCCGTATGGCGATCTGCAGAGAGACGCATCTCTCCCTGTACGCGGCGTAGAGGCGGCTTTCCTCGGCGTCCACCCGCCTTCGCCGCCTTCGGTAATGGGTGTACTGGCGTCTGGCCGCTACGCACGCTTCGCGAAGCCGGCGTAGGTCCGCCGACCACCAGTACACCCATCTGCGGGGCGGGAGCGGTCTGGCGCGCGACATACCGGCGTCGCACACCTGCGCCATCGACTCGCTCAACCGCTCCGCTCGCCCGTCCACGTCGGCCGCCGGGCCCTCCGGCGCCGGTAACCAAGCCTGGACGATGGACGCCTCAACGATGACGTCACCGTCCAAGGTCTTGAGGGCCCAGCGCGGTCCTTCCCCGCGCGGGGGCCGGCTCTGTGGAGCTCCAGGGTTGGCGGCGACCTCGAACCGGATATACCGGTGGTCCGAGAGCGTCTCCGCCTCCCCGAGCACCCTCCAGTTTTGGACACGGCGCGCAAGACACGGGGTCGCGAACGTAAGGTCCACGATGGAACCCCCGTTGTGCCGCACGCACGTGTCTACCGACCCCCGGTTCAGGAGAACCAAGCCCGACGTGGCAGCCCACTCCTCCAGTACCTCGCCCCGCGCATCGGTGGCCGGGGAACCCCAAGCCGTCGACTTGGCGTTGAAGTCCCCGGCGACCAGGACCGGGATTGGGTGACTCTGGCCGACCAGAGCACTGACCTCGAGCAGGAATTGCTCGAATGCGGCCAGGCTCCGGTTCGGCGAGAAGTACACGCCGACGATCGTCACGCCCATAAAGGTGGCCGCGACGCATCCGTGGCCCTTCGCCGTTTTGTCGAAGGGCGGGGAGCCGGCGGCCGTCTGCGTGACGATCGCCACCGTGTCCTCCCGGTCACCAACCCAGTTGTCCCTGGCGGGGACGAGGTAAGGCTCCGCCACCACCGCCGCCTGGATCGACCACTCGGCCAGGCTCTGGTATAAGAGGTCCTGAGCTCTGGCCGAGTGGTTGAGGTTCGCCTGCAGAACAGACATGGCCATACTTAATCTACGACCATGTCTGCGACCCTCGCGGCGCGTTCCGCGTCAGCGGCGGACGGGCGGGCCGGTCGGGGGTGGGCTGTTGGGCCTTTCCCGGCGGGCTTTCCATTCTTTTTGCCCTTCTTTTTGGGGCCGGACTTGGCGGGGGCGGAAGCGGCACAGGCTTTGCTTCCCGCTCTGTGGTCCGCCGGCTTCTGCCTCGCCTCGCACAGCGGGCAATGTGGGGCAGCGGAACACCCAGCCGCCTTGTGGCCCGGTTGACCGCAGCGATAGCAGACATCGCTGCGGTCCACCTCTCCGGTGCATTTGCCCCGTACGTGCCCCGAATCGAGGCACCGGTAGCACCGGAGGGGTCTGGCCTCTATAAGCCTGACCCGGGCCGACACCCACCCCACCAGTAGCCGCCCGCTGGAGGCGACCTTTTTTGCCGCCGAGATAGGGCAGCGCACCCACGCCGTGCCGGGGCTGTCGGAGGAGAAGCGGCGGATCTCCCCGCACTTCACCTGCTCGGGGGGGCATTCCCCGTAGCGGGCCACCGCAGCCGCCACCTCCTCCGGGGCCACCGCGTCATCCAGCTCGCTTATGCGCAGGTCTGCGCACTTCACGGGTCTGGAGACGCGGACCAGCTCCGCGGGAAGGACCTCCCGCAGTTTGCCCGCCAGGAGGTCCGCCTTCTCGCCGCTGTCGGCCCCGGGGATCTCCAACATGCGGGCCCCCGTCACGGCGGTTCTGAAGCGCAGACCCTTCAGGCCTAAGCCTTCCAGGTCAATACGCCGCTTCGCCCCGTCGAGCACGTCTTTGTACGTCAGCTCTTTGCCCTCCACTGTGGCGCCCGGCTGGATGGTGATGGACACCGCAGCCGAGCGCGGGGCGCGAAGCTTCGCCACCGGGTTCTTCTTAGGCGGGGGCTTGTCCGCCGGTGCGCTGCCCTTTTTGCCTCTCCGCTTGCCCCGCTTGCCCCGCTTGGCAGCCTCAGTCCACTCCTCGGACACGGCCGTCGTCGGGGGCTTCGGGGCGCCAGGGGTCGGCGCTGCCACCTCCGAATACGCCTTGGGAGGCGCTTTCCCCTTCTTCGCGGGAGCGGGAGCGGGAGGCGCAGCCTCAGCCCTCGCCCTGACGGCGGCCAGAGGCGGCCGGAGGACCGGCTCGGGAGCGGGAGGCGCAGCCTCAGCCCTCGCCCTGTCGGCGGCCAAAGGCGGCCGGAGGCGTGGCTCAGGAGGGAGCCGCATCGCGAGAGCCTCGATCTTCGCGTCCATCATGGTCCCCACTTCCACCATGATAGACCGCATCAGAGAGGCGTCTCGATCGGCTCCGCTCGGCTCAGTAGGCCTAACGAGGCTCGCCCGCAGTTCCGCGATCTCCTTGCGGAGTTCGGCGACCTCGCTCTGCAGGCGGGCATTGGCCCTCTCGAGCCGAGCCGTCTCCTGCGTAGCGGAGCGCTCTGCCAGCTCCGCTACCACTCCCATCAAGGTTGCAGAGGCCTCCTTGAGGTCCCTCTGCAGCGTGCCCTTCAGGTTGCGCGACTTCGTCGCGACAGCCTGGATGAGGAGCACGCTGTCCTCCGCCTTTTTGCGAAGCTCCTGGGTCGAGGGTCCGTCTTCGCCGCGTGACAGCGACGACGTGTCGGACAGACACCTCGACCGAGAGCGAGACCGAGATCGGAGGTCTCGGGCCATCTCGGCCACCTCCATCTCCGCCCGGAGCCTCTCCTCTTCTCTCTGGGCTTTTAGATACGCCTGCTTGGCTTTTGCCAGGCCGACGTATTCGCCCGTTGTGGGCGGTCGCCCTCTCCCTCGCCTCGTCTCCGGCGTGGGAGCAGACTGCTCGACCACTGCCGGCTCCTTTTCCCCTTCCTTTCGGGGCCGCTTCCGCGCACTGCACCAGAAGCGTCCCGCCGTGTCGTCTCCGGACGACACCGACACTAGGGTCACCACCGAGGAGTCAGACTCCTCCGCAGTCACTTGTGTCTCCACCTCTCTCGCCAATCTCTCTTCTAATTCGGTGTCCGTTATGGGTTCGCTTGCGTTGTGTTCACGGAGGCCAGCGGATTGCTGACCTACGAGGCAGTTCTTGCCCACCCCAGGATACGGAGGGCAGCTCCCGTCCGAAGACAGGAGGGGGGACTCCCCGGCTGAGCCGGGACCCCCCTGGGGAAAATTACTCGTTTTAGAACTAGCCATTGTTTTTTCTTTTTTTGAACGGGGTGAGATCCCCTGCCTCTCGGGATTGGGTACCCCCCAACCATTCATCCCATCGCCAAGGCCAGAGCTTGGGATTAGGGTAATTTTTTATAGAGGTTTTCTTCCTCGCGGCCCCCACCGAAGTGGCGGCCCTCACCCCTGACGCCTACGGGTCAGGGAGCGAGTTGGCCGACGGTGGCCTAAGCCATGCTGCCGTGACCGACAGCCCGTCGCCCCTGCGTTAGGGTAGGTAAACCACATGGGTTTATCCCACCCTGGTCCCATCCACGGTGCTCTCTGCTAAAGCAGAGGGACACGTGGAGAGACCCCACCACGTAGTCTCATCCACAGTGCCCTCTGCCTGAGCAGAGGGGCACGTGGAGAGACACTGACTTAGGGTAATTTTTTAGAGAGGTTTTCTTCCTCGCGGCCCCCACCGAAGTGGCAGCCCTCACCCCTGACGCCTACGGGTCAGGGAGCGAGTTGGCCGACGGAGGCCTAAGCCATGCTGCCAGTCTCGCGACCGACAGCCCGTCGCCCCCGCGTTTGGGTGAGTAAACCTCAAGGGTTTTACCCACCCTGGTCTCATCCACAGTGCCCTCTGATAAGTCAGAGGGACACGTGGAGAGACCCCACCGGTTGGTCTCATCCGCACTACGCGGAGAGAAACCAACTTTGAACCGCTCTTAGTCTGGCCCCTCCCTCCAAGCCTGTCCGTTATGGGAAACCCTGTACGGTATAGCCTTGGAGATCATTGGGACACGCAAGCCCCCCCACCACGACAAGGTGGCGGCCCTCGGGGGGGAACCTAACCTAACCTTTTTTTTTTTTGATATCGCTGGAAAATCCTCATGGATACCCGACAGACGCGGGGGCGCTGTCGGGTTATGCCGGACTCTTACCGGCTAAAAACCAGCGGTGTTCCTCCTCACCGTCTTCCGGCGGAGCTGCGGGAACGCTTACGCACACGTCCGCTGCTCCGCCGACGGTTGCCCGGGACTAGGGGCCCATCATGTGGGGCGCTCACCTGGAGCGCCACTCACCATACAACCTGGCGTGCCGGAACACGTGACACGCCAGCCGTCTCGGGGGTCTCCTCCTGCTGGGCGATGGTACCCCCCGGTTCCACCGCCCGGAGACCCGCGTTATGGGGGAAGGCGGCGCTCATGCGCCAGGCGCCTGCGCCCCACTCTCTTGCGGCGGATCGGGGTCGACAGAGGGTCGTCTTCCCTCACCCGCTCCGCCGCCTCCTTCTGCGCCATCACCGTGGCGCAGAATCGGAGCACCGCCTTCCACGCTCTGTCGCTGCCGACCATGGCTTTCACTACGCCCGGCAGCGACAGGTCGTCCCCTATAGCCGCGGCGAGCATCGCCCGCGGCTCGTCCCATTCCGGGCATTCCGCCAGCGTGTGCTCCGCCGTGTCCTCCGGACACCCGCAGGCGTGGCACACGCTGGTCGGCTCTCGACCCGCCACGCTGCACAGGTACCTGCCGAAGCAACCGTGCCCCGTCAGGATCTGCACAGCGTGGAAGGTGAGGGCCCCGTGTCGGCGATCGACCCACCCTTCCAGGACGGGCCGAATCGCCTCCACCGTCCGTCTGCCGGCGGTCGGCTCCGCCAGCCTGTCCTTCCATTTCCGGAGGAGGACCTGGCGGTCGAGTCGCCCCTGCCGCCCGGCCTCCCCCGGCTCTGGTTCCACCCCATTGGCTCGTGTTGCTGCGCTGCGGCGCCAGTACACTGCCGAGAGCACTTCCGCGTCCAGGTCCCACGGTGGGGTCCCGGCCAGGACGCACGCCGCCTCGCACGAGATGGTGCGGTACCCTCTCACCACCCTGATCGCCAGGACCCGTTGCGCTTGGCGCAGGAGAGTCCTGTTCTGGGCGATCAGGGTGTCCGCCCATATCGGGGCCCCATACAGGGCCATCGACCGCACCACCCCGGCGTACAACCGGCGGCACGCGACTGACGGCCCGCCCAGGTTCGGCAGCAGCCAGCTCAGAGCGCCGGCCGCTCGCAACAACCTGGGGACCAGTCGCCGGAAGTGCTCCCGGAAGTTCCATCGGCTGTCGAGGACGAGGCCTAGGTACCGCATCGTCGACTCGACAGCGATGGAGACACCGCCGACCACCAGCTGGGATCCTGCGGGAGGGGCGCGTCGGGCTCCGTGAAAGCACAGAGCCTCCGACTTATCCAGCGCCACCTCCAGCCCCAGCCGGCGGATTCGGGCCACCACTTGGGCCACTCCGGCCGTCGCCAAGAGGGCCGCCTCTCGGTACGTGGCGCCGCAGGACGTTACGAGGGTGTCGTCGGCGTAACACGTTACGTCGACCCCCCGTAGATTCGCGCCCCGCAGCACCCAGTCGTAGCCGATGTTCCACAGGAGCGGCCCAAGGACCGATCCCTGTGGAACACCGCACGTCATTACCCGGCGGCCCCACCCGTCGCGCGTCGGGTACACCACTTCCCTCTCGGAGAAGTAGTCGTAGAGGAGACGACGCATGTATTCGGGCACGCCATGATGTTCCAGCGCCGCCCGAACACAGCCCCAGGGGAGGGTGTTGAAGGCGTTGGCGATGTCTAAAGACACCGCCAGAACAACCTCTCCCCGGGACACTGCCTCCTCCGAGAGGTCCCTCACACGCGCGATGGCGTCGACCGTCGACCGGCCCCGGCGGAAACCGAACTGCCGGTCACTCAGCCCCGGCCCGACCCGTTCGAGGTGCTCGACAAGGCGCGCGGAAATAATCCGCTCGAAGAGCTTGCTCACCTCGTCGAGCAGCACTATGGGCCGGTATGCCGACGGCGAGTCCGCCGGGCGACCCTCCTTGCGCAGCAGCACGAGCCTGCCGACCTTCCACTTCCTCGGAAAGCGGCCACGCCGCATACAGGCGTCGAAGAGCTCGACGACCCTGGGCCCGAGGGCCTCCAAGGCTAGCGCCCACACCCTACCGGGTACCCCGTCGGGGCCCGGTGCCGTGCTCTTGGCGCGGAGCCGCTCCACCGCAGCCTCCAGCTCCGCCTGAGACACCTCGGGCATCGGGGCGTTCGAGCTCTCCGACGATGCAGCCGCCACGGGCGGCGGCGCCGAGTCGGCCCTCTCTGGGAAGAGAGTGGCGACAACGTTAGCCACCAGCTCTGGTTGGAGACTCTGGGTCAGCGGAGGGGCCCAGGGGCGCAGCTGGCCACGCACCGTCTTGTACGGGCGCCCCCAGGGATCTCTATTCAGAGTCTCCAACCACTCTCCCCACGACTCGGCCTTTGCCTCCCGTATGGCGGTCTGCAGAGAGACGCATCTCTCCCTGTATGCGGCGTAGAGGCGGCTTTCCTCGGCATCCACCCGACTACGCCGCCTTCTGTAATGGGTGTACTGGCGTCTGGCCGCTACGCACGCTTCGCGAAGCCGGCGTAGGTCCGCCGACCACCAGTACACCCATCTGCGGGGCGGGAGCGGTCTGGCGCGCGACATGCCGGCGTCACACACCTGCGCCATCGACTCGCTCAACCGCTCCGCTCGCCCGTCCACGTCGGCCGCCGGGCCCTCCGGCGCCGGTAGCCAAGCCTGGACGATGGACGCCTCGACGATGACGTCACCGTCCAAGGTCTTGAGGGCCCAGCGCGGTCCTTCCCCGCGCGGGGGCCGGCTCTGTGGAGCTCCAGGGTTGGCGGCGACCTCGAACCGGATATACCGATGGTCCGAGAGCGTCTCCGCCTCCCCGAGCACCCTCCAGTTTCGGACACGGCGCGCGAGACACGGGGTCGCGAACGTTAAGTCCACGATGGAACCCCCGTTGTGCCGCACGCACGTGTCTACCGACCCCCGGTTCAGAAGAACTAAGCCCGACGTGGCAGCCCACTCCTCCATTACCTCGCCCCGCGCATCGGTGACCGGGGAACCCCAAGCCGTCGACTTGGCGTTGAAGTCCCCGGCGACCAGGACCGGGATTGGGTGACTCTGGCCGACCAGAGCACTGACCTCGAGCAGGAATTGCTCGAATGCGGCCAGGCTCCGGTTCGGCGAGAAGTACACGCCGACGATCGTCACGCCCATGAAGGTGGCCGCGACGCATCCGTGGCCCTTCGCTATTTTGTCGAAGGGCGGGGAGCCGGCGGCCGTCTGCGCGACGATCGCCACCGTGTCCTCCCGGTCACCAACCCAGTTGTCCCTGGCGGGGACGAGGTAAGGCTCCGCCACCACCGCCGCCTGGATCGACCACTCGGCCAGGCTCTGGTACAAGAGGTCCTGAGCCCTGGCCGAGTGGTTGAGGTTCGCCTGCAGAAGGGACATGGCCATCCTTAATCGACGGCCATGTCTGCGACCCTCTCTGCGCGTTCCACGTCAGCGGCGGACGGGCGGGCCGGCCGGGGGTGGGCTGTTGGGCCTTTCCCGGCGGGCTTCTCCTTCGTTCTTTTCCGCTTTCCGGACTTGGCGGACTTGGCGGGGGCGGAAGCGGCACAGGCTTTGCTTCCCGCTCTGTGGTCCGCCGGCTTCTGCCTCGCCTCGCACAGCGGGCAGTGTGGGGCAGCGGAGCAGCCAGCCGCCTTGTGGCCCGGTTGACCGCAGCGATAGCAGACATCGCTGCGGTCCACCTCTCCGGTGCATTTGCCCCGTACGTGCCCCGAATCGAGGCACCGGTAGCACCGGAGGGGTCTGGCCTCTATAAGCCTGACCCGGGCCGACACCCACCCCACCAGTAGCCGCCCGCTGGAGGCGACCTTTTTTGCCGCCGAGATAGGGCAGCGCACCCACGCCGTGCCGGGGCTGTCGGAGGAGAAGCGGCGGATCTCCCCGCACTTCACCTGCTCGGGGGGGCATTCCCCGTAGCGGGCCACCGCAGCCGCCACCTCCTCCGGGGCCACCGCGTCATCCAGTTCGCTTATGCGCAGGTCTGCGCACTTCACGGGTCTGGAGACGCGGACCAGCTCCGCGGGAAGGACCTCCCGCAGTTTGCCCGCCAGGAGGTCCGCCTTCTCGCCGCTGTCGGCCCCGGGGATCTCCAACATGCGGGCCCCCGTCACGGCGGTTCTGAAGCGCAGACCCTTCAGGCCTAAGCCTTCCAGGTCAATACGCCGCTTCGCCCCGTCGAGCACGTCTTTGTACGTCAGCTCTTTGCCCTCCACCGTGGCGCCCGGCTGGATGGTGATGGACACCGCAGCCGAGCGCGGGGCGCGAAGCTTCGCCGCCGGGTTCTTCTTGGGCGGGGGCTTGTCCGCCGGTGCGCTGCCCTTTTTGCCACCCCGCTTGTCCCGCTTGCCCCGCTTGGGAACCTCGGTCCACTCCTGGGGCACGGCCGTCGTCGGGGGCTTCGAAGCGCCGGGCGTTGGCGCCGCCACCTCCGAGTACGCCTTGGGAGGCGCTTTCCCCTTCTTCGCGGGAGCGGGAGCGGGAGGCGCAGCCTCAGCCCTCGCCCTGACGGCGGCCAGAGGCGGCCGGAGGACCGGCTCGGGAGCGGGAGGCGCAGCCTCAGCCCTCTTCTTGTCGGCGGCTAAAGGCGGCCGGAGGCGTGGCTCAGGAGGGAGCCGCATCGCGAGTGCCTCGATCTTCGCGTCCATCATGGTCCCCACTTCCACCATGATAGACCGCATCAGAGAGGCGTCGCGATCGGCTCCGCTCGGCTCCGCAGGCTTAGCGAGGCTCGCCCGCAGGTCGGCGATCTCCTTGCGGAGTTCGGCGACCTCACTCTGCAGGCGGGCATTGGCCCTCTCGAGCCGAGCCGTCTCCTGCGTAGCGGAGCGCTCTGCCAGCTCCGCTACCACCCCCATCAAGCTTGCAGAGGCCTCCTTGAGGTCCCTCTGCAGCGTGCCCTTAAGGTTGCGCGACTTTGTCGCGACAGCCTGGATAAGGAGCACGCTCTCCTCCGCCTTTTTGCGAAGCTCCAGGGTCGAGGGTCCGTCTTCGCCGCATGACAGCGACGACGTGTCGGACAGACACCTCGACCGAGAGCGAGACCGAGATCGGAGGTCTCGGGCCATCTCGGCCACCTCCATCTCCGCCCGGAGCTTCTCCTCCTCCTTCTGGGCCTGGAGGTACGCCTGCTTTGCCTTAGCTAGGCCGACGTACTCTCCGGTAGTGGGCGGTCGCCCTCTCCCTCGTCTTACAGGCGCCGGAGTGGGAGCTTTCTTTTTAGAAAGCTCGACCAACTCCGATGCCTCCACCTCGTCCCCTTTCAGGGGCCGCTTCCGCGTGCTGCGCCAGAAGCGTCCCGCCGTGTCGTCTGCGGACGACACCGACACCAGGGTCGCATCTGAGGAGTCAGACTCCTCCTCCGCGATCTCCTGGGTCTCCCCGTCTTTCGTCGTTTGTCCATCCGTGTGCAAATCGTTATCCGTTGTGCGTGTGCGTTGGTCGTCGTGGTTTTGGAAGGCTGGCGCCCCCCCCAGATACGAGGGGCAGACCGCACCCAAAGTGGGCACGGTGAGGGATTCCCCGGCATCGGAGATGCCGGGACCCTCCTGGGGACGTTTACTGTTTTGACAACTTTCCATTTTGTTTTCTTTTTGTGAGCGGGGTGAGATCCCCTGCCTCTAGGGATTGGGTACCCCCCAACCATTCATCCCATCGCCAAGGCCTGAGCTTGGGATTAGGGTAATTTTTTATTGAGGTTTTCTTCCTCGCGGCCCCCACCGAAGTGGCGGCCCTCACCCCTGACGCCTACGGGTCAGGGAGCGAGTTGGCCGACGGTGGCCTAAGCCATGCTGCCGTGACCGACAGCCCGTCGCCCCTGCGTTAGGGTAGGTAAACCACATGGGTTTATCCCACCCTGGTCCCATCCACAGTGCCCTCTGCTAAAGCAGAGGGACACGTGGAGAGACCCCACCACGTAGTCTCATCCACAGTGCCTTCTGTCTGAGCAGAGGGGCACGTGGAGAGACACCGACTTGGGGTAATTTTTTAGAGAGGTTTTCTTCCTCGCGGCCCCCACCGAAGTGGCGGCCCTCACCCCTGACGCCTACGGGTCAGGGAGCGAGTTGGCCGACGGTGGCCTAAGCCATGCTGCCGTGACCGACAGCCCGTCGCCCCCGCGTTTGGGTGAGTAAACCTCAAGGGTTTTACCCACCCTGGTCTCATCCACAGTGCCCTCTGATAAGTCAGAGGGACACGTGGAGAGACCCCACCCATTGGTCTCATCCGCACTAGGCGGAGAGAAACCAACTTTGAGCCGCTCTTAGTCTGGCCCCTCCTTCCAAGCCTGTCCGTTATGGGAAGCCCTGTACGGCATAGCCTTGGAGATCATCGGGACACGCAAGCCCCCCCACCACGACAAGGTGGCGGCCCCTGGGGGGGCCTCGGGGGGGAACCTAACCTAACCTAACCTTTTTTTTTTTTTTTTTTTTTTTTTTTTTTTTTTTTTTTTTTTTTTTCGGGGGGGAAAATGCATTACGCATACCACCCGGGCGCAGGGGGCACCCGAGTGGTTATGTGGGACTCCCGTATAGGCTAATGAGACCCACGGTATACCCACTAAAAACCCCCCCATCTTCCACCTCGCCGCCTTGTGACGGGGTTACGGGAACGCTTTCGCACACATCCGCGACCCCGCCGGCGGCAGCCGCCCACTAGCGGCTCCACCGCGAAAGCCCGAAGGCCCTCCACGATGGGCGCACCAGATGGTAAGGTGCGCCTCCCTCCTCGGCCTCCACCAGTACTGTAGCAGACTCCCCCTGAGTCTGCTACTAGGAGGCCATGGGTACCAGATAACTGGTACCCGGTGGAAGATCAGGTCTGTGGTTCTTCCACCGACCACAACTCGGCCGCAGAGGATAGAGCAAGCGGCGCACCGCAATACCGACATGCCTCTTCCTCTGCGGCCCCACCAGTGCCGTTTCGACGGAACGGCCCCGCCAGCTCGCAGGGGGTAGGGAGAGTGGCGCACCGTAATACCAACACGCCTCTCCCCCTGCGATCCCTCCACGACCGCAGAAGATAGGGAGAACGGCGCACCGTAATACCGGCACTCCTCTTCTTCTGCGGTCCCACCTCCACGCGCGTCCGCAGCGGACTGGTTCAGCCCGCTGGGAGCGCGTCCTCCTCGGGCCAGCCGGCGACCCAAACAGGCCGGCCCTGGTTGCCTCTTAGCTTCACCGTGGGTGACCAGTCCACGGTTACTAAGCCCCCCCGCCACGACAAGGCGGGCAACCCCCGGGGGGGAACCTTTTTTTTTTTTTTTTTGATATCGCTGGAAAATCCTCATGGATACCCGACAGACGCGGGGGCGCTGTCGGGTTATGCCGGACTCTTACCGGCTAAAAACCAGCGGTGTTCCTCCTCACCGTCTTCCGGCGGAGCTGCGGGAACGCTTACGCATACTTCCGCTGCTCCGCCGACGGTTGCCCGGGACTCGGGGCCCATCTTGGGGGGCGCTCAACTTGGAGCGCCACTCACCATTCAACCTGGCGTGCCGGAACACGTGACACGCCAGCCGTCTCGGGGGTCTCCTCCTGCTGGGCGATGGTACCCCCCGGTTCCACCGCCCGGAGACCCACGTTATGGGGGAAGGCGGCGCTCATGCGCCAGGCGCCTGCGCCCCACTCTCTTGCGGCGGATCGGGGTCGACAGAGGGTCGTCTTCCCTCGCCCGCTCCGCCGCCTCCTTCTGCGCCATCACCGTGGCGCAGAATCGGAGCACCGCCTTCCACGCTCTGTCGCTGCCGACCATGGCTTTCACTACGCCCGGCAGCGACAGGTCGTCCCCTATAGCCGCGGCGAGCATCGCCCGCGGCTCGTCCCATTCGGGGCATTCCACCAGCGTGTGCTCCGCCGTGTCCTCCGGACACCCACAGGCGTGGCACACGCTGGTCGGCTCTCGACCCGCCACGCTGCACAGGTACCTGCCGAAGCAACCGTGCCCCGTCAGGATCTGCACAGCGTGGAAGGTGAGGGCCCCGTGTCGGCGATCGACCCACCCTTCCAGGACGGGCCGAATCGCCTCCACTGTCCGTCTGCCGGCGGTCGGCTCCGCCAGCCTGTCCTTCCATTTCCGGAGGAGGACCTGGCGGTCGAGTCGCCCCTGCCGCCCGGCCTCCCCCGGCTCTGGTTCCACCCCATTGGCTCGTGTTGCTGCGCTGCGGCGCCAGTACACAGCCGAGAGCACTTCCGCGTCCAGGTCCCACCAGGTATCGTCGGCGTAACACGTTACGTCGACCCCCCGCAGATTCGCGCCCCGCAGCACCCAGTCGTAGCCGATGTTCCACAGGAGCGGCCCGAGAACCGATCCCTGTGGAACACCGCACATCATTACCCGGCGGCCCCATCCGTCGCGCGTCGGGTACACCACTTCCCTCTCGGAGAAGTAGTCGGTGAGGAGACGGCGCAGGTATTCGGGCACGCCGTGGTATCCCAGCGCCGCCCGAACACAGCCCCAGGGGAGGGTGTTGAAGGCGTTGGCGATGTCTAGAGACACCGCCAGAACAACCTCTCCCCGGGACACTGCCTCCTCCGAGAGGTCCCTCACACGCGCGATGGCGTCGACCGTTGACCGGCCCCGGCGGAAACCGAACTGCCGGTCGCTCAACCCCGGCCCGACCCGTTCGAGGTGCTCGACGAGGCGCGCGGAAATAATCCGCTCGAAGAGCTTGCTCACCTCGTCGAGCAACACTATGGGCCGGTATGCCGACGGCGAGTCCGCCGGGCGGCCCTCCTTGCGCAGCAACACGAGCCTGCCGACCTTCCACCTTCGAGGAAAGCGACCACGCCGCATACAGGCGTCGAAGAGCTCGACCACCCTGGGCCCGAGGGCCTCCAGGGCTAGCGCCCACACCCTACCGGGCACCCCGTCGGGGCCCGGTGCCGTGCTCTTGGCGCGGAGCCGCTCCACCGCAGCCTCCAGCTCCGCCCGAGACACCTCGGGTATCGGGGCGTCTGAGCTCTCCGACGATGCAGCCGCCATAGGCGGAGGCACCGAGTCGGCCCTCTCTGGGAAGAGAGTCGGGGGATGGCGGGGAGCCGGCGGCCGTCTGCGCGACGATCGCCACCGTGTCCTCCCGGTCACCAACCCAGTTGTCCCTGGCGGGGACGAGGTAAGGCTCCGCCACCACCGCCGCCTGGATCGACCACTCGGCCAGGCTCTGGTACAAGAGGTCCTGAGCTCTGGCCGAGTGGTTGAGGTTCGCCTGTAAGAGGGACATGGCCATCCTTAATCGACGGCCATGTCTGCGACCCTCTCGGCGCGTTCCACGTCAGCGGCGGACGGGCGGGCCGGCCGGGGGTGGGCTGTTGGGCCTTTCCCGGCGGGCTTCTCCTTCTTTTTCTTTTTGCTGCCAGACTTGGCGGACTTGGCGGGGGCGGAAGCGGCACAGGCTTTGCTTCCCGCTCTATGGTCCGCCGGCTTCTGCCTCGCCTCGCACAGCGGGCAGTGTGGGGCAGCGGAGCAGCCAGCCGCCTTGTGGCCCGTTTGGCCGCAGCGATAGCAGGCATCGCTGCGGTCCACCTCGCAGGTGCACTTGCTACGCACGTGCCCCGAGTCGAGGCACCGGTAGCAGCGCAGGGGCTTGGCCTCAAGGAGCCTGGCCCGCGCCGACACCCACCCCACCAGTAGCCGCCCGCTGGAGGCGACCTTTTTCGCCGCCGAAATAGGGCAGCGCACCCATGCCATGCCGGGGCTGTCGGGGGAGAAGCGGCGGATCTCCCCGCACTTGACCTGCTCGACGGGGCATTCCCCGGAGCGGGCCACCGCGGCCGCCACCTCCTCCTGGGACACCGCGTCATCCAGCTCGCTGATGCGCAAGTCTGCGCACTTCACGGGCCTGGAGACGCGGACCAGGTCCGCAGGAAGGACCTCCCGCAGCTTGGCCGCCAGCAGGTCCGCCTTCTCGCCGCTGTCAGCCCCGGGGATCTCGAGCATGCGGGCCCCCGTCACGGCGGTGCGGAATCGGAGACCCTTCAGGCCTAAGCCTTCCAGGTCGATCCTCCGCTTGGCCCCGTCGAGCACGTCCTTGTAGGACAGCTCCTTGCCCTCCACCGTGGCGCCCGGCTGGATGGTGATGGACACCGCAGCCGAGCGCGGGGCGCGAAGCTTCGCCGCCGGGGCCTTCTTGGACGGGGGCTTGTCCGCCGGTGCGCTGCCCTTTTTGCCTCCACGCTTGTCCCGCTTGCCCCGATTGGGAACCTCGGTCCACTCCTGGGGCACGGCCGTCGTCGGGGGCTTCGGAGCGCCGGGCGTTGGCGCCGCCACCTCCAAGTACGCCTTGGGAGGCGCTTTCCCCTTCTTCGCGGGAGCGGGAGCGGGAGGCGCAGCCTCAGCCCCCGCCCTGACGGCGGCCAGAGGCGGCCGGAGGACCGGCTCGGGAGCGGGAGGCGCAGCCTCAACCCTCTTCTTGTCGGCGGCTAAAGGCGGCCGGAGGCGTGGCTCAGGAGGGAGCCGCATCGCGAGTGCCTCGATCTTTGCGTCCATCATGGTCCCCACTTCCACCATGATAGACCGCATCAGAGAGGCGTCGCGATCGGCTCCGCTCGGCTCCGCAGGCTTAGCGAGGCTCGCCCGCAGGTCGGCGATCTCCTTGCGGAGTTCGGCGACCTCACTCTGCAGGCGGGCATTGGCCCTCTCGAGCCGAGCCGTCTCCTGCGTAGCGGACCGCTCTGCGAGTTCCGCTACCACCCCCATCAAGTTGGCAGAGGCCTCCTTGAGATCTTTTTGCAGCGTGCCCTTCAGGTTGCGCGACTTCGTCGCGACAGCCTGGATGAGGAGCACGCTGTCCTCCGCCTTTTTGCGAAGCTCCAGTGTCGAGGGTCCGTCTTCGCCGCGCGACTGCGACGACGTGTCGGACAGACACCTCGACCGAGAGCGAGACCGAGATCGGAGGTCTCGGGCCATCTCGGCCACCTCCCTCTCTGCCTGGAGCTTCTCTTCCTCCCTTTGCGCCTTGAGGTACGCCTGCTTCGCCTTAGCTAGGCCGACGTACTCTCCGGTGGTGGGCGGTCGCCCTCTCCCTCGTCTTGCGGGCACCGGAGTGGGAGCTTTCTTTTTAGAAAGCTCGACCAACTCCGACGCCTCCACCTCGTCCCCTTTCAGGGGCCGCTTCCGCGCACTGCGCCAGAAGCGTCCCGCCGTGTCGTCTCCGGACGACACCGACACCAGGGTCACGTCCGAGCAGTCAGACTCCTCCTCCGCGATCTCCTGGGTCTCCTCTCCTGTCGTCGTTTTCCATATATATATTATCAATAACCTTTTTTTTTTTTTTTTTTTTTTTTTTTTTTTTTTTTTTTTTTTTTTTTTTCGCTGGGAAAAATGCATTACGCATCCCCGCCCGTCGGGGGACGGGAGGGGTATGTGGGACTCCCGGGGGAGGTGTTCACTCCCGGTATACCCACTAAACAACCCAGCGGCACTCCCGCATCGCCTTTGGTGGCGGGGTTCTGGGAATCGGCATAGCCTTTGCTTCCAGTTCCCCGCCGGCGTTTGCCCGCCTTATAGCGGCGGGCCCTTCACGCCCCTCCCGCAGACGGGGAGGGGCTCGAGGATGACTGAGTGCTTGGTCATCCTCGTTCGGCTGGGTGATGAGCGGTGCAATGCGGGCGAGGGCGCCCCCGCGCCTGTCGTCCGCTGCTCATCACCGGGGGGAGAGGGGGTGGTTGACCACCCGCCTTCTCCTGCCTCTCCTCCGGCGGAGAGGCGGTGCGAGAGGATCGTCCTCCCGCGCGCGCTCCGCCTCCTCCTTCTGTGACATCACTTCTTCACAGAAGGAGGCGACCGCCACCCACGCCTCCTCGCTCCCCACCATGGCGCTAATCACAGCGGGAAGCGAGAGGTCCGGTCCGACCGCCGCGACAAGACTGCGGCGCCGCTCGGCCCACGACGGGCACACCTCGAGGGTGTGCTGTGCCGTGTCCTCCGCCGCGCCACAGTCATGGCACGACGGGCTTTCCTCCCTCCCGATCCGGTGGAGGTACGACCCGAAACAACCGTGTCCGGACAGCACCTGCACCAACCGGAAGGTGAGGAATCCGTGCGGTCGTTCGAGCCAGTCCTGCAGGACCGGCCCGAGCGCGTCGAGGGTTCGACGGCCGAAAACTGCGGAGGCAAGGTCCGCCATCCAATGACGGACGACGGCTTCCCTCGCCTCCCGCCGAACAACCTCGCGTACCTCAGGGGCAGGGCACTCCCCGAGTGCTCTTCGCCCCGCCCTCCATTCATAGACTCTGGCTAGCACCCACGCCTCGAGCTCCCAAGGAGGGGTGCCAGCCAGAGCGCACGCCGCTGCGAAGCTTACCGAACGGTAAGCCCGCGCCACCCTCTGTGCGATGGCCCTCTGGGGCACCCGCAAGGCCGTGGCGTTCTCCCTTCTTTGAAGGGAGTCTGCCCAGATGGGCGCCCCGTACAGGGCCATGCTTTTCAGGATGCCGGCGTACAGCCGCCGGCATCGCCCCCCTGGCCCTCCCAAATTAGGCATCAGCCATGAGAGGGCCCCCGCTGCCTTCAGCAGCCGTGACGACAGTCCGCTGAAGTGCGGACCGAAGCGCCACCTGGCGTCAAGCGTAAGACCCAGATATTTCATCTGGGTCTTTACCTCGATCCTGACGCCCTCCACAAAGATGTGGGCGTCAGGCGGGCGGCGCTGCCGAGGCCCGTGGAAGAAAACGGCCTCGGTCTTATGCAACGCCACCCTCAAACCAAGGCGGCGGATCCTACCGGCGACTAGCGATCCGCCCGCCGAAGCCAGACTGGCCGCCTCACCAAAATTCCCTCCTCGGGCAGTGAGGAGAGTGTCATCCGCGTAGCAGATGACACTCGTGCCATGGAGGAGGGTCCCTCGCAATAGCCAGTCGAACCCGATGTCCCACAGGAGAGGTCCTAGGACTGACCCCTGCGGAACACCGGACTCAACCGGATATCGCCTGACCTGGCCAGCTTTGTCTACCACGAGGACCGCTCTGTCCTCCAGGTAGCTGGCCAGGAGGTCCCTCATATATTGAGGCACTCCGTGAAACCGAAGTGCCTCGAGGATGGTCGCATGGGGAAGGGTGTTGAAGGCGTTGGCTATGTCGAATGACACAGCCAACACTCCGTCCCCAGCGTCCATCGCCTCCTTCACCACACCCTTTAATAGGGCGAGGGCGTCTATTGTCGAACGCTCAGGTCGAAAGCCAAACTGAGCGTCCGACAGGTCCGGCCCAACCACCCGCAGGTGGTCCTTCAGGCGGGCGGCGATGATCCCCTCGAACATCTTACCGACCTCATCGAGCAGAACGATGGGTCGGTATGCCGAGGGGGAGTCGGCCGGGCGTCCTTCTTTTCGGAGGAGGCATAAACGCCCCTCCTTCCAAGGTTTCGGAAACCTCCTCGACGCGAAACACGCGTCAAAGAGGCCCCGAAACCTTTCCTCCATTTCGGTGGCGGCTATTGCCACCACCCTTGCTGGAACGCCGTCTGGCCCTGGGGCCGTCTTTTTAGCACGAAGGCGAAGCACCGCCGTGCTAACTTCGGCCCCAGTGAGAGAAGGGGCCTCCTGGTCCTCCTCTTCCTCCTGAACCGCACCCTGCGGAGGGTCCATTGCTGGTGGGGCGAAAGCGTCTGCCCTGCCTGGAAACAGGGACCGTACGACCCCATCCAGCACTGCCGGCTCGAGCGTCTCCGAGACGGGAGGGCCGAAGGGACGCAGTTTATTCCGCGCCGCCTTATATGGCCTCCCAAAAGGGTCATCGTCGAGACCCTCCAGCAGCTCAGCCTGCGCCGAGTCCTGAGCGGCGAGCATCTCATTTCTGAGAGCCTGCTTTGCCTCCACGTACAGGTCGTGAAGGCGGTCCTCATTCGCGGGGTCGCGTATTCGCCGCCGCCGGCTTCGAGCGTACTCCCTTCGAGCCGCCACGCAGGCAGTTCGAAGCCCCGCCAACTTCTCCGACCACCAACATACGGCGCGTCGGGGAGGCGGACGACGAGACCGAGGCATGCTCGAATTGCATACCGCGGTCAACGACCCCCTCAGCTGTGCCGCGGCGGTGTCCACGTCCACGACCCCTACGTCAGGCGAAAGCCAGTCCTGGACGAAAGCCGCCTCCCTCGCTGCCTCCCTGTCCAGGTGGACGAAGGCCCACCGAGGAAACGGAGATTGGCCCGGAAGAGCCGTTCTCCTGGGACCTTCGGTGGAGATCTCGAACCGCACGTAGCGGTGGTCCGAGAAAGTCTCCACCATGTCCACCCGCCAGTTTTCCACACGCGCGGCTAGCGCGGGTGAGGCAAAAGTGACGTCCACAATTGACCCACCCCACCGCCGCACGCACGTTTGGACCTCCCCTCTATTTAGAAGGGAGAGCCCCGAGGAGGCCGCCCACAGCTCGACCGCCCGCCCGCGTGCGTCGGTGGCTGGGTTACCCCAAACCACCGACTTGGCGTTCAGATCTCCCAGGACGGAGACCTGACGTGGCGCCACCCTCGAAACCACTGCGGCGAGGACTCCAAGGAAGTCCTCGAAGTCCGAAAGTGGTCGGTTTGGGGAGAAATAGACCCCGACAAGAACTATGTCTCCCCACGCGGCGGCCACGTATCCCGGTCCCCTCTCTAAGAGCGAGAGGGGAGGGGAGTCCGAAGAAGACCGCGCCACAAGTGCCACCAAGCCGTCCCTATCCCCTAGCCAGCGGCCAGGGACAGAGTAGGGCTCGGCGACGACCGCAACATCCACCAACCACTCGGCCATGGCCTGCACCAGCAGGTCCTGGGCCGCTCTGCAGTGATTGGTGTTCGCCTGTAAAATGCAATGGACCACTGTCATTATTGGTCCATCGCATTGCCCTCTTCGGCCTGTTGCGAGGCTTCGACAGCCTCAACAGCGGCGGTGGCAGCAGCAGGACGGATTGGTGCCTGCGCTTGTCCCTTCTTTGGAGGAGGATTGCATTTCCTCCCCTCCATCACGTGGCCGGCTGGACGGCCGCTGGCCGTGCATACATGGAACAAGTTTCCTCCCACTCGGCTTGGGGGCTATTTTCTCCCCCTTGCTCTTCCCCTTTTCTTTGCTCGTCCCTTTGGACGAGCCGGAGACGACATTAGCAGGGGCAGGGGCAACAGGCCGCACTGCCTTTTTGGCGCCTCTCTTCTTCCTCCCAACCACCTCAGTCCACTCGTTGGACGGAGTGCTGGAGGGAAGAAAGGCGTCTTCCCTCTGGGACGACGCCGCCGCCACCTTAGTCGTGGCCGACGGAGCAACCGCAGTCGCAGCCGGCGGAGCAACCGCGGTCGTAGCCGGTGGAGCCACCCCGGTCGTAGCCGGCGGAGCCACCGTCTTTTTCCCCTTCCCTTTGCCCTTTGCGGGTTTAGGGGTCGGGGGAGGAGCCATCACGGTCGAGGTAGGGGCTGGAGCAGGAGCAGAGGCAGGAGCAGCCCTTTCCGCTGCCAACGGCGGCCTGACGCGCTTTTCAGGCAGGAGCCTGTCCTCAATGCCCGCAAAGCAGGCCCGCGTGAAGGCTCTCTCCTCCATCACAACCTTGCGGATGGTTTCCTCAAGGGTGGAGGAGGAGAGATCCACCGACGTCACAGCAGACGGGGCCTGGACAGGCCGCCTCACAGCTTCAGCGAGCTTCGTGTGAAGCTCGCTGACCTCCTTTGTAAGGCAGTCCACCCTCTTTTGGAGCTGCCTTACCTCATCGGTGGTTGTGCGCTGCACCAACTCACCGATAATGCCACGAAGGCTGGCAGCCCGGCACTTGAGGGCCTTCTGGAAGGTCCCCTTCAAATTGGAGGACTTTGAGGCGACGGTAATGATCTCCTCTTGGTCCTCTTCGGCCATCTTGACTAGTTCCGCTAAGGAGTGGTCTGCGTACGAGACGCTTGACGTACCGTAGTCCGCCTTGCCTCTGCGCTCGCGAGCCTGTGCCTCCTTAGCGGCAACCTCCTCTTCCAAATCCTGTTGGACTCGTGCCCTGTTTGCATCTAGCTGACGTAGGGCGTCCAGCACACCTACGTCGTGGCTAATGCTAGCCAGGGCGGGGTTAGCAGGCTTTACAGCGTTTCCCCTCTTTTTCAGATTGCTTTTAGCAACCTTTAGCCTAAGGCTTGCAGGCTTTACAGCCTTGCTTACCTTAGCCTTACTTTTGGCTGAGTCCGAGGAGCCCCCCGAACCCTGCCTCAAGTAGGCCCGCTTTTTCGCCTGTCGGTCCGGCAGCTCCACCGCAAGGGCGTCACTGTCGGACCCCGACAGGTCCTCCTCCCTGCTGACTAGGCTTGCCGCAGATGGTGCGCGGCTAGCCTCCGACGCCGAAGCGTCATCGGGGGTGGCCCTGACAAGGGCCGTTTCGGGTTGGCCCTGAGAAGGGCCTTTTGTGAAACGCCCGGAGGCGTCCCGCAAAGGTTTCGACATCTTGTCGAACGACAATGACCGCACTTAAACGCCTTGAAAGTGTACGATCGCACAGTGTTCGTTTGCCGCCTGTCTGCCACTCCGTTACGGTGGTCAGACGAGACGTTGCCCGGGGATTGCTACGAGGAAGCCAACACTGCGGGGAATCCCCATATTATCAATAACCTAACCTAACCTAACCTAACCTTTTTTTTTTTTTTTTTTGATATCGCTGGAAAATCCTCATGGATACCCGACAGACGCGGGGGCGCTGTCGGGTTATGCCGGACTCTTACCGGCTAAAAACCAGCGGTGTTCCTCCTCACCGTCTTCCGGCGGAGCTGCGGGAACGCTTACGCACACGTCCGCTGCTCCGCCGACGGTTGCCCGGGACTAGGGGCCCATCATGTGGGGCGCTCGCCTGGAGCGCCACTCACCATACAACCTGGCGTGCCGGAACACGTGACACGCCAGCCGTCTCGGGGGTCTCCTCCTGCTGGGCGGTGGTACCCCCCGGTTCCACCGCCCGGAGACCCACGTTATGGGGGAAGGCGGCGCTCATGCGCCAGGCGCCTGCGCCCCACTCTCTTGCGGCGGATCGGGGTCGACAGAGGGTCGTCTTCCCTCGCCCGCTCCGCCGCCTCCTTCTGCGCCATCACCGTGGCGCAGAATCGGAGCACCGCCTTCCACGCTCTGTCGCTGCCGACCATGGCTTTCACTACGCCCGGCAGCGACAGGTCGTCCCCTATGGCCGCGGCGAGCATCGCCCGCGGCCCGTCCCACTCAGGGCATTCCACCAGCGTGTGCTCCGCCGTGTCCTCCGGACACCCACAGGCGTGGCACACGCTGGTCGGCTCTCGACCCGCCACGCTGCACAGGTACCTGCCGAAGCAACCATGCCCCGTCAGGATCTGCACAGCGTGGAAGGTGAGGGCCCCGTGACGGCGATCGACCCACCCTTCTAGGACGGGCCGAATCGCCTCCACCGTCCGTCTGCCGGCGGTCGGCTCCGCCAGCCTTTCCTTCCATTTCCGGAGGAGGACCTGGCGGTCGAGTCGCCCCTGCCGCCCGGCCTCCCCCGGCTCTGGTTCCTCCGCATCGGCTCGTGCTACTGCGCTGCGGCGCCAGTACACTGCCGAGAGCACTTCCGCGTCCAGGTCCCACGGTGGGGTCCCGGCCAGGACGCACGCCGCCTCGCACGAGATGGTGCGGTACCCTCTCACCACCCTGATCGCCATGACCCGTTGCGCTTGGCGCAGGAGGGTCCTATTCTGGGCGATCAGGGTGTCCGCCCAGATCGGGGCCCCGTACAGGGCCATCGACCGCACCACCCCGGCGTACAACCGGCGACACGCGACTGACGGTCCGCCCAGGTTCGGCAGCAGCCAGCTCAAAGCGCCGGCCGCTCGCAACAACCTGGGGACCAGTCGCCGGAAGTGCTCCCGGAAGTTCCATCGGCTGTCGAGGACGAGGCCTAGGTACCGCATCGTCGACTCGACAGCGATGGAGACGCCGCCGACCACCAGCTGGGATCCTGCGGGAGGGGCGCGTCGGGCTCCGTGAAAGCACAGAGCCTCCGACTTATCCAGCGCCACCTCCAGCCCCAGCCGGCGGATTCGGGCCACCACTTGGGCCACTCCGGCCGTCGCCAAGAGGGCCGCCTCTCGGTACGTGGTGCCGCAGGACGTGACGAGGGTGTCGTCGGCGTAACAAGTTACGTCGACCCCCCGCAGGTTGGCGCCCCGCAGCACCCAGTCGTAGCCGATGTTCCACAGGAGCGGCCCAAGGACCGATCCCTGCGGAACACCGCACGTCATTACCCGGCGGCCCCACCCGTCGCGCGTCGGGTACACCACTTCCCTCTCGGAGAAGTAGTCGCAGAGGAGGCGACGCAAGTATTCGGGCACGCCATGATGTACTAGCGCCGCCCGAACACAGCCCCAGGGGAGGGTGTTGAAGGCGTTGGCGATGTCTAGAGACACCGCCAGAACAACCTCTCCCCGGGACACTGCCTCCTCCGAGAGGTCCCTCACACGCGCGATGGCGTCGACCGTCGACCGGCCCCGGCGGAAACCGAACTGTCGGTCACTCAGCCCCGGCCCGACCCGTTCGAGGTGCTCGACGAGGCGCGCGGAAATAATCCGCTCGAAGAGCTTGCTCACCTCGTCGAGAAGCACTATGGGCCGGTATGCCGACGGCGAGTCCGCCGGGCGACCCTCCTTGCGCAGCAGCACGAGCCTGCCGACCTTCCATTTCCGAGGAAAGCGACCACGCCGCATACAGGCGTCGAAGAGCTCGACCACCCTGGGCCCGAGGGCCTCCAGGGCTAGCGCCCACACCCTACCGGGCACCCCGTCGGGGCCCGGTGCCGTGCTCTTGGCGCGGAGCCGTTGGACCGCGGCCTCCAACTCCGCCCGAGACACCTCGGGTATCGGGGCGTCTGAGCTCTCCGACGATGCAGCCGCCACGGGCGGCGGCGCCGAGTCGGCCCTCTCTGGGAAGAGAGTGGCGACGATGTTATCCACCAACTCTGGTTGGAGACTCTGGGTCAGCGGAGGGGCCCAGGGGCGCAGCTGACCACGCACCGTCTTGTACGGGCGCCCCCAGGGATCTCTATTCAGAGTCTCCAACCACTCTCCCCACGACTCGGCCTTTGCCTCCCGTATGGCGATCTGCAGAGAGACGCATCTCTCCCTGTACGCGGCGTAGAGGCGGCTTTCCTCGGCGTCCACTCGCCTTCGCCGCCTTCGGTAATGGGTGTACTGGCGTCTGGCCGCTACGCACGCTTCGCGAAGCCGGCGTAGGTCCACCGACCACCAGTACACCCATCTGCGGGGCGGGAGCGGTCTGGCGCGCGACATACCGGCGTCGCACACCTGCGCCATCGACTCGCTCAACCGCTCCGCTCGCCCGTCCACGTCGGCCGCCGGGCCCTCTGGCGCCGGTAACCAAGCCTGGACGATGGACGCCTCGACGATGACGTCACCGTCCAAGGTCTTGAGGGCCCAGCGCGGTCCTTCCCCGCGCGGGGGCCGGCTCTGTGGAGCTCCAGGGTTGGCGGCGACCTCGAACCGGATATACCGGTGGTCCGAGAGCGTCTCCGCCTCCCCGAGCACCCTCCAGTTTCGGACACGGCGTGCGAGACACGGGGTCGCGAACGTTAAGTCCACGATGGAACCCCCGTTGTGCCGCACGCACGTGTCTACCGACCCCCGGTTCAGAAGAACTAAGCCCGACGTGGCAGCCCACTCCTCCATTACCTCGCCCCGCGCATCGGTGACCGGGGAACCCCAAGCCGTCGACTTGGCGTTGAAGTCCCCGGCGACCAGGACTGGGGTTGGGTGACTCTGGCCGACCAGAGCACTGACCTCGAGCAGGAATTGCTCGAATGCGGCCAGGCTCCGGTTCGGCGAGAAGTACACGCCGACGATCGTCACGCCCATAAAGGTGGCCGCGACGCATCCGTGGCCCTTCGCTGTTTTGTCGAAGGGCGGGGAGCCGGCGGCCGTCTGCGCGACGATCGCCACCGTGTCCTCCCGGTCACCAACCCAGTTGTCCCTGGCGGGGACGAGGTAAGGCTCCGCCACCACCGCCGCTTGGATCGACCACTCGGCCAGGCTCTGGTACAAGAGGTCCTGAGCTCTGGCCGAGTGGTTGAGGTTCGCCTGAAGGACAGACATGGCCATACTTAATCTACGACCATGTCTGCAACCCTCGCAGCGCGTTCCGCGTCAGCGGCGGACGGGCGGGCCGGCCGGGGGTGGGCTGTTGAGCCTTTCCCGGCGGACTTCTCCTTCTTTTTGCCTTTCTTTTTGGCAGACTTGGCGGACTTGGCGGGGGCGGAAGCGGCACAGGCTTTGCTTCCCGCTCTGTGGTCCGCCGGCTTCTGCCTCGCCTCGCACAGCGGGCAGTGTGGGGCAGCGGAACACCCAGCCGCCTTGTGGCCCGGTTGACCGCAGCGATAGCAGGCATCGCTGTGGTCCACCTCTCCGGTGCATTTGCCCCGCACGTGCCCCGAATCGAGGCACCGGTAGCACCGGAGGGGTTTGGCCTCAAGGAGCCGGACCCGGGCCGACACCCACCCCACCAGTAGCCGCCCGCTGGAGGCGACCTTTTTTGCCGCCGAAATAGGGCAGCGCACCCACGCCGTGCCGGGGCTGTCGGAGGAGAAGCGGCGGATCTCCCCGCACTTAACCTGCTCTGGGGGGCATTCCCCGTAGCGGGCCACCGCAGCCGCCACCTCCTCCGGGGCCACCGCGTCATCCAGCTCGCTTATGCGCAGGTCTGCGCACTTCACGGGTCTGGAGACGCGGACCAGCTCCGCGGGAAGGACCTCCCGCAGTTTGCCCGCCAGGAGGTCCGCCTTCTCGCCGCTGTCGGCCCCGGGGATCTCCAACATGCGGGCCCCCGTCACGGCGGTTCTGAAGCGCAGACCCTTCAGGCCTAAGCCTTCCAGGTCAATGCGCCGCTTCGCCCCGTCGAGCACGTCCTTGTACGTCAGCTCTTTGCCCTCCACCGTGGCGCCCGGCTGGATGGTGATGGACACCGCAGCCGAGCGCGGGGCGCGAAGCTTCGCCGCCGGGTTCTTCTTAGGCGGGGGCTTGTCCGCCGGTGCGCTGCCCTTTTTGCCTCCCTGCTTGCCCCGCTTGCCCCGCTTGGCAGCCTCAGTCCACTCCTGGGGCGCGGCCGTCGTCGGGGGCTTCGGGGCGCCAGGCGTCGGCGCTGCCACCTCCGAATACGCCTTGGGAGGCGCTTTCCCCTTCTCCTTCTTCTTCTTGCCGGCCGCGGGAGCGGGAGCGGGAGGCGCAGCCTCAGCCCTCGCCCCGTCGGCGGCCAAAGGCAGCTGGGGGCGCGTCGCGGGAGCGGGAGGCGCAGCCTCGGCCCTCGCCCTGTCGGCGGCCAAAGGCGGCCGGAGGCGTGGCTCAGGAGGGAGCCGCATCGCGAGTGCCTCGATCTTCGCGTCCATCATGGTCCCCACTTCCATCATGATGGACCGCATCAGCGTGGCGTCGCGATCGGCTCCGCTCGGCTCCGCAGGCCTGGCGAGGCTCGCCCGCAATTCCGAGATCTCCTTGCGGAGTTCGGCGACCTCGCTCTGCAGGCGGGCATTGGCCCTCTCGAGCCGAGCCGTCTCCTGCGTAGCGGACCGCTCTGCCAGTTCCGCTACCACCTCCCTGAGGATTGCAGAGGCCTCCTTGAGGTCCCTTTGCAGCGTGCCCTTTAGGTTGCGCGACTTTGTCGCGACAGCCTGAATTAGGAGCACGCTGTCCTCCGCCTTCTTCCGAAGCTCAGATGTCGAGGGTCCGTCTTCGCCGCGTGACAGCGACGACGTGTCGGACAGACACCTCGACCGAGAGCGAGACCGAGATCGGAGGTCTCGGGCCATCTCGGCCACCTCCATCTCCGCCCGGAGCCTCTCCTCTTCTCTCTGGGCTTTGAGATACGCCTGCTTGGCTTTCGCCAGGCCGACGTATTCGCCCGTTGTGGGCGGTCGCCCTCTCCCTCGCTTCGTCGCCGGCGTGGGAGCAGGCTGCTCGACCACTGCCGACTCAGCTTCCTTTCGGGGCCGTTTACGCATATTGCGCCACAGGCCCCCCAACGAGTCGTCTCCGGACGACACCGAGACTAGGGTCACCACCGAGGAGTCAGACTCCTCCGCAGCCACCTGTGTCTCCTCGTCTCTCGCCACTCTCTCTTCTAATTCGGTGTCCGTTGTGCAGTCGCCAATGTTGTCTTTACGGAGGCCAGCGGATTGCTGACCTACGAGGCAGTTCTTGCCCACCCCAGGATACGGAGGGCAGCTCCCGTCCGAAGACAGGAGGGGGGACTCCCCGGCTGAGCCGGGACCCCCCTGGGGAATATTACTCGTTTTAGAACTAGCCATGGTTTTTGTTTCTTTTTTTGAACGGGGTGAGATCCCCTGCCTCTCGGGATTGGGTACCCCCCAACCATTCATCCCATCGCCAAGGCCAGAGCTTGGGATTAGGGTAATTTTTTATAGAGGTTTTCTTCCTCGCGGCCCCCACCGAAGTGGCGGCCCTCACCCCTGACGCCTACGGGTCAGGGAGCGAGTTGGCCGACGGTGGCCTAAGCCATGCTGCCAGTCTCGCGACCGACAGCCCGTCGCCCCCGCGTTAGGGTGGGTAAACCTCAAGGGTTTATCCCACCCTGGTCCCATCCACAGTGCCCTCTGCTAAGTCAGAGGGACACGTGGAGAGACACCAACTTATGGTAATTTTTTAGAGAGGTTTTCTTCCTCGCGGCCCCCACCGGAGTGGCGGCCCTCACCCCTGACGCCTACGGGTCAGGGAGCGAGTTGGCCGACGGTGGCCTAAGCCATGCTGCCGTGACCGACAGCCCGTCGCCCCTGCATTAGGGTGAGCAACCCTCATGGGATTTTCCCACCCTGGTCCCATCCACAGTGCCTTCTGCTAAATCAGAGGGACACGTGGAGGGACCCCACCCCATGGTCTCATCCGCACTAAACAGTGTGGAGAGACACCAACTGTGAGCCGCTCTTGGTCTGGCCCCTCCCTCCAAGCCTGTCCGTTATGGGAAACCCTGTACGGTATAGCCTTGGAGATCATTGGGACACGCAAGCCCCCCCACCACGACAAGGTGGCGGCCCTCGGGGGGGCCCCGGGGGGGGAACCTTTTTTTTTTTTTTTTTTTTGATAACGCTGGAAAATCCTCATGGATACCCGACAGACGTGGGGGCGCTGTCGGGTTATGCCGGACTCTTACCGGCTAAAAACCAGCGGTGTTCCTCCTCACCGTCTTCCGGCGGAGCTGCGGGAACGCTTACGCACACGTCCGCTGCTCCGCCGACGGTTGCCCGGGACTAGGGGCCCATCATGTGGGGCGCTCACCTGGAGCGCCACTCACCATACAACCTGGCGTGCCGGAACACGTGACACGCCAGCCGTCTCGGGGGTCTCCTCCTGCTGGGCGATGGTACCCCCGGTTCCACCGCCCGGAGACCCACGTTATGGGGGAAGGCGGCGCTCATGCGCCAGGCGCCTGCGCCCCACTCTCTTGCGGCGGATCGGGGTCGACAGAGGGTCGTCTTCCCTCACCCGCTCCGCCGCCTCCTTCTGCGCCATCACCGTGGCGCAGAATCGGAGCACCGCCTTCCACGCTCTGTCGCTGCCGACCATGGCTTTCACTACGCCCGGCAGCGACAGGTCGTCCCCTATAGCCGCGGCGAGCATCGCCCGCGGCTCGTCCCATTCAGGGCACTCCGCCAGCGTGTGCTCCGCCGTGTCCTCCGGACACCCACAGGCGTGGCACACGCTGGTCGGCTCTCGACCCGCCACGCTGCACAGATACCTGCCGAAGCAACCATGCCCCGTCAGGATCTGCACAGCGTGGAAGGTGAGGGCCCCGTGTCGGCGATCGACCCACCCTTCCAGGACGGGCCGAATCGCCTCCACCGTTCTTCGGCCGGCGGTCGGCTCCGCCAGCCTTTCCTTCCATTTCCGGAGGAGGACCTGGCGGTCGAGTCGCCCCTGCCGCCCGGCCTCCCCCGGCTCTGGATTCACCTCATCCGCTTGTGCTGCTGCGCTGCGGCGCCAGTACACCGCCGAGAGCACTTCCGCGTCCAGGTCCCACGGTGGGGTCCCTGCCAGGACGCACGCCGCCTCGCACGAGATGGTGCGGTACCCTCTCACCACCCTGATTGCCATGACCCGTTGCGCCTGGCGCAGGAGGGTCCTATTCTGGGCAATCAGGGTGTCCGCCCAGATCGGGGCCCCGTACAGGGCCATCGACCGCACCACCCCGGCGTACAACCGGCGGCATGCGACTGACGGTCCGCCCAGGTTCGGCAGCAGCCAGCTCAAAGCGCCGGCCGCTCGCAACAACCTGGGGACCAGTCGCCGGAAGTGCTCTCGGAAGTTCCATCGGCTGTCGAGGACGAGGCCTAGGTACCGCATCGTCGACTCGACAGCGATGGAGACGCCGCCGACCACCAGCTGGGATCCTGCGGGAGGGGCGCGTCGGGCTCCGTGAAAGCACAGAGCCTCCGACTTATCCAGCGCCACCTCCAGCCCCAGCCGGCGGATTCGGGCCACCACTTGGGCCACTCCGGCCGTCGCCAAGAGGGCCGCCTCTCGGTACGTGGTGCCGCAGGACGTGACGAGGGTATCGTCGGCGTAACACGTTACGTCGACCCCCCGCAGATTAGCGCCCCGCAGCACCCAGTCGTAGCCGATGTTCCACAGGAGCGGCCCGAGAACCGATCCCTGTGGAACACCGCACGTCATTACCCGGCGGCCCCATCCGTCGCGCGTCGGGTACACCACTACCCTCTCGGAGAAGTAGTCGTAGAGGAGACGACGCAGGTATTCGGGCACGCCATGATGTTCCAGCGCCGCCCGAACACAGCCCCAGGGGAGGGTGTTGAAGGCGTTGGCGATGTCTAAAGACACCGCCAGAACAACCTCTCCCCGGGACACTGCCTCCTCCGAGAGGTCCCTCACACGCGCGATGGCGTCGACCGTCGACCGGCCCCGGCGGAAACCGAACTGCCGGTCACTCAGCCCCGGCCCGACCCGTTCGAGGTGCTCGACGAGGCGCGCGGAAATAATCCGCTCGAAGAGCTTGCTCACCTCGTCGAGCAGCACTATGGGCCGGTATGCCGACGGCGAGTCCGCCGGGCGACCCTCCTTGCGCAGCAGCACGAGCCTGCCGACCTTCCACCTCCGAGGAAAGCGACCACGCCGCATACAGGCGTCGAAGAGCTCGACCACCCTGGGCCCGAGGGCCTCCAGGGCTAGCGCCCACACCCTACCGGGCACCCCATCGGGGCCCGGTGCTGTGTGTTTGGCGCGGAGACGCTCGACTGCGGTCTCCAGCTCCACCTGGGACACCTCGGGAATCGAGGCGTCCGAGCTCTCCGACGATGCAGCCGCCACGGGCGGCGGCGCCGAGTCGGCCCTCTCTGGGAAGAGAGTGGCGACGACGTTAGCCACCAGCTCTGGTTGGAGACTCTGGGTCAGCGGAGGGGCCCAGGGGCGCAGCTGACCACGCACCGTCTTGTACGGGCGCCCCCAGGGATCTCTATTCAGAGTCTCCAACCACTCTCCCCACGACTCGGCCTTTGCCTCCCGAATGGCGATCTGCAGAGAGATGCATCTCTCCCTGTATGCGGCGTAGAGGCGGCTTTCCTCGGCATCCACCCGACTTCGCCGCCTTCTATAGTGGGTGTACTGGCGTCTGGCCGCTGCGCACGCTTCGCGAAGCCGGCGCAGGTCCGCCGACCACCAGTACACCCACCTGCGGGGCGGGAGCGATCTGGCGCGCGACATGCCGGCGTCGCACACCTGCACCATGCTCTCGCTCAACCGCTCCGCTCGCCCGTCCACGTCGGCCGCCGGGCCCTCCGGCGCCGGTAGCCAAGCCTGGACGATGGACGCCTCGACGATGACGTCACCGTCCAAGGTCTTGAGGGCCCAGCGCGGTCCTTCCCCGCGCGGGGGCCGGCTCTGTGGAGCTCCAGGGTTGGCGGTTGACCGGTATTGACCGGTACTCTGTAGCCAACTTTGAAGCCCAAGTTATAGATAGAATTGAAGCCGTATTTGGAGCCAATTTTGTAGCTAAAGTTGAAGCCAACCGACCAAAAGTCTTGGTAGCCAATTGTATTGGCTTGGAATCCACCTTATATTGATCCACATTACCACCTGGATCCCTAAGGCGTCTGGACTTCTGTACCCCTAAAGGCGGCACAAGGTTGGACTGCGGAGGCGGTAAATTACTGTTTCTAAAAAATTGTTCTAGTGCCTTCACGTAATTCTTTCTATTGTCTGTTCTATTCTTCGTGTATTATTTTGAGGGCGATTGTCCTGTGTTGACCCCGGAGGCGGCACTAGTTTGGACTCAGAGGCGGCCAGACTGGAGTTGGTCTGGAGTCCTCATACTGTAATTCCTTGTATTGTGTGTGTGTTCATTGGACTATTTGACGGAAAACAACATATATTAAATTATCTTAGATCCTTATATTACTTGTGTTGTTTAGCACACTTGGACACATCTATTTACCTATATATTTACACACACTCGGGTCGAACTCCATAGTATTAACTCGGAACACAATATATTAGTTCTGACAAAAACCTACGGACGTAGAGTGCTATATATTAAACCGGACAGTCAGAGAGACCGTTTACACCTCTCTGACTTTTTATTGATATTACTGTTTTTATTATTATCTTGTTTTATTCATCATAACGAAATAACTGGCGATAGAAGCTCTATCGCCGTATTGTATTGACGATTACCCCTGACCATCTAACAATGTCATCCAAATCAAAAATGGACAACACTGCGGGCCCGGTGAAATCAAAATATATAGTGACTACATCGGGATCTATGTCTGTAGGAGCCTCTCGCAAAGCTGCTTCACCACCGAAAACGCGCTTATCTGGTAACACTCAGCAGAATCCATCAGTCATCCCTGAGAGCCCGATTGTCAACCTCTCATCCAAAGCAAATAAGCTTTACCAAGAGGCAAAGTCGCAAATGGAGCAATCAGGGAACATTAAAACTTCCATCAAGGAGACCGTACTTAGCAACCTAGCGGGCATGTACGAGATAGTCCTACAGCTGAGTGAAGAACGTCACAACCTAGAGGCCCAATTGGAAAGATCCCGAGCGGAAAATGCGGAGACACAGCTCAAACACGAAAAGGAGAACACCGAGAGAGCCCTTAACCAAAATGACTCCCCAGTAGTAAGTGGAGCTGCATCAACAGAACTGATGAAAAGTCTCATCGACAACCTACAGGAGCACGCAAAGGTGTTGGCTGACTGCAAGGAGCAAACCATGACTCTCACGGAACAACTGAAGAGTACACCCCTCGAACGCACATACGCACAGACCACAGCTGGGGTCGATAAAACCCCACAGCAGTTACACTCGGTCGTAGTGTCGTCGGGGGAGGACAAGGACACGAGTAGTGAGGTAGTGGAAAAAATAAGGACGGCAGTCAACGCCAAAAAAGAAGGCTTACAAGTCGACAAGTTGAGAAAAGCCAGAGACCAGAAGGTCATTATAGGATGTAAATCTAAGCAGGAGCTCACCAAAGTCGTGGAAAAAATCAAAAACTCGGGGGAGGACTTGCGTGTCGAGGAGGTAAAAAATAAAGACCCACTCATCATTCTGAAGGATGTACTAGCGTACAATTCCGACGAAGATGTAGTGACGGCTCTGAAAAACCAAAACGACCACCTAATCGGTAACATCACAACGGAAAACCTGAGGCTTGTCGTGAAATACCGACGGAAGACAAGGAACCCTCACGTAAACCACATCGTCATGCAGGTCTCCCCCCAGGTTTGGCAGCGGCTGACGGAAGCATAGAGGGGGCGTTTGACAGCGCCTGGTGGCCGGCAATACTCTGTCGACTAACAGAGAAACGCTGTCCGCCAAACCTAATAAATTTGGTACGCAGCTACCTAGAAGACAGAAGGGTATCTGTGGGGTATGGGAATGAGACTCATGTTAAAGCAACCACAAAGGGTTGCGTCCAGGGTTCCATTGGAGGTCCTACATTCTGGAACCTGTTGCTTGACCCCTTGTTGGATGAGCTCGACAGACGAGGCACTTACTGCCAAGCATTTGCAGACGACGTTGTCCTTGTATTCTCCGGCAAAGAGACCTCAACGATACAACAGAAAGCCAACGACACCTTGGCCTATGTGCATGAGTGGGGTGTTAGAAATAAGCTAAAATTTGCCCCGCAAAAAACCAACGCAATGGTAATAACTAAAAAGCTTAAATTCGATACTCCCCACTTGCACATGGGAGGCACAGCTCTAACACTCGTGGAAGAGATAAAGCTACTAGGTCTTACCATCGATCACAAATTAACCTTCCATAAGCATGTGCAGGCAGTATGTCGTAAGGCTGCTAATATTTACAAGCAGCTCGCAAGAACTGCCAAATTAGAGTGGGGACTCGGGCCGGAGATTATAAGGACAATGTATGTGGCAGTAATTGAGCCGATAGTCCTGTATGCAGCAAGCGCCTGGGCAAAAGCAGCGGAGAAAATCAGCATTCGAAAGGAACTAAATGTGATCCAGAGAGGATTTGCGCAGAAAATCTGCAAATCATACCGAACGGTCTCCCTGAACGCCGCTCTGATCCTGGCGAGACTGCTTCCTTTAGATCTTCGAATTCAAGAAGCAGCCTCTCTTTATGAGGCAAAGAGAGGGAAACCCCAGGAGATGATAGGTTTTAGGGAGATCGAAGGTAAAATTTGCTTCCTAAGAGCGCAACACCCAGCGAAGCAAATAGCAGTGACATTTGAATGCCTGGAAGACACTGAACCCGAAACGCTGGAAAAATTCCACGTAACGGGCGAGCAAATATATACCGACGGGAGTAAAATTGATGGCAAGGTCGGAGCAGCGCTATCCTGCTGGACTAACGGTGCTGAGACCGAAAGCCGGAAATTTAAGCTGGAACGGTATTGCACTGTCTTCCAGGCTGAATTGTATGCCATATTGCAAGCCACGTCGCTAGCCATGGGTCACAAAAACATTGTCACCAACATCTTTAGCGACTCAAGGTCAGCCCTCCAGCTGATCCAGAATCACGACTCATTCCACCCCCTCGTGATGGGAATAAGAAAGAACCTGATATCCAGTGAGGATCAAGGCAAGACCATCCGCCTTTTTTGGATCAGAGCCCATGTAGGGGTAATAGGGAATGAGCGTGCTGATGAGCTCGCTAAACAAGCGGCACTCTTTAAGAAGACAGCGCCAGATTATGACATGTGTCCAGCATCATATATAAAACGGCAGTTGAGATCTGGCACAATCATAAAATGGAAGAAGCGCTATGACGAGAGTGACACAGCGTCGGTAACAAAGATCTTCCTACCGGATGCAGAAATTGCCTACAGGATTGTTCCAAAAATCGGACTTAACCCAACCTTGGTACAAATACTGACGGGTCACGGGGGTTTCGCCAGTTATCTGTTTAGGTTTAAATGTAAAGACTCCCCTTACTGTATATGCACTCCTGGAACAGACGAAACAATAGAGCACATACTACTAGAATGCCCAAAGTATCATGTTAAAAAACTTAATTTAGAAATAGAATTAGGTGTTAAAATCAACAAAGATAATATATGTGAGCTGCTACTAAATAAAACAAATAGGAATAAGTTTATAAAATATTGCACAGAAATAGCAAGAGACGTCATAAATAGAAATAAGACAAAGTAATAGTATATGATAATATATATACTGTATATATAATTATGATATACACAAATAAAATAGATAAGATATGTCAAAATTTATAAAAATAGAAATAAAATTAAGAAACATGTATATGGAAATATATACTATGTTATATATTCACAGTATACGTAAATTAAATAGATAAGAAAGGAATTCAAAAACATAGTAATAAAAACGGAATAAAAGTATTAAAAGTAATAAGATATATCAAAATATAATTAGTAGAAACGTAAATATAAACTTTATTAATTAGGAATAGTTAATCAAGATCAAAATTAGGAAGACAAATAGCATCCATATGAACACACATATAAAACATAATAAGCATTTGAGTTAATTATTATGATAAGATTAAAATAGAAAATAGTACAAATAAGATTGAATTGTAAAATAAGTTAAGAACTAATTGTAACCAATAAATAAAGAACTTAGTCTAAATAGAATTAAAGTAAACAAATAAATAGTTATAAGATAGTAGTATGTTCAGAAACTAGATTAAGCTTCAGGAATGCTCCTGTTTTAGATGTCTGTATTAAAATTAAGACATAACTGTATGAAAACCTGTATGCTTGCTTAATAAATAAAATAAAATAAATAACTTCCCTGACGAGCATGTTAGGGGTAAAATTATTTAGCTCGCGGGCCGGGCCAGAAAGCGCCCGGACAGGATAAAAAAAAAAAAAAAAAACCTAACCTAACCTAACCTAACCTAACCTAACCTAACCTAACCTAACCTAACCTACCTAACCTAACCTAACCTAACCTAACCTAACCTAACCTAACCTAACCTAACCTAACCTAACCTAACCTAACCCCGAATAAGAGAAGCAGCGGCACTCTACGAGGCCAGGAGGGGGCTGTCCATGGCGGAGCTAGGTGACAGGGTAGTGGAGCGGGTCATATGGCGAAACTCCCCATCCGGCTGAGCATATGAGCTTGGAGTTCAAGAGCCTGAATAACCGAGACGACGTAGATTGCTATAACAACCAAGCAATACGGATATATACGGATGGCAGCAAAATTGGCGGCACGGTTGGGGCAGCGCTGTCCATATGGAACAGTGAAACCGAAATCGAGGCCGTCAAATTGAAGCTGTCACCGTATTGCACGGTGTATCAGGCAGAACTCCTGGCCATATGCACAGCGACCAGGAAAGCCCTGGAGCGTCGGGAGTCGAGTTTCGGCATATACAGTGACTCGAGATCCGCCCTGGAGTCGGTTGTCAATAATGCCTCAATGCACCACCTGGCCGTACAGTCGCGGGCCAACATCAAAACCAGCAAAACCCAAGGCAAGGAGATATCCTTGTTTTGGATCAAAGCACACGCTGGACTAGACGGCAACGAACGGGCCGATGAACTGGCCAAAGAGGTGGCCCAAAAGCTTAAGACAAGGCCAAACTATGACCTATGCCCGGTCTCATTTGTCAAGCGACAGATTCGTGCGCGGTCGCTTGACGAATGGAATCGAAGGTATAAGGAAGGCAATACAGCTGCCATTACAAAAATATTTTTACCTGACGCAGTAACGGCTTACAGGATAACACGGAAAATGGAAATATCGGGAATACTTACACAGGTATTGACGGGGCATGGAGGGTTTGCACAATATCTACACAGGTTTGGGTGTAAGGCAAGCCCATCGTGCATCTGTGACCCCGATATAGATGAGACTATCCCACATCTCCTGTTTGACTGTCCCGCCAATTCACATACAAAATTCGTATTCGAACAAAATATAGGCTCTAATATAACCATACAAAACGCGAGTAAACTTGTAGCTGACAAAGACAAATCTAATACATTTTTGAAATTTTGCAAGGAAATAGCAGTTAGAGCAATCAATAGAAACAAGACATAATAAGAAATATGACATTTATATATATTGATGTATATATATAATATGCATAATATTATAACTAAAGCAAATAAAAAATGTATAGAATAAAATGTTTTTAATGTGTAGAATAATTAAAGGATAAGAAACTATGTTAGTAAATAGTGCACTATATCGTTACAATAAAACCAGTATGCAACAAACATATGATGCTTAAATATATAATAAACATATATGAGCACCCATATTAAAACTTTGCTGGAAAATAGTATTGTAGTAAAACAGTAGTTATAAATAGCCTGAGTAAACGTAATTTAAGTAACTTATGTAAATAAATAAAAGAGCTAAGCAATAGTTAATAAATAAAGTAAAATAGTCCTAAGATAGAAATAAAAGATAATAAATAAATTAGACTAAGTTCCTGTAATATTTACATAGTTCGGTATTCAAGTATAACGATGTAATGTTAAGTTATAAAACTGTATCCCATGCTTTTAATTTAATAAAGAAACCAAGGGCCCTGACGAGCAATGTCAGGGGGTGTATTATTGTAGCTCGCGGGCCGGGCCAGTACAGCGCCCGGACAGGTAGGAAAAAAAAAAAAAAAAAAAAAAAAAAACCTAACCTAACCTAACCTAACCTAACCTAACCTAACCTAACCTAACCTAACCTAACCTAACCGCAACATAACCTAACCGCAACTTAACCTAACCCTTAATCAAGATGGATTTGTTTTTAGGTCTCGGAAAAAATCGACATTATTATCGATGCTCAACACAGTCGTTTGCAGTAAAGAAATATAAACTAAACGTGTTTTATATAGTAGTAGATATTGGATAGTGGTGCCATCTCTTGACAGGCGTCAAAGTGCCAGCAAGACATAAAAAATATTATGCTCTTGTGGCAGGCGAAATAGATAATTTACGGTAACGGAACATATTGCTTGTATTTTAAATCATCTTCCCTTAAATATGCATTGGGTCAAATTATCCCCCATTGTCGTTCTAGGTAAGTAGATTTACTCATTTTGTTTGCCTTTATATGGTACAAGTATAGGTGCAAGTGATTTTTTCAGTCTTTTTTTAAATATAAATACTATTATGGTACGTAGGGATAATTATAGTCTTTGTTCCAACCCATCCTCCCCTGTTTTATTACTTCCTATTATTACTTATTATAGTGTAAGTGGCTCCATCCAAATTTTATTCTGCTGGTGGTGCCCCAACAACGGTACAACGTACAGGTATTTGCGCAACCTGCTTGAACGAAACCCTTCTTCTACTGCCTGCTACATATTTTATGTGTTTATCAATATTATTCTTGCTCATGTTGAATTGTGAAATTAATGGAAATTACTTTGTTAACGGAATTATAGTATTTTCGGATTTTTTATGCGGTGCGAAAATTCATGAATGAGTTTCCTATTAACCATACATAGATACAAGGGATCAAATGTACAGTAATGTGTCTGGGTTATTTAATAGTGAATTTAATAATATTTTTAAGCAAAAACAGTTTGAATGAGAGAACCTTAAAACTAAATTAAGTGATTGGGCAACACCTATAAGTAGAGTAGTACACAAAAGTAGAATTAAATTTTTTGAACCTTATGCGGAAAAATCAAAATCCACAGACCCTGAATTTTTAAATCCTGTTAAAATTTATTAAAAAACTTTTAAACTAGTCTGTGCGAAAGCTAAATCAATTTATATTCCTAGTAAGATTAAGAACTCTGGTAACAAAATCAAAACTACCTGGAACATTATTAATAAAAAAAGGGGAATAATAAGTCAAGCCGCAGATTTTTTTTTAGGCCACGGAAACCAATCTCTGATTTAATAACTAAGCCATGGGAAAATGAGAAGGCTTCTAATAAACTAATTCGCCTTTTTTTTAAATGCCACCTGAATATTCCAAAGAAAGCGTCAAATAAAGAACAACTATTATTTTTACTTGTCCCACTGATTTATACATCACCATCTAATTAACTAACTCAGCCACGGATTTTACAACTAACCAACATTTTGAGTTTTACAGCCTGAACATATTTTCCTTAAAAAGATACTTCAAGCTTGAACTAGAAAACATTATATTTTATAATTTAGCATGTGAATTAATAAATCGTATTCTTTTATCATGAAAATAGCAACTGCATGATCTGTTTGACGCCAGTCAGACGGGCGCTACTGGCCATTTGCACCAATCAGCGAGCGCGATTCGATTCATGCGGGTATGAGTTGTCATTTGTATTTGTTTATTGTGAGTTATCACGTGTATTTGTTTATTTTCATTATATTGTTGGTGCGCTCGTTGTTAAATAAGTGACAGAAACAAATCGCTGCAAACCCGACTCCACGTAGTCTTGTCTGCCCTACCCCTAGAGTGTAATGTAAACCCGCGTAGGCGCGGAGGGGCGAGCCGGCCAGCAAGCCGAAGCTGCGGTGGTGAGCGTTAATAGCATCTGCGACGATAAGATCGCGTGGGACCGCCAGAGCCCCGCAGCGCCGGAGCCGTGACAGAAGCCATGTCTGCTGCTTGCTTGCTGCATGCGGAATGCCTCTTGCTGTTTGCCGCATGCTGTAGACCTTTTAAGGGTGTGTAACGTTTGAAGATTAGATTATGTATTTGAAAATTATATTAAATGAAAATTAAGTCAAATGAACGTTACATAAAAAGAGCATTATACTATATCTATAAAAATTTATATGAAGTAAACGTTAAAGTAAATGTTATTCGAGCAAATTAATGAATTATAACATTATAATATGAAATAAACATTAGACCACATGAAATTTTATTATTTGTTTTTATAGCATGTGAAAATTATATCATACGTACATTATTTCAAGTTATATTATACTAAGGGCCTCTTTCACCACCATCAAGTAAAGTCATAAGTAGTTACTTGCTAAATAACGTTAATCGGCAAGTAAAAGTCACAATTAACTTTTATCAGTTTCACACTATAAAATGTAGTTCCGAGTAACAACTTGGCGGTTAGTTGAATGATTTGTCATAATGCGTTCCAACATTCGGTCAATTTATGTTTGCCCCATGTCAAACACGTGTCAAATCGGTTAAGTCATCAGTTATGTGTAGGTAATGTGCCAGTCCGTCCGTTATTACTACAAAGGTTTTGTTTATGTAAGTTGGTGTTATTAAAATTCGCAGGTTTTGATGTTTTTGTTTAAACCGATATTATATTAATAAACATGGATATAATTAAAAGAGAAAGATGTGCTAACTTTACTCTGTAACAAAGATACATATATTTTAATATCCATTGTTTTAAAAAAAAATAAGTAATAAACAAGCGGAATCTAGCAAAAAAATCATTTTCAATAAAATCGGTAAAATAATCAACACGGATATTAAATAGACTAATTCTTGGTGTTCTTCGTGCAAATTTTTCGAAATCGTCTATTTGATTATCGATAAATGAAATAAGTAAATGTTTAATAATTTGTTGTCAAATAAATATACCTAAAAGGCTAGCTATAATAGTTTTTTACTTCACTGCACGTACCGTTACTCGACTTACTCGTCAATTAGACAAACTAATCGGCAGATGATGTTACAAGTAAGTTACTGGCTACTTTATTTGACGGGTAGCACTATTCATTGATTGTGAAATGCGTATGCATGGTTACTCGTCGCTTTAATCGGCAATTAGCCTACTCGGGACTTTACTTGATGGTGGTGAAAGAGGCCCTAAATGTTATTGTACTAACTATTACATACCTTAATTTTAGTTTCGCTTTGATGACAATTCAATATATTTGATGATAATTTTAGGTATTTTGATGATCAAAAATATAGGACGAGTTATAAATTATTTATGTTTGAAAAAAATTAAAAGATGCTGATTTATAAAACTAGATGGTGATAAAATTACTTTATTGCTGTCATATTTAAATATTTTAGAAGTTTACTAGTTGAATATATATTACAAATGTAGATGCTAAAAAATAACTACCATGCTAAGTCGTATTTACAGTAGCTTTACATTGAAGATTTAAAGTGGCTAAAAGAGTATTTTTTAGATGCGCATTGATGGTGGCTGACTTAGTAATTTAGGGGACAGTGTAGATTTTTAGAGGACAATAATGCTATTAAATAGAAGTCAGTTTAATTACCACCCATAAAAAAACAGTTAAATTTAAGGATCATGAGATTATTTTAAAGGACAGTGATATAAATGTTACTACCGATAGTGCAGTTGCTGGCACATTTGAGGATTTCTTCTCGAAAATACCGCACGAAATAACAAAAAACTTAAATGCGAGCCCTCAACTTGCTATGGCTTCAATGGAATCATGTGTTGAAAAATGCCTAAATTCATTCAGCTTCAAATAAATTAATTCTGAGCCAGTTATATAGACTTTTAAGTCTTTCAATATCAAAAAGTCAGGTGATCTCTAGGTTCTCTCTACTATGATAATAAAACCAATAATTAATTCCATAGCGCCACATCGAAGTCACATTTTCAATAAATGTATTGACAATGGTAGCTTCCCCAATCTAATGAAAAATGGTAAAATAATCCCTTTATTTAAATCTGGAGATAAAAGCGAACGCACAAATTTCAGACCCATCTCAATATTAGCAGCCCTTAGTTAAATTTTTGAAAATGTTATTTATAACCAGTTGCTGCTGTCATTTGTCCTTAAACAAGTTGTTTTATATTAATCAGTTCGGTTTTTCGAGATAAATAATAATAATAATAATAAATACTACTGATGCTGGTATAGCACTCCTTAAGTAAATTTTTTATGTGTGGGAGTGTAAACAGAATGCCATTGATATATTCTGTGATCTTTCAAAGGCGTTCGATTGCGTTGATCACAATTGTTAGTGCCCAAAGGTGGTCTAGGACGTAAACGATACTACCGGACTGTATAAGAAGAATTTACTATGTTCTCAACCAGTACAAAGCAATCGCAGTTGGTGTGCTGCCTCGGTGGCCGCTGTAGGTGGAGTGACGCGAATGGCGATGGCTGCCCGCGCCCGGGCTGTAGCCGCGATAGCCCGCGCAACTAGTTCGCGCGAACATCAGTATACTGATAAATAAACTTAGGCATTATGGTGTCTCAACACAATCAGTTGGCCTTATAAAATCCTACCTATCAGAACGTATCCAAAAAGTAGTTTTTAATGGCAAGGTGTCCCCAGGAGCACAACCACTGTTATTTTTAATATATATCTTATATAATTAAGTTATATATATTAATGAGTTTCCTTATTTCAAGGGACTTGTGTGAAACTGTATTGTTTGCAGATGATACCTCATTACTTTTTAAAGTTGATAGGAGAAAACAATGTTCCGACGATGTGAATAACACTGTTTCCCAAGTGTTGCAATGATTTACAAGTAACAACCTAATGTTAAATGCTTGTAAAGCGAAATGTATGAAATTCACTTTACTAAATGTAAAACGTGTACCAACTTGAATTAGAAATAAGGAAGTACTTGTAAATTCAACATAATTCCTTGGCCTTACTAAAGATTCACGGTTACAATGAAGTCCTCATATTGAAGCCTTGTCTGGGAGACAGTTCAGCTACTTACGCGGTTAAGAAAGTAAGGCTTTTAACTGACGTAGAAACAGCAAGATAAGTTTATTTTAGCTACTTTCATAGTGTCAAGTCCTATGGTCTGTTGTCGTGGAACTCAGCTGCAAATATTGAGTCTAATTATTTATTTTACAGAAAAGAGCAGTCCGTGCCATTTACAACGTCAGGCCTAGGGTCTCGCTTAAAGATCTCTTTAAGGAAATTAATATTCTAACTATGGTGTCACAATATATATATTGGATGTTTTGTATGTTAAGAAATATTACGATAATATTCATAAGAAGAGTGACATCCACAATATTAATACGAGGAACAAGGCTTAACTGATTGTATCAAATAGACTGTAAAACTAATGGCCCGTTGACGACCCGTGTGGCGCAATGGTTACCATGCCGGATCGCCGCATCGAGGGTCCTGGGTTCGATTCCCAGCGAGGCGGAAATTTGAATGATGAGTTTGAATTTCTGTTCTCGGTCTGGGTGTGAATGTCCTTGTCTTGTGTGTTGTCCATGGCATCCACCACACAGGAAATCCTAGTAAGGGGCTATGTGAAGCGTTATTTATTTATTATTATTTAATGGCTCGTTCATGGGTACATGCGTAAAGATTTATAATAAAATTCTTTCAAAATTTACAGAAATGCCTTACTTTAAATTTAAAACTCATATAAAAAGCATTCTTATGACGTAAGAATATTAAAAATTAGATGATTATTTTAAAGACAAGACTGACATGAGACATGAGTTTTATAAATATAAATTGTAGAAGGTATTACCTTGCTATCTGTAACTGTGAGCAGGGAGAAAAAAAACCCGGTAGTTTCTTGATGCTTCTTCTCCCGGGTTCTCTCACAGTAGGGTCTTGTTGAAGCATTGGCGTAGCTTGCATAACTTTCAAAGTGTTTGTAAAGCAAACCAGTTTTGAATAAAACATTTGAATTGATTTGGACCCTTGATTTCCTATTAAAACATTTATTTAGCTTTACGCCCGTGCGTTAAATAAACCACTTTATGCACCATATCGCAATGACACTATTCTTTTAGACTTGGCTTCAACCCATTAATGGCCGACTACTGGGCACGAGTCTCTCCTCGTGAGGAGGCCTAGAGATTTCTTTTCTTTTAGACTAATCAATTGAGATTACATTAATTTAAAAGTGGTCCGGAGTGTCGGAGAGCCTGCAGTAATGCGCGTCTCCCACTCCCAGATTACCCGGCTACGTATCGGTAATGCCTTTGGTTTCATTGATGTCCACGGGTGCCGACGTATTAGGTTATGAAAACAAAACAAAATTACATTTGAATTATTATTTATTATTCGAGAGACATGTCAAACACGTTGCGTTCAGTTCCCAAAGTAGTCACTGTACAGTTTTATTCTCTGAGAGAGCACATATACATCAAAATAGAAGAACAATAAATTGAAAATTTATTTACATCTTTTTACATTTCCATAGCGAGAAGGACAACAATAACACAGGACCCGTTGTGTCAACACTTTGAAAAAATATTTACTAAACATTCAAGTCTTTCTTTATAAACTACGCGGCAACGTCAAATCACAACATATCGATGCCATGGCTGGATCACTATAGTTCACGGTGGAAATAAATATTATCACCAAACGTTACTGTTATCGCATTCGTTCAATGATTTCTCCATAGAAATCCACCAACACATAACGCCGTCAAGAAGTATCGTCCAAAGTCGTTTAAAAACACCGGCACGAGGAGTAATCACGACAATTATAATGTGCGATTATCGGCCGCGACGTCAAAAGTGGAGTCGCGCGTGACCGTTCCACCGCGCGGCGGCCGGCGGCGCGTCCGCCGAGGCCAGTGACAGCTCCGTGGAGGGCGAGGAGGCGGGCGGCGCGGGGTAGTACACGGTGGGCGCGGGGGACGCGGCGCGCCGCGGCCGGCTGAGCCGCGTGGAGCGCGTGTCCGAGCGCCGCAGCGTGCCGTTGCGCGCCATGCGCAGCGACACGCGCTCGCCACACGACGCGAACGAGTCGTCGCGCGTGTGCTCGGGGGAGTCGCGCGTCATGCGCGCCCGCAGTCGCGCTGCGCAAAACATCTTCAGAAACACGCGCTTAAACTTCTCTCCGAAAATTACATAAATGACGAAGTTGACGCTACTATTGATGGTGACCAGGAGATTGCTCGTTTTGACTAGCGGATCGAGGTTGTCGAACGCGTCGCCGAGAAAGACCTCGAAGGCGTTGGTGACGAGCGGCAGCAGGTTGCACAGGAAGAAGACCAGCACCACGACGAGCAGCATGGTGGCGAGGCCGAGCTCGCGGCGCTGCACGCGCGACAGCCGCGCGCGCTCCGCCTGCGCGCGCCGCACCTGCCGCACTATGCGCGCATTCAGCGCCGCCAGGGCGGAGAACGGGACGATGTACATCACCACCAGGTACATCCAGTGGATGTACACGGCCACGTACGTGTCGGTGCGAAATCCCATGTCAGCCCTCACGCAGTATATCACTTCTCCGAGGGTCGCATTTCCCTCCGCGACCACCTCCGCCTCGAAGAACTTGGGTGCGTTGTAGGCGAACGCGAAGGCGGCAGTCCCCAGGACGTACCACCGCGCCCGCGAGGACGTGCACAGCGCCTTCGCGCGGAACGGATGGCACACGGCCACCCAGCGCTCCACAGTCACGATGAGCGTGAGGTACACCGACATGGTCTGCGCGACGTTCGCCAGCGGGTACACGAAGGGCGTGAGGTGCGGACAGACGTGGTAGTAGTAGTAGCGCATGTGGCCGGTGTAGGGGTAGACGGCGGTGAGGCCGAACAGCACCACGGAGGTGAGGATGAGCACGGTGTCGCAGGCGGCGAGCCCCACGAGCAGGCAGTTGATGGAGGAGCGCATCTGCGGGCGCGAGAGCACGAGCACGGAGAGCGCGTTGCCGAGCAGCCCGCCCGCGCCGATGCCGTTCAGCAGCACGCCGTGCACCACGAAGCGGAACAGCTTGTCGGAGGCGGGCACGCCCACGTCCGTGTCGCACTCCAGCGGCTCCAGCGGCGCCGAGCGGTTCATGTCGCGCGCGCCCCGCCGCCGCCACCATGCTACCCGCCGCGCGCCCAGCGATCGCTCCGCCCGACGCCCATCTGCAACCAATATATTCAATACGTTAACATCTATTACTAATAATATTGAAAGCATAGCGCACACACACTCAGTGAAAGAAACCTGCAATTTGCCAGGGACAAACATATTTATTAAGTTAAATAAGTCTTAGAATAAAGCTGGCCATACGCGATCAAGTGTACTTGTCAAGTTTGCAGCGGACATGATGCGGCATCCAATTTGCATGAGATAGCTATATAGCCAGATAGCCATACATCGTCAAATTTACTGGATGCCGCATCAAGTCCGCTGAAAACTTGACAAGTAAACTTGATCGTGTATGGCCAACTTAAAATCTTAACAAATATATTTTTCTGGGATTTACCTCCTGTACGGGTAAAGTGAGATTTTTCTCGTCTACCCCATAGTGTTAAATATCGTTGAAAAGGTCTTCCAAAAATATTATGGCCCTGAAAAAGCCACTTTGCGATTCATGTGGCCGTTTGCGAAATCAAGTCAGTCAATGCGAGTCAAGTGTCCCCTTCCTCCTTGCCAGCTAAATGGTAATGGTATTCGGGTACAAAGAGAACAGATAAATGTGTTCAGTGATTTAGTTAAGCTTTTGTAATCCTTTATTATATCTGTGAGTATGTCGTCAGAACGTGTGTGAATATTATAGTATATTTATTATATTTGGCCACGGCTTCATCCGAGGTAGAGACAATTTTTACAAATCCCGCGGGAACCCTTAACTTCTCCGGAATAAAAAGTAGTCTAAGTGTTAATCCAGAGTATAGGCTATCTCCAATCCAAATGTCAACAATATCGGTTATGTAGTTGTGGCGTGATTGGGAAAAACATCCAAACATCTTCAGAAACTTTCAGATTAACAATATTGATAGAATTGGAAGATAGGGCCGTACGTAAGGATCAAGGTCTTTTATACCATTACTGGTATTTAGCTATACAAGTATGTCAGCCGTCAAATGACTCGTCGTTCCGGCGACGCGCTGCCGCTGCCCGCGCGGCGCGGCGACGGTGACCACGGTGCCATACTATCCGTGCACTCGCTGCTTGTCTGGCGGCGTTACATAAAATATATAAATCATACAAACAATGCAGATAAACTAAAAAAATTGTAAAATAATCTAAATTTTACTAACAAAAAATAACCGACTTCAAAGTCTCAAAAACTACTTTTCAGATCTCTTTCAAATTTATGTGTGACCACATGACAAGCACCTGCTTTCGATTAAAAAAGAATCATCGAAATCGGTTGGCGTGATATTGAGTTATTCGTCAATTTGTCGCGCACATCTTACCACAAATTTACGACTTATGTGGTTTTCTCATGGATGCCATTGTCAGATCTCAATAATATTTATGTGGGACCACATGACAGCTACCAGCTTTCGATTAAAAAAACAATCATCAAAATCGGTTCGCCCAGTCCAAAGTTCTGAGGTAACAAACATAAAAAAAATACAGTCGAATTGAGAACCTCCTCCTTTTTTTGAAGTCGGTTAACGTTGTCACGTTAAACTACCGTCCGTAAACCGACTTTACAGACAACCATTTTTTTTATGTAAACTCATTCGATTATACAGCTCCAATAGGAGCTTTAAGAGTACTCATTGCTATGTATAAATACATAACATTTTTTTAAAGTAAAGTGGATCAGCAAGTGTTATAAGCAATAAAATATATGGATAATACCAAAGAGCCCAACGTCGTATTATAGTGGCTTTGTAATATACTAATAAACAAATTGAGTACATTCTTCTTTCATAATATAATACATAGTTACAGAAAAATAATTAAGATGTCAAGTGAACGTCTAGTTAGTTAATCAATGAAAGACAGACGTCACCGTTCCATAGTGCTTATTGTGTCACGGTGTGGTCACCGTGAGGAGGGAAAGGAGACGTCGCTTCGCATGTGGAGCTGCATGTAGCGCTGGCGGCATGTGGGTGTTGGCGCTGGCGGCGCTGGGCGCGTGCGCGACGGGGGGCGCCGCGGCGGGGGGCGCCGGGAACACGAGCGTGAGCGCAGGAATGCGCGATGGATCGGAAGGACGATATACTTTCTACCGCGACATGGGAGCAGAGCGCGTAGCCGGCGCGGCGGACGCGGGCGGTGCGGGGGTCGCGGGGGGCGGGACGCGGCGGATCTTCGGCGGCTCGGCGGCGGAGCTGGCGGAGTTCCCGCGCGCGGTGGCGCTGCTGGACCGCTACTGGGCGGCGCGCTGCTCGGGCGCGGCCGTGGCGCCGCACTGGGTGCTGACGGCCGCGCACTGCGTCACGCCGCGCCTCGCCTACGTCAAGTACAACACGCGGCGCCCGGCCTCGCTCGACGGCGACTTCGCGCCCGTTCACTACCTGTACCGACACCCCAAGTATTTCCTCGGTTCTCTCATACAATGTCACGATCGCAGGTCCGACACGAGTGAGACGTGACGTTCCGTGCGCAGGTTCGAGGTGGTGCAGACGGAGGGCGCGGCGGCAGACGTGACGCTGCTGCACCACGACGTGGGGCTGGTGCGCACGCGTGACGTCATGCGCCTGCACGCCTCGCTGCCGCGCGACATCTACGCTGAGCTCAGGCGGTACGATCCGGCCAACTTAAACGACGAGGAAGTGCAGGTCAGTCCGCGGAGAACCTCCGGCGAGATCGTTTATGTCGCGAGACTGCGTTTGCGGCGGTTACAAAAGTTATGGATGCTCTTCAGTAAATAAATTGCGATCGAATCCGATCGGCGCGGTGATGACTTAATTCGGTTAATGAGCTTACTCCGTTCACTAGCGAGGGAATCGTGATGAAACGAGCGTTAAGACCACCGAGGACCCAGGTCTCCTCGCTCACATTATACTGTATAACGTGGTGGTGGCGCGTGTGCAGGTGCTGGGGTTCGGGCGCACGGAGCGGTCGGTGCTGGGCGAGGAGCTGTGCGGCGCGCGGCTGCGGCTGGCGGCGTGCGGCCGCGGCGAGTGGCTGCACGTGGTGTGCGGCGCGGCGCGGGGCGCGGCGCGCGGCGTGTGCTCGGGGGACTCCGGCGGGCCCGTGCTGTACCGCGACCGGCAGGTGTGGCAAGTTGACAACGGTGATGGACGTGACTGACGCGTTCCCGTGATATGGTCAAATGGTTACATTGTGTCAGGTGGGCGTCACGTCGATGGGCCCGGTGGAGTGCGCGCGCGCGGGTGGCGCGCCGCCGGAGGGCGCCACCAGCGTGTTCACGGCGCTGTTCCCGTACGCTGAGCTGGTGAACGCCACCATCGGCGACACGGAGGCCGCGCTGCGCATGACGCGCCTGTCTGCCGCCCCCCGCCCCCCTCGCCCCGCCGCCGCGCTCGCCCTGTCGTTGCTGCTGCTTCTGCCGACGCGGCACCCGCGAGTTTTGGACGCGAAATAAACAAATCACCATACTTGTCGTTATTAATGTGTTGAAGCGAGTAGACAAGGTCCATCCGTTGGCCACTGTAGTCGTAATTTCCCACTTATTTTACGTTGATATCAGTCACGAACGCGTTGCCGGCCCGAGCGTCGCTTCACCGACACATCCTCAGGCTAGTGGGGTTCGTGGATGACCGTAGCTACAAGTTTAACGCAGGGAGTATTTCTTGATTTTTCCGGAAGAAATACTTGAATCCCCACTATACTATCGTGCGATCTGTCGACTGGCGATGAACGTATCCAGTTTTTGCTACAATACAAGCCACAGCAGTCTCGCTGCTGGCCTCGGCCACAGTCCACCACCACACCGGCCGTGCGAGACCAACTGTCACACCGATGTGTACCGATACCAATGCTATCAAAGCTTTTATTTGTTGACGATCCTGTAGTCTAGTCGGTGGCGACCCTCCCGGGTTCGATTCCCGGCCAGTACAGATGATTATGAGACAGATATTCGTACTCAAGTGTTGGGAGTTACCCCAGCATGCACAGGGAATCCTACTGCGGGGGTGTGAGTGTGTAAACGGTCAGCGTTTAACGTTTATTCTGTTAATGAGTTTTTAATTGACCTACAAAATGTATATTTTCGAAAAGTATGAATGCAGCACTAACGACCGCCAGCCTGTGTCTCGTGATATCCATACTTCCATACTATCCATACTAATATTATAAATATGAAAGTGTGTTTGTTTGTTTGTCCGCCTTTCACGTCGCAACGAAGCTGTTATATGGTATGGTTTTTGTGTATGGAGATAGTGCGGAGGGTAGAGAGTAACGTAGGCTACTTTTTACCGCGGTAAAACATTCCCATGGGAAGATCGATATTTTGTTAGCTGCTAGATATTCAGTTCCGGATATTGTTAATAGATGGCGTTAGTAAAATTCATTTATCATTCATTACGCTATTAAAATCACGGAACACAGACACAAGTGGAAATGGTACAAGTGTTGATTAGTATGGGAACCGTGCTAGCCAAAATAACACAAGGAAATCCATAATCGTATTATTTACAACTAAGAAACTCACATTTTAATTGGTTGTTACTTGTCAACTACGAATAGTCTAAAAAACTCGCTGTTTATAGTTGAAAATGCACCTTAATCTTTGGATTTAATTCTTATTTTTCCATGTCTTATTCAGTGACCTTAGAACCTTTATCAATTATGATCATAATACTTTTCAAGTTTATCTATCCACCGCTAGATGGCAGTATTCTGCGTTACAAGTAATATATACTTAACTTCTTTACTAATAAGGTTGACAAAACAATATCAAACAATGTCAATCTTATGGAAAATAATTAAATAATTCCATCTACTGAACGCTAGATGTCGTGACTGGAGTCTACAATAGATTGAATAGCAACCTTACAAGTATTTCGGTAAGTTACATTTTTGGTTAACAACATCATACTGTGTTTGGTTTAGGCTTAGAGATGTGCGTTGTGCTTTTTGCCGCGTTATCGATATTTATATTGAAACTGGTACTGTCCGAGTGTCCGACATCATAAGATGTAGATCCGTCATATTGGTACTTAAACTTCTTGTTTTTGTACTGTCTATGTGAACACTTGATCATTATTTTGAAAGCTTATATCTCAAACACACGGATCTAAAAAAAGACGGACGTGATCCCAACAACAAATTCAGTGAAGCACCCATAGTAATACCAACTCTCTATTTGTACAGTACACACACCCACACATTGACACCATACTGCGTCAATCGCGAATCAAAAATTACGCACACATGGAAAGCTGGCGGCCATTGCTATGCTTCACTATCGATTAGACGAGGCATTACGAGGCGTAGACGTGACCGTAGCAATTTTTATCAATGTTAGCTATCTAAACAGTCACGGAATACCAAGCCTAGGCATTTTTAGCAACGAAAATAAATATAATTTAATATGTCGATAAGTGAAATTTCAATGAAGCTAAACGTAGCTACAAAAACATTGCTGATATAAACTGGGATGCATTTCAACCTTAACATTATACAAATAAGGTAAATTTATTTTCTTGGAATTACATTTCTTAGACATGCTGTGCCAGTCACGCGCATGCGCTTATATTCCTCGTCAGGATCCTAGATTATGTACCAATGATTTCAAATAAAAAAATTCATTCATATTAATTTTATACATTTTTATGATACAACACAATACTTTATTGCACACCAAATAGCAGAACTGTACATACATAATTATGACACATATCCCTAAAATAAAAAAATAATATTATTATTATAATAAATTGTAATATTCATAGTATGAAATACTTTTAACTAAAAATAAAATTACAAAACTGCCGATATTCATATATTTGTACCCCATCCCTGCCCGAGTAGCAGAAAATGTTCTAGAAAACAATAGCCGAGTAGCAATATTATCTAAAACATAAAACGAACCTTATTGCCAAGTGACTGAGTAGCTTTTTGATCATAAATTATATTATTTCCTTTATTTATGTGTTTCGAATTTGAATTATTACGAAATAAATTAAAAACTAGGCTTATTTGTGGTATAAAACACGGCCATTAAATAAATTCATTGTTCGCTATTATTCCTGCCCTCCAAAATTGTACAGTAAGGCATATTTACGTAATTTAAGACAAATTTTATTTTACGTAATGCACAACCGACGCAGCTCAGTGACAGTTGAGTTATGCCGGCAAGTATGCGGAGCTCCTCTTAATGTTAGTCGCTGTGCCACGCCCACATCGCACTTCCACTGGTGTCTGTGTTCCGTGATTAAAATAATATACATGTAAATTAGTCAAGTCATAGGCAACTAAATCTAACTAAGTAAAAAAGAATTGTGAAGTAAGATTTGTAAAAAATTGATCTCTACCGCGGGCGTAGCTGCGGGCAAAAGCTAGTTATTATTATAAGCAAAAAGCAAACATATGTTACATAATCCACCAGGAACGATGCCACATGAAGTACGCTCGATTGAAACAACAAGTTGATGAGGATATTGTCGTTTGTAAAAAAATAAGATTACAGTTGTTGGAATGTATTGATTATGAGAAAATGTATGGTACAAGTGTTTAGCCACGGCTGCCCGGCGGGTGCTACGCCGCGCGCTACGAGAACTGCTACGAGAACCGCTACGGCGCAGCGGCCGCTACGAGTCGAGTCAGGTGGTACCGCGCCGCCTCGGAGCGTCTCGCAATACAAAGTTATTATTTTTATCATTTTAAAGTATCTGCTGCTAGTGAAAAGAATTAAGTTTTTGCTTTCAAGTTTAGTATTTTGTACTTTAAAAAGCAATAACAAAAAAATATTTTGTCAATTTCTTTAAGGGAGTGAGCGAAATTAAATTACTTTACTGAAGAAGCAGGTTAAAAACAAAAACTTATATATTGCGTGTTTCCTTTTGCTATAAACGCGACATCTTCATTTGTCACAGATGTTACTCGCACGACATATTTGACGTTAACTTTCATTAGCGATTCACTTTTCGTTTTACGCTTCCCGCCCACGTCCGATAATCGGTGACCATTTTTTGTAGGAGAAAAATATAACGTACAACGATATGATAGCAATAGTACAACGCACACGTCCTTCAAAAAGTCGGTCAGAAATAATATGAAAGAAAAAATCGGCCCGATTATCGGTCCTACGAAAAGACTGACGTGGGCGGGAAGCTTTACTATCCTCCATGCACGGAGGATATAATATGTATATTTACTGAAATCAATATTACGTAAATGGATTACGACATGAACGAGTTCACTTAATATGATTGTTGGTTTTCTTAAGAATGTTACACACGGTCAACACGGTCCGGTTCAATTCGGTACATTCGGTTCGGTTTGGTAGTATCAGTAGTGTACAACAATATTGCTGTCTCGAAGCTATATTCTATGTATTCGACTCGAGACGATCGGCTTAGCCGCCAGCAGTCGATTCGACATTCTTTTGTATATTTGAGTCGGCTCACTCTGCTCGGCACAATTCGGCTTGCGTTCGGATCGTGCGTTCAACTTTAGTCGATTGGCTTTGTGTTTAACGTACATCTTCACCTCAGAATCTTCACATAATCTATTTTGGTGCCCCGCTTTGCCGAACTGAATGGGTGTGTATTAGCATGTGTTAATATAACAGTACACGCGGGCGGGAGAACAGCGCCAGTTACTGGTAAGTTACATTACAAAGTGCCCGCGGTTTAGCGACGGCGAGATGGCGCGCGGGAACTTCATATGAGCGGCTAGTTTTGTTTGGTAAAGTTTTATTGAAAGATGTTTGCAAACGAATTACATTGAATGAATAAAAACTCTAACTTAGACGATCGAGTGTTGCGACTGAAACGAATCAGATGTTGACAACTGGCGGGTGCTGCCCCAGTCCCATGGAGCCATACAACTGATCTGATTTGTATTCCGCAGCGACACTGAATAACGAAAAACTTGAATTTATATATTCAAATCACAGAAATTTTCTTTCAGAGAAACCAGAGTTCTACGTTTATTAAATTTTTCTGTTTGACACTAATTAGATTTGTATTTTAAAGACTGTTGAAGCAAGAAAAAGTTCTCCTTATTTTTGTCGTCGAGGTACCGCTAGTATCAGTATCAACATCGGTATGCAATGTTATAAGGCTTGAGGTACCGTTACTGAAGTGTCTCTACAATGCATGGGAACATTAATTAGCGATAAATGTATCAAATTCCATTTTGAATCCTTGGTGATGTTTGACAAAGAAGAAAGTAAATTAGCATAAACCAAAAAAAAATTAAAAAACCCGCCTGCCATCAAAAAATCTGTGATAAATTTTCATGCTGATTGATCGAACACTACCTACAGATATTGTATAGTTTAAGGTTCAGCTGAGTTACATACATACTGAGATCATAATAATTATAAGGTTATATGATACAAAGATATAGAAAGCTTGACGTGCGACTTTTCCCATTTGTCTAGTTTAGACCGAGGTGCGTCTGAACCTCAGCTCACCTCATCGGTTCACGCAATGACCTTAATGGCCGTAAGCCGCTCACGGCTCAACGCACCGCGTCCTGAACTTTATGCGGGGATTTGCTACCGTTGTGAACCCTTTACCGCATCAAATCCGGCTTCGAAAATCGACGATTTTATTCGATTTGCACAATCAGGTTGATCTTGGATAACGCTGAACATGGCAAGTAATAGACGTATAAATTGACATCGGAGTTGGGGAAATTGAACGAAATGCTTATATTATTTACTAGCTGTTGCCCGCAGCTTCGCATACGGAAATTATGTTTTACCTTATTTGTACCTCTTGCAGTAGAAAATTTAAAAAGCGGTGAATTTATTTTGAAGTACTTATATTTAGTAATTTTTATACTGAAACCCACGATAAAATCACAAAGGATTCCTCCAGGAGCGGGTTTTGAAAAATAAGCAATATTCACATTAATTTGTATTTTTTCTTTTTTTTTTGCAAAATTTTTAAAAACTAAAAAATATATTAACTCCACTACCGCTCACTGAAAGGTAGGTACGAGTGTATCGACGCTTGAAAGGCAAATATTACCAAGCGACATGTTGATAACTTTACACGAGAGCATTTTATAGTTTTTAATTTAAAAAAAATCGTAAAAAATCGCCTATTAGTCATAGCTACTTAATTCCAATGAATTTTAAATGCAGTTTAAATGCTTAATAAAGCGATTTTTTTCGATTTTTTTTCTAATATTAAAAACTTTAAAATGCTCTAGTGTAAAGTTATCAACATGTCGCTTGGTAATGTTTGCCTTTCAAGCGTCGATATGTTATTAACTTCGCAGAGTGCATTTCGCAGTAGCTTAGCGACAGCAGGTGTCACATGCGGCGCGCGGCCGACGTCTCCGGACACGGGGGCTGTGTTGTGGTCGGCTGCACGCTCCACAACGCAGCAGCGAGAAACATGAACAAGTTTCATAGAAGTAATATGATGTGATAAAGGAGTACCCGATAGAGACAATGCTATGCAATGCAGATTTTTATAGCTCGACAAGAAAACGCGTTTGCAGGCGATAGGATATCTTCCTCTCGCTTCATATTGTATTACTTTACTAACTGACCCGGCGAACTACGTATCGCCTAACAAACTTTTTTAGGGTTCCGTAGCCGAATGGCAAAAAACGGAACCCTTATAGATTCGTCATGTCTGTCTGTCTGTCTGTCTGTCTGTCTGTCTGTCTGTCCGTCCGTATGTCACAGCCATTTTTTTCCGAAACTATAAAAGCTATACTGTTGAAACTTGGTAAGTAGATGTATTCTGTGAACCGCATTAAGATTTTCACACAAAAATAGAAAAAAAACAATAAATTTTGGGGGTTCCCCATACTTAGAACTGAAACTCAAAAATGTTTTTTTCATCAAACCCATACGTGTGGGGTATCTATGGATAGGTCTTCAAAAATGATATTGAGGTTTCTAATATCATTTTTTTCTAAACTGAATAGTTTGCGCGAGAGACACTTCCAAAGTGATAAAATGTGTGTCCCCCCCCCTGTAACTTCTAAAATAAGGGAATGATAAAACTAAAAAAAATATATGATGTACATTACCAAGCAAACTTCCAACGAAAATTGGTTTGAATGAGATCTAGTAAGTAGTTTTTTTTAATACGTCATAAATCGTAAACCGCAAAAAACATTGATCAAAGTTACAACGAACTACAAGAACTTTTATATTATGTTACTTGCTGCTACGGAACCCTTCATGGGCGAGTCCGACTCGCACTTGACCGCTTTTTCTAAAATAAAAGTAGCCTAAGTTACTACTTGTTACGTCAGCTATCTGCCAGTAAAAGTCCCGTCAAAATCGGTCCAGCCATTTCAAATATTAGCCGGAACAAACGGACAGACAGACAAACAGACAAAAATTGTAAAAAATGTTGTTTTGGTATATGTACCGTGTATACATCCAAATGCACTTAGTAAAAAGCGGTTATTTTAATATTACAAACAGGCACTCCAATTTTATTTATTTGTATAGATGGATAGATTTTCATTATTCTGCTCAATTCGTTATTTCCGTGAATCATTGAATGCGCTACGAGATGGAGCTGCAGCGGTAACACAAGTACCTGCGAGTACAGTTAGTAGGTTCCCGTTACACACACACACACACAGTAACAGCATCAAGAAATAAACTTTTCAGTTCGTTGCCAACGTACAGTTAAGTAGAGAATCGCGTTTGGAGAAAAGTCTCAGCGTATTATATTAAAGAGCAGCTTAAAACTAATCCTAAGTAAATGAACAGATCATAAGTTGGACGCGCGCGGTGCGATCACGTGATTACCACCCCCCCCCCCCCCCCCAGTAAGCTGCAGCCTCAGGCGCTAAGTAATGTGCTTTGTACTGTATCAGCGTCTCATGAACTTTGTACGGTTCTATTGATAACATTATTGTGTTACTTCTTGTTGACTCACGCTGTATCATTGTGAAATTATATAATTATGAGTCAATTAGTTTAATGTAATACCAACCAGGTTAAATAAATGTGAAGTTTTAACGACGTTTAAATTATGAAACATTTCAATATTTGTTACGATAGTAACATATAATATCATTGATTCAAACGGTAACATTAAAATTGTATTATTTATTAATTTATTAGTAGGATTGTGAAATAGATAATATGGCTTCTTGCAATATCGAGCCACCTTAACTTGTAGGGCAATGTGCAGTATCTACGCAATTTCCTTCGAGCCCACTTAATGAATCGAATCGAAATCAAATCGGATCCTAAGAGTAGCAAAATATTCTAAAGTAGAATACAAGAACACGACACCGGCCGGGGAGATGTTTTATACACAGATTACCTAGTTGTATGGAGGTAAATATATTATGTTAAAAACAATCTGAACATATGCTGGTAGCCTGGTACCGTCCAGCTGCAAGTTGCTTACTTCACGGTCGTGCGTGGAATAAGGAAGATAGTGATAGTATGACGTAGTGTCTTACGTGATAACTGATTGCGAGAGATAAATGCGTAGTACTATAGGTAGAAGATATTTCACTCCCAGAAAACTGGATAAACGGCTGGTTCACAGATTACATGTCATAATATTTTGGAAAATTGGATGTCTCAGGAATGTATGATTGTAGGTTTTAGTCCGCCTTTTGTGGGCTCCGTTCTCAAATGATTATTGCTTAGTGTTAATTATTTAGTAGCACATAGATAATTTGCAAAACTAGAGGCCGCACCAGCCAGCGCGCCGATATCCTTAACTAATTGTGTTCTAATTGGTGATCCATTTCAAACGATTATATTTCGCTTATTTTTTATCGAGCTCTCGTTATTCTAATTCTTTTCGCTCCTCAATTATAATTCTTGTGGAATATAAATTCCTCAGGGATTTGCAAGGGTTTTGTGGTTGTTAATTTTAAATTTGTAAATGTTGAAACAGTCGAGAATATCTACTAAAGAGCCACCGCTTAGGGTTAGGTGCAGGTTATAGTCGTAGTATGTAGAGACACACATGTGTCTGGCTGGTCCCGGTCCGCGGCACTCGGCTCACGTGTATGGCACTAACTTATTTCATCATCAAGTTTGCCGCCAGTATAACTTGTATGAAATATGAACGAGTATGAATCGCAGGCTCCGACTGAAGAGTGTTGTTAACTGGACTTATTATGCATTGTTTGCAGTAAGTTCTCTAACACTTACTCCTAGTTCATTGCATAAGTTCTTAAATATTTAAGATTCATAGCTAAAGTAAGTATTACAACTTTCTATTCTGTCTTTACTACAAAACTTTCTCGTGAGTAATCGCTAGTCTTTTAAGTCGTATTTGAATAATTGACCGTTACGTGTCGCTCTGTACGTACGTAATATATGTACTCACGGTACTCAGTAGTTGGTGCAGCGACCCGCTCTCGCCTGTGTTGCCGCCGCCGCCGCCGCGCCGCGCGCCGCCGCCGTCACGCGCTAGCCTCATACATTACTCGAGAGTGAAACACGCATGCTATGAAAGCTCCGGAATTTCATAAAAATATGAGTACGCTGTTATCAGGACCCCGGTCGAGTGAACCGCGCCAGTCGAGTGTTCTCATGACGGTCACGTCTCGCGCGGGATCCTTCCGTGTGAATTAAACATTGCGTTACACTCGCTACGATAATACTAATAATATTCACGACAGGTAATGTAGTATGTGATTCGTAAGCGGGCACTAATGAGTAATTAAATAAATAACGCTTCACACTCATAGCCCCACACTAGGATTCCCTGTGTCGTGGGTGCCATGGACGACACACTGGACACTGGACAAGGACAATCTTATTAAATTGTCTTATTAAATAAATAAATAATCTGACTTACTAGCAACTAGCTACGGGGTCGATATGATTCTTAATGAGTTTTTGCAAACACTTTTCGGAACTGGAATTGCGCCGGTGCTCATGACCGTGACCGTGGGCGTGGGCCTGGGCGTGGGCGTGGGAGTAAGTGCTACGCGGTGTTGCTATGGAAAATTTAACCGTGAAGTGATTTTTTTGGATTAAAACTTTTCCTGTGGCTCATCTGCACCTTAGTCATATTCCACTTAAAAATAAGTTCGTGAATCGTGTTGTACCTTTAATGAAAATCTGAGAAATCACTTATCATCTATTGTGCGGATAAAGAGATGGGAACCTGAAAAGAAGTAAATAAATGTAGAAAGTACAACTATTTTGCAAGTGTTAGTTTTAGTACAAAAAATATAAAATCTTCAAACATGATGTTTTCATCTTTTCATCTTCTATAATTTATGGTGTTGTTGAATATTTTTTTCAATCGGACGATGATTCATTATCCATTAGCCGTTCTCGACTGTTAAAGCTTTACGTGATGGATGGCCCCCCCTCCCCCAGTATCCGCGGGAAGCAAGTCGAAGGCTATGATTAGCGATAAGATAATCCGGCTCGCACGCTGCAGCGCCCGGGCGCCCGGGCGCCCGCCGCCCAGTCCGACCACATCATGTTCAACGTATTGTGTTTTGGTTGCGGATTGTGTTTAGATCCGATAACACGCGCGTGTTACTTGTGCGCTCGTTTGTATACTGCTGCTCTCATTTACAAACATATTTCAAGTAAACGAGGACGAATATGTGTGAATTCATTTAGCAAATTAAAGTCATTTTAGTCAATCAAAGTATATTTTACATTCTCAGTTACAATGGATTGGTATTCTCGACCATTCTGCTATGGAGGTACTTATTTTTTTTAAATTAAATATGTTATAAAACAAAATCTTCAACGTAAATCTAAGTATTTCACAAACAAGAAAGCTGCGTGAATGAGTGCGCGCTCAGCGGTGTCTGTGTCCGGTGGCCGGTACAGTATGAGCTCCGGCTGTAGTTCCACGATCTACATTACTCGTAACAGGCATCTTAATGTAGGAATGTGTTGTTGATCCTGTGGGAACCGAAAGGTTCGGAATGTAAGCTAGCTTTAGCTTTAATAACACTTTACTCGGAGATTTAAAAACAAGTCGGAGCGCGAACAGTGGCGCCCCCGCCGCGAGATATGTAACGGATATTGGGCTAAACGCTGCGGGATTATACCCCGCGCCCCCGCCCCCCGCCCCCCGCTCCCGCCCCACGTATTTACGAGTATTGTTCATAAGCGATAAAACTTTATTGTGACTATCCTTCGCCGGAATATGCCGGAGTATAATATACGAGCACAGTGTAATATGATACGAGCTGTACGAGCGTGGGCGAGTGTGCTGTATGAGTGGCAACCGGCAGTCACGTGCTGGCAATGGGCTACTACGTGTGAGAGGTGCATTTTAAATTATTAAAATTTCAAGTACATGACAAAATTGTGTCATTCTTTTCGCATCTTTACGCTAAAATTATTTTCCACAAAATTCATTCCAAAATTATTTAACTGGAAAGAAATAAAATCCTGGCACGCAAGCTCCCAGCGGGAAGTCGACGAGTCGTTTAGCCTGACTCGGGCACCAGAGTGCCAGCTGGAGTGGCTAGCCAGCAGTTAGGCAGGCTTCACGAAAAGATAATATTCATAATCCATACGCAAATCCATTTCCAAGTACGGGTGCTTGCTTCGTTCACTTTTTACGACACACTGGTCTATCGGGATGGAATTGGGATCAGTATAATGGCCCGCCTCAAAACGGTTACAATGGCGGCAGTATGACACTGTTACATTAGAACGTTATATTATTGACCTTATTTTTAAGTTCTTGTGGTTTGTTAAGCTCTGTATGTGCTGTAATCCTGAACGATGCTTCTTCCGCTGCCGTGAACCACATCGCCACCCGCTCTCCTGCCGGCGCCGAGGCGGCGCGGTGATGGGCACATTCTGTGATGTTTACCCACCGACTGCTTCAACAAAATATTGCTGCTCGCATCCATGAATCACTCGGATCATTTTTAATATTGTTCCTCCGCTTATGGGACGCATCTGTTTGCTAAGTGGATCCGGTCACGGTAAATATATTTTATGGTGAGCCCATTTCAATCAATTATAGATGTTTTATGGCCCTCTCTAAGTTGTTTCCCCGTGTCAGGTGGTATCTATCAGGGTTTTGTCTTGGTTTCAGCTCAATGATTGATGAGGCCCCAATATTAATTGCAATGATTTGTAAGAAACGTTTTTAACTTGCCTTTGTTGCGTGCTTTTATTATTTTAATTTCATAGGACCCATGTGGTCGAAATTTAGTAGGCGTTAATTTTAAAGTCACCACAAGTTAATTTAGCCACCAGACATTAAATTTGTCGGCACAATGAAATTGTCTTTACAGACCCATAATATTTTTCAAGGGCCTTTAAAACAGTACCCCACACTATGGGGTAGACGAGAAAAAAACATAAAAGTGTGGTTTTATGAAACCAAGATGCAAGTGAAACTTTTTTCGGTTTGTAGACAATAATGTAAAATATAATGTATCCGTTTTGACTATGGAACCCTAAAAATCTGTAACCGGAGCCCGGACACACACACGCCCGGAGCGGCCGCCTCCTGTTTCCAGATAGTGATTAATTCCCGGCAGCGCCTCGTCACGGTCCACATTTTTCACTCTGCCCTTTGTAATGTTGTACAAAAAGTTTTTCAGACCATTTTGTGGCATTTCATCGCCTAATTTGCGTTCACATTCACATGGACCAGACGGTCAGCGGCGACCACTGATACCTCATCCAGCGTTCTCTTTACGGATTTATTGCTTTTTTTTTAGGGTAAAGTAATTTTTATGATCTGTATTTGTCATTTTATCTCATGTAAAAAATAACTTATCATCTCATGCGACGGTCCCGAGTGGCGCAGCGTGTCTACTTTCACGCGGCGCGGCGGCGGTATCGGCAATAATAATAAATTAAACATAAATTTCAAAGTTTGGAACGAGCGCTAACGCTTGTTATCTTATGTCAAGGTACATAATTGAATTACATGGTCTCAAGAAGTTTATATGAAATATTTGAACACGGCTCGACACATAGCGATCACCGACACACGATATCGACGTAAAGTTATTTAGCGACTCGTCACGGTGAACCATAAAGCGGCTTGACTCCACGAGAAGCTCCATAATAGACACGCAGGGTGCTATCAAATCCACGGAGGTGTCCTTGACGTCGTAGTTAAAGTAATGTTGGGTGCTAGAGTTGCTCGACGCAATCTTGCATTGACACAGATCACTAATAAAGCAAAAGAAGACAATCCAGCGTAAGTAAAAGTTGTGTATCCGTCATCAAAGCACGAGAAAATAAAAGATTGTCAGTAACAGCGGAGCGCCCGGGCGGCGCCGAGCGGGGCCGAGCGGGGCCGAGCGGGGCGAGCCGACTAGGCGCGTACTTTCGCAAGCGGACCCTAAATCCAAAAATGGTGTGATAGAACTAATTAATAATATTTTTAGAAGATCTTTTCAACGATACCCCCCACTATAGGGTACGCGACGAATATAACCAAATCATCATCACCTTACCTGTAGGGAAGGTACTCTGAAAAAAAATGTTTTTCAATATTTTATTCTACGATATCAGAGTTTTAACAAATATGTATATGCCAAATTACCGCTTTCTAGCACTAGGGTCTCAGCGGTATGCTTCGGACATACGGACGGACAGACGGACGTACAGACGGATGGACAGACGGACGGACAGACGGACGGACAGACGGACGGACAGACGGACGTACAGACGGACGTACAGACGGACGTATAAACGGACGTACAGACGGACGTACAGACATGACAAAAAGAAACCGAGTTCCCGTAGGCTAGCCCAGCGGGGAGAAACTGCTCTCCGCGCTTCCCTGAGGAGAAATATACGTTCATGTTTATGACCTGTCGATTTAAATATTGCGGTCACGTTCAACCACGTAAGTATCGTTCTGTGACGTTTCGTGGGTGTGGTTTGTGTAAAGATAAATTGTCTAATACTTGTACTGTATTTTATTTACCCGAATTGCTGTCGTGGGACAGGACCCTTTGCCAGGACTTTGTCTTTGACAGGACTGATCCCAAAATGGGAAAACAGAAATGCATTAAACGAGAAATTACGTTAGTATTCGAGGGAATTTGCCCTCCGAGGTTTCATGAAAAAAAAAATGGATTTTGAGAGGCCCAAAGAAGGCATAAAAACAAATGTTATTTTTCTTTCTTCACCCGTAATAAAAATCAAATGGACAGATATTGTGGACATGTGTCCAAAGTGTATCAAATCAATAAATTATGTGTAGTGTGCTCGCTCGGAGCTTATCGGTACTAATATAATAAAGCTGAAGAGGTTGTTTGGTTGCACGCGCTAATCTCAGGAACTACTGTTTCGAATTGAAAAATTATTTTTGTGTTTGATAGTCCATTTATCGAGGAAGGCTATGGGCTGTATAAAATCAAAATTTTATTATGTTTTAGTAGTTCATCTTTTCCATAAATTAACGCGGATGACATCGCGGGGCACAGCTAGTCAATTGATAAAACGGGAATCTGCAAGACAAACAATCAATCCGATCGAATGTGTTTCCACGTGCCTCCCGCTGCCGATATTTTTACAAGCGGATTATAAAAACAAATGAACACAATGCTCTTCTCTCGGGTATCGCAGTGGCTTACTGCAAATTATTTACTTTTAATTAATAAGAAAACAAAATGTATGGAACATGGAAAGCAGAATTGCGAAAAGCTTTAACAACTTTTTTATTGACGAAGTACAAAGTGATTGCAAATTATATAGTATTGAATATCAATCCACTATTAGTGACAATCAACCAAATTCTTTATTAAAAATTACATTGAACAATTTTATATTAATTGACGGACAAGTAGGTTTTAGAAAAAATAAATCAATAAATGAAGCAATATAAAATTTCTTAAACTTAGTAAGGAGTAGTTTAGAGAATAAAAACCGGGCAAGTGCGTGTCCGGCCACGCGCAATAAAGGGTTCCGAAGTAGAAGTTTATCGACTCAGTAACTACTTATGCTAACATAGCCGTGATAGATTTCCTTGTAAATTCATCATAATATAATCTATTTTTGACATTTTTTCACTTGTCTAACTCCAGCCGTTCACCCGGCAGTGGGGGGGACACTTGACTCTAACCAAAATTGGCACTTTAAAGCCAAATATTTCGCAAACGGACCCCTAATTCCAAAAATGGTCGTAGAAGACCCATACTATTTTTGAAAGACTTTTTCAACGGATATTCCACTCTATAGGATAGGCGACGAATAAAAAATTGATCCTCACGTTACCCTGTAAGGGAGGTACCCTGAAAAAAAATGTTTTTTCAATATATCGAAGGACGAACGAACAGACTGACAGACGGATAGACGGATAGACGGACGGACGGAAATGACGAAACTATAAGAATCCTAAAAAATGACAGCGATAATGTGGACATAAGTAGAGCTTTTGACTATGTTGATCATTCTGTACTTAAAAATATGGCGTGCGGAACAATGCATTAAATTTTTAAATCATTTCTTTTTGGCAGACAGCAAATAATAGAAATAAGCAAACTTAATCTGGAAATCAAAGCTATCGTAAAATATCTATCAAAAGCACGGGAAACTTCATTTGGTGTACCGCGCAGTACGACTCCCACTGCGTGTCATGCGTATCTTGGAAGCATATTAAGATTCGGAGTCATGTTTTGCGGCTGCTGCAGGGGTATTCGTTCAATATGCAAACTGACGACAGTGGAATTTTGTAAAAGTCACTTTCAACGATTGAAAATATTAACGCTTCATATTATTGTTAGCATTGTAATGATAACATTTTAATTGTAATGTACAATTAAATTACAAATATAAATAAATCATTTTCATTACATTTAATGTGAGTAATTGTAATTGTATTGTTGAATGTATCATTTCAATTATTTATTTTAATATTTGCATACCTAAACAGGTGGAACTTTGCGGGCTTCTTGGTGCAAATAAAGATATTGTATTGTATTATATGACTCGGAATGAACGATTACTCAGGAAGTGTTTGATCCGGCCGATTAGGCCAGAGGATAGGCCCCACGTAGGAAGCTCTCTCGTAAGGCTTGTGTGCCCTGTAATGCCCTTCCAGATATCAAGGCAAACTGCGAGCACCTCCCCGTTGTGCTCGAGAGCCTAATACTATGGAATTATGCAGTTTTTGTATGTGACTTCATTGTATGTGACTTTAACTTTTAGACTTTAGTAGGGTACCCTCGTGTCGGCTCTCGCGTGTAACTCATAGTAGAAGATCCGAATCAGAAGTGACATTCACCATCTGTTTTAAGGATGAAATGTGTTTTATATCCAATTTAGTATACTAAATAATATATTGCGAGTTGCTTGTTGGAAAAAACTACAAACTTTCACAAACGGATCCCCATGATATTTTTTCTCGTCTGCACTATGGATATACTTAGAGATCCGGTCGTTCAAAAACTTTGCTATTACGTGAAAACTACTTTAGTTTAGGAAACTTATTATTATTATTTGTGAAATATTGAATGCTAGTTTTTTAAAAGTCAAATGACAGCTTATTTGAATTAATTTTATGTGAAATATTTGATAAAATTGTATAAAATTGTAACATATTTGTTATTGCTCACGTCAAAATATTATAATGGAGTTCAGCGTCTTTTATGAAATGTTATAGTTTCGCGAGCGGCGGGCGCTGCGGGGCGGGGGGTGCTGCGGGGCGGGGGACAGGCGGAGAAGAGGCCGGGGCGGGGGGGCGGTGCAGTGACGTATAAAATTGCACATAAACCCGTTCATATGTTCTACATACTGTAGCATATTGACACTTCGACGTTCGATAAGGCACGAACTGGTGCACAAACATCACTTCAATTATTTGCTACGAAAATAACGGTGTGGGGAAGTGACACGGGTCACGGGCCCTGTCGCCGCCGCGCCGCCGGTCGCCTACACACTGCCCTGCCGCTGTGGTGCGGTGGTGGGGATGGTGGTGACGGTGGTGATGGTCATAAAAATAGTTTCGTTGCTGAGATGGAATGGTACAATTTCTAACTTACTGGAGGAATATATGTATTTCAATTCACAGTTGGGATAGAATTACGAAGAGAAACAAATCAATCAAGTCAATTGGCTTGTCATGTCGTGTTCTGACTGTGACTGTAACAGTAATAGCCTCACAAAGTAATGGATCATTTAGTGAAATGTCCGCTAATTGGCCTAAATATGGAACTGTTTCATAACATGAAAATCCTTTACGCTACGAACTTGTTACATTCGCGTTTCTATAAATGTTTATCATTGATGTCTCGGCCTTGTGAGTAAACATTTCTTATGTATGATAAAGTTGTGCTTTCTACATTTTGTAAAAAAAATACCGTCGAGGAATATTTTAATGTGGTCGTTACACAAAAAAAGGGTGGGTATACTTTTGTACGCGCGTAAGAAGTTATACTACTTCAATATTCAAGTCACTAATCTAATAAAATATTACTTGTGTACTACCTATGTTTACACAAGTACAAACTAGATGGCGTTGTTCAGGAACCTGAATCACGCTGTTGAGACTCTGTGAGATTTGTATAAGTAATAACATTAAATTTTAAAAGAGGTACAGATAATAAGAAGCTAGGGCCATCTATGCAGTGCTTTCATACCCCCTCCATGGTAGCGCAAACGTTTAACGCAACCTTTTTGCAAGTCGCATAAGAAGTATAACTTCAAAAAACAACTATTAAGTACTGCGACTTCTAATTTCACACAACTCTAATAATTATTGCAAAAGCCCCCACATTGCCCCCACAGGCTCCCGTCGTGGACGTGCAGTTTTTTCGCGTCAACGTCACGCGCGCTATCTTCAGTAAACGTGCGTCATGCGTCAGGCAAATGCGATGAGAGTGGCATGTGTGAGTCGGGAGACAACGACTTCGGAACAATTTTCGTTTGGCGACGACGCGTGTCGCATTCTGCGAATATAATAAAAATAAAGCTTTGTTTGCATTCGGCTGACTGAACTGACTCGTTTGCCGGCGGAACTGCGCTACACCCGTGGAGTAAAAGTTTACATCCATAGTAAGTATCGCATAATCATCAATAGGCCTTTTCGGCAATACCACGTTGAAGTACGAACTGTTTGTATCAGAACGTTTCCAATAGTCTGGCTGAAGTTAACTAAAGCAAGCGAAATGAGGTGTTAACTCCATGTTATGTGGTATGTCCACACTGCCCACTATGTAATATTAACATCGCATGTTCCTTGTGCTCTTGTGTATATTATTTTATGGTGTCCAAACAATAAATTATAATAAATAACGGTGGGACAAATTTTCCGTCGGTGCTCCCGCCGCATTACAACACGTCTAGGCCGGCGACGCCTTGGTGATGCCACTGCTGTTGATGATGTCTGCTTACGGCATAAAATAAATCACTTTTGTAATATGACTTTCTATTTGTTTTGGCTGACAATGATACAATGTCATACCTAACACAAAATATGCTCTTCCCGCCGTCAACGATTATGAGGATTATGAGGAAAACACAGCTCAACACGTGAGTTACGTCGCGCCAGAGCTATCGGCTGGCGCGACGCGTCTTGCATCTTTATAAAACCAATCACCTCGTCTTATCTACGAGTCTGGCAGAACAATCGTCGATCCGAGTGAGTAGTGTTGTGATCTGTACCCAATAACCAGTGAAATAAAATCCACCAGAATAATAGACGTTGGCTCTATTTACTAAAAAACCGGCAAGTGCGTGTCAGGCCACGCGCAATATAGCGTTCCGAAAGGGCAGGGGGGGGGAACACTTGACTCTAAGCAAAATTAGCACTTTAAAGCCAAATATTTCGCAAATGGAACCCTAAATCTAAAAATGGTCTTATAAGACCCATAATAATTTTGGAAGACTTTTCAAAGATACCCACACTATGGGGTACGCGACGAATAAAAAATTCATCCTCACTTTACCTGTTGGGGAGGTACACTGAAAAAAAAATCAATATTTTATTCTACGATTTTGAAGTTTCAATAAATATTTATATAGAAAGCTGTAATTTGGCATGAAATTACAGCTTTCTTGTATGTATGTTTCTTTGTATGTGTGTAATATTTTTTATTACCTCGTATCTTCAAAACCTCTAAACGGATTTAAATAAATAAGATATCGTTAGATTAGTTTTGATAACAGCAAATTGCTAGTTATTCTTCTTTTGCAAATTACTCCTATGTTTTTTATTGTCTTACAGGCAATGTTCCATAAATCGTAGACGAAGAGTACTCATTTAATTTCACCTGGTTTAAGACTACACAATATGTCAAGAACCTGAACATTTCTTGTGCTTGACACTAATAACTACGCCGATGTAAGTACAGAAATGTCAAGTGGCTCTCGGCTGGAGGTAATCAGTTTCACTTGTTACTCGACGCTCGACGATTCGACGGAACGGCTCCTACAATACATTTCAACTCTACGTACCCCAGGCTTACATTGTATCTCAAGTTACTTAATAATTAGCGTACACGAGCACAATGCTGTCAGGGTATCGGATGCCACACGACGAGTTGCCGCCAGACGCAAGGACAGGAGCAAACAAATCATGTGAGCGGTGCGACTGTGATCATTTTCCTCAGAAGGAAAAACATTTGCGATGTTATCAACAAAGTTTGTTCTCGACACAAAAGAAAGGACAAAAGAAAGGCCATGTCGGAACATGTTTGCGGGTTTTACCTCACCGCCGGCGCCGTGTAATAAACAAGTTTACTGAGAATAAAAGTTATTCAAAGACTCGGAGTTCTATTCCTTTTTTCTTATAACACTTAAAAAAATACAATTGGAAATTGACACGCGCCTCGTTTATCTAGATAGATTTTTCTTTTTTTTATGCTTTTAGCAGGCAAACGAACAGACGGTTCACCTGATGGTTAGTGATCACCGCCGCCCATGGACATTAGCAACACCGGGGGCGTCACCAACGCGTTGCCGGCCAAGAAGATGACGATAGACCCGCTTCTTGAAAGACCCCATGACATAGCTTAGAGGGAACACCGATGCAGGAAGTTTGTTCCACAGTTTACACGTACGAGGTAGGAAATTACGTAAGAACCGAACTGTGGACGAATGCCAGGTGATTGTGGTGGAACCTGGTACACCGTGATGTGCGGTGACCAAAACCAACTGAACAGACCCTGAACCCATTGAACAGACGGTAGAATACGCAGAGAGAGCCTACATCTCTCCTCAACTCGAGTGATTCTAGTCCGTCTGTAAGCTTGGGATCGTCGACAAGACAAACATATATGTCGGAGATTATAAAATAGAACGCCGAACCAGGCCAGGCTTGGGTGTATTCGGAGTCGTCGTATGGCGGATTGACGGAATCGAGAGAACCGAGAATCGAGAGAAGGCAGCACCGTCGCGATAAAATCGATATTCAGCTAACTTCGTGTTACAACAGAGCCTGGCTGGTGGAAGGGCGCTGGATGGAGACGCACTTACCATTTGGCCGTCGTAGAGATCGGTTCCTTCACTAGGAAATGTTATTAGTGTCATTTGCCCAGTGTGCAAACAATATTCAGATTCAGATCAAATAAGAGATTACCAGTATCAGACCAGGGGTTTTGCGAGGCTTGGGGTGGTTGTGAGGGGAGGTTGGAGACCACTGGGGCGGTTCAGTCCTTATTCCTGACTATAATTGTGTAAAGTGTGACTGTGATAATGCTGAACAGTAATAAAACGCAATTATTGTGTGTTCGCTGTTTCTCACGTGTGTAAAACTGTGTTAAGATGAGTTTCTGACGAAAGTGATGTAAACGCCCACCTGTTGTTATTATTTACCGAACCACCACCCACACGTTTCTCCGATATATATATTCTTATATTAAACGTCATTTCCAGATCTTGCTATTCTTGATTTTTGACAAGAGACGTTTGCATTTTAAAGGATCAAACGTACCTAAATAATGTGCAGGTCTCATGATACATTTTTATTCTCTTTTCTAACTTTAAACATAGACTTTAGTTTACGTAATGAGGCAACAGTAGCATTGCGACGCAACGTTCTGCGCAAAGCGGGTTTTCGAGGAAATCTCGAAGGAAGACGCACTTAAAAGAGAACGCCAGGAGAAATAAAAGTATTTTGTATAAAAATGTTTTAGTTTGTTTCTCGGATTAGTTCTGACGAGGGCGCGGCCGCGGCGGTGCGGGGCGGAGTGCCCCACGCTGCAGCCGCTCTACAAATACGACGTTAAAAAGAAAATCAGCGAACGCGAAGCCGGTTCCGCTGCGTTAACCTGATCTTCATATTTATGGTATGCAAAGTGAGTGACATAAGTGTATTAAACTTTAAAATACGAGCGCTTCCCGCGATAAAATTTTCTCGCTGATGAATATAAAAGTTTTATAGTTTCAACTGAGGAAGTCACTCGAATTATTCGAAGCTTTATTGGCATTTAAATAACCTTTAAGCTCGCTCAGCCTTTAAGAAGCTGTCTCTGACTTCCACGTAACGACTTTTGTGGCAGAGTATAATCCCACCATAACATTTCATGTAAAATAGGTCGCCAAACAAAACCCGACAACTCCAATGGTATCGCTGATAAAAAGTTATCAGATCTCATGCAGAGCTTCATCTCCACAAACCCCAAAATCTTGGGTAAATACGTGTCCTACACTCCCATAAACGAAACTCATTCGAGTCATTTCTCAAATAGACAAAATGCAATTTGGAGCAAACATTATCAACGACACCCATCAGATGGCGCGGCGGTGACATTAATTGCTTCGAAAGTTCATTTTGCGTCTGCGACACTTTTATTAGTGTCCCGTCCCAATTCAAGAAGGAAGAAACAAAACCATAATTTTATACTACAATGGATTGCCAATTAAAAAGTAAAAAATAGGCATCAAAACATCTGTAACGATGTCGTAAAGAGAGCGTGGCGTCAGATGGTCCCGTGACGTCACGGCTTGCGTCACGGCGCGGCGCAGCGCAGCGTCTGGTCGGCGTCACGACGCGGCACGCAGCACGCGGCGGAGAGCTTGATGTTTAACCTCGTTAAATAATATTGATACGGCGACGCAGCGACGACAAGGCCGCACAATGTTATTTTCATAATAAAATTAAGAGATACCTGGCTCCACTTCATACGGAGATGTGTCTATCAGAATATTGACTGAAGAGCCTTTGCTCCACTCCTCTAACAGTGGTACCACCTCTACAGTGGCAAAAACCTGCTTAATAAATCTATGGAAGTATAATTATAGTTATTGTACACGTGGAAGATGTCAATCGTCACGAAAGATTGAATTTGTTGAACTTGAAGATAGCGGTAATTGCTTATTTTCTCGACAATTACTTAACGGAAATGTCACAAAACAACTCTATGTGTAAGCGTTAGAAAAACATTTCACTAATTCACTCTAACAGTGCGTGTCAGGCCACGCGCAATGTGGGTTCCGAAGTAGTAAGTTTATCGACTATTACTCATTAACTACTTTTGCTAACATAGCCGTGATATTTTTCCTTGTAAATTCATCATAATTATGACCTATATTTGAGAAAATTTTCACTTGTCCAACTCAAACCGTTTAGCCGGCAGGGGGGCACACTGGAATCTAACAAAAATTAGCACCTTAAAGTGAAACATGTTTTTTTCCTCTCCGATTTTCCTTCGGAACCCTAAAAAATAAAGAGTACATTACATTTTTATACTGCGACATAATATTTTCTTCTTTATTATTGTGTCAGTATAAATGTTCTTACAGATGTTTGTAGCCAACGAAAATAATAAAACCATCAAATATAAAAATAATAAAATCCGATGATAAAATTAGGTATTTCATTGTGATCTCAATCCACACGTCGCCGTCGTTCGGCTGCCCACTACTGCCCACTACACACTGGACGCTGGACAAGACGACACAAAACATTTTCGATGACACATTGATGTGTTCCGCGACAGGAGACAGGAGAGTACAGCACGTCTACATGGCGATGGCGGCTCGCAGAGTAATCCGCCACAAAACTCTACATCGCCGTCAAGTTGCCAAACGTTTGCGGATACATTCATACATTACTTAAGCATACAGTTGCCTCTCGAACGACGTATCCAGAGATACAGAAATACACTAGTGAACATTATGTTGGCCTGATTGGGCGTACAATATACATGCAGATCAGCTCTACAATATGCGCCGCCAGCTGAATCCGTCTCAATCAGCTGTCTCGGGTCATCCGTGAGGTGTCTACGAGGCGTCGGAGAATATAGCGCATAGATGAAAGACCTTTTATTTTACCTCGTAACTTAAATCCTAACTATTAAGTACTGTATTATTAGAAGAATACCAACAAGGCGGCGAAACACGTGAAAATCATGTGAGTAAGTAAAAAATAACTTGTAATGTAGGTCTACAGACAGATCAGGTGGAGATGTTGGAATTATATTTCAAACAGGGCAGTCTACAGCGATAACCGACCTGCCACCACCACTCTACCATCTGTAGTCACTCGGCGCTGATGCTCTGGACACATCTATGAATTGTAAAGTAACCTCCTTACGTGCCTGACTATCTTCCGCCCTTCTTCGAAATTCATCTGAGAAACCTTTTAACTATAAGTACTTCTTAGTCATAATGTAAGAGATACTCTCAAACTGCATAAAACCGTCCGAATGTTCAGTACCAGTTCACTTGCACCTGTCCTCAATTCTGTCTATCCATAATCCTTAAATCACTCGCCCAGCAACTGTCAAAAAATCCTTTACTTATATAAACTCTATGCAGCGATTATGGATAGATAGATTATTGAAAACGGGCGTTAGTTAAATGCGTTGGAGCGGCGCGGGCGATGGCGTGGCCGGCTTTATTTATGGAAGGGTGAACATGAATTGTAAATGGGCAGTATCGGTCGTCCGGTGCACGGATACGGCGACACCGACGTCACCGACAGTGTATCGGTCGCGGACGGCGGCGGCTTGTTATTTACGAGCCGCGGCCGCGCGGGTCTCTGGCCCCGGTCTGGTGGCGGCGGCATTAGCGGATGAGTTATTGTACATTCTGCCACCTGTGCGTAGCGCCGCACGTCGCGACGTCGAAATAACACTCAGTATGCTATGAACAAACTGACTCCACATTGCGACTGCCGTTATTTTACAGGCCTCACGTTAGGCGTCGCCTCTGGGAATAATTTTCGACCCTCGCTAATGGCTGAGAACATCGCAGCTGGGCGAAATTCACACCAGGCTTAATGCACCTTGTATGTTTTTGATAAAGTTAAGGAAACTTAATACTAGCCTTATGTTGAGCTGTGTGCGTCGTGCTCCAGGTGGCTCCAGCTGGCTCCGGCAGGCGGCGGCCGCTCCAGCTGCAACGATAACAACATAACTGACACATTGTAAATTATTCAAACAAATAATATTTCAGTCTCAATTTTCCATAAAATATACAAACATATCCTACAAAATATTTAGTGTCATTTAAATCTTATCATGTGGTGAAAGAAAAGAATACACGAATGTAAGGGGTTCGATGCAGCCGCAAGCCATCCTGCTGCAGCGGGTGCAGGCGGGTGCAGGCTGGCTGCAGCACCAGCTCAATGCCGACGGTAGTTGTGTGGTGGTAGGGTATTTATTTATTTAGTATTTTAGTCATAATCTACATATATAAAATTGAAAAGCGACACACCGCTGATTAAACAAAAAATCTGAGAAACTGCCGAACCGATTAAGATGAAATTTGGCAGGGAGTTAGTTTATGTTAAGGAAACGTCCACTAAGAACGGATTTTTGGAAATTCATCCCCTAAGGGGTACAAATAAGGGTTAGAGGTCACTTTCATACAAACCAACTTTGTTAGTTTTAGATTTATAAATTTGAAATTTTTTATGTAGGTTTATAGTAATAAACAAAAGTTAACTTTAACACATTTTTTTGGAAAATCCTCCCTTAAAGGGTTAATTTCTCCAATTTAACTTAGTACGCAACTTCGTCATTTTTGAAGTTAAAAACATGAAAATTTATACATTAGTTCAAAATTAGAAATAAAATTTAAAAGTTATGTGTTTTTTGGAAAATCAACCCCTAAAGGGTTGAATATGGCTGTGCAAGTTAGTATGGGAACTTCGTCAGTTTTGAAGTAAGAAGGGTGAAATTTTGTATATAAGCTTATAGTTAGACACAAAAAATAACTGTATCACTGTTTTCTCGAAATTCATCCCCTAAAAATAGGGGTTGGAAATCATTTACATATAAATCAGCTTCGTCAGTTTTAGAGTTATAAATATATATTTTTATGTAAGTTTACAATAATAAACAAAAGTAAACTTTAACAATTTTTTTTTGAAAATCATCCCTTAAAGGGTTAATTTCTTGGATGGAACTTAGTACGCAACTTCGTCATTTTTGAAGTTAAAAACACAAAAATTTATATAATAGTTCAAAATTAGAAACAAAATTTAAAAGTTTTGTGTTTTTTGGAAAATCAACCCCTAAAAGATTGAATAAGTTCGTTGAATAACTTCATCAGTTTTAAAGTAAGAAGGGTGAAAATTTGCATATAAGCTTATAATTTGACACAAAAAATAACTGTATCACGGTTTTCTCGAAATTCATCCCTTAAAAATAGGGGTTGGTAGTCAACTACATGTAAATCAACCTCGTCAGTTTTAGTTGTAAATGTGAATTTTTTAATGTGAGTTTATAGTTATGAATAAAAGTTTTTTTTTGGAAAATCATCCCTTACAGGGTTAATTTAGGGGACTAAACTTAGTAGGCAACTTCGCCATTTTTGAGGTTAAAAACATGAAAATTTATTTAATTATTAGCTCCAAATACCAATTAAAATTGGAAGAATTACATTCTTTTGGAAAATCATCCCCTAAAAGGTTAATTAAAGGAGCGCCAGTAAGTATGGAAACTTCGTCAGTTTTGAAATTAAAAGGGTGAAAATTTATATGTAAGCTTATAGAAAGACTCAAAAAATAACTGTATCACGGTTTTCTCGAATTTCACCCCCATAAGGGGCAATACTAAAGGGTTGTAAATATTAAAGAAACTACGTCATTTTTGAACTCAGTAATGTGATAATTTATATTTTTAGCTTATAATTGGAAACAAAAAATAATTGTAACAGGTTTTTTTGGAAGCGTTTTTTTTATTGGAGCGGAAGAGACAGAAAGCGGGAGAGGGAAAGGGAGCGGGACAGAAAGCGGGAGAGGAATCGGGTGCGGGAGAGGAACTGGGAGCGGGAGAGGGACTGGGAGCGGGAGAGGGAGAGGGAGAGAGAGGGAGGGGCAGGAGGCAGGAGAGAGAGGGAGAGGGAGTGTATGTAACTCCTGAATGGATGGAAACAACAAAACCATTTTTAAAGATATTTTTTTACTGTTCATTTTGACATCGTAAAACCAGTTAATTATTGATCCATTTAGGATCTGATAGTGTTACTTGGAGACAAGATATGTAACTCCTGGATGGATGGAAATAACGAATTTTTTTTTAATAATACTCAAGTGCCAATTTTTCTATACATGACATATTTTTCAAAATTTCGGTAAGGGCACTTTAACCACGTGTTGGAGCACCAAAAAATTTGTTTATAAAATTATTGTCTGTCTGTCTATAATCTGTTTGTCTGTCTGGGCGTCACATACTTTTAGAAAACTTTTAGTCCCGAAAAAATTAAAAGTTTTCCCCGGAAACAACATGAAATATTAAGTATGGAATATTATTTGCTTTAAATTTGCAACAAACGTTCCTCCCTTAATTTATGAAATTGTACATGTTTTCGAGTTTTTCAAAATTTTTCATGAAAAAGAAAAAACAAATTAATGTTAATGTTGTTTATATTAATCTGTTTTTAAATTTTCTTCTGTAAGGGGTTACAAGATAAGATTTCCGCATGCGAAGCTGCGGGCAACAGCTAGTAGATTATAACGTGGAGTATAAAAATTAATCAGAAGCGATCCTATAGTTTGTTGCATTTTATATATTCGTAACGTAGTTATATTATTACGAATGTAAGTATATTATTATATTATTTCTTGCTTGGAGCGCCGAGCGCCGAGCAATATCTTGGAATACTGCGATACATGAAAAACTGTGCGGAATCACATTCATCTGCATGATAAAGTCGTAGTTCGTAGCATGTTTTCTATTTATCATATTTCATCTCTTCAAGGTTCATGTTTTAAAAACAAATGGAAATTATTGAATGCGATCCGATTTACGAGTCTCATTAATTTTGTATTTACACGGTTTTATGATCGACGTCCGACCTTGTGTGCGTTCCGATTGAGAAAACTGTTCGAATTGGATTTAAACATTTTAATCTATTACCCGAGATCTAGATCCGATCAACATTTAAATACCGTCAATAGCATGTTTACTGGATAAATCACTTTCCTTATGTATCTTATTGCATTTGCGACACTTCTTCGCAATACATTCTGATACTTTTTAAAATGACATGAAATAATAGTTGAGAATAGTGTATAGAGACTAGTGAGTGAGTGAGAATAGTGATTCTGAAATCCACGCAATAAGCTGAGGTAGCGGACGGTTAATACACTTATCTCATTCCCTCGACGAGAACGGATTTTCCTCGCCCATGTAAAGGGCTGCTTAGTTCCATTTCACTTGAACATAAAAGCGAACATTACCAAAATATTTCGGGATTCTTTTCTGTGAAGGCCCAAGTATTTTCGCTGTGCAATTAGTTAGAGTCAGATAGTTAGAGCAGGTCTCGTCGGGCGCTAAACGAGGCTCCTGGACGAACTTCTCAACACGAATGGTCGTTACCACCAGCGAGATGCTGCGACAGAAACAAGTAAATAACATTTTGCAGTCGATATAACATGGAGGATTGTAGCGACCAATGTCCCCCCACATTGGCCCACATTCTTCTTGCGTCGTATTCTTCATTACTGAAGGTCATGTCCAGAATGAAAGTCCTTCAAAGTTCTTATGATACGCCTCCATTCTCCTCGTTCTTCGGCTTGGCCAACTTCTTGGCCCACATAAGGCGGTTAAAACCAACATGCAGGACACGGCGTGACATGGTGCGGCATGGCGTGATGCGAGCAGATGAGGTTGACGTTCACTCAACATCCATGGACCCCTCGGTATACCGAATATCAACACAGCTAAGGTGGCATCGGTACTGGATTTATATTTGTTTGTCAGACTCAGCAAATAACGAAACGATCCCGCAACGATCGCAGTGTAAACGGTATCGCTTTAATATATATTAGAAGCACGCGCCAACTAATTGATAACAAATACGCTTCGCTCAAAGACGTATATATAAGCTGCAATAGTTGAGGGTTGGTACAGACTACAGAGTCAACACCGACGCGGCATTTCCAATACCGAACGTACATAATTATTATGAGTAGTTTATTGAAGTTGGAGACACACCAGCTCGCAGAATTGAACAAATAGTCACATGACTGCCTTCGCGAAGTCCATATATGTCTCCATTACAAATATATTACGGAGGTAAGAACTTGTAATATACAATGCACGCCGACAAACAATAGTTAATTTATACCAAATCAATCGATTTAATGATATACATAATATAAGGATACAACTGGTTTATCGAAATATACCTTACATAATATTATGGTTTTCTTAAATTGAAATTCTACAGCTGAATGTAAAATAAGTAAGGAACTTTGTATTGCATTAGAATGTCGTTATAAAATGGGTTGGGACAAGTTCAGAATATACAATGGCTCCTTGTTGCGCCGCCTGGCGTGGCCCGGCGCTACGACCCGGGGCGGCCCGGTGAGGCGGCCCCGTGCTGCGGCCCGGCGGCCCGGCGCGGCTCCGTCGCTGTTCATTTGTTCTCATTAAGGGCCAACAATGTCAGACTATTGTTCCTGCGCCCGGTTCCTCAAGTTGCTCTGCATATTCAATACTTCAGTTAAGCACTTACCCGTGTTGTTGCATAATTCATTTCTACTTTCTATGTTCGTTTTCTAACTCTATTACAATAAACGTCGAAATGGGTCTTTTCACGGCGAAATTAAAGCTGTCCACTTGCATTTTACAGACGATGAGTATTTCAGGGCCAGCACAAGACACTACTGCGAAGAGTTTGGCAGCCGGTGGTCGACCCCTTCACTAGCGATAGAAGTAGGAACAACAAGAACAGCTCCTCAAATGCCTTCCGAGGTTTGAGTTAGTATAATTTTGTCAATAGATCCTGGCATTATCAGATCCTACAAGAATAATAGGAGAACGATGTGATATTTGCCCGCCAATAGATCGGGAAGCACACTAACTATCTCTGAGTGCTAACAGTACCGCGTACGGAGGCGCTAACAAGTTGGACAACTCCGTATAGTTAGTAAACACCGCTCGAGATGCCGATGGTAAAGTTTAAGCCGCGCGGAATGAGCCTTCCTTTGACGACTACAAATAATATTATGTACAATATAGAAGGCTCGTAAAGAGAATTGTTGCCGCATTCGATATCCCTAATTGGCAACAGAACTGTTTTTTATTTAAATTGAAAAAAATCGTTTCGGCCTTCTAACGGCCTTCCCCTTGTCTAACAAAGGTTTGAAATTTGTGATAACTTTGAATAAAAATGTACTACTCTTTGTGTTACTTGTATCTAATTACATCCAATTCTTCAGTCGCAGAGTAGTAGAGAAACGAATTTTTTTTACGTGATTTTGATATGAATCCTTATTTCGGAAGGGGCTATATTTTATTTACTTATTTTCCCCGAGTTGAATCCACACGATATCTACAACGTTACCCGTGTGCGACCGCCACCGTGTTGATTGTGGCCGGAAGCTTCGATCACTAAATTTAAGCCCAGAAGCGATCGCGGCGCGGACTGCAGCTGGCTGCGGGCAGCCAGCGGTCGCCGGCACTGCGCTGTCTACCGACGACGCGGCACCAGCGACAATCCGACAACACTTCATTAACTTCACCCCCAGCTCGTGGAAGCCGGCAGCATCTCCGCAGCGCGCAAATATTTGATATCCGAGACGGAAGGTAACCTTGTTACTCCGCTGCGTCACTCCTTGTTCCCGACTTCAAGGGATAAACATCGCACGAAACATAAACTTGCTCGCGAGGGGGCGGGTATACGAGTAATACGAGGATGTGTTTATTTTCGTAGCTACGGATAAATTGTAGGTATATTTTGTACCGGCACGAAGCTTATTGTACAAAACCTTTGTACAACGACATCCAAGAGAAATACTGTTTACAATCGTTATAAATATGTCGTTCAATCATTTTACATTTTAAAGCAATACGCGTAGTACTGCCAGGCACTATACTAGTTATCGACGACCGTAGAAATTCGTCCAAATGAGGTAGGTGCCTAGCACCTGTCCACTCACGGTCGTGTTTCGATACTCAATAGCTGCAGCAACGGTGTATTCAATACGTATTGCATTTCGAGATATACATGTTTGAAAGCGGCGGAGACGTGGTCGGACCCGGAAGCCGCTCCTCCAAGCGAGGGACAGCCGGACAGCGACATGTCGCCGTCGCATACAACACACACACACACACAACACTACCACACCGCCGCTGGACACAGTTTTTACAACAAGATCATACACACAAGATGATATTGTTATTATCTACAGCTACGGCGCCACGAGCTTTAACATTGAAAACCAACTTAAAACTTGACTTACGTTTAAATTACGTTCATTTAATTAACACTAGTGCACTGATGACAGACAAATACAGAGATAACAAATTGGAATAGAACCACAGAAGAAATAATAGTACTTATAATAAGTAATAGAAACACTATTAAGTACTTTCCTCGGCTAGCGCTTAGACCTGACAAGTTGTAGTCGGATAGTGAGTGACACAGCAGTAATAACTGATTGGATCTATGACGTTACGAAGATATAATTGAACCAAGATAGATTAAAATATTATCAATTACATCGTATCATGTAACAATCGACCTCGTAAACTAATAACGTCTGTCTCAGGACAACATAAATAAGTTTCGTTTTCTCGCATAAAATAAAGTGCCAAATGATTTTAATAGAATAGCCGATAGACATTAATGGGCTCACGCCACGACGGGGGAGGGGGAGGGGGATGGGGAGGGGTTGGGGGAGGGGGACCGTTTTACTGTCAATGGAAATCCACTTCGAGCCGTTCACTGAAAAATTCAAAATCGACGTATGTATATGTGAAATAGTTGAATATGATCCACCACTTGATTGCTTAAAATATTTGACGATTTTAGTACAGTTGTATTGAGTCCCTTATCTATTACCAAAATGCCATAGTGAGTTCTGTTTTAGATTTGATATTAGCAATCGGGCCAGAGTTTCTCCTGAAAGCGGTCTCAAGCCTTTTACCCCTCACATACCTACATACGAACAGTAGTAATAAACGATTTGCTAATTATATTCAACCACGTCTGACTGCTTCAACGGCGTGGTTGGCGATCAACGGTGGTTCAGGCGGCGGCGGCGCCGCGGCGACTGAGTGAGATAGGTAATTAGGTATCCCCGAATGTGGTAATGATGTAGGCGGCTCTCGGCAGTCTCGGCGCGGCGGAGAGCGCAGATTATGTTAAACAGATTAATGAACGATCATAACTAATCACGCCCATCTGAATCAGAGAAACTGTTCTTGTTTATTATTTCATCTCAAAAAAAAATCTGTATATTCCGTATTTGTTTTGATTAATACTATAATTATGACACCTAAGTAGTAGAAGAGCAAACTAATCGATTAAACGGACTAAACTGCTCGCTTTGGGAAGCCTGAACGTTTGATCAAAGATTCTTAAATGTATATCAAGCACTACAAACTAAAAATTCACTCCTGAACTGAAAAGAGGCTGAAATGGGTCACACGGCCCATTCTAAACCTTCGTATGTGGCTTTGTGTTCCGGCCTTGTAGTTTCCTGAGTGGTGTAGAGGTACATAGGTAGAGGTACATAATTATGCATGAAGGCTGTTTTAAATGTATTGTCAGGCAAATATGGACCTTACTACAATGAAATCGTATGAATGTAGGTACAATGTACTGGTCATGCAGAAATACAGAGAAGCACTGCACTCCATGGACTGTGAAACTAACATCGAATAATACTACGACGACGTAGATCTCGGTAATGTCCGCCCGCGCCCCTCCTCAGGCATTTCCACTTAATGCCGGGTTATTAAAAATACCTGCGGTGGGTTAAACCAAAATAATTCTCCATGGTACATTTAAAAATGTGCTCGACAGCTCCGTCCAAGCGGCAAACATTTATCATCGACAATTTAATAACCGGGCGATTCGCGATCCATCACGAGTCAATACGACGGCGCGGAGACGAGTGCCGAGCGATCAATCTCGCACCGGGACACGTCGATCCCGGGATCGGTGGCGCGGTGTATCAGAGAGTGCGCTTCCTGCTGTCACTCCCGGCTCCCGGCCGACACGTCACTCTCGGACCTGTCTAATGATGACGTACATTTATCAGTGTGCACGTACTCGCAAGCTCCGATAACGGACGAGTTAAGGAAACCCGGTTCCGCTACGAGCTACAGTGACGAAGCGGCGGCTGGTGGGCGCGGATCCAATAAAGTTTTCTGGCCGCAGATGAGTTCCGAAACGGGCTTTTAAGCCGTATTATTTTAATAGGTCTCTCCCTCGATGACGCAGTTAGAGAAGCGCGTGGGAGCGACTGAGTAGGATCAGTGGAGGAGGGGTGTACTTGTCGGGATCATAATACCTGTTTAGATCTGATAGTATATGATTTTTTCTTTTTTAAGTATTTATCAATAAAAATAGATGTTTCCCACGTGAGATTCGTCTGTGTTCAGACCTCGGCACTTTGGGGTTTGGGCATGAGTAATATGCGTTAAGTTGAAACTACAACAATATGGGCTACAATATTAATTACAGTCGGTGAGTCAGCTGGCAAGTTGTACGAGTCGGTTTCAGGGAAAATCTCGCCGGCGGAGTTGGGAAACTGCCGAGTGTTCTCCACGCGCGCTGGGTACTAGGATGACGTCAAGACGCAGTCAACTTTGACTAATAAATATTAGAGTGGTGGTTCGGGTTCCACCTAAGCTGGATAATAAGCTGTTGTAAATATAGGAAGTAAAGACGCCAGCTCCCTTCCACGTCTTATCTTATCATTGCGTAGACTGTCTGTCTATTTAACAGTTAATGCATTACTTAGAAATAAGGAAAACGAGTGAAACTTCCGTCTTCAGATCCCTATAATAACTCGTATTTTCGGAGACAAAATCCATCACGCCACGGAGTGAGATATGGCAGTGATCCTAATGGTTTAGTTTGGTCACCAGACCAAACATCGAAACCACTTTTAGCCGCATTGGGGCGGCTTAGAATACTAACACCAATCGCACGCCGGATTATCATAAGAGGCGATTAAGTCCCGCCCGCTGGTGGTAGGGCCCCTGGGAGGGATTATATTAGTAATATTGATTTTAATTATTAATTAATCCCATTATTGCTATTATTATTTCTCCATGGGGTTCGCTTGGATAGCTGCTACTCTTGAGCATGAGTCAGCCGCCAAACGACTCCTCATGTTCCGGCTGAGGGCTTGAAAGCCAGTTCTTTCTTTCTTTTTCTACTCTCTTTCTTGGCCGTCAAGGCATCAGTGATGCCTTTGGAGTTGCTGATGTCCATGAGCGACGATAGCCACTTACCATCAGGTGGATCATCAGCTTTTTTGCCGGCTATTTCCATAAAAAAAAAAACTTACGATCTTCTTACGTAAACTTGTAGTATTATGACTCCGAGCGAAAAATTTAAGTACGTGTCGGTGCTAATTGTGATTACTATAAGAGAAAGTTGTCCAGAAATGATAGTATAATGATCCAATTCGCGAGCTATTCAGAGGAGGCACTCACGTGTCAGTTGATATACAACGTGACGTCAATCAACCAAAGCCTGTGACGAGACCGCCGCGTCGCATCACGTCGCGTCACGTCACGTCGCGTTACAATTGATAGTGATAATGACACACACAGTAATAGTTTCTGTCGTAGTCGTCAAATATCAGTCGACGGCTAAATAGAGATATTAAGTTAATTATTAATGAATACCTACAATAAAGCTGTAATGGAACCAACATGAACGATATTTGAGCACGATTAACGCACTAGATCCGACATGTAATTATCATAACTTTCGTCTGTTTGTCTCTCTGTTTCTAAGTTCCTTCCCGTTGATCTTATTATTAGACGGCTACCGATTGAGAATCGGTGTTCACTGTAATGTAAACTTAGAGTAACATTTTGTGTTTGTTTTATTAAATCGGTTCTCTTAAAAGAAGGTACTCAGTTCGATCAATTCCGTTTAAATATTTATTCTAGTGTTTTTCGAAGCAAATATGTAATAGTGATTATTATTAATAAGAATTAAGTGTGTTCTTAAAACTTATTCCGTTTAAAATTATATTAACTTTAAACTTTACAACTTTTCGAAACACGAGGTGTTTCGAATTGCGAGATGTAGATATTTCGAATTATAGAGGATAATTGGGCCACTGGCTGGCAGTGGCTGGCTTACGGAGCATGAGTACTCGTACTAAACCAGAATCATATTCCGTATTGGTAAAGATACTAACAAGAATCAAGAATCAAGTCGTCATCGTCATCAACAATCAATAAATTGTTGTGCGTGTTGTCCGTTGTTACTGGCCACATTGCAGGCGGTGCGGCCGCGGCTCCGCGCCAGTCTGTGAGTCACGTGGATGGCCGCGGCTGCGAGGATCCATTACCATGTTTACGATGTTCATCGTTTTATATGGAAAGAATATGATAACGGCATAAAATATACAATGTACCAACAGGGTTTATGTTACCGAATAACAATAAAACTAGTTGTAGCACATACGAGTATAACATGAGGCAATCACGATGATGTAAAGCTGTGAGACACCGCACGAGCGTGCCGCGGAGTGCGGACCACGTAGACAACAGACAGGTGCGTTCTGCAGCCCATCACATCGACTTACACATCATCGCGATGGAAGATCAAAATAATTACGTACGAAATTTAAAATGGTTTATTTTTATAATGTGAATGTTTGCAGTACGTTAGCCGCTCGACTGTTCGCAATATTATAGACACGCAGGATTCCTCAATATGTTGTCCTTGAAAACACATTTAGGTATTATACAATAATATAACGGTAACTGATGTGTTGAATGTAAAAATGAAATATTTTTGACTATAATCGACCGACTCCCTTAGTTGCGTCAATCATAAAGCCCGTAAATACCTGCAAACATAAATGTTTACCGCGAATCAATTTTTCACTTAAAAAGTTAACTTTTCATGGCGAGCGTTTATTTTTGACATACAATTAATTTTGACATATAATTAAAATTTGACAGCTTTGTTAGTTGACATGTTGTTCAAATAATATGAAATAATGTACATACAATATCAATAGAAATAATCATGTTTTCAGCAACCCGAATCCCGACTGATGTTTGACAGTTGATTACTTAATAACATATAATAATACGAGTATACTGTGGTTCATAATTAACCACTGTCTGAGTAAAAACAATATGACATTTCATGTTTCATTTATTTACTTAACGTCCAATACCACAGGTTTCAAACAGGATGGTCAACTAAATAGTAAATGAATTAAACATGAAATGCATTTTTCCTGAAACATATTACTTCTACTCAAAGAACGGTTCTAAGATGTGGAACAAAGGATGAATGAAAATAAAATATAAACCTATCTAGGATTCCATCTCGTCTCTCGTATTGTTACGGTTTGCAAGGTACCTTTGATATATTTTCTAGGAACTGAAGCCTCTCGCAGCTAGCTGGAGCTGTGTCACGGCGGGCGTCTTCTTAAAACAAATCTGGGGAAAATAAAAACCTTTTGTTAGTTACGTGTTCAATATGACAACTGAACTGAATATTAAAGCACTAATAAAATCTTACGACGATATAAGCAGATGTCCAGAGAATGTTTTAATTTATTTAGGCCATCGGATACAACGTGATCGGTGCACCGGGATGTCTACGAGCAACCTATACCGAGTCCATCACTAGCGCGACCGCAGGCGCCCCGCGGGCTGCGGTCCCCAGTTTGACTCCGGGACTGTAACCAATTCCTTAAAACATTTTCAGTGTTGAAATAGCGATCGAATATAAAAATTGCAACCGTTACAACTAGACACTTATTTCGGTGAACAAAGAAAATAGTGTAATATATTAGCAACAGTGTGAAAGAGGACGGCAAATCTCGTTCATTCATTAGATGGTAGTGTGCAGCGGCGGTGAGTAATGTCTCGGCGCATCGCGTATTTCGGGAGCTCCGAGTACAATAGTGGCGAGCTATTTGTGTGCTCGCCGGTGACCGTGCCAGTGGCCGGCCGTGCCAGCAGCCCGCCGTGCCAGTAGTGGCACACACTGCACTGGCGGCGGCTGAGCTCCAGGTACGACGTTAATGAGTCGCGCGATGCGTATCACTCGCGAGTTCCACTAGAGCCACACGTGCTAATGTCTATTTTCTATTTATCCTATTGCTTACAAGATAAAGACACAAACGTATGTAGAAATCTATTAATTGTAGTAAGGATAATTATGTTACGTGAAACTTCCTACAATACACTTTTGAAAGCTTTGGAAATGTTACTGTAATTGAGAGGCCTATTGGACGGTTTTCGCAATCTGTCAGCGTGGTATCCGTTACATTTGTTCATGATTACCCACCAGTATCCACCAGTACCTACCGGAAACATGATTACCTGTCTGGAGTTGTCTGGGTTACGAGTTAGTACAACGTGGGTACTGAATCAGGAGGCTGGTGAGTGCAGGAGCAGCCTGGCCTCCGTGAGTGTATCCGCGGGGGGTTCGGTAGTAAAACACGTGACCGAGCTGATTCTAGATGTTTATTGCACTAATTTGTGTTGCTAATTGACAGGGTTTTATTGGTTTCAGACGCTTGTTAAGTCACGTCTTGTACGTGTTCACGGGCTCCGCGCGCCCAGCTAGGCCACTCGTGCTTGGCACAAGGACGCTGCGCCAGCACAATGTACGAGTACTCGTACAGGTACTGTTAATTGTTTCCATCACCTGATAACTACATATTTGCAGTCGGTAAAATTATCTACCGAAACCTTACTATATTGAGAATTTATTAATTATCATGGTATTATAATTAGGATTATATTCATGGTTAATTGATTATCGGTAAACTAGCTGGCACTCTACAGGCGCGAGGCACTGTGCGAAAGAAAACGCATCAATATGGGAGAGGCTCGCTCGGTCCGGTGCGCGGCCGCCGCCCGCCGCCCGCCGCCCGCCCGGAGAGAGGACGATTCAATAAGCATCTTATTAAACCCGAGTCAAATATAGTAGTATAGTAGTATACTAGTTGGAGAGGCGAGCGCTGACAATTCGCTATTATGAACAAAGAAACGGCCGATATAACCTGAACAATCGCAAAGAAAAGACGCTTTGAGAAATAAATCCAAGCACTCGTATTGAATTGCCTCAATACCCGATTAGGTCGGGTCCAAGAATAAAAACTACTCTTATCCTCGAGCCTTCTGTGAGATAAACGTCCATAAGTATCTCCACCGATCTTATTTTAACAGCCTCAAGTATTAGGATAACGGTTTCCAATTAACGTTTCCGAGAACTCGTATTTTCCCCGTTCGCCGCGTGCCGCGTGCCGCATGTCGCGAGCCGCTACTGCTCAGTAGTTTCACCTAAAATAAATAGTTTTTGATGCGACGAGTGCGGACATGTGACATACAGAATACTGCAAGCTGCTTCACACTGCGAGGCTAAAGAGGAAGCTTCTGCGCCGGGCTTCTTGACAATTTGAACACACATTTGAACAATACATATAATGATGAGACGTAGCATAGATGAAAAACATTAACATTATACTACGCGTTCACTCTAAGTTTGCCCTCGTCGACCGTTACGATTTAACAGCTAACGGTACTGTAGACAAAAAAGTAATCAAATAATTTCACTAACTTAAATAACAAATTACGTTTGCCACTGTGTAAAACATTTTCTATTTTAGTTATCATAGCGATAAAAATCAACGAACGTAAAATAAATCGATAGAAAAATAATTTAACGAAAGTAACATCAAAATCAACAAGGAACTCAAGAACGCACGCGCCGCACGGGACTTCAAAAATACGCGACTAGCGTTGCTGTCCGTACTTAAGCGAAAACTTAGAGTGAACGCGTAGTACCTACACAATTCAGAGTACTAGTTATTTACTCATGCTATGATTAAAGTACTGAATGATCACCGTGCACTGGGCAGGCAATGACCATTCAAAGCGTGTATGAATGGATGTGTCACGGAGAAGTGACCACGCTGAATATTTTGTCGATAGGGTAATGCAGCGGATCTTCAGCCATTGGCACAAGTAGTATACTTTACAGAGTTATGAAGACAAACTGTGGCTCGGAGTCGTGCAATCCTCAAACTGTTCTAACATTTGTAACATTACTTATTTTAATGTTTAAAAAGCCTGTGATTAGTGTACGCCATATTGGGGCGACATTGTTAATGTCAGCCGTCAGGGCACCGGGCACCGGGCACCGGGCACCGGACACCGGGCACCGGGCACCGGGCACCGGGCACCGGGCACCGTAGGCCGCTCGGTTCATGGCTGCGTGCTTGTGGTTTAATTTCCAGCGGCTCCCGACTTCATTAAGCTTGCGATCTCATTTCGCTAGAAACAGTAACTTACTTTTTCTTAATTATTATTTATGATTCGTCCGCGCTTGAAAAAGATGATGGTGTTTTTGTTTATTTAGAAGTATAATAGATTTAATTTGCTTGCGGGGATACTGTCTCAAATGTAACCACGAACTGTATAAGATTGGGTAGCCGGCACTACCAATATTTTATTAGTGGGAGGACTTATATAATTTTTTACGGGATGAATTTTCGAAAACAGATTCATTATGTATCTCTCGTAAGGTAATCAAAGAATCGTAAAGTACTCAAATACAACCTTACTAGAACCTTATAAACAGGGCACTTTAACATCATTAATGGTCATCTAAACTATTTTCATAATGTTGCGTATTGTATCAGTGAAGTAGGATTTAAAATTGGCGGCTCGTGAGACAGACTGTCGGGGCGGAGTGGGCGCTGACAGATTCACAAATTAACTTCTCACTGACACTTCCCTCGAGAGATTCTCCCGACGAGATATTTTTATCAGTTACAAGGTTTAATAATCATGAAAAAGAATAAAGGAATAGAATATGATTTACGATGATTTTTACTAAATTTGTGTACACGATTATGTGAGGAGCAAATCAAATGGTGTGACAACAACACTTAAAGTTGTTAATGGTTTTTTGTCTAAAATAACCAGCATAAGACGGACTAGCTTCGTACAGCTCTATCCAAATCCAAGTCACACTTTTTACAGTTGGTTCCTCTTAGTATCTTTTAAATTTTGGAACTGTTTCTTATTTATTCCTGCACCAGGAATGTGTCATGCATGTTAAACAACTCATTGTTAGTTCCATTTGAACACGCGGGCGAAGCCGCGGGTAATAGCTAGTCTATACATCTATACATCTATATCTATACAATCTATACATCTACATATATCAATACATCTATACAAATAAATAAAATTGGAGTGTCTGTTTGTAATATTAAAATAACCGCTTTTTAGTAAGTACATTTGGATGTTTACAATTTTTGTGTCTGTCTGTTTGTTTGTTCCGGCTAATCTCTGAAATGGCTAACTCGATTTCGACGGGACAATCACTGGCAGATAGTTGATGTAACAAGGAGTAACTTAGGCAACTTTTATTTTAGAAAAAAATAGTTTGTTAGGTGATACGAAGTTCGCCGGGTCAGCTAGTAAATTAATATATTGAATTTATAATACTACGTAATAATACGTATTCGATCCTAGTGACATGCACTGATACATTTAAAACATGAGACTATGAAATTTTAAGCCAAAGTTCATATTCATAGGACTTATTTTCTTTCGAGTTCTCAACTCAGTGCCATTTGATAGTGGGAGAATGTTCCACAACAAAATTTGTTAATTTAATTACTGTTGGAAGATCGTTATGATGAAAGTATAGTAGTTTCACAATATGTACGAAATATGACATTCAAATCTAAAATAAGTTTTGTTTCCACTGACACAGTCAACAGTAGTCAAGTTTATTTTCTTTTATATTTCTTGTCGCGTGTTTGATTTACTCCGCCGTTTATCTTCCGACCGGCCCGCGTCGCGCGGCGGTCCCGGGGCGGTCCCGGCGGCGGTCCCGGGGCGGTCCCGGCGGCGGTCCCGGCAGCGGCCGACATGCGACCGCGGCAGACGACAGACTAATGACAGTCCCGGTAAAAAATAAACAAATGCTATCGTTGCGACGACAGAGACTTATGGTGGCTTGTGAGGCAGATCCCCGAGACAGAGCCTGCAGATAGCCGCAAAGCGAACTGAAACATTTACTTACTACGAGTACATTAATGTTTCCTGTTGACTGTTCCTAGTGTATGGTCTGTTGCCGAGAGTTATAAATATCATGGAAGTGATTCGTTATAGATAATGTCGCTTTTACCGCAATTTAAATCGACCAAGGATCCCTGACGGTAAATCTCCGTCGCCCACGGAAGTCGCTAACACCAAAACCAGAACACCAAAAGTACTACACAATATAACAATGAATAAGATTATTGTACTAATCCCGAGTCATTTCTATCGGTAGAGTCAGTAACCCCTTGACAACATTCTGCCCCGTAGACTTACAAGTGGAAGCAGTGGAACTAATCAACGTTTTCGCTTAATTTTCTGTCGATGGAATATACAACTAGCAGGAAACAACGCCAGAGGACGCTAGTGATGAATCTCGGATTCATCATTCACACTTTACAAAATATACGTATGTGCCGGCAAATCCAGTATATAGTTTCGTCCATTCCGTGCTACTGTTTGTTTTTATATTATCGGGAAAGCTTTCTGATGGCGCAGGCATCGCCATTCCGCGATTACGGTGCGACTCAAGTATAATGTTGGTCATACATGTCTGTGGTCATTACACAAATTCGTGTACACCGCCATAATTATACTGTCGCTATATTATATAAGCAGTGATAATAAGCAGTGATAGCCTAGCGGTTAGAACGTTGGTCTCTCGAACTGTGGGGCCGAGATCAAATCCTGGCACGCACCTCTAATTTTCAAATATTATGTGCGTATTAGAAGTTAATTATCACTTGCTTCGGTGAAGGAAAACATCGTGAGGAAACCTGCACACCGGAGAGTTCTCCATAAAGTTCTCAAAGGTGTGTGAAGTCTATCAATCCGCACTTGGCCAGCGTGGTAGACTATGGCCTGTACCCCTCACATTGTGAGAGGAGACCCCGAGCCCAGCAGTGGGACTATTATGGGTTGTTGCTTTGCTTTTGCTTTGCTTTATATTGTCGCTCGCTTCGCTCGACCTGATTATATTGTCATCTCGTTAGTTGGTCTACAATTGGTTAATTGAATTTAAAAAAATCGATTATTTATATATTTAAAATTTTTAACACAAATAATATAAATTGTCGATGCAAAAAACTCTTATCCCACCATAAACATTTTCATGTAAAATGTTGCCAACACGAGACCACATGGCTCTACATCAAAAAGTTATCAGATCTCATATAGAGCCAAGCTTCTAACTCTACACGCCCTAACTTTACAAGTACTATCTTCATAACCGATACATCTTAGACAAAATATGTGGCTTAGCCGTTTCGTTACGTAAAGAACTATAGTAGAACAGAAAAGTAAGAAACAGTGAGTAGATTTTCACCTTAAACCCATGTGACGGTAGCGAAACGGCCAATGAACGGAATATAAATAAGATGGAAAGAATATAGGGAAACTGAGACAGTGCACTGACATTTCCCATATTTCTATACTCAGCCAAACTTCGACCTTACGAGAGAGCGAGAAGCTGAGGTTAGACAGAGCAGGCTTCGTGAGGAATGGTGAAGGATTGTCAAACGCCACAATTACCTTCAGATGGCCACGACCGGCACTGCCGAGACTCAACGACTTAGAAAAATAATCGCGATGAGTGAGAGCCAAAACTTAAACGGATTTACCGCGTTTCTGAAACTAATCTTCTCCTCCATGACAAAGCACCTTTGCGAAAAGCTGGTAAATAAAAAAACATGACGTGCATAAGTGTATCAGTGATACCTACATGAATAAAAGATTATTTCATTTCATTTCATTTCATTTCAATGTCCATGGGCGACGGTGACCACTTACCGAGAAATGGTATTCACCTGCTCACCAAGACTGCACACTGATGGATATACGGATATTTAATTGGTAGCGTATCCAATGTAATTTTATTGAATAGATAGTTCTGTTTACTATCGAATTACAAAGCGGACGGCAGACAGGTAGATGTGAAATTCATTAGAGTATCATTTGTTCCGTCGCACCGCTGGCCGGCGACATGACGTGCGGGACGCAATCAATCACAGGTTATTTCACGGACAATTAATTACAGTCATCAATATCCCGGTTCTGTTCCTCTACTGAATAGTTTTTCGAATAATGTTACGTATATTTTAATTGAGATGTTACTTTACTTTAATTTGATATAACTTCGAGTAATTACAAGAACAACGTACTTTATTCAGGCAAGAATTTTGCTGATGACGTCATCTGAAAACCAAAAAATCCACAAAACTCAACCACTATATTCATTTCTCAATCGCCTAACATTGAGACGAGAGAGGCGGGAGTTGGAGCTCGTTAAGACGTTTGCGAGAAGATTTGCTGAAGAAACAATTTGTTCGCCATCCTCCATATTTTCACCAGAGCTAGCCAATAAAAATATTTTGTGTATGATGGCCACATTCATGAGGAAGGCCATCGGCTACATTATTATAATTTCTGACAAAACGGAATTGCTTCAGGAGCTATCACATAACTAGGTACCTCCCTGATGTAGGACATGCGGTACTTCAAAATAAAGAAGACACGTACAAGAGCTACAGGCATTTCATACGCGTAGATTGTGTGTTAACGAATGAGTTTGAACCGTCGAGAATATTGAATGAACTTGGCGCCAACTTTTACCTATTTAATGAGAGAAAACTCTCAATGAAACCTATTGTTTTGTTGACAACTTCATTGACATAATGTAGACGACTCCGTCCGCGTGTGTGTACAAACAGTTACAGAACAAATAAAATAAATAAGTAAATAAGAGTGCGCGGGTCGCGGCGGGGGCGGGGGGCGCCCGGGGATCGGGGATCGAGGCACTTCGATGTGTTTACGTTGTTCGGGGAGCTATATATTCGGTGGAAGTTTGCTCACGTTCATTAGTGTCGTAAGATTCAGGAGTCCCGCGGCGCCCACTGATCACCGTGTGCTGGGCGCTGGCGGCGGCGCGGCGCGGCGGCGGCGGCGAGGTCAAGGGACGCGTCTCAACACTTCAATTACGTCACTCCATTCAGAAAGCGTGTTATACGAGTACCTACAAATACAATAACAGAAAGTTCGCTGCCTATCCGATTTGATTACATTACGAGTAGGGTTCGCACAAACTTTTGTTTTATTTTTATGTAACGAGGATGGTAAACGACCCTTACCTTATCTACAGTGCGACCGCGGACCATCGTCTGCCGCCCGTGAACACCTGTGGCAGTATTATGTTTGTTATAGAATCATACGAGTTCCACATCGTGATAATTCTATTATAACTAGGAGGTAGACTGCAACCAGTGGCCGTGAACGTCGCGCTTCACAAACCCGTCGTAAGTCAATACATTTCATTGGCTCGGGCTCGCATCACTTTTACTTACAGAGTCACCGCTGATTGATACGGAGCGGAGCTGCAACAGGCGCGTCGGAGCGAGCGTGGCGAGTGTGGCGAGTGTGGCGACACTGGCGACCAGTGGGGTCACACAGCTGCGGGCCGGTTGGAATTACCCATTACAGCCACTTCTCAACCTAGATAATTACTTTGTTGTCACTATTATTTTTATTAAGTACGAGTAACCGCCCTCGCTTTGCATCGGTTTTCTTATTTTTTTACACCTTGGGTTATATTATTGGAGTTTTGGTAAGGATCCCTAATTTTTTTGAAAATATAATATAGCCTATGTTACTCGGCGATAGTGTAGCTTCCCAACAGTGAAAGAATTTTTGAAATCGGTACAGTAGTTTCTGAGCCTATTTAATGCAAACAAAAAATCAAATCTTTCCTCTTTATATATTAGTATAGATAATTTATTGATAATAAAGTAGGAGTAAGGAATGAAGCCTATTTTGAGTAAAATGCTCACATTCAACAGTTCAACACTTACTACTACACTTACACTATTGTATGACTAGAATAGAAAACTATGAATAAAAAATACTATTCCATGACCCGGATAATCGCGATCCTTTTCCAGTTTAAACTAGTGCTGTCATCATACTTTAACATGTGATTTTTCTGTCGACTAGAAAGGAAAAGATAAAGGTTTGAAAAAACAGATCGGAGACCTTCCGATGTTATCTATTCTGTGATTCACAAACGACCGCTGAGAGGCGGAACAGTTGATTCGTGAAAACATTTTTCGTTCCGCTCGATCAGCGGCGCGGCGCTCGGCCGCTCGTAAATAAACAGGCTCACCACTGACTGGTCGTGGGAGACGCACTACGACACTACAGCGCTCGGCCGCGCGGCCAGTGTTCCGCGATCCAATTCCAACGACATCTTATTTATACACATCTATCACGTGACGGCTCCGTCTCTCAATTGAAAGTGGGCAACCTAACCGAGTGCGCTCAGTTATGAATTATCGGATGGATTCACATTATACCCGAATTACATCAAATACTCTTGTCCCGCATGGCGAATAACCGCAAAAATTTAATATAAAATCGTCGAGACAATGTTATTGGAATGAATTTCCAAAGCCATTTTAAGCCGGATAATCTATTGAGGCGAATATTTATGTGGAAAAATGTAATCTGAGTAAATATATATTTTTCTATGTAGAGTCAGGACCCGGGCAACCCCGCTCTCATAACATCATAAAAAAAGTTTGTATTTACGAATAAAAAGAAATACATACAGAAAGTCATACCAAGACTTATAGCTTTCAAAGTTTTAAGAGTTATTATTCAGGTTGTGTACTGTAACAGATTCGGTTCGTCACAAGATACATCTCACTTCTTGATTTGGATTTCACAGAATTATGATAATATTTTTCGCCTGAAGAGCTGACAAACTTATTACTTGTATTATTATCTTTTTTTCTGAGCTCCTTCTTTTAAAGCCTGCCTAAATAGGTAATTAATTACCACCGGTGTGCTTCAGTCAGTCTGCCTTACTCGTCTGCTGACTGCTCACACACAAACACATCATGCCATCACAGATTCTGAAAGTATTTGCCTCTGTAAGCGATTAGTTTACGAATGGATATAATAAAACATTTTCATACTTTCTTTAGAAATCATTTCTACCCGATCCCAGACCAACTTTACTGAAAAATTGTATTCGCAATCGGCCGAATAACGAACTAACCCTAACCTAATTAATGGGACTTCGTTAACGGAACGACTAGCAGTTGGCGACGGGCGGTGGTGGTGGCGGCGGCGCATGGCGGCCCGAATACATTGAGCGGTATCGAGTCCAGCGGCGGAGGTTACACAGCCGGAGAACAATTCTGCGAATCAATTTGCTGAATCCAACCTGTTTCAAAATGTACAGAAATAACGAGACACTGATTTGACTTTATTAGAAAATTGGATTATTTCGTCCCTCTTTGTTTAAAGGCAATTTCCGCTCTTATTAAACCCCGACCCGGAAGATAAGTTCTGTTCAGCCTTTTACTATACAAAATTATTTTTATTTGCGACAGCTGAAAGTAATTTTGCGCGTTTTGTGCTTCAGCGTTTTAGCCACGGTCAGCATTATTAAGACGTGCGACGCGTATTGCGTGAGACTTCAGGCCCAGTGTCTATTGGTACGATGGACTGATGTCCGCGACCGACATCGGCGTAACGATCTCGTAACGTTATGTGGATTACATCAGTGAATACTTATTTTAAATACCTGTTTAAATTTGTAAACAAATTGTACGGGAAAGTCCTGCTGCTCATTACACAGGAGAGTGGTGAGCAAGAAAACAACCTTGTTATGGCAAAACAAATTATTCAAACCTTACTTAAGTCTGAAGCGTTGTTCAAAGACCTTTCCCTTACCTTTACTTTTACCACTCACTTTACTTTACCTTACCGTAATCACCTTTAATGGACAGGACCCAGAGTTACTTCCTCCTTGAGTGATCTGCCGTGATACGTCCACTGGCATAAAGTCTCTACTTTGAAAAAAGGAAAAAAGCCAATGCAAAATGTATGTACATTTCCATAATCAGATAAAGATCAGTCGTAGTACTCGTCCTAGATAAGGATCAGTCGTAGTCCGGTGTAATAGTACCGGTACTTTAAGACCGGACGTTATAGTGAGGCAATAACAACAATAACAAGTACGACAGCCGCGCGCCGGTTGGACGAATCAAGCGACGAAAATTGATCTACAATCCATGACGTTTCGTAATAAGAAACAGAAGCAAAATAAACTATTTGAAACAAATGAATCAATATTAGGGTATTGATAAATAACGACAGCATGAATATGAGTGTTAGTTTGATGGCACTCCACCTGCATCAAACCACGACGTGACAAGCATAATTATATTGGTTTAACGTGTAGTCTGGCGTCGATCGAATGATGTCTCGTCTCTGATTAATGAACCTAAACACTAATTTAATGTTAAAAGGAGATTAAAACAAGGATGCAAGCCTCGCCCGACAGGTTAACACAGAACACATAGACATACATATATTCAGCGCTTACTTATATTGTTAAGTCTGTCTCCACATAAAGTAACTATCGGCTTTTCAGGATGTGAATGTCAACAAAAGTAGCACTAGAACCATTGAGGATAGAAGTAAAGTAGAACTGATGCATATGGAGGGGAGTTGAAAAAGTGTCCAGCTGTAAGCAGTAAATTGACGCTAGTTTAGGCAAAGGGTATGGTATGATTGAAGCAGTTCTGACAGTCCTGCATCGAACATCAACTGTTTAAGTAGTCCAACCCTGTTGCTACCATGGTGCCAGCAATTTAACGCAATTTGACGGACACTGTTTTGCAGAACATGACTATATACTCCATGACTAGAACTTTCATTTCAATTAGTGAAACTAATAATCATAGTTTTTACTGATATTGCAACGAGGAAACATTTTTATAGGTGTACAGGAGGTATGTCTAGTAGGTACTGCATGGATGGACGGAAACAATAACGAGTGAGGCGGACACGATCGTCTAATAGAACAATGGGAGCTGTCAGCTGGAGACGGGAGCGCGGCGACATGCGCCACGTCGTACTACAGCTCCAGTTATTACGTAGCGACACATTGTCCGCCACGTGACTGACTCCAGCGAGCGAGAGCCACTGGTTGTTCTGTGAAGAGTGACGACCAGCGAGGCACACAGTGATGCTGATGAGCGTGTTGTCGCGTTGGGGCTTCATATGTCCCTCAGTGAAAGCCAACTCCTGCTTAAGGATTTATTGATACCTTTCTATTTGTTCCCTTTCTATTTGTTAGTGGTATCAAGGTGCTGCTTAAAACCGTAAATTTATTTTTTAAACGCATGTCCAAATTTCAATCGCAGCCAGCAGCGTGACGCATGTAATACTTTTGGTATTAAGAATGGATCGTCCAGGAAGGTCCATCATTTTTATCTAATATATTACGAGTATTTTAACCTACGGATAGTTTTTTGTGATACCATCAACACGACACGGTGAATCTAAGGGATGACAAATCACGGCGAAACGTTTCAATGTAAGAAATGGGACAACAACAGGACGCCATCCATCATCCATCCAGCGGCCCTTCCACAACACGTGTCTACTGACCGCCGACACACTCGCGCCCGTCGCGGTTCACACACACATTCATTCATCACTAACGCAATAAAGACCTATTATGTTGTATCACGGACATTCAATACGTCCTTAGGACTCTCGAACATGTTTATTAAATTGAATTCTGAAGAAAAACTGGTCATGGTTTACAAAAGAAACACCGTACGGCCTTAATCTTCGATAAATAGGGTAGGCGAAGAAAAGCTGACGGAACGTCAACACAGTATTCCTGGCTTGGAGGCCAATGGGACAATGGCTCCAGTACGAATAGATCAGTAGAAACAATTGCCCCACCTGGGATGGTGCACTGGACGAGGTGAGCCGGCTCAACTCGTCGTATCGTAATCGACTACTTTGCAAGTTCTTATCGCGGTCCTACAAGATAAGAAGCTGCGAGTAGCCATAACCTGGCAGTAAAGTTTACAACTTCCATCGCTGTTCGCTCGCACAATTGTTACAGCAACATTAGAATATTACAGCGGCCTGGAGCAGACGGCGCGGCGCTGATCGCACCAACTTTGTAAACAGTTAATTTTATTGCGGGAGCGAAACGTTAAACGTAAAACGGAACTACGGAATAATAGAATAAAGCGTATTACTTTGTTGCAGATTTCTCTTTACATTATTTGGCTTAACTGCGTCTTCTTTGAGGACATCGCGCGTCTTTGTGGTGAAGCGAACCATAAACCGGTTAACGTAGAAACAAACGGTCACAGGTTTAATAAGTCAAGTGATTTTTACCCGAATGCGCGACGCAAGGGAGGGTAATGTGTTTATTAGTCTATGTATGTTTATTCCTATGTGGCGTTGTAGATACCAAACGTGTTGATCGATTTTGATGATTCTTACGTCAATTGATGCGAATCGATTGACAACAATTGGGGAATTGGGGGGGGGACAATTGGGGAAAAAACAAACAAGATTTTATTGTTTGAAAAATGGGTCCCGACTGTTAATCCTTCTATGGTGTAGTTATTCAGTACAACTTTTAACAACATTCTAAACTACCGGGTTTGTTTTTTCTATTTAGTTCATTTTACGCAGTCGGGTTTTTGTTTTTTTGTGTAAGATAATATTTACTTCTTAGGTATCTTGGAATAAAACGTGGTATAAAGTAAAATATCACCCTTGTTCCACTAATCCCTGCCTTCGACATCTTGTCGGATTGTCTCATGATAGTTTCTATATACTTTACTGAAAGACATTAGTTCCTGTAAAATAATAATATCCGCACATACCCCATACCGCAGACCTCGTGGCTCATTACTGTTTTCACGCTCCGTCGCGTTGGATACTTTGTCTCTCTAGTAAAAAGGTTATTACTTTCGTAACTTCTGTTAGTTGTGAAGCTGTTATTTCAAAAGTTGCTTCTATCGGGTGCCGTCGCCGTTTATTGAAAAGAAGTTTTGTTTCGCAATGTATGATAGCCGAATACACGTGCTCGCTGGCCAGCCGGAGCCGGGACCGTGAATGTGACATCAGTGGCCGTGGGGAAGAGAGACGAGCCGCCGCCGCGCCGTATCTGCGAGGTCGCCGCGCCCACGCCCACGCCCACGCTCCCCCTGGCCCAGTAGTCCCAAGTTCAATGTCAACTAACATACACCTAATATTTTTAGTACAACAATTCGACACATCTAAAATTAGCATCAAACAGAGTCGCTATTTCGGTTTATAAATTACATTGTAAATTTAGTGATTTAGAATGTTTATCTTTGATATATCGTATTTATAGATCATTATTGTCTAATTGTATATATAAAAATATAGAAATGTCCATCGGCGTATCATCTGTCATGGTGGGCGGTGGCCCTCGCGCTACAGTATTTTAGCCGACTCGCGTGTCATATAGGCATAGTTTCCTGGTCGTATTGAAGTACCAATCGTATTAACTAAACGTGACGTAGCCAGGTGACGTAGCACCATGCCGTAGCGGCTACGACGGATCCACACTGATCACGGACGTTTTTTGTAGGTTATAGACTTGACAAATAATTGCAAAATATACCTGAAGACGAGGTATTACATTAGACGAAAAAATTCTATGACTTTACAAACTCTACATAAAATCTCGTAGCTGGAAATCTTATAGATGTATTTACTAGATCAAATAACGCCCATACAGGGTAAATCGTAGTGGTCAGTGAATTAACATAACGGCGTCAGTCAGCGTTGTTCGACCCTCGCAGAACAAAAACAGTTGTCTCCAGCGCGGCGTGCGGCGCGGCGCGGCGCGGCGCCGGCGGCGTGGCCCATATGTTACGTCACGCTGATTCAGCACGGGGAAAACACAATCATCCAAATAAAACCTCAAATAGCTAGTTTTTGCGAGTGAATATTTATTCGAAATTCACGTTTTTCTCTGCGTACTCATTTCCACATTGTATCAGACAGCCGAAAAAAATATTAACTTTTATATGATTTATTTTCTATAAACGCTTTTCCATAATTTAGTGACGATGCCGCGCTCCAGCCAATTCCTACTATGACTAGGCCCCAAAGGTAGAAAGCAATTATTACTACTTATTAAACTCAATAGTTCATTACTGCAATATACAATCAATTTTTAGCAGTGTTTTCAATATATTTTTTTTTTTTTTGTAAATATTAAAATTATTGGGTTATTTAGGTTTTGTAATAAATAAATACGCAATTAATGACCGATTCAATCACCCGGACATAAAGATTACGATTAGTAATATAATAATGGTTGTTTGTCGTCAATGAACGTTCCTTCCATCGTCGGCCAGGGTCGGGGCGCCCGTAGATAGCACGAATATTACAAGGAGGAACATTATAATAATGAGATTTTGAGCACATGTGATCGATCGAAGCTGTCTCTTCAACAAATACAAATGACGTGTGAGCAGATTGCCTTTCATTTTAGCGGTTATCAACGAACATAAATCAATGAGTGTGACGTGGCATGACAGCGTGGGTAACCCGTCATATTCTATGAATGGTCGTAACGTCGCGGTGTGAAATCTTCGCGCGAGTATAAACAAGCCGCTCTAGCAATTTCATGTTTTACTACACTACTTCTGCCGGCGCGACGCGTCGCGTCGTTGTCGCGCCGCGCGGGTCTCGGCTCGGGACTCTCGGGTCACACATTAACCGTGGGTTTCGAATAACGGACGATAAACGAATCTTCACAACATGCCATAGGTTTTTACTGCGCGTTCGTAAAACATTGTGCTCAAGCGATGTAGGCAGGTAGGTAGGGTATATATTTCGGATGCGACATGGTAATGGGTTTTCTGATTGTTCTCAACCTCAAGAATAGTCATCTTTTCTAACAATAAAATGTTAATATAGCCCTTGTCGTACAAGGACTAAGACGTACATGTTACATATTTTCTATGTCTGAAACAGTATAACGAGATAACCACTGAGCTTTACAACTTTTTTTATGGACCTGTCGACCAGGATTACAAGTATAAAAGAATTATTTCGCTTCAAGCTGCGATTGCGAACCTTTTCAACAATATTATTATATAAACATTTTCACAAATTCATTTTTATTTATTCTTAATCCTTTAGTAATGAAATGGTTCAACTATTTAAAGCTATAATACGAAAATACAACAATGGGCTAATGTAACGGTTGAATATATTTTCGGGCTGAAACGAACTGCGAATGAAACACAATACCCAAGAGATGCATTGTGTTTACTTAACATTCAGCACACTAGCGACACTAGCGCCACTGGCGAGCACTCTCCGCGGGACACAATGACACTGACAGACAACTAAGTATTAAAGTTACTTCAACCGAATGGAGCATTATTCACTTCGACAATATTGTAATAAGTAGGGAACGCGCAGCAGGAAGTGTATGTGTTCGATATAAAACAAATCAATTCGTGGTCAATGTGAATGGCGAGGGAACGCAATGGCCGCCGCTGCCGCCTGCGCGCCCGCCCGCTGCCCGCTGCCGGCTCCCAGTGAACTTTGTGTTTGTTCAATGGCCGCTCAATCAGCGTTCAATAGGCTCACTGAACGGAACCGACGTCGCTCTGATTAATTACGACACTTCAGATTCAAAGCAGTCGCTTTATGGAAGAGGTGTCGAGACCCAAATATTCAAACTAGAGCCTAATAAGCTTTATTTAGTAACTGAAGATAGATATTCAATCTCGGCGGAAATTTGTGGAATAATCGGTAAATACGATCGGGAATTTAGGGGATCTTCTCGCGGTGGAGCCAAACTCATCAGAGCGATCAAGATCAGTAAAATACTTACATCATGAACATGACTGTCAGGGATGGCAATGGACACATCTACGAGTAAGTAGAAGAAATCCGAACCCAGCAGTAGAGAGTCAGAGAGGTGTGGCAGCCAGACTAATCAAGTCAAATAAGGATAATAAATAATATACACTCTGCTACTACCATAACGCAGAAGGCTAATGAATAATAATAAATTTAATTGGTAGTAAACCAACAAATCACGCTTAACATTCTTCTACATTAATGCACGAAGCATACGAAGTAAGGGTAAATTCGAAGAACTTCAATGTATACTGAGATCGATGCCAAAGACCATTCATATGATTTTATTAACAGAAACTTGGATCATTACTGAGGAACAGGCTCAAAAACTACAACTACCTAATTACACGCACTATTACAATTGCAGAAACGACTCTAAGGGAGGTGGGGTCTCAGCTTACGTACATAATGATTTAAAGCATAATCTTTCTAAATCAACATATATAGGAGGGAATAATTACTTATGGATAACACTTAACAGATATGCACTTGATATAGGACATATATACAACCCAGGAAATACAAATTTTGAAGAATTTCTCGAAGTATATGAATCTCAACTACAACAAAGAAAAAGGACAATTGTATTTGGGGACTTTAACATCGATCTTCTGACAAAAGATAAAAGAAGCAAGCAGTATAAACAGCTCTTAACAGGAAATGGATATAAACTGATAAATAAAATTGCTAATAAATATTGTACCAGAGAATGTTCTACAAAAAAGTCTATCATAGATCATGTTGCAACCAATCTGAGCAAGGACAATTTTCACATGGCAATAATAGACTCATCCCTAACAGATCATAGACAGATATATATATAGAATTAAAGAAATTTAACCCTCCACCTAAAAAGCGTGTGAAATATACAGCAATAGAATATGATAGATTAAATGCATCACTAGACAAAACTGAATTTAACGAAACTATGAGGGACTATACTGAACTGGAAAATTAAATCAAGAATTTAATAGAGCAAAGTAAAATTATAAAGACCAAAATCCTTAATCCACCCCAACAGGACTAGATAAACTCTACAATAATTACTGCTATTAGTCAAAGAAATAGTTTGTAGACAGAATTTCTAAAGAATCGTGATGATGATACATTAAGATTACAATTTAGTAATTTTAGAGAATATGTAGCTAAGCTGATTCAAGATACCAAGAATACTTACTATTATGACCAATTTGTGAAGTGTAGTAAAAAACCTAAAAAAATGTGGGAACTAGTAAATACTCTATCTTGTAATAATATTAAGGAAAGCTCTGCTCCCTCAAAATTAATAATAGACTCTGATGAATTCACAAATATAGATGACATTTGTGAAGCTTTCAACAAATACTTTTCTAATATTGGGTATATACTAGCGAATCAGATACCAATCTCTTTTCACGTAAATACACAACCTGCTATACCAAATCAAATATCTTCAAACGTAGAACTATCCTCTTTTAACTTCTGTACCAAGGACGAAATCATTAAAATAGTAAACAGTCTTGACACAAATTCTAGCGTAGGTGTGAATGGCATAAGTACAAAAACAATCAAATGCCTAGTGAATAAAATAGCAAATAGTTTAGCAATATGTTTTAATACACTATTTCTTGAAGGAAAATTCCCAGATACTTTAAAAACAGCTAAGGTTACACCAATATATAAATCAGGACCAAAGACCGACCCCGGAAATTATCGACCAATATCTGTTTTTCCAGTTTTATCAAAAATACTCGAGAAAATTTTATACAATAGATTGGATAAATATTTAAATTCTATAAACTTTCTTTCGGAACGACAATACGATTTTAGATCAAAAAGTAATACTCTTGCTGCAACTGTAGATTTAGTTACAAAAATAACTAGCCATAAATTACTATTACAAAAGCTACAATCTATAAACATCACTGGTTCTGCCTTAAAAATGCTTGAATCATACTTGACAAACAGATCACAAATTTTTAAAATAAATGACCATGAAAGTTGTGCGCTACCTATAAGATATGGAATTCCTCAAGGATCGATATTGGGCCCTCTACTTTTTCTAATTTACATAAATAATATTCAGGAACTAGGATTACAGGGACATATTACACTTTATGCTGATGACACTTGCCTTTTTATTACGGTTCTAACATTCACACACTCATCTCTCAAGCCCAAAAAGATTTAAATACACTTTTTACATGGCTACAATATAATCTTCTAACAATAAACACTTCAAAAACAAGTAACATAATATTTAAATCCAAAAACAAAACTATACCAACACATGCTCCCCTTTTGATAAATAATATACCCATTCAACAAAAATACGAGGAAAAATATCTTGGCTTAAAATTGGACCGTAACTTAGGATGGAATGCTCATATAGAACATATTAAAAATAAATTATTATCACTTATTGGATCCATTTATAACTTAAGTAAATGTATACCTAACACAATAAGACACACAATATACAACGCCTTAGTAAAACCCCATCTACTATATTTAATTGAAATATGGGGCAGCGCTGCAAAAACTAAAATAAATGAACTTCAAATATTACAAAATAAATTAATTAAAATTCTTTTTCGATACCCCTATCTAACACCGACACATAAAATCTATAAAGAGACGAAGGTTATGAATATTAAACAATTATATATATTTAACATCTGTATATTTGTGAGAAAATGCCTAAATAAAACGATACATACTAACATTAAATTTACAAAAACAAAACCATACTGTAAACGTCGTCGTGCCAGCTTTATAGTTCTTCCCAAAGTAAGAACTAATTATGGAATTAGAACTGTTACTAGGGTGCGCAGCTTTACAATAAATTACCAGAAATAGTTAAAAATGTGCACTCATTCAAAGCATTCAAGACTAAATTGGCTGAACATGTTATGTCAGATTATACACTAAAGCAAATAAATGCTTTGGATGAGTACTATAAGTATATCTATAGCTGACTGTAAATATTGGCGGATAAAGTATAATCAAAATTTAATTACTTAGTTCTAACTATTGTTCTCAAGTAAGTGACATACTTTTGTCTTTTTTGAGAATAAAGATTCTTTAAACATAAACATAGTTGCGTGTTGTAGCTGGAGGTATCTCTGAGGTATAAATTTAAGCAGGGTTGTCAATAAAATTATTCCGTTCCATTCCATACATTTGCATATGCGAATACCATCAGAACCAGTCGTTTCATTCCTCAATCTCCTGAAGCAGTTTATTTATTGGAGTCTGTTATACGTATTAGTGGACCCATACACTGTGTATTGTGTATGATACACACCATTATTACATTGGTGACCCCGACGTTTTTATTTTTATCTAAAATAATTCTATTTTTATTTTATTTTATTTGAAAACACAGAATGTTGATAATCTTTGCGATGAAAATAATGTAAAAGTTCGAAATTATTTTTTAATAAACAATATCTCAGGTCTTCCGTAAGTAGGGCCAACCGAAGGCAGAAGATCGCACATGAAGAAATAAGTATGTAATTCGTGGCCCTATTGAGTAAATAATTACGTTTCTAAAGAGGGATTCACTATTCATCGGTAATGAATGGTAATAGAACTTAATGATAATACGAGTATAAGATGAATGTTCTCAATGTCTTAATATTAATATAAAAGCCTAATCAAACATGAGTTCGCTATATTTGAGACCCAGTCTATACAGAGGACGACGGAGATCTATAAACAAATAAAAAGATTAAATTATTCATTACAGATCCGTGTGCCGGAATAATGTTTTATGAATAGTGTGTGTCCAGCTGTAACAACATTTCTACCATTCAACAAAAACTACACTACGTCGATCAACAATAATAATGACATAATTAAATAATTATGTATCAATGCGTAAAGCTACTAGTATCCGAGAAAATTTTCGGCGATAATGTCACGGCATTGATATGAAAATGGCAAGCATTATTTATTATGATGTATTAAGTACAATGCTCCTCTGATTTTTTGCCGAGCGCGAGTGGTAATGAGCCGGCGGCGGCGGCGCGGGCGGCGCGGGCGGCGCGGGCGGATCCCCTAAGCCGGGTAATGCCGCGTCTTGTAACGTGTCCTACCTTTATATCTGTCCTCGCTGACATTGATTTAAAGCCTAACAGATTAACTTAAAGACGAGACCTTTTTGTTATAATATTCACTTAATAATGAGATGAAAAATTATTATAGAAATTGCTAATGTCCATGGATGACGGTGACTCGCTTGCCCGGTTTTTTTTTATATGGGTCAAATTATTATCATAGTCTCGGTGCCGGCGAGACTTAAGTGGTGGGGATAGTAAGTCTATCAATAGTTTCCAACTTTGAAAAATGGAAGCACGATTCCCTGCAAATAAGTATCACGGATGATTGATGTGAAAATAAATCTCAACCGACAGCGTAACGTATGAAGAACGGATATCGTGATTAATGGCCGCAGAACGCTCTGTATATTTAAGAATGACACAGTAACGTCGCGTCGCGGTCGCACTGACGTCGGTCGCCGACGGTGTCGGCTGTCGGATGTCGGCTGTCGGCTGTCGGTTTGAATGTTGACAAGGAAATGAGGTCGGAGTATCCGAGGCTTCTTTTCAAACGATCAATTAACGGAAGGTCGTCCAGTTGATGAGGGTCTAATGGGACCATCCGTCATTGGCTAGATAGTGCGCACGCAGCTTTATCGAAAAGAAAGATGTTTAAAACAGTATTGCTTCTTATCATACTTGGAGAGTAGTTCAATCGCGGCGGGCAGATGTTACTCGATAATTCTAGTGCGTCTTGATGCTTGGTCGGCTCGAGTGTCAGAAGAGGTATAACATGAAGGCCTTCAACTAGGATGACTTACGTAGAGGAGTCTGTTCTTCATCTCTAAAGGTGAATTTGAAATTCGTTTGCGTCTTTCTGAAACATTTACTTTCCAACTCTAACAAAATCATTTCAAATCAGAGACTGAAACATTTTTGGCGAATAATGTATCAGTGACGGAACTGAATTATCTATGCGGACACGGGATGTCGGATGTGAAGCGCGATTCGTCACGGTCTCCAAATGTTATATTCCCAATTTAAATTGAATGTTGCGTCATTCATACATCTCGAATTTCATCACATAAAACTTAATCAGAGTCACCTTGTGTCCTTGTGTCAATGATGTATGATTTATGAAAAAATCACACACGATGAAGATATCAACAGAGTTTATCATAAGTTTTGTTTATGGAAGTCACGGACTATCACGACCTCTAAAGCAGTAGGAACTTTGAGATGTATATACCAAGATTTATTTCTCCCGGTCGCGGTGGCGACAAATCGCTTCAGTGTGAAACAAAACCCAAGCGGGGTAAAGTTCGGTAAGTCGGGCGGCGCCGGCCAGTGGCTGTCTTGGGCCAACTTGCTCCGTGCATAAATCCCCGACAACTTGTTTCTACTACTTTGAGCCTCTTATCTAACGCCATATATTTTACAGTTGGAATCCCCATTCCCTCAACTGCAAAAATAATATAACTCAGTTTGACCGAAGCACCGAAATACAAAGAAATTTCTTGGCCGATACCGAATCTGTAGCGCAATAAAGATTTCAATTTCCTTACAGACTTCAGGAAGAGCTATTCCAGTGATTGTTCATTTCATTTTGTTTGAAACTGGTTAGCACTCGACAAGGACGCAATAAAATAAATTATTTTTAATGCTTGTGCTGTTGAATGATACAAATCCTTCATGAGAAGCTTGCTTCTTCCTGTTTTTATTACGATGCATAAAAAAGATAGAAATAAATCATTCCTTGAGATTGTTTTAAAAGTGTTGTGGATCTAGCAATATCCAATTATTTTATTCTAATAAGTAGGAGTATAAAAAGTTGACTTTTGAATTATTACGTATGCAGCGCGACGTCACGCGAGCTTCAGACACCTCACAAGAGCACCGTGTGAACGAGTCGTATGTGACGGCTGACGGCTGAAATAACCGAACTATGTTTCATGTATTAGTACAATCAAATTCCATTAATTTGTGTTAATTTAAATGCTTATAAATTGTTCTCAATAATCGTAACACACTAATCAACTCAAGAGTCACTAACGGTTACTTAAAACGCTCCTTAATTCTTTACTAAGGAGCGATTAAAATAACCGTTAGTGACTCTGAGTTGGGGCGTTAAACTTTCAATTGTGTATAATAATATATCTTGTAGTAGTTGTTGTACTTACGTGCTCACGTAATATTTGGATATAGTGATATGGTTGACTTGCATTAGCTCGTTACGACACCAGTAGGTAGGGAAACACGTCTGCTCTCGTCTACGGCTGTCTCGTGACTGACCCAGTGTTGCCCCACTACCCGTGCTCCCGAGATAACGTGATTACTGCTATAACTATAATAGCAGTACAAACACTACATCCCTTCCTTATTAAAATCTTTATTTAATCTGGAGCCCGATCCACAGTCGACTCTGCAGTTGATCGCAACTCAAGCCTTCAAAGGCCACTCCACGTCTACACTATTCAATATTCCAGTTACTTAGACAAACTCATTTGTAACACGCACGATATGTATGAAGCAGGCTACGGTTTATAAACTGTAGCCTTCTGGGTGCCTTCACTAGCCTCAACAAACTCAAACTGTCATATGCATGCTTCGTATAGAATTACTTATGTAGATTATACCTTCACTGCAAATTATTTTAAGCATCGAAACAACACCTGAGACCACTTCCAGCATTTTTTCGTCTTACACCTTTCCCATTCTCACCCATTCTCCTTCTATCTTTATTAAATAATAATTATTTGCATCACCTCTTAGCTTTTCATACTTCCCTCTTTCTTCTCTCTTTGATCAAGATCGCCAAGTTATTAGGTTTCATACCAACATACAAACAAACCTCGTCATTTCTGTCCTTAAATAGACAACTTACTGGTAAAACAAACACAGGAAATATGAGAAACTCGATGAAAATTTATATTATTACTAAAAGTGGTTTACTGTCAACAACAAATTATGTACAGCTTACAACCTGCTTTCGTTTTTAAAGACTAAAGTTTTACTTGCGAGACAATCCTCTTATATACGTAATATAAACTAGGTCCCACCGACGACCATAACACGCCAAACATGGCTAGACTCGCAACAGGAATTTCCTTTATTTAGGCGTCCTTTCTGAATGGGCCCAACGGACCCAACGGTGTCACATATGAGTCAGACACTGCAGATACCAATCATTCACACACCAGTCATTTATTGAAATACCTCGTCTATACATTATCTTTATTCTACATCTCGACTCCATCACGCCAAATAACTAATATATTCACAAAATCACTACATTTTGTATGGTTTTCAAAGTTATGAGGGCCCATACTGCCGTCTAGTCAGTAATGATTTCAATTTCAAGAGGTCCATACACACTTTAGTTACTATGATTTCAAATCATGGGACCCATACTGCCGTCTAGTCAAGTAATGTACGTATGATTCTAAATTTCATGAGGTCACTACTTCCATCAAGTCAATGTATCAATCTCAATTTCATGGGGGCTCATACTGCCGACAACTCAGTAACGTATGATTTTCAATTTCATGAGGGCTCATATTGCCGACAGCTCAGTAATGTATGATTTTCCATTTCATGAGGGCTCATATTGCCGACAGCTCAGTAATGTATGATTTTCCATTTCATGAGGGCTCATACTGCCGACAACTCAGTAACGTATGATTTTCAATTTCATGAGGGCTCATATTGCCGACAGCTCAGTAATGTATGATTTTCCATTTCATGAGGGCTCATATTGCCGACAGCTCTTACTGAGCTGTATATTGCTCATATTGCCGACAACTCAGTAACGTATGATTTTCAATTTCATGAGGGCTCATATTGCCGACAGCTCAGTAATGTATGATTTTCAATTTCATGAGGGCTCATACTGCCGACAATTCACTTCAACTCAGTAACGTATGATTTTCAATTTCATGAGGGCTCATACTGCCGACAACTCACTTCAACTCAGTAACGTATGATTTTCAATTTCATGAGGGTTCATAGTGCCGACAACTCACTTCAACTCAGTAACGTATGATTTTCAATTTCATGAGGGCTCATACTGCCGACAACTCACTTCAACTCAGTAACGTATGATTTTCAATTTCATGAGGGCTCATACTGCCGACAACTCACTTCAACTCGGTAACGTATGATTTTCAATTTCATGAGGGCTCATACTGCCGACAACTGAGTTACGTATGTTTATGTTAAGTAAAACTAAACTTCATTATAATTACCTTTGGTTGATCTTACTCTGATTTCTCTGACTCTTCGAGTTAGAGTGCCTTTTAAATTTTACTTTCATTGTAACATTAGCTTGAATACTATTTTTTCCTTTAACTCTGAATTTAACTAAAACCCCAGAAGAAATAATAGTATTTTTAAATAAGTACAGAAGGTGCACTAAGAAAAATTCCGAAAAATAATTTAAATAAATAGTGACTCTGGCTCCAACGCAATAAAGTGTAATTCAGGTCGCACAGCGCTAATCAAAACGCGTAATGAGTTGCCTTCCTTTCTAACACCGTCGCTTATCCTCTCTGGCAATGTCAGGGTTGCCTTTCTTTGAAAGAATAAAATTAATCTGAAAGTTTAGTGACATGTGTGATGACCTGAAGGAAACTAACATTTATAAAAGTTAATTCATTTTGTGTTTTTTTCTGAAAGTTTATTTTTATGTGTTACACATGTATTATTATATATGTGTAAACGATAATTAAATATATATCAGTTTGGACTTGATTATTTAACATCTTACTGAAGAACACGCATCAACATATAGACAAACACCAAAATTTTTACTATGTGTGATAGATTACGAACGTGTGACTGCTATTATGAATTTTCTGAATTAGTAGGACATGTCGAACGTGGCATGTACCTACTTGTAACGTTATGGTAAAATGCGGAGTGTGCCAGGCCTGATAAAACTTCAACTCGGCTTAAACATTCACTAAACTTTATATTTATCTTTACCCTTTTCACTTGAACTCAAAATTACCTTGACCTCACTTTTTTTATGAACTTTTTTTAGGTATTGTGACGGGTCATCTTATTGAAATGAAATTCCAAGTGGTTTACAACATTTAGCTGTAAATCGATACAAAACTACAATCGGTTTGCCTGCAAAACTATTTAAAGAGGATCCTCGACTTCTCAATTTATAACTAAATACATCCAGCTTAATAAATATTTTTTTGGACGTCAGGAGAGTTTCTCCTTCACGATTTTTGTGGAATTCTGTCAAAACCAAGCCTCGGCTTCTCCAGGGGTATGAATTTACTATAGTATATCAAATCGTGCGTCTTAAAAAGGGCGCTTTCTTCAGGCTACAATAATAAATAGCAAAATTTTAAATATTGCTGCACCCATTCGAACAAAATACAATTATTGTTCTCAATTTAAAAGTAAAAACTTACTTCTTTTGCGCACGAATAACTCAATAACCAATATATAATATGATTTCCGTGACAAAACTTAGTTTAATCACAGTAACAACACAAGAACGCGTCTAGCTCGCAAGCGCTTTTGACCCTCACTGCCTCAATAGATTCTATAAAATTCAACACAAAACTAAATTAGAAAAATAAAATTGTCTCATCGTGAAGATTTGAACTCCGGTATCGCGGCTTGTATAATGGTTCCTAATAGGAACGATGATGGGAACTTCCTATCATCTCCCAATACGCAATGATATTCAAAAATATAGATACGTTATGCCCTTACAAACCAACCAAGAACTCCGTTCTGAAAAGAGCCACAACACACACACGCCCATCCTTTGCTCCACTAAACCAATCACATTGGTACAATACACGAGGGCATTCTAACGCTGTATGTCAAATGTCAAGCACTTCTGACTACAACAAAAGCGTCATGTGTTAACAGAGCGACCACGACCATAATGGTCAATTACCCGCTCCTGCGCTCCTCGTCGTCGGCGCGCCAGTGACGCATCCACCATAGAACCCTAACGTTGTTGCTATTCTTATGACGGAATAAATGTTTCTTTCTTTCTTACGCTACCGCCCATCAAACCAACTTTATTTATGATTACTCACATTATGTTATTATATTTTCAGCCGTGTAGTACAGCCGTGATGGTCAAATACCAAAAGGAAATACTGCTAAAGAATCACACAGAACTTACAAGCTGAAATAGGGACCCAGCGCCGCAACGTTAAATTACGTTAACCGTATTACAACAGCTTGTGATAGTTTATGTATATTATTTTCAAAAGAAATACAAGTGCATGGCTGCATGTATACCAAGGCTAGGCATGTATGTATGTTTGATACTGCCAATGCAATACTTTCATAACAGAACATAATTTTTCATCAAACAACTTCAGTTCCGTTTTTTATCAGAATTCATATATTCATATATTCATATAAATATATATTCATACATTCATATAAATATATGAGAATATAACTAATAGTCATAACAACAGCTAATTTTATTGACAATCACCCTTACTGTTATAGTTTAATGGCAGCGAAGAAGCAAACTCACTCTCAACAATTAAACTTAACTTGCATGTGCTGCCATCTATAATGGTAGTAAAATCTATACTTTATAAAGTCGAAGAGTCCGCCCGGCCGAACTCGCCAATCCCAGGAACCACCGGTTCGAACCGAAAAACTCCGTCCGACAATCCATTCACCGAGGAAGGCCACAGGCCATACAGCATCGTACCTCCAGCAGCCAGTCTCTTCACAAACCAACGCGGGCGAAACGGCGTGGCACAGCTAGTCCTAAATAAATTTCCTAATTTAGGGAACCTTTCTCCTTTTATTCTTGAATATTTTAAAGTCCCTACTCCTTTATTTAAGTTCATAATTTGTATAATGTTATCTCCTTTTTAGTACTAAGTGTTGTTGTGCAACACACACACGCAAGAATGGATGCCGGACACAATTCGCACATTTAAAACAAAGATGGTGCTGTACAAAAATAGTAGTTTTTCAGTATAGCCATTCAAAGTTTTCAACTCAACATTGCGATCAATATCTATAAAGAAAACTGAAATATATCGTTGCAATTAGCCTCTCTCGTCGGTTCGCCCAACCTACTTTTAGTTAGGCACTAAAAACAAATAGTAAATAAGTAGTTATTCAAAAAATATATTCGGAAAAAGTTCCGCATAATGCCACTTTTTCTCATTGGCACACATACGCAACTTTAACCAAACACGCGGTACCACACGCAATACGCCATTTATGTAGCAATCCCTCCAACAGATCGATACTGTGTATTATATCTAAAACGACACAGCTAAACACTAAATATCACTTCTTATTTCAAAACAAAACCTGTCTCGCTATCACTTTCAGCTAAATAAGTGACACTATATCCAAAATGTCATTTATGTTATTATTACTTCAGTAGCGTGAATTACGCTTATAACACAAAATGCCACTTTTTTACTCACGCACAGTTGTTTTTACAATGTCAATCAATGCCATTTACCGAAAACAAAGGGAATTGTGTAGGTAGCGGTAATGGCGGCAATTTTTATACCTAATTAGAGAGAGAACTTCGATAATTATGATGATGTTGCTCAATACGTTATTTAAAGTTACAGCACACATAAACAAATTCTCGAGATAACTATTCGGCACTAATATTAACATTCGTCTGTTGATTATTTCTTGCATCGACGTTTTATTTTCCTTCCAACTCTTCCTTTATCAACACAAAATAAAAATATTTACTGCACTGACCTTTTGACCTCGTCGCCATTATGTAGTAGTTGTTGTACTTACGTGCTCACGTAATATTTGGATATAGTGATATGGTTGACTTGCATTAGCTCGTTACGACACCAGTAGGTAGGGAAACACGTCTGCTCTCGTCTACGGCTGTCTCGTGACTGACCCAGTGTTGCCCCACTACCCGTGCTCCCGAGATAACGTGATTACTGCTATAACTATAATAGCAGTACAAACACTACATATCTAATCATGATTGCGGCGGCGGCGGCCGCTGTTTGTGTCTAAATCGGTGTCAACGCGTGTCACGGCCACACGAACTATCATAGGAAGAGCTCGCTTATTTAGGCAATTATTATAGTCTACTACTACTCAGTAGGTGCAATATACGTGTTCATGCAACAATCGTAACAATAACAATTATAAAACAATAAATAAATTGAAGGTTACTGGTTTATAAAGAAGCCCTCGCTCTCGGAGCCCTGTGATGTCGTGTGCAGTGTGGTGAGAAGAATAAGACGTGTTGTTCCAATGATGTCTTTATTAGTCCTCTTTAAATATGAAACCACTTAAGTTATATATTAAGGTGTTTTAGCTACACACTACAGTCCAGGTAGCGCGCGACGGGGATGAAGCTCGGTTTCTCCGCGGTTGTCTCCCGTCACGCGCCACCAGCGGAAGTGACAGAGATGCCTCGCCCACCGAGGGGGATTTCCCGGGTACAACAATCATCCCACTTCCCAAAGATGGCCGGATAGTTTGTAATATTTTCCATGTAATAAAAACAAACACGACGCCATCAACACCAGAACGATTGCAACAAACTAAAAATGAAAGCGAGTAAATCCAACATTACAAACGGCTGAAATGTCGTTTCACTTGCGTTTATTACGATTCCGATTTCCGACCCGCATCAGGCCCAAGGATTATTGAAATCCCAATACATTGGCAAAAGATAACACAGTATACGCCAATAAATACGAGTAGCGCGGAGGCGCGCGATATCTCTTATATATCACGTTAGATTGTATATTTATAATGTCGGTTTCCATACCCAATTCTCTTTTAAATCTAACACGCGCGTCGAGAGAAAACAAATATAAATACATTCGGTCGCACGAGCTGACAACAGTGCAGCAGTGGTGTGCGCGCCCTCTGGGCCCGGATTGAATGTTTCCACATGACAATGAACTTGCCCAACTTTTCCTCAGTTTCAACGATATTTAGACCGGCTTATTTGTCTGTATATTACAATTTACAGGCAAGTGAACAAGACAGACCATCCAGGAAGTCGGTTTATTTTTATTTAGTTAACCACGCTGCTAACCAGCCAGTTCGCCAGTTCGCCAGTCTGCCAGTCCGCCAGTAGTACAGTTGAACACCACAGCTGCACAGCTATAGCCCTGGTCGTTCGACTATGGAATTTAATTACGTGTCATTAATCCGTCCCTATTGTACGGACACGTCAGTCAAATGATTTATTGATTCAACAGAGCTAGGATAATTAAATACATAGTGACTTGTAACGTCCACTGCGTATGTGTCCCGTACATCGGCGCGGTCTGTGTAACGTACGCGTACCATTTGGTGAAATACGAACGACTCCCTTAGAACTCGAAACGCAAACGAAAAATGTAACGTGCCTGCCATCCATCACAATGTTCCGCAGAGATGAAACAATCGACCTCCAGATATCACTCCCTTATGATGTTACATCACGATAAAGGTGATTTATAACGAATGTGGATATAGGAGGAAGGCAAAAAAACTCCCATATCCCCGAAGTCAATCTGTTTGGCGGCTGGATCGCGGATCGCGGATCGCGGATCGCGGAAGATACCTGTGGAATAGCAATTACCCGGAACATTCTCTCCGCCAGTCTGCCACACCTGTCTGAGGCAGCACACCTGACTAGGACGCCGACGGTCGCGACGGGCGCCAGACGCGGCGGACGCGGCGGACGCGGCGGACGTGACGCGTTAAATTTCAGTAAATTGATAAAAGTAACAAACCATGCGACCCGTGCTGCGCAATGGTTACCATGCCGGATCGCCACGCCAAGGGTCCTGGGTTCGATTCCCAGTGAGGCGGGTTATTATGCGTGCTTGACTCAAGAAAACCATATACTTCATCGATTTTCCCATGCAATTAAAGTACTTATAAAAATTTATTCAAATAAATGTTTAAGTGCTCTATAAAGTGTTTTGTATTTCTCAAATGTTCCTGAAATAAAGCCGGTAAGCCACGCCGGCGATAGAACCACGCCCGGGCTGCCACTGAGATCTGATGGACCTAACATTAATTTTATTGTGTCCTTACAAAATGGCCGGCCCGTTCTCGTCTCGGTTTTTCAACAGTTTCCGCTCGGTGAAACACTGACGTCGCCAACGACTCGGACAACATGAAATATTGTGGTGCGGCGATGAGAGAGCCCCCCCCCCCTCCACCCGCACCCCGCACAGGGTTCCCAGATTGAAAGACTCCTACAAGATTAATAGGTCTGGTCAGCTTTTTAAATTGTCGGGATTTTCGGTTTGCTGTCAGAATAAAAATATATATTGTAAATCAACACTGTTTACTATTTATTTACAAGTCAACAGCGCAACGAATTTTTAATTTTTATGTATGGCCACAATATATTTATCTGTTTTGTTTTTATTGAATCCAACAATGTTTAGTTTCAGAATAAAGTACAAGAGGGTGAAGGTACGCATCATTCCCAATTTATTTATTTCCTGTATTTGATCTTCCGCAGATTTTCTATCCCGTCGCCGCATCGGAAAGGAAATCATAACAATATAAATGGAACCCAGGCATGTGGCAGCCCTACTTCCACGCGGTCACTCGATCGTCAAAGTTTATCTCAATATTGCACGGCCACCGAGTACCGACACAGGAAACAAAACTCATCAACAGTTTAAAAATTAGGTTTTATTCATGTCCCCCTACAGTTGCAAATTGCAATATTATTATTTTAACACTTTTGAGGTTATATACCTATACCTATATAAAGCAAATAATAAAATTATTTTATAGCAATTCAAAAAATCACTTGATCGTAATACAGATATCCCTGTTGTGCCTATGCTAAATACCGAAGAGTAAATAAGACAGCCACATACTATGATTGTACTGTCGCACCCTCGAAGACTTCTGGTCGCCTAGTAACTCGCTTTAATTAATAAACGACAGTAAAAAGTGTCGTTTCAACTTTTTTCCTCTTAATTTTTTCCGTCTAGCCCCCTTTCGCAACGCGCGCTAAGGAACTTCGTTCCAATAAACGCGAACACACTCATACCCCCGCAGTAGGATATTTGCCTGTGTCGCGGGTGGCATGGACTACATATAACACATCGCAATAACACCCTGCACCCGAGTACACGATCGAACCCGGGACCCCTCGCATCGCAGGCAGGGTCGCTAACAACTAGGCTACATGGTCAGACTTGTAATAAAACCTTGATTAATTTTGAAAATTTACATTTGCTTACGTTTTCAGTCGAGCGTAAATAGCGTGACCGAGCCAACGAGCACACGAGCCGGCGGCGCTTGCGAGCGCAACGAGCGATTTGTTTTTAATTTCCTTATTCAACTTTTCACGGCTTTTCATGCCCGGTCCCCGCAGTAATATGCCAAATTGTATATTGATGTCGTCTCTTCCTTTTCTCCAAAAGCTAAAGTCGAACGCTCGAGGTGGAGCCGTACGCAATCGCGCCACCGTAAGTAGTACCTGGCGACGCGACAGCCTGTCGTGCTCTCAATGATAACATGACTAATTTCTCGGAGCCACGAGTGCCACAATTCGTTCATTACGCTCTCCGCATATCTGTTATATTAGTAGGTACTTTGTTTGCAAACTTGGTTTGAGTGATTAAGTATAAAGCGAATATTATTATGGCAAATTATTGTCACCGTTTGTTTCGAGATTATGATTTTAAGTAATTCATTCCCTTTAATTTTCTTTACACTAAGTGTCTCGATCATCTAACAAACGGACTGACGAACCGCTCGATGATCTCCGTAGCCCGCCGACATCAGCAACACTGTAGCATCACCAATGCGTTGCCGGTCAAAAAAGAAGCCGGAACCTGCACCACATCTAGCTCTGCGAGCGTGCTTGCTAGCCAGGCGGGTAAAAAACCCTAGCAGTGTTCATGAGTACCGTCGGGACTGACCTGGGAGGGATACCGCTCAGCTACGTCAGACGGCATATCGTTACCGTAGTCAGCAGCAAGCCCCACGAGCAGGGGAGGTTGGGGATTGACAGAGCCCCACACTGCATATTGGTATGTTTAATTTCTTTTTTGTTTACAGCCGGATTGAGACAGTCAATCTGCCTTCAGTATCACAAATATTGATGAGCGGTGATAGTCAATCACCACAAGTGGCCCGACAGCTTTTTAATCGGCCGTTAAAATAAAAAGGTTAAGCGGTAGAGTTCATGTGATTAATAAAAGTGGAATGTGCCGAGCCAGGGCCCCACAGAAAGTCAAACGACGCCTGCGGTTCGTTTTGTTCCGACAATCCTTATTTTAACGATTCAATTAGAAGCCCACAAAGGAGGCGCCCCGGCGACGGAGCTTAGAGCGCTCCCATTGCTCAGTTGATTTTGGGGGAAGCGTCAGTCGCAGATATCACCGAAAATTAAAAAAATACTTCTCCATGGGGAGTAGACATTACGACACTGAGATACAAAAAAATTGAAGTCGACGTAACTTGATTCTATATTTTGATATGAAGGATGCTCGAAGAGCGCAAGGGCGGGCGGCGCGGGCGACACGGCGCCACCACTCTTGAAGGCAACCATGCACACTCAGGAGAACTTTCATAAAAAAACATCAAAAAAAAACCTGCCTATATATTTTAGCTCATGTGGTATAAGTTTACCGAAAGTAATCGAGCGTACTCGTATATAAAATAAACTTAACATCCCCAAGTGAATTCATATCATTAGGCGTATACTCGATATGTTTTACTTGACAGTCAGCACAAAGGAAATGCTAAGTAGTAGGTATCGCTGGCAAGTCATTATGGGTGTGTGCGGGACCCAGCTGCACGTACATTTCATTCGTTCTGTTGATATTGTTTAGTAAGGTCTACGAAGCCGTCACGGCGCTGTATATTCGTGCTCCTTCGCTCCATCTCGGTATCGCAATAATTCAGCGCGAATATTGTACAAGCTGACGGCTTAGTGCGGCGGCGGAGTCCTTTGTATATGTTAATGTGTCTGCTTTTTATGAGCAGATTTACCTCACGTAAATATATACGAATGAAAAACACAACTCACTTCTTTCTTGCACGCGTTAATGCTCATTACACGTTCAAATTGCAGTTTTAATACGTGAAAGGAACGTCGAACATTTAATTTCATTGTAACCGCACATGGAGTGTTAACATAATAATATCTCTAATTAAGGACTTCGGCTTCTACATTCTTTTACAGCTTTAAGGGCCGACGAAAAAGCAGACAGGCCATGCAACGCCGCGCCGGCATGGCGGCACCGAAGTCTGTGTTATTTGTAAAAAAAGTTCACTATTCACCCACCTATATCTACTAGTTTTTATAAATTTTAGTGTCAGAGTCTGTCCTGCAGTTGCAGTAGTAGTTTATCAATGGCGCTACGGTGCTGACAGCCGCGAGCTCGATATACATCCTCTCCCCGCGGATATTATGTTGGAAGCATACAGTACTATACATACACACACAATAATATAATCGATCGATCATCTTATAGATGTACCGCTCGGTAGTATCCTTAGTTAGTGTGGCTCTTGGCATCGACTGATACAAATAAGTACATACTTAGGCTCGAGACTACAATTTTTTTATATCATTCACACAGTTAAAATGCTAACATCCGCCGCGGCCTGTATTGGTTGAGCCCTATTTTGGTTTATATTTTTGTTCAATATAGGTACAAGAAAATCACTTGATATTCTCCAAGACGTTTCCTTCTTTATTAAATAATAATAATAATAATAATAATAATAATAATAATAATAATAATAATAATAATAATAATAATAATAATAATAATAATAATAATAATAATAATAATAATAATAATAATAACCCCCCCGGGGGATCACCTTGACGTGGTGGGGGGGCTTAGGAGAAAGAAATTTGCACGTAAAGCAATCTAGACTATGTTGTATATAACACCTTTACAACTCTTTCTCCAACTAACGATCCCAACACATCCTCCTATCTCCACGTGTGGCTTGAACATCTTATGCCATGTGAGGAGGAAACATTGGCAGCATTAAGCTTAATACTGACCAATGGCTAATGGAGAAACAATACCTTTAAAACAACGATGCGATTAAGAAGTAACAAGAGACTACCCCAGGCGGGTACCAGCAATGGAGAATCCCGCCCCGGGCCATCTGGCACGGGCAGCCCTGCGTACTCTGGGGGGGGCACCGAATCGTTGCAGCTTGTCCAGTCCGAGACTGTTGCAAGCCCACAAGGTACTAGTTTATCATCTATTTCATCAACCATTTCATCCACCAATAGTGTAGCCCAGTCACCCAGCTCATCACCATATTTATCTGACAATCCATCTACATCTCGTTCAACGACAATGTCGGTAGCTGTTGAGCAACAGGCGAAAGCCAATAACCTTGCTCCCACTATCGGCACCACATTGAAACCAACGACCACGAAAGCTGGTAAACTCCGTGTGCGCATGAAGTGGGACAAAGAAATAAACATATTCATAATGCGCACATATTATAAAGTAACTAATTTAGAAACCGATTTTACTACATATAGGCAGCAAATGCATGAAAAATTCATTCAAAAATACGAAAATACAGACGTCTCAGAACAAAGATTATCAGATCAAAGAAGAGTCATAGTTAGAAATAAACGCTTATCAGATGAAGAACTAAATAAAATAAAGGAGGAAGTAGCGAAAGAAATAGAAATAGAAAACTTAAATACAAATCAACATATTATAACATGTCACGTAAACCAAAACACTTATAAAACAAATACTACCGAACCGAGAGCTCAATTAAATTTTACAGGGCCGGAGAAAAGGACTGAAGACACACATTTAAATACAGAGTCACAGCAACAGATACAACAAAATGAGATACATGAAAATAAGCAAATAATTGAAGAATTGAGTAAAAAACTCGAAGAAAACTTAAGTAAATATATTGGGACTGACCCAATGTCTAGACCACTATTACCTAAGATTAGACCTGGAACATATTTAACACAGTTAATTAAAGAATTTAATTCATATATTTTACCACCTAAATTAAATACTTTACAAAATATCACAGATACACATACTTTAATATACTGTACAGCACTAACAATTATAGAACATTTAAAAATGAAAACATATAATAGGATACGAACACATAGAAATAAACCAAAACCGGCGTGGCAAATTAGATTAGAAAGAGAAATAGAGGAACTACGTAAAGATATCGGTAGATTAACTCAATACAAATTAGGAAATAATTCAAAAAAGCTTCTGAAAAAAGTAAATGAAATCCTAAATAAAACAAAACAACATAGTATACATGAACAACCAAATAAAAAAATTAATGAATATTTAGATACATTAAAACAAAAATTAGCTTTAAAAAGCCATAGACTAGCTAGATACAATAAATCAAATGACAGAAAGGAAAATAACAAACTATTTGCGACAGCAGAGAAACAATTCTATAGAAGATTAAATTTAAAAAAACAAAATAGTGATATAACGAATCCACCCGATAAAAATACATTAAAACAATTTTGGTCATGTAAATGGAATAAAGATACAGAACATAATAAAAATGCTGAATGGATTAATACAGAATCAAACCGAGCAAATGTCATAAACGAAATGGAATTTAAAGATGTAAGTGAAACAGAACTGGGTATTGTAATAAATAAAACTCATAACTGGAAAGCTGCCGGGGACGATGGAATTCATAATTTCTGGTTTAAAAAACTCCTTGTAGTGCATAAGACATTAGCTAAACAAATAAATGACATATTTTTAGGTGATTGTCAACTTCCTGAATTTTTAACAAAAGGTAAAACATTTCTCCTGCCCAAAAGTAATGAAACACAAGATCCCTCTCAATATAGACCTATAACGTGCCTCCCTACTTTATATAAGATTATCACTTCCATAATAGCCAATAGAATTTATAAACATATAGAACAGTACAATATTCTAACAGAAGAACAAAAAGGATGCAGAAGATACCATCTTGGATGTAAAGAACAATTAACAATAGATGCGTCTGTATTAAAATATGTGCAAAAAACTAAAAAAGACCTTTACGTTACCTATATTGATTACCAAAAGGCATTCGATAGCGTTCCGCACTCTTGGCTTATCCAAATTTTAGAAATATATAAAATTAACATTAATCTTATTAATTTCCTCAAACAGACTATGTCAATTTGGCGAACTACTCTTTATCTAAACACCGCTAAATATGAACTTAATATAGGAGAAATAGATATTAGGCGAGGTATCTTCCAAGGGGACTCACTTAGCCCCTTATGGTTTTGTTTAGCACTTAACCCATTATCAAGAGAATTAAATAGCTCTAAATTAGGATTCAACTTAAAAAACAATAGACAGACATTATGTCAACTTACTCATTTGCTGTACATGGATGATCTAAAACTTTACGCTAATACAAATACTGCCATGAATATGTTATTAGAATTAACGGTAAAATTTACAAATGATATAAAAATGAAGTTTGGAATTGATAAGTGTCGAAAATTAAATATTAAAAAAGGGAAAATAATGAAAGGAAATTACAAAATAGATGAAGAGTATCAGATAAATGCAATGGAATCTCAAGAGCTCTACAAATATTTAGGTTACAGCCAATCAAGGTTATTAGAACATAAAATAGTCAAGGAAAAATTAAAAAAGGAATACATTAATAGACTTAATTCGTTATGTAAACGACAACTTAGCAGTAAACATCTATTTAAAGCCATAAATACATATGCTATACCGGTGCTTACATATTCTTTTGGCATAATAAAATGGACGAAAACGGAGTTGAAGCATCTTGAAAGAAAAACACGTACTACCCTTACACAATTCCGTTATCACCATCCAAAATCAGCAATAGAACGCATTAATTTACCAAGAAAAGAAGGAGGAAGAGGGCTCATAGAATTAACTCAATTACATGATAGACAAATTTATTCCATGAAAACATTTTTTAATAAGAAGAAGGATAGCAGTCAAATACATAAAACTATAGTAGAATTAGATAATAAACTAACACCTCTAAACTTATGTAACCAAGATATGGAAATAATAGATTTGAAAAAGAACAAAGAAGAAAAACATATTAAGTGGAACGAAAAAGAGCTACACGGAAGACACAAAAAAGACCTAAAAGAAACAAATACTGATGAGGAGGCGTCAAATAAATGGTCAGAATTAGCTGGTCTTTTTCCTGAGACAGAAGGTTTTATAATAGCGATACAGGATCAGGTAATAGCTACAAAAAATTACAGAAAATATATTTTAAAAGATAACAGTCTAAGTAACGATCTCTGTAGAAAATGTTTAAATAAACCCGAAACTATACAACACATTACTGGTGCTTGCATTAAATTAACACAAAATGATTACACACATAGACATAATCAACTTGCCAACATCATACACCAAAAACTAATGTTAAAACATAAATTGTCTACTGATCCACATACACCATATTACAAATATACACCTCATTCAGTTTTAGAAAACACAACACATAAAATTTATTATGACCGGTCAATTCTTACAGACCACACAATATACAACAATAGACCAGATATCACACTAGTAGATAAACTTAAGAAATATGTATTTATAATAGACATTGCAGTACCAAACACAAATAATTTACAATCGACAATAGTAGAAAAGATTAGAAAATACACAGAACTACAAGAAGAAATCACAAGAGTATGGAAAATGAAAAAAGTAATAATTGTTCCCATAGTTATCTCCACAACCGGTGTAATTCCAAAACAGCTCTTCCATAGTTTAAAGATATTAGACCTGCCTAAATTTAGTTACATTAGTCTTCAAAAAGCTGCAATATTAAACACATGTCGCATTGTCCGCAAATTTTTACAATTAGATAGTGACAATAGTGATGTTGAACATATAACAGCAGAACGTTAGTTTACCTATTAGTTTAGTTACCTACTGTAAATAACACTTGGTGTAAGCCCGTGTTATTTATGACTACCTGGTATATCCAGAGAAAATAAATAAAAAACATAATAATAATAATAATAATAATAATCATTTTATTTCGGAAATACATCCATAAAATTACGATTAATAAAATCACGATTTTGTACATAGCCTTAATCACACTAAACATTTCAGAATTACTGAGTGACACCAAACACAAACAGATTGCCGACATGAACTTTATACGTACAACAACCGACGGGGATTCTTGCACACTTCTGAACATTACGAGCGCCAACATGCAAATGTCAAATGTCCGCTTTGGTCAGAGCTCCTTGCTTTTATAGACAAGGTGTGGTCGATCGTCTCGTAGGCCCTCCTAACAGTTCTCGTTACAGTATAATTACTACAGCATCCATAAAATATTCTGTCTTGCCTTACTATCAAGTGTAAACTAAATCTTAGAGAATTATTCTTATTGTTCCCAACTCCTTCTATTAATGTTAGTTCGCGCTAAAATAATCGTTGCTTTTAGAATACATGCGGGGCCCAGTACTGATTCATTAACCGATTATTAAAATAATAGGATATTTTTGAGGATGACTGGGGAATGGGGTCACTAATGATCACAATCGGTACTCAGTTGTATATTTTTATATTTTTATTCTTCATTACATTTCTGCGTCGTCGACAGTACTGTCAACGCATATTTAAAGAAATCTTGTCTACTAAGATGAAAAGTAAAGCTATACATTAATATTTTTGTATACTTTCAAGTAGATATTTTGGTATCCATTCAGAGCAAAACATAGCCATCAAAAACAAAACTTGTAAAAAAACCAAGTCTCGCAACTCAGTTCTTCTACTGTAAAAAGTTGTGAGATCCATGTAATACCAAGTCGGTTAATTTATTCAGTTCCTACTTATAGGTCCTTCTGTCTTAAGTTATTACGTAATTAGCTAATCTAACAAGTAACAACATCTTATAGTGACCATATTATCAATATTAAAAATCTTTCATGTTTTAAATAAATAGATCGACTTGACAATCGCATGAAAACACAATGTATCTCACAAGTAATACCTACATAATATCATATTAAATTTGATTGTTTAGTGCGATTGCCAAGTCAATCTATTTATTTAAAACATAAAAGATTTTTAATATTGATAATATGGTCACTATAAGATGTTGTTACTTGTTAGGTTAGCTAATTACGTAATAAATTAAGACAGAAGGACCTATAAGTAGGAACTGAATAAATTAACCGACTTGGTGTTACATGGATCTCACAACTCTTTACGGTAGAAGAACTGAGTTGCGAGACTTGGTTTTTTTTTACAAGTTTTGTTTTTGATGGCATCTCATTTCTTTTTGTAGATAGTTCTACTTTTTTTCCTTTTACAAGTTACCTTTGAACATAATTAATTATATCTAGGTACCTATCTACACCTATTATTCCATTATATTATATACAGGTACACTGATTCATTCACTGCAAATGTTACTTTGTTATACAGTTACAGTGATTCATTAACTGCAAATGTAACTTTGTAATCTTATATATTTATATGGGATTACAAAGTTATTAATGCAGTTGATGTATCTAGAAAACTGGACCGAAATTGCAAAATATTTTAGTTTTTCCTTGATCTATACACTAAACACTAATTGTGTTCCAAATTTGAAGCTTCTATGTCTTGTTTGAGTGTCAGGCTCCAGTTGTGGGCTGGGGGTCCCAACTAAATAAAACTGCTGTTTTCGGACTATACAGGCGCTGTATATTGATGGAGTAATAAGACGTTCGAAGGAGCCGCGTATGCGCACGATCGCGTCGTATGAGCGAGTGACCGGAGTGGGGGCGAGGGCCCACGGCTTGACCACTAGAATATATGGTGCGCAGGCTGCCACTCGTCCGGCGGCGCGCTGACCGCGCGCACGGCGATGTGATGTAGAATATGGTTGAATAATTGTATGAACGCGCGCGCCACGATGAGACGCAGGAACAGTCTGCTAGAAGTGCCTTAGAGTTTTGATGATCGGTCAGTCAGTCAGTGAGTGACGAAATTAAGAAACTTCGACTAGTTATAATTCTAAAACTACTCGATCAAATTGAATGAAATTTGAAATATACCGTGTTTATACCATGACTGCTTGGTAGCTGAAAATTCAGACTTCTAGCTTTATCCACAACGAAGTTATAGGGGGTCGAAAATGGCCTGAATTGCTTCGAGAAAAGGATGGTACGGCCGTGCCGCTTTTTTGCTCGACTTGGCGGGGGCACTGCCGTGCCCCCAAATTTTTAGTATTTTTTATCAATCTGGCTAGCTGGCTAGAATGTAGGTGTCTGCCTGTCTGCCTGTCTGCCTGTCTGCCTGTCTGCCTCCAAATATCATGAAACCACTGAATAGATTTAACCTCGGAATATAATGTATGTGTCGGCGAGCGACCTCCTTGCTTCTACAAAGATCGGCCGATGCAGATGCCGTCATACAAGAAGAGTTGTGAAGAAAAACTAAATATTAAGAATAAGGAATATGTCAGTCTATTTGGAACATAATAATTATGTAAGATATTATATGGGATTTGATTATTTATTGATCAAGGAGTAGCAGAGATTGTTATTCATGTGAACGTTAGGAGAACTGGAAATATATTACATAATTATTATCATGGTGCGAAGGAAAAAGAATTTAATTTCATAGTCAGCACCATAGAATACCCCTTTTGTTTCATATGAAAACATTTATACTGTGGGTCTCTGATACCTATGATATAAACTATGTATACCGGGAAATGGATCCGAAAAAAATGTATAATTATTATTTTCCCATGAAGATATTTGTAAACAAGAAACAGATTTTTCGACACTTAGCGACAACGTTGTGCTTATACATACATATACATAGTTACACCACTCTACGAGCGACTTTTAACTGACTTCTTCTTATTACATTTACTTCTTCCTTGAAGAGAACGCCGCCGCGCCGCCTCTGTAGACATTATCACTGACCTACTTCATATAATAGTTCTCTTGAAATACTTTGTTTCGTGAAACCACTTGGAAATGATACTAGACATAGTAAAAGTAGCATTACCAGTCTTCAAGTGCAAAGTATATCCGTGTTATGTTTGGGAAGGAAGCTTTTAATTAAAGCTTCCGTTAAAATATTACATGAATAATTACAAAGAGATACCATGGGCTTCTAATAATATTGTTGTTATTGATGTTGTCGTGGGTTTGCAACCATTTGTCATAGAGATGATTCTTATCAGAGTTCTAAGGTTTAAAGTTCTAATGCCGAAAGTAATTCACAACTGCTACAGTATTAATTAATATTCCGAGAACAAAAACTGAAAACACCACGTGACAGGTCCCGCGTAAATCTGTCGCTGGTTGTCAGCCTCGCCCCCGCCCCCGCGCCCCCGGCCGTGGTGGAACAATATTTAAAAACAGTTGTAGCAAATTGATTCATAAATAATAATAGCCGCAGCTGTTCCGCAGCATTTCTATAATAAACTTCGGAAATCCGTCCTTACCTTGACCGGCAATTCACGCGTGTCCATTCGATCCATCACGACACATTTAAGAAATAGGTTTGACAAAATACTGACATAATGTTAGACTGTCGCTTAATGCTGCATCTGCTAATTCACAAGACTATTTATTTTGCGAATTGTCTTCTGTTTATTTCCAGATGGAGCGTCCTCCAATCGATAATGTTTCTGTATTCAGTTTAAGGTCCTCTGAGTGATGTGGATGGCTCTCCCATGACTCCCATCGGCTAACCTGTAGCTCGTTTTCGTGTTTCACCAGCATTAATCTTTTTCCCGCACATATTTCATTAGCGACTCTCTTCTCTGAACAAATTTTCATTTAAATTTTTAGGTCGATGTGAGTAATGCACTGGGTGTTATGTCAGTGCCTTAAACTATTTTGAATGTAGCGTACAGCACTACGTTCTAATAGCAGGCAGAAAAAGTTATACCGCATATGGCGGATTTGCCCAAAAATTATGTTACATCAGAGTACTTGAATAATTTTCCTTTCTTTTGGAACGAAGTTCCTTATCGATTTATCTTATTGCGAAAGGGGGCTAGGCGGAAAATTTGGTAACGAAAAGTTGTAACGACACTTTTCCCCGTCGTTTATTAATTAAAGGAGTAACTAGGCGACGAGAAGTGTTCAAGGGTGATACAGTACAATCATAGTATGTGACTGTCTTATTTACTCTTCGGTATTTAGCATAGGCACAACAGGAATATCTATATTACGATCATGCACATTAAGTTATTATTGCTATTTCTCTTGTCATGCCAATTAATATGCGAAAGAGCGACAGGGATGGAATAAATCTATTACTGTCGCTCTGATAAGACACTTGTCAGAGTGGCAGTGATGGATTTGTTCTATCACTCTCGCTCTTTCGCATATTGATTGGCATGACGGGAGAAATGGCAATAATAGCTTAATGTGCATGATCGTGATATGGACGTCCCTGTTGTGCCTATGCTAAATACCGAAGAGTAAATAAGACAGCCACATACTATGATTGTACTGTATCACCCTCGAACAGCCTCTGTGCCGATGAGCAACGGCGAAGAATTTGTTGCCCCGCATCTCATTTCTTGGGTCTTCCGGATGTTGACTTTTAGTCCCGTCTCCTTTGCCTCTCGTTGTAGGTCGTCCAGCTTAGATTGCATGTCGGCGCGTGTATGACTCAGCAGACGTAGGTCATCGGCATAATCCAGGTCTTCCAAGACGCTGGATAGTCCCCACTCTATGCCGCGGCACTTGTTGCCGATAGTATTGCTCATGATGCCATCCAGAACAACAAGAAAGAGAAGAGGCGAGAGAAGACACCCCTGTCGCACTCCTGCATTCACCGGTATGTCCTCTGAGATGAGGCCATCATGTGTCACTCTACAAGAGTAATTCCTGTAGATGGCCTTTATAAGGTTTGTAATTTTCTCAGGGACCCCAATTTTACGCAGTCGGTCCCAGATGCAATTCCACCTCAGTGTGTCAAAGGCTTTTTCGAAGTCTACGAAGGCAGAGCTGGCGGCGGACGATCATCGCAGAAGCGAAAATAATAGGGAAGACTTGGAGTGAGGTTAAGCGTGAAGCTCAAGACCGAACAGGATGGTGGCGCACTGTGGACGCCCTCTGCCCCATCTAGGGGACACAGGAAAATAACTCAAGTAGGTCACCCTCGAACACTTCTGCTCGCTTAGTATTAATTGAAAGGAACTTCGTTCTATCCGGATGTCCCTTGACACCTCTCAAGTTTTTTTTTGTGCGTTTTTCCATCGGTACTTTTTGGTACGCAAACTTACTTACGATACTTTTTAGTATACCATAATAGATGATGAATGAAAATGTTGTAATTCAACTAAAAATAAAATACTATTTTTATAATGTACAATAAGATTTCGTGTCGTTAATATACGATAATTTTAGTAGATTATAAATCGTTCAATCGTCGATATCATGTCAACGTTCGAATTATGAATATTATAATGACAAACAAGTGTTCGAATATAGCGGTCGCCATTATATCCGGTTTAGACTTATTAAGTAGTTAAGTAGATAACTAAGTTTTAAGTGAATAATTTTTAGTGCGCGTCCAAACGCGATAATTTAGTAAAGCTCTTTAGTTCATACGATTCTGCACGACCTACTTAATTGCTTAAGCATTTTACTAAATTTTAACTAAAAATGCCTGTTCAAACATGTTAAGTGATAAGCCCCGCACACCTACTTAACAGAAAAATTTAAATATTTCTAAATTACTTGTTTACTTGCGTACTAAATTTTAACTACTAAATCTATCTATACTATATCTAGTTAATGGTATCAGGCGTTAAGTAGATATAATATATACTTAACTAATTAATACGTGTAAATCGGACTTCATGGATGAAATCAAATCCACGAATTTAGGCGAGATAGCTATTTTGTACATGATCAATATTTGGTAAACGAAAAGTTCTGTACTAACTCTAATAAGTAGTGAGGTCGAATATTTCCTGAGTAAAGAAGAGGGAATAGTTATATGTGTGCGTACACAATATCAAATGCTCCCACAACAATTGGAACGGCTTCACGGAGTATCTCCTCGACAAAGCTAACAGAAATATGATATAGTTAAAGTGGTCGCGGGGCGCCTGGCGCCGGGCGCCCTGTCCTCGGGGCTCTTTTATCACAAAAAGACGTTCGTTATTGTTAGCTACGTATAACAATCTTAGCGAGCTGTTATCGCATCAGGTTCGGCAGCTCCTTCGGGTTTCCAACTCAAACCCAAATCTATACTAATATTATAATATATAATTGTGAATTTAATCGAAATGTATTGTATTTTTAACATAATATGGTGAAAAATAAAGAAAATTTAGATTTATATGTATACGTAGTGAATACATAAGAGGTATATTTAACATAAATATGAATTATAATACTAATCTACTTGAATGCATGTTGTGTTCACCTATAATTGCGGGAACACGAATTTTGGACTTAAGTTAGCTAGATATAGTGAAAGAATTGTGTATCCTGTGTTGGTGGACCTTAAAATAAATAAATAAAGAGGAAAGATTTTATTGTTTTTTTTCATTGAATAGGCTCCGAAATTACTGAACCGATTTCAAAAATTCTTTCACTGTTGGGAAGCTACACTATCCCCGAGTAACATAGGCTATATTATATTTTCAAAAAAATTAGGGATCCTTAATAAAACTCCAATAATGTACAAAAGGTGTAAAAAAATAAGAAAACCGAAGCAAAGCGAGGGCGGTTAGATACTCGTATTATATAATTTGACATTGGCAAATCTTATAAATTTTCAATCCAAAGTGTAAGCTTCTTCTTCAAGCTTGTATTGAAACTGGTTACATAGTATGTACACGCAATGGGTTTCGCTGAACTGAACTACTTCACATGATCATTTGTATTTTATTACAATCCTGATGCTACACTCAGAATTGGCTCTAGAAGTCTAGACGAGGGAACTCATTGATAAATAACAACACCAAATGAAGTTTTAACTATGTATCCATTCAATTATAAAAGTTCTTTCTAAAGTCCATTTTTTTTAATAATTTGACTGGAACTGATCTCAACGATGGATGGTATCAATGATTGATGGTCCCTAAGTTCAACGATTTTCATAAAGTTCTTTTGTTCACATTGTCACAGTCTGTGCCCTCTGGTGAACCGTGAAGGTCACGGCAGGATCGACGAATGTTTACAAGGAGCAGGTTTCTTTATTAATCACGAGTAACCGCCCTCGCTTTGCTTCGGGTTTCTTATTTTTTTACACCTTGGGTTACATTATTGGAGTTTTATTAAGGATCCCTAATTTTTTTGAAAATATAATATAGCGTATGTTACTCGGGGATAGTGTAGCTTTTCAACAGCGAAAGAATTTTTCAAATCGGTTCAGTAGTTTCGGAGCCTATTCAATGCAAACAAAAAATCAAATCTTTCCTCTTTATATATTAGTATAGATTACCGTACGTTTATTAATAATAATTTGGTGTAAATATTGTCAACTGAAATATTTAGCTCTCCCGCAATATCCAAATAAATGTTCTGTCAGGGAAGCCGGGTACCTGTTGCTCGCATTGCTTAAATATCGTAGTTAAAATTAATTCGAGGAATAGCAAAACTGTACGTACCTAATACTGAGCTGTCGGTGCTAAATTCACAATTCATTGTTTTCTTTAATTCAGTTCATTAAATCTAATTGATCACTAAAAATATTATTTTAGCTTTACTTCATTCATTCGTGCTCTAAGAAAGCTTTTACCTACATACAAACTAAGTGTAGAGGCACAGGACTTGCATGATATAATTTGTAGTCATTAGTACATTAACTAGTGTGGCTTGTGTACAATCCCGCACGCCTCACACACCAATACCATACCATACCTCCCAACTCCAGGTTAGAGCAGGGTATTTTTGCCGTAATTCGCGTCTATGTATGTGTATTCGCGTATGTGTCTGTATCTGTGGATCTGTATTTATGTCTGTGGCATCGTAGCTCTCCAACGAATGAATCAAATTTGATCTAGTTTTTTTTATCTGAAAGGTTACTTAATCGAGAGTGTTCTTAGCGTAATTAAATGTCTGGAGTTTTTTAAATTTTAATTTAAGATTATCTTTAATTTGGGACCGATTTAAACCCAGAAAAATTGAATGGTCCTACTTTACAAACTGCCGGCGAACGGGCTAACAAATCACATCATGTGGGGACGGAAATGGGACGGAAAATCTTCCAAATAACCCGCCTCGCATATTGTGAGACGTTTGTTAAAATTGTCCCCCGAATACACGGATGTTGGATAAGTAAGCCTTCCTTAATATAACAGAGCTTCTCAGATACAGACTTGACGAGAATGAATACGTGGAAAAGGGTTGAGGGCACTTACAGTAATTGAATCATTAGGTACTTCTGTTGACTATTATTTATTTCTTTATTTATTTAGTTTTATGGATCAGAAAATATTTGCACAATAATTATTTTGTGAAATCAACACCGTTGACAACACATTATTGAAAGTAGTTGGAATAAATTTGAAGTGATTATAAAAGATTTATCAGACTTGTTTGTAAGCTAAGTTTTAAAGCAAGGGAGTTGACTGATTTAATAATTTAAAAGGTACAAACATGTGATTTATGATCATGACGGTTCATAATTTATCACTGACATTAATTTTATATTATTGACATCATTAGTTAATTAATTGTTCGTTATGTATTGTTATTATGTATTTAATTTTAATTTATGTATTTAATTTAAATTTATTTTAAATTGATTTTGAGTAATTCATGAAATTATTATAATTGTTATTTTACAACATTTTGCAACACCCATAAGTGACACATGTAAGTTCGTTTAGCATACTGTTTGTACCACCTTTATCTACTACATGATTGCAATAAATTAATTTGATTTGAACATAATTATTAAGTTTAACTTTAAACCTTTTGTTTATCCTTTAAAATTTTTGTTTGTAGATGGAAACCAAATCCACCAAATAGATATTTAATTTAGCAAAAATTTCCGGTAGAGCGAAGTTCATCGAACCCGGCGATCAAAGTATAGAGCCTCATTTTGCGAGGACAGCTATCGAAAGCGATAAATTATGTTGTGAATTACACCTAAACAGAAGTTATCGGGAGACACGATCATTGTTTAGGCCATTTAATAATAATAAATAATAAACAAAGAAACAGCCTGGTATAATAATTAAATTTACTTAATCTGTGATAATTCTGTGGCGCGGGTTTATTCCTTCCGTTCCTACCCCCGCCCCCTCTCCCCTCACCAAGCGGCGCACGATTGGTGCTGCGACGGACCTCGGAGACAGTAATTTTCAAACGGCGTAAAGCAAACATCGATAGCATCATTTTCTTTGCAATTAACCCGATAGTACGGGGTTAAAGGTTTAGTGCACTAATAACCAAGAAAAGTAACTGATTAGTGTTATTGTGTAGTGAGAGTGGCCACTCAAACCCTAATTGAAACCTAACTTCGAACATATAGGGTAAAGTCTAGTAATATTGGCACTCCCCCAACGATTGACACCTTTTTCGTATTATGTCCTAAACTAAGCATAAATTATTATTTTTAAGTATGGTAACTTTACTTTTAATTAGTAAAATTTTCATTTCATAAAATGGCAACATTTTCGTAGTTGATTTTCCCGCCATTTTGTATCTGTCGATTTTTTAAAAGTAGCGGGACACGTGGGTTGCAGTAGACTGATGAAAATTAAGAAAAACAGAAGGCGGGACTAACATTGTGTGACGATTTTTATCGCCCCTGGTAAGTAAATATATAAGTTTGGTGTTGTTTCTGTTAAATTATATCGTAAATAGATGTGGTTTTCACGATTTTACTAACTTTGCCTTAGGAAACATTACGTTTTGCTAGTGCCAATCATTACATTTTTATTTGTACTAGGCTGTAACGATTGACACCCCGTACGGATCAAAATATTTTTACGTAGAAATTAGAAACTGTTGAAATACACAGTTATTTATCAGCAGGGAGCAATTGCCCTCGCTTCGCTTCAGGTATCCTATGCCTTAGTACCCACACTACCCAACTCAAAAAAAATTTTACACGCGATTTTTTAAATTGGTGACTTTATTTGTAAACCGATTGAAACAGAATTAAGATCTAAGTGTTACTCTTTAGAGTACGTTGTTGATTGATTGTTAGGTTGTACGAAATTTGCCATTCATCATCATCATCACCATTCATCATCATCATCACCACCATCCATCATCATCATCATCACCAAAATTCATCATTATTACCATCATCGTCATTATCACCATCATCATCATTCATCATTATCATCATTCATCATCATCATCATCATCCTCCATCATCTCCAGTCATCATTATCATCATAACCATTCATCATCATCATTGATATCCATTCTTTTGGGATGAAAAGCAGGATACTGTAATTTTAATTCATAAACATCCAAACATCTAAACCTAACATCTAAATTTTAATAGAATCTGGATCTAATTCTAAATTCTCGCGGACGAAGTCGCGGGTAGAAGCTAGTGTACTCATAAATAAATAAAAAGTAACAAAAAATAATAATTTCATTTACATAAACTCTAAAACTCCCTGTAGGTACTTAGCTTTTCAATGCGAATTAATGTACCCACTAGGTGTCAATCGTTACAGTCTCGCAGGGTGTCAATCGTTACATCAGGGTGTCAATCGATATAGTTTTGAGCCCTTTTAGTTTGAAACATTATTTTTCCTTGATTAAATTATTTAAACTGCACTAAAATTCATATTAATCTTCTCCTTGATAATTAAACATTATATTTAAAACAAAGAAATATTGGATTTTTAAAGCAAACAACATTAAAATGACAAAAAATGTTGAGAAAACGCTTAGGGTGACAATCGTTGGGTATTTTACCCTACCTAAGTGCCGGCCGGCACGTGGCTTCAACGAGAGGAATCATCCAACTTCGGTGAGTCTCCATATATTTTACCTTCCAAGCCCTTCCAGGTCTACCGTTTTTTTATTCCTTCGAACCAGCGCAGACATTTTATTGGTCACTTCGGCCGTGGATAGCTTGAAAACAATTTAAATTGCCACCATTTGCCGGCCGCCATTTTGTAACTGCGTAATACTTGGCTGTTTCAGTGTTTAAGATTTAACTATTAATTTATCATGGCTACTTCTAAATCACTAGACCAATCATTTGAACGCAAAATGCGTAGATTACAGGCTAAAATTAATACCTACTTTGCTAGAATGCAACATACTTTCGATAGTTCATTAAACGTTCATACAACGGAGCAAATAGACACATTTCTGTCTAACGCAAGTACCATTGATATTATACGATCGGACTTTGTGGGTGCATTAGACGAGCGCAATGATTTGTTGTTATCGCAAGTTGACGCAGGTGATCCGGACTATTCATCCATGCTCGCCTTTGAAGATCTTTACGCGCGGGTAAAATTTAAATACTCGCAGCTATCGTCGTCGCGTCTCAATACGCAAAATACGACAACAATTGAGAGCAAAATAGCCTCTCAGAAACAAAGCCCGAAATTACCGCGGCTTGAATTAATGCCTTTTAATGGCGAACTTGAAAATTGGCCGATATTTTATGAAACATTCAAAAGTAGTATACACGAAAATGAAGACTTGACAGATATCGAAAAAATTCAATACCTAATGGGTCGACTTACCGGGAAGGCCCAGACGATCTGTCAAGGTTTCATGCCTACGGCAGAAAATTATTCCGTTCTCTGGCAAACATTAGTCAAAAAATACAATGATAAACGCGTGCTGGCTGCTTCATACTTTGAGAAATTATTAAATTTACCTTCGGTTAATGAAGATGTTTCGAATAGCCTAGATTCATTTATTGATAAATACTCATCTTTAGTAAGTTCATTAAAACAATTAAAACTGAACAGCTTAGAAGACTTTATTCTAATTCATATTGGTTCCAAAAAGATAGGTATAAATATGATTAAAGCATTTGAATTGCATCATCAACAGGGTTGTTCCGTAAAGGTTTCAACATTCATTGAATTTGTACAAAATCAGTCATATATTTTACAACGCGCTAATAACGTCGTAGGTATAAAGCAGTCTAGCAGCGGGTCACGTTCTTCGAAAGGTTATTCATCTGTTCCAGCTTCCCGTCCCGGTTTTAATAGTAATAAAGTAACTAAAACCTTTATTATTCATGATCAAAAGAAATGCGTTTGCTGTGGTAATGCTGACCATTTTCAGTTGCGGTTGTGTAAAAAATTCAATACTTTATCGCCCACGGAACGTTACGATTTGATTAAATTGAATAATGGCTGTGTCAATTGTCTCAGTAAAGACCACACAGTTCGCCAATGTACTTCTGAATCTAGGTGTACTACATGTTTACGTAGTCATCATTCATTACTTCATTTTCGCACGGATTCGAACTCGAACCCGCGTTCCATACCGCGTTCCAACTCGGTGAACGATAAGCGCACACAGCGAGCTAATTCAGCTATACAAGCCGTGACGTCACAGGCGAATTCACATCCTTCAGCGGCGCAAGAACCCGCTGCCGTGTCCTTGTGTGCTATCAACGCAAACTCGTTACAAACGAGCGCGAGCGCATCACGCGATAATATCGGCGACGGCGTGTCGATTGCGCGCTCGGCTTCGTCCGGTCATACCATCCTCCTAGGCACCGCGCAATGTAATGTAATCGATAACGCGGGGAACATACATGTCGTTCGTATACTAGTTGACAGCGCGTCACAGCGGGATCTAATTGATGGGTTATAGGGGTATAAATTATCTACAACGTGGATTAAACAAGATTTTATTCAGACACCACACAGTCAGAGAGCGAGTACATACAGAAGAGAGAGAGCTTACTTTTACTAGCGATACATTTTAGAAAAACGTCAGACATGACAGTGTCAAACCAAATTGACAAGATTGAATTGCGTTTACTACCATAGATAATCTATTGCAATAACACTGCCCCTTAAACCAATACAATCTGAATCATTTACTTTAATTAACAATGCTTGGGCATATGCTATAATTATCTACTACGCTATACGCTATTCCAAACAATTAACAATTAAAAAAAAATAAGAACAACTAATCTTATGTTAGCTTAACAGACATAACATAACATAACAAATAACTAAGTTATTTTATGTACCCACTACCTAAGTATATATAACATACTACTATGTACTCTGCTACTAACATGAAAGTAATTTAATATGCAAACAAATTCACTTAATAAATTTAAACATGAAAGATACAAATTTATTATGTTTCTCTTTTGTTAAAGGTTTAGTTAATATATCTGCCAACATATTATCTGTACATAAGTATCTAACTGTTATGCTACCATCATTCACAACTTGTCTAATAAAGTGATGTCTTACATCTATATGCTTAGTTCGAGAATGATAAAGTACATTTCTACATAGTTTTTGAGCAGACTGATTGTCATTATATATAGTTACATTTATAGACTTATTAAGAATTTCACCCAAAAATGTACGAATAAATAAACCCTCTTTACATGCATCAGACATTGACATGTATTCAGCTTCAGTGCTTGATAAAGCTACTGTTTTTTGTTTGCGACTTTCCCAAGATATTATTGACTTACCAATTTTGAACACATAGCCAGTATATGATTTGCGATCTAAACCATCATTGGCCCAATCAGCATCAGCATATGCAGTTACATCTAGCCCACCTTTCTGAAATGTTAAACAAAAATTTAAAGTACCTTTCAAGTACCGCAGGACTCTTTTGGCTGCTTTCCAGTGAATATCTGTATATGAGTCGTTGAACTGACTGAGATAGCTCACTGCATGTGCTATGTCTGGTCGACTACATACAGCTATATACATGAGTGAACCTATGAGACCTCTGTAATCTAAAGAATCCTTCTTTGTACTTCCACGAAATAGTTTAAGACCTGTTTCCATGGGAGTCTGAGCCGGTTTACAATCATTCATTTTATACTTTTGTAATACTCTTTTAATATAAGCAGACTGATCAAGAAAAATTGTATTTTTCTGTCTAGTTAATCGCATTCCTAAAACTTGATGAGCTGCCCCTAAATCTGTGACGTCAAATTCTTCTTTTAATCTGCTTTCTATTGAAGATTTTTCATGACAATTAGGTGTGTAAAACAATATGATATCGTCAACATAGAGTGCAATAATTATAAGTGAATTATTATTTGACTTGTAATACACACATGGTTCTGATGATGACTTAGAGAAATTTAACTTGTTACACAAAACATTATCTATTTTCTCATACCAAGCCTTTGAAGCCTGTTTCAAGCCATATATGGCTTTATCAAGCTTATAAATTTTATTTTCCTGACCTGTAACCTCGAAGCCCTCAGGTTGCTCCATGTAGACATTTTCCTTGAGATCACCATTGAGAAAAGCAGTTTTTACATCAAGATGTTGAATATTCATGTCATATCCAGCAGCTATAGCCAGTAAGGTACGTATTGTTGAATATCTTACCACTGGTGAAAACGTTTCCTCATAGTCTACACCATATTTCTGTGCACAGCCCTTGGCTACCAAGCGCGCCTTGCATTTTAAAATTTCACCATCCAGTCCACGCTTTATTTTGAACACCCATTTACATTTAATGGGTTTCTGAGAATTTTTACGGTCAATCAAGGTCCAACATTTATTTTTAATAAAAGAGTTGTACTCACATGACATTGCATCTTTCCAATTTCTAGCATCTGGCCCGTTCAATGCTTCCTGTACTGACTGGGGAGTATCTCTGTCACTTGTACCTTGCACAAAGCCAGCATACATTGTATCTGATGTATCATATTCCGAATCCGCTGAGGTTTCTGCCTCTGGAATATATGTTTCATCCGAAGTATTGTGCTCAAATGAGCTCTCAGAATCATCCACTGTGTATGTACTCGCTCTCTGACTGTTTGGTGATAAGGGTGTTTCCAAATTAGTGTCATCAGAGGGGTCCATATCCACAATAGATGTTTCCGATCGTGCTACACACAGGGGTTCACTCATAATATTCATACCATTTATATCATTACAAGTTGGTACAAATGTATGACCTTGAGGGTTATCATCATGTGACACTAATTTAAGGATATCATTTTCCAAAAATGTTACATTCCTCGCTTTGATACATTTAGAAGGATGTGCAGGATCAATTAATCTGTAGCCTTTAGTATCATCACAATATCCAACAAATATGTAGCTTTTGCATTTTGCATCTAATTTTGTTCTGTGAGAATTTAATGCATATGCCATTGAACCAAATATGCGTAAATGTTCAACTGTTACCTTTTTATTAGTCCATTTTTCTTCAGGAGTCATTCCCAATACAGCTTTAGTGGGACATCTGTTTCTGACGTAGACAGCTGTGTTTACAGCTTCTGCCCAAAACTTGTGATCCAGGCGTGCATCCTGCAGCATACATCTTGCAGTTTCCATTATTGTTCTATTTGCTCGCTCTGCCACACCGTTCTGTTGGGGCGAGTGGGGAACTGTTGTTTGATGTCGAATCCCACTTGATTTTAATAGAGCCTGAAAATCAGAATTAATGTATTCACCGCCATTATCACTTCGTAAGATTTTAATTTTTTTATCTGTTTGATTCTCAACTAAATTCTTAAATTCTTTGAATTTACTAAAAACCTCATTTTTATTTTTGATGAAATATACAAAAGTTTTTCTTGAGAAATCATCTATAAATAAAACAAAGTATCTTTTACCACTAATTGAAGCACAAGGCATAGGACCACAAACATCTGTGTGAACCAATCCTAAAATTTCAGTAGCTCTGCTGTATGTTTTTTTTTGGAAAAGGTAGTTTACTTTTCTTTCCCTCTATGCAAGCTACACATGATTTAAAGTCATTATTATAAGAAATACCTGAAACCATACCTCGCCTGAGTAATTCCATACTTCTCCTGTTGAGATGCCCGAGCCGTCGATGCCAAACCTGCTCTGATGGTTTGTTATCACAGTTAACATTGACAGTTGTCACTTTATTGGCCTGCGGATACCCACCTTTACTGTCAGATGCTGGCTGAAAAGTGTTGAGCCTATAAACGCCATCGACTTGTGTGGCGCTAGCAATGATTACCCCATTGTCCAGTATTTGACAATCACTGGAGCTGAATACAACTTTATAGCCCTTGTTTATCATAGCACTAACTGACAATAAATTAGTAGTTAAATTAGGAACATAGTATACATCACTTACAGTCTTTACACAACCATTCCTTAATTTTATTTTAACATTTCCTTGTCCCGCAGTCAATAATGTCTCACCATTTGCAACTTTGACTTCCAATGAATTATTATTGTTTACAAAATTCCTCATGAGACTCCGGTCGTGACACATATGACTTGTTGCACCACTATCTACATACCATGAATCTCCACTGATATTCATCGATAGTGCTGTGAGCAGTACCTTGGACGATTCTGCCTTGGTCTTACAAGTAGTTTTCTTCTTGTTGACTTTTGGACAATCTTTTATAAAGTGACCAGCCTTTTTACATCCGTAACATTTAGGCTGCTTCCGCACCGCCACCAACGCAGTCACATTCTCATGTTTGTCATCACGTCTCATGTTCTCTTGAAGTAATTTGCTCTTGACTAAATCAGTAGACAGTTTTATATTGGAGTTTTCCATCGCCATTATGAGTGGATCATAGTCCGGTGTCAGACCACTTAACATGATAACTGCTATAAAATCATCTTCCAGTGATGATCCTATATCACTTAGTTGCTGTGATATTTCTACGATTTTGTTCACATAGGCCTCCATACTTCTACTTTCATTAAGTTTTGTACTGAACAGCAATCTTAATAAGGCTAATCTACGGCACAGACCTTTATCTTCGTAGGCTCGTTGGAGATTTTGCCATGCTTGATGCGCCGACGTCGCATTCCGGACATGTGCAAACGCCGCTGGTTGCACCGACAACGCGATTCGCGCCAATGCCTTTTGACTTTTCTTGATGCCTTCTTTTTCAGATTGTTCTTCTTCCACGTAACTCCATAAATCTTCGTGAATTAGTATCATTTTCATTAGAAACTTCCATGTATTGTAATTATCGATGCCATTTAGTTTTTCCAATGTTGGCATTGTGTTGCCGCTGGTTGCCATTTTGTACCGCGTGTCGTGTGACGAGATAAAAAACGCAAATTTACGTAGTTTCGTGAAAATATTATTGTACTATTATTCACACGCGATTCTGGGCCCATAACCTGATGGGTTATAGGGGTATAAATTATCTACAACGTGGATTAAACAAGATTTTATTCAGACACCACACAGTCAGAGAGCGAGTACATACAGAAGAGAGAGAGCTTACTTTTACTAGCGATACATTTTAGAAAAACGTCAGACATGACAGTGTCAAACCAAATTGACAAGATTGAATTGCGTTTACTACCATAGATAATCTATTGCAATAACACTAATAACTATTAAATGTTGTAAGAAATTAAATTTACAATTATTTCATTCTCCGACTAAATACGTATATGGTGTAGGTGATCATACTAATCCCGTCGAGGGTTTTACACGAATAACGTTGCGTTCTCGATTGGATGATACGATAAGTTTTACGATTGAACCTTTAGTGACTCGTCGCATTACAAGCGAATTACCTTCCGCTAAAATTAATAGCGAACAGCTGGAATATTTAAATGAAATTCCACTGGCGGATACCTCGTATTCGGAACCTAGCGATATCGACTTATTAGTTGGTTCGGATTTCTTCGCTCGTATTATACGGCCGAATATTATCGCCCGAAAAATTACCGAACCCGTGGCTATAGAAACCTTATTAGGTTTCATAGTCTACGGTCAGGCGCCGGTCGTGTACCCTGATACCGATGTGCATACTTACTGCACACTCGATAGTACAAGCTCAATAGAAACCTCACTCGCTCGGTTTTTCGAATTGGAGGACGTACCATCCGCGAATATTCTTACTCCGAATGAGCAGGAATGCGAGAAGTTTTACTCTGAGACAACTGTGCGTGATAATGACGGTCGTTACATCGTTGCACTGCCTTTCAAGGACGACCCTATTCAATTAGGAGACTCCATGCAGGCTGCCACGCGTAGGTATTTATCTCTGGAACGTAAATTATCATTAAATTCAGATACTAATTTGGAATACCATAAAGTTTTTACTGAATATTTAGAAAAGGGCTATTTAGTTCCCGTAAATAATAATAATATGGACTTTAATTGTCAATATGTAATTCCACATCACGTCGTTATGCGGCTTGATAAGAGCACCACCAAATTACGTGTGGTACTCGACGCAAGTATGAAAAGTCAGTCAGGGTTGTCACTCAATGATTTATTACATGTCGGCCCTAACTTACAAAATGATTTATTCAAAATTATACTAAACTTTAGATTATTTTGCGTTGCGATTAGTGCGGACATCCGACAGATGTACTTACAAATATTAGTGAGGAACGAAGATAGGCGTTTTCAAATGGTTTTATACCGAAAAGGAGCTGACCGGCCGCTTCGACTGTATCAGATGACGAGAGTACCATTTGGCTTGAGTAGTAGCCCGTTTCTCGCCATCAGAACGGTCCGTCAGCTGGTCGCAGACGAGGCGGCGCGGTTCCCGGTCGCCGCTCCCGTTGCTGAGCGCGACTTATACATGGACGACCTCGCCACCTCCTGTAGGACTTCTTCTGAAGGGGTTCGACTATCGCGCGAATTAATCGATATGTTTCATGCTGGGGGGTTTGATTTGGTAAAGTTTTCGAGTAATTCTTTGGAGGTCATGAAAAATATTCCGCCTTCTGCTCGTGTATCTAACGACGTGGATTTTAGTCCCGACGATTCATTAAAAATATTGGGCCTTCGTTGGTTACCGGCTGAAGATTCATTTGCCTTTACAGTAAACGTACGCGAATGCGAATGTACTAAGCGTAATATTTTGTCGGCCGTTGCCAGATTGTGGGATTTAATGGGATTCGTGGCCCCAGTCACGTTAATAATAAAAATTATAATACAATCGTTATGGGCGAATCACATTGATTGGAATGATAAACCGCCTCAAGACATAATAACATTGTGGCGTCAGATCGAAACGGAATTACCGGTCTTGGAAAATATTAGAATACCCAGACATGTAGGATTCAATTCTCAATGTATAGTAACAATTTTGGGCTTCGCGGACGCCTCCGAAAAGGCTTACGGTGGCGTCGTTTATTTGCACATTTATTTTCCGAATGAAAATAAATTAATTATTAATTTAATATGCGCTAAATCGCGAGTCGCTCCAATACGTACCGTTTCATTAGCTAGATTAGAACTTTGTGGCAATTTGATTTTGGCAAAATTAATGCGTTTAGTTATTGATACTTATTCTGAACGCGTCAAAATTAATGGTGTTTATGCATTTACCGATAGTACAGTGGCACTGGCATGGATCAATGCGCCTGCGTCCCGGTGGCAAACGTTTGTCGCTAATAGGGTTGCCAAAATTCAGGAACAAATACCTCCTAATAATTTCTATTTTATATCTGGCAAAGAAAATCCTGCCGATTGTTTGTCACGTGGCTTAACACCTGAGCAACTAAGGTCACACCCACTTTGGTTTCACGGACCTCATTTCGCTCGACTGCCAGTGTCCCAGTGGCCCATGCATAAATGCGACCCCACTACCATTAATGAAGCCCCTGAAAAGAAATCACAGGTATTAGTGGCAGTGGAGAAGACTCAACTTCCTTTGCTAGTTTCAGTTGCTTTGAGAATTTCATCTTGGACAAAATTAATTAGAGTTGTAGTTTATATTTTACGATTTTGTAAAAAATTACCTAAGAGGTTCGAATTATCTCATTTAGAATACGCCGAGTTGTTAATAATTAAACAGTTGCAATATTTTTACTTTAGTGACGAATTTACAAAAATTAAAGCTAACAAACCTTTGTCTCCTGCTTTTCAAAAATTAAAAGCTTTCGTGCATAACGGTATATTTCGCGTCGGCGGACGTCTAAGTAATGCAGATTTGCCTTATGATAGCCAACATCCGATACTGCTTCCGTCGCGAGATCATATTGTTAATTTAATAATCGATTATTACCATCAAAAATACTTGCATACTGGACCTCAGCTTTTGATCTCATTATTACGTCAAAAATATTGGATTCTCTCAGCGCGTAATATTGTTCGTAAAAGAGTGCAGCTGTGTAATATTTGTTTCAAATATAAACCTAAAAATGAATACCCTTTAATGGCGGATTTACCTGCCGCCCGGGTGCAAGAAGCTAAGGCGTTCTTTCACACTGGAATAGATTACGCGGGTCCTCTGCGCGTTATACCTTTTCGTAAGCGTGGTGTACGTAGCATGAAAGCGTATATTTGTTTCTTTGTGTGTCTTGTCACAAAAGCGGTACATATTGAATTGTCTAGCGACTTAAGTACCGAGTCATTTTTAAATTCATTTAAGCGTTTCATTTCTCGGCGTGGTCCTATTAAATACGTTTATACCGATTGTGGTACGAATTTTATTGGCGCGAAATCGTATCTCAACGAAATTTATAAATTAACATCGTCTAAAAATTATCGCGAGGAGTTAGCATCCGAATTATCGACTAATTCGATTGAATGGAAGCTGAACCCCCCCTCTTCCCCTCATTTTGGCGGAATTTGGGAAGGTAACATCCGCAGTGTCAAAATGCATTTACAAAAGGTAGTTGGTAATCAACTGCTTACCGTTGAAGAGATGACTACTCTTCTAACTCAGATCGAAGCTGTGTTAAACACGAGACCATTATCCGTGCTGAGTTCAGACCCGTCTGAACCGCTGGCTCTGACACCAGCTCACTTTTTAACTTTGACTCCGCTAAAATCATTTCCCTCTGAAACTGTCTCAGAAGGTGTCAGCATTATCGACAGGAAACAAATGGTTGATAGTCTTATATTATCGTTTTGGCGGCGTTGGAGGCTGGAATATTTGAATACCTTACAGTCTCGTAATAAATGGTTGCAAAATTCCTCCGAAATTAAAGAGGGCACCATTGTACTGCTTCAGAATGAGAATAGTCCCCCATTGGATTGGCCTCTGGGCATTATCGATAGGGTTATTCCAGGAAAGGATGGAGTAGTGCGTGTCGTCGATGTGCGTACAAGGTCTGGCGTATATCGTAGACCGGTGGTAAAAATATACCCATTACCAACCCAATAAATTTAAAATTTAACATTATACAGTCCACTTAATTTAACTTAACTTACTTAATTAATAATAATAATATGCATATTTTTTGTTTATTAACATTTAAAATTATCTTTGATAAAAAAAAATGCGTAATTCTGCTTCAATTTAATTTTATGTTGAAAGAACGGGGTTCTGTCAAGCTGGGGGGCATGTTTAGGCCATTTAATAATAATAAATAATAAACAAAGAAACAGCCTGGTATAATAATTAAATTTACTTAATCTGTGATAATTCTGTGGCGCGGGTTTATTCCTTCCGTTCCTACCCCCGCCCCCTCTCCCCTCACCAAGCGGCGCACGATTGGTGCTGCGACGGACCTCGGAGACAGTAATTTTCAAACGGCGTAAAGCAAACATCGATAGCATCATTTTCTTTGCAATTAACCCGATAGTACGGGGTTAAAGGTTTAGTGCACTAATAACCAAGAAAAGTAACTGATTAGTGTTATTGTGTAGTGAGAGTGGCCACTCAAACCCTAATTGAAACCTAACTTCGAACATATACCTAAGTGCCGGCCGGCACGTGGCTTCAACGAGAGGAATCATCCAACTTCGGTGAGTCTCCATATATTTTACCTTCCAAGCCCTTCCAGGTCTACCGTTTTTTTATTCCTTCGAACCAGCGCAGACAATCATATTAGTCGCCTGTTACTTATGCTAAACATTGGAGAAATGATAAATAGTAAAATCACTTTAAAAAAATGAAATGTCCATTGCTGTAATCTAATATTAGACACACTGGTTGAGTGCAGACGACAAGACGAGTCGAGACGAGAGTGGCGGACGGCTCTCGAGACAGTGGAACCGCTTAGAGGTGTGAGCTACAGCGAGCGCCCCGCGAGCCCGAGACCTTAATACACTTATGAACACTTCAATCTGCTAAAATTGGACTTTATACAAAAAGTGCTCAAAATTATGATATCCAAGAACCTCTTTAGACCAAAATTAATACGATCACTTTTTCATCTTAACTTTGGAAGTATATTTAGTCTATAGTAGTACTGTAGGTATTGCCACCTTATTAACGACCTACGTACATTAAGTTAGTATTAGTCTACTTTGCAACAATCCGCGGATAACATGTATGATGGTATATACTTTAAGACATGCGTGGCACCTCCCTCCCTCCCACAACGGAAACATGCACTACAATAATTAAAAGTATATACCAACATACATACCAGCACCAACACGTGTTTCGCCCCGAAACGGAGCATCATCAGGGTAAGTTGACTCTACGATGGTTAGTCGCAAAGTGAACATCGTTCACTGAGCGTGGCGTATTTATACCCTACTCGCCCACTGGTTATCTAATGACGTTGTTGATAATTAGTGATTCACGCCGGCAGAAACCGGGTCTGACGTAATCTGGTGATTATTACTGTTGGAAATCCTCAGTAAAGGCGAGTTGGATACATTAATTTGTTCATTCAGCAGTGTAAAACTTGGGTTATTATTATGTTTTATTATTTCTAACTGCTCTAGTATATTTAATTTAAAACCCTTTTCCGATTTATGTAATATATTGTATGTATGGTTACTAGTTAAACTGTGACCTGATTCTATTAAATGTTTAGCAAAGTTAGACTTATCCGCGTGACCATTCCTATATGCGGCCATATGTTCCCGGTAACGTGTGTCAAAATTTCTACCAGTTTGACCCACGTACACGCCATTACAATCAGGACAAACAATCTTGTAGACACCTGATTGTTCATGTCTACCTCTTTTATCTTTACAGTTTGTTATAGATTGCAAAGAATTGTTTGTTCTGAATGCAACGAAGATGTTGTTACGACGGAGCGTTTTTGCGATTCGCTCTGAAATTGGACCGAGATAGGTTAAACTAGAACGATATTTATTGGGAGTTATATCTTTGGGAGCCGCATACAAGAGATCACGCACCATTAAGCCTCTCCTCTTACGGATGAGACCATCCACCATCTCCCTACCATACCCATTGGCAACAGCAATGTGATAGATGGTATTTAATTCTTTTTGGTAGTTCCGAGGTGATAATGGAACACACATTAATCTGTTAACATAGCAGTGGAATGCTGCCATTTTATGTTGCCATGGATGGCAGGAGGACGCCGGAATGACAGCATCCGTATATGTTGGTTTGCGGAAAATTCCAAAGTCATGTCTATTGTTTTTCCGAGTAATGGTGAGATCTAAAAAGTTCAAGGAATTATTAACTTCGACTTCAAGTTTGAATTTAATTTTGGGATGGATTGAAGTCGAAGTTAATAATTCCTTGAACTTTTTAGATCTCACCATTACTCGGAAAAACAATAGACATGACTTTGGAATTTTCCGCAAACCAACATATACGGATCATAGACTTAAATATATAGACACGCTGTTGTTAACAAATTTCGTGTCACGCTTTCGTGCCACAGAGTACTCAATCACAGAGTCAATATGCGCCCAGTGTTGCCAACACCCTACTCCGAAAGAGATCATGGATACATTACTATAACTGGACATATACCATGGATATATTACTCTGTCTGGATTACTTTGTAGAGGTACCTGAGGATTAATTACGTCATAACGGAATGACCATTGTGTTCATCCATTCATTGTGCATCTGTAATCCCAGGATATATCATTCAGCTGTGTTAATTTTTTTTATAAGTGTTATGCACTTAAAATAAAAGAAATGTACCGTAATAAATTACATTGTTTCATTTCATTATCACCTTCAACATCCGTTTTCATGACGTAAGGACAATTTTGAAGAAATTATAATAAAATGTGTTAATACAATAATATATTTTTTTTACCACCAGAAAAATTATTAGAAAACATTTGGAAAATAGGACATAACACCCCACAATTATGAAGGATAATCTCAATCCGGTCTGCGATTGGTCAAATAGTCATTCCGTTGTGACGTCATCTGTCTTCAAGTACCTCGAAGTTATGTATCCAGTTAAAAGTTATAATTATATCCATGGCGACAATCATACGATTTATGCCTTTTTCCAGTTCATCTCGGAGTGACTACTATATATTTTTTTAACATCGTAAGTAAACATTAATAATTTAAATATGTATTTGTATGCATTGTTAGAAAATTATGTACGAGTATAATAGGTTCATGATAATAATTATTTTATGTTCATAGATTTATCAATAGATGGCGCACATTATAATTACCTATGTCCCGATATTTCTACATTTATAATTTTGTATGTTATTATGTAAATTTATATTATAACTAGCTGCCCGGACAGACTTCGTTCTATCAAAAAAAAATTGCAATAAAATAATATTGCGACTATACATTGAGATGTAAGCTATCCTATCTTTCAAGTTGGATCAAACTGCACACGGTGTGCAAAGGGCAATGAACCTAGTTGGCATACCTACAAGTCCGCAATTTTGAAAAAACCTCGATTCGGCGGCCAGTGATTTAAAATATGTCAATCGATAGAATAAATGATTATGATCAAAAAGTATTCAGTGATGAAATGTCGTAAGTGGTATACTTTCTGAGATATTTAAGTTCAAACCCGTAGAAAAATGAAGTAAAAAACTTTGTTTCGGCGGATATTGATAAAACATGTGTCAATCGATAGACTAAGTGATTACGATCAAAAAGTATTCAGTGATAAAATGTCGTAAGTGATATACTTTCTGAGATATTTGAGTTCAAACCCGTAGAAAAATAAAACATTGGTAATTGTCTTTTTTATTTATTAGTGGATCAACACTATAACTATATACATATAAAATATCACAATATCATTAACAAAACTAAATAAATACATATTTACATATATACATATTATATTATATATTAAGTACATAAATATTTATAACTACGTATATAACATGTGGTTGAAGACCACGGGCGAGGACATTCTAATTGCTTCAGGTAGTGCTGCCGGACGTGATTCTTGAAGGAACTTTTGCTAGTCTTGATGTCTACAAGCAAGTAGTTCCAGAACAGTATTGCAAAGGAATTCCCGAAATAAGCAGTGCTATGGGTTTCCTTTAAATAAACAAGAGAAGACACATTATTCAAAATAGCATAAAATGTTGAGAGAATTCTGAAGTTTCACCTGTGTCGAATTGGTAGCCATTTAAGTTAGGAATCAAACTGGGAAATGTGGTCATACTTACGTAAGCTGAAGATAGGTATATCGAAGTTTTTTTACTTTATTTTCCTACGGTTTTGAAATCAAATATCTCAGAAAGTATATAACTTACGACATTGTATCACTTAATACTTTTTGATCGTAATCACTTAGTCTATCGATTGACACATAATTTATCAATATCCGCCGAAACAAAGTTTTTTACTTTATTTTTCTACGGGTTTGAACTCAAATATCTCAGAAAGTATACCACTTACGACATTTCATCACTGTATACTTTTTGATCGTAATCATTTACTCTATCGATTGACACATGTTTCATCACTGGCCGCCGAATCGAGGTTTTTTCAAAATGGCGGACTTGTAGGTATGCCAGGTTCCATACAAAACTGTTGGAAGCCCTTTGATTAAAATCGGTTAAGTAGTTAAGGAGTCTATCGCGGACAAACAACGTGACACGTAATTTATATATATAAAGATAAGAAGATTTTATTTTAATTTATAGTTTTACTTATTACTTTTCTTTCAATTTCGTTTTGTAGACCGCCATCTAAAACTAATTAAAGTTTTAGTACCTACATTAAATGAATCGTACTATTTTTTTTCTGCAGCCATCTTAGGAAATACGACTTTTATTTACCCACCGCACGATCTCTCACTCCGCGACGTCTGGCAACCCTGTTCCGTAGTGATTAAGTACTCTGTGTTCGTTCTGTCAAGTTTGGTTCAAGATGTCGGTATTAAATATTTGACACTAAATAATTTTTAAGACTGTAAATAAAAATATAGTTACTTACCAATTATGATTAAATAAAGTGAAATAAAGTTCAAACGTAAATAATGAGAACGTTTTAACTGTGCTCAATAAACAATAATACGTTATTAAGTGTTTTTGAACAGTCGGAGTTTTTCTAACGTGACATTTACTTGTGTAGCTTGCTCGCAGCCGACTAAACTGAGTTGGCCCCAGTTGGGGTCAACACAGGTGAACAAAATGTAAGTACTGAACAGCGTGTCTATATTATTTAGGTCCATGATACGGATGCTGTCATTCCGGCGTCCTCCTGCCATCCATGGCAACATAAAATGGCAGCATTCCACTGCTATGTTAACAGATTAATGTGTGTTCCATTATCACCTCGGAACTACCAAAAAGAATTAAATACCATCTATCACATTGCTGTTGCCAATGGGTATGGTAGGGAGATGGTGGATGGTCTCATCCGTAAGAGGAGAGGCTTAATGGTGCGTGATCTCTTGTATGCGGCTCCCAAAGATATAACTCCCAATAAATATCGTTCTAGTTTAACCTATCTCGGTCCAATTTCAGAGCGAATCGCAAAAACGCTCCGTCGTAACAACATCTTCGTTGCATTCAGAACAAACAATTCTTTGCAATCTATAACAAACTGTAAAGATAAAAGAGGTAGACATGAACAATCAGGTATCTACAAGATTGTTTGTCCTGATTGTAATGGCGTGTACGTGGGTCAAACTGGTAGAAATTTTGACACACGTTACCGGGAACATATGGCCGCATATAGGAATGGTCACGCGGATAAGTCTAACTTTGCTAAACATTTAATAGAATCAGGTCACAGTTTAACTAGTAACCATACATACAATATATTAGGGTGAATATCAGAAACGTGCATTTTTTTTCAATTTTGGTGGCGAAATTTTCTCTTCAGTTTTCGTGAAAAATGAGGACCTGAGAATAGAAAGTCTAAGCTAGAAGAACCTTCAAGAGGTATGAGAATATGTGGATAACTTTTTGAGATATTTAAGTTCAAAGTCTAGTGTGGCCACCAGAATTGAAAATCGCGCACCAAAATCGAAGGTACCCACCAAAATTGAAAATCAGTGACACCAAAATTGGATTTTTCTGGAACATAGGCTCTAAAATCATTGAAATAAAGCTCAAAGTGGCTAATATCACGAATTCTTGGGAATTATCAATAACTTTCATCGTTTTATAAAACTCTCTATTATTAAAAAACATAGATATTGTTACGAACCACGGAACCCCGTGCGGAAAAATGGAACCCTAAATTGTCGAAGACGTCTTTAATCGTTTTATTGCACTATTGTGTTCCGGGCGAATGACCTTCGTTCCTTTGTGTCTTGACCTTGATGCTAACTTTTATGACTGTGTTTTGTTAATTATCTGGATTAGTGCGGTACATTCTCGAAAACCCGCGAACTGAGTTCGGCCACCTATAAAAGGACGCGAATTGGACGTCGTGACTCATTCCAGTTCGGGATTCCGGTTGGGAATCGGGAACGATAACAGCGATACGAGCGATAAGGGAGTCAGGTTTGGGACTCCAGACGGGTCAATACGTGATCAGGGCGATAGTAAGAGGGTGTTGCGCGTTCGTGAACGACTGAGTGACTCTTACGCGGTTGTTAGTGTTAGTGTTAGTGTGTAGTAGTATTGTACCACCTTGTGAGTGAAATAAAGTACTCTTCGGCAACATCAGTGATATTTTTCGAACCCACCCACTAGTAGGACGTAACAATTGGTGTCAGAAATGGGGATGCCACTGACCCCGAGGGAGGCTGAAGAAGGTGTACGTACGCGACGCCAGGCGGCGGATATGACGACTGCGGGAACGACGACCACGACGACGGCGGAGGTGATGACCACCACGGCTGCGGGTTCGGAGACCACGGCAGCCGCACGAGTGGTGACCGCGACAGTTCCTGCCCCTGCTTCTGCTACTGTGACTGCTCCAGGAGGACTGGACCTGTCGGTTCTGCTGGGGGCTATCCAGTCACTGAGGGAGGAGCAGCGGGCAGCCAGGGAGAAGCAGCGTGCAGCCAGGGAGGAGTGGCGTGCAGCCGTCCAGTCCCTGGAGAACAACCTGCGCCGGTCCCTGAAGGACGACATATTGGGGGCCGTGGACGTCGGAGTGGCGAAGATCACAGGCGTGTCGCAGGCGTCGCGGCGCGTGAGCGAGGAAGGAAGCGATGGTGGCGCGGCCGGGGGGATGCCACCGCGGTCAGCGGCCGACCGCGCGGCTATGGCGGCGGTTGAGGAGAGTAAGGAGGAGAGGCCTGAGAGTGAAGAGGACGGTCTCGGAAGTAAGGAGGACAGTCAGTGTACTAGGGAAGATGTCGATGACAGGAAGATGGGCGTGGCCGAGACATGTTCGGATTGCGTACCGACGGAGCTGGGACTGGGCCACGGGCACTCGGATCCGGTCGTGGTAGCAGCGTCGCTACCATTGATGGAGCCGGCCGAGCTGAGCCTGCCCGACGACACCATCCGCGCCGGGCTGCCGTCCGCGCTGCAGCTGAAGGCCGTGGTGTGCGCGTCGCAGATGCACGAACACCTGCTATCTGATGGGTCAAGGCCTGGGTTTCTCATCAGCGACGGTGCCGACGTGGGCAAGGGCCGCGCGATAGCGGGCATCATCCTCGAGAACTACCTGAAGGGTCGCAGGCGCGCCATCTGGGCGTCTGGTTTCAACGATCTCAAGTACGACGCCGAGCGGGACCTGCGCGATACCGGCGCCGGGAAGGTTGAGGACCATCCCTCGAATAAGTTTGAGTACGTGAAGAACTTGTCGGCGGTGAACGGCATCGTGAAGAGGGGCATGGTGTGTAGCGCATACTCGGCGCTGATCGGGAAGATGCAGGCCGACATCAGGTACCGCACGCGCTTCAAGCAGCTGTTGCAGTGGTGCGGGGAGGGCATGCCCTTCCCCACGTTTATGGATTTTAATAGTGCTGTGAAAAAGAGAGGCGTAGGCGCAATGGTGATCGTGGCGATGGACATGAAGCTGCGGGGGATGTATACAGCGCGCCAGCTGTTGTTCCACGGCGTGTCCTTCAGGATCGAGAGAGTCCCGTTCTTTGAGGCCTTTGGAGGGACCTATGATAGGGCCAGCGCGCTGTGGATGGAGGCGATACAGTGGTTCACGGAGGCAGCCAAGCTGATCGTCGCGGAGGCGCGAATGTGTAGAACCATGTGGGGACCGTTCTGGTCCGCGTAAAGAGGCCGGGCTGCCGAAGATTAAATCGAGCGCGACACAGGACAGGCAAGGAGAAGAAGGAAGGCCGAAGATTGTTCGCGTCGATCGGTTGGTTCCGTATCACGGGTCAAATGATGCTCGGGACGAGCATGATTAAGGAGGGGGCAGTGTTACGAACCACGGAACCCCGTGCGGAAAAATGGAACCCTAAATTGTCGAAGACGTCTTTAATCGTTTTATTGCACTATTGTGTTCCGGGCGAATGACCTTCGTTCCTTTGTGTCTTGACCTTGATGCTAACTTTTATGACTGTGTTTTGTTAATTATCTGGATTAGTGCGGTACATTCTCGAAAACCCGCGAACTGAGTTCGGCCACCTATAAAAGGACGCGAATTGGACGTCGTGACTCATTCCAGTTCGGGATTCCGGTTGGGAATCGGGAACGATAACAGCGATACGAGCGATAAGGGAGTCAGGTTTGGGACTCCAGACGGGTCAATACGTGATCAGGGCGATAGTAAGAGGGTGTTGCGCGTTCGTGAACGACTGAGTGACTCTTACGCGGTTGTTGGTGTTAGTGTTAGTGTGTAGTAGTATTGTACCACCTTGTGAGTGAAATAAAGTACTCTTCGGCAACATCAGTGGTATTTTTCGAACCCACCCACTAGTAGGACGTAACAATATTATTATTTAACATCTATCAATCCATTAGCCCTTGGAGTTCCACTGCTGGACACAGGCCTCCCCTAACTTGTGCCTCTCTGACCAGTCCTGTGCCTTCTGAATCCAGCGGGTGCCTGCTGTCTTCTTCAGGTCGTCAGTCCACCTGGTTGGGGGGCTTCCAATGCTCCCTTTTCCATGATGTGGCCGCCATTCGAGGACCTCTTCCCCAATGGTCATCGGTCCTTCGAATTATGTGGTCAGCCCATTGCCGCTTCAGCCGGCGTACTCGATGAGCTATGTCAGTTATTATTGTTCATCTACGTCATTTCTGATTCGTTCACGTACAGAAATACCGAGCATAGCTCTCTCCATCCGCTCTCTCTCCTCTCTCCGTCCTCTGTGTGACTTTGAACTTATAAATAAGGCCAATAGTAATAAAGCACGACGTCTCGGAGCCGTATGTCATCACTGGCTACACACACTGCTTGAACACCTTCGACTTCAGGCACTGAGATAGCCGACAAGATATGATGCAGTTTCCCGAACGCATCCCAATCGAGTTGAATTCTACGAGTGACTTATTTCTCGAAGTTGGACGTACATACATATATGATATGGACATTAGACATGATTTTCATCTTGTCCTTGTTAACACCTACCGATTGTGGCGCTGTTCAATTCCCCTATCATTTTACCAAGTTCCTCCAGATCACGCCAGAATGACTATATCATCGGCATATCGCAAGTGTCTGATGTCTCCATTGACCACGATGATGCCAAGTTGTTTCCATCAGCCTGAACACGTCTTCCAACGCAGCAGTAAACAGTTTAGGAGATATGACGTCCCCTTGCCTGACACCTCTCTGCAGTTGAATAGGGTCCGCAGCTGTGTCGTATACTCTGACGGAAATGGTACCTGATAATTACAAACACTTCAACACCTCGATATGAGAATTAAGTACCGATACTGATACCGATAGAATCAAAGTCTTTCTCATAGTCTACATAAGCAACACGTAACAACAGATTATACTCCTTGGTATTGTATAATCTGCCTCAGTGTGTGTATATTATGGTCCTTGGTTCTGTAGCCTTTCGGAATCCTGCTTGTTCGGGAGGCTGGAAGTCATCGAACCTACCATGCGATTTGTGAGCACCCTCGCAAACGGCTTACAAACGTGGTTCAGAAATGCAATGGGCCTTTAGTTCTTCAAAAGGGCTTTTTGGCCCTTCTTTAAGAACAGAGCCACCACAGTTCTGCTGCACGCTTCCAGGGTAGTTCCAGTATTGATGACGGAAACGAACAGCTATTGGAGCGTCATTAGTAGAGGTTTCCCATCAGCTGTTGTGAATCCGTCATTTCTCGGTGCGTTTTTCTTTTTAAGCTGTTTGAGAGCCTCTCTTATCTTATACTCGTACAGGCAGCGTCCGGGATATCCTGTGTGTAGTGTCGGGTCAATTTAGCTTGCTTGTTATTGTCCTCGCAGGCAGCTGGAGCTTGAGAGGAGGCATACGAACGTCTCTCAGAACTTCAGATTTCGGCGAAACCATGGTGCTGGAATCTGTCTTCTACCTCGTAAGCTGACTTTGCCCAATAGACAGATCCCTGGCGAACACTTTGAAGCCCTAGTTTCGCTCAAGTGGCTCGTTTTAAATTTAGGTCACGCATAAACGCCACCAAAGCCACCAAAATTGAGCCACCAAACTTGGAACCATGCATAAAAAAAATCTTTAAAAATAGGGGTTTTAAGTTACAATTAAATGTATATAACTGTTTATGCGTAATCCAAATCACTACCTTTAACGTGTAGCTTACTATAAAAGCACTTTAAAATAAACAGCAAATCGATCCACCAAAAATTGAACAATTCTTGTCCCCCTGTGCCACCCAAGCGGGTACTTTTGTTTTGGAGGGAAGTCACAGCTCTAATCACATACCCGTTACACTAAAACGTTACCACACAATTGTGCCATGCGAAGTAATAAAACTTAAATGATCGCATACGCAACAAAGTTCATGTTTTAGTAAGTTGAACAAGTGCACCCAAGATTTTGGTTTTTTCTTGGACAAATTTTGATCGAGTATCCTGTGATGTTAAATAAGATTTTATAATATGGTTTAGTCATTTTTAGATAATGTGTCTTATGGGTATACTAACGAAATTATATGTTTTTTATTTTAACATCAATTGTCACTGTGGTGAATGAAATTATATCAAAAAATGGAGCTGGGACATACCACCAAACTTGAATTTTAAGGCATTTTTTTCATCCAGATTTTTTATATACACATATATTTAAAAAAACAATGTGGCCCCAATTAAAAGAAGTTACGTAGTTTACTATATAAAAAAATTAGAAACATTCTATCATTTTACACCTCGATTCTCAACCTGGACAAGTAAAATTTGCCGATTTGATATTCACCCATTACATAAATCGGAAAAGGGTTTTAAATTAAATATACTAGAGCAGTTAGAAATAATAAAACATAATAATAACCCAAGTTTTACACTGCTGAATGAACAAATTAATGTATCCAACTCGCCTTTACTGAGGATTTCCAACAGTAATAATCACCAGATTACGTCAGACCCGGTTTCTGCCGGCGTGAATCACTAATTATCAACAACGTCATTAGATAACCAGTGGGCGAGTAGGGTATAAATACGCCACGCTCAGTGAACGATGTTCACTTTGCGACTAACCATTGCGAGGGGGCAGATCCTCATCTGCACCCTCGCACCATCGTAGAGTCAACTTACCCTGATGATGCTCCGTTTCGGGGCGAAACACGTGTTGGTGCTGGTATGTATGTTGGTATATACTTTTAATTATTGTAGTGCATGTTTCCGTTGTGGGAGGGAGGGAGGTGCCACGCATGTCTTAAAGTATATACCATCATACATGTTATCCGCGGATTGTTGCAAAGTAGACTAATACTAACTTAATAACAATGGATTTCCGCAAAGTAACGCCTGATACTATTAACTAGACCTACGTACAGTTGAGGCCGAGTTGTTTTAATTTTAGATTGCGGGTTGTACCGCCTGAATGTGGTAAAATACAACGGTACTGGCTACACCCGGTGCGGGTTGTACTGTTGTAGCTGCAATGTACCTAATTGCCAACAAATACCAACCGTGTCATCGCGTTGTGTACACGACATTGCGTGTGGTGCGGCTGCGGCTCGCGGCTCGCGGCTCGCGGCGGCGTGTGTTAATGTATGCAATAACACTAATATCTGAAATTGATATGATGGTCCTCGATACGCCAAACACCAATATAACGGAAGCAAAATTGCATGTTGGTTTATTTTATGCAGAAGAGAATCTAGAAATTAGTGATTTCAGTGATCGAGAAGACCACGTCTAGACGTGAGTTATGCCGTCCGCTTTCTGCTATGCTCATCGCGCAATTCAAAGGGTGATCCGACTCCCTGTATTCACATATCCCATAGTATCTTCTCAATTTATTTAGTCATCGTTCTTGTTGTTTTTTCTTGTCATCAATGACGCCTTTGGTGATGCTGAAGACCGCATGGGCGACTCAACGCCATTTAACGGTTGGACAAGAGGAAAAATTCTCAAAAATAGGTTATATGGTGAATTCACAAGGAAAACCATAACGGTTATGTTAGCATAAGTAGTTAATGAGTAATAGTCGATATAAATTTACTACTTCGGAACCCTACATTGCGCGTGGCCTAATACGCACTTGCCCGGTTTCATTATTATTGGATTCATAAACTAACTACAGTTCACAAAACGGATTTAATAAAAAAAATCTAATAGTACAAAAATAAAGGTTCGCAAAAAAGTTAGATAATTTTGAAGTCAGATGGCTCGATATTATTCGAATAATGACTTTACTGAACTTTTCACGTAAAAGTGCAGAAACGAAAATGGATCCTCGAAAAGCGCTCTACTTGAAGTATGGAGTCTAATTTATCTTACCTATGATCTCCCCTTTCCAATCGTCCAATGATCAGACTTTGTCAGAAGGTCAAAGACTTCAGCCCGGCTCGGCCAATCACATTGCAGCGATCACGGTTTCCATTGCTCCTGAGAGCTGGAAACAATCTAAGACTTAACTGGAGAACTGGAAGTTCGAAAACATGTTCAGTATATTCAACACTAGTGTTGTGTGTCAGAGATTCTTGATCTCGTGAATCGTGCAGAAAATGTTAACGGAGAAGCCACGAGGCTGATCGGAGTGCCCTCGAGATACTGCTGGTTAGAAAACGTCATGACGTGTGGTAGAAGTTTCTGGAAGTGAGATACACCAACAATTATGGTGAAAATCATACTTACACCATAATGTCGCAAAAACTGGGACAAAGTTAAGAGGAAAGCATCCTGCTCTCTACCAGTTGTCGTTTTGAGAAGGTCGGTTTGAGAATCACATAATGCCGATGATGATCAATCGCTAGGGAGAACTAGTGTAGCAACATAAATATCGAAAATAGGATTTAAATCGAAATTATTCAAATTACAAATAGGAAAATAGAATTCGTGTGTCCACATTTTTATTATTTCACAAAATAAGTGTGTCGGCAGAAATAAAAAATATGTCAGCACATAGTCCACGCGAAGGCCGATATCAATCACGCTCATTTAATTCCATACTATCTGATGGGACGGCGGAGCGTTCATTCATTAATTGTCGAGCTCATTACAATAATAATAATATATTAATTTATACAAAGTGTCGAGGGCTGACGCGTGGTAACAAATGGCCGCCTGACGATTGTACAAGCTAAGCGATTTTCGAAGTACGTTAATGAATGTTAAATAAATTATGAAGTTACATCCGGCCACCCTGCTACACCACCCCCCTCTATAATTAATGGCTATACTAAAATGCTCATAATATGTGATATGGTTCACATAAGTTATGCATATAATATGCGGATAATATGTATATCATACGAGTGTAATAAAATTATTATCGTGATGTGGAACCAAACAAACAACATATTTTTCTCGCTAAAATTTACATAAATACCTGCTAGTATATTAGTGTGCGACGAGTTTGGGCGGTTCTTAGCTGAGACGTTATAATTAATATACCACGAAGACAATCTCCTAATCTTTGACGATTTGTTTTAAGATGTTGTTCTTCAGTCCGACACGGCAGCGACGCGACAGCGACACGACACCGGCAAATCACTCTTCATATTTTGTCACGTTGAACACACCGGCGCGGTGCCGCGATGTTCAAATAATGTCTTGAAATACCTACATGGAAAATTAGATTCTAAAACTATTTTATTCTAAATTCTTTATAGTGCGCCCACGTTGAGCCCAGCTTTTCTTAAAACTATTAGTATAATAGCTGGGAGAGAGTTTATGGCGGCGAAAGGTGGCGCAAGGCGGCTGTGTGTCCTGCGGGCGCGCGGGCGGCCGCACGCCAGCCAGGCGCAGGCCAGGTCCTGTCATTCAGCAACATCACGTCAACTATTAACAGATACATCGTGTATGTGGCTGGTGGCTGGTCTCAGAACACAGGCCAGCGCTGCCACCACCGCTTCTTAGAAAAACGCTCGCACGTCACTCCTCGCCTCATTTAAATTTATGAATATTCCGTATAACCGTCGTCGTCGTATATAACCGTCATCAATCAACACTTTATAATTAAGTAGTCCTATTATTATAAAAAATTACCTTAGTTATAACATGTTTATGATACGATTTTAAAGTTACGGTTAAACAAGTTTATTACATTTTGTAGATTTATGGCTAACATACAGTTATTAATTAGCTGATGGTACCAATAGTAGGAAGGTACTTCGCCCCGGCCGCCCGGGCGCCCCTCTGCAGCGCCTCAGTGGCGCTACTGGGACGTACTTGTTTACACTTTATCGAAGGACATCCAAAGTCGAATGATGAATTGCTTTACGCGAAGCCATTCATTGTAGCCTGTCAATCCGCACTCGGTTAGCGTGAGGGCCCGTGTCTCGCCACAGTGCAGCCCCGAACCCAGCATAAAGCAGATAATTATGTTCGGCCACGAAGCTCTGGACGCAATGATCACTTGCAGTCTTAAGGCGTACTGCTCGTTTGTAAACAATAGAATAACGATGTCTTAAATACTAACTGATAAACAGGAACATGTAAAATAATAGCGAAAAATAAAGATGGATGGTACTCGACGTTGATAATTATGATGAATTGGTTGGTCTACGTATGTTTTTGTAAATGTTTTTTCGATATATTGTATTCGGCGAATTGTAATTCGATGAAAGGTTTTCGATGAATTTTCCGGAGACGGTTTGATTCACCGACTCCGGTGAGCCGCGAGGGCGCGCGCCTCGTGACACTCGAAGTAATTAAACAACACCCGATGGCTTAATTAAACAACAACACGTTGCCGACACGGCTCGTGGACATGTCATAAAGACGCGCGGTCCTTACGCGGCGCCAATTAGAATCCTAATCTCACCCGATCGGGCGCCGGCCGCAATGGATGGCGTTTTATCGCCATTACAGTCCCCAAATACGACTTAATGTGTCGCCGTCCCCAACTTTGTATACTGTTTGTAAGTATACTGTGTTGTTGATGAAAAATATTATAATATTTTCCATGGCAAAGTACCAGTTCATCTACACTAGTATTATATTATAGAGGAAAGATTTTTTTTTGTATGTTTGTAACGAATAAACTCAAATCTACTGGACCGATTTCAAAAATTCTTTCATCAGTAGAAAGCTACAATATTCCTGAGTGACTTAGCCTATGGCTTCAACCCATTAATGGCCCACTACTGAGCACGGGTCTCTCCTCTTGAGGAGGCCTAGAGCATACTCCACCACGTTGCTCCAGTGCGGATTGGTGGAGGTAGTTAGTGGCCAACCCAAGTGTCGGAAGTTTTCAAACCGCCTGAGAGCCTCCGACATGACTTAACGACTGTTATCTTATAATAACAACCGGGACCGACGGCTTTACGTGCCTTCCGAAGCACGGGAACGCTCAAGAAATTTTTGCCACTAGCGGTCACCCATCCAACTTCCGACCGCGCCCGCTGTTGCTTAACTTTGTCGATCACATAATATCGACGCAAGCCGCCGGGCTATGAGCGCTTGACTTAGCCTATATTAAATTGTAATTATTAATAATTTTTACTACATGGCAAGTATAAATGTTTGACAGACTGTCGCCCGGCGAAGTGGGGGTGGTTCAGTAAATATTTTAATAATGTAAAAGTTTATTTGTATCGATGTATCGATGTTATTTTACTATTTCATACAAAAACCACTGAACGTAGGTACACAAGTGAACGTAACGAGCACTTGTTATTTCAGAAAACGCGAGCGATGCCACGGGCAGAGCGCTAGTGAACAAGTACTCGAGCCGGGTTGTGTTGGACCGCCCGCGCCGCCGCCGCCGCGTGGCTCGGGTCAGGCATTTCACTATTCGTAAAACAAATAATATTTTAAACTAATAAATCTGTTTAAGATTGTTGCTGTTTTGTGAAACGAAAATTAAATTGGATTAACAGCGCCAATGGGCGCTCCGAGCCGAGAGGGACGCCCGGACGGGGGAGACGCGAGGGGGAGGGGGAGGGGGAGGGGAGGGGTGAACGGCGTACTTCAGCTTACTGAAGCTAGATCATAGCTCAGACACTACTTATTTTTCGTGGAAACTAATTGCACTCGGTTCTCCATTAATATGTCCGCCGGCATGTTAGTGGTCAACAATCATAGGTTTTGTAGGTTTTTATTTTCAAATTCAGTTAAGAAAACAGCATTACAGATTTATCGCTGTTTTACTTGGGCCCTCACTCCAGACGTTTATAAACTAAGAGCTCTAGTTAAACATATCTGAGTCACCTCTTCGTTTCGTGCAGTGTGCATCCTACAGCACGCCCGCACGCTCCTCGCCGAGGTGTCTGGCGTGAACGCCGGAGACTCCGAAGGCCCGCGGTCTTCGAGCCTCTGCGCGCTGCACCCCGCGAAGCTGCAGGCCTGTTCCTTACGGGCCTTACCGAAGGCCTCCTTACAACTTCCTCGTGACCAAGTGACTTTGTTCTATGTTCTTTGCAAACTTACTTATTTTTATGTAACCTACATTTATCTTTGAAAATTAATAAAACTTTATCTTCTCTGAATCTTCCATCTTTTAATCTTCTCCTTTCCTACTTAACTTTAGTCTTCTACCTTAACTCTACAGTCCTTTCTCTTTAACACTACAGGCTGAAAGGTAAAAGTGGTTCGAATTTTCGTATACCATCTTAACTAATGGCCCGATATTTTACGGCTTTTTCGACTAAGTCAGTGGTGATCAACCATTTTTTCATACGGGCCACAAACACGTGTTAGTCAGGCTGTCGTGGGTCGCAAAACAATGAAATAAAAAAAATTGGTATTGATTTCTTACGTTTTCGTGATTATTATAAAATAAAGTAACCCCCAAATGGGCCAACCAACTGCAAAAGCCTGAAATGTTTTTGCTAATTGAATACGTTATTTAATAAAGTTTTATATACGATATATTGTTCAAAATGCCATACTTTATGAAAAAAATGAATTGTAATTCTTAATAGGAATTTTCGTATTCCCTTTAATCCTCAATTTGCTAGGCCAAGAAAAAAAAATGGGCCCTCAATCCAGATGCTCACCCGATGTGCTGGTCTACTCTCCCCTGGGTCGACGACATGTTGTCCACATGGACGTCGGCGGCAATTTACGAGCAGGCGGCGGCTGCATTGCGCGTCAAGAAGCATAGTTATAACACATCATCGAGCGTCGAACAAACTTTTCCAATTTCCCCACTGACCCCAAACTACAACGAACAAACACCATCAATCTGAACAACGCCGATTCGTTAAATTCAATTTGGAACGCTGCAGCGGTGACGCGATGGAAGTTATGGTTCCGTGATGAAATGGAAGCACTTATCTTTTTGCCCAGAACGTCCGTACGTCCGTCGCAAATATTCTACCCGGATATTATTGGCACATGAATTTTGGAACGTAATATTCGTAATGCACCACTGCAAAACTATCGTAGAGTCAAACATAAGTCACAGAATAGGCACGATACTTTACGATGTCTAACTGAGGTATGAGAAGCACATCAATACGCTATCCTACATTGTCTACCAAATGTGCCTAATCCAGACCAGAATGTATATGATGTAGTATAAATAAACCATTTTTTTTCACGGCCAGTAAGACGATGTCTGTTGCATTTTGATATACATTTTACAAATCAAAAACATCAAATACGATGAGGAATATATGAGGCACGCATGAATTTGCAAATTTGTGGTCTCTAGCACCAAACCCTGAACCTCTCGCTAGGCCGACAGGACTAATAGGTTCAATAATAAGTTCCTGACAGCCGACAAGGCTGTATTAATTAACTTAACTCGGAACTCGTTTATACTTTGCTCAAAGTACCGGTATATCTAGTTTATTATGATTCCTTCGTTCTGACGAGGCAGATTTTGGTCTAAATTTATGTTACGTGCAAGTATATTAATTAACTAACTCCTCTTGAGGAGGCCTAGAGCATACTCCACCACGTTGCTCCAGTGCGGATTGGTGGAGGGGTTAGTGGCCAACCCAATTGTCGGAAGTTTTCATGCCGCCCGAGGGCTTCCGACATGGCTTAACGACTGTTATCTTACGATAACAACCGGGACCGACGGCTTTACGTGCCCTCCGAAGCACGGAAGCGCTCAAGAAATTTTGCCACTAGCGGTCACCCATCCAACTACTGACCGCGCCCGCTATTGCTTAACTTTGTCGATCGCTTAGGATCGACGTAAGCCGCCGGGCTATGAGAATTGTAACCGGATAAGGTCGCAGTATGTCGCCCGGAGCTGTCGTGAGATGGACCCATTGTAGCCGGATACGGTCGCCCGGGAGCTGTCGTGAGATGGACCCATTGTAGCCAGATACGGTCGCAGTATGTCGCCCGGAGCTGTCGTGAGACGGACCCATTGTAGCCGGATACGGTCGCCCGGGAGCTGTCGTGAGACGGACCCATTGTAGCCGGATACGGTCGCCCGGGAGCTGTCGTGAGACGGAGCCATTGTAGCCGGATACGGTCGCAGTATGTCGCCCGGAGCTGTCGTGAGACGGACCCATTGTAGCCGGATACGGTCGCCCGGGAGCTGTCGTGAGACGGAGCCATTGTAGCCGGATACGGTCACAGTTTGTCGCCCGTAGCTGTCGTAAGATGGACCCATTGTAGCCGGATACGGTCACCCGGAGCTGTCGTAGAGACGGACTACGTACAGGACGATCCCAACGATCTTATTAATTAGCCATCTGGTTAATAATACTATGATACGCATTCGGCTTAAGCGGATTTCGCGTTGCAGGGTTTGGGTGGATCCCGTTTTGCTATTTGATTTAAGTCACATTACGTGATTGCGCGATTAATTTCATGTTGATGTTTTGTAATTTTAATTTGTTAATTGCTGCCGCGAAGCAAATGCATGTGTCGATTCCGTCCGTGAATACCGAATAGCGAAAACGTGTAGTTGATGGAGAACGTTATCAAAGTGTCGCATCATGTATGACGCAATACGATACAAACACGAAACGTCAGAACATTAACTCTCGGCTGGGGGTAATCACCGAAATGCGGGATAAACGAGATGCGTGGGCATTATGAACTTTTCATTCCATCAACTATATTTTCAGCTCCTAAAAAGACCGTAATATGTATTACATATAATATTATAAATACCACACTATGCAATATTACCTTAAATAAGTAAGGGCTTTATTACTGTCAAAAAACCTATGAAAAAGCTTGCGTGTGCGGGATGTTATTAGAAGGCTACCACACTCGCTAATAAATGTATCTAATAGGTACTACGTGCTGAAAGTTACTTCAAACAACATTTCGGTTTTATTGTGTCGAGATCAGAGGCTCATGAGAATTCTGAAATGAAACTGAATTACCTGTAAACATTTGCTAATGTCCAAGGGTCGCAGTGGCAACATCATATTAACAATATTCATCATCATCATTTATTGCAGATCCATATTATGTTAGTAGGCGTTACTAAAAACTAAAATAAATAAAAATTATTTATTTCAGGCAATTTTAGCCCATAGTGTTAGTAACAATTTACTTATAAACTATGTTAGTACAATACAACTTAATTTAAAATACATCATATTCCATTAATACAATTAACTTTAATTTAATACATTGAATTTAGTTTATTAAATTGAATTTGATATCAAAATTTGTGTCCATCATTTAATTATTTAACAATTAATTTATTTATTTATTTTTAATTATTTTTTTGTTATTATTTTTTAAACAATTAATATTTAACGTTACGAAACTAGCCCTTAAGCAGAGTCGTGTGAATGCCCGTGCAAATGCAGGAACCTCCTGAAGAAGACTGAGTACATTCTATCAGATATCGTCCGATGCTAACTAATGAAGTAAACAAAATAAAAATCGTTAAAAATCACTTTTCAAACAGCAAGCAAAGTAATCCAATTAATTATAAATTAATTAATAAAAATTAAAACTATACAACAATAATAATAATATAATCATTATCGTCAATGGATGAAATTATAAATTTCTCTAATCTACTTTAGTTTAATTGACTACATTTAAATAATTATACAGTTAAGTGGCATACATACCAATACCGTGAATAATAGAATATTAAAATTTGTAATTGACCGAAATGACGGCCCGGTAGCCTCGTTGCTAGTGGCCCTGACGCGATGACGTCTGCGAAGCGAGGGCTCCCGGGTTCGATTCCTGGTCGGGGCAGATATATGTGGCAGATGTTTATTCTCGGTTGCCGCCCGGGACTAAGACATCCAATTGAAAGGGTATGGAGGTGAAAGCGTTTTTATTATTATTTTTATGTTTGTTTATTGTATTTTAATTTCGTCTTAACCTAATGATAAAACTATTGTTAACCCCCGACGAAAAAAGAGGGGTGTTATAAGTTTTAAGTGTTTTTGTATCTGTGTGTCTGTCTGTGGCATCGTAGCTCCCAAACCGATGAACCGATTTCGATCTAGTTTTTTTGTCTGAAAGGTGACTTAATCGAGAGTTCTTAACTATATTTAGTGTAAATAAATCTGTCGGGTTTTTTTTTTAATTTTGATTTAATATTATATATCGATCAAAATATAAATGTACATAATTCACTACAATTCCATATGTGCCCCTTCTCGGCGGTAAGATGGATATTATCGTTGTCGGGTAACTCGTCAAGTCAAACCAAAAATTTTAATATAAAAAGTGAACGTGCAGAATGCGGCGTTCAACACAAATTAGGCCAGCAGCAGCCACGAGGCACTTTGATTATTTGATGACACTCAACCAATCCGGGGGCACGGTCGTGCCGCCGCCGCGCCGCGGCCGCGCCAAGAGTAACTAGCGATGGGCAACTCGACGAAATTTACTCGAGTAACTCGAGTAAACTTTTTGGGCGAGTAACGTTTTAACGTACTCCAGTAAACTTGGCCGACTCAGCTCAGCGACGACCGCGACGCGGCGATGGTTCAACTCGGTCTTACTCGTTTCGAATCGTCGAGTTGCCGCCGACGCGCGTCGCGACGCAACGATCTTACTCGCGAGCTATACTTACTCGAGAGTTATACTTACTCGCGAGCTCGTGACTCTACTCGCTACTCGTGATTTTTGACAACGAGCTTACTCGAGGTTTACTCGCATAAATGGTTCCTTTTGCTCGAATAACTCGAGTTGTAAAAAGTATTACTCGGCCCATCGCTAATAGTAACCAAACGAAGTGTAAGGGCACAACCTGCCTTTTCTCAAAGCGCTTCGTCGTTTTTTTAAACCCTCATAACTTGGGTTTTGATTATACCAAATATATAAAATTTGTAGGATACAATGTCAATAGTGGACTTATTAAAGATATAAAGTTTCAATTGCATAGCTTGTGTAAATACTTTAGATTTGATTGATATCTAAAAATCACCGATTTCTTCACTCACTAATGATCATAAAAAATATTTTTTCCTGAAGTCCTAGAAAGCTGAAATATGGTATGTAAGCTACTATTAGTACACAAAAAACAAATAAAAATCTAAAACTTGGAACTTTTCACCCCTAACCGTTTAAACTATAGGGTTGGAAGTTTTTATGAGACTTACGAAAACTTTGATGCTAGAGCTCTGAAAATTCATATAATATACGACTCCTTGTTATAACTAATAAAATACATGTTTCGGTATTTTAAGTTAATCACCTCCATCGACCCTTTAAATTAGAGGATGGAAATTTGTATGGCTTTTCCATATATTGTCATACTTACAAAAATTTGTGAAATCCCACCAACCACATATTCATGTAAAATGTTGCCAAGACGAGACTATATGGCTCTACCTGATCTCATGTAGAGCCATGCTCTTAACTCTATACGCCGTTACTTGGACTTGGCCGTTACTACAATAACTATTGTATAACAGAAAAGTAATTAACTGAGAATTATTTTTTTCGCCTTACGCCCACGTGATGGAAGCGAAACGACCAATTCAAATATTTTGAATAAGGTGTAGCGTTTGTGAAGTTAGGACTTGCATAGTTAGGGCGTGTAAGGTTAGAATCTTGGCTCTACATGAGATCTGATAACTTTTTGATGTACATGTCTCGTCTTGGCAACATTTTACATGAAAATGTGTTTGGTGAGAATATTTTTTTCCGAAGCAATTTAAAAATGACATTAATAGCCAAGTGTGAGAAGTCTATTTTTACAATTTTATAGCACGAAAATTTTCGTAATAAGATACTCGAAATATTTCTCATTGAAAGCCGGGAATAGATACTCGTTATAACCAGCTCAAATGATTCACTTCGGAAATTTACAACATTCATACTGAAGTTGTCACCGATACACTACATTGTCGTCTGTCAAATGATGGAGCCGGCTGATCCAGCTTTCCTTTTGATAGTACGCGCTGCAAAGCGCCTGGGATTATCGGAGTTACTTTTATAAATTACAATTTACAGATTTGTGGAAAACGTTATGATGTGAGTGGCCATTATTTATGTTTCTAAACGGCATTATGCCGCGTTGATAGATTGCGAGTATTGCGACCAGCGGAGAGAGAAATCGATCTTATAAGGATTTGTCGGACGACGGAGCCGTAAAAGCGTGCACTCGAGCGTTTGAGCGTTACTAACGATATTGTTGTGGGCCGAGCGGCTGCACGAGGGCTGCTGCGATAAATGCCTGTGTCGTCACGTCTTTTGTGTTAGGTTAGGACACAAGATTGTAAATAAACAAGGTTAAATTTAAGGGCAGAAAGTGTAATCAATTCGTGGAACTGGACACGTTGAAAAATATCAGCAAAAAAATTAGCATTAAAATGTTGATAATGTAATTAATTATCATGCAAGTTAACCCACCGGCCTCACCGCGCCGCGCCGCCCGCGTGACCACGCACGCTGCACGTCACCATAACTTCGTTTTAAACAATAACAACGGGCACTGCCAAATTAACACATGACGCGACAATATTAATGAGTTTGCGAATTTGATACCCCGTGTGGGGGGAGGGGGAAGAAAACCTGAAGCTGAGATAAGAATTAGGATGACGGTTCAAGTCAACAAGACAGTAAGCGATGAGTACAACCGGGATATTGCATATTTCGGACGATAAATGAAGCACTCGATCAAAAACCGATGTTTTTTTTCGATTTACTTACACTAAACATTATAATCGAACCTTTTACGACGACGTCATTTAATAAATTAATTATGTCTATTTTTTGTGACTGTTAAAAATATGCTAATTAATTTGTAGTTTGAACTTCACCTTGCTTGCGGAAATGTAAACATAATATATGTACTATACTCCGTTTGATACGTCGACTGTCGAGTCCTATTTAATAAAAAAAACTTACACTGTCTTTTTATCTTTATTTGTAATTTAAAAATAAGAAGAAAAAAAATGATAATAATTTAAAGTTTAAACTAAACATTTAACGCAAAAACGAGTTTCTGTTCACCTCATTATTTTATAAATTTAAATTATATTTACATAAAAAGTCTCGTCTTAAAAAATGGAGTATAGTTCTGTTATTAAGACATTGAGACGGTAGAACAAATTTATACGACCGACTTTTATGGCTGTGGCTTTAATTGTCCAGCCTTTGAATTAATGGAAGCATTTGGTCGGACGAGCGGCAGCATAGCATCACTGTTTACTTCGTTGTTCTGTTCCGATTAGATTAGTTCCAGCGATTTCCAATAAATCTGCGAGCGAGAGGGTATAACAAAAGTTTTCAATGTACGCGTTCATAGTTGGAGAAGGATTTTCCCACAGTTGTTGAAAACTCAATGATTCAATTGAATACTTCTACTTCCGTAACATACCATTTATTCCATTCTCAGAAGCTCTCCTTTTTAGCTCTCATTCTGCGTCTACATTCTTATTTCATTTGTTATATCAAATGTTTATTCTTTCTGTACCGGCTTTTCCCTGTAGGGCAATATTTCTATATTGTACCGTAACTAACGTTACGACTAATATTATTGTCATCGATATTCTCCTAATTTTGGACGTGATAACGTCTTATAAATCGATGAACACGGGCTGCATGCACGAAAAAGTGTCCCGTTCCTCGAGCGAGAGAGCGGCAAAAGCGAGAGAGAGAGGCACGATCGGCTACGATCGGCGTATCGTAGCCGATGCCGTAGGTGATCGTAGTTGAGTGGAGCGGAGCTTTGTCATGATGTTGTCACGTTAAACTACCGTCCGCAAACCGACTTTACAGACAACCATTTTTTAATAGAATAACAATAATTCAGTTCAATCCTTATGAAAAGGATCCGTGTGACGGATAGCCTAGAGTTTGGATGTACTGGAGTGTAAAGAGCTTCATCCTATTAAATCCGATCTCTCCGCATAAAACTCGCTAGTACTGAACCAGTAAACTGAAATTCAGGAGCACTGAATGTCAAAGTGGACGTCAAATGCCAGTGGACGGCAGCGTGTCCAACCAAGTTCAAAGCAAAAGAACTGGTGACGTAGCGACGTTACAAGAACCATTTCGAGCTACTTTTGACCCAATCATAACTCGAGATATATTTAACATATATACATGAAATTTAGATCATTTATTAGAGCTCCTTCCTTAGCTTATTTAGAATTCAAAATTTCATAATTGTAGCTGAAACGGTTATTGATATATTAACGTTTAAAATCCGCATTCTAGTGACTAACTCACTGACATAAGATCAAAAACCTAATCTACTTCCAGATGACCTAGAAACTTAATATTTAGCATCAAAGTAGAGTATTAGGCGTATACAAGGGAAAAAATCTAAAACTGAAAATTATTGATAATTAGTGAAAGTAATACAAGATTTTAAACTAAACTCATCGTGGACTATATAAATATGATTATGTAGGTGGTTGTATGTTTGTTGTAGGTACATGAAAACTAGCCAAGTCAAATGTAGATCTTAAATTACAATTTTAGGATTTTCTACACAGAACTTGGCACCCGTTTAGATCTTAGTTCTTTTTTTTGAACTCGGCTCTCATTTCACATTTATGTTTTTGATGAGATAAATTTTAACCGAAGTGGAATTGGATGCGCACTTATTTCTTGGCGTCGTTGGCATTAATATATTCAAAATATTAGTATAGTATCCAATCCATTGCTGAGATTTCATATGTAGCTTAACATTTGAACAGGTATCATTAATATAATTTCCCCAAAAACTAGTCCAACTACTGGTGGAATGTGGCGGTGTTCCATACAATGAGCACGCTAAACCGTTTCAACACTAACTATAACACGACGTGATCTTAACATTGACCAGCGGGTACAATTTCTTCCCCAGTTCTCCTTTAAACCGTCAGCCGCGAGCCGCGAGCCGTGGGCCGCGAGCCGCAAGCCGCGAGCCGCGAGCCGCGAGCCGTGGGCCGTCAGCTGTCGGATGTGTAATACATGTTACGTGGTATCGCTGTTCGGAGAATGAGCTCGGCGCAGCTATTGGCAACTGAGTCGGTCGCTGGTCGCAAACTCGACACGTGTCGCCGCGAAAAATAGTTTAATTATAGCTCAGTCCCTGTGTAAACATTGGCGTGACATTTCAGCCGGCGGCATACGGAGCGAGCGGGCCGCTTCGGTGAAATGAGATAACAATAAAATATAGCTGTGTAATTCCTGCGTGTCCAGGACACACACAGGATAAAATTATTGTCATTTGATAAATAATGTTCAAAATACAGTTAAATTTTCTTTTTAATGGGCATAATGCAGGCTACGTTTTACTCGTACCGTCTTGAAATACTAATAAATTCTCTATCTATCACTGTGCATAAAATAATTTTATCAAAACGGTAATGATATAAAACTAGCCGATTGACACTGAAATAGAATTCATTTTTATTTAGAAGAAAAATCTTGATCACTTATTAGTAGGCACTTACTTGATTTTCTTTCATTAATCTCATAATGACGTATGTACCTAAATCGTTTTAAACTTTTTGTAATTATTCACTAATAGATAAGCAATGATTGAGGTCGCCGAGAACTTCAACCACGATCTCATCGAAACCAGGCAAACCCGACAGTACAGTAACGTCCGTGATAACGTAGACGGAGCTGAAATCAGTTCGACGAACGAGAAGAAAACGTCAGAGACCACAGCCACCACAGCGAGCTCGGCTAGCAGCTGCGGCGCCGGCAAGCATCTCGCTGGTGGGATTACAATACAACATGTCTACTATCAATTCCTCTAAATATAACTGTGACTGTATGGCTGGAGGCAATCGAAACGCACAAGGTGATTATGTGGGCCAAATCGCACAAAACGCATCATCTGTTTTGAATCCACATGCAACACTGCATTTAGCGTATAGATTTACTCATGTGGCACATGAATGATATCAGCCTGATCGACGTCGACTGAAATGTGTAATTATGATGAAAATATTATGCTTTAATGTCAACATTTCAATTTAATTCAACATGTTAATATCGCGCGATGATTAATTTTATTGATGTCAAGATTACTAGAAACAAAATTAAATATAAAATATTAAAGTGAGCTGAAATAATTGAGGTACCTACGCAGGACGTTTGCTAGTTTTGTTCACAGGGACTTTACAACAGAAAAAAATTTGAATCTAGAATTAAACTTCGAGCAGTTTAGAGTATTTGCTAGTGAAGCATAATTGCTAAAATGTGTTTGAAACCAATACCACCAATACGGCAATACCTAGTGTTTTATTAAATGTCGTCGGCTGGTTCTACAAACAGCAATGACAGTAATTAGTGCCGGCTGCATGTGTCGGTGTGCGACTGTCTAAATGATTGTCATTACTATGTTCATCATCATCATGGAGCCCTCCGACCCGTCGCGAGCCCTCGGGGGGTTTAATGACTCAATAGAGTGATCAGTGCACTAACAATTATTATAACGTATTAATTGTATTCAGCGGAACATTCGCACAAAAACACGACGTCATTAGCACACACGCCCGAGATTAACTTCCCGAATTTAATGAAATTTCGCCGCCATTTTTATGAATGCGAGTTATGGGCTTCAATTTTTTACTTGTATTACATACATTGTATACCACGCTAGCTATGTTGTTTTACCGTACATACATATTATAGTGTAACCATGAAATTTAATAAAAATAATAGTAGGTAGGTACGAAATTGTAATTGGTACTGGAAAAATGGTAAAGTGTACTAAGATACGCTCTTAAGGCATTTTGTTGATATTCATATTGAATGTTTGCTATAAATATGGTGGTACGCTGGTCATATTTACATGTTATACAGTTTATTATTTCGTACATTCATGTTTCAGCGTGATTTTTAGAGTTCCGAATTAAAATCGGAACCCTTATAGTTTTCATCATTTCCGTCTGTCTGTCCGTCCGTCCGTCGATCCGAAGCAAAGCGCCGAAACCCTTAGTGCTAGAAAACTGTAATTTGGCATGAATATACGTACATATTTATTAAAACTCCAGAATCGTAGAATAAAACATTGAAAAACATTTTTTTTCAGGGTAACTACCTCCCCTATAACAGTTAGCATGAGGATGAATTTTTTATTCGTCGCGTACCCTCTAGTGTGGGGTATCGTTGAAAAGGTCTTCCAAAAATATTATGGGTCTTTTAAGATCATTTTTGTATTTTTCATATTTGTATCATTTTGTAAGATCAATTAGGGGTCCGTTTGCGAAATATTTGGCTTTAAAGTGATAATTTTGGTTAGAGTCAAGTGTGTGAGACACAGCTGGCTAAATTGTTGAAGTTAAATAATTGAAAAAATTGAAAAAATTGAAAAAATTGTCGATAATAGGTTATATGATGAATTTACAAGCCAAACTATCACGGCTATGTTATCATAAGTAGTTAATTAGTAATAGTCGATAAACTAACTACTTCGGAACCTTACATTGCACATGGCCTGACACGCACTTGCCCGGTTTTTTTCTATGATTACAAACTATTACATTACAGTATGTAAAAGTAGGTACAATGGACGCCATTCCATGTCCACACCCATTCTTGAGAATTCTGATTTTGTTGACAACTCAACAGAACTGTGGACTGGCAAGAGCTGTTGTTATTGTTGTGACGCAGCTGGTTCATACTTGCCACTCATACTAAAGTTGTCTCATGTGTATAGCTGTGACTGTTTTTTTAATACCCCAACCGGTATATAATTTGTTTACCACCGCGGCCGCGGTATGATAATTAAGTCACAAATATAATAATCACTGTCTATAAAAGTGAAGTCTTAGTTATTTACTGAATAACTATTTCCCTTACTTATTTTATTTATGTTAGGTAAATTAAATATTTATTACATTACGCCGTGAAGAATTAAATAACGGTATAATAGTATATGAGGTCTTAACCCAAATATCGTGATTTCGACGTTATCAAAAAAATTGTTTAAATTGCATTCCGACCTCATGCCACTCGGTGACCTTGACGAATTTAATCTTAAATTATCTTAAATAAGTATGATCATATTTTTGTATAACTCAATACCGCAAATAAATTAAAATTCGTGAAACTGCACAAATTAACGTGTTACAATGAACTGCGCGTTTAAGACTGACTTCAGCAGAGAAGCTTATTTAAAAGATACCTACTTGTTGAAATATTTTATGGCGCAATTGAACAAAAAATATATTTACCAATTTTTTTTATCGTCCGTCAGCAGCAGCAGTCCCAGCACCGGTCGGTAACACTGCACTGTTCACTGGTATCAGATCACTGCTGTGGCCGCAACTTGCGCGCGAACTACTGACAGTTGCGGGAACAGCGGGAGTAGCGGGCGAACTTTACACACGGGGCGCCCGGTGTCGGGCAGGCGGACGCGGGCTGGCACTCGACTGAGGCCGCCGAGCGCCCGGAGCCCCACGCGACGCCCGAACTTCGCCCCTCTCCCCGGTGCTGTGCTGGTGTGCTGGTGTGCTGGCAGCTGATCCATCATGGTCTTCGGCCAACGTCAGGCTTTGAAATTAACTGACTTAACACCGTTTGCTGTCTCGTGTTCCAAATTTTAAATAACGAAACTTGTGTTTTTTAATTACGCGGTTTTCATTCATAATTTTCACTTTGAATTAAGAACCGAAAGATGAGTCAGCAAAAATTACTTTTAATACTTCATTTGTAAAGTGTCAGTGCTAACTATATTCAGCCGTAAATATATAAAATAAGCAAATGAAAAATAGAAAAGAATATTTGTGTTTAGGAGAGAAAATTAAAGAAACGGCAGTTTTGTTTTTAGACATTACAATTTTTTAAATGTCGTCAATTGCCGAGGGACTAATAAAATAGATGCATTATTTCTTGATTTTCTTTCTTTCTTTTACTTCTCACTTTCTTGGCCAGCAACGCATCAATGATGCCTTTAGTGTTGCTGATGTCCATGGGCGACGATAGCTACTTAACATCAGGTGGATCGTCAGCTCGTTTGTCGGCTATTTCTATAAAAAAAAAACGAATCTAAAATGGCGGTCAGTGCTTGTGATAAGTTAGGACCGTCAGCAAAACCGAGTTGCTAGATAGGTGATATAAAACGACAGAATATTAAATTGAATACTGGTTGAAATCCTCTGAGAGAACTGACACTTGGCCGGTTTTTGGTAGGTATATTATTGTAATTATTATTACTCCACAGGAATATTACAATTTATAAATAAAACAAAAACTAACGGAACTACTATATTAAAATTTTATTGTTTAGACGTCCCTTCACCAGGGTCAATTTTGTTGCGGGCTGTACCGTCGTGTGTGACTAAAGACAGGAATAACGTGTGAATGAGAGGGAATGATAGGTCCCGCCATTTTAGATTCGTTTCTTTAATGGCGCGAGTAATACTTTCTAGAAATACTTCGGAAGTTAAATTGATCGCAAGCAAATTGAACGCAGGAAGCGTGTTTTGAAGGATAATGTCCTCAAGCAGATGCCGCCGATATTATTGTTAACCTAGATATCAACCCTTAGACCTTGTGGTGGTCCTCAGAGCTCAGGCCAAATTCAAACTTCTCGAACTCCTGTCACAAGAAGGGTTGATTTCATAGAAAGGCAATTACATATTTAATTTAAATTAATTAATTATAATTATAGGAGATACTTAATTCATTAGCCATAATTACTGGTTCTATGTTATTAATATTTTTGCGTGATAAATAAATGTGCATAAAATTATTGGAATTTAATGTTCGCCTAGCATTCAAGATTCAAGTATTTAAACAATGTTGAAATTTTCAGGAAAACATTATTAATTTCCATTTTATCTATGCTTATACGTTCGTTGTTTGAATATCTTAGATCATACACTTTTCAGAGTTACGTAGTCAAAACGGAACCCTTAAAGCTTCATCATGTCTGTCCGTCCGTCTGTCCATCCGTACACAGTATAGAGCAGAGACTCTTAATTCTAAAAATTTATAATTTAGCATGAGTACGAGTATGGATTATTACGTCTACAAAGTGGTAGACTAAAATCATAAATAAAAAGAATTTTCAAGACACTGTAGATGTTATTTTTCGTCATCTACCCCACGGTGTGGGGTTTTTTTAATAGCCTGAAGAGCAGATAAGAAACCATACGGGCCACCTGATGGTAAGTGGTGAACGTCGCCTACGGACATGAGCAATACTAGATAATAAATAATCGCCAATGATGCAACGCCGGCCCTGAAGGAAAACGCTTTTTACATCTTTATTGAAGAACAGATTCCCAACACTTTTACTCACGGAAAGCTACCGCGCTTTACCCTGGTATTAAGGCGCTATGACAAATGGGGTTTTCTTGGCGGTAGAAGCGCAAACTATACTAATTAATAATTTAAAATATAAAATTTGTTTGCAATGTTTTGGATTTATCATCTCGCAAGTCGCAGGGTAATCTGCGAACAACATTCTAAATAAATATAACTAAATATATGTAACTGGCCACCTGTAACTCGCTAAACAACAAACTTCTTCGAATTTGTTTATGACCACGGTCAAGAATTAATAAAATTAATTAATTATAAAAATGCAAATGATTGTCTAAAATTATTCAACGACGATGGTACCTACAGCGGTCGGCCTCGAGTGAAATCATTTATAAGTACAACCTACAAGTCGCCGAGCACTGAGCAATACGAGCTCGAGCAGTAATAATAATAATAATAATAATAATAATAATAATAATAATAATAATAATAATAATTCCAGAAATACTTACCTCTCGCGGATGAAGTGAAGGAAATGTGGCACCAGGATAATGTTCGCATCATACCTATAATATTATCATCAACAGGCGTAATACCAAAGAACCTACATACATCAATAAAGGAACTTAAATTACAAAAATCCATCTTTTATCAGTTGCAAAAATCAACTGTATTAGATACCGCTTCCATAACTCGACGCTTTTTAAACCTTTAATAAATAGCTAAGTTTGTATGAGAACCATGTTACTTGGCTAACGCCCGTACTTGGCCTCAAAAAAATTCACCGGTTAAAAACCGAGACAAAAAGGCACCATTAGACCAATAATAATAATAATCGTTTATTGCCACACACAAAATAGGTAAAAGAAAAAACAATAAACAGAAAAAAAAAACAATTATACATAATTACAAAAGCAAAAGCCAAGGTGATACAAAACAAATTACTCAAAAACTAAAAGAAAAATCTTACTTATTGTGCGGGCAAAGGAAGTGGCTCAGCTTTTGCTAACCCAAGAGCTTGGCCTTGGGAAGCGCTGTTTTTCAGCCACTACCTGATCCCTCAGGTGTTATGCGGGAAATAAAAAAGCTCCCCGTTCCGAGCCGCAGAAAAAAAATCGTTCCTGCTATCTGTCATGCCTGACGTAAATTATAGATTAATGTTTATCTTAAGTTAAATATAATGTACTACTATATTAATTATTATTATATATTAGATTTCCTACACATTCTTTAAAGTTATACACTAATAATACTATGAATTACTTACGGATTATATAAATATATCGGCTCTTGCATATATATATGTGTGTGCGTGTGTGTGTGCGTGTGTGTGTGTGTGTGTGTGTGTGTGTGTGTGTGTGCGTGTGTGTGTGTGTGTAAGTGTGTGGGTGTGTGTTTAAGTGAATTAAATATTTAAGGTTCATTTACAAAAAAGACTGATATGAAGGGATTTGCTGTAAGTGGGTTTCAAATTTTCTGCAGCGAGTTGCCGCTTCAATAGAGCCAACTTGTATTTAGTTTTAAAACCCTCTGTACGCATTTTGTTTCTCAGTACGAGCACGCTGCACGATGTCACCGTGTCACCGTGTCCATACTGTCCGTAGAGCACGAAAGAATGAGCACGTATCGAGTTCGCAGTCGTCGAACCGTTTTCAAACTCACTCCAATATGTATTACATGTGTTACATACCAACCAGATTCCCAACACCCGACACCCGACACCCGACACTCCTTGCGGACATATTTCCGTATATTCGAGCAAAAGTTTATGTTTATTCGTTAGAAAGAAAACACCTTGATAGTATCTACTTAACTGATCAAGAAGATATGTCACGGTATATTCACTACAAAGAAACGGGTAGAATGAAGTAAGTAGCCACTAATCCCTCTGTTTTTAACTAGTATGATATCCTGTGAACAATGGGGCGTTTTTAATTGTTCTTGTTTAATTTTATTGGCGTAATTCTTTATGTGCCTAATTTTGCTTGTTTATTTGCCGCTGCCATGGCGCTGTCTCAAAAATATTTATTTACTGTTAGTTCAGGATGTAATGTATAATGTATAACACTAAATGGTTTATTTTATTTTTCGCTTTTCAGTTTTTTTTTCGTGGGTTTAATTTTTTGTTAAAAAGTAATTATCAAGAACCTCAATGACACTACGAGGGCGACTTCGCGCGGCGTCTATTTTCGGAGTAAACCGAACATTCCCCGGGAGTGAGGGTCGGCAGGATATAACGTTATTCGAATGACCCGGGTTCGAATATTGCACACTAATCTAATTATTTATTTATAACTTTTTACATGCCTTCATAAATAGCCAATGTAGTCCACTCTGTGGGCCAGTCAGTCCCTTGCGGGTTCGATATCTATTTATGTCCATAATTATTTGCTCTCAGACCTCAATCGGTTGTAATTTTGCAATACATATTCGTAGATTTCAGAAGGTATAACTATATATATATAAGGTATAACTTCAGAAGGTATAACTCTCATCATCGTTTGACATTATTGGAAAGCTTTTTGTGAATTGAAATAAGAGTCAATTGATTTATTTTAAATATATATTGTAGGTAGACCGTGTCGGAGCTATTTATATCGAAACCACGGTTTAAAATTAACTATGACATTTGATAACAATTAGATCTATTTAGAAATTTATTTGTACTATTTTAACATCTAGACACGCGGCAGCGTGTCAAGCCAAGTTCAAGCAAAGGAACTGGCTAGCCAGCGCCGAGTGTAATATTACACGAACCACTTGGTGCCACTTTTGACCCCTCTATAACTCAAAACCTCTTTAACGTAAACACATAAAACTACGTGTGTCTAATTATATCCATAAGGACATGTAGAAGCCCAAGTTTCATGAAGCTAGTTCAAACGGTTATAAAGATATGAAGGTCAAAAAGTCGTAAATTTTACCACTGACTGACTGACATATAGTATAACCTACTTCCAGATGACCTAGAAGGATGAAATTTGGAATCCAGCTCGGTAATTGTGTGTAAGCGTAGGCAAAAATCAAAAAATAAAAAAAAAGTTGAAAAATAAAAAAAAAGTCGAAAAATAAGTTGTGTCCCCATACAAAAAACTTGTAATATGCGTTAAGAAAACCACGCAGCGGAAACGCAAGGAAAAACATTAAATCTCAATACCTGCCTAGTTTTCTTTACAAAAAGTAATGATATCCCACCAAAAACATAAATGTAAAAAGGAGAGCCAATTTCAATACAAAAATTATGCCTAGCTGTGGGCTTCGCCGCAAAAAGAATGGAGATCTAAATGAGTACCAAGTTCTATGCAAAATCGAAATATGTATTTATAGGAACAAAATAACATTATGAACAAATATTAAACTCTATTTCTTTGCTTTATTGGATACCTATAACAATTGCTGTTATTTAAAAATGTGAGATCTTAAAGTAGGTTAGATTTGACTTGGCCAGTTTTCATTACATCAGTCATTTTATAAAGTTATTCAACATTTTAATTCTGATATGTCCGTGAGACGAGCGCGCGCCACACGGCAGCTGTCCAATATTTGTGCAGGAGTTGCATATTTTCTTTATCATGAACTATTTTCGTGTTCGCACTCACATCGATAATAGTCGTATATTGTGGCTGTATGTATTCCTGTTATTTTATGATTAACGTGTTTTTGTGTAAGGTAATTTTAATACGAGTCAATTTCCCGCGCGGCGACACGCGGCGTGGCGTTTTCCAGTGCACGTTGTGACTTCTGTGGGGTGCTGGAGGGAGCGGGTCCGAAGTTTTTAACATAACACACGTTGCGAATTCACAATGGGACAAGTTTGAAATAAAACTTGCTACACAACATCTGAACGTTAACTCGATTCTTATAAATATTCCTAAGCTGAGGTCAAGAACTTCCTTTCGTCAGTCGATCCACTCCCTTACGTAAGCAACCGGCTTCGCACGTGAACCCGGAAGGCGGCAGGTAGCGGGTCTAGGTTAATGGAGCAGTTAAAAAATAACTCGGGATGTGCAAAAGCAATCCAGTTCCGTATCGCTAATGTGAGCGTACCCGTATATCACTCGGCGGTCGGAACGTACGAGTACTCCACCGTACGCTACGCACTCGGGTATAAATAGCCCGCACTCAACATTGTTACATGGTTTACAGTGTTGCGTAACCTATCACTATGGTTACAATTGAGAATGAATCTACTGAACTGATAAAACCATAGGGTTGTCACAGTCTTGTTTTCTGAGCGATGAGCAAAAATTTAATAATAACAAGTACTATTAGGTTGGTTCTGTTTACTGAGTCACAAGTTACAACACCACAGACCGGTAGCTCTAGATAAATACATGCCATCAAAAACAAAACTTGTAAAAAAAACCAAGTCTCGCAACTCAGTTCTTCTACCGTAAAAAGTTGTAAGATCCATGTAATACCAAGTCGGTTAATTTATTCAGTTCCTACTTAAGGGTCCTTCTGTCTTAAGTTATTACGTAATTAGCTAACCTAACAAGTAACAACATCTTATAGTGACCATATTATCAATATTAAAAATCTTTTATGTTTTAAATAAATAGATCGACTTGACCATCGCATGAAAACACAATGTATCTTACAAGTAATACTATATAACCTAATATATAACCTACATATTATATTAATTTGATTGTTTATTGCGATTGCCAAGTCAATCTATTTATTTAAAACATAAAAGATTTTTAATATTGATAATATGGTCACTATAAGATGTTGTTACTTGTTAGGTTAGCGAATTACGTAATAACTTAAGACAGAAGGACCCTTAAGTAGGAACTGAATAAATTAACCGACTTGGTATTACATGGCTCTTACAACTTTTTACGGTAGAAGAACTGAGTTGCGAGACTTGGTTTTTTTTACAAGTTTTGTTTTTGATGGCATCTCATTTCTTTTTGTAGATAGTTCTACTTTTTTCCTTTTATAAGTTACCTTTGAACATAATTATATCTAGGTACCTATCTACACCTATTATTCCATTATATTATTGTATATACAGGTACACTGATTCATTCACTGCAAATGTTACTTTGTTATTCAGGTACAGTAATTCATTAACTGCAAATGTAACTTTGTAATCCTATATATTTATATGGGATTACAAAGTTATTTATGCAGTTGATGTATCTAGAAAACTGGACCAAAATTGCAAAATATTTTAGTTTTTCCTTGATCTATACACTAAATACTAATTGTGTTCCAAATTTGAAGCTTCTATGTCTTCTAGAAGTGCCTTAGAGTTTTGATGATCGGTCAGTCAGTCAGTGAGTGACGAAATTAAGAAACTTTGACTTGTTATAATTCTTAAACTACTGGTTCAAATTGAATGAAATTTGAAATATACCGTGTATATACAATGCCTGCTTGGTAACTAAAAATTCAGGCTTCTAGCTTTATCCACAACGAAGTTATGGGGGGTCGAAAATGGCCTGAATTGCTTCGAGAAAAGGATGGTACGGCCGTGCCGCTTTTTTGCTCGACTTGGCGGGGGCACTGCCGTGCCCCCAGATCTGTACTATAATAAAACTCAAAGGGCAAATTTTCTGTACATTGATATTTTTTTTAAAATTCGATTAGGCGGCGCTTCAATAACGTGTTAGTGCACAAGAATATTTTTTTGGAATTATTGTCTATCTGTTTATCTGTCCGGGCATCACATGAAATCCCTTGAACAGATTTCGATAAAATCGCTAAAAGTTAAATATGTACGTAGCAGCTTGTACCAATATTAACAATTAAGTAAATCTGAATTTAGTAAAACTTTGCAGGCAAGGAATGGTTAATGCTCTTGAAGCCCATTTATGTACCGACGGTGCGGTGGTCGATGCGGTGGTCGCCACCACTCGGTTCGTCTGCTCGACCAGTGTCATCTGTTCTGTCCTGTCATTTCCATTTCAAGTAAACAGCTAAACTATTATTAAAGTGTAACAGTGTCAAGTACACAGCTAAATCCCTTGAACAGATTTCGATAAAATCGCTAAAAGTTAAATATGTACGTAGCAGCTTGTACCAATATTAACAATTAAGTAAATCTGAATATAGTAAAACTTTGCAGGCAAGGAATGGTTAATGCTCTTGAAGTCCATTTATGTACCGACGGTGCGGTGGTCGATGCGGTGGTCGCCACCACTCGGTTCGTCTGCTCGACCAGTGTCATCTGTTCTGTCCTGTCATTTCCATTTCAAGTAAACAGCTAAACTATTATTAAAGTGTAACAGTGTCAAGTACACAGCTAAATCCCTTGAACAGATTTCGATAAAATCGCTAAAAGTTAAATATGCACGTAGCAGCTTGTACCAATATTAACAATTAAGTAAATCTGAATATAGTAAAACTTTGCAGGCAAGGAATGGTTAATGCTCTTGAAGTCCATTTATCTACCGACGGTGCGGTGGTCGATGCGGTGGTCGCCACCACTCGGTTCGTCTGCTCGACCAGTGTCATCTGTTCTGTCCTGTCATTTCCATTTCAAGTAAACAGCTAAACTATTATTAAAGTGTAACAGTGTCAAGTACACAGCTAAATCCCTTGAACAGATTTCGATAAAATCGCTAAAAGTTAAATATGTACGTAGCAGCTTGTACCAATATTAACAATTAAGTAAATCTGAATATAGTAAAACTTTGCAGGCAAGGAATGGTTAATGCTCTTGAAGTCCATTTATGTACCGACGGTGCGGTGGTCGATGCGGTGGTCGCCACCACTCGGTTCGTCTGCTCGACCAGTGTCATGTGTTCTGTCCTGTCATTTCCATTTCAAGTAAACAGCTAAACTATTATTAAAGTGTAACAGTGTCAAGTACACAGCTAAATCCCTTGAACAGATTTCGATAAAATCGCTAAAAGTTAAATATGTACGTAGCAGCTTGTACCAATATTAACAATTAAGTAAATCTGAATTTAGTAAAACTTTGCAGGCAAGGAATGGTTAATGCTCTTGAAGTCCATTTATGTACCGACGGTGCGGTGGTCGATGCGGTGGTCGCCACCACTCGGTTCGTCTGCTCGACCAGTGTCATCTGTTCTGTCCTGTCATTTCCATTTCAAGTAAACAGCTAAACTATTATTAAAGTGTAACAGTGTCAAGTACACAGCTAAACTAAGTATTATTAAAGTGTGTATAATACTTTTAAATACTTTGGTAAAATAGTGTATGCACATATATTACTTAGAATTATAGGACGACCCTGTAGCCTAGTTGGTAGCAATCCTGCCTGCGAAGCGAGGGGTCCCGGGTTCGATTCCCGGCCGGGCAAATATTTATGTAACAGATAAATATTTGTACTCGGGTGCAGGGTGTTATTTGTGACGTGTTATATATGTAATCCATGCCACCCGCGACACAGATGAAAATCTACTGCGGGGGTATAAATGTGAAAGCGTTTTATTATTTTTAATTATTGATATTTATAATGACTATGTATTATGTGATTAATTTGGATGAGTATCGTAAATTATTTGTTTGTGAAACTGTACATTAGCAGCCGTGGCGTGTGTTTGTAACTACAATATAAAACAATTTTTCTTATCAAGTAACATTTTTCATATATTTCAAGAAGTCGTGCCCACTTTTCCACAAAATGTAAAAAAACTCCATATTATGTAATAGTGTGAAAATATGAGCTAAATAATACACAAGACTCATGCGTAGACTTTCAGGGCTGTAGCATGCAATCGAAGGATATTTATTCAATAAAACATTTAGCTTGTTCTCAACTGAATTCGATGTATGTCGAGGGTCGGAGAGGGTTGTGCTACAAAAGAGATCGTAATGTACATCCAATATTGACAAGCCTGAGCTAGAGATGCCGCCGCCGTGACCTCCCACTGATGTGGACTGATTCTTTAACATTATTTATTGATACATCGGTTGTCGCTCAATAAAACTTTTACAAGTAGGTAGATACTCGACTTTATTAGCAAGCTCTATGTAACAGCTAACAGCCAGTGTATAAATCTTTTACTAGGTTCTTTTACGGATAATTCCATTGTAGCAGCCGATCAATTCCAATAAAATGATTTTCAACTTTGTTCCTTCAGGAAAAATATCTTTACGTTTTTTAATTTAAAGTTGCTCAATTCACACAATACATAAACTTCGACCATTATGCCTGGAAAATACCAATATTAGAAAGTTATATTACAGACATCGTTTAAATGTAATGGCTTTTATTTTATTTCTTTCATGTACACAATTAAATGGTTTAATTAATAAATAGTAATTTATAACTATAGTACAAAAGCAATGCTTATTTCAAAAAGAAATGTCTTTTAGCAAACAACCACGGACGTAAAAAAAAACGGACGTAACCTTGTCTAATCGAGAGTGAAGAATAGCAATGACAGCTCGCTTACCATGTGTGCGTAATTTTGTAATTTTTGATTCGCGATGGTGTCAATGTCATAGCAGTATGGTGTCAATGTGTGGGTGTGTGTACTTGTAAGAATACAGAGTTGGTATTACTATGGGTGCTTCACTGAATTTGTTCTTGGTATTACGTCCGTCTTTTTTTTTACGTTCGTGCAGACAACTTTGAATATTTACTTGTATGAGAGGCAAATTTTATTGTTAAATTTTTTTCTATGAATTTAATACATTCATTTATTGTAATAATATCTATATAGTGAAAACTGTTTTTAGAAAAGTAGTAGTATAATAACAATAGTAGATACTTTTTATACGAAGATATTTAACTACATTTATGTCTTAGAAGACGAAGCGGCGCAGTACTACGTAGAGGAAAATTTCCGGAGAATGGACCACATCACTTAGAACGAGAAAAAGTGGATAAAACTCATAGCAAGTAACATACACATAATAGACTAAAATATTGGTAGTTATTGAAGCCGACAGGACGACGTGTCTGCGATGACTGGCGGCTCCAGCAGCCTGGCAGACTGGCCGCCGCGACCACAGATAACAGCGGCGTGGTAGCAATATTATCAACAATCACCGATAGCTGAAGCACTACAGCTACACTGTAAAGCTGCGCAGAAGAACGGCAAGCGGCGTTTCTTGTTATTATAATATTGCAACATATTAAATGTAACAGTCTCTAGAACAAATTAATTCCACGCCGCCCGCGCCTTCCTTCGCATAATTAAACTAGTCAACGTTACTTAAGTGTTCGATGTCAGGTGTGCTAGCTGGGGCTGGGGCTGGGGCTGGAGCTCCGGTAATAAGCTTTAGACTTATTAAGTTTTATAAGGCAATCAGTTTAAGATGATTAGCACCTTAACTGAAAAGCGGAACAGAGGGGGCAGGGAAAACAATTCCCCTCTCGCTCCCTCTTCTCCTCCTACAATAAAGAGCCGCCTCGTCTATCTGTGACACAGTCACCAATGTTAGGGTTATTATCATTCGTTAATTCCTTTAAGAAAACAAAACGGTCCCCATACAGATAAAGCTCCTCTATCGCCGTGCGTTACAGTATCAATGATAACTTTAATACACGTATTTAGGATAACGTGCGTAATGGATGGGGAATGGGGATCCCAACGGACGCGCGCTGCTCACAATGATCTGGTCAAGTTCTGCCGCTGGAGGCGCTGCGCAGCTGCAGCTTTACAAGAATACGAGTAGGTATATCGCTCACCTAGTAATACAACGGCACATCTACGTTTGTCATATTTTACAGAAGCGAATTTCAAAAATTATATAAAAATGTTTAAAATTATTTTATGGGTTCTTTTTACGGTTCTTACAGATTGTATGGGTTTGGTTACTAGTACAGACATTAATACATATTTATCACTATGTAGATTATGCATTTTTAAACACGTATACCATATAAACTAAATTTCGCATTTTTTGCAGATGTGCCATTATATTACTAGGTGAGCGATATATTATATTCACATTACGATACTGGTGAGTGGGTCGCCCCGTCACTTGCCTATTCGTTCAAAAAGTTGCATCTTATTAAGTGTCAACTGTAAAATCAATAAAATAGATTCTTTTGAAATTAATTACATGGCAGGATCGCTAAAATTCACTATTATCGTATATCGTAGAATTCTGTCGTAGAAACGTTTTCTGTTTGTGTAGCGGCGAAAGAATTTATATAGTACCGTGATGAAGTAGGTATTATGAGAAAATATGAATAGCAGTGATAGCCTTTATTGCCATACATTTTTTATATTTTAATTGAGGGTCGCTTGTTAAGTTGCTGTTGAAATATTTCAACGTGAACGTTGTCAAATACTGAAATTAAATAATCCACTTCACGACACACTATTCTCAGGAAAATACCTCATCTATATTATTTAGCTGCTATAAACATAGTTTCAGGATTCCAAAAAGGATACAAGAGTAATGAGATTAGTATCGGACTCAAACGCGACGGTAAGTTTTGGGCGGTGGAGTTGTTTGTTTCGATCCCACGTTGAATTTCCAATGATCTTGTTAAGATCCCTTCGCAACAACAACAAGGGGCGAGATGACGATCACGATGACGATCAATTTGATCGTTGTAGCAGGCTTACAGCTGCCGAACAGTTCATTTTGTGATCAAATTTACTTGGCTTGAACCCAATAATGTCCCCTGCACGGGGCACGAGACTCCCCGAATAATGAGACAGCAGTCTATATGCCACTCCAAACATAGTTTTTATCATTAAGATGCCTCTTGAGAGAGTGAGACCAATAATTTTTTTTAACTCCAAATCAGTGTCATTTAATAAAATTAACAAACTCTCAATAATTAACTTTACAATTTTCTCTCAAATATTTAAATTCAAACAGTATAATTTCCCCGACGAGTACTTACTACATTGGAGACTAAATTAAATTACTTCATCATTCCCCTCGTTCCGTCCTTCTCTTTATTATTGGCTCCTTTGACTTGCATCATAACGGTGATCGAAGGTGCCGACCGGGCTGTGATCACCTTCACCTGATCATCATCACCGCTGCCCGGGCGCCAGGGACCCGCCCCCCGCGACAATGATTCTAATTCGGCTTCATGATATTCAATTAGCACGGCGATGAACGGAATTTTATACTATTTGTATTGAATACATTAATGGCTCGTTAAATAACACAAGTGGGAGTATCTCCGGCAATATCCATTCACGGTGTGCGTATAGCTCGCGTGCCTCAATACTTGTAGTAGGTTTATGGATTTAAACGTACAACGTGTTTAATAAAATATTGTAGCCATTGTAGCCAGCTGGTTTCTATTTCTTAGTTTTATTTAGTTTTTACAAACTTCACCTAATCTAACTCACCACACTTAAGTAGTAGGTATCCACAGGTTCGAGGGGCTTCTAGAGCGATGAGGCTGTGACTTCAGAGGATTGTAAAACTAGCCTTCGATGTTCCGGCGCGCGCCGCAGCGCTCATTGTAACTCCGCGGCAGCCGGCACTGTTCAATATTTTAATTCCGTAATGATTCTCGTGTAATCTTAAATTTTTGGTAAACAATTTATTCCGTAAAGTCGTTAATTTTTACAAACCAAAAATCACCGGTTGTGACGTATAATATATCGATCGAATAAATCATGGCCGTGATCGGATATACACTCATACCATCATAACGGCTCCTCCCCTCCTCCTCCCCCCCCCCCCGCTGCTCGGGCGATGTAGCAGTTAAGTGAATGTCTCTCCACTTTATTATCCTGTACTCATGTCTATTTTGATAAAAAAAAATTTTGGTATGTTTGAAAGAAAAATTAAAGAAACATTATATGAAACTAAATATTTTTTTTTCTTCTAATGCCACTTTAGCACGACATAGCTTTGTAGTAAGTCCGCCATCGCCTCCGAGACATCGAGCTAATAATATGGTCGTTGGAACGAATGAGACATTAATTATTGTTATGGCCGCTTACGGGTTAACTTGCGCTTTACGAGGGAACTTCATCACGACAACATTATCTAAAATATTATTACTATCTGGAAATATTGGCGAAGTACTACGCCAAATTAACAGCATAAATCTTGACGAAATTGTTTCGCGAACAAGATGGCTATTTCTATTTTAAGATATGACTGTAGAAAAATACCGACAAAACTAGGTCTTTGTTTGTACGAGTAACAACGAAGTTATGATAATACCGAGTCGTGGCGCGTCGTGTGCTAGAAACTTTAGAATCGGCAATGATACAGAGAATGCCGTTAGAAGTTAGAACTATAAGATCTGACAAGTAATTTAAAGCTGAAGTGATACGACGGTCACCAGAGCAAGAGATAAGTAGTTTTGAAATGGATATGAAACGCTGGTCACATTTCCCTTTTATCAGTAACAAAGTAATTATATCACTATCTACATACATCTTAACTCGTAAGTACTCGTATTATGTAAAATGTATTGAAGTTGCGAATGTCGTCCAAATTGAATGAGGCTTCGGAGATGCCCCGGATTTTATTACTCGTGAAGAAATATTTATTACTTTATTGAGCGAAATATTGAACGTATAGTAGTCCTATTACTCGTACATTCACGTAGGCTTTGTCTGTTTATGTAGCTCCGTGTCTTTCAGGCAGTATTTTTTGTAATCTATATATATTATAAAACAGTAACTCGATAATGTCTGTACATTGAAGATATTTAAGAAAATTTGATATCAGGGGACTCAATAGGAGCAATAGATTGCAAATCTGTCATTTTTAAAAATCTTGTCTGTCTGTATGTTTGACACCGCATCACGCCAAAACCACTGGATGAAATTGAATGTGGTTTTCACAGTTTTATTGCTGGTGGTCTAACTTAAAATCTGATGTACGTTTTATTGTGATACATCGCTTAAAAGCCGAGATATCAATAAATAGGACTTTTTGATACGCCACAAAACAGCAGGAAATTGTGAAAATACCTGATAGAGGGATAAAAGAGACTGTTTAGTATCGGAAATATACGTTATTTCTTCAAAAAAATCTATGTGTACCATTTTTTTTTAATTTAAGATTTTGTGGTGAATTAGTTCCGCTAATCAACAACAGATGTCAGTTTAGATCACTAGAAATCATAATTAAAAATGTAAGTAGGTCTGATAATGAGTCAATAAAACTTCTATTGAAATTAGTGTGTACCTATACATATCTATAATATTTAAAACATTGAGGTTTTAAGTAAATTAGTTACCCTACTCAATCAATAACACATAACTATGTTAGATTGTTCTATAAGATTCCTATATTCAATTCGCTGTATGACGATGTGGGTCAGAGTTAGCGATAATAACATCACACAATTTAGGAAAATTATCAAATAATGTTTTTTTTGTAGATAAAAAAATCTTAAATTTTGACAAAGTATTACAATTTAGATTTCCTTATTGTAATGTATGAATAGGCATACAGGAAGTAGATAATAATAAAAATACAAATCCTTTACATATTTAATAATCAATGCTGTCCTACCTACTGGTCAATGCGTACCAAGCCGGCTCCGCATAGGCTAATTATGACCGGACGTACATAAGTGCAATACAAATAACTAAAATACTTTTGAATTTGTGAATAGCCACGTAAAAGCAGACGAGCCACCTGATGCTAAATTGTCATCGTCCTCCATGGATGAATAAAAGCGTTGTCCATGATTAGACTAAAGGCATCACTCATGCGTTGTCATCCAAGAAAAAAGAATATGAATGAAAAAATAATAAATTATAAAGATGATTACATTTCCATTCTATCAAGTTCAGAGAGAGTTGTTAATGATCTAGCAGAACTTAGAATTAAGATGTATTGAGCTATATAAATAGCAGTAAAAACAAACTAATCTTATAGTAATGCAGGCACGCTGTTTTTAATCCACAAACGGCGAAACAGTTTAAACTATGAGTTTCTCCTGAAACTTTTTATAGGTATAATATATACATGTGGCATTTGGGCCAAGTTCGTGGACGAAAAGCTCGGCCTTGCGTAGTTGGAAGTTACACTTAAAAATCCCAAAGTCATTCAAGAATAAACTCAGGAGAACTAGAGTCTCCCGGTTGAGAGGCGGGCCCTGCTGTCGAGTCCCCTACCCCTATCCTATCATTACCGTAAATCTAGCTGGTGCCGCGGTTGCGAAACTCCCCAGATAGTCGGGGGGACTCTTTTGACTCTTCACGCAGAAGCGTTTAGCTTTCAGGCAGTCAACTATGGGAGGCGAGACGTTCCTGAGCGACTCTTATAGCCCGTGTTCGGCGCGATCAATATTGACCGAGAAACATGACATGGTACACCTCAGGTACTTGCTAAACCACCCAATCCGATCATGGAGACAGAGCGGTGGCATCGCGGCAGCAGTTTTCGTCATCTGGTGAGCAGTATGGGGACCGTCTTACAGACATTATTACTTGGTCAGATAAAATCATACAATAAGTCGAAAAGAAGGAAGAAGTAGTGCCAAGAAAACACTAAGTAATTCAAATGGAAGAAGACTTCGATTAGGTTAGGTTTGGCTGTTTATATTTACGTGGAAAAATTCGTCAACGTCTATGAATAAATAGTAGTAGTCCAGTGTTCCAGTAGTCTGAATTAAACTGTCATTTATAATCTCCAACTTCTATTCCTGGTGTAGTCGAAGTAAAACTGTTTGTTTTTTTTCACTTGTCTTTATATTTTATCTCAGTATATCTTAATTGTTAGTTCTACTAAATAAAATAAATAACGTTGTCTCCTTAATGGAATGAAAAATTTAATGTTCTTCATATTTTGTATATTTTTTGGTCATTGATTTTAGTTGCTCTACCAGTGCTGACGTTAGAGCCACTGACGCCCTAGGCAAGAATATTGTGTGCCCATATAAGAATATAAAAATTGATTTTTCCTTTTTTTTTGCTCCCACTCCAAATGTGGCGCCCCTTCAAACCAAATACTATTCAATGGATAAGAAGACTGAAATGTTTCATAATGTTGGAGTTTTAATCCCAGAATGTGTGAAAATGCGGAAGACATTTTTTTTTAATTATTCGGTCCAGGGTATAAAAAAAGATAAAATTAATAATCAAGATCATCATGTAATTGGGTCTGATGGTGTATCTTGAAGAACAATTATTATTATGTAAATCCTGAACGGACGGAAATAACGCAACCGTTTTTAAAGATATTTGCTGTTGATAAAGTCGACATTATGAAACCAGTCCATTATTGACCAATTCTGGGTCAGGTGGTGTACCTTAGAGACAGAATATGTATAATAATTCCAGAATGGGTGGGAGTAACAGTTTTCAAAATATTTGTTATTGGTAACGTTGACATACCAAAACCAGTACAACATAAATATAAAATCCCACTAATATTCCTTAAGCGTATATTAAGATAATTTTTTTAACCTCGCTAAAGCGGCTAAATCGATTTAGATGAAATTTGGCTCACAGATAATGTATATCCCGCATCAAAGAACAGGGTGCATGTTTGTCGGGATCAGGTCATTCGAGGGTCGGAGATGGATCTGCTTCTTCAGGTCAAGGGTATAATTTAGTTTGGAAGTTGGGTTTACAGGTTATAATAATTATTGTTTGGGCTGCTTTTATGTATGTCCTACTACATAGAATTTTTGTGTAATTTTTTTAGGGTTTTGTTCTTCAAAAGAAAAACATAACCCTTATAGGATCACTTCGTTATCTGTATGTCTATCTGTCGACCCTATTTTCTCAGGAATACGTGGAGGTATCATTCTAAAAAAACTTAAACTTTTTCGTATTTGGTTAATTGATCGCTATGTACATGTATGGGAACGACAGTTTTATAGCGGAAAAGTTAAGTTTGTTACTAAATCATTTAATATTGCTCTTATGTTCGGTTCTGTAAATTTGTACACAACCCTCGGTGCCAAAAAATTGTGATTCCCCGGGGTCTTTTTAATTACTAATTCTCAAGTCCACGCAGACGAAGTCGCGGGTAGAAGCTAGTCTATATATATTATAAAACAGTAACTCGATAATGTCTGTACATTGAAGATATTTAAGAAAATTTGATATCAGGGGACTCAATAGGAGCAATAGATTGCAAATCTGTCATTTTTAAAAATCTTGTCTGTCTGTATGTTTGACACCGCATCACGCCAAAACCACTGGATGAAATTGAATGTGGTTTTCACAGTTTTATTGCTGGTGGTCTAACTTAAAATCTGATGTACGTTTTATTGTGATACATCGCTTAAAAGCCGAGATATCAATAAATAGGACTTTTTGATACGCCACAAAACAGCAGGAAATTGTGAAAATACCTGATAGAGGGATAAAAGAGACTGTTTAGTATCGGAAATATACGTTATTTCTTCAAAAAAATCTATGTGTACCATTTTTTTTTAATTTAAGATTTTGTGGTGAATTAGTTCCGCTAATCAACAACAGATGTCAGTTTAGATCACTAGAAATCATAATTAAAAATGTAAGTAGGTCTGATAATCTATATATATTATAAAACAGTAACTCGATAATGTCTGTACATTGAAGATATTTAAGAAAATTTGATATCAGGGGACTCAATAGGAGCAATAGATTGCAAATCTGTCATTTTTAAAAATCTTGTCTGTCTGTATGTTTGACACCGCATCACGCCAAAACCACTGGATGAAATTGAATGTGGTTTTCACAGTTTTATTGCTGGTGGTCTAACTTAAAATCTGATGTACGTTTTATTGTGATACATCGCTTAAAAGCCGAGATATCAATAAATAGGACTTTTTGATACGCCACAAAACAGCAGGAAATTGTGAAAATACCTGATAGAGGGATAAAAGAGACTGTTTAGTATCGGAAATATACGTTATTTCTTCAAAAAAATCTATGTGTACCATTTTTTTTTAATTTAAGATTTTGTGGTGAATTAGTTCCGCTAATCAACAACAGATGTCAGTTTAGATCACTAGAAATCATAATTAAAAATGTAAGTAGGTCTGATAATCTATATATATTATAAAACAGTAACTCGATAATGTCTGTACATTGAAGATATTTAAGAAAATTTGATATCAGGGGACTCAATAGGAGCAATAGATTGCAAATCTGTCATTTTTAAAAATCTTGTCTGTCTGTATGTTTGACACCGCATCACGCCAAAACCACTGGATGAAATTGAATGTGGTTTTCAGTTTTATTGCTGGTGGTCTAACTTAAAATCTGATGTACGTTTTATTGTGATACATCGCTTAAAAGCCGAGATATCAATAAATAGGACTTTTTGATACGCCACAAAACAGCAGGAAATTGTGAAAATACCTGATAGAGGGATAAAAGAGACTGTTTAGTATCGGAAATATACGTTATTTCTTCAAAAAAATCTATGTGTACCATTTTTTTTTAATTTAAGATTTTGTGGTGAATTAGTTCCGCTAATCAACAACAGATGTCAGTTTAGATCACTAGAAATCATAATTAAAAATGTAAGTAGGTCTGATAATGAGTCAATAAAACTTCTATTGAAATTAGTGTGTACCTATACATATCTATAATATTTAAAACATTGAGGTTTTAAGTAAATTAGTTACCCTACTCAATCAATAACACATAACTATGTTAGATTGTTCTATAAGATTCCTATATTCAATTCGCTGTATGACGATGTGGGTCAGAGTTAGCGATAATAACATCACACAATTTAGGAAAATTATCAAATAATGTTTTTTTTGTAGATAAAAAAATCTTAAATTTTGACAAAGTATTACAATTTAGATTTCCTTATTGTAATGTATGAATAGGCATACAGGAAGTAGATAATAATAAAAATACAAATCCTTTACATATTTAATAATCAATGCTGTCCTACCTACTGGTCAATGCGTACCAAGCCGGCTCCGCATAGGCTAATTATGACCGGACGTACATAAGTGCAATACAAATAACTAAAATACTTTTGAATTTGTGAATAGCCACGTAAAAGCAGACGAGCCACCTGATGCTAAATTGTCATCGTCCTCCATGGATGAATAAAAGCGTTGTCCATGATTAGACTAAAGGCATCACTCATGCGTTGTCATCCAAGAAAAAAGAATATGAATGAAAAAATAATAAATTATAAAGATGATTACATTTCCATTCTATCAAGTTCAGAGAGAGTTGTTAATGATCTAGCAGAACTTAGAATTAAGATGTATTGAGCTATATAAATAGCAGTAAAAACAAACTAATCTTATAGTAATGCAGGCACGCTGTTTTTAATCCACAAACGGCGAAACAGTTTAAACTATGAGTTTCTCCTGAAACTTTTTATAGGTATAATATATACATGTGGCATTTGGGCCAAGTTCGTGGACGAAAAGCTCGGCCTTGCGTAGTTGGAAGTTACACTTAAAAATCCCAAAGTCATTCAAGAATAAACTCAGGAGAACTAGAGTCTCCCGGTTGAGAGGCGGGCCCTGCTGTCGAGTCCCCTACCCCTATCCTATCATTACCGTAAATCTAGCTGGTGCCGCGGTTGCGAAACTCCCCAGATAGTCGGGGGGACTCTTTTGACTCTTCACGCAGAAGCGTTTAGCTTTCAGGCAGTCAACTATGGGAGGCGAGACGTTCCTGAGCGACTCTTATAGCCCGTGTTCGGCGCGATCAATATTGACCGAGAAACATGACATGGTACACCTCAGGTACTTGCTAAACCACCCAATCCGATCATGGAGACAGAGCGGTGGCATCGCGGCAGCAGTTTTCGTCATCTGGTGAACAGTATGGGGACCGTCTTACAGACATTATTACTTGGTCAGATAAAATCATACAATAAGTCGAAAAGAAGGAAGAAGTAGTGCCAAGAAAACACTAAGTAATTCAAATGGAAGAAGACTTCGATTAGGTTAGGTTTGGCTGTTTATATTTACGTGGAAAAATTCGTCAACGTCTATGAATAAATAGTAGTAGTCCAGTGTTCCAGTAGTCTGAATTAAACTGTCATTTATAATCTCCAACTTCTATTCCTGGTGTAGTCGAAGTAAAACTGTTTGTTTTTTTTCACTTGTCTTTATATTTTATCTCAGTATATCTTAATTGTTAGTTCTACTAAATAAAATAAATAACGTTGTCTCCTTAATGGAATGAAAAATTTAATGTTCTTCATATTTTGTATATTTTTTGGTCATTGATTTTAGTTGCTCTACCAGTGCTGACGTTAGAGCCACTGACGCCCTAGGCAAGAATATTGTGTGCCCATATAAGAATATAAAAATTGATTTTTCCTTTTTTTTTGCTCCCACTCCAAATGTGGCGCCCCTTCAAACCAAATACTATTCAATGGATAAGAAGACTGAAATGTTTCATAATGTTGGAGTTTTAATCCCAGAATGTGTGAAAATGCGGAAGACATTTTTTTTTAATTATTCGGTCCAGGGTATAAAAAAAGATAAAATTAATAATCAAGATCATCATGTAATTGGGTCTGATGGTGTATCTTGAAGAACAATTATTATTATGTAAATCCTGAACGGACGGAAATAACGCAACCGTTTTTAAAGATATTTGCTGTTGATAAAGTCGACATTATGAAACCAGTCCATTATTGACCAATTCTGGGTCAGGTGGTGTACCTTAGAGACAGAATATGTATAATAATTCCAGAATGGGTGGGAGTAACAGTTTTCAAAATATTTGTTATTGGTAACGTTGACATACCAAAACCAGTACAACATAAATATAAAATCCCACTAATATTCCTTAAGCGTATATTAAGATAATTTTTTTAACCTCGCTAAAGCGGCTAAATCGATTTAGATGAAATTTGGCTCACAGATAATGTATATCCCGCATCAAAGAACAGGGTGCATGTTTGTCGGGATCAGGTCATTCGAGGGTCGGAGATGGATCTGCTTCTTCAGGTCAAGGGTATAATTTAGTTTGGAAGTTGGGTTTACAGGTTATAATAATTATTGTTTGGGCTGCTTTTATGTATGTCCTACTACATAGAATTTTTGTGTAATTTTTTTAGGGTTTTGTTCTTCAAAAGAAAAACATAACCCTTATAGGATCACTTCGTTATCTGTATGTCTATCTGTCGACCCTATTTTCTCAGGAATACGTGGAGGTATCATTCTAAAAAAACTTAAACTTTTTCGTATTTGGTTAATTGATCGCTATGTACATGTATGGGAACGACAGTTTTATAGCGGAAAAGTTAAGTTTGTTACTAAATCATTTAATATTGCTCTTATGTTCGGTTCTGTAAATTTGTACACAACCCTCGGTGCCAAAAAATTGTGATTCCCCGGGGTCTTTTTAATTACTAATTCTCAAGTCCACGCAGACGAAGTCGCGGGTAGAAGCTAGTTCTAACATAAAAATATTGAACGTATAGTAGTCTTATTACTCGTACATTCACGTAGGCTTTGTCTGTTTATGTAGCTCCGTGTCTTTCAGGCAGTATTTTTTGTAATTCTAACATAAAAATATTGAACGTATAGTAGTCTTATTACTCGTACATTCACGTAGGCTTTGTCTGTTTATGTAGCTCCGTGTCTTTCAGGCAGTATTTTTTGTAATTCTAACATAAAAATATTGAACGTATAGTAGTCTTATTACTCGTACATTCACGTAGGCTTTGTCTGTTTATGTAGCTCCGTGTCTTTCAGCCAGTATTTTTTGTAATTCTAACATAAAAATATTGAACGTATAGTAGTCTTATTACTCGTACATTCACGTAGGCTTTGTCTGTTTATGTAGCTCCGTGTCTTTCAGCCAGTATTTTTTGTAATTCTAACATAAAAATATTGAACGTATAGTAGTCTTATTACTCGTACATTCACGTAGGCTTTGTCTGTTTATGTAGCTCCGTGTCTTTCAGGCAGTATTTTTTGTAATTCTAACATAAAAATATTGAACGTATAGTAGTCTTATTACTCGTACATTCACGTAGGCTTTGTCTGTTTATGTAGCTCCGTGTCTTTCAGCCAGTATTTTTTGTAATTCTAACATAAAAATATTGAACGTATAGTAGTCTTATTACTCGTACATTCACGTAGGCTTTGTCTGTTTATGTAGCTCCGTGTCTTTCAGCCAGTATTTTTTGTAATTCTAACATAAAAATATTGAACGTATAGTAGTCTTATTACTCGTACATTCACGTAGGCTTTGTCTGTTTATGTAGCTCCGTGTCTTTCAGGCAGTATTTTTTGTAATTCTAACATAAAAATATTGAACGTATAGTAGTCTTATTACTCGTACATTCACGTAGGCTTTGTCTGTTTATGTAGCTCCGTGTCTTTCAGGCAGTATTTTTTGTAATTCTAACATAAAAATATTGAACGTATAGTAGTCTTATTACTCGTACATTCACGTAGGCTTTGTCTGTTTATGTAGCTCCGTGTCTTTCAGCCAGTATTTTTTGTAATTCTAACATAAAAATATTGAACGTATAGTAGTCTTATTACTCGTACATTCACGTAGGCTTTGTCTGTTTATGTAGCTCCGTGTCTTTCAGCCAGTATTTTTTGTAATTCTAACATAAAAATATTGAACGTATAGTAGTCTTATTACTCGTACATTCACGTAGGCTTTGTCTGTTTATGTAGCTCCGTGTCTTTCAGCCAGTATTTTTTGTAATTCTAACATAAAAATATTGAACGTATAGTAGTCTTATTACTCGTACATTCACGTAGGCTTTGTCTGTTTATGTAGCTCCGTGTCTTTCAGCCAGTATTTTTTGTTATTCTAACATAAAAATATTGAACGTATAGTAGTCTTATTACTCGTACATTCACGTAGGCTTTGTCTGTTTATGTAGCTCCGTGTCTTTCAGCCAGTATTTTTTGTAATTCTAACATAAAAATATTGAACGTATAGTAGTCTTATTACTCGTACATTCACGTAGGCTTTGTCTGTTTATGTAGCTCCGTGTCTTTCAGCCAGTATTTTTTGTAATTCTAACATAAAAATATTGAACGTATAGTAGTCTTATTACTCGTACATTCACGTAGGCTTTGTCTGTTTATGTAGCTCCGTGTCTTTCAGGCAGTATTTTTTGTAATTCTAACATAAAAATATTGAACGTATAGTAGTCTTATTACTCGTACATTCACGTAGGCTTTGTCTGTTTATGTAGCTCCGTGTCTTTCAGGCAGTATTTTTTGTAATTCTAACATAAAAATATTGAACGTATAGTAGTCTTATTACTCGTACATTCACGTAGGCTTTGTCTGTTTATGTAGCTCCGTGTCTTTCAGCCAGTATTTTTTGTAATTCTAACATAAAAATATTGAACGTATAGTAGTCTTATTACTCGTACATTCACGTAGGCTTTGTCTGTTTATGTAGCTCCGTGTCTTTCAGGCAGTATTTTTTGTAATTCTAACATAAAAATATTGAACGTATAGTAGTCTTATTACTCGTACATTCACGTAGGCTTTGTCTGTTTATGTAGCTCCGTGTCTTTCAGCCAGTATTTTTTGTAATTCTAACATAAAAATATTGAACGTATAGTAGTCTTATTACTCGTACATTCACGTAGGCTTTGTCTGTTTATGTAGCTCCGTGTCTTTCAGGCAGTATTTTTTGTAATTCTAACATAAAAATATTGAACGTATAGTAGTCTTATTACTCGTACATTCACGTAGGCTTTGTCTGTTTATGTAGCTCCGTGTCTTTCAGTCAGTATTTTTTGTAATTCTAACATAAAAATATTGAACGTATAGTAGTCTTATTACTCGTACATTCACGTAGGCTTTGTCTGTTTATGTAGCTCCGTGTCTTTCAGCCAGTATTTTTTGTAATTCTAACATAAAAATATTGAACGTATAGTAGTCTTATTACTCGTACATTCACGTAGGCTTTGTCTGTTTATGTAGCTCCGTGTCTTTCAGGCAGTATTTTTTGTAATTCTAACATAAAAATATTGAACGTATAGTAGTCTTATTACTCGTACATTCACGTAGGCTTTGTCTGTTTATGTAGCTCCGTGTCTTTCAGCCAGTATTTTTTGTAATTCTAACATAAAAATATTGAACGTATAGTAGTCTTATTACTCGTACATTCACGTAGGCTTTGTCTGTTTATGTAGCTCCGTGTCTTTCAGGCAGTATTTTTTGTAATTCTAACATAAAAATATTGAACGTATAGTAGTCTTATTACTCGTACATTCACGTAGGCTTTGTCTGTTTATGTAGCTCCGTGTCTTTCAGCCAGTATTTTTTGTAATTCTAACATAAAAATATTGAACGTATAGTAGTCTTATTACTCGTACATTCACGTAGGCTTTGTCTGTTTATGTAGCTCCGTGTCTTTCAGGCAGTATTTTTTGTAATTCTAACATAAAAATATTGAACGTATAGTAGTCTTATTACTCGTACATTCACGTAGGCTTTGTCTGTTTATGTAGCTCCGTGTCTTTCAGCCAGTATTTTTTGTAATTCTAACATAAAAATATTGAACGTATAGTAGTCTTATTACTCGTACATTCACGTAGGCTTTGTCTGTTTATGTAGCTCCGTGTCTTTCAGCCAGTATTTTTTGTAATTCTAACATAAAAATATTGAACGTATAGTAGTCTTATTACTCGTACATTCACGTAGGCTTTGTCTGTTTATGTAGCTCCGTGTCTTTCAGGCAGTATTTTTTGTAATTCTAACATAAAAATATTGAACGTATAGTAGTCTTATTACTCGTACATTCACGTAGGCTTTGTCTGTTTATGTAGCTCCGTGTCTTTCAGGCAGTATTTTTTGTAATTCTAACATAAAAATATTGAACGTATAGTAGTCTTATTACTCGTACATTCACGTAGGCTTTGTCTGTTTATGTAGCTCCGTGTCTTTCAGCCAGTATTTTTTGTAATTCTAACATAAAAATATTGAACGTATAGTAGTCTTATTACTCGTACATTCACGTAGGCTTTGTCTGTTTATGTAGCTCCGTGTCTTTCAGCCAGTATTTTTTGTAATTCTAACATAAAAATATTGAACGTATAGTAGTCTTATTACTCGTACATTCACGTAGGCTTTGTCTGTTTATGTAGCTCCGTGTCTTTCAGGCAGTATTTTTTGTAATTCTAACATAAAAATATTGAACGTATAGTAGTCTTATTACTCGTACATTCACGTAGGCTTTGTCTGTTTATGTAGCTCCGTGTCTTTCAGCCAGTATTTTTTGTAATTCTAACATAAAAATATTGAACGTATAGTAGTCTTATTACTCGTACATTCACGTAGGCTTTGTCTGTTTATGTAGCTCCGTGTCTTTCAGCCAGTATTTTTTGTAATTCTAACATAAAAATATTGAACGTATAGTAGTCTTATTACTCGTACATTCACGTAGGCTTTGTCTGTTTATGTAGCTCCGTGTCTTTCAGCCAGTATTTTTTGTAATTCTAACATAAAAATATTGAACGTATAGTAGTCTTATTACTCGTACATTCACGTAGGCTTTGTCTGTTTATGTAGCTCCGTGTCTTTCAGCCAGTATTTTTTGTAATTCTAACATAAAAATATTGAACGTATAGTAGTCTTATTACTCGTACATTCACGTAGGCTTTGTCTGTTTATGTAGCTCCGTGTCTTTCAGCCAGTATTTTTTGTAATTCTAACATAAAAATATTGAACGTATAGTAGTCTTATTACTCGTACATTCACGTAGGCTTTGTCTGTTTATGTAGCTCCGTGTCTTTCAGCCAGTATTTTTTGTAATTCTAACATAAAAATATTGAACGTATAGTAGTCTTATTACTCGTACATTCACGTAGGCTTTGTCTGTTTATGTAGCTCCGTGTCTTTCAGCCAGTATTTTTTGTAATTCTAACATAAAAATATTGAACGTATAGTAGTCTTATTACTCGTACATTCACGTAGGCTTTGTCTGTTTATGTAGCTCCGTGTCTTTCAGCCAGTATTTTTTGTAATTCTAACATAAAAATATTGAACGTATAGTAGTCTTATTACTCGTACATTCACGTAGGCTTTGTCTGTTTATGTAGCTCCGTGTCTTTCAGCCAGTATTTTTTGTAATTCTAACATAAAAATATTGAACGTATAGTAGTCTTATTACTCGTACATTCACGTAGGCTTTGTCTGTTTATGTAGCTCCGTGTCTTTCAGCCAGTATTTTTTGTAATTCTAACATAAAAATATTGAACGTATAGTAGTCTTATTACTCGTACATTCACGTAGGCTTTGTCTGTTTATGTAGCTCCGTGTCTTTCAGGCAGTATTTTTTGTAATTCTAACATAAAAATATTGAACGTATAGTAGTCTTATTACTCGTACATTCACGTAGGCTTTGTCTGTTTATGTAGCTCCGTGTCTTTCAGGCAGTATTTTTTGTAATTCTAACATAAAAATATTGAACGTATAGTAGTCTTATTACTCGTACATTCACGTAGGCTTTGTCTGTTTATGTAGCTCCGTGTCTTTCAGGCAGTATTTTTTGTAATTCTAACATAAAAATATTGAACGTATAGTAGTCTTATTACTCGTACATTCACGTAGGCTTTGTCTGTTTATGTAGCTCCGTGTCTTTCAGCCAGTATTTTTTGTAATTCTAACATAAAAATATTGAACGTATAGTAGTCTTATTACTCGTACATTCACGTAGGCTTTGTCTGTTTATGTAGCTCCGTGTCTTTCAGCCAGTATTTTTTGTAATTCTAACATAAAAATATTGAACGTATAGTAGTCTTATTACTCGTACATTCACGTAGGCTTTGTCTGTTTATGTAGCTCCGTGTCTTTCAGGCAGTATTTTTTGTAATTCTAACATAAAAATATTGAACGTATAGTAGTCTTATTACTCGTACATTCACGTAGGCTTTGTCTGTTTATGTAGCTCCGTGTCTTTCAGGCAGTATTTTTTGTAATTCTAACATAAAAATATTGAACGTATAGTAGTCTTATTACTCGTACATTCACGTAGGCTTTGTCTGTTTATGTAGCTCCGTGTCTTTCAGCCAGTATTTTTTGTAATTCTAACATAAAAATATTGAACGTATAGTAGTCTTATTACTCGTACATTCACGTAGGCTTTGTCTGTTTATGTAGCTCCGTGTCTTTCAGGCAGTATTTTTTGTAATTCTAACATAAAAATATTGAACGTATAGTAGTCTTATTACTCGTACATTCACGTAGGCTTTGTCTGTTTATGTAGCTCCGTGTCTTTCAGCCAGTATTTTTTGTAATTCTAACATAAAAATATTGAACGTATAGTAGTCTTATTACTCGTACATTCACGTAGGCTTTGTCTGTTTATGTAGCTCCGTGTCTTTCAGGCAGTATTTTTTGTAATTCTAACATAAAAATATTGAACGTATAGTAGTCTTATTACTCGTACATTCACGTAGGCTTTGTCTGTTTATGTAGCTCCGTGTCTTTCAGTCAGTATTTTTTGTAATTCTAACATAAAAATATTGAACGTATAGTAGTCTTATTACTCGTACATTCACGTAGGCTTTGTCTGTTTATGTAGCTCCGTGTCTTTCAGCCAGTATTTTTTGTAATTCTAACATAAAAATATTGAACGTATAGTAGTCTTATTACTCGTACATTCACGTAGGCTTTGTCTGTTTATGTAGCTCCGTGTCTTTCAGCCAGTATTTTTTGTAATTCTAACATAAAAATATTGAACGTATAGTAGTCTTATTACTCGTACATTCACGTAGGCTTTGTCTGTTTATGTAGCTCCGTGTCTTTCAGCCAGTATTTTTTGTAATTCTAACATAAAAATATTGAACGTATAGTAGTCTTATTACTCGTACATTCACGTAGGCTTTGTCTGTTTATGTAGCTCCGTGTCTTTCAGCCAGTATTTTTTGTAATTCTAACATAAAAATATTGAACGTATAGTAGTCTTATTACTCGTACATTCACGTAGGCTTTGTCTGTTTATGTAGCTCCGTGTCTTTCAGCCAGTATTTTTTGTAATTCTAACATAAAAATATTGAACGTATAGTAGTCTTATTACTCGTACATTCACGTAGGCTTTGTCTGTTTATGTAGCTCCGTGTCTTTCAGGCAGTATTTTTTGTAATTCTAACATAAAAATATTGAACGTATAGTAGTCTTATTACTCGTACATTCACGTAGGCTTTGTCTGTTTATGTAGCTCCGTGTCTTTCAGGCAGTATTTTTTGTAATTCTAACATAAAAATATTGAACGTATAGTAGTCTTATTACTCGTACATTCACGTAGGCTTTGTCTGTTTATGTAGCTCCGTGTCTTTCAGGCAGTATTTTTTGTAATTCTAACATAAAAATATTGAACGTATAGTAGTCTTATTACTCGTACATTCACGTAGGCTTTGTCTGTTTATGTAGCTCCGTGTCTTTCAGCCAGTATTTTTTGTAATTCTAACATAAAAATATTTAACGTATAGTAGTCTTATTACTCGTACATTCACGTAGGCTTTGTCTGTTTATGTAGCTCCGTGTCTTTCAGGCAGTATTTTTTGTAATTCTAACATAAAAATATTGAACGTATAGTAGTCTTATTACTCGTACATTCACGTAGGCTTTGTCTGTTTATGTAGCTCCGTGTCTTTCAGGCAGTATTTTTTGTAATTCTAACATAAAAATATTGAACGTATAGTAGTCTTATTACTCGTACATTCACGTAGGCTTTGTCTGTTTATGTAGCTCCGTGTCTTTCAGGCAGTATTTTTTGTAATTCTAACATAAAAATATTGAACGTATAGTAGTCTTATTACTCGTACATTCACGTAGGCTTTGTCTGTTTATGTAGCTCCGTGTCTTTCAGGCAGTATTTTTTGTAATTCTAACATAAAAATATTGAACGTATAGTAGTCTTATTACTCGTACATTCACGTAGGCTTTGTCTGTTTATGTAGCTCCGTGTCTTTCAGGCAGTATTTTTTGTAATTCTAACATAAAAATATTGAACGTATAGTAGTCTTATTACTCGTACATTCACGTAGGCTTTGTCTGTTTATGTAGCTCCGTGTCTTTCAGCCAGTATTTTTTGTAATTCTAACATAAAAATATTGAACGTATAGTAGTCTTATTACTCGTACATTCACGTAGGCTTTGTCTGTTTATGTAGCTCCGTGTCTTTCAGGCAGTATTTTTTGTAATTCTAACATAAAAATATTGAACGTATAGTAGTCTTATTACTCGTACATTCACGTAGGCTTTGTCTGTTTATGTAGCTCCGTGTCTTTCAGGCAGTATTTTTTGTAATTCTAACATAAAAATATTGAACGTATAGTAGTCTTATTACTCGTACATTCACGTAGGCTTTGTCTGTTTATGTAGCTCCGTGTCTTTCAGGCAGTATTTTTTGTAATTCTAACATAAAAATATTGAACGTATAGTAGTCTTATTACTCGTACATTCACGTAGGCTTTGTCTGTTTATGTAGCTCCGTGTCTTTCAGCCAGTATTTTTTGTAATTCTAACATAAAAATATTGAACGTATAGTAGTCTTATTACTCGTACATTCACGTAGGCTTTGTCTGTTTATGTAGCTCCGTGTCTTTCAGGCAGTATTTTTTGTAATTCTAACATAAAAATATTGAACGTATAGTAGTCTTATTACTCGTACATTCACGTAGGCTTTGTCTGTTTATGTAGCTCCGTGTCTTTCAGGCAGTATTTTTTGTAATTCTAACATAAAAATATTGAACGTATAGTAGTCTTATTACTCGTACATTCACGTAGGCTTTGTCTGTTTATGTAGCTCCGTGTCTTTCAGCCAGTATTTTTTGTAATTCTAACATAAAAATATTGAACGTATAGTAGTCTTATTACTCGTACATTCACGTAGGCTTTGTCTGTTTATGTAGCTCCGTGTCTTTCAGCCAGTATTTTTTGTAATTCTAACATAAAAATATTGAACGTATAGTAGTCTTATTACTCGTACATTCACGTAGGCTTTGTCTGTTTATGTAGCTCCGTGTCTTTCAGGCAGTATTTTTTGTAATTCTAACATAAAAATATTGAACGTATAGTAGTCTTATTACTCGTACATTCACGTAGGCTTTGTCTGTTTATGTAGCTCCGTGTCTTTCAGGCAGTATTTTTTGTAATTCTAACATAAAAATATTGAACGTATAGTAGTCTTATTACTCGTACATTCACGTAGGCTTTGTCTGTTTATGTAGCTCCGTGTCTTTCAGGCAGTATTTTTTGTAATTCTAACATAAAAATATTGAACGTATAGTAGTCTTATTACTCGTACATTCACGTAGGCTTTGTCTGTTTATGTAGCTCCGTGTCTTTCAGGCAGTATTTTTTGTAATTCTAACATAAAAATATTGAACGTATAGTAGTCTTATTACTCGTACATTCACGTAGGCTTTGTCTGTTTATGTAGCTCCGTGTCTTTCAGCCAGTATTTTTTGTAATTCTAACATAAAAATATTGAACGTATAGTAGTCTTATTACTCGTACATTCACGTAGGCTTTGTCTGTTTATGTAGCTCCGTGTCTTTCAGGCAGTATTTTTTGTAATTCTAACATAAAAATATTGAACGTATAGTAGTCTTATTACTCGTACATTCACGTAGGCTTTGTCTGTTTATGTAGCTCCGTGTCTTTCAGGCAGTATTTTTTGTAATTCTAACATAAAAATATTGAACGTATAGTAGTCTTATTACTCGTACATTCACGTAGGCTTTGTCTGTTTATGTAGCTCCGTGTCTTTCAGGCAGTATTTTTTGTAATTCTAACATAAAAATATTGAACGTATAGTAGTCTTATTACTCGTACATTCACGTAGGCTTTGTCTGTTTATGTAGCTCCGTGTCTTTCAGCCAGTATTTTTTGTAATTCTAACATAAAAATATTGAACGTATAGTAGTCTTATTACTCGTACATTCACGTAGGCTTTGTCTGTTTATGTAGCTCCGTGTCTTTCAGGCAGTATTTTTTGTAATTCTAACATAAAAATATTGAACGTATAGTAGTCTTATTACTCGTACATTCACGTAGGCTTTGTCTGTTTATGTAGCTCCGTGTCTTTCAGCCAGTATTTTTTGTAATTCTAACATAAAAATATTGAACGTATAGTAGTCTTATTACTCGTACATTCACGTAGGCTTTGTCTGTTTATGTAGCTCCGTGTCTTTCAGCCAGTATTTTTTGTAATTCTAACATAAAAATATTGAACGTATAGTAGTCTTATTACTCGTACATTCACGTAGGCTTTGTCTGTTTATGTAGCTCCGTGTCTTTCAGCCAGTATTTTTTGTAATTCTAACATAAAAATATTGAACGTATAGTAGTCTTATTACTCGTACATTCACGTAGGCTTTGTCTGTTTATGTAGCTCCGTGTCTTTCAGGCAGTATTTTTTGTAATTCTAACATAAAAATATTGAACGTATAGTAGTCTTATTACTCGTACATTCACGTAGGCTTTGTCTGTTTATGTAGCTCCGTGTCTTTCAGGCAGTATTTTTTGTAATTCTAACATAAAAATATTGAACGTATAGTAGTCTTATTACTCGTACATTCACGTAGGCTTTGTCTGTTTATGTAGCTCCGTGTCTTTCAGCCAGTATTTTTTGTAATCTATATATATTATAAAACAGTAACTCGATAATGTCTGTACATTGAAGATATTTAAGAAAATTTGATATCAGGGGACTCAATAGGAGCAATAGATTGCAAATCTGTCATTTTTAAAAATCTTGTCTGTCTGTATGTTTGACACCGCATCACGCCAAAACCACTGGATGAAATTGAATGTGGTTTTCACAGTTTTATTGCTGGTGGTCTAACTTAAAATCTGATGTACGTTTTATTGTGATACATCGCTTAAAAGCCGAGATATCAATAAATAGGACTTTTTGATACGCCACAAAACAGCAGGAAATTGTGAAAATACCTGATAGAGGGATAAAAGAGACTGTTTAGTATCGGAAATATACGTTATTTCTTCAAAAAAATCTATGTGTACCATTTTTTTTTAATTTAAGATTTTGTGGTGAATTAGTTCCGCTAATCAACAACAGATGTCAGTTTAGATCACTAGAAATCATAATTAAAAATGTAAGTAGGTCTGATAATGAGTCAATAAAACTTCTATTGAAATTAGTGTGTACCTATACATATCTATAATATTTAAAACATTGAGGTTTTAAGTAAATTAGTTACCCTACTCAATCAATAACACATAACTATGTTAGATTGTTCTATAAGATTCCTATATTCAATTCGCTGTATGACGATGTGGGTCAGAGTTAGCGATAATAACATCACACAATTTAGGAAAATTATCAAATAATGTTTTTTTTGTAGATAAAAAAATCTTAAATTTTGACAAAGTATTACAATTTAGATTTCCTTATTGTAATGTATGAATAGGCATACAGGAAGTAGATAATAATAAAAATACAAATCCTTTACATATTTAATAATCAATGCTGTCCTACCTACTGGTCAATGCGTACCAAGCCGGCTCCGCATAGGCTAATTATGACCGGACGTACATAAGTGCAATACAAATAACTAAAATACTTTTGAATTTGTGAATAGCCACGTAAAAGCAGACGAGCCACCTGATGCTAAATTGTCATCGTCCTCCATGGATGAATAAAAGCGTTGTCCATGATTAGACTAAAGGCATCACTCATGCGTTGTCATCCAAGAAAAAAGAATATGAATGAAAAAATAATAAATTATAAAGATGATTACATTTCCATTCTATCAAGTTCAGAGAGAGTTGTTAATGATCTAGCAGAACTTAGAATTAAGATGTATTGAGCTATATAAATAGCAGTAAAAACAAACTAATCTTATAGTAATGCAGGCACGCTGTTTTTAATCCACAAACGGCGAAACAGTTTAAACTATGAGTTTCTCCTGAAACTTTTTATAGGTATAATATATACATGTGGCATTTGGGCCAAGTTCGTGGACGAAAAGCTCGGCCTTGCGTAGTTGGAAGTTACACTTAAAAATCCCAAAGTCATTCAAGAATAAACTCAGGAGAACTAGAGTCTCCCGGTTGAGAGGCGGGCCCTGCTGTCGAGTCCCCTACCCCTATCCTATCATTACCGTAAATCTAGCTGGTGCCGCGGTTGCGAAACTCCCCAGATAGTCGGGGGGACTCTTTTGACTCTTCACGCAGAAGCGTTTAGCTTTCAGGCAGTCAACTATGGGAGGCGAGACGTTCCTGAGCGACTCTTATAGCCCGTGTTCGGCGCGATCAATATTGACCGAGAAACATGACATGGTACACCTCAGGTACTTGCTAAACCACCCAATCCGATCATGGAGACAGAGCGGTGGCATCGCGGCAGCAGTTTTCGTCATCTGGTGAGCAGTATGGGGACCGTCTTACAGACATTATTACTTGGTCAGATAAAATCATACAATAAGTCGAAAAGAAGGAAGAAGTAGTGCCAAGAAAACACTAAGTAATTCAAATGGAAGAAGACTTCGATTAGGTTAGGTTTGGCTGTTTATATTTACGTGGAAAAATTCGTCAACGTCTATGAATAAATAGTAGTAGTCCAGTGTTCCAGTAGTCTGAATTAAACTGTCATTTATAATCTCCAACTTCTATTCCTGGTGTAGTCGAAGTAAAACTGTTTGTTTTTTTTCACTTGTCTTTATATTTTATCTCAGTATATCTTAATTGTTAGTTCTACTAAATAAAATAAATAACGTTGTCTCCTTAATGGAATGAAAAATTTAATGTTCTTCATATTTTGTATATTTTTTGGTCATTGATTTTAGTTGCTCTACCAGTGCTGACGTTAGAGCCACTGACGCCCTAGGCAAGAATATTGTGTGCCCATATAAGAATATAAAAATTGATTTTTCCTTTTTTTTTGCTCCCACTCCAAATGTGGCGCCCCTTCAAACCAAATACTATTCAATGGATAAGAAGACTGAAATGTTTCATAATGTTGGAGTTTTAATCCCAGAATGTGTGAAAATGCGGAAGACATTTTTTTTTAATTATTCGGTCCAGGGTATAAAAAAAGATAAAATTAATAATCAAGATCATCATGTAATTGGGTCTGATGGTGTATCTTGAAGAACAATTATTATTATGTAAATCCTGAACGGACGGAAATAACGCAACCGTTTTTAAAGATATTTGCTGTTGATAAAGTCGACATTATGAAACCAGTCCATTATTGACCAATTCTGGGTCAGGTGGTGTACCTTAGAGACAGAATATGTATAATAATTCCAGAATGGGTGGGAGTAACAGTTTTCAAAATATTTGTTATTGGTAACGTTGACATACCAAAACCAGTACAACATAAATATAAAATCCCACTAATATTCCTTAAGCGTATATTAAGATAATTTTTTTAACCTCGCTAAAGCGGCTAAATCGATTTAGATGAAATTTGGCTCACAGATAATGTATATCCCGCATCAAAGAACAGGGTGCATGTTTGTCGGGATCAGGTCATTCGAGGGTCGGAGATGGATCTGCTTCTTCAGGTCAAGGGTATAATTTAGTTTGGAAGTTGGGTTTACAGGTTATAATAATTATTGTTTGGGCTGCTTTTATGTATGTCCTACTACATAGAATTTTTGTGTAATTTTTTTAGGGTTTTGTTCTTCAAAAGAAAAACATAACCCTTATAGGATCACTTCGTTATCTGTATGTCTATCTGTCGACCCTATTTTCTCAGGAATACGTGGAGGTATCATTCTAAAAAAACTTAAACTTTTTCGTATTTGGTTAATTGATCGCTATGTACATGTATGGGAACGACAGTTTTATAGCGGAAAAGTTAAGTTTGTTACTAAATCATTTAATATTGCTCTTATGTTCGGTTCTGTAAATTTGTACACAACCCTCGGTGCCAAAAAATTGTGATTCCCCGGGGTCTTTTTAATTACTAATTCTCAAGTCCACGCAGACGAAGTCGCGGGTAGAAGCTAGTTCTAACATAAAAACCAAATCCAAAAATAAAATACCACCATAATTCCCCGCTGCCAGTTTGTAGGCGGTGAAAATCGCTCTCACTATTTTTTTTTTATGCTTTTAGCAGGCAAACGAGCAGACGGGTCACCTGATGGTAAGTGATCACCGCCGCCCATGGACATTAGCAACACTGGGGGCGTCACCAACGCGTTGCCGGCCAAGAAAATGACGATAATCACTATTGTCATTTAAAAGCTTATCATCAGTTACTTTAGTACCGTTTATAATGTAATTATTTTGCCAAATTCGCTGTCCTTTATTTATTAATTATAAAAACTTTTGGATCCCTGCATCGTCAACAACATTCCTTCATTACCCCTGAAGATAAATTGTTACGTACTGGAATATGAAAATAGTATTGAAATAACCAAGAAATAAGGCCATGCTTCGGCCATCAACAGTCTTGGGAATGGCATTTTTACTAGACTTTAAGTTACAGATACGTATTTAAACCGAACAAATAGTAAATAAAATCTACCAAATAGGTTACCCTAAACGCGGCGTGTTTGGTCCGTCATCGCACGCGCCGCGGTCGGGAAGATATCGAAAATATTTACTGGCACAATCATCATTAAATGATAAAATATTGAGGTCGCGGTGTGGTTGTGCGCGGCGCGGTACATCTGCCACGTATTTCTTTTCTCCGTCATACATAATTTAACGCGATAACGATAACACATAAATTGAAGGCGGAGGGTCCCGCGACTCCCACGATGAAGCCTTTTTGTTCTTTTTACGCAGCGTCTCCCATTCATTAGCGAAATACAATTTTCATCGCTTTTCTTCATAAATTTGCGAGAAGCATTACAAATTCTCATCTTTTCCCTCGTTCCGTGTCAAATACCAGAAGCTAACGATGCCAAAATAACGTCAATTGTTGAAAGTCATGTAAAAGATGAGGGGGTGTTAGGGCTCCTCGATTTATCGGCGATTCCGAGCCACCTTCCCTACTCGTCAGACGACAGGCTGTTCTCCATAGATCACGGGCTTTATATCGTCTATACCGTCTATACCGTCTATACCGTCCAAATGAACTCAATTTGATAGTATTCGAGGTCGGTAAGAACCTTCAGCGTACTCCTGACGATAAAATACGAAGTAAGAAATATTATCATGTTTGTACTTAGTAGTCGCTGAAATAAGGTTTAAAGAAATTTATTCTCATAAAGACATCACTGTCACTTACATGAGAACATAACCAATAAAATATTTTTACAGTTCGTCGTCACACTCGCACACACTAATACAAATAAATTGTCTATTACCTAGGGAAGAATATAATCACATATTTACGTACTTGTATAACTTTGATCTTTAGTAAAGTGCCAGTTGTGCGGTATGTAAGAACTTATGGATCTAAATCCTGTAAAGACATCCTTTGAAGGCTCACTTTCAACTAAATCCACTCGACGCGTCGCACAATCTACAGGGGCCGGGGCGCGGCGGGCTCATTGCGTGCGATTAACCTTGGAGAATGTTACATTCAGTTTCACACACTAGGCTGTGATACTGACTATATTTCCGAGATAAATTGTAACAACCATAGCCATAGCCGCACTGTAATAGAATAAACGATAAACACAGATGTACTTATTTTGCAAAGGAAGAAAGAAAAAGCCATACCGGATTCCCGAGATAGAGTTCAAGAATAATGTATTATGGTCGTAGCACACATATCAACTCGTAAACGTATCAACTCTTGCATTTCAGTATTCTTTGTATGAAACTCCCTACTGTAAAGCACACTTATCGGAATCGTAACGTAATCGCCTCGCCTCGAGACAAGCTCACGAACCGCGGTACGGTGCGTGGACGACTTGCCGTACCCGAGCTTACGTCTCACTGTACGCTATCCTTCGACTTTCCGTTTCCTCGTGCACGCACCGCACGCCGCCGTCTTGTTGCGCGCGTGTTTTATTGAATTTACAACCCGCCTAGCCATCAACCAGCGGCCGGCGAGCCGTAAGCGCGGCGTCGCCTAGCCGTAGCCGAGTCGACTCGGAGCTGCTGGTCGGTTGGTAACGCGCTTACGTTAGGTTGATGCTTGGTTGACGGCGAGGCGATCCGGTGACGATCCCTTTCCGAGTTGATATGTGTGCTACGACCATTAAAACACGAACCCGGTTAATGAATACGCCTGTCTATCTAAAGTGGCGTTTCCAAAGTTCACCGCATTGGAATCCGTTTAATTAAGAGCTTTCCAACTTTGACAGCTCCTCTTAAATATTCGATTCCCTCTAAGTCAAGCTCTTCACGTACACTTTATACGTACTTAAAAAGATCCGTCACACTTATAGGTTATTATTTTACAGGTTTGTGGTTTAATCGATATAACATTTCATATTAATGTGATGCCAAATTCACATAAGGCAATTCGAATTTTAGATTTATTTTCTTGGCGAAAACAGACAGACATAAATTGATTAGATGGTGCAATAATATTGAACGAGAAAAACACTGAACAGTTTTAGTGACATATTTGTATGTCAGATATCGTAATGTAGACAATGTCAATTAGACATCCCATCAACATATTAAAGTTGATTATTTATTTAGGATCCTTTTATCCCGAAAGTGGCAGATGAGATATTTCCCGCGAAATAGGAAATGACAGTAAGTGCGTATGGGTATTCGGTTAACCGTTAAGGTAAACAAACATTTGACTGCTTCTCTCCATTTTCAGGATAAATAAATTTATAATATGTTTCTGATTTAAAGAACAGTAACGAAGAAAAGTAATGATATTCCTAAATGATTGGAGCAAACATATTTATTAATAATTGCAGAACATTGTACTGAGTTCAGGTGCTATTTGAAATCAAGGATCAAGTTTTCTGAGGCGAAAAGGGTATACGAAATAATGGCTAACGCTTTCTGTGGTATTATAATAATAATTTAATTTAATTGGATACTCAAATGTTTCCAACGAGTAGTAGCAACTGTAGAGAGTTGTAATAACTCACGACAACGCTAACTATAAATAGATTGTTTACGTGACAAAGATGGCTGTGTAACGAGCGCCGCCATCGCGCATCGGTTCGACACGACTTGCGACAGTTGACTCGATCACTTGACCTGTGAAAATAAAATTTATATGTGCCTGGTACACTTATTACCAGGTCTTCCCAGAATATTTAAAAGAATAGATAAATGCTCAGAGTGGCGCAAATTAGGGGAGGCCTATGTTTAACAATGGACCTCTAAGGGCTGATGGATGGATGGATGGACATAAATGTTCTAAAACAGATATTATAACGACGCTGATTATAGGCAACGGAATATAAACGGAATAAAGACTTCGCGTAAATCAATCATTTAGAAACAATATAAAGATTGTAGTTCCCCCTCAATAGGCAATAAACTTCTTATTGGTTCGTCGCACATTCCGGCGGCTATCAATAAATTAATTGAATGTATCCAAAATCATAGCCTATGTCACTATAAATGGAGCAATAAAGCCAATAATTGACCCCGTCCGCCTCGCAGCGCCAACTTCGTGGACGACGCAGAGGATAGTTCATAGTGACACACATATACTTCATAGCGGCTCGCGAGATGGAAAGGGTGTCCACTGACCTATCAAAACTTTGAATTAAATTTGCTTAAAATTATTACAGTTAAAGGAGAGGGGCGGCGGGCGCCGGACGTTTTACTACCTCATGTTGTCCCCAGAAGGAAGTAAACCTTTGGGAGTTGATGTTGACGGTAGCTCGCTTTAAGCGATCGACGGCGACGTGAAAAACGATTGACAGGCATTTCTCATCTTCATTCGGCGGACGGGCGCGGCGCCGCGGCGGGACGACGCCGCCGGTTGACGAGGATTTAGATAATACTGAAACGTGTCAGGATCGGATTCCATATCTATGTTCGAGCCGTGTTCGAGGGTCTTTGTAACAGTTCTCTTGAAACGAATAAGGACCTTAAAAACTTTCTCTTTGATAAGGTTTATCCCGAGACAGCATAAGGGGTTCGCTATGATCTAGCAAATGATTTGAAAAATGATTTTTCAAATGTCACTGTTACCTATCTCATTCGGCTTATTTTATCTCCGGAATGACACATGTATACTGATATAACAACATCCCTGATATAACAACATCATAGCGGCCCGGTGGGTCGGTTTGGGACAGTCCGACAAAAGTTAGACCTCCTGAATTCCTAAAGCATAATCAATTTAGAAATCGTCCCAAATCTAAATCCGGCCAAACAGCTAATGAATTCTACTGTCTAGGGAATTCCGTGCCGTGATTTAGAAAATTAGGTTGAGCTAAATTGATCCAGAATATAAGGAGCAAAGGATACGTAATACGGAGTAGACAATTTTATACACGTTGACTCAAGCGAACGGCCACTGTGAAATATTTCGATGATGTTATGAAAACCAAATGACATGACTTGTTACGAAGTTATTAAGACTGATAGTTTCGGAGTGCGGAGTCGTTGCGGAGTTGCGGAGTCGGACGAAAAAGCAAAATATCTGCTAGAACCAAAAACAAATTCCAACACATAATTTAACCAACAGAAACATAATTAACTAGTGGAATATAAAGTTATTATTTGCTGTTTATTATATAATATGAAAAGTATTTTCAATTTTGCTAAAATAGATTCCTCACTTTGAGTAAGACGAATCTGGGACACGGCGCCACACCCTGAGCCCTGAGATCACGGCGCAGGGATCCGTGGCGGAGGGCTCAGCGCTGGACTGTATCCAACCACCATAGCACTTCCTACAACCGAGATCAAACATTACTGAGTGCCGGAATACCAAGAAAACCCTCATAAAATGAAAGTGTTTTGTATTAAACATTCCATATTATTCTCGGCAGCTTATGGGCATATACGTACACGTAAACTTCAATCATTCGTACAGATAGTAATCAGTACAGTGTCGGCAGTCGGCTGACGTCACGGCCGTATAATTAGTGTTCTGTATCCTCATACGGATTCCTAGTAGCGGCTGTTATTAACGTTTTGCGGTATTGCGTTATTCGGTTATTCGTAGTCTGTAGATTTAGTACTGGTTGGGTTAATGTCGCCGATAACACCAGAAATTACTGAACGCCTTGCAAGTGAGGCTCGCCGGCAACCAATAGAAACCAACAACTGTAATATGGCTCTGAGGTCTACATAGTAACTGCCCTAAGATAAGATAAGATTATGCACCGTGATTGCTTTTGACAATACTTCAGACACCTCCACACGAGAAGAGATTAGAGATGTTTGCGTCGATACTAATAAGTAACGTGAATCTAACTGATATGATTCACTTGACTTTCGGGTAGCCTGAGCTACCTGAGCAACTTGTGTCCGTCTATCGGCTAATAGTCAAGTAGAAGTAACTATAGACCTTTTCAGTGTCAGGGTGACTTCTCTGGTCTGAACTCAAATAATGTGGCAATAGTATAGAGAGTGGTTCAGACTTAGAAGATACTTACATGGCGCGCACTCGGCTGTACTGCTGCTGCGTTATACTCCGTGTATAGTAGAATATTATTATTATGAGTCGTGTAGAGAGGCCAAAATAATAAAATAAAAGCTTACACACTCATACCCCCGCAGTAGGGTTTTACCTGTGTCGCGGGTGGCATGGACTACATATATGTATAAGACATCACAATAACACCCTGCACCCGAGTACAAATATTTATCTGTCACATAAATATCTGCCCCAGCCGGGAATCGAACTAGAGAGCCCTCGCTTCGCAGGCAGGGTCGCTACCAAATGGCTACGGGGTCATCGAAAACGCTCTTTGTGCTAATTATTGCAACTCACCTGATCAATCAGACTGATATTAATTGCTATTATTTTGTACAATATTATAATTTTATGATGCGAACACATTAATTAATTAATGTTCGAATAGACTAGTATGGACTTAACAATGTTATTATTTTGAAGATTTAAGTTATAGCGATAATATTATTCTGTTTGCTTTCGAGATACGGCCTCCGGAGTTGTTGCTCGAGCGTAAGTAATTATCTATTTGGGAAATTTATACTCTTCAAAAGTTACCGATTGAGTGTTTGCCAAACTTGTAAAAGTGGGTGAAGGGAGTTAGCGGAAATCTGGGAAACTTAGTCTCTACGCTGTTATTAGTAATGAATATATTTTTAAAAAGGCTATTTGCTATCTTTCCGTGATAGATCCTGCCCGTGCCCAATCATATCCCTATCAAGGACGGTGGTGCCGCCCGGCACCCGCCGCCCGCCGCCCGCTGTAACCACAGACTGTTACAAAGTTGTCCGGGTTCCTGACGGATGCAAATTAAGTACGTAAATTATAAAGTCACAAAAATATAATCACGAGAAAAGACTGACATAATTTTGTACCGATGTTATAAATTATGCATGAGTTTTTGACGCCTGATTGATGATGACACTGCTTTATCGAGTAAAGTTTAACACAATTTGAATAAGTTTGTGGATTTTAATACAATTAAATATAAATTAAGCTCTTCTTGAAACTGAGTTATTGTATCTGTGGACAAAACCGGCCAAGTGTGTGTCGGGCCACGCTCAGTGTTCCGTAGTTGTAAGTTGATCGACTATTACTCGCTTGTTGACCACCTACCTGTTGTTTATGTGTAGGGTAGGTACCATGAAAGATTTTTAAAGATATTATTTAATCCATACCAAATTACAGCTAACTAGTAGAGTCTCTAACCTGCGGACTGATGGACGGACGGACATGGCGAATTTACGGGATACACCTAATTGACTCGGAACCCTTCAGGAAAAAATTAAGAAATATCGTCTGCGATATTTTCCAATTTTTTTTTCCAATACTTTTTTCACTTTTTAAGTAAGAAAACGTTTTCCACTTTAGAGCCCCTAAAGGGTTCCGTAGTCAATTAGGTACATCACTTAGTCTCTGAGCAATAAGACTAATAAGTAGGGGCCTCCGCCGCTCCACCCGAGCCAAGCTCCACAGTGACTCCGCGCGAGCGAGCAGGTGCCATCTGACGGTAGACGGCCGTCGCTAGTCTCGCGGTGTCGGTGGCCGACCACACCCATCACCATCGAGTGGCTCATCTATTCTTTTGTCAGCTTATTATATTATAAAAACTGAGACAACAAAACACACATTCAATACTAAAAATATTGTACAAAATCCACGCATCCCCAAAAATAAATCACCTAATCTTCGGTTATTTTTTATGTTACTGTTGAGAAAAGTGTTTTACGCCTTTTCCAACCGCTTCTCTAGTGCGAGACTCTGATCTGAATACGTGAAAGCCGTGGCCCGCGTGAGACGGAGCGTGTCCGTGAAACGAATAATAAATGTTCAGAGAGCTGCTCACCGGCTGACCCGCTCACCTGAGCAGATCACGGGCCGTATCACCGGAAACTCAACTCGGCTTCCGTACTCCCTCGACACCTACATATTTGTTTAGGAATATTTTGTTTCGTTTATAATTTGTAACAAGTTGTAATAAACTAAAATAGGATTTTGTAAATAATTCTCCGGGTGGTGGTAATGCTAATAAACATACACATTTATTAACTATAACCCAAGATTCTAAACTGGAACAAAGTCAGAGAATATTCTCAAGAAGGTCGAGTAAATATTCCAATTTGAGTAAGGGTTAGCCGCTTTATGGGAGCTGTGAGGGATGGCGCGACCAAATTAAGCGTTCTGACATCGCTCAGATTAACTCAATTGAATAACCATCGTCGCCAGACCTCGCCGAAATGAAGAAAATGACTCTCAAATCTCCTAAATATTCTCACGAGAACAGTCATAAAAATCCGCTATAAATTTAATTATATAAGTACGCGAGTTCGCGACCTTCGAGGACCATTTAACCTAGCGCTTGTCCCGCTGGTGTTTGCGCTAATTTTATAAAAAGGTCGAATATTTCAGTACAAAGTTCAAAGCAAATATTGTCGGAGCAACGCAGCAAAAAATTTATTAAAATAAAAAATTTCTAAATACTTTCATAGATAGAAGCGCGGTACGATGGCCAATATTAACAAATTGAGAGCCAATTCCTTAAGTCCTTAAATCTTATTTCTTGGCAACACATCATGCATTATGGTGTTACTAATGCCCACGGGTCCATTGATCAAAAGTGATTAAAAATATAACAATTAGAATTAAAATACTGCGATCTTTAAATATCAACATTATTCCTTGTATAATAGCCACAAACTGGGGTGGGAGTGGTGGCTACCGTCTAGCACTAAGCTAAAATTAATGAAGAGCACAGCGCGAATAAACGAGCAAACGATCCTATTTCTTTAAAAAATTGTGTGAAAATTACAAGCCAACACAGTGGCTGCTATCTTAATCAAAAATAAAATTAGTAAGTAACATTTACATATTTTTTGCGGGCCAGTGAAAATAAATCGTCCCGTTAATTTTCACTTGAATTATCAAATTAACACTGTGAGAGAGATGCAAAGAGCTTTCGGGTTATTCCCTTGCAACGCGACTGGATACGGAACAATGAATACTTCAGCAAACAATCGCACTGAGCCTTTTGATTGTTTAATATAAGCAGCCGACGAATGGGCATTCGAGCAGTCCGGCTGCCACACGCTAAGGCTGCCGGTCGTCGTTAGCCAAGCGGCGGTACTACCGGCATCTCAGATCAATGAATAAAAAGATAAGTCACCGCCTTATATTCGAGTGAGGAAGAAAAGTACCATGCCGATTTACGTCATCCTTGTATTTACAAGGAACCACGCCCATCCATACGTCAAAAACCATGCCGATTTCTGCCAGTAACTTCTGGAACATCGTGCTATAACTTACACGAAAAAATGCCATCCTGTGTAGTGAAGTCATGCAAAAAAAATTCAACATCAAATAAAGTCCGGAGGAATAACATTTCACTTGTAAATGCACTTTTAACTATATTTTTAAACACTTATCGAACACATTATAAGGTTATAATTGACAAAACTGTCAGTTGACGTAACAGATCAGTGTTGCCAGTATATTCCTATTTCGAACTGCCTGAAATGTAGGGAAATAATTGCAAGTATAAGTGGGGCAAATATGTCAAGTATTATTAAGTATAATTTGTTTTGTTTTATATGAAATTTTAAATGAAAAATTTTAAATGAGAAATTTTAAAACATGTTTATGTTACAATAAATTATTTTTTGAATAAATAATATTAATATAATATTTGTTTTTTGTCGTTATTATATGTAGGTTTCCGAAAAATGACTTGTTATGAGAAGAGTGACGCCACATATTATGTATTATGAAATTTTACACCTAGAAATTATAAAATCAAAACATCAGTTCCGAAATAAGTTTTATTTCCAATAATTGTTTTTTTTTTATATTTACCTATACATACCAATTATTCGACCCCCCCCCCCCCCTCCGTTATTTTTTCTAACCTATAAGGCATACTTGCGATAAGAGTAACTTTGGCACTTGCCGAACCACGACAAGCAGTCACCGACTACAAACCTTAACAAACTCTTCTATTAAAATCCGTTTTTGTGTGAGTAGAAACAAGTAAGAATGAACGAAAAAAGTAAAAACACCAAAAATCGCAACGGTTGATCGAAGCGAACATAACCTGACCCGCCGTGAATAAGTGTACAAATCTGATTAGGTAATTTTTAACAGTAAGCTACCTTAATTTGGAGTGGGGGGTGTGATGGAGAGGTACGGGGGGATGCAGGAAACCCCCCCACAAATTTTTTCGTGCCGGAGACGCGTAGTTTCGTTTTTATTGCATTTTGAAATTCTATCTTTGATACCACTCAACCGTCTAAATCACGAAAGGTAAACGTCGATAATGTAAGAAAAGGAAGGAATTTGTTAGGAATTCGACCCTGAATGCTATGATATCACACTCAATCCTCCGCGACGTACGTAATTTCAAAAAATTTGAAAAACAATGGGCATGATGACAGATTTTGAAATACTGTTCTATTTTATTAAGAAATAAGGTTTAGTATAAAATAAATACATTTCAATTTATAAGTTGATAATTCGCACCAAAACGCTTCAAAGTGTCATGGCGTCGCTTGTGCAGTCACGTCTCAGGAAAATAATAGACAAGACGTCATTATCAGTATGGTCATATTCGTTTGTTTAAAGAAGCGTGGCGTAATTTGCGCTGATTGGGACTGATTGGCGTTCAAGATAACATGGCGGCTTGCCGTATTTTGTAGTTTTATTTTATCAAAAATATTGTTAATCTCGCCCATAATAATAGAAATGCGTGTTTTGTAATCCTCCCTTTATGGGGAGCCTGCGGTAACACAATAAATTGATAAATTAATATTAAATATCACACCTTGCCTCTAGGTAGTTAATGTCTTAAATTAATTGCAATATTCCAGATTTAAAGTTCTATAAATACAATCAGTACAATTAGTCGCATTGTAAAAATAAAATAAAAATACTAATTGTAATTTTGTGAAGTAGTTTTTGAGTAACTTTAAAGTCGGTTATTTTTTGTTAGTAAAATTTAGATTGCATAATGTTTATATGTGATTTCAAAAAAGGGATGTAATATATTATTTCGGCGTGTCTCCGCGCTCAAAAATTACATTAGGATACCATAAACAGACCCCTGGGTAAGCCCAACACAACATCAAGTAAAATTCAGGTAGCACTCTGTAAAAGTCACTTCTCGGATAAACTTTAATAGTTAGCTACCTGAATTTGGAGTGGGGGGTGTGATGGAGGGGTGCGGGGGGATGCAGGGAACCCTCCTCACAAATTTTTTCGTGCCGGAGACGCGTAGTTTCGTTTTTATTGAATTTTGAAATTCTATCTTTGATTATATCACATACCACTAAACCGTCTAAATCACATAAGGCAAACGTCGGTAATGTAAAAAATTTAAAATTGTTATCTTGGAAAGAGCATAATATTAAAATCTGTAAAGATACTAACTTTCAACACTCCCGGAAAACCTTTCCAGGTAAAACTAACAAATGACTGAACTATGTAATTTATTGTAAAATGATATTGTATTGTAGGATGTACCAGTTCAGCCAAATGAGGCTATAGACAGCAAACCCGTTGCAATACCGACTATTTCTTCCATAGAAGCTCTAGTAAGCTCAAGATAGTATTAATTACCTATACTTGGTTTTATATCACATGTTCAGCTTTTTTTAATTAATAATGAATTATTACAGGACATAGTTACAAGCTTCACCTAGTGAAATGATCGATTATTTCTGCAACCCAAAACCGAGTACATCTTTTATTGCAGTAAATATTTTAATATATCCATATTCTCCATATTCTAAAGAAGTTTTTAACCCCAAGATTGAAACACAAACGAAGTAAGCGAAACAGGACATCCGTTTAGGAAAAAAATTCAAGGTTTTGCACGCATTTCCATATACTTTTTAAAAAACCAACAAACTACGAGTAAAACAAAAACGCGAATTCATCTAGGGAGATTTAATTGACTTGGCAAATTTGGCAACATTTTATTTACGCACACATGATCACTTACGCACACATGCTTACGTGAAAACTTTCCTCACTTTTTTGTTCGGGATGCCTTATCTCTTTATTCATTGATCTGAGACCGGCATGAATAGTCTCGATAGTATATCGGGACTAAGCATGTCCAGCCAAAGTCCAAAAAAAAGGAACTGGTAACGCAGCGTCATGTGTAATATTACACGAACCATTTCGAGCTATTGTTAACCCCTTCATAACTCGAGACCTACTTAACCAACATACATGCAATGTAAGAAAATCATCGGGTTCTTTGGAGGGTTGGCGGGCACACTGGTGTGGTTCTCGTATCAGCTGCGGCGAGCTGGGCGGCTGCTCCAGCGTCTTAAATCTTCCTCTCTTCTTTATTTCTTGTTAGATGTATGGTCACAGTACCTAATTAATATTACTGTTGATAGCGAGAGTTATTCAGCGAGAGCGGTGATGCGGTGATATTAACTTACAATCTCGTCGGATGCTTGGGCGGTTCGGTTAGAAAAGATGCGGATTAATTAACTATTTTCCAATAGACACTTGCATCATGGCGCTTTTTGGCTGTCGAATCGTAACAATTTTACTCTCATATTTTTTTCCTAACGCCCCATAAAAAGTATAACTTCAAAATATTTTTTCAGGGTAGGTACCTTAGAGGTAACGTGGGAATTAATTTTGTGGATGAAATCTTGTGGTATATTGTTGAAAAGATATTCAGGTCTGCAAAAACCATTTTTCAATTTAAGGGCCCGTTTGAGAAATATTCAGCTTTAAAGTGCCAATTTTGCTTAGAGTCAAGTTTCTCCCCCCCCCCCCTGCCAGCTAAACGGTTGGAGTTGGATTTGTGGAAAAATTGTGTAAAATAGTTTATATTAGGTATAATGAATTTATAAGTCCCTCGAGCATGAGGTAGATGGCGCCACGGAGCTGTCAATATCTAACATAAAGTGCTCTGCAATTAAAAGTGTATTTAAATTATTCAAAACAATCAATTCAAGTGCAAAGTAACTTTAAGATGTGTGTAAACCCTTGATTTTGACGTGAAAGTGTTATCTCAGCAACTGCTATTAAATAAAAACAATAATTATATTATAAGTAAACGAGACAAAAACTGTGAACAAAACCACAAATCCTCAAAACAATACAGTGCTAAAGTGTTTCTACAGTATAAATCATAAACTATTCACCTTCAAAAACAATAATAAGTGCATAAGAAGCGAATAAAACGATAACAAAGTCCTAAAATTATTTGCGAACTCATTGTCAGTGAACTGTTTCATTAGTGTATTCAAACGGCAATATGAGTCATACTTAACGAACTTTATATCATTTTGTATCAATCTCATAATAGATACGAAATTTTCGACACATCGTTACAAGTACTGTGTGGTATATTTTACAGTACAGCAGACTTAAGCGCAATTGCAAACGAGGTGATGTGGGTTCGATCCTTGCAACCGGCATAATTTTCTAACAAAAAATTTGTATCTGCATAATTTTAATGAAACTTACGTCTAAGGTTTAACAACAACGCCACCTAAAATTATCTAATACATTAGAAATTGTTAGAAAAAGTCCGTATCCTGTTCTACCACATCAACTGACAGAGGGCGCTAGTGGTATTTTAAAGTCAATAATCATGTCGACTCAAAATAAGTGTGCAGTATGTAAGAACGACATCCATAGAAAGGAATTCCTACAATGTCAAATATGCCATCAGTTTTATGATAAAAAATGTATACCAACAACTTCAAGGCGACTTGCTGTTATTATGACTAAAAAACAAACGTGGAAATGTAATAGCTGCACAACCAAGACAATCAATACTAAAAGTAATACTCCTTCACCAACTGTCATACAGCACATTGGCAGCCGCAACCTGTCGCAACATAAACAAACCCATAGAAATGAAAGTACTCCCAGGGAAACTTCTGATCATTCAAACACTCAGATTATGACACCACAACACGAAATTACACATAATATTGACTGTGAAAATTGCCTCAAAACCTTTTCAACGCCCGAAGATTTAAACCCTCAAGTTACAATACAAAGAAAAGACTCAAGCAAGAAAAATTTATCACTTGATAGACTGTCGCCCACTATGCAAGAAGATGACAGCTATGTATCTTCTTCACCCAATCAGAGTGCATGCAGCTTACCTACCTTTTCTGAAACCGCAGCAGTTGCGACCCTAAAAGAAGATCTTAAAGAATTATCTACACAATTAATAAGTGCTCACGATGAAATAAGCAATTTGAATCAAGAAATTATTAGTCTTAAGAAAGAAATAGAAAGGAAAGATAAAAAAATTAACCTACTAAAACAATTAGTTCAAAATCCTACATACCGAACACCTAATAAATATACTCAAGGTAAAAATTCACCATTAACAAAAACAGTAAAAAGGGTCTTGTCTTCCAGTAAAATTGAAAAACAGTTATCTCATTTATCTTTGGAGCAAAAAAAAGATGTGAACAATACACCTAATGTCGTGCTATCAAGGGAAACTACAGGAACAGAATTAATAGAAACAGAAGCTGGAGCGGAACTAAAAGAAAAACCTAACGTACGCACACATTCCGATGTAGAAACTACAAACAATACCAGGACTATCTATGTTTTTGGTGGAGAACAATGTACTGGCTTGGGATTAAAACTTTACGAATCAAGACAGACAAGTCAGTATGAGACATATAATATAAAATCCTTCATAAAACCCTATGCAACAACAGAAGAAATACTGCAAACTAGTCATATCTTTAATTATTTACCAAATGACAGGATTATACTATCGGTTGGGGAACATGATACAAACCCCTTCAGGATTACCACTGCTTTAAGTAGTTTCATAAACGCGAAATCGAAAACCAAAATAATTGTTCTAGGTATTAAAAATAATATACATTTAAATGTTGATAAACTAAATTACACACTTAAACATGTATGTAGTAATTATTCAAACAGCACATTTATTGACACGAGCAATGTAACGCAAAATATGCTATTTCTTAAGTATACATGTAGAGCTTTAAACTTTACCATAGATTCGCTGGATTATGATACGAAATATATTACGTCTTTTAAAAAGGCACATACTGAATACGTCAATAAACAATTTTGAAATAATGTAAAACTCTGTAAGTTACCGGCAAAAGGCACAATCCCGTATTATTTCCAACCAATAAAGGACAAAAAAAAGGTGTTACCAACACTAACAAAAATTTATAAGCCTGGAACAATTCCTTTTTACTTTCGTAGGGCTGATTTAGATAACAAAGTGGAAACGGAAAACAAAAATTTTTTTCGTCAATAAAAATTATTTTAAGTTACTACACCAAAATATAGCCAGCTTACTTAGTAAATCAGATGCTTTGGAGATATTGCTTCATGAACTTAAAACAAATGATATTGAAATCGATGTACTATGTTTTACAGAAACGTTCATTCAAGCTGGAGATGAGTGCAACCTTATAATTAATAATTACGATTTAATATCTAGCTTCTGTAGACGTAAACAAAAAAGGGGAGGGGCGTGCATTTTAGTCAAACGAGGACTTTCAGCGAAAACAATTCCTGCTGTAAATAAATTTGCTATCGAAAAGCATTTTGAATGTTGCGGTGTGGAGATCGAAAATCTTAACATTATAGTAATCTGTGTGTACAGAATTCCTAACTCTGACATAAATATTTTAATAAACAGCCTAGAAAATATGCTACACTCTTTAACCGATTGTAAACGAGAGAAACAAATTATAATAACAGGTGATCTCAATATCAACACTTTAGTTAAAAGTAAAGAAAGCGATTTATTGCATGGTCTTACGCGTAATTTCAATTTACAACTGCACGTACAAATGCCAACAAGGAAAAGCGCATGCATTGATCACATAATAAGCAACATAAAGAACTGTGCTTGTTATCTTTTATACTTGGGCATCTCAGACCATGACACTGCGCAAATGTTATCATTCCCTTTTGAGGGCGTAAAAGAACCAACCTCATTTTGGTATAACACATGTAGAGACTATAGCAATACAAACATAAGTATATTTAAAAAACACTTGAATAGTCTGACTTTTTCAGAGTCACTAAATGAAAATAATCCAGAGGTAGCTTTCAATAACTTTTATGATTTATTTACCTTATTGTATAATCTATGCTTTCCAAAAAAAATTGTCAAACTAACTAACTCTTGTAAGAGGCCGCGCTGGCTCACCCTTGGTATTAAAATAAGTTCTAGAACTAAGAGAAAATTGCGTTATTTGTCTTATAAAAATAAAAATATTAAATGTCAATATCTTAAATACGCTGATATTCTTAAAAAATGTGTCACGAAATCCAAAGTAAATGTGCACAAATATTACATGATAAATTCAAAAAATAAGTGTAAAGCAGCATGGAATATTATCCAAAATAGAGTAAATAGAGTAAACAAGTATAATTCAATAAAAATCAAGTGTAAAATTAATAACACAATAATTGACGACCCACAAATAATTGCTGACAAATTTAATGATTATTTTATTGACCTGACAAATACAAAAATATTAAATCATACATACCTAGGTAAGCTTAATGATAATAATTTTGGAAAAATAATATCTGATAGTATTTTTCTTACACCTTGTGATGCAATAGAAATCTGTAATATTATAAAATCTTTAAAAAATAGTAACTCTGAGGGATATGATGAAGTCTGTACAAGAGTATTGAAAGCGTGTGTACGAGAAATATCCCCTATTCTTGCCGCGCTTATTAATATGTCTTTTGAAAACGGATGCTTCCCATCGAAACTAAAATATTCGAAAGTTATACCTGTATACAAAAAAGGTGATCCATTGTCAATAAATAACTATCGGCCTATTACACTGATCCCCATACTTTCTAAAATATATGAAAAAGCTATGCATGTCAGGCTCCTTAAATTCTTCAACAGACATCAAGTTCTTGTTAAAGAACAATATGGCTTTCAGAAGAATAAATCTACCGAATTGGCAATATTCGACCTCATTGCCAATGTCACTCATAATGTAAGTAAGAAATACTATAATACGGTCCTATTTTTCGACATGTCCAGTGCTTTTGACTTTGTAAGTCATGAAATTTTATTAAGAAAATTAGAAAAATGTGGAATAAGAGGACTAGCCTATGATTGGCTTAGAAACTACCTGGACAAACGTTATCAGCAGGTCGACATCACCGCTTTAAATGAAAAATCTATTGCCACATCTTACAAATCGCGTTTCAGACATAATGCATGTGGGGTCCCACAGGGGAGCATACTTGGACCACTTCTTTTTTTGGTTTACGTTAACGACCTGCCCGAAACTATAAACCATAAGATAGTTCTCTTCGCGGACGACATATCTATAAGTGTCGTTACAAAATGTAAGGAAAGTCATAACGAAGAAGTAAATTTAACAGCTACGTCAACAATAGAGTGGCTACAAAGAAATAATTTAAGTGTTAACGTAAACAAAACAAAATATATTCAGTTCATCAATCAAAATGCAATTCCATTAAAATTAAATATCAAATATAAAAACGAAACCATAGAAAGTGTAGGTTCCACAAAATTCCTTGGAATACAAGTAGACAGATACTGCAATTGGAAAGAACATATAGAAAATACTTGTTGCAAAATTATTAAATTTGTATACGTACTGCGAAGACTGAGCAAAACAGCTGATAATAAAATTGCAGTAATGGCGTACCACGGATATGTGGCGTCAAATCTCAGGTATGGCATAGTTATTTGGGGTAATTCAACAATGTTAAATAAATTATTTATCTTGCAAAAAAAGTGCATTCGTGCCATAGTCGGGCTGGCTCCTTGGGAGTCATGTCGTCCAATATTTAAGGATATTAATATTCTACCTTTGCCATGCATGTACATTTATGAAGTAGCCATATTTGTGAAAAAACATCACCATATTTTTGTAACCAGTAAGAGGTCTAGGCATCCCAACAGATTAATTATAGAAGCTGTAACAAAAACAGGCATATACCTAAGAAATTGCTATGGTATGTGTGTCCGCATTTATAATAAATTACCAGACCAATTGAAAGACAAATCCTTAAATTTATTTAAAAATGAATTATTTAAATGGTTATTATGTAAATGTTATTACACAGTAGATGATTTTTTGGGTGACAATATAAGGAATTGTTTTTAATTTTAGATTTAATACATTTTATCCATAAACTGGAAATATAAAAGTTGACTATGCACTTGACATAATATGATTGTTAGTTAATTTGATTTATTTAATTTGATGTAATTTAATTTGATTGTTATTTAGTATATTAATTTGATTTAATTTGACATTAATTAATTTGATGTTATTTAATTGGATTGTTATATAGCATATTATTTTGATTTAATCTGACATTAATTAATTTATTGATTTAATATCCTAGTAAGAATTGTATTAAAATTTAATTTTACTTGTTGTTGCATGCTTATGAATGCCAAATATGTATGAACTACAACATATTTTATTACATCCTCTGTAACCGTATTTGAAGCAATGAATAAATGATTTGATTTGATTTGATTTGATTTGAGTCAGCCGCCAAATGACTCGTCGTGTTCCGGCTGGGGGCTTGAGAGCCATTTCTTTCTTTGTTATTCTTCTCTCTTTCTTGGCCGGCAACGCATCAGTGATGCCTTTGTTGTTGCTGATGTCCATGGGCGACGATAGCCACTTACCATCAGGTGGATCGTCAGCTCGTTTGCCGTCAATTTCCATAAAAAAAAGTATCACGGCTATGTTAGCATAGTTAAGTAATAGTCTATAAACTTACTACTTCGGAACCCTACGTTGCGCGTGGCCTGACACGCACTTGTTTTCTTTACTATTAACCAGGTGAGCTAGACGTAAGCGTGCCAAAGAATAATACATACATAGTAACATACATACATAAATACATACACTCGAAAAACATAACCCTTCTTCTGGTGCAGTCGGGTAACAAGAACTAGGCCTTACAGCTTCACACCGCCTCCGTAATGACCACCGACCTTCTTGTGGGTGACTGGTGTACGACTATGATGTGAGTATGATTTTATACTTAAATCCCAAAGCTATATTTATGGAATATCATGACCTAGTAACCTGATATCATACTATAGACAAATAATTTGAGAACAATGACGCCGCAACCAGTTGCGCGCAATTAACAAACTTGTTTGAAATTGTAGTTACTCGTACTAAGTTTATTTAAAAGATGCGCTAAACTGTATTTCGACTTTTCTGTACCTCTACTAAAAATTCCTTTTAGAAAAGGTGCTAGAATCAATAAATGTTGACGTGGGTATATTTATAGGCAAAATACATTTATGAAAAGATATTGGAACATCAAACCCACGTCTGGAAAGTGCACTTTATGAATAATATTCTCATTGTCTGCAATATTATTGTATACGCTGCTGGAGTACTTGATACCTATGTGTGTGTGTTTCTGTGTGTGTCTTCTGAAAAGTGTCGAGTTTTCAGTGTATAATCTATTGATACCGCATTGCGAACTATCAGTATGAATATCCAGCCAATTTATTATCTTGTATATGATAATTAACGGCAGACGTAGCAACTCTGAAGAGGCTTGTCACGAAAATGAAGCTGGCAGCGATTCGTTTAGATCCTCGGTGTCTCCGTGTCATCGCCTAAATTTTCAGTTCGCTGAATAATCTTAAGAATGTGTTCTCTTTGATGCCCGTAACAAGAATCTGTCAGCTTTATTAAAGTCGCGTGCCTGAAAAATAATTCTTAAGAAATATTTAGTATTTGATGAAGTATTTGAACGATATTAAAAAGCGTCCTCAGATCTTCAAATAACCTTGGGGTAACGTAGGGCACGTGATTAAGTTGTAGACCGTCTGGGACGTTCCTCAGTAGAAGGGACCACTGCCGTACTGAGTGCCACTGTACCATGTTCCTGCCGGTGTATATCCGAATATCACCGAGGCCACTCGATGTTTGTTTAGCGGCGATCAAGAAAAAAATTACATAACTTCAGCTACCACGTATAAACAAATGATATATGTAGGTACTCAGCTAACTAATGAATTCTTCGAATTACTAAAATTTCACACACGCCATCTACTTATTTACGACCTATAGCTTGCCAATGTATGCCCAATGGGTTAAACTGAATTCCTGTGGTTGTGTAGGATCTCCTAATAGGTGGAGAGTGAGGTAAATATATATCACGTTACCACATTCTTGAGATGTACTTTAGGTCAGCCCCTGTCGCAGGTTGACAAGTTACTTATTCATTTATTTTTTGATAGTAAATTTAACTGACATCATGTAAATGGTAGTTTTTAAATTGTATGTTCATAGCAATTAACATGAGACATTTTAACTACTATAAAGAACGTACTTTTTGCGTCGGTTATCTCAACTCAAGTGCTTCCACAGGCCAAACATTACCTGCGGACTCCAGCTTACCTCCGACTGTACCACGGACGTGTTGTAAATTGAAGGCAGAAATAATTTCTTGTCTAAATAATAAGAATGCGTGTACTTTTGTACGCGCGTGAGAAGTTATACTTCTTTGACGTGATTAAAGAAATGTTTCATTAAATAACGTGTATCAGTTTTAATCATTTTTCAAAAACTATTTTTGTACCAAATAAAAATAATAAAATATTACTTGTGTACTAGCTATGTTTACACAAGTACAAACTAGATGGCGGTGTTCACGAACCTGAATCACGCTGATGAGACTCTGTGAGATTTGTATTTAAGTAATAAGAATAACATTAAATTTTAAAAGAGATAAAGATAATAAGAAGCTAGAACCATCTATCCAGTGCTTTCATACCCCGTCCATGGTAGCGCAAACGTTTAACGCAACCTTTTTGCAAGTCGCATAAGAAGTATAATATAACTTCAATAATATTTTCACTTTCACATTGCCATTGGATAAAGTGTTTTGTTATACTAAGGGCTTATTTCACAATCTTCAAGTAAGTCCGAAGTAAGCTATTCGTTGGTTAAGTTGACATTTCGTGTATGTAAAATGACACTTTAACATCACTTTAACCGGCGAATAGCTTATTCAGGACTCTACTTGACGATGGTGAAACAAGCCCTTAAAGTAATAAATGACTGTCTCGATCATAAAACATATTGAAGAACACGACGCGACAGTGTTGATGCGCCAGTGCTGTGCACAGCGCTACAGACTCGGTACCGTATTTACGAATTTACATGTAGCTGCTTTAAATTATTTTCTATGTGTTATGAAAACGTAGAGGATCTATTTAAATCAGAATTTAATTAAGTTCGTTTCGACTATTCCGTCGAGTGGCTACGTCGCGAGCCGAGAGGATATTAGGTACACGCGGGCGTACGGAAATTTAAGCTCACAGCATTACAATTTCAAACTCTGAGTCAATTTGAAGCTCTGCACGGACGATTATACAGCCGGTTTAGGTAGCTAGTTACCTCCAGTTTCCAAATATTAATACACGCGCCGGATCCATCGCAATCAGTCACCGCGACCATCAATTTGCGTGTCTCGTGAACTCGTGATGCGCACGAGTAACACCGCATTTGTCGTGCACTAACAGATTGATGAGGACCCACTGTACATATTCATGATGTATTGTACCCGCGGATTGTACATTATGGGACCAGTGATGGACGTCGAGTCGGGAGTTTCGATCTAACTCTATGTTATTGTTAGACTTTGTATGTTTCAGGAAACGAATCAAAGAAGTAGATATAACATAAATAATATGAATTATAACAATAATCTAATTTAATGCATGCTGTGTTCACCTGTAATTGCGGGAACACGAATTTTAGATGTTAGGCTAATAATAGTAATAATAATTAATTTATTTAAGCTAGATATTGAGAAACTATTGTGTATCCTGTGTTGGTGGAACTTAAATAAATAAGTAAATAAATCCCAGTGCTCCAAGTTGTTTCACCTGAGTGTTGCCATTTTCAGTAACATGTATACCACATTTATATACTATTAAATTTCAGTATATGCATATTGCAATTACATCTTTATTCGTAACATAAAGCTTAAACCCTTCATAATAGTTAAATTAGATATGATAACAAAATGAACACAGCCTCATTGACATAAACAAGCCCTCGGAAACAAGGACTATAATGCTTAGCGGCCGAGGTGGTGATGACGACACGCGTGCCCGGCGCCGCGGCGTGACGCGAGTGACGAGTTGATACAGTAAAAGAGAATACCTAGGAATACGACATTCATGACTTGACATGGTGCCAATGGTGTCTGGCTTCAGTTAATTGAGATAATAGCGGACCCAGGGCTCAGTGTGTGACCTTAACGTGTTGGTTACCAACCCGTAGCGAAAGATTGTTACTAACCCAAGACCTTGTGCTATTAACTATTTAAGGTTTGCTGAAGCACCGGGAACCTACGGACCATACGGAAAAGAGTTCGTCACTAGCGACCTCCCCCCACCGACTGGGCGACGATCATTTACCATCACGATACGAGCTGCGGTCTACCACAATGCGGAATCTACCACCGCTTATACCTTATATGTAAAATATTCTTCGACGAATATTAACGTAATTCATGAGTGTTTCTTCCATTCTCTTACTTTACTTTTGAGTAACAAACGTGTCTCGCCTCTCACACATATCACGAAACTATGAAACTGTTCTCTTGTCACGAGTCGCAACGCGACTGCTGCGGGGACTCTACTCATACCAGACATACAATAGCTGGAATGGTGAAATTTCGGCAAAAATTGCTACCGTAAATTTGTTTGCAACAATCTCTTTTTCATACTCTTTTTATTAGGATTTGACCTGATAACATTTAACTCAATAAAAAGTACCCTTTGCATCTAAAAATATTAAAAAATCCGTGATGATTTGGTTATAAAAAAGCGGCCAAGTGCGAGTCGGACTCGCCCATGAAGGGTTCCGTAGCAGCAAGTAACATAATATAAAAGTTCTTGTAGTTCGTTGTAACTTTGATCAATGTTTTTTGCGGTTTACGATTTATGACGTATTAAAAAAAAAACTACGTACTAGATCTCATTCAAACCAATTTTCGTTGGAAGTTTTCTTGGTAATTAATGTACATTATATATATTTTTTAGTTTTATCATTCCCTTATTTTAGAAGTTACAGGGGGGGGACACACATTTTACCACTTTGGAAGTGTCTCTCGCGCAAACTATTCAGTTTAGAAAAAAATGATATTAGAAACCTCAATATCATTTTTGAAGACCTATCCATAGACACCCCACACGTATGGGTTTGATGAAAAAAACATTTTTGAGTTTCAGTTTTAAGTATGGGGAACCCCCAAAATTTATTGTCTTTTTTCTATTTTTGTGTGAAAATCTTAATGCGGTTTACAGAATACATCTACTTACCAAGTTTCAATGGTATAGCTCTTATAGTTTCGGAAAAAAGTGGCTGTGACATACGGACGGACAGACAGACAGACAGACAGACAGACAGACAGACAGACAGACAGACAGACAGACGGACATGACGAATCCATAAGGGTTCCGTTTTTTGCCATTCGGCTATGGAACCCTAAAAATACCAAGATACGCAGAGTTTTTAATATCATGCACATTGCACGATATTATTACCAAGTAGCAAGCCACCCGCTTATGTTGACTGGCTAGCTCCTTTCTGCAGGTGACGAAAGATTTAAATTGCTTTTTCACTTGAGAAAGTGATGCAATTAAAGTTGTTCCACTCCTCCCGGACGCAATCTCTGCCGGTGCGGCTCGAGAACGTGTCGGTACAAATTGCACCGGCTAATACTCCGAATATTTTGTAGCGCACTCGGAATCTTCCAGAAGTCTAAAATACGTAAATAATAGACTGGGATTTCTACTGAAATATATGGAAATATTAACATTATCATATCATCATTATTCAGGCCAATTACGTCTACCAGTACGTGATATGAGATAATTTTATTTATTTAGAGCTGTGTACACGACGCGTATTCGTTCAGAAACAAAGGCACATGAATCTTCAAAGCATTCTCTACAACAATGTGAAATGTGACGGCGACTGTACGAGTATATTGTGACAGGATGGAACGATATCACGAAACTAATATATAATACACAAACGAATACATACTATGACACTAATAACAAGAAAGAAGATAAAATAATAATTTTAAAAAACAAATTACTTAAAAAAAAACCTTATCAGAAGTTTGAAATAATAATTAACATGAAATGATTACAAAAAATAAATAAAAATGAGAGGTGTCAAGGGACACCCGGATGGAACGAAGTTCCTTTCAATTAATACTAAGCGACCAAAAGTCTTCGAGGGTGCGACATCAGTGACACTGCACAATCATAGCATGTGGCTGTCCTATTCACCTCGTACCATCCTCGGTATTTAGCATAGGCACAACATCACAGATATCGCACCCTCGAACACTTCTGGTCGCCTAGTAACTCGCTTTAATTAATAAACGACGGCAAAAAGTGTCGTTACAACTTTTTTCCTTTTAAAATTTTTCGTCTAGCCCCCTTTCGCAACGCGCGATAAGGAACTTTGTTCCAAAATAAAACTCAAATACTTTGATAAAGGAATACAATACATTATGTGCATTTTGTTGCATGGGCCTCCAGAGGACCGGACTCGGCGACAGCCGTGGCCTGTCGATAGCCCACGCCACAGACTGTCTGTCTGCTAAAAAGAAATAAGTCCGTCGGCCCACAATAATAATAGTACCTGAATAATGACAGCTACGTTAATCTAAAAAATTGGCGAATGAGAAGTATTGAGTACGATATTAGGGTTGTACAATGTACATAAATGTTTCAACACCTAAAGTGAGAAATTTTATTTTGATCTTTGTGCTGCTGTACTACCCGTACAATGGAAGAAAGATGGAAATGCGATTGTGAATGATGTGTATTGTGTATTGTATAGTACATCGCGCCCGCTGCCGGCCGCGAGCTGCGAGCAACCCAAATATCTAGTTGGAAACAAGCTTTTGCGATTGCAGGGCGAGTCGGTCGAACTAACGATCGTCGACTCAAACGGATACAATTGAAATAGTTTTGCGGGTAAGATGTAATCACGTATTTAAATGTTTGCCGAACGAGGGAGCTGACGATCACACATTGAATTATTTGTGACCGGCACCCGAGGAGCACCTAACCGCACTAAGTAACCTAATATATCTTCCACTAACCAGACCATCTGTATAAAATGAAAAAATGAACTTTCGCTATTTTGCCGACAAGGTGGAGAAAGGTAGTTCAAGTATACGAACTTGTGGTGAAGAACTTTCCCTGTAAATGAAAGAAAGTCAGATCGCTTCTTCTCTATTAATTAAATAAAGTTTAGGTAAAGGTTGGCAGACGTTCACATAAGATTTATGGCCGCCGTTAACTTAGTCAAATTAAGTGCTCAAAGACTGAAACATCCTCTCCATGGAGACGTCGCACAATACCAAAGACACTAACTGAAGCGAGTGGAAAGTTTGTACGAGAAGTTGCTTCTGTTCCAATATAATTTCCATTTTACGGTCGCCGCCGCGCCGCTTGCGAAACAAGTTTTCTCTCTCAACTCAAAATAAGCGGAATGTGCAGAGAAAAAAAGTTGTATTCAGTCACAGGCCGGCTGGCCTGCTCATGAAGGTACGTAATTTTCTTCTACTTCACAGTTTTATTGTAAAATAAAAGAAAAAATATATACCTCACTTTAATTTAACATTTTATCGCTACAAAATTAAAAATGCGCAGCGAACAATGAAAATGTATTATTTAAAGACAGAAAGTTGCTCAATAATTTTTGATCCAAATTCAGAATAGTACTTCACTGGAAAAATGTCCACACGCTAGGATTTCCCAGGAATTTATCTCACTGAGGGCACATTTCTCTGGAGAGAACTAGTGTGTCAAATGTGTGATATTTCATGGAAATGATAAATGAGTGCAGGAGTAGTCGATTTCATTGAAAGCTATTACTTTTTCTTGTCAGCGCCACTCGCCTCAAGATTAATCGTGGGGTATCAAAAAAAACTCACTGCGATATCAAACGATGACCCTGTTCCCCGGGGACCCGGGGCCCGGGTCGCGCGGGTCAGTTCACTCACTGGGGAACACTTCGTTGCTTTGTAACATACAATTAATATACACTAACTGTATATCATCCAACATCTACAAGTCGTGGAAGCGTGTAGAGAAGTGAAGGTTTACCTTTCAATTAAACGGAATTTTCCAGTCGCCTCCAACAAGCCGGATGTTATTCAAATGAAGTGAATGCGACTAACTCCAAGCTGAATGTTTATGCAAACGGCTCACTCCATTGGCCCATTAGGTTTATTCCAAAGGAGCGCTGGAGGATCGGCCGCGGCCGCTGGCCTCGCGCCAGGACAGTCGCTACACAAGTGGCTCTCGAGAGGAATGAAGTAGTCCGCGATGACTGCGATACATAATGTACAACGCTCACTTAATGTTTTTGACATGCATATTACACAGACATGCCCCATAATGGAGCTCGGAACGAATCCCGCACAGATTGTTACGTAGCATGTCTCCGCCTACTAAATAATGTAATGTAATGCCAACTCAAACATCACAGCTCTGTCTCGAATAACGTTACAAAATATCTGAATGCTAATTGTGATTGAGGACGGACTACCTATTGGGTTTAATTGATCGACATGTTACTTCATTTAATTCTGAACATTCGTGACGAAGAATGACATTCGTGAGAATATATTATTAGTTAATTTATTATTAAATCTAGGATGCTATCAAATAATCGGAAATGTGTGCTATAATGTTACCGATTCCGTGACGAGGTTCCCCGTCGAGACGCACGCCTTCGAAGCACGGACGAGGATATATTGCCCACCAGCATAATTCTGACAAGAGTCATCTTATCACCCTCCACCCAGAATCATCGGTGAAATATTCTGTACGTGACTCGGTTGCAACTTGCAAGTAGTGAGCGGGTCGATGCAAGTAAAGACCTTCCCTTATCTTGAGAACACTAAGTTTTGTGCTGCATGCTAGCAGTTCTTTAAGGTAGCTCACTTCTAGTTTTGTATAATAACACAATAATAAATGAGTAGTGATAGATGTTCCGCAAACTTGTTGCATAGGAGCCATTTCAGTAGTACGGATCATGAACAAGTTGTTACTAGGAAAATAATTATATTATGCAAAATAATTATATTGTTTAAGGTAATTTAAAAACTTTAATAGTTCGTCGTCGATAATTACCCAGTACCAATACCCGGTTTCGAAGGTACATTTAAACTAAGTTATTTAGTCACCTGGAAATACGTGCCTGATGGTGGTCTCCGACTCTGGAAAACACTCGCACAAGATCGCGAAGGGAAAATAGGACAGATTATATCATAATAACGGAAAATATATTGAAGCGCTCATAGTCCCGCGGGTTGGTGATCGACCGAGTCCAGCAACAGCGGGTGCAGCCGGTCGTTGGATGGGTGATCGCTATTTCTGTACTTTGAAGAGCACGTAAAGTAAGTCCCCGTTGTACGCCCTTGTGTAAGCTAACAGTCTTTAAGCCATGTCCAAGGTCTTTGGGTGGCACCATCCGACACTCGAGTGGCCACTAACCCCTACAACCAATCCGCATCGGAGCACGAAGGAGTGTGATCTAAGCCCTCTCCAGCGGACAGACCCGCGCTTAGTAATGGGCCATTAATGGATTGAAGCCAAACCAAAAATATCAATACAGTGCTAATTATCTTCTATAAAATATCAATGCAATGCTAATTATCTTCTTTAAAATTCTCCAAATCGGTAACAAAAGCAGTAGAAGACATCAAAATAACTAATGACTGAAAATAATTTTAAATATAATAAGTACAAGATTTCCCTAAGCATCTAAATTTAGCACTGAGAAGTGTCGGCCCGCCGCCCGGCCCGACGCGGGCCCGGCCCGCGGCCCGCCGCGCCGCCTTCGGGAATAATTTCATTCATTGAGCAAACAAGGCTCTTTGCCGTCCTTTGGGATTCTTGTAACGAATTCAAGCATTTATTCCTCATAAATAACAGAAGGAACTTTTTATGAGATGATTTCATCGGCCGTAGTAAACAGGTATCACAAAATTCTTCGGTACTACGGGTACAACATTTGGAGAAATTCCATTTCGGTTCCAAAAATTATTGTTATAACATGCGAGATGAAATGTCCCCGCGTCGCGCCACGACATCCATTAGATACACTCAAGTATGGCACTTGGGTATTATCGTTATCCTGTACTCGTTGACCATAATTAAAGCAAGGTAGACAGATCCACCGGAAATGATGTCATTACCGCTCGTTCCCTGCACTCGGAAACTTACACTTGCAGCCGGAAGCCTCCGCCCACCGAACTGCGGTGTTGTGTTAACACAACAAACACTGTTGTTCCGGAGACCTCCGTACACAAAACTTATTTTTAAGCTATTACAAAGCTTTTATCGCGGGCTTTGAGCGCGGCGACCGAATCAAGAAATTCCGTAACGAAAATAAAACAGCCGCATATTTTTAGTAGCTACACGATATTCACTTAAAAATGAGTCTGTTATACATACAACCAGTTCTGTTTAATCTAAGATCAGCGCAATCCGCACGGGGACGGGTGGGGTCGGGGGGAGGGCTCCGAGGGGCTGTTATCTGACGCGGAGTAGGAATCGTAATTGCTGTTAAACACGATCCCCGCCGCCCGACTGCGTAGGTTACCAGATATTGGCCGTGTCGTGTCGCGTCGTGTCGCGCCGCTCGCCGGTGACACTGAAACGTTGAAATTAAAAAATTAAACCGAAGCAAGTCGCCGCGCCCCGCCCGTAATGGACGGCGACAATTCCCGGGCCACGCTAACTTGATAACCGAGACAAATGACGACGTAACCTGCGTTCAAATTGCTTTCGACCTTTCACGAGATAACAAAAATACGCTTTTTAATTATATCATTCCAATTACAACGTAGAACCAAAATATTTAAATTTTAATTCAATCATTTCATTACTTTAATCTTTTAATTATTAAGAAGATAATTATTTGAGTGTTTATTGAAATTAAATGAAAGAGATGAAAGAAAAGGTAATCGGTGTTCAAGTTTTAAGCTGCGAGAGCCCGTCGTATTTGCCGCGAGTGCTGGCTGCCACTCCCGGGAGGGGAAGAATTATTTAATTAAATAACAGTGCAGCTGGAATTGAGAGCACAAGAATAAAAGTTCTCTTTACCCTCACGTGGCACCTCTGTTACATCTTTAAAAATGATAATCTTGTACAAAACTCGATATAAGTGAGGATTTTTGTTTGTTTTTCAAAAGATAGTCCGTTTTTGAGGCAAAACGTTCCTCTTGAGTAGATTTTTAATATCTACAATAGCATACTACACCAACACTTGCAAAGGTTTGCAATGCCGACCTGCCCCAGCTGCCTTCACGATAACTGAAACCACATATAGAACCACTATATGAAGCCATGCAACAATCCATGTACGCTGTAACCCCCAAAACTCACACTTAGACTATTGAAGGGAACGAAACACATGAATATATGTATTAGAGAGTAATTGGCCTTTGGCCCAAACAAGTTATAGTTTTATTTTTGTTTGAATATTTAGTAGTCCTACCGCAATGATATTTAAAAAATATAGAAACGTTATACCCTTACAAATCCCTTACACACACATACACGTTTATCTTTTGTTTCACTACACCAGTCACATTGGTATAATACACGAAGGCATTTTAACGCTGTATGTCAAATGTCAAGCACTTCTGACAACAACAAAAGTGTGTGTTATATTTAAAACAGATAGGTATGGATAGTTGAGAAATGTAAAATTATAACAACTTCTCATAAAGCGAGAATCGATAAATGTTTGTAACCTATACTATTGTTAATAAAGGTAAACCACAAAAGCATGATGCATAGTTTTATTTCATGATGATTAAATCTTTTTATATTATCATCGAGGTAGGTAAATAATACACATATCTGCGGCAATTAATTTATTGAAGCCCTTGGTTCGCAATGTGCTTTAGTTATTGGAGAAGAACCAAGGAAGAAACTCCATAACAGCACAGAATTACCGCAGTATTATTATATCATTTCACATTTCATATTTGTATCAATACTACACATTGTAAAATGGAACAAACAGTATGACATTATTGAATTAAAAAGACTATGACACACTACATTATGACGATACAATTGTTTTAATTAAAATGCTACTATAGCAAACAATAATGAAATAGACTGACAGAGTAACAATATAAAAATATTGAAAGTACTTAACTTCTGCAGAAGAGCTCTATTCCGTAGCTGACACTGAATTGAAACTGGACCATCCGATGCAGTTGCTTTTATACCGCTTAACCTTACAACGAGTCACACATCATCGATTATTCGTTGATTATCTCTTTATGCAATTTACAATAATTAGAACGAGATAATTTATCGTACCTGATAAATATGATTTTACGTTATTTTAAAACAGTTTATATTATTCCGAAATGACGTCTATTAAAATTTCAATCGATAATAAACAATTCAATATCCTGTTAAGATTATTCATCTAATAAATTCGTTGCAATAAATTAATAAATGTGTAGGTTATTTTAAACAATTATTTTGATATTATTATGGAATTATGCTTTATAATTCACTATATTTCAACAAAGTATAAACTATTCCACTTCCTGTCAATAATTGCAACACATTGCTACATTAATTGAATCAGACATGATATTCTTGTAAAAATGTTTATTTAATAAGTATATTTATCGTATGTATTTACACTATATCTAACACGTGCGTATCGTCTTGTATTGACAGAGCGACTACGAGCAGAACGGTCAATTGCCTGTTCTTACGCTGTTCATCGTCGGCGCGCCAGTGATCCTACCGCCGGATACGTAGCAGACAAGCTATAGCGTGCTGTGCTTGTACTTGTAGTAATTGTATTGTGTTTTGGCGGAGTGGCTACACTGGCTACACTGGCTACACTGGCTACACTGGCTACACTGGCTACACTGGCTACACTGGCTACAGTGGCTACAGTGGCTACACTGGCCGCACTGGCTGCGGCAGGCGATGGATCTGTAGCTGTCGTATTTTATTGACACTGATGAATTGCTTCTCCTGAGGATTAAGACGAACGTCTACTCAGCCGCGGCTCCCGGTTCCCGGTCAGCTTGAGCGTCACAATATAATGAATCAATAAATTACCATTTTCTTCATTTTCTTTAATTTGCCCTATTAATTTTAAATTGTACAACTTGTTTTATTATACATTCTCGAATAAACTAAAATACAAGACTGCTTGGACGTAACTTTGATGTAATTAATAATAAGAGTCAAAGTACTACGAACTAACTGATCACTTATACAATAACATTTAAAATATTTTCATTACATCAGACTATATTACTCGTTGTTGTACGAATGTATTGTTTACTGTCGTGTCGTAAATACCCCACCGCAAATACCCCGCTAAAACCACTCGGGAAGTTTTGCCATACAATTGTTTCCATTTACATTTTGTTGTTCGTTCCGATTAGTTTGAAATACTATTTTTTTTTATTGTAAATAGCCGGCACATGAGCTGACGATCCACCTGATGGTAAGTTGGCTATCGTTGCCCATGGACATCAGCATCACCAAAGCCACCACTGTGCCACACAATGCGTTTGTACTGTACACTGTACCTATTTGCTGAGCCAAATGCGTCACTTGACTCTCAAAATAATTATGTAAAACTAACTTTCAATAAAAAAGTGTCATTAACATTATCTCGTGTCTATGGCCCGTCCTCGAGTGCGCGCATATCACAAAATCCGCCCAGTAATAAGTTACCTGGCGGTACGCTGTCACTCGCGCCGCCTACCGCCTAGGCAAAGTACTAAAGGTGGACAGTAAAATACGGTCGTAATGAATCCTCCCTCTAAACTCATTTGTACCGCGCGGAACCCGTTCAAGTTGTTACAGTAATAAACTATACAAAGTAACGCAATTGTCTGCCGCGGGCCGAACAAATTGTGTTGTTGGCCGCAGCCGCAAAGGGCGCTGCTCCACCGACGGTAATACTTATATTATATTAGAGCGCAACAAATGTAATGAGTATCATAAAGTTAATTTTATGTGTTGATAATTAACAGGTACAAAACTCTTTTACATAAGGTCTGGATTGCAATGCTCGGTAGCTAAGTAACGATGATCTTATCGTTTTAACCACAGCGGAACCTTTGTGTGGCTCTAATGTTTATTTGGTTTATTAATCAGCAACCCAACCCTTTCATTAAGAATTCTGTAGCACAGACTCATATGACGTTTCTGAAGATGACGACAAAAATTTCATAGAAAGTAAAAACTGTAGTTGGAAGAATATAAATTATTCACTCATATGTATACCTGGGAGTTACAGGGAGATGTGAATCTCAGGCCGTGGCAGAACTTTATTTGTGTTCGATATATGTATGTACTTAAGTGACTACTTAACTACATATTATTTGCCAATGTATTATTAGCGTTTGAGACATAGATATTTTATTGTAATAGATTTTGAGAAGATGTAAAGTTTTCATCTCAGTTTACGACGCGGCACTTTCATTGCGGCATAAATCTGAGCGAAGGCGAACTTTGCCACGAGCGCGACACCCCACATTGTATTTTGTTTATTGCTGTCGCTACATCTGTGACGTTATACTCGTAAGATAACCTAAGCTTTAATTTAAAACTAGTCTATACTAGAGACACCATCCGAGTTTATATGCTCAATATAAATATCCCGTAAGCAGCACAGATACATCCTATAGTATGATCTGTATATCAACATCCGCCACGTCATTTGACCCACGCCACAGAATGAAGCATGGCATCCGCTCGTCGCTGGCTCATATTCACGGCGGGTGACCGCAGGAGATCGTTTTAGACATTACAGGAATTACAGAGTGAATACACTTCCACATCGACCACAGCACATATTCCGGTGAACACTATAGCAAGACGCCTCGCTGCAGCCGAAAACTCACGAGTAGATCATTTCTTTACTATGTGTAACATTTCGCAACCGCGACGTGACACTGACATCCAATTTGCAATAGAAAATATCCATCTCGACATAAACTGGCAGCTTTCCATTTAATTTTCAGGAAACACTTAAAGCCATTCTACTGAATAATTCAACGACCCGCTGCGGCTGCGGCTGCGGCTCGCGGCGGCGGCTGCGGCCGGGAGACGAGCGGCAATAGGAATGATTAGTGGTATTCGCGATACCTATAAATGAAGTCCTCACCGACTGACTGACTGGCTCATCGACTCCAAGCCCAAATACGTATAGCTTCAACGCTGAAACTTACAATGAGAAGTTTCTATTTGGCATGTAAATAAAATTATTTTCAACATTTTATGAAATTCACTACCACCATATATTACATCTAAATCATTTTCATGACATTTCGATATCTCCACCAGATAGAGAATAAACAAGAAAATATTTTCACGTTTACTATTACTAAGATTTCATATTTGGCATTCGAAGCAAACTTATCCGCGAAATTCGAAAACTGTGTTATTTATAGGCAAATGATTATATTGCGGCTGGACCAATATTTATTGAACGAACAAAATACCACAAATCATGTAATGACAACTGAATATTATTTCGCACAAAGGCAGGAGGTATCTGCGCCGGGAGCGGCAATAACTTCAGTCATGCATCACGTCACGTGCGCGGAATGGGCAATTTGCGGGTCATCCGTACCGGCCGTCGCAAGCCGCGCGCCGCACGCCGCACGCCGCACGCCGCACGCCGCATGCCGCATGCCGCATGCCGCAGCCATGCGCTTCTGTCCGCTGTAACAAGTATAATTATATTGACACATAAGGAACAGTGTAAAGTATAGGATATGTATTCTGTGGCAAAGTGTAAAGGATTACCAATAGCTACGGCAGTACCTTCTATTGTTTATTGCACAATTCAGATTTCGGTTGGGTAAGTTCGACGACTCAACCAGTTCCTAATAACATCTGCTGTGTTCTTCTTCAGTAAATGTTTACTCAGATTCCTTAGATTACTTTAGATTACTCAGATTTAACTTTTTATTACACTCTGCCAACACACTATCAGCCTGCGACGAGCGATACGATGCGGTGACGATAGACCGCCGCCGCGCCGTGAAGCCGTGATCCCGCCCGCGTTATAAATAGCTTTACACAGAATGAAGAAAACTTGGAACCGTCTGTTCTTTTATGACACTCTGCTGTACTGATTTCAGCACAACCCGAATGTAAAGTACCGAGCGTATAATATCACTCACATCGGGATACATGTTTTCGCTTCAGGCGTAGTGTATCGTTCATAGGTTGGTAAATGGACAACCGATGTGTTGGAATGCCTGATGCCTCTCGAGACCTTTGACGTGGCTTATTGAATACCTGCTATTTAGCTGTAACAACACCTGGCACGACGCAATCACTGGGGCTGTATTATTATGAGTGTTTAGATATATTTTTATCCAAAATCAAAACAAGAAAGACTTCCATTCCAAAACCATCCCTGTGCCCTATGCGATATAGGATAAGGGTCAACGCACATTTATTCGGCGCCATTCGCGTTTCGCCGAATGATTTTGGTTACACTTATAAGAATGCGAACGGCTGCGTACGGCGCTGAATACAATATATATTTAGTAGGTATAGTAGTTTAGTAGGGTAAGGTTTCCAATGTCGTACCCCCTAAGGGAAAATAGCCGTAGATTTTAGGGTATTTGAAATTAAATTAAATCTCATACGTCCACTTAATGTTTATTTATTAAGCTATCATAGAGTTGGCAAAAACATAAAAAAAAAACAATATTTTAAAGAAATAGAAATTTCAACACTTTTCAAAAAAGTTTCATCGGTAAGGCTTAGGCGCCTGGTTGCCTAAGTTGTACCGCCTATAGACTACGTCGTAGGTACTTAGAATATCTGAGAAGATTAACATTACAGATTACAATGTTACATTTTTTGTTATATATCTTTTGACTCCAAGTATTATAATTTTCATGGCCCTATAAATGATTTAAAATAATAACTGTAGTTATTTAAAACATTACATAAATACTATTTATTTAAGTATATTATGACCAGTAAGTACGACTTAGGAAACTTTAACAGGTAGGTGCGACTTGGGCGACAAAGTTTTTAAAGTTACAAATCAAATTTACTCACAAAATAAAAAAACTATTTAATTTTTAGGGTTTATCTAAGTTTAATAATTTGATAAACACTATAAAAAAGAAAGGAATAAAAAATATTATAATATTTCAATATTCTCTTTTGAAATTGTTTACGAATGAGTAACAAAAAATAATGAAAACATTACAAAAACCTACTTTATGTTTTTTTTTCTGTGGCGATAGCCGGTTATCCAACCAATTGCTGTTTTTACTCGGATGCCTAAATAGTTCAATTTGACACCACTAGATTTCATTTAATGTTTAAAGCGAGCGGCCAGATATCAGTGAGGTACGATTTAGGCGCTGGTACGACTTGGGCAACCTTATCCTACCTAGGCTACCTATATAATAGTTATAACAAGTTGAAATAAAGGTGAGAAAAACGTATGTAGGTACATATTATTGTTTATAAAATATCTACTAATTCTTCTTATGAAAGTAGGTATAGTATGTATGTACTATGTACTAACATACTAATATAAAATTTGATGTAGATATTTTAAGTTCATATTATATCTAAATAAATAAAAAAGTACTTACCGCTGCAGGACCTTATTTTTGAGATTTCTTCCCAAGCATTATTTTTTTCTTTGTTGATCGCTATAAATAATGTGACGAACTAATATCGTTTATGCAAGCATATTTTTGAACTAGCAATATAAGTTTTTATTCCTCCGTCATCAATTTATTTCGTAAAAATAAAATAATTTTAATTATTTTAAAACACGTCCGAACTTTCTCAATCTTCCCAATGATTACGTAAATAAATCGAATCTATACGGTTTAATCTATACGGGAACTATGAAGGTCGCAACCTGTCGACAAGGCCAAGGAGTCAAAAATCTTCCATGTACCCTACCTACAGCGCGGCGGAACAGCGGTGTAAGCGGCCGAACGCGGCCGAACAGCGGCGTAAGCGGCCGAACGCGGCGGAACAGCGGCGTACGCGGCCGAACGATAAAACACATTTGTCGTCGTTTTCTACTTGTTTACCGCGAAAGCGGAATCGACGCTGAAAAGCCGAAAGGACGCGTACGCGTCTCTATACAAAATCGTTGTTTACTATGGACAAAAGCCGAATGGAGCTGAATAAATGTCTTTTGACCCTAAGGCTATAGACGTCGCTACAACTTTTACATATAAAATCCCGACGTTGGCAAAATCAAGTGTCAACATCGCGCGACCGAGCGCTGCCGACAGATTATCTTTACCGAATGCTGAACGACTTATCGTCTTACTTCGATCTGAATAGGTACTCAACTTAATGTTATGAACCCGGTCGTCGTCGGCTGATCTATAATAAACGCAGAATCGACAACAGTTACAGCTACAAATTTTGAAATTCACCCTGAACTTTGTTTGTCATGTCACGTTTCACTTTTTAAGGATGAATAATTTCTTGCATTGTATAATACCTACATGTATCGAATGGTAAACAAAATTGTCAATTACCGGACTCATGTCCCCTCCGACACAGATTTCAGAAAACTTTTTTGAAATGTGGCAAAAAGTTGTAACAAATTACCATTTGTAAGAAACTGACGACCCTCTAGCGTAGTTGATAGCGACTAGCGACCCTGCCTACGAAGCGAAGGGTTCCGGGTTCAATTCCCGGCCTGGGCAGATATTTATGTAACAGATAAATATTTGTACTCGGGTGCAGGGTGTTATTGTGATGTGTTACATGTGTTGTCAATGCCACCCGCGACACAGGTAAAACCCTACTGCGGGGGTATGAGGGGCTCCATATCGTCGGACAACGCGATAACAGGCTTCAGGATATTGACGATTCCTTTTCATATCAAGCAGCGAGAGCGAGCCCACGCCGAGAAGATTTTCCGTAGAATTCCATTGTCGACGCCTCACCGCCGTGTGAGGAGGCACCGCAACGACCACGGAGTCACCTACGGGCTCGTCTACATGTTGCGATACTTTATACGTTGCGTTATATTGCTATAGTGGGCAGTAGGGATTTATTATTTATTGTGGGGAGCCGATGTAGCTGCCTTACAGGGAGCTCGTAGTCTGCGGCTCGACGTGATGGTAAGCGATCTATCTATCATGTGACCCACGTCGGAAAAATGTCGGCCGTTCAATAGCCGCCGTCACTCCGCGGGGCCGGCTGGAAGCCTGCGGGCGCTCGGTCCCCGGCGCGGTGTCCCGGTGTCCCAACCCGCAAGGTGCGTGCCCTGTACTGGGACGCTAATGGGTTGCCGACAGTTTACGCACTCAATATCGATGGATAACGGTGCGGTGAAATATGATATTGATGTTTAAATAAATTCTTTTTCTTTTGTGCTTGCTCTACATTTAACTAACAGTAAGGAAATGTTTTAAAAGTTCTTTTTGTGACAAAACGGAAATATATTAGCACAGCTCCAGCCGCCAGCCGTAGGGTAGTAAAAGCGACTTTTACTTAATGATGGCATTGTTCATTAATCATTCTAAGCAGTTCACCGCCGCCCGTCGCACCGCGCGCGGCCGCCCGATAAGATATTATATGCTATACTAGCTGACCGGGCAAACGTTGTTCTGCCAAAAAAATTTTAGAGGTAGGAGGATGAAAAATAGATGTCCGATTCTCAACCCAAGCCGATATGCACGCAAAGATTCACGAAAATCGGTTGAGCCGTTTCGGAGGAGTTCAACTTCTAACACCGTGACACGAGAATTTGATGTGAAACATCTTTACGCGAGGGGTAAACCTGATTTTAGACTTGGCGATCGTGGCGACGCATTTCGATGTTTCACATATTCTGTCAGCCGTCCCATGACAGCTGTTCTTTTTTTATATATAAGATTATTTTTATTGTTTTTAAATCCTTTTAAGTTCCTCTTGTCAATGCAAGAAAAGTTTTTGAATGAGAAGTATCACTCTAATCTACCATTATTTAACCTTTTTTGACAGAATCATGCTGTCCATCGAATAGCTGTACACGTGTCTTCGGAATGGATGTTTTGTGCTGTGCTAGGGTCACAGCCTCTGGCCACTCTCAGGTTAATCTAAGAACTTTTAAAAAAAGAGCAGGAAATCAGAGGAAAATATTTTGTAAGCAATTTGAAACTGTAATTAATTATTCATAATAGATTAATACACCGGCACACGACACCTGCGAGTTACCTTCAGCCGCAGCCGCTGCCCGGGCAGGCAGCCCAGACTGCCCGGGCAGCCCGGGGACACTAATGACGAAGATAAAGTTCCATTAATATTCATCGGAGGTGTCACGAGCCGCCGATCCTTTTAACAATCTCTATAATCCTATAATTGCTTTATTGCCGGCAATTACTTTTGTTCATAATATAATGACTCGTTTCAATTAATCCCTCCCGGTGGTGGTCGGTGGCCTCCGCCGCCTAAATAAATCTCTCGTGTCCGTACAATAATACGTTATCGAAATCACAAGGTAATATTGTAGGTACTATTCAATGATACTTATTATTAGCAACGTTCGACGTTCATAGTGTTATTATGCGTAACATTACGGCGTCGATTAATCCGAGACATCATAAGGATACTCAATAACATTACTATGTATAGGCTAATTTTATTATTAAATACGAGGCCAACCGAGTCATCCAGAACATACCGCGACACGTGGCATTCACAATGTTCGGCGGAACTCGGACAGAACCAACAGAACCTTTTTAAGGCTTGCCTGTGCGACCCGTACACATGAACAAGTCCTTTTTGGATCAAGGAGAGGTATTTTGCGATGTATTGTCATCGTGTATCATGTATGTGGCGGGACGAGGACCAACATTCCCGTGGTTTGATAAAATAATAATGAGAGATAAGGTAGTCCCTTGATGTTATTGTGGAATAGTTTCACTAGGAATGTATTAGGTATTTCGCTAGAAATTTATTAGGTGTATGGTACCTACTATGATGTCAGCTAATTTTATTACTAACTCAAAATTATAACGCCGACATCATATACCATTAAGTGGCTGCAACCGATGCTTTATGAATTTAGCATCTCCCGAGGTTTAACTTTAAACTGTAAAGTTAAACACAACTATTAGCACCTCCCGCTCCCCGCTCCCCGCTCCCCGCAGCGAGAGAGCTCCAATACAATCATTTTGAAGTTCATTAATGATTCTCCTTCCATCCCAAGTGTGTTAACCGTTAGTCCTGCGACCTCGGCTAGTTAATTATTCAAGTTTGTTTGTATCACAAACATAAACACGTTCCTGAAGTTACAATGTGCCTAGTCACCTTGCGATCGATCCATCGGAACGTACTCTGATCCATTCAACTGAATAAAATGTGGTAATGATTTATTTAGCCTTGTAAGATGTTTTAGTGCACGACTCGTCGTGTTGGGAGCTTGGGCTCAGTTCTTTCTTCCTTTCTTTCTTGTTCAGCAACGCGGATGATGCCTGTTATGTTGTGATGTTACCGATGTCTGCGACGCAGATGGCGACGGTGGCCAATCACCAACTGCTGGATCGTCATTATATAAAATATTAGTTACATATACAATAGTTATAATTACATATAAAAGAAAGGTTCAGAATGTGTGGTAGTACCGGAATTAATAACAAAAAATATTTCATTTATTACGTCGCGTCGGTGTTGCACTGGCGTATGATTTGGGCGGTTGCTTGGTCTCATATTTTTTTTGTGATTTAATGGCCTTAGAAAGAGAATTGGATTTTTATATAATGAATTCATTCAACTTTTCTCAGTTCATTAATCAGTTTCTCGAACATTATTTCAAACAACGCCCACCAGCAATCCTCCTCCATCCAGCCAACCTACCCGGACCGTGTTCAATGGAAAATTATGGAACTTTCCTTTAATCATAAATAAAAAATATGATCATTTAAGAATTAATTTCATTAGGGAGAATAAATTAGCATCGTATTTATTGATTGACTGAAGTTAAAGTGCTCTTAGCGCCCAAAGTTTCATCGCCACATACCATTAGTCAAGCATCAACTTATATTGATATATCTGGAAGGCTATTCTCTTTTGTAATTAGACAGCGGAGTTTCAAAATTGACGTTCGAGTTCTAGGATCACTTCACTTCGCAAGTGCCGTACTAGATGATTAGAGGATGACATATTTATTATTCTCGATCATCGAATTACGTCACCGTCGAAGCTCGTGTCCAATTGTCAAACGAAAAGTTAGTCAAGAGCTATCGCGTTCTCGAGTAAACTAAAGATTTTTGAAATAAAAATAAGTTATTTTTGTTATATTTTAGTTATTAGGTACTAATAAATACCATGGCTCGTTTATTTGTGTTCAATTATTTATTTAATTTTACCGATTCGTTTATTCATACCGAGGCGAGGCCATCTTTAGTCGTTTGACGTTTGAGTTCGAGACTCCCTTCACTTCACAAGTGCGTACCAAATGATTCGAGAATCACATATCAAGATCTCGGACTCGAACTTCAATTTTGACACTCATCGCGGAATCCGCTGTCAAGTTACAAATCTGAATAGCCCTGCTGCTCTGTTCCGCCCAGTAGGATAATTGAAAAAGAATCAGTAAACTAATAACATTATATTATAATGTATTTAGAACATATTTTGAGCACATTATAATCTTCATATACATCACAACGTAATCAATTTGTAACCATAATTGAACTAATAACAAGTACATCAGTAGCCAACCGCAATCTAGCTGTTGTACTTGACAATTGATGGATGAACCTACTGCCCGCGCCACCACCGCTCGTCCGACTCACAATAATAATTATGTCACACCGCAACTGTCATCAGCTGCGGTGGCTGCGGGTTAACAGATACGGCCCCTCCCTCCTCTCCCTCCGCCCGGTGTCGTCTTAAGCCACCTGTACATGTTGGCCAAGGTTTGCCAAGTGATGGGAAGCGCCAGCCGCTTGCGGTGACTTGCCGACGCGGCGGCGCATGGGATGAGGGATCGCTCGCCACGCGGCCACGCTCGCCTCATTTCGGAGCCCTTTGTACACAAATCAAAGGCCCTCACCTCCGCTCAGTAAACGCAATCCACACGTTGGTTCATCACCCACCATTATGCACTTACCTCTTGATTCAGGCTCGGCCGACATGTATAGGCGGCTATAGCGATGCGTGGCCCGCACTCGGATATAGGTATATTTATGTAACCTAACTGCCGCGGTTTCAAAAAAACCGCGTCCATATGGGAGATCTTAAGTCAGTATAACAGAACGACATCGGGCAACATCACTTTGAGAACAGTGTAGAGGTAAAAATTAGGTCGAAAATAAATGTACGAATTAACCTGAGAATACTGACGGTGTTACGAGAAATCATAGAAGATGTATCAATGTTGAGGTGGTGGCCAGATGCAGCTGGCAGTATCCTTCGCGGCTACTGTGGTGGTCCCTGGTGGTCACCGATGGTCTGTTCCCAGACGAACGATACGAAGAGTAAAATGAGCAGCTAGCGCCATCTATCCAGCAATAAAACGAATCTTCTATCTTGTTCCTCGCGCCATCTATGAATACAACTTAGCACTTTTTAAAATAACACGAACATAAGAAACACTGTACAATGCTTCCTATCTCATTTTCTCCCATGTTAAATCTTATGAATTTATGTGTCTGTCTCTTTTTACTGTCCTTTTTTCGTTTCATCGAATTTCAAATTACAACGATGCTAAAGAAGTTTTCACTTCAAAAATAATTCACAAGCGTATATGAAAACCTTGATCACTCATAAATAAATAATATTATATTTTTCTTCCGTTTCAATCGAAAGGAATCCAATTAACCGATGGCATTGGGTTTCCCTCACGACGTCGAATGCGAAGGTTTAAGTTAATTTAAATATCGTTTCTGTTTAGTAGGTAATTGCTCCTTTGAACGGAGAAATAATGCGGCGGACGATTGCGAGACCATGTAATTGAATTTGTACTCTGTTCGTTGGAAGTCGACGGTTAAATAAACAATAATCGTACCTACATGGCTCGCGCCGGGCTACACCACACACACAAATACTATACCTATTATTTGTGTATATATCACCGGTGAAAACCAACATAAACTTTATTATCGATTACTTTCACACAGGCTTTATTTTATGGTATTATAAAATCAGCGTACATTTTCTAGCACACATTTGAAGGGTTCCGTTGTCAAAACAGAACCCTTACAGTTTCGTCATACGACTTAGTTCAGATATCCATAGCACTAGAAAACTGTAATGTAAGTATAATCCCTGCCGGTTAAATGTTTGATGTGGGAGATAAAAAAAAATCATAAAAGTAGTATATAATAATGAAATTAAAAGAACGACGATCAGTAATAGTCGATCAACGGAACCCTACACTGCACTTGGCTCGACACGCTAATGGCCGGTTTTTGTTTAATATATTTTTGTTATAGTTCTACAATGGATAGTTTTAAAATAATTCAAGAAAGAACGAAAATTAAATCCAAAAATTGACCATTCCCCCCCTTATCTTCGAAACTACTGACGCTAGAATTAAAAAAAAATACAAAGAATAGTTCTTCACTTACATATTACAGGAAAACCTATAAGAAGTCTGCTGGTCATAAAAAAAAAGGCAAAAATAAATAAAATAGAAAAATAAAAGTAAACACATAATCAACGTCCGGAACCTTCTCCAAGCGAGTTTAACTCGCACTTGTTAAGTTTTACTCGTGTCTGATGACCACGTTAGTACCTGGCTGGCTGGCTGGCTGGCTGGCTGGCTGGCTGGCTGGCTGGCTGGCTGGCTGGCTGGCTGGCTGGCTGGCTGGCTGGCTGGCTGGCTGGCTGGCTGGCTGGCTGGCTGGCTGGCTGGCTGGCTGGCTGGCTGGCTGGCTGGCTGGCTGGCTGTAACTGCTGGCATCGAAATACAAATATCATCATCATGAACGGCAATAGTCCTAACACTACAAATAGCTAAGGTAAATAAAGGTAAAGGTGATAAGCGTTTTTAATACGGAACACATACGTACACAAATTTCATAGATATTTGTGAGATAGTTTAAATTTACCGTGTATGTAAATATAGTCGCAATACTTTGCATCGTCAAAGTGACAATAGATCATTTTAATTCGAATAAATCTTGATCGAGTCCATCGTTGATTTGTAGATGTTGATTTGTCGGAGGTAATTATCCAACGCCACCGCCTGCCGCCACCCGCCGCCAGCCGTCAGTCGCCAGCCCTGTCCGCGGAACTGATTGTGAATAATAGCAGTCTAGATTTCAGTGGTTTTATACTTTAACTAGCTTTACCCGCAGTTTCGCCCGCACGTTCAAAGTAACAATAAGTTGTTTAACATGCATGACACATTCCTGGTTCAAGAATAAATAAGACACAGTTCCAAAATTTAAAAGAGGAAACAACTGTGAAACTTATGACGCTCTTCAACCTTCCAACTATAAATATAAAGTTATATCAATATTTATATACATCTCTATTATATTAATATTTCTAACTATAAATTGATACTAATCCATAGATCCTTTACGAACTTATAGAAGGACCAAAACATGGAATGATTCAAATACGCATCACATCGGATCTTCCCATGCAAAGGAGATGTTTTACCACGATTAAAAGTAGCCTCCAGCGTACTAAATATCTCCTCACAAAAAATCATACCATAACATCGCTCCGTTACGACGTGAATGAGGGACAAACAAACACACTTTCACATTTATAATATTAATATGGAATATGGTTAATATGGAGGTGATTGTTCTCAGCGTTCGCATTGCATGTGAAGTGTCAGCAATTCCAAACCAGCTGTAGATTACGTAAGTAGCTGCAGTAATAATCTAAATTTTACTAACAAAAAATAACCGACTTCAAAATCACGCAAAAAAACTACTCGTCAGATCTCAATAAAAATTAAGTGGGACCACATGACAAGCACCAGCTTTCGATTAAAAAAAGAATCATCAAAATCGGTTCACCCAGTCGAAAGTTCTGAGGTAACAAACATTAAAAAAAAAATACAGAACCTCCTCCTTTTTTTGAAGTTGATTAAAAACTGTTTGGGTATCTATACAAGTTACGAATCGCACTTCATTTCATTATTGTAGAACTGTAGAAATTTTAAAAAGCGGCCAAGTGCGAGTCAGACTCGCCCATGAAGGGTTCTGTAGCAGCAAGTAACATAATATAAAAGTTCTTGTACTTCATTGTAACTTTGATCGATGTTTTTTGCGGTTTACGATTTATGACGTATTAAAAAAAAACTACTTACTAGATCTCGTTCAAACCAATTTTCGTTGGAAGTTTGCATGGTAATGTACATCATATATTTGTTTTAGTTTTATCATTCTCTTATTTTAGAAGTTACAGGGGGGGACACACATGATATGTAATACTGATCCTGCCACCGGCGCCGCGGCGGGGGAGCCGCTCCGTACTAATACACCCCCACTCGTCTCGCAGCGCATCGAGCCACGACGTGTATTCCATCAATTATGCTCTGAAAGTATGTGGTAATATTTAACTCGAAAACGGGCTGTAAATTCGTTCTACCCCTTGGGATGGAGGTAAATTGGAATATAAATGTGGCATCTGCGGTGCGAAAAACCGCCTTTCTTCATTGTTATAATGCAATAATATGATCAATGCTCTCATGCAGCATGGAAAGAATGCGTACTGATGGAAAGAATGACTATTATCAAAAGACACCGCGGCACCGTAATAAATTGCCTTATAATAGCCGTGCTTGTGTTATATATTCACCGGGCGGTGTCCGGAGACCCATCACGAGCGAGCCGTGACCACGGCCGGCGACTCATATTGGATGTCTAATTGTAGGTTATTACCGTACGTGGTACAATGTGTCCGCCCGCGCTGCCCGCGCCGCCCGCGCCGCCCGCGTTCAATAATTGTACTAATAAATTGGCAGATATCAAATAACAAGGTCTACGCTGATTTATGAAACAGCGAAAACTTTGTGATTTCAAATGATCAAATTCAATGGTCCCACAAACATTCTATTGTTAAATTTATGTAAATGGTAGAAAAGGAAAGCTAATATTCACGGTCTGTAGGGTGACTTAACCACACGTATCCAGCACGCTGCAGCAGCTAGGAGCGACCCAACACTACACCACGCTACACAATATGTTTCAAAACGCCAATATCCGAAGTAGCCGACACTCACGACCTTCAGTCAAACGGTGTCCTTCGATCATGCCCTACGTTTTCCTTATCGAAAGATATACATAAGAAACTGCGAGGCGCTGCGAGTCGATCGTCGGTCGTCAAATGGGCTCAGAGCGTCGTAATATGCCGTTATCGCCGCCAGGTGGCGCGGCGGATCACGGCATTACGTCATCCCGGGACGACGGCTCGCTGATCGCTTTTACTGACATTTCCGAGGACGATCATAACGATTTTAATAAAATGTTTTGCACCTTTAACTAAACGTGAATACGACTGAACAGTAACTTCAGCTGGTCATAACAAAAAATAGGCATTTTGTATAAATAATGAATTTATTTGAGTACCAGAGAGTGGCTTTAGTCGCCAGTTGCTATTTACCACCACGTGGGCTACACAATTATGTTTTTATTTCCCGTCGTGACAGCTACGTAGGATGCTACGGCGTAGCTGGCGGCGTAGCTCGCGATGTAGACCGCGGCGTAGCTCGCCGCGTCGCCGCGTGTACGGCGGCAAAGTGTTAAAAAACTACTAACTTTGGTCACTAAAAAACGTGACCAACTAGTTAAGTACATAACTAAATTTTAAGTGGATAATTTTTATTGCGCGTCCAAACGTAATAATCTAGTAAAGCTTTACTAAACTAAACTGAAGAGCTTTCAGTTCATATAATTCTTCACAAGCTACTTAATTACTTATTCATTTTACTAAATTTTAAGTAAAAAGTTCCTGTCCAAACGTATTAAACCGCCCACCTACTTAAGGCGCTGCCGCGCCCGTTTGGTTAATTTTCTTTTGGATATATTTCGTAAAGTGTATACGCTATTAGCGTAATACTTAGGCATATGTTTTTTGACTATATACTTTAAATCTGCTCGAAAATGAAAACACGATAACGTGAAATTTTCTCGATAGAAAAAAATCATGAAGTTGGCTCTAATTATTTACATAATAGCTTGCCACCGCGATATTTAAAGAAATTTGTGCATGGAATTCTTTTTAAAACATAGTACATTATCACATCTAAATCCATGTGTTTTTTTGTGAAAAAACATGAAGTAGTTTTTAAAAACCAAATAAAAACGTTGTTTGGCGCTTATGTCGGTCAGTTTCGAGCGCACGCTCAGTATAGCTGTCTCACAATTTTCATACAAGAACTCATTCCCACACTGTCTTTATGATGTGCGCTCAGTCGACTGCGGTCTTCATCGACGTCGGACGTATGTCTCTCTGCGCTATTTTTTACACGCTTTTTATTAAAGAATTTGAAGTAGCGTATAAAGTTTTTGACTTTTGCTTATGATTGTCAAAACGTTAAATGGGGAAAACTAAACAGCACAGGGAAATGGAGTAGTTTTGTTTTATTATTTATATTTTATTATTTGTACTTAAATAAAAATGTTTGATGATATGTAAGAGAATGAATAATTAAATTACTGTTCAGTTGCGTAATACATTATCTATATATATAAAAGCAAAAGGAGACTCGCCGCTTTTTATTCGGTTCGGTAGTTTCTTACATAATGAATAAAATGAAATTTTTCAAGGAGATTGCCGGGAAGACGTCAGCTAAGAACGGATTTTTCGAAATTCATCTCCTAAGGGGTAAAAATAGGGGTTGGAAGTCACTTTCATACAAACCAACTCCGTCAGTTTTAGAGTAATAAATGTATTTTTTATGTAAGTTTATCGTTATGAACAAAAGTTAACTTTGACCCATTTTTTTTTGAAAATCCTAACTTAAAGGGAAGTCAATACATTATTTATGAAGATTTAAAACATACACCCACACTCAGATTGTAAATATACGTGTATATAGTATTAGTAGAAACTAGCCAAGTTAAATGTAGAGCTTGAATTACATGTTGTTGTGACAAAAATTTTAGGATTTTCTACACAGAACTTGGCACCCATTTAGATGTCAATTCTTTTTTTTTACTGAACTTGGCTCTCATTTCACATTTATGTTTTTGATGAGATAGTATCCTACATGGAGTAAGACCAAGCAAAAAATGAGTTTTTTTCTGTCAAGTTCCTACTTACTATTTTCACGTATGCACAGATTTATTCTTCGACTGAATTCACTTCGTGTCGCCTTTTATATCGAATTATGATGGATATCATCAGTGTCCAAGGAGTGAATTTGAATCAAGTTATTTTATCATGTACTGTATTGGTCTGACCTTTTTAAATAGGTTTCGCTTAAATTTAACTACGTTCCGTTAAATTAATAACGTAATGAATATTAAAAAATATGATAATTTTGAAATTATTACAGAATACAGATATTTCTTTGATGTAATGATGCAGTTTTAGTTTTCATCAAAATCGGCCCCGAGACTCCTTTCAGCATTGTTCGCTATTCCTCATACTTTCAGAGTTGGCCATTCACGCACACTTTGAAAATTCAACCTTTCTATAATTTGTATACATAAAATAATCTTTTTTCTATTCAATTGTGTTTTACTTATTGCCTATTTTAAAACAAATTGATACATTACTTAACACTATGCGAGTTTTATTAATGAATAATGTATTAAGGAATTTAAGAGTAACGTATCCCATCAAAAACATATGTAAATGTAAAGTGAGAACTAATTAAAAAAAATTGAGATCTAAATGGGTGCCAAGTTCTGTGTAGAAAAGCCTAAAATCTTAGTCACAAGAACATGTACTTCAAGCTGCACATTTGACTTGGTTAGTTTTCACGTACCTACCTAAGCTATATATTTGTATAATTATCTTCGTTAAGTCTTTTAGGTTGATGACCTATGTTACTTTTCTAAAATTTGGTTTGTTGGTTGCTAACTAATGAAAACTAGCCAATTCAAATGTACAGCTTGAATTACATGTTCTTGTGACTAAAATTTTAGGCTTTTCTACACAGAACTTGGCACCCATTCAGATCTCAATTCTTTTTTTTTAATTGGCTCTCACTTTACATTTATGTTTTTGATGGGAAATCATTACTTTTTGTACAGAAATTATTAGAAGGTACTTATTCATAACGTTACTGATTAATTATTTACCTTATACATGAACTTTTATAGTGCTCTTCAACTAAATCTGTAGTTAGTGCGCCGTGGTCTGAAATACCTATTATTTCATTATTTATAAGTAATGACGTTCCACTATTGATGTCCACTAATATTGAAATAATAATTATTAATACTAAATCCCAGTTATAATATCGTTATATTAATAAATACGATATTCAACTATACTCCTATCCATACTCATATTATAAATGTGAAAGTGTGTTTGTTTGTTTGTTTGTCCGTCTTTCACGTCGCAACGAAGTATGGTATGGTTTTTGTATATGGAGTTAGTGAGGAGGGTGGAGAGTAACGTAGGCTACTTTTTACCGCGATAAAACATCCCCATGGGAAGATCGATATTTTGTTAGTTGCTAAATATTTAGTTCCGGATGTTGCTAATAGATGGCGTTAGTAAAATTCATTTGCAAGTTCTGAAGCACGCTATCAAATGATACATGTTTACTTAAGTCATATGCAACTAAATCTAACTAAGTAAAAGTAAGTAGGATTTGTAAAGAATCGATCTCTACCGCGGGCGAAGCTGCGGGCAAAAGCAAGTTATATAGTTATAAGTAGTTTATGTTCGATGACATAACGTGCTACAATATGTTTTGAAACAATACTTCGAATCACTTTAAACTGGTATAATTTCGGAAATAATACAAAATTTAATCGTTTACACGCCACGCCATACAAGATTAGAGAAAAATAATTTTTCACACATTAAAAATGAAACGACGTAATACACTGGAAATAACGTCCCACACACACTTTCCCAAATGCACTTGGGACACTTAACATCTTCCCCCCGTTGAAAGCTTCACAAAGTACTAAAACTGATATGTTTCATTATATGTTCAGCTTGAAATCCACCTAATGACCAGATGTCATCAATTTTCATTGCTACTCTTAAATTTCAGGCATTATAAGTGTTTCTAATAGAATCAATTTTTTGAAAAATAAATAAAATGATAAAAATTTACTATTTTATGATTTTTTCCTTTGTATTCACCCGATTACCTATCTGGATGCCAAATTTTAACTTTCTCGACCATCTGGAACTGAGTTAGAGTCTTGATCTATAGGTCAATCAGTGATAAAAATGACGATTTTTGGACGTTAATATCTAAATGACCGTTTGAGATGTGTATATGAATTTGGAACACATATGTATTTCGCAAGTCTCAATAAATGTTAAAGTTTCAATAAAATTTGACAGGTTTATGTTGAATAGTTTTTGAGGTGGTCAAAAGTGGTCAAAAATTTCTCGTTTCATTGTACCAAAAAAAAGTAATATGTCAAGAACCTTTAAAGCCTACCACGGCTATGTTGCCTCTAATTTAAGGTATGGTATAGTTTTTATGGGGAAACTCTACAGATTACAATAAAGTCTTCATTGCTCAAAAACGATGTATACGCGCTATTTGTAATGTTACCCCAGACACTAGCTGCAAGCCTCTCTATAGGAAGCTAAAATTATTGTCATTGACAGGTAGGTATGTATATACATATTATATGAGATTTGTATTTTTTTTTTAGAACAAATACCTATGCACCTTTTTCAGGAAAAGAAAAATAATTGTTATTTTGCAACCAGATACCCTAATCGACTATGTGTACCATGGTACCTTCTTCTCGATCAGGGATACGTTCAAAAAAGCGGCCAAGTGCGAGTCGGACTCGCCCATGAAGGGTTCCGTAGCAGCAAGTAACATAATATAAAAGTTCTTGTAGTTCGTTGTAACTTTGATCAATGTTTTTTGCGGTTTACGATTTATGACGTATTAAAAAAAAACTACTTACTAGATCTCATTCAAACCAATTTTCGTTAGAAGTTTGCTTAGTAATGTACATCATATATTTTTTTTAGTTTTATCATTCCCTTATTTTAGAAGTTACAGGGGCCCCGCCCTGTAACTTCTAAAATAAGGGAATGATAACACACATTTTACCAATTTGGAAGTGTCTCTCGCGCAAACTATTCAGGTTAGAAAAAAATGATATTAGAAACCTCAATATCATTTTTGAAGACCTATCCATAGATACCCCACACGTATAGGTTTGATGAAAAAAACATTTTTGAGTTTCAGTTCTAAGTATGTGAAACCCCCAAAATTTATTGTTTTTTTTCTATTTTTGTGTGAAAATCTTAATGCGGTTCACAGAATACATCTACTTACCAAGTTTCAATGGTATAGCTCTTATAGTTTCGGAAAAAAGTGGCTGTGACATACGGACGGACAGACAGACAGACAGACAGACAGACATGACGAATCTATAAGGGTTCCGTTTTTTGCCATTCGGCTACGGAACCCTAAAAATTAGACTTCGAAAACGATATATAATAAAATCCTTGAAAACATAAAAATCTTAACTTTCACTAAATTTAAAATAGAGTTACTTAAATGGTTAACTGACAAATGCTACTATTCAATGAAAAAATTTAAATGACGATTTTTTTTTATTTTATGGAAATAGCCGGCAAACGAGCTGACAATCCACCTGATAGTAAGTAACTATCGTTGCCCATGGACATCAGCAACACCAAAGGCATCACTGATGCGTTGCCGGCCAAGAAATAGAGGAGAAAAAGAAAAACAGAAATTATTAATAGTTATTGTTTTCCCTTGACATTTGAAATTAAAATTTATTATAATATGATGTAAATAATGTAAATTCACATATATTTTTGTGAAAATCCATAAAGTAGTTTTAAAAACCAAATAAAAAAATAGTTTGGCGCTTATGTTGTTCGCTTCCGAGCGCAGGCTCAGTAGGTATAGCTGTCTGACAAATTTTATACAAGAAGTCATTACATTACTGTACTATCCTTGATCCGCAATTGTTTGTTTTTTCATCTGTTTGGCACCGCCTCATAATTATTTATTTACTGTTAATAATTTAGGATCTTAAATTATAATACTAAATGATTTATTTTATTTTTCATTTTCAATTTTTTTTCGTTGGTTCAATTTTTTGTTAAAAAATAATTGTTTTATAATTTTTAGATGCAATAAAAATTAATGAATAAGTACTACTTCGTAGTTTTTCTGTGCTGTGCTTGTGAAGTGAGTGACATGACGGAAAGAAGAACATCGAGGACAAAAGATAGTGGCCACGCCCACTTTCAGCATAAATTCCCATCACGGCCTCCTCTTAACAGAAAAATAGAAAAAATTCTAAATTACTTGTTTACTCGTGTACTAAATTTTAAGTACTACCTAAATCCGTATTAATACGTGTAAATGTATTAATTTACTTAAAATTAATTATCTACTTAACTACTTAATACATGTAAACCGAACATAAGCACGGGTGTAGGTCACACTGAGCCGTAACATAATACATGATACTCGCGACGCAACTGGTCTATCATGATCACTGCACGACGCCAACGACCACTTTACGCATCGTAACGTAATGTTATATCCCTTCTTCACTAAAATAGTTGATAAAAAAAAGTTGTATATTCACAGTAACAGTATCAGTCGACTCGCCAGGTTCGAGTGCTCGAGTCAGATCAATCGTGCGCTATCAGCCGCGTGACGCGTGACGCATGACGCGTGCAGCGGGCGCCGGAACAAATCGAGTCTCATTTTGATTTGCTTCCTTACCCATTTGTTCTATAGTGGCTTTTAGCGGAGAATATTCGCCATTCGCACTTCCCATTGAGTTTCACAGAGCGATTTTTCCAAGTGATTGCGTTTGGAATTTGGTCACTGTATCTTTGTCGCTTCTTATAACACAAGTACTCGTTACGATAGATTTAAGATTATATTAAGTATTGTGATGATTAACTTAGTTATTTAATATTTTTAAACTTACACAAATTGGTATTGGTATTGGTAAAATGGATGGTATTAAAAGTTTGTCAGTGCCAGATGTTGCTACAACAACAATTTAGCCGCGTAGCTAAAATTTAAGGAAGGGAGTCGCTTACCTGTAACCAGATTTACACAATGTTGAGGTCCGTGTGAGAGACCGTGTGTATATGTTATTCATCGTTATTTGGTATGGAAATACAATTTAAATGTTATATAAATACCAGTACAAAAGGAAAACCAGAGTCGACTCGACCAATACTATCGTCTGATCCAAGGCGACTGGTCCGGACGCTGCAGCCAATTACACCTACTGGCAAATATATGTATAATGACATTACAAAAATGTTATTTAAGAAGCACCATCATTGGACTGTAACTACATTCTGGCGATAAATGATTAAATTTGATTTGAAAATTTCTAATCAATGACAAAAATAACTAAGAGCGGCATTTCTAATCCAGTGTGAGTTCCGGCAGTCGACCGCGTCTCCCGGTCGCACCTGGCGACCGCGGGCCGCCAGCGACACCCACTGGCCGCTGTGAGCGACACCTAAATCATTATCTGTAATTGCTGTAACTTAGATAATGTCAACTATCAAACTCTTCCTTGCTAAACTATAAGGCTAAGCGCAGATTGAGACCTTTTGTCTCGGAGACTTGACAGTCGGGTGACAGTCACGTCACTAGATGTATGAACTAGGTATTTGTCACCGTGCTGTCATGTCACCATAGTCTGCGCACTCCCATGTATCTTCATAGCACTCGACTGGGTGACAAAAAGTCTCAATCTGCGCTTAGCCTAAATGCAAACGTTTTGACAATAAATGTCGCGGAAGACTGTAACTTCCCAAATATATCGTGAGATTAACTTGAGATAAAACAACGCTAAAGCTCAGCATCAATTACCGAGGAATCGCGTCGAGAATATATCGCAGTCTCGTGGGAGCAGACGACAGTAGGTAATTGACATCGTTACTAGTTACAAATCCCTTTCACTTTGGTTGACTGCATGATCTTCCATTCAATTAATAAAACAATGCAGGAAGATTCGGAAGATACTCGCTCAAAATGAACAACCAGCATTTCGCCTTAATATCGTGACTGTAAATTGTATTGTTTTCCGTGCCATAACGACTCCCGTCAGAGATTGAAACTTCGTTCACATCCAGAATACATAACAACCTTCCAGGCAACAGCGGGAATTAGTGCGGCAAATGAGAATACGATTTTAAAATCCGTTTTTGCTTCGCTGAGAACAGGTCCGTCGTGACAACGGCCGCAAGACTCGTGAAGCACTCTACTATCGGGGGGCGCCGGGCCGGGGGGGGCTAGGGGGTTGACGCCGCATCAGATACACCAGGATTGATTCGTTTCCCAAGTCCTCGCGACGCTGTCAGCTTGTCACTGGAGCGGACTTGATCGTAAACTACTTGTGAGTGTCAGAGCTATCGATAGTTTATATTAAAGTTAGCGCTGTTGAAAGCACTGCAAATGAGGTTATACAAAGTATAAGTGGAATAAGGTATCCACCGACTTTATTCCAATTCTAATGTAATGATAAATAATCACCTATCACCGTCCTCTGACGCCGCAACTGTCTACATTGTCATTAGTGGTCTCGGTGTTTCTTCAAAAATCTTTATTCTTAATATTTTCTTGAAACCTGTACAAAGAATGTAGTATTTAAATTAAATCTGAAACTTGAAACAGTCGAAGTAGTTAAACAAGGTGCAAACTGTCGATACGAGGAGCAACTCCGAGTGGCTCCGAGCGGCTGAACTTACTTCGGACAACTTTAATGAAGGGGAAGGCAGCAGCGGGCCGGGGGGGGGGGGTGATGACCGTGACTCTTGTAGCCTATTAGTAGAGTTACAAATTATATTAATTTTGAGGCAATGTGAACGGGTGTTCACGATAAATCAAAGTGGTTGTGTTCCTACACTATACAGTGTTTGTAATTCATGTCCTAGAAAGTACATCCCTTAAATGGGCTAAAATTTAAATTTTAAAATATCTGCTAGAAAGAAGAAAAAGCAGTTCTGAGTGCGGGTAAACGTAAGCAATAGGTTGTCCGAAGCGAGGGCACCTTACCTCGTCATAAATATTATAAAAGTGAGTAACGGTTGAGAGACGTCTGGCGTAGTTCTAGTTTTAATCTGTGAGATGGCTGCTGCCTGCCGCCCCTGCCGGACCGCTGCGAGAGACGCTCCAAATGTAAACTGACAGATTTATAGCGTGAAGCATTCTGCGGCCGGTTAAGAGTTGCTAACCGACAGAACAGGTCGGACCATGCTTGACTCATCGGCTGTGCCATATCACAAGGTGTTTTTGCTGGAAGTCGGAAATCATACAAATAAAAGTGTCGTGTCGTAAGTGAATTAGCCATTCAGTTACAGTAATGGCGTGTCGAGCTGATGCAAATGAGGCAGCTGTGGTATTACTCCGTAACGTGTATCTCATTATGAGTTCAGTTCGTATTCAAATTCAAAAATATTTTATTCATGTAGGTATTATTTATGCACGTCATTGTTTTACAACTACCATCTTTTCGGAAAAGTGCTTTGTCATGGTGGAGAAGAAAAGCCATAAAGAAACTTCTCTGCACATTTTTAAAATAATAAAACGTTAAACAATATCTAACCTACGCGGAACTGGGTGCGGCACTAATTTCCAGGGGTCCGTACAGTATCCTTTGCCTGCTAACTGAGTGAGTTTGACCAAAATGACTGAGGAGGCTGTTGAGTGCAGGAGCAGCGTGGCCGCCGTGAGTGTGTCCACGGGGGTTTCGGTAGTAAAACACGTGACCGAGCTGACTCTAGATGTTTAATGCACTAATTTGTATTGCTAATTGACAGGGTTTTATTGGTGTCAGACGCTTGCTAAGTCACGTCTTGTACGTGTTCACGGGCTCCGCGCGCCCAGCTAGGCAACTCGTGCTTGGCACAAGGACGCTGCGCCAGCACAATGTACGAGTACTCGTACATACTGGCATCTGACACCGAAAGAAAAGAAACCAAACAAAATGTATACACACAGTCGGTAACAAAATAAGTAGAAAATTGTAAACTTTTAAAAATGATTGATAACAAAAGTAAATAACTAATGCACTTGTAAACAAAAATGTAAATAATGCACTTGGGCTTAAATGTTAAGTTGCACTTATTGAACCCTAATCTAAACGTAAATGTGTAACGTATAAATGTAAACAAAACATTGCAGTAGTAAATTGTAAGCTAAAATATTGCAATCTAAATTCTAAGTTAAAACTGGAAGTCGCAGTGTCCACTTCCGCGGCCGATTCCCGTTGCTCGTTGAGGTCCTACGGCGACGTGACACTCTGCTGCATTCTTCTAGCGAGTCTGGTGGAACTGTTTGCTTCCTGCGGCGACGGTTTGTTAACTGATAACAATGTAAGAATCTTCCTGCGATCTTCTTGATTGTTATGTTGCCACCAGTCTTCCTTTACCTTTGTATAAATACAGTCGAGGTGATGATTTGAAAAGTTCGTGAGTGCGTTTGTTTTATCAGTAATTCTCAACTTTGAATCCTTAGCAATCTTGACGTCATTCTTTAGTGTAGACTGTTGTAAGCAGCTTCACACTCGCAGTTCTTTATTGTAGTCTAATTAAGGATTCACTTTGAAAAGATTGATCTTGGAAGTCACCGTGCCCTTGATCTTGTTTTATTTATTTATTTATTTTATTTAACAATTTATGTACACAAACAGAGCATATAAAACACAGTAAAAGATATTTTGTACAAAGGTACTGCTTATTTCTATTAGAAATCTCTTCCAGCAGACCTAGGAATGGAAAGGTGATGTAGAATATGATTAGTGTGCACATTGTTTCTAACATACATTAATATATATTAGCATACACATAATTACATAAATACTTAACAAATACATATAAATATATATATATATATATATTATATATACAAATACATATGAATAGGACTAGATATTAACAAAACAGTAGTAGTGAAAAACAACAATTACGATAGGGAAAGGTAGTGCTCTTTGACCTGTCTTTTAAAAGAGTAGAGGGATTGAGAATTACGTATTTTTGGCGGAAGTGAGTTCCACAGCCTAACAGCATGGACAGAAAAGGAGTGAGAATATGATGCAGTCTTGTGAGAAGGAATGTGTAGCAGGGACTTAATGTGCGTTCTACACGGTGCATTTGATGGACGGGCGGGGGAAAAACGATTTCGGAGGTAGGAAGGGGAAGATGGGTTTTTAAGGATATTGAACAGTAGACAAAGGATACGAGTATTCCTGCGAAAGCGAATTGGGAGCCACTTGAGATCCTTGCGAAACTGTGACACACGATCAAATTTCCGTAACCCAAAAATAAATCTGATACATAAGTTTTGCAAGCGCTCAAGCTTATTCAAGAGCTCCTCTGTGGCGTCTAAGTAGCAAACATCTGCGTAATCTAAAATCGGTAAAACAAGAGAGTGACATAAGGATATTTTAGTATTAAATGGCAGAAAACTTTGAAAGCATCGTAGCGAGTGCAAAGCATGAAATACCTTACGGCTCACCTCCCCAACGTGTGCCCTCCATGATAAGTTGACATCTAGAGTTAAGCCAAGGTTCTTAACAGTGTTGGTATACTGTATAGGTGTATTATCTAGATGCAATAATGGTAACGTAGAGAAATCCAAAGCATTTCGATTATGTTTCGAACCAATAATAATCGCTTGTGATTTTTTTGGATTAATAAGCAGCCCAAATGATCTAGCCCACTCGTTAATGCGACAGAGATCATTATTCATATCACTGATTGCCACATCAACATCAGCAGCAGCAAAATGACGATAAAGTTGCAAATCATCTGCATAGAGATGAAATTTAGAACCAATAAGGTTAGTAACAGAGTTGATAAAAACAGAGAAAAGTAACGGAGAGAGAACGCCACCCTGAGGTACGCCAGCGTCGAGACTAATCCAGTCAGAAACTATCTCTTTGTGGTGAATACGCTGTGAACGCCCCCGAAGGTAAGAATTAAACCAAGTAATGGTGGAAGGTGAGACATTAATGGAACCTAAAATCCCAATAAGGATGTCGAAGTCTATTGATGTGAAGGCACTGCTGAAGTCCAATAAGACCAACAGAGTGAGTTGCTTATTCTCTATAGCTAATCGAATGTCATCAGTGATATTCAGCAGTGCAGTCACAGTGCTATGACCGGGTCGAAAACCTGACTGGAATGGATTAAGGAGACAATTCGAAAGGAGGAAAGTGGAAAATTGTTTGTGGACTATGTGTTCCAGAGCTTTGGAGATATATGGTAAGATGGAAATGGGACGGAAATCTGATAGGGAACAAGGATTTGTAATTTTGGGTAAAGGAATTACGTGAGCGCATTTCCAGGAAGATGGAAACACACCCGAGGATAAGGAGAAGTTTAAAATATGAGTAAGAATAGAGAGAATGTTAGGAAGTATTAATAAAATCATTTGAGAACATAGTCCATCATTTCCAACCGCGGTCGAAGTAATAGATTTAATAGTCTTCATTACGTCTTCCTCGCTCACCATCGTGAGACTGAATGGCTGACATTGTGGTTTTGGCATGTCCATTAGGGTTCGCAACGTATTGTTTTTAGTGAGGTAATCCAACGAGACAGGTGACTTAGAGAAAAATTGGTTTAAATCATTAGGATTTACCACACCATCTACAGATACCGGTGCTTTCCCTATCCCCATGGATTTAAGGAATCGCCAGATCTCAGCGGTGCTACGATTAACAAGTGAATCATGGAAATAGCGTCTCTTAGCGTCCCTACACAGACGATTGCAACAATTACGAAGGTGTTTGAAATGGGCTAGATTTTTGTCCGTGGGAGAGCGTTTAAACTTCCTCTTGGCTCTATCCCTCTTGCCCATCAGTTCTTTTATTAGAGGAGTAAGCCAGGGCGCTGGCATGTGTTTAACTTTTACACGTTTAACCGGTGCATGTTTATTAAATAAATTAAGGACAGCCTCGTTGAGGATACACACCTTGTCATCGATACTGACGCTATGCACTGCCTTCATCCAATCAATAGCGTCAGCATCGCGCCTTAATGCTTCCAAATCAATGCCCTTAAAACTACGGAGAGAAAGGTGGTGTACGTTACGTTTCGGTGTCCGAATGCGATAGGACAGATAAATTAGATCATGATAGGAGAAGGAAGATATGAGTTGCCCATGAGTATCAACATTACCAGGTGACGAGACGAACATAAGGTCAATTAATGAGGGGTTACAATTGGGGAAGTGGTGGGTGGGACAAAGAGGAAGTACATGTAAATTAAAAGAAGCTACAAGGGAATTCAATTTGGTAGATCGGGAATCATTTTTAAGTAGGCAGGTATTAAAGTCACCATAATAATCACATGATCATAAATGGGGCACATATCCGATAATAGTTCGTCAAATTTGTCAAAATAATCAATATTCAAATTAGGACTATAAAAAACACCAAGTAGAACTTTACGGTTGCTAATGAAGATTTCGATGAACAGGTATTCAGCGGATTCCGAGTAAAGCGAAGGAGAGGTACTGACCACCTTATAAGATAAGTCAGCTCGCAAGTAGATACAAACACCTCCGCCGCCTTTACCTGTTCTGTCGTTGCGGACAAGTACATATCCTGGTAATGAGAACTGGGCAGAAAGAAGAGAAGGTTTAAGAAAGGATTCCGAAATTAGTAACGCATCGAGATGTGCAGTATTAAAAGAAGCCAGAAGATCTGAATAATGAGCAGGAACACTCTGAGCATTGATGTGGGCAACATTAAAATTGCCACGGAAATCAGAAAATATGGAGGAGATCAGGTCATGCAAAAGTATAGACTGTGGTAAGTCACTAACCGCGCTGTCAAAGCTGCAAGTGGAAGAAGAGCAGGAGAAAAAGCTATCCTCAGGAATAATATCCATATCCATATTAAATATAATATATATAAATAAAAATATAAAAATAAATAAATATTCAATAATTACTCACAATAATCTAATAAAACAAAAGTACAATCAAATCATAAAGTCCACGACACTAACCACTGCCTAGAGTGCTGGAAAAAAACTCCTTAAAAAAAATAGATAAAAAAAAAACATGATTACACATCCAGCACAATAAAGAAAAACGTATCTAAGAAGAAAAAGGAAGAATACAAACAAAATTAGTTTTTTAAAACAATTAAAGTACAGTTCGTAATTCGACAGACTATACAATTTAAAAAAAAAATGCAGATTTTGCCAGATACAATGTTGCTCCTTTTAAATAAGTGTCATTTAAAAATACGTATTAAAATGCCAGTTTTTATTATGCTTATAGAATGTATTTTTTATTTTATATTATAAGTAGTTTATTATTTATTTAGGAAAAAAAGGCAACACTGTACTTGTTACTTTAGTCTGTCAAAATAAGGACTCAATCAATAATTACCTATGTCATGTTGCAAGTACTCTGTGTAGAACAACGTTAAAAAAGGTATGAAAATACAATATTTTGATGCGGAAGCAGAACGGAACGTACGTAGCTTGTCAAATTACTTTGAAATAAGTCAACGTCAATGGTATAAGTTGAATGTATTGTAATGTCAAAGTCAATGGTTGAAATGAAAGCGGAGTTTAATGAAATTAAAAATTAAAATTCGAAAAGTAAAGTTGCATGACGTCACGTATAAGTTCCGGAGTTACCGTCATTCGAGGTTTACAACAAATACTGCAATACGACAAATTTAGGGAGACATACCAAATTAGATTTATTGTAAACAACTATCAGAACAATTACATTAACGGCGACGTGTCTTCCGTGGTGCATTCACGACCTTCGATGCACCAGATTTTGGAGACTGACCTTCCTGATGGCGAGAATCAACCGCAACATCAGAAGAAACCGACGGATGATGTGACATCAACATCTCAAGATCACTCATGCTAACGATTTTTCGCCTTGTATTGTTCGGGAGAAGTATTACCACCTTGCCATCTGTTGTCCAGGACTGCTTAGTGCCGAAATGTTTCCTGGCAGCAGTAAAAACCCTATGCCTGGTCTGGGTGAGGAACTCCGTAACTGTGATGCCGCTACCCTTGAGTCTGGATTTATGTTCCCATACCTCCTGACGATGTTCCAAGTCGTAAAACCTAGTAAGAATAGGCCGAGTTTTACCGCTGGATGAGCCTAAGCGATGGCAAACCTGCAAGCTGTTAATGTTTACATCGGACAACTTCAATTGGCTGGATATAATTGATGAAACCGTTTCATGCAATTTCTCATTCTGTTTCTCTGGGACACCATGGAATAACAAGACCTTTCTTCTCATAAAGGTCTCATGTTTGTCTAGACCATGCGAGATGAGTTCCACCTGAGACTTCAGTGTCTTAAGAGTTTCCCACACAAAAGCTTTGAACTCGTTGAATTCATGAGATAGTGATGAGACATCTGGATGAGTGGCGCTAGAACCGGCGATGTGCTTCTGCAGCTTGTCCTCATAGGAGTTCATGCGTGAGACAAATAACTTCTCCAGCTGTTCCAAGTTGTTTGCAAGTTGTGAGTCCATTGTGATAGTTGGTGCAATAATAAACAGAGTGAAGTGAAGTGGATAAGGCAGTTAGTGCAGATGGGCCTCACAAGTAATTAACACATATATTTATAAAAAATTGTTAACTTATTGAATATTAAATTATTAAAAACAAGGAGCACACTAAATTCACGTCTTTTTGTAGGCTACCCACACGACTTGTTCTATCTACTGCTACTACTACTATTTATATTGCCACCTTGAAAATATTTGTTCAACTCGCAATAAGTAATTGTAATAGGTGCATTCTCAGCAATGCCCACGGTGTCGTTTTGCTTGCAATGCGCTCCAGCTGATCACACCGTCACGCGATGACGCAGCATTGTTAAAACAACTGAAGTAAGTAACACGATTTGCATGATACGTGTGTAAAATTGTACATATTCATCAATTCTTTAACGACAGGAATGTCATTGTAGTGTATTTATATGTTTTGCGAGTTTTCAATCAGCTGTGATTAAGTTAAAACCCATTGTAGTGTAGTCTGCGATGATCTTTCTTGCTGATGTATCTCCGGGACGACACTGGCATGATGTTAGTTACTGTTACTTGCTATATATCAGTTTCTTCTTAGCGTAAACTGTACAATGTCAATTTCTTCGGTAAAATGCTTATAATATGTTGTATGATGTATTTCATACATATTAAGGCTTTCCATCCACTTGTATCGTAGATTGAAGAATGTCAAAATGTCAACTGCTGCTGCTGTACGATGCATTTCGTACAAATGTCATGGCTCTCCATCCACTTGTCTCGTAGATTGAAGAATGTCAAAATATCAAATGCTGCTGGCTGCTGTACGATGCATTTCGTGCAAATGTCATGGCTCTCGATCCACATGTCTTGTAGACTGAAGAATGTCAAAATGTCAAATACTGCTGCTGTACGATGCATTTCGTACAAATGTCAATGCTCTCCATCCACATGTCTCGTAGATTGAAGAATGTCAAAATGTCAAATGATGCTGCTGTACGATGCACTTCGTACAAATGTCATGGCTCTCCAACCACCTGTCTTGTAGATTGAAGAATGTCAAAATGTCAAATGCTGCTGCTGTACAATGCACTTCGTACAAATGTCAATGCTCTCCATCCACATGTCTCGTAGACTGAAGAATGTCAAAATGTCAAAATGTCAAATGCTGCTGCTGTACGATGCATTTCGTACGAATGTCATGGCTCTCCATCCACATGTCTCGTAGATTGAAGAATATTAAAATGTCAATTATACTGCTGTACGATGCATTTCGTACAAATGTCATGGCTCTCCATCCACATGTCTCGTAGATTGAAGAATGTCAAAATGTCAAAATGTCAAATGCTGCTGCTGTACGATGTATTTCGTACAAATGTCATGACTCTTCATCCACATGTTTCGTAGATTGAAGAATGTCAAAATGTCAAATGCTGCTGCTGTACGATGTATTTCGTACAAATGTCATGGCTCCATCCACATGTCTCGTAGATTGAAGAATATTAAAATGTCAATTATACTGCTGTACGATGCATTTCGTACTAATGTCAATGCTCTCTCCATCCACTTGTTCGTAGATTGAAGAATGTCAAATAATCTCCAGTAGCCTGTAGAGCTCCCATTGCTTGCGTAGAATGTCATAATCTCCACTCCGACCTCAGAAGAGTTGCAGCAACGTGGTCGGCATGATGATGTCAGTATGTCAATGTCAATAATGTAAACATCACCACGTTGACTGCTTTTGTTTAGTTTTTTACATCGCCATTGAATAATTGCTATAAACAGGTGCATTGTAGACAGTGCCCCCGGTGTCAAATTTCTTGCAACCCATTCCAGCTGATCGTGCTTTCAGCTGACGTAGCTTTGTTTTTGAACAATTGATGTTACACGGTATTCGTAAGATACGTGTAAAACCGTCGTATTTTGAAACGTTTAAAGCGGCGTTACCCTGGGAGCTGATGTGTTTCTTGTTCATATAAAGGTTCATTTTTCTATGTTCTATTAATTCTTGTGACTCAGACTGGCCAAAGTCTCCAAGTCCCTCCTTCATTAGTAATTTTAACTCATGCCTTCCGACGGTAAACGGATTGTCGACGCTGTTTATCTATGTACTTTGTGGTCGACGCGTAATAAATGTCAATATTTGCTTCAAATGTCAATTTTTCTTCAGTAGACTGTACATTACTGGCAGTTAAGTTTTTCCTGAGATAAGTACGTGTTCCTTGATCCCGCAGTTAACGTCGCTTGTGTTTCGTTCTTCAGTAACTTGTAGATTACTGGCAGTTAAGTTTTTCCTGAGATAAGGACGTATATCCTATCCCGCAGTTGATATTAACCTCCTTGTTGTGCAGCAAAACGATTAACGTTGCGTATTCTTCGTTCTTCAGCAAACTGTAGATCGCTGGCAGTTAAAGTTGAATGAAAATGTTCTTCTTGAGATAAGGATGTACACCCTATCCCGCAGTTGATGTTAAACCCCTTGTTTTGCAGCAACACGATTAACGTTGCGTATTCTTCGTTCTTCAGCAAACTGTAGATCGCTCGCCGCTGGTCGCTTTCAGTGCTCTCGCAGCTTCAGTACGGGTTTCGCGCCCTTCTCAACTCAGGTGGGGAGGTCCGCTTGTGGAAGGCCAACTGAGCCGATACGCTAGCCGCAAAGGAGCCGCTAAAACACCGAAAGTAAGGTTCGAAGGACCAAAATGAGTTTGACCAAAATGACTGAGGAGGCTGTTGAGTGCAGGAGCAGCGTGGCCGCCGTGAGTGTGTCCACGGGGGGTTCGGTATTAAAACACGTGACCGAGCTGACTCTAGATGTTTAATGCACTAATTTGTATTGCTAATTGACAGGGTTTTATTGGTGTCAGACGCTTGCTAAGTCACGTCTTGTACGTGTTCACGGGCTCCGCGCGCCCAGCTAGGCAACTCGTGCTTGGCACAAGGACGCTGCGCCAGCACAATGTACGAGTACTCGTACACTGAGATTACACAGATCTTGAATTTCCAAATCATGTATTGACTACCGTAATTTATTGTTAAAGGAAAAGAACATTGTACCCTACGTAGGCGAAAAGAAGACGTAACCAATGTATATCTGATTCTAGTTAGATGATTATGTGTATTACTATACTGCTTGAACATTTTGTTTTGTTTTTATGAATATAATATTAGTCCAAATAAATTTAGAGGCTATTTCTTGAAATCTCGGCCGCCTCCCAGGCAACACACCTCGCCTGGCGGGAGAACACACTTGCGATTTGGAATTATAAAATAATATCAAATCAAATGTTTTTATTCAAAATTGGTTTGGTTTACAAACACTTTTTGACAGTCGTGTAAGCTACGCCAATGCTTCAACAAGGCCCTACTGTGAGAGGGCCCGGGAGAAGAAGCAGCAAGAAACTATCGGGGCTGTTTTTTTCCTGCTCACAGTTACAGATAGCATTTGCTACAATTTCTATTCATAAAACTCATGTCCAAGCAATATTGTCATTAAAATAATCATCTAATTTGTAATATCCTTTCGTCATAAAATCGTCGTAAATTTCGATGGAATTTTACTATAAATCTTTACACTTGTACTCATGAACGAGTACGAAACGTATGCCAACAAATGTTTAGAAATTCAATCTGGACTGAAGTGAGATAATATGCAAGAAAGGATGTGATCGGCGCCATCCGGTGTCATTTCTGGCCGTGCCTCGGACTTCGAGGCTGTTCCGTTATTTACACGCACAAGGAAACATTTCTCTTTGCTCTTTGCTGTGGCTCGTGGCCGCAACCGAACAATAATATCACTGCTCGCCTCATTTTAAAAATATTTTACTTCTGTATTAATAACCCTTTTACGTAATGTTTTCTACGTAGTCTTATTTAAAATTAAATTACTATCGTTTAATAGTAAATTTAATAGAAAAATATTGAGTTAAGTTTTTTAGTCCTGTTATATCAGTTATTTTTAATACATTTTCGTTTTTTTCTATGTGACTGTAGTAGTATTCCAAAAACTTAGAATCATTGCTTGCTTCCAATGAAGCACCATTTGATTGCGGCTGTCGCTTGTGAGAGTTCGAACTGCTTCTTTATTTGACACACCGGCCTCAGATCGTATTTGACGTCTTCGTAGGTATCGATTATTAGATGCTGAAATAGCACGTTACAAGTTTAACTAGTGATCCTAAGCAATATAAAGTAATATTGTAAGAAGGCGGACGTCCTCCCCGGTATCCCCACTTGCGTGCGGATTACCGCGTTTTTCACTTACGCAGCTCTCTCGCCTATCGCGCTGCTAATAAATTCATTTTACTGAGCACTGAGCGCTCTGGCCCCTGTCTGTGTGCGATATTCCCGTTGTTGTCGCGTAATGAATGAATGAATCCTGTGACAATTACAATAAAACTTCAGTTGCAACGTTATTGTTTTAATAGGATATAGCTTACATCAGTTACTATACACAGACAACTTTGTATTACTGTGTTACCGACGCAACACGCAATTTTGCTATTGCTTCCTAATCTACATGTCGGAGAAAGTGGATGGTGAGGGAAATAATAACAATATGTGGGCGTTTACATCACTTTAGTCAGAAATTCATCTTAACACAGGTTTTACATCACTTTTTCAATTTAATCACTTTACACAGTTATTATAGTAAGGAATAAGGGCTGAACCCCCCCAGTGGTCTCCAACCTCCCCTCACAACCATCCCAAGCCTCGCATAACCCCTGGTCTGATACTGGTAATCTCTTTTTTTTATGTTAACGACGGGCAAACAGGCATACGGCCCACCTGATGGTAAGTGGTCACCTTCGCCTATGGACACGTGCAGCATCAAGAGAGCTGCAAGTGCGTCACCGGCCCTGAAGGATACGATATACACTCTTCTTAAAGAACCCCATATCATAGCGCGCAGGGAATGCCTCAGAGGGAAGTTTGTTCCAAAGCTCGCAAGTTCGTGGCAGAAAGGAGCGCGAGAAACGAGCGGTAGACGACTGCCACGAGTCGAGGTGATGCGGGTGGAACCGTAACCTTTTGCGGGTGGTGTGATAAAGGAAGGTGGTTGGAGGCACCAGGTTGAAAAGTTCTTCGGAACATTCACCATAGTAGAGACGGTAGAGGACACAAAGGGAGCCTACGTCTCTCCGGAGACTTAAGTCCTCTAGGCCGTCTGTAAGGTTGGGTTCATTGACAATTCGAACAGCACGCCGCTGTACGGAGTCAAGAGGGCTTAAGTGGTAACTGGGTGCACCGGCCCAAAGGTGAGAGCAATACTCCATATGTGGACGAACTTGGGCCTTGTAGAGCAGCAGGCGCTGCTTCGGTGTGAAGTACTGTTTTGCCCTGTTCAGTACACCCAGCTTTCTGGAGGCAAGTTTGGCTTTCTTCTCCAGATGACCTCGATACTGCACTTCGTTCGAAATGTCAACCCCCAAAATCCCAATGCTTTTACTAATGGTGAGAGGTGTGTTTTGGAGTTTCGGCGCCAAGACAAATGGTGTTCTTTTTGCGGAGAATGCACAAACTTATTTGATCTGAATCTGAATATTGTTTGCACACTGGGCAAACGACACGAATAACATTTCCTAGTGTGAAGGAACCGATCTCTACGACGGCCAAATGGTAAGTGAGTCTCCATCCAGCGCCCCTCCACCAGCCAAGCTCTCTTGTTGCACGAAGTCAGCCGAGTATCGATTTCATCGCGACGGTGCTGCCCTCTCTCGGTTACTGGTCTCTCGATTCTCGGTTCTCTCGATTCCGTTACTGGTCAATCCACCATCCGATTCCGAATACACCCAAGCCTGGTCCGTTTCGGCGTTTTATTTTATGATCTCCCACATACATATTAAAAAATAAAACGTATTAACTACAGATATAGATAGTAACCCACTTTAAGAATAATATTCTAAGTCTAAGATTAGGTTTAGTTATGGTTTATGTGGAGAAGAAACGCAGCAGACCACAGAAGATATAATCTAATATATAAAATTCTCGTGTCACGCTTTTTTGAAGTTGAACTCCTCCGAAACGGCTCGACCGATTTTCGTGAATCTTTGCGTGCATTTCGGCTAGGGTGGAGAATCGGACAACATCTATTTTTCATCCTCCTACCCCTAAAAAATTTTTGGCAGAACAACGTTTGCCCGGTCAGCTAGTATTAAATAATTGTAAGCAGACTACATACTTATCATGTCAACATAGGTTCATAGATACCATACATTTAAGAAAGAAAATAAAATATTAATTGGTGTGAAGTTTAAATAACACCTTGACAAAATTAATCGCGGTTGAATTTCACTAGTAGATATAAAAGTATAAAAACAAAAAGTATAATGGTGCTAACTCACCGCGAGCATTCACGTGTAATGTAACATTATAGATTCGTCTTTGAGCATTACATTACAATACTACCTCCCTGACTGACGAGCATTCGCGTGTAATGTAACATTATAGATTCGACTTTGAGCATTACATTACAGTACTACCTCCCTGACTGACGAGCATTCGCGTGTAATGTAACATTATACGGGAAGTGGAGCGCATTGATGTTACAAGTTGTATCAAGATATTACACATTGTATCATTACAAGGTGCGCATTGTAATGCTCGGTTCTCCTCCTTCACTGATGTAATGCTCAAATCTGTAACGTTACATTACACGCGAATGCTCCCGGTGAGGGAGCACCTTAAGAGTAATAACCTTTGTCGAACCAGAAAAAAATATCACCACTGTACCAAATGCAATAAGGAACTAAAAATATACTCTCGTTTAAAAATAATAGACATTTATTAGGTTATAGGCAGCTTCGCTTCGGGAAAAATAGTCCTTGTCTTGAAGTGAATTCGTAAAGTAGCAAGACAGTATAATTATTTAGACTATAGCAATCTCAGTGAAAGAATTTTTCAAATAGGCGCCGTAGACCCGGAGATCCTTCTCCACGAAGTTGTGCTCACAGAATTCGTCTTCTCTCTTTCTAATATTAGTAGAGAAAATAAATAATATTTCACAGCGTGTGAATGTGCGGACTTGCTTAGGTAAATTATTTTATTAATGTTTACGCGCTACTTATATAAATTAATATAAATCAATGCGGAGTAGTCGTAATTACGTGAAATACGTAATTTCCGCTGGCTTGTAAAGAGAGCACACGCCGCACACCACATGTAAACCATGTGTAAACACATTCGTGGGATTTTAATACAGCTCTGAACTTATATTTCGATCGGCAGTCTCCAGACACACAGGAAGCTCGTTAGCAATAAACCAATTACACAGAGCTGCTACAGCCATAGCTATTACTAATAGCGCTATGAGTAATTTGGAAGTTTGTATTACAAGTTAATAAGTTAAATTCTCTTCTATTGCAGGATCCTAAGGATGACATTTCGCATTCCTCATGCTGCCCTCTTCAAAGGCACATGAATCTTGAAAATGAATATTTGTTAATCACAAACTGTTGATCAGTAGGTATTTGTTTTTGTACAAGGCTCATTCAGGCACGTTCATCCCGAGCCTTCGCGTTTCAAATGTTACACACAACTACACTAGCTTATTAATCTAGTAGGCGCATTCATAGTCGTATGTACATAGTTACAATGTATGATAAAACAGAGTAGATTAAAATTCATTAAGTGTACAAAATATACTATTTTCAGACAAAAGTGGGATACACAAAAAGACCTTTGATCCTCTACAACCGTGGTCATTTTATGTGAGAGAATAGATATTGGATCCCCTCGGCGCCCGGCGGACCCCGCTGAAGGCTCCCTCTGAAAGGACTCGCTAAAACTATCTCAACTACTGAAATAAAGGATTATTGCCTCTTATCTGCGCTCAGAACACTTATTGTAAAATCTATAAACCGATTCGTTGAGTGGGTGGAGATACACATTCTACACTTACTGTTGTGACATGACCTACACGGGTAGTGTTGTATCGTACGTATACTACGCGGTATTCAATGGTTATCGTAGCCAATCTATCTACAAGCAACAAACTCCAAACTGGATAGTTTTTAATGAATGCACGGTGACTGACGCATTTCTATCTAAAACTAATCAAAATACTGTGCTATACCTATTATATCGTAAAATAGTTCCATCGTAAGTGAATCCGGCCCGGACTAAACATTTCAATTAAAACAATTATTTTGAGATATCCTTCTCATTCCACCAGATGTAGTGGAAAAGAAATCGAGCATGTAACTAACACATGTAAAAGTTTAAAATTCTTTCTCCCAGATTACTTGTATTTCTACAACTCTGTGCATGCGTTGAATGGGAGGTTACGCATGGAACACATTAACCCCTTAAACCGCTTTTATATAACCTTAAATGAAGTGCGTAGAAATACGAAAGCGTGTTTGATTTAACATTTTGTGAAGCCCCTAACTCCCTGACCTGTACACACTGACTTGTGACTTCCCAAGTATATTAGAAAGTTTTGGCTTAGGTAAGTCGTTAGTTTGTTAGCCGATAATGTTTCGATTAATGTTTGTTTACTAGAACCCGAGTTATATATGATAGAAAACATAATTATCAGTATTGATAAAATGCTTTATTGGTTAAGGAAACAGATGTTAGGAGCCAATTTCTTGAGCGATCGTTGATGGTGATTTGGAGAGCACGTTAACACGTGGGTCCTCCTTGTTATCGGTAGACCGTGGTAGTTACGTTGAGGGTACACTACAAGGAGGACTTAGGGTACCCTCTTCAATTGCCATTGTACTATTGTAGTGCGTGGTGCGTGCGTCTTGCGTGCCGCCACTACATATCCGATTTAGATAAGTTCCAATACAACTTTGAATACTTTATAACCATTTGTAAACAAAACAAAGAAATGATCATACAAATGCGCACATCTTGGTACACTTCTCTCGAGTGTTCTCGTCCTCTGTACCAAACACTTTAACTTATTTCGTTCTCCGCGACGAGTTTCTTTCTATTCAAGTAAAATGTAAATTTCACGACTTTAAAACAAGAGGTGAATTAATGAGCCTTATACTGAAATGAACCGTACCTGCTCGATACACAAACTTATTTACTTAATTTCCTTTCGACCGAGGGACGTCGTCAATAGGTTGTTGCTTCTATATAATCTCGGAAACGGCGCCCGCGGAGAGTCTAGAGGAAATTAAGTCAACTGTCAATAATATTTTATTTATGTGCAATGCGCGACAAAATCTCCTCATTGCATGCGCGCGTACAGCGGGAAGATTAAGTTGCATCTCCGGGAATCTTAGACGAGCTTTATATGTACACTACGTAGTACCCGGCGTCGCTTCGCTTTGGAAAACACAATCCCAAATTATATCCCCAGACTAGACAAACACAAATCATTCTTATCAACGCTTTATTTTGATTGTTTTCCCTGTTGTACGTAAACTTTCGTCGCTACTCACAGTATAATTTGGTAAACACCACAAAATTCAGAAGAATTTATGCTGAAAGAAAACTGCTGGGAGCACAATGACGTATAACATGACCCGCACGATATTAATTTGATAGTAATTATTTACAAATCGTTAACAATTTTATGCAAACCAATTAATTAGCTCGCCAAATGACATGCGAAAACGAATGGAAACTATAAATAGGTCGCGTTAATTTATCGAAGCGAATGTATTTGCCACGAATGAAACTTATTGTTTACTTATTGTTTATTGATATCCCTCATTGTTAAACAAATATTCAGATCGTAATTTCGAAAATTATTTTATGAAATAGCCAATGTTGTATTGTATTGAATGGTAGACACTTATTGGCGTTACTAGACGGGCCCATCTGTCCGCTTGAAGCAGTGAAGACCACTAGGGCCAGCAGCAAATGTCCTTTCGAAAAAAAAAGGACGCCAGCCCATGTAGATATCACGAAGAACAAAGTAATAAAGTTGCTCAGTGGAGCGCGGTGGAGCGGTCCTCGACTACATTCCCACATAGTTTATTAGTAATAAGGGGTTAAATGGCCATAACCCGGGGCGCGTGGGTCGTGTGCGTGTGATATGTATTTAATAGCTGCCCGCAGTGAAGTCAGAGCGAAGCGACACGCTGCGGGCGCCCGGGCGGTGAGAAGTCGACCTCCTTTGTAGTTGATTCCGCTCGAGTACTACGCCGCAGCTTCATACGGGATAATCCGAAAAGCTCATAGTTATGCCAAAATGCGATACGTTGGGATTTAATGGGTAGCTGTGTAGTTCCCGAAGCTCGGGAACATTGATATAAATACGTGATAAATGAACTGTTCCCCGAGCACACCCGAACAAAACAATATAATGTCGATCATTAATCATCACGCACGCACTGATCTTAGTGAGATGTAGTTATTAAACCCAATAATGCTATATACCGATGTTACGCGTTATTGAGCTGTATATTTTTATAATCTTTAATTTTAATTAATATGTATTGTACAGTAAAAATATGTAGCCAGCGCCGGTGTTTCTGTGATCCTAATTGACATTTGGGCAGCCGAGAGCGCGACGGATTAATGCGGCCATGAATATTCATGGCTGGTCCCGGCCGCGGCGTGGCGACTCCCCGACACTCCCGACACTCCCGACACTCCCGACACTCCCGACACTCCCGACACTCCCGACACTCCCGACACTCCCGACACTCTCGACACTCGCGACACTCCCGACACTCCCGACACTCCCGCCTCACCGCTCACGTGACGATGTATTTTTGGATATCAATTTGATACTTGTAAATGATTGGACTTGTAAATGAACCCTGATTGGATATTGGTAAAACTTCAGTGTTCAAATCAAAGTTGAAAATTCTATTAACATTAAATATATCACGTCTTGAGCTCTAGCTCCAAAAGCTTGTGTACAAAAGGCGATCGTATCGCTAAATAGCGATTTCTTCCAGATTAACTTTGGTAAGAGGGAAATTTTAAAGAGATGCTGGTAGGGTAATAGAAATTTGCATTAAGAAAAATAAATAAATAAAATACATAGATATAGTTAGAAATAAATAAATACAATTTTTTTTTATCTATTGCCTTTATGCAGGTACCTATTGTCGTTAAGTACAGACACGCACAGTGTATCATTCCGTTAAAAACGTACTTGTCGTTGATACCCGATGTTGTAACGGACAAAGCTTTATTTTCGTGTGTAGAATATATGTCCGCAACATCCGGTCCACATTCAGAAACTAAGGGACACTGTCAGCCCCACAAGCTTGGCTCAGAAACTTCGCAAGCGCAGCGTTCGGGCCGGTCTAATTGCTTCCGCTAACGGCATAAAAGCAACCGAGCGCTTGAATTGACACACCCACACATATTGAACATTTCGAATTGGCATGATGACAGTAAGTAAAAATTACTAAAATTATTTATTTATTTAACGAAACCCTATTAATGGATTACAAAACACGTATTTATCGTATTATTATTAGCGAGATAAACAATATTGTTGATAAAATAAAACTACAAAATACGGCAAGCCGCCATCTTGGCTAAAACGCCACTCAGTCTCAATTAGCGCGAATTACGTCACACGTCTTAAAACAAATGAATATCACCATACTAAAAATCACGTATCGTCTTTTGTTTTCCTGAAGCATGACGTCATCACCACGCCATGACAGTTTGAAGCGTTTTGGTGCGAATTTTAAACTTATAATTTGAAATGTATTTATTTTATACTAAACCTTATTTTTTTGCGGAAATATGATATACGTTGTAATTATAATATATTTCCCAACAATATAGAACAGTATTTCAAAATCAGTCATCATGCCTATTAGCGAGGAAAATCGATGTTGCATATTTGTGTATTTAGTATTATGTAGTACCTATGAAATGGAATATTACATGCATCCATGACCTAGAGCTGCCTAGTGCCTCTCAACTAGATCGCGGGAGTCCGGCTGCAGCAGTGGGGCGACGCGGCGCGGCGACGCGACAGAATCTTGTTGGTGCGGTGGCTACGTTGATAAAACTCAGTAATTACTCACGTCACCTACACTACATGGCATGGACTTAGTGTTGCTAGGTACCGCATACTTATTTACGGTAGATCTACCGTATTCAGCTTCGATCTACCGTAACGATTTTTATTGTTTTTAGTAGATACATTTTACCGTATTTAGACCCCCAAAAAATCAGACTTTAGTGGGAATATCGATCACGCACCTGAGATCTAAACATACGAGTATTTGTGAAAAAATATATAATAAGTATCTAATAAATTAACATATTGAAGTGCAAGTCAGCTCCAGGTTTAATAATGCTAAGTAAACACTCGTTTGGTGAAGTGGTCCCGTCCCGTCCCGTTTCTGAATACATTTACATTTGTACGACACTCTACTTTCCTGACATTTGATAAAATTGCTGATACTACTTTCGTGGTGATCTTTTTTGAAATCTTTTGTAAAATTTCACTTTTCGATCTCTCAGACCTCAATTGTTGATTTAAAAACGCTCTGTCCTATAAAAGCAACCAAACCTTCAGACAGAATAATGACTGACGTCATCGATAGCTTAAATAGACATTACACAGAGACGTTCTCTTATAGCGCTGGAGCTGTGCTACTGACAGGCGAGGTCCAGGACAGCTTCAAGCTGACGCAAGCAGTACTAGCAGACAGTGGTCAGGGCTGCGACGCGACGGCGTTACCGGTTACACCCCACAAGTTGTAATACTCCTAGTTAATACGTATCATTGAACGATAAAATATCTGCTTGCAACGGCAACAGTAACACCAATCAGTAACAGATCAGTTCGGCGATATCTATCTACAAACATGAGTATGAGTGTACGTACAGTATACACGCGGGCGGATTCGACCCATCGATGTACCGGTCGGATAAGATGAGGCCTGCTGTGTAGGTAAGGCCGCGCGAGACGGGCCGCGGCACCCGTTGCTGTCCCTCAGGATCAGCAGGATTACGGCCGCTGAACGATAATATTTTTCCTCGGACTTATTCTACACTAGCTGACCCGGCAAACTTCGTATCGCCTAACAAACTATTTTTTCAGCCTAAGTTACTCCTTGTTACATCAGCTATCTGCCAGTGAGAGTTTCGTCAAAATCGCCATTTCAGAGATTAGCCGAAACAAACAGATGGACGGACGGACAGACAGACAGACAGACAAAAATTGTAAAAAATGTTGTTTTGGTATATGTATCGTGTATACATCCAAATGCACTTAGTAAAAAGCGGTAACTTTTAATATTACAAATAGACACTCCAATTTTATTTATTTGTATAGATTGAGTTCGAGTTGTACGACAGCGCTGGTCCCGCTATTGTTCTTTAAAATTTAATTAGGCTTATCTCCTGCGCGCACCTGTGCTCCACGGATTTATTTTATTTTATCTTTAATTATTATCGTTTCATGTTTAGGAAGTTTTATGAATTAAAAACATTTAGACAATCCTTTAATACCGCATGAATCTATATTTCCATGAATCTTGTATCGGACTTTCCTTGCTGAATTTTATTTAATATTCTCTCGCGGAATATAAAAGTATCAGTGCATTCCTTCGGGCCACTATAACTGGGTGTAGCATCTGGTGGGCCCTGTGGCCGCCAGCAGCGGTCCCGGCGGTGTCATAAATATTTCATGCTCAATCCATTTCCGTGTGCGCCGAGCTCGAGCTCGAGGTGTTCCCTAAGACTGTGACCTGTGCAGGATTACGGTGCGTCGCAACACGTTTATCTTACCGTATTAATGCCCGGAGCGGTGTGTCCGCCAGGCGCCGTGTCCGGACAGACAGACTGCCTCGGCTTTAGGCGCAGTGCACCCTGACTAAACGAGGCTGGAACCAGTTACGGTGACATATTCGAGTTAAGTTGGCCCTCACTCACTGTAGCCATATTTAAGATACTCGTGACGACTATCTGGTCTTATAAATAGGTCGTTGTTCTTCAATAATATGTGTGATAAATTATTATTACTTATAATCACGTCATACCAAGTAGTTTTGTTCGGATTTAGTATTCTATCAACTACCTACCACACACGACCTTTCGCCATCACAATTCACAGCTGTCCCGCAACTTAACTTTGCGCAAGTGTGGCAAGCTACGCAAACATTTGAACACATTCAACTTTGAACGCTTTGATGTGCGCTAAAAAACCGATACCGCATGGCAAAGTGCAAATCTTTGTTCAAACTTTGTCCCGTGCTACACATATCAATCAAAGCAATGTTCACATGTTTGAAGCTATATCTGGCGCCGGCTTTACAGTATTAGTGGCGGCTGACAACTTGTGCATCTGGCGCGGCGCGGCCGCTCGAGCGGCGAACTGCCTGTTTGTTGTCGCTTGTATACACTCGGTGACAGCGGTGGAGGCTCTCGAGTCTCGACAAGACATCGCGAGGTAAGAGGTTACCGCGCAGTGACTGCGGTCATGTGACCTTTTCTCTGTTATTACGGTATGCGGACTTTTACTGTTGCCATAATACATTTTTTTTTTACTTAGAATAAGCTAATGCTTGATTACAATCCCACCTGATGGTAAGTGGAGATGTGGTCCAGGATAGTGAGCGCACTAAGTTACTAAAAGCCTATTCACTCTTTTCTTGAAGACATCCACGTCATCGGTTGGCGGGAACACAGACGCAGGCGAGTTGTTCCAATCCTTCGCAGTGCGCATAATGAATGACGACGCAAATCTCGTCGTCCTTACCGGCGGGATGTTCACGACGAAAGGATGGATACCCGCCGTGCGTCGTGTCGTACGATGGAGGAACGGGGAAGGGGGAAATAACTCGAATAATTCCTGCATTTACATAAGTCTCTTGGTTTTCGATATAGTTTACTCTGGTCTGATGACGACGGCTACGACGACTTACACCTTACTACTCTAAATTCGTTAGATACTTTTCTACAAGTATCGTTACATAACTAAAATAATCTGTTGAATAGTTTCAATCGCTGTTTCTTTTTAAAATAATTACCTCAACCCTTGCCATTACACTTTCGTACGCAAAAATATTATTAGCTGCTAAACAAGTCCGTAGCGAGTTAAACAACGATACGCCTCTTGAGCCCTGTCCGGGGCGAGCTCGTGTACCGCTATTGTTACCGAGCGCAGCATCCAGTAATTCTACCTATTTCACTAAAGAAACATTCCCTCGGGAGCTCATCGGATTTTGGGTTTTCTTAACATAAATAAATGTCTCAGATGCTGCGTCTGTCGAAAAGGAAAGTTTTAATGAAGTTACACGCTTATAACGAAATAGAGGCCGCCGCTCGCCGCGCCACCCGGGATGAAGGAACGTGCGAATTGGAATATATTTCGAATTCCAGTTGACATTCGACAGAGAATCACACGGTATTTATTGAATGTCAAGGCTGTAGTCTTTATTTCAGAACTTCACTTTAACAGCTGTTAATGAGATATTTTCTAGTTTTTGTCAGATAAGCAACTTTTAAATACGTTTATTTAATTAAAAATCTAATATGGTATTGACACATAAGTATAATTATGTATGTTGTGTAATAAGTAACTTTACTTGTCGTTTTCTAAAAACTCCGAGACTTAGCAAGTTTGTGAGGAGACTCCCGCTGGGGTGTAACAGCTCGCGACAAAGTTTTTAATGTTCGAAAGATATGCTGATACCGAGATTTTATGAAACGGGGTAGAAAGTATATCAATACTTACATTAATTACTTACGACATTTCGAGCTGAAAATGTTGTGATCGTGGACTAAAGTCCGGTTTACACATATTAAGTAGTTAAGTAGATAAGTAAATTTTAACTAAATTTTAAGTGAATAATTTTTAGTGTCCGTCCACACGTAATAATTTAGTAAAGCTCTTTAGTTCATACAATTCTACTTAACTACTTAAGCATTTTACTAAATTTTAACTTAAAAGTGCCTGTCCACACGTGTTAAGTGATAAGCCCCGCCCACCTACTTAAAAGAAAATAGAAAAATTTCTAAATTACTTATTTACTTGATTACTTAACTACTAAATTACTTAACTACTAAATTGTCCGTTTACACGTATTAATTTACTTAAAATTTAGTTAAAATTTAGTTAACTACTTAACTACTTAATACGTGTAAACCGAACATAAGTGCGCTGACTTATTTCCCTTGGATGTGGTGAAAGATTGGTCATAATGTCAAATCTTTACTTTATCATCAAGACAAACTAGGCAAAGTGATTACGACTAGACGTAATTTTTTTTTATTTTGTTACCCGGACACATCCATGTTGAATATAGTAGCTAAAAAGTCTTCCCTTTGCTCGGCCGGTACGAACTGACTAATAAATTATATTTGGAGGTAATTGTAAAGTAATACGGGTTTGATACCGAGATACATTTTTTTCTACAAATGTATATTTTTTCTTGATAACTCACTCACTCCCTGACACACAAAAATAAGGCGTAAATAGAAGCAGCAAAAATATTTTAATGAAGCTCCAGCCCCACCCCACCGCCCCCCGCACACCCCCGCGGTGACAGCCATTTATAAACTGCACGAACACATTTTAATAATTTTAGTTTAGGCCGCGGGCCCTCGCAAGTTACGCAACTGAAACAAAACAAATGTATTCCAAGTCGACAAGTTATAGTTTGAGTAAGACGGTTTTCAATTTTGTGAAATTCTCTATTTTATCGTTCGCGTAATAAAACTGAAATAGTTGAGAGGGCGCGGCGCGCGGCGGTTCGTTGGTTCTCTATTGTTGCTCTCGGTCCGTCGCGAACCGATGGATGGATGACGTCGTTCGTTGGTTCCCGCACACAAAGCACGGAGGAACGTTCGACTGATTGTTTTACTGGAAGTGTATCGTCACTGAGATAGTCTGAACGTTTGATATCATCATCCCGCGGTATTACGACAGAACAAAAACTTTGTATGTTATTCCAATGGATGGCAGAAAATAATTTTCATGAAACACCTACCTACTAGTATTCAGCTGCTATTTAGTTTCCTCTAAAAACACTATATCTATAATTTTATTGGTACTGGTATTAGTTTAAGTGCCCTGAGTTGTGGAAGGTGGTAACAGTAACTGGCATAATTTAATTCCCACAGACAGATTGAGACTCATCTGTGAAGTATTTTATCAGCTGACGATCGTAAAACTTCCAAGTTATCTGTACATTTTAACACGTTCACTGCGATGTCAGGACGAAAATACCTCAAGCTTCATTTAACTTCAGCGCGAAACGCAAAAACACGCTTTCGCGATAGCGATTCAATTTTGCGCGGCACGCAAAATACCAATGGTCAGTTGAGTTTGAATCAAATCAAATTTTACTAAAAATCCTCGATCAATTAATTAATTATAATAATATTAATTAATTAATTAATTATATTAATTAATTAATATTATTTCTTGTCATTAATCTCATTCCTAGACGTTGTGCGAAAAAACGCATTAATGTTATTAGTAGCTAACAATTTGATATAATTCAAAAGTTTACGTGGAACTCACTGACAGCTCTTACCAAAATGTAGATCGAATGAAACCCAAAAAGTTGTGTAAAATATTCGCCGAGCGGTTAGCCAAAATTTTAAAAAACACTTTTGGACCGATTCCATCTCAACCGCCCCGACCGAGCTCTATAAACACGGCGCGCAGGAGACGTGTTAATGAAACTTATTCTTTATCGCGTTTATAAATTGAAGTTATCTCGTTACTTAAAGGGAAACTGTATAAAGCGCGATAAACCGGCGCGCGACGGCGAGCTGCGAGCAGACGGCGCGCCGAGCAGACGAAGCCATAAAATTCAAACTCAGAAATTCATGAACTGAGCTAATAACAGTTTTTTAAAACAGGTTATCCTAGAATTCTTAATTTAAATTACAAATAATAAAAATACGCCGCCAGCGCCTCGCTTCGTTACAGACGCCTTTTCTACAGCCTTACTTGACGCTCGGTAGCTGCTGGCTACTGGCTAGCTACTGGCTGCTGGCTGCTGAAAACATCATTCAGAGAGAAACGGGCTTCGGTTTAAGTTTGACTTTTATGTGATATCAAGTTGGATTTTACGACGGATGTATTATATGAAAGCTGAAAAGATTTTTCAGTACAGTTGTTTACTTTATGTAATTAAAATGGATAGGTTGTACCACATGACTTCATGGCACCTAAAAAACGTTAATCTTCGTTTCACTCACGTCACAGAAGTATTTTTTGAACAGCACAGATACAATCACGTCTCGTCTCAAAACGATAATCTGTCTGGAAGTGGTTCCGAGCTGGTCGCTGCAACAGTGTGTGGGTGCGATATGGTGATTGGAGTGGAACCTCTGAACCAGTCAAGCTGTCAACAATAGCTATTTGGTTTTGCTTACTTATGTAGGTTTTATTAGATTTGTATTCTAATCCGGAATATTAATTTAACATTAATATTATTTGTACCGCTTTTTGTATTAATTTCTGAAAATCTTAAAGTTTCGGTCAAATTGGCACTTTAACCAATTGAAAGGAGGTCTTAGTCCCAGTGAGAATTTAATTAAAATGAATGAATAAAATTATATTTATTAAAGTTATATTTGTCGGAGACGGTTATTAGTATGGACGTAAAACGAAACGCGAGCCGAGTTCCGAGAGAAGGCAGCACCGTCGCGATAACATCGACACTCGGCTAACTTCGTGCTACAACAGAGCCAAGCTGGTGGACGGACGCTGGATGGAGACTCACTTACCAAGTCGTCGTAGAGAACGGTTCCTCCGCACAAGCAACTGTTATTCGTTTCGCTTGCCTGCTGTGACTGTAACTGTGTAAAGTGTGACTGTGATAGTGCTGAACAGTAATGAAACGCGATTTATAATCAATTACTGATAAGTCGGGCGGCATGTGTGCAAACAATCTTCAGAATTAGACAACAAGTTCAAATTCAAAATCATTTATTCATATAGGTATCATTAATACACTTATGCACATATTTTTTTTAATCAACCAGCTTTTCGCAAAAGTGCTCTGTCATGGAGGAGAAGAAAAGCCGTAAAAAACTGCTCAGCACATTTTTTAGAAGTAAAAATACATTGGTATATTTATTACAAAAAAAATATCACTAACTTGTACGGAACTAGTTGTAGAGCTGGTCATTTCTATGCATCTTTGTCATTTAAGTACTCTACATCGACATCTACATCTACAGTAAAGTACTTAACCTTTGCCTAAAAGTTGAGATTTTACATGTTTCTTAAACAATTCCACTGGCAAATTACTGAGAGAGAAACTGAGAGACATACTCATGTGCATGCAATTAAAGACAGGCTAGTAGTTCTACGTCGTAGTCATATCCGTAGGCTGTAGTGGTGCTACGTCGTAGCCATATCCGTTGGCTGTAGCGGTGCTACGACTCGACAACAAATGGATGGAAAGTTTCCACGAAATATTCACGATAACATTTTGTGAAAACAAACATTATGCGGCAAGCGACAATTGTTTCGACCCAATACATTGCAAACAAACATAACAACTGAACATTTCATCCTTTGAAATCTACTTTACATTAATTCAATAAAATCACGTTCAACTTTACCATTTGGTCCGAACCAAAACCGTAATAACTCAATTAGTTCATTACCGCAGCCGCAGCCGCAGCCGCCGGCCGCCGTCACTTTGTTTGATCAGTCGTCCCTTTCATAACATACTTAGTTACTACATTATACGACATATTGCAGCTGCTCGTACTGTAGCAACGGACCATCACGCCGCGGACCCCCCGGCCGGTCGACCGTATCTCGCGGATCTTCAATACTATATCCACATCTAAATCGGTAAAACAATTCAGTGACTTCAACGTACAAAGGTCATGAGTTTTAACAAACGAATAATTCTAATACTTTCGATAAGATCAGTACAAAGGAAGGATGTTTTTAATCAAACGAAGTCTGCTCGCCGAGAGCGAATCCTACTTCAAAGCCATCTGGTACCGACCGAATAGAACTGAAACCGTTTGTATTTCATGAATTTTATGAAACATGCCGTGTCCACCTCGTATAATTGAAATGTTCAAATAATTAATGCCCTCGGACAACAACTATGTTGTGACGTGATCGCTATCAGCTCTGGTAATAATGTTCTAATGTGTTTCATTAACTAGTCAGAGCGGTCGCTAACTGGTTAAATATTAAGTACCCGGATGATCGAGCTTTGCTCGGTTTAGTGTTGCTTAACAACGTCATCTACTGAATTAGTTTTAATGTTGCTACTCGCCAATAGATGTCAGGAAGAGTCTATTGTAGCAGTTTTTCATTGCCTGAAAACACGGATGAAACGACATTTTCTAAAAATAAATCCTAGCTAGATCGATTTACCGCATCGAAACCCTCTGCATACTGCATTCTGCATACAAAATTTCATGAAAATCGTTGGAGCTGTTTTCGAGACTCTGAATACAGTATATATAAATATGTCGGCGAGCGACCTCTTTGGTTCTACAACGATCGGCCGATGCAGATGCTGTCATACAAGAAGTCATGAAGAAAAACTAAATATTTAGAATAAGAAATGTATCAATCTATTCAGAACAATACGTGTGGGCAATGGTGTTGTATGTTTGTATGGGATTCGATGACTGATCATGGAGTAGTACAAATTGTTATTGATGTGAACGTTACTAATGAGAACTGGAAATATATCATGGTGCAAATTAAAAGGAATATAATTGAATACCCAACACCATAGAACACCCCTTCTGCTTTATATACAAGAATTGCTCGTGTAAAGGTATTATATAGATAGATAGATTGGCCACGAGATACATGAAGAGCGTAATCCGATGTACAAGCTTGGTAATGAGTAATGCACTACACGCTTGTAGCGTCGATTAGCTATAATTGATTCTAGTATACTCTTAATTTCAATTTGATTGAAAGGTTCAAGAAATGAAAGGTCAGTCGTTAATCATGGGCAGTGAGAAGCGGTCAACCAGTTTGTCACTGTTCACATTACAAAACTGATCTTGAATTTTACTTATTTTTGATGTGAAACATCTTTACGCGAGGGGTAAACCTGATTTTAGACTTGGCAATCGTGGCGACGCATTTCGATGTTTCACATCTGTCAGCCGTCCCATGACAGCTGTTCTTTTTTTTATATTTTTTTTAGGTATATATATTTTTTTCTTATATATATTTTATATTTATATGTAATTTTACTGATACAAAATTACTGATGTATGAGCGTTCTACTCACTAACCAACTCAATCACGAACTAGCAATTCAGGTGAGCTGCATAGGGAGCATCCCAAGTTGAATGTGATAACTATCCTTATATCCTATCCATCCTGTTGCCGTGGGATGATTGGAAGTTTATAAACTGTGACTGACGTATAATGAATTCCGCAGCCGCAAGCTCGGTGCGGCGCCTGCACCGTCGCCACAATTTGACAAATAAATCAAAGATCGGTCTTGCTCTAATTAAATGCCTGATTGGACGATGCCTAAATGCAAGTTCATATGTAATGGTCTGAAAATTAAAATACAGCCTTCAGGGTGGTGGTGGGGTGAGGGGTTTACATTGCTCGATCGAGACCGTCAGCCAGTCAGCCAGGACCGAGAAGTCCCCTCCTCCACTCGGTGCTGTATTATTTCTTTGTGTTAAACACGATCGAGTTATTAACGGGGCTTTGTTACATTCAACTAATTAAATAGAAACTCCAAACAGAGCCAAAAGGCTTAAAGAACTGGACAGTAACAAAGTAACAACAGTGGGAGGCTCAAAGTAAAGATGAACCGCGATAAATTGCCCTCCGGCCGCTGAGTTACGAAGTCGGCGGCTGACGGACGGCGCCGAGCCGATTAAATTGCCAACCTCCGTCGCTATTAATAGAGTCCATTCTTCTTCTGGAGGCTTTTTATTCCACTCTCTGCGCGTGTAATTGTAATGTCACATTCAAAGTCTCGTTGCGGCGCGGAACCACCCAATGAGAACGAGAGGGCCAGAATGTTGAAGAGAAACTTTATTTTTATGTCCATTTAGTTACTGTTGTTTTTTCTGCTCCACGAGAACAAAGGTTTTTTGTAGATACAACACACGATAATAGTTTTAACGAATTAATTATAGTGAAGGTAGGTCGCCATCATTATCACTCGGACACCGTAACGTGAGCGGTGAGGGCGAATGGTCTGTAACGCTAGATAAGAGCAGATAGACTGCACACCCCTTTATAATTATTGTACAGAATTGTCAGGAATGAGTAGGATCTGACCAAATAATAACAAACCAATGCTAATGGATTTCCATCAAAACATACTCATAACTACAATATGGTTTATATTATGTTGTGATTTTTAATTAAATAAAGATGGTATTTGAACGAAGGTGTTATGAACAAAGGAGCAAGCGAGTTATCACCCGTGGACATAAGCATAACTGACACGTTGCCGACCTTAACTGATAACCGATGCCGACCTTATCAGAAACAAATGTGATATTTTTTTATGGATTAACTATTGAAATACTTCGATAACCCTTAAGTTTATCTACACTACAATAAGACTTTTACTGTGTCATATACTTACACAGCCGCGCGCCGCGACGCGAAATGTTTAAGGTCGCCCGGTCCCGCGGAGCTCCGCAAACGTACCTATAACGTTTTTACTTTTGTGTTCTTATTCGTTTCACCCGGACTCATATTAAAAACATTCAAATAAACATTAAAACGAGACCGCTGCATCACACTGACATGTTTAAAATTATAATCCGCGCATTTGCAATAACACTAAATTTCTATGTGGGTTTTACAATATTATTATAAATCATGTTTACGAGAATATGCCGGTTTCTGAAAGGCTAATAAAAATCAACTAACACGTATGTATGTTAACTTAACCTGTCTGTCAAATATAATCGAGGTACCTATCTGAAATGTTGAATGTAAATTTAATATAACTACAAAGAATGGGTACCTGATGGGTACATGGAGTGTGTTTATGACATAAGCTTTATGAGGTATAACAGCTCTTAAATTGACATGTTGTTCAAATATTCACGCTTTCAGCAACTCAATTGACGTTTGACAGTTGAGTAATTTGTATTAACGGCCTTTCAGAAACCAGCGGTGTCTCATTTATTATTCTAAAATTAAAAATTAAACCTCGTATTTGTCATTCGAATAGAAGGTACAATTAAATTACGTAATCCTCATCACAAGTTTACTAACTCTTGATAATTTATTGAGTACAAAAATTTATGAAATATACAAACAATATCAATTAAAACTTTTACTAGTACTTCTATAAACCTTCTAGTTATGTAGCTAGTAGCGCTAGTACCACAATAACACCGATGTACCGACGGGCGACGTGCAACCGGAGGCCGCGCGCCGGCGCCGCGCCGGCCCCGCGCCGCCGCCGCGCCGGCCCCGCGCCGCCGCCGCGCCGCCACCGCGCCGCACTCCCGCCACACGCCGAACACTTTCCAGTAAACAATTGAACAAGACGGCGGCGGTGGAACAACGAGCACATCTAAACAAACAAAAAAGCAATTTCCTTCCCTTCAGGGAAAGTGTATTTTGAAAGTGTTCAAGTTTACGTGATTTATAGATACACGATGAGAGGCAAACAGATTGCATTAGCGAAATACTTTGTGTACTTTACGAGTTAAAGAGTTTCGGCGGTTTTATAAATTGAATCCCGGCGGGGCGGGGCGGAGCGGGGCGGGCGGCCGATTACACTCGACACGGTAATTGTAATTCAAACCTTCAATATTTGAAAACACATTGAACCGAGATCAAACACCAACATAACCGCAGGGCGCGGCTGCCGGCGGCATGCCGGCGGCACTTGCAGCTTGCCTCGGATTGTATGGTCACCAGAAAATGCCATGGAGTTGTATTTTATGCAGCAGAAATCGTTTCAAGTACATTTTCTTTTACTGTTATCATTTTGTCTTCAATAATAAATTATAGGAACGGTAAAATGATAATTATAATTCACAATTGTATTAACACAATATCTATACGATTAAGTACACGACCTGATTAATTTGCATCAAAATAAAATTACATGACTGTAGTGTATAAGCACAGCTGTCAGTCACTGGGTGACTGCCAGTCAGTCGGCAGCGATGCTGCGTGCTAGGTGCCGTGTGCAGACGTCAGCCTTGCGTATACCTACCTCACCCATTACAGAGTAAAATGTGTGTATTATTGACCCTCTAAACACTACAAGTGGCGACGACGGTAAAAATCATAAGGAATTACCAAAAAATGTTGGAAGAAAAAGAAGGAGTAATGCCACCTTTGCATTCGTTCGGACAGGCAAATTCGTAACGAATATGTTCTGTTATATTCGCATTTAAGTAAGTAAAGTGTATTATTACATTACAACCACATAATTTATATGTGGGTATACCTAATTGCGTGCACTAAAGTAACAATTATTTAAGTGTTGACGTTTTAATAACTCGGCAACTTAAAGTACCACTGCCGTATTTGTACAGAAAATGGTTGTCTAAGCATCAAAACTAATTAAATACTTCGAAGGCCATGCAAATCATTTTGTTCACAAAGGGCCATGCCTCAAGTAACTATTTCAAATAGACCATAAATTTCCTATGATATTGCTGTAGGAAATTGTAGTATGTGAAAGAGTAATTTATTTCGTTTCTTATTTCAAATAAAGCTACCGCATCACAATAACAATATCCTAAGTTTTGTTTGTATTTGGTGGGTATTTAATAAAAACGTGAAACTCCACGTTACCCTTACAATAACTTTGAAAGAAACGATTGAGAATCTACCTCACTTATTAATACAATGCTGTGGTTAATGTTTTCATAATTCAAATGCTGTTCTACCATGAATTCAAAAGATTATGATTATCTAAACAAGTTTTAGACGTAATTTTGCTAATTAATTAGCAGTTCAATATTATTATTATGGTCACGCCCTTGTGTCTGTGTTCCGTGGTCATGCCAATACAGTTCACTTAAAGATCATTGCCTATACAACCATATTAAGAAAGAACCTGTAAAGTAGCTACAAACAATGTGTTATGCATATGCACGTAATATGTAAAAAGTTTATTATACCTTAAAATCCGTATTACGTAGCAATATTGAAGCATTATATATGTTAATATTTTTATCGCTAAAGCCAATATTAAATTAAATATAATTATTGATAATTGTAGCTACGTCAAGGTTCACGCAGGTTGTACGGGTCTATCCCACTTGTCCCGTTACAAGTATTAAGTCCGGATTGGGCACGCAAATTGAAACAAGACCCGTAAGGAGCTTGTTAATGTACCTTGAGTACAAAAAGGCCTACAAGAGGCACGCAAATTGAAACAAGACTCGTAAGGAGCTTGTTACTGTACATTGAGTACAAAAAGGCCTGCAAGGGGCACGCAAATTGAAACAAGACTCGTAAGGAGCTTGTAAATGTACCTTGAGTACAAAAAGGCCTACAAGAGGCACGCAAATTGAAACAAGACTCGTAAGGAGCTTGTTAATGTACCTTGAGTACAATAAGGCCTGCAAGGGGCACGCAAATTCAAACAAGACTCGTAAGGAGCTTTTTAATGTACCTTGAGTACAAAAAGGTCTGTAAGGGGCACGCAAATTTAAACAAGACTCGTAAGGAACTTTTTAATGTACCTTGAGTACAAAAAGGCCTGAAAGGGGCACGCAAATTTAAACAAGACTCGTAAGGAGAATGCTATACCTTGTGTAAAAAAAAAATACTCGAAAGAAGCACGTTATTATTGTAATATACTTATCTTCTTGTTTGTATAAATAAAAATGAACTTTAGTATTTCTTGATAGCTTAACCGATTTCACTGTTTCATTCAAAAATTTTCGTAATGGCTCAAGGATGGCTGTTTCGAAAAGAAAAATCAAAGTTCTGGGTAAAGTGACGTGGAACATTTTTATGTTCAGCCAAATTATAAGACATTAAAATATAGTGTTTGCGGAAGTTATTCAATATAATGAGTATTTCCTAAAAGGTATATTAAAATTTAAGGATGGATGAATATGTGGAATACTAAAGTTCAGTCTAAAATGTCAGAGATATTGTAACGCTTTTATAGCTAAAAAAAAATGGAAAAAAAAGTTTTCAATTTATTGGGTATTTACCATAATTATCATAAAATAAATTAAGGTATGGAGTAGGTACTTGACTTGGAATTCTGAGGAAGAAGCCAAACTAATCGATGTATTGAATTACTGCTATGGCAAGTCATTCGAGGTGATTGAGCATTATACATTATACTGTAATGTATTCTGTATACAAGTGGTATATAATATACCGTAATATATACTGTCAATTATAAATCAATGTTTTAAAGCTACGCAGTCATGTTACTGTTACATTAGTAAAAAGCCATGCATACACGGTGCCCGCAAATATTATAAATCAATGTTTTAAGGCTACGCAGTCATGTTACTGTTACATTAGTAAAAAGCCATGCATACACGGTGCCTGCAAATATTATAAATCAATGTTTTAAGACTACGCAGTCATGTTACTGTTACATTAGTAAAAAGCCATGCATACACAGTGCCTGCAAATATTATAAATCAATGTTTTAAGACTACGCAGTCATGTTACTGTTACATTAGTAAAAAGCCATACATACACGGTGCCTGCAAATATTATAAATCAATGTTTTAAGGCTACGCAGTCATGTTACTGTTACATTAGTAAAAAGCCATGCATACAAGGTGCCCGCAAATATTATAAATCAATGTTTAAGGCTACGCAATCATGTTACACTTGTAATAACGTTACATTTGTAAAAAGCCATGCATACACAGTGGCTGCAAATATTTACAAATTAATATTTTATGGATATGTCGTTATGAATGTCATTGAAAGCCAAAGATGTCTGTTGGATATGATTCATAAGACACCCATTCGAGATGCCTGATGGAGATGATTCCCATCATAATCGGTCCCATTTCACTGATATGAAATCGTGGGATGAAATAACAAATTGCAGGTTTTCAGAAAGTTACCTCAATCAATATGAATTACAAATACCAAGTAAAGAGATGATGTGGCATCAGAATTCAAGTATTATGTAAGGAATAAAAGTAAGACAGTGATTATTGGTATGGTATATTTTATTCCATTCATGTGTTAACATTCCATAACTTCTTTTGAAGTAATTTTGAATCTGACCATGTATGAAATGTACAATGACATAGTTCCGTCTTTGACGATTCATTATTTTATAATAATTCGTTACAGACGAGTATAATATGTAATATGTGAACATATCACATATGTGAGCAGATTATGACAAAATATGACAAACGACAGCAGTTATGAGTCCATGGTAACGGACTCGGCTTTTATGATAATTATATTAAATTTTTGCAATTCTTATATAATATAGTCCACAATAATTTATTGGATATATTATTATTATTGAAAAAATAAAGATTCATCTATGTGGCAACGAGCAATTACAGACTCAGAAGATCGTAGTATTTCCATCTAATATCTTTACTTGCAATGTAAATATTAATCTTTTTGAGCTGTCGAAGAATAAAGGTAAATATTATATGTCAAGGTTATGATTTTGTCTCCATAGTAAAGAGACAATGAGACACTGAGAAATAAAATTTCAGTATATTGAGGTAGTCCAATAAAACACGACGTTGTAATCAACTATTTTACGTAGATACAACATACTACTAATATTCATCCAACTTGAACCATCTGCAAAATGACAACACCTTAGGTGTTTCTCTGCGCTCTTTTCATGTAAAATTGACACAAATAGTTAACTAGCGTCATCAAGTGATGGCTAATGACCAAAAGGTTATTTTATCAGTTTCCATACTTTTCACGACATTATACAAAAACAATACCTATCAAGGGCAAGGTTCATACTGTAATTATTGACTATGCGTTAAAAAAGTGGTTCGATTTAATTATGTCAGACTTAGCCAAGAAAAAAAAACTTATTTCTAGTTGAATGACAGTGCTAAGTAGCAACTTTAGAGATTTATCTCTAAAGCAGTACAGTCCGAGGCTCGTCATCGGTCTTATATTTCTGTATTACAGATCTATCAAGTTTAAAGTGACGTTGATGTTGTGGAAGCTGAAAGCACTAGATCTCCATCTAGAAGCTGGAGTGGCCACATTACTAAGCCGAATGTACATATGTGTAAGTGGGTGTAACCGTGCACGCAGGACCACCATCTCACAAAGCATCCTCACACAGAGTGCTTGTCAACGACTGAAAGTCCCCTGGGAAGCAAACGCAAATTCCCAGAGAATCATAACTCAACTGACTTAACTGATAGTGAATCAAGAGTTAAGATAATGAAGAGAATACTCAAGTTCACATGATAATTAAAGAGACAATAAATTGGTCAGCTGTGATCGTAGTTTCACAAGCAACTATTTTTAAGATTATTAGAGATTCTACTGGTACTATTCTAAATACCCTTGTGACTTTTAACAGTGTAAATACTGGTAGAGCAAAATAGCTTAGCATTAAATGAATGGGTTGCCAATGGTTTGAATTCCTTACTGACAATAAATGAAAATAATAATGTCACATAGGAAAATTGTTTAAAGTTGACCCTTATAATGCGTGAAGTGAGTTGTTTGAACTGTAGACAATCATACTGATATCATGAATTAAGTCTTGTTCATTGACTCAAATTCTCAAGATTTACCCCTTATCTTACCATGAAATGAAGTACCCTCAAAAATTGTCTGTGACTTTCACAGTGTAAATGCTGGTGGTAGAATTAAATAGCTTGGCATTAAATGAATGGCTGGCAAATAGTTTTTATTTCTTAGTGACACGAGATGGAAATAACAATGTCACATAGGAAAATTGTTTAAAGTTGAGTTCTTATAATGCGCTGAGCGAGTTGTATGAACTTTAGATATTATATTGACATCATGAATTATGTCTAGTTGAATGACTCAAAATTCTTAAGATTAAGGTTTGAAAATTTCAAATTACCTTCAAGTTTTGTGACCTACCCTCAATATAAATGAAGTACCCTCAAGAAAAAATTGGAAAGTAATATCACGATAGGTCAAAATAGCAAAAGTTAATTCTATAAATAATTTAAGAGTTTTGTTCTCACTTAGTCTTGAAGAAAACAAGATAGCGTTAGGGAAATACCTGTAAGTCATGTACCAGTCGAGTACCTATAAATAGGTAATCATGATAAATCATGATACTGAACAATACGAGATCAGTCTCCATCTCGAGAAAGAAAGTTGTGAAGTTGAAGAAGTGAAGTTTGGGGTGTGTATGGGTGATGCATATTGCACACATATGATGCACACATATGACACTAAATGGATAATATATGCATATCGGCTGGGTGAGCCTTGGCAATAGAGGGACTTACTCAAGATTTTTCAGAAGTTATGTTGTTACTTTTGATTGAAGTACTATTTAATTGAAGTAGACGACTGTGGTAAATGGCTTGGGTTAATCTACTTTCAATGCTACATTTGACATTTGTTAAAAATATAATTATGATCTACAGAGTTGTATTTAGTGAAATGCGAGAATAACATCAATTTTTTTATGAAGCTTCCAATCACTTCCAGTAAAATACCTTTCACTCTAACAATGACAGTAATGTGAGAGACAGAAATTGACAGGTCTATAATTCAATTAAAGAAAAGAGGGAAACCATATTATGTGGACAGTACTAAGGGAGCTACAAGATTCTAAATTAGCTACAGAAAAATATATCGATGAATAATAAGTAACTGAGGCTAACAGATTGACACCAAACTTTAACCCTGCACTCACATAGTGGTGTGAGTTTCTGATGGTGAAAACGATGTACAGAAATGGGAAATACATGTTGTACAACAATAATGATAATAAATAACACAAAGAAAATAAAAGTTGGATATTGAATAATTTATTATTGTCAGATCTATGTCAATGTTGCAATATATTATTTGCTAACGAACAGTTGTAATCAATTATTATTTATTATAAAATAAAGAAGGGATGTAGTGTATAAGCACAGCTGTCAGTCACTGGGTGACTGCCAGTCAGTCGGCAGCGATGCTGCGTGCTAGGTGCCGTGTGCAGACGTTAGCCTTGCGTATACCTACCTCACCCATTACAGAGTAAAATGTGTGTATTATTGACCCTCTAAACACTACAATGACAATATTTGTACAACGTGATTATATTTGCGCAGTTTATTACAGTTTTAATACAGCAATTCAATTTAAAATAGCTTTGACAAATCCAATATATTTAATTTGCTGAGGATTAATAATTCCATTTCCCAGCCGACAGCCGACAGCCGACAGCCGACAGCCGACAGCCGACAGCGAGCTGCAACAACTCGCGGATATAGTTTTCCGTCACGAGCGGTGCCCGATGTCCTGCCGATGTCACGGAACAATTAATAGCGTATATTTCATGACAAACAAAATTAAAATTCCAACACTGAAGAAGGGGCTCCATCTACCGATAATTAAGTGGATATACAATTGGCCCCACTATCAATATGAGGACGAACGGAGGACATGTGACATCTCTCCTCACTTAGATATTATTTAAATTCAAGTAGCGTCACTTGACCGATTATAATTTTTAAAGTGTTCTGAGCCTATGCAGAACACTGCGTTACCGTTTACTGTAGGTATTAATATTAATTGTACCCGGTACGGTCGCACGGTCCTCCAGTAGCGTCCCCGGAAGCAGCGTAACGTCTTGCACTCGCATAAACCAGCTTCTTGGCTTCAGATTTATGACGGACGAGCGAGATATATTATTAAATTGAAACTTGATTTGTGCCACCGCGTCGTGCGTCGTGCGTCGTGCCGGTAAATATTGTTCCGGTTCTCGTGGCAACATTTTTCGGTATATCTTATTCAGTGACTGCAGCCATCAGATGGTTTCCCAATTTCCACAACGATAATGATAATGGAGATTATGGAACAAATTAAGACGATCATTCAATAATTTATTACACGATAGATTTATAGACAATCATTTAATTATTATATTCTCCTGTCAGGTGGAAGTATGTGGTGGTAAAACCCTTCACATCCACACTCATAGCCCCACACTAGGACTCCCTGTGTCGCGGGGGCCACGGCCAACACACAGAGACAACACACAAACGCCCAGACCAAGGCACACAGACACGGGCTAAATGCCTTCATGTACTTAATGCAAATAAACGAATTGAATTAAAGAGCAGAAAAAACTCATCATTCAAATTTCCGCCTCGCTGGTAATCGAACCCAGGACCCTTGGCGCGGCGATCCGGCATGGTCATCGAACAATAAACCAGTGTGGACTGTGACCACAACTCCTTCCTAGACCTCGAGTCGCTGTCGAACTTCCGTGGATAATGCATAATGCAGAACTTTCAGGTCTGGATGTGTATCTTTCACTAACTTCGCATCAAAAGGACACTTAGGAAAAGTTAAGAAAAAGGGTCTTGAATGTGCACAAATTACTGAAGCTTAGACAAGTATATTGAGGCCATGTGGCTGAAGGTCGAATGCTATAAATCAAATCTATCACACGAAAACAATAGAAAATTTATTTATTTATTTTATTTACATTTCCATCATGGAGGATTCTCTATCCTCCGTGATTTCCATATTATAACTTAAAAAATATTACAAACATTACATAAATTATTATAAACTATACAGATAATTTGTAATGCGTAGTACAGCGGCAATGGATTGAACATATCTACTGGCCGCTCTGCGAAATTCAGCAGGCGTGGACGGAAAGAGGTCCAGATCCACGCCCCAGGCCAGGACGTTAATTCCAGCACTGGGGGGTTACTAATATCACCTCCAGATATAATTCCCGCCCGAACAAATAAACGATCTAAGAACAAGAATTTATAAAAGTCGGCGGCGACCGCGGCGGAGCGCGACGATCGTTAATTAGCGCTCGGCGCACGGTTTAATACGTAATTAAATTAAACTGCGAACAAAGTGACATTTATTACGAGAACGTCATTATTTATTCAGGGGCGAAATGGACGATATTGCAGTGTTGTTCTGTCGGGCGCGACCCGTGGGCGACCCGTGGGCGACCCGTGGGCGACCCTCGCGACCGTGCCTCACGAGTACTGTCACAGAACTTGTGTCTGGGCGACGCCGCGACGCCGAAAATTAAAATTTTCATTAAATTTAAGCTAAATATTTTATTTACTCACGTAAATAAATATACTTAATACGCATTGTAAATTACAAGCACAAGCTTTAACCTCTTTGATATAGAACAATAGTGACAAAGCTAGCGACTGAGCGATTGTCGTCGTCGCGTGTCGCGTGGTCATACTGTCTCTGTGCTGCTGTTCATGCACTTCCAACTTCACTTGACTAAATCCGAAACTTATCTTGCATATTATGCTGCTTGTGAACTACAGACGGCCTAAATATTCAATAACTTCCACTCTACTACACTACTTGACTAAGTACTTGACTAAGTAGCTCTTGATGTACTTAACTACTTAACTCGCAGTATTCTAAGTGCATAATTCCTATGTCTGACGACGCGACGCACGCGGCGAACTCGGGGCACAAACACGCGTTCACATGCGCAGTGTGAGCTACTTTTTGCCATAAGAGCTGGATCTTTTCTCACTTTCACGCTTCACGATGCTTATACTTATACACGCTCATTGCTGGTATATTGGCATTATAATAGGTTTCATTTTATTTCAAATAACGGGACTGATTCGATTTGCAGCTTTTGTGTTCATATTGCAGAGGTGTCTTGGAACCGAGCAGTTGAGTTTCATTCACTCGATTTACTTACTTCTCCAATATATAATAAATAATAGTACCTAATCGAAAACTATGTGTACCTCGGTTCCACTATCTCCAACACTGGTGGATGTGAAAGCGAAATACGTAGGAGATGCGCCATAACAAGGTCCGCCGTGAGTAGGCTCGAAAAAATTTGGAAAAACAAGAACATCACAAAGAACACGAAAGTCCGGTTAATGAGAAGTCTTGTTTTTCCTGTTTTCCTGTATGCCGCAGAAACCTGGACGATTAAACTTCAAGACCAAAGGAAAATTGACGCCCTTGAGATGTGGTGTTGGAGACGGCTGCTCAGAATACCATGGACTGCGCGCCGCACCAACGTTTCTGTCCTCAGTGAACTGAACATCCAAGAGAGATTGTCGTCAACCGTTCGGATGAGAATACTTAAGTATTTTGGTCACATAATCCGTAACGAAAACTCAATGGTGCGTCTTGTGGTCCAGGGGCAGGTCGAAGGAAAGAGATCACGAGGCAGATCACCCACGCGCTGGACGGACACCATTAAAAGTGTAACGGGGTGTTCCATTGCTCAATGTGCTCGCAACGCCAACAACAGAACCCGATGGAGATGCATCGCGAGAGCCGCAATTCTTCAAAAATCGTCATAAGACCACGACCACTCTGCCAAGAGTGAACGACTAAAGAGAGAAACGCTTACACACTCATATCCCCGCAGTAGGTTTTTACCTGTATCGCGGGTGGCATGGACTACACATATATATGTTACCGGCAAAACCCGATTTCAGGTTAAACTAGTTTGGCCTAGGCCAAACTAGTTTGGCGTGACACGATTAGGCAAAACTAGTTTCTCGTCAATAAGTTTGGCTTATGTTTAACTTACCACCAAATAAATTATTGTTAACCCAAAAGTAGTAAAAGATCACCAAAATTAAAACAGCATTTTAATGTAAAATTATAACCAATGATGGTAATTCATTTTTTGATTCACAAACAGGCTTCCGAGTTTGGCCTAGGCAAAACTAGTTTAACCTGAAATCGGGTTTTGCCGCTGACATATATAACACATCACAATAACACCCTGCACCCGAGTACAAATATTTATCTGTGACATAAATATCTGTCCTGGCCGGGAATCGAACCCGGGACCCCTAGCTTCACAGGCAGGGTCGCTATCAACTAGGCTACAGGGTCGTCAATATACCTTATAATATTCCTTAATAAAACTTATATCATAATATCTATTTCCATGTTTTGCGGACTCGGCTTTTTCATGAAACTGGAAGTATATTCCAATATTCGTTGCAGAAATATGGAAAGGTTCTCGGAACTCGTTAACGGAATCCCTCGGGTCAGGAAAGGTCCGTTGTCCGGCCGGCGCGGCGGTTCACTCAAACAGAAAAATTACTAAATACAGCCTCTTTTTGACAAACTTAAAAAAAAAGAGATGGTTCTCAATTTGGTTGGATTTTTTTAATATCTGTTACCGCAAAACTCCGTCAATTATCAACGGATTTCCAAATAAATAATACTTAGTTAAAAAAAAACACGATTTTATAGAAAATTCAAGTAAAAAATAGAAAATAAATTGGAATTAAGAACCGTGTTATTGTAAAATAAAAGCGTGAGGTGCTTTTTATGATATCATCAAAATAATAATCCTTCTACTCATTGACACCATGCACGGCATGCACCCCACGCTTTTATTACAATTACACGATTCTTAATTCAAATTTATTTTCTAGTTTTTAGTTGGATTTTCTATAAAAGCGTGTTTTTTAATTTTTTAAACTATTATTTATTTTTTCCTTTTTTAGTTTGATTTTTTGAAATGAACTTTTGAAATGAAGTTTTTTTCTTTCTTTCTTTCTTTTTTTTAAACATTGAATCGTCATCGGTCCTCTATAAGTCTAAGAAGTTTAAATGAAATCTGACCGTTTGAAGTGGGGCAAATTCAAGTCCAAAGGACACATACAAGTTAAGCTAATATAAAGCGTGTAAAAAGAGATATAAGATATAACCCTTTCAAGTAAGAAATAATTTTCAACCAGTTTGTTTTCAGATTAGATCCATATTTATCAAAATTCAGTTTTCATGATGGGAACCCCAAGAAATACTATCGGTTGGGTTTGTATATTTCGTTGTTGAAAACTGTTTCTTTGATGTCGATATCTTTTAGTACTTAATCTATAGCTACACGTACTACGAAGTTATAAAAGTAATCTCGGTATTGACTTGCTGCGGTGTCGTCGTGAAACGGTCACGGCAGCGGTTCGGGGACCACCCGGACCACCCGGACCACCCGCGCGCAGCGGGTAGATAGATTCTTTATTTAAAATTACTCAAAATGTGAACACTAGTAATAATATAAACCTGGAACATGTATACAGCAGTATAAAGAGGGTAAAGAGAAGATAATCAAAAAGTCATGGAGTTGAGTTGGTATGGCATACAACAGTAACGGAGACAGTTGCTTATCACGCATCTGTTCACTTTATTTTACTCGAATTACCTACTTGTTGTGTTGCGTGTTTCGCCTTAGTTTTTGGTTGCCTTGGAGGAGTCGCTTCACCGCGATAAGGCCGGCGTCGTTTTGTTTCCTTTATTTATATGCTTGTATTTAATTTACAATGATGTAAAAAATCATGTGTATGTATTTTTTTTCGGAAACATAAAAGTACCAAATACTTAATAGACATGGTCTATTTTAAAAAATGAACGTGCCATCGCTAAATAATGTTGCCACCTGAATTATTTATTTAATACAAGATTGAAGTGTAAATTATTTATGCAAAATAAAATGTTTCCTATACATCGATAGGTACTTAACCGTTATACTCGTATAACGATAATTCAACACGCCCGGGCGCCGCCACGTTCATTTTTAAGTAGACGATCTCTGTAATGTACCTATTGAATTGCATTATGAAGCTACACCGATTTATTTTGATATTTAATTAATGTAGATACGCAAATAACCTAAATTAAACCATTTTTAATTAAATCGTTGTAAAGATAAATGTTGCGAAAGACAATGTTTTCGAAGCGAGCGAGTGGAGCGAGTAGAGGACATGCCGCCGCGCCGCCGTTGCCGCGCTGGACGCCGCCGCGCCGGACGCCGCCGCGCCGCGTTCCGGAGAGACGTCATTTATCAATGTACCTACCCTCTATCACCACCGAATGAAGCTGTGTGAGCTGCGCCACAGTAATGTGAGCCGACGCACGTCGTTAAACTGTAATTAGGAATGTTTGCCGCCGGCCGCCGGCCGCCGTGTGAAAAGCTTCAAACTGTTACAATAATGTTTTCAGAAAGGAAGCCAGGTACGAGTATTTCAAGGGAGACAATTGAGCTAAATACAAATGCAAACATTTCATATATATTTTAACATGTTGATGCAATAACATCAAAATTTACGTTAATAAACCTGATCGTTGATTTGTAATTCACTGATTACCAAGTCTGCAGACATGCCCGCCGGGAATTCACTAATCTCAAGAGCCGGCGGCTTCAAACGCTAAATGCTACTAATCTCTACATAAGTTATTGATACACTTCCAACAGTATTTATATGTTTCGCTATATTAAAATGAAGTGAAAAATTAATTAAACATATAAAAATAATATATGCATATACCCTATTACTTTTGAAATTAAATTATCATATCATATTAATGTAATGTTGAATGTATTGTTGAATATGAATGTCATACATGCAAATTGAAATCAGTTTAATTCTTTTTATAATATTGAATATGTAATTTTATTTTTTAATTTTCACTGTAACAACTGAATGATGTTTAGTTAGTACACTTTTTAGGAGCTTTATTCGCAGGATGCTATTTTTATTTCTAGTACTCTGCCGAAATGATTGTTAGATTTGTTAGAGAGTTGTTTACACCTAAAGCTGAGGTGACACACGTTATGAAATTGCATGATTTAAGTTATTGTGTCTGTATACAGACTCGTTGCAATCAAACAGGAAGTATATCAGGTGCACGGGGAGCCGGGAGCCGGGAGGGTGACATTCCGTGACGGTTGGAGTTCAGCGACACGCTGCAAATGTACCGCCATCTCGACGAGTACAAGGTAGATTCAGGCAGATCATGTGGGTTCAGATAACGTTGGCAGCGCGGAGATCAGCACGGAGGTAAGTTTCCCAGTTCCCTCTCACACACACGTAGGGACAATACAAACTTATTAAGTTAGGATTAAGTCCGATTTACACGTATTAAGTAGTTAAGTAGATAACTAAATTACTAAATTTTAAGTAAATTAATACTAGTGTAAACAGACAATTTACTTTTTAGTTAAAATTTAGTAAACTACTTAACTACTTAATACGTGTAAACCGAACATTAATCTACTTTATTAGTGAACAACGGAACATGTTCACTTTGCAACTAACCATCGTAGAGTCAACTTACCCTGATGATGCTCCGTTTCGGGGCGAAACACGTGTTGGTGCTGGTATGTATGTTGGTATATACTTTTAATAATACTTGTCGCGGGTTGCTTTAATACAGCCCTCATTTCTATGAACGTGTTTTCCTTTACAATCATTCGGAATTATTTTAATAAATATATGGTAAGGCTTGCTACAACAAAGGAAACATTATACACAAATACTTATGTGTTTACATTAGCTTACAATTTACGGTTAGGACGGTACTCAAGATTAAATTGTTAACCCAAATACGCAAAGGAAATCCTCATCATTCAGAAATATCCGGTGGCATCATAGACATGATACTACTAGACTAGGCAAGGTATCTGACCAAGGTATGTAAGTGAAACCGTCACGCTGCGAAGAAAGGCAGGAGGTAAACCTATCCTTGTCTTACCAAGGTATCTGAGCATATGTAAGTGAAACCGTCACGCTGCGAAGAAAGGCAGGAGGTAAACCTATCCTTGTCTTACTTACGAGTTTGTGAGTCTCCTTGGTCTCTTTCTCTTTCTAATAGCGTGACGCAAAGAAGGCTCGCTTATCTAGTCTAGTAGTATTATGTCTATGGGTGGCATACAGCAGGCTTACACTAGCAGGGGGAGGTACCCCACGGCGACCTAGACCTACACGATCCAATAAACATAAATAAGTGGCATTCACCCCGCGCGACTCCGCTATCTCTTCGCACAAATCTGTTTTCTGGAAATCTTGATTCTAAATTACGAGTAGACGCAGTAAATACAAGAAAATTTGTTATTATACTGGCAACCCACACTCGATTTGCTTAGGGAAAATTGTCTTTTAAATTTTCTATCAAAATAGTCGTTTCGTTGGATTTTCTAAGAACATTTACCATAGTAGTGTATATTTTTTATATGCCATCAGAAAGTAGAGAAAAAGCCCACCGACTTTTTTAAAAAAGCAGATATTTTGACGTGAAAATTTTCGATTGAAAATTAGGGTACTTTATCGATATTAAGTCAAAATAAGGTGGAAAAAGAAATATTTGAAATCAAAAAAATTACAGTATGTTTGGGACATACAAAGGTATGGTTTTACCAAATTTCTTGAAAAATATTTTTTTTTTTTGTAAAAAAATAAAAATAAAAAACCAAAAACCTCGGACCTAAAAAAAGACGGACGTAATCCCAACAACAAATTCAGTGAAGCACCCATAGTAATACCCACAGAACATCTAATAATTAGTTAGAAAGGGCATAGCGCGTAATTTGTACGAGAACCGCTGTCGCCGTTTCGATCCCCTCCATTTGCTTACTACTACGAAAATGAACAAATACGCACGAGGGTCGTTATGTGTGCGTGAGAGGCGTGGCACTGTAGCTAAGGATTGACTGACGATAAACTTTTACCGGTATTTATTTTCGTAAGGTCGACAGATGTGTAAAATAAAGGTTTACCTTAAATCCATAAAAAATAACATTTAGTAGGAATCCAGTCAGGTTTGCCTGTTGCAGCGATCCACTGAGCTCGTATAACTGAATCTTTCGGTAAACTAAAATTCATTAAATTCTATTAGAATAAAACATGAAAATGTGGATTCCAAAAATTTTACAGATATGGAATTTGAACCTAGGACCCCTAGTGTAACGTGGCGCTGCACTAACAATTTGAACTACCGTGTGATCAAACCAACTGCCGATTTTCAAAATGGCGGTACTCATAGGCATGCCACCTAGGTTCAATGACGGTACTCATGAACGCTAGATTAGATATAGATTTTAACAAAATAATAAACAAGAAGTAACTGCTTCAAACAACAATATCCTGCCAAAAATCTAATTGAAAAATATAATATAAACCAGTGTTACTATGTGTAAAATGTATAGTTCTTTCAAACTATATTTCAATGCATAAAATATTAAATTTATCTGGCCACATTCACATTATTTAAGAACGTTGTTTTTATTATAACTTTGAAAGAATCTATCGAATATCGATGTCATCTTTTACTACGCCCAACACTAGAGCTACTTCTACGCAATACATTACGCGTTCGAATTGATGTGATAAAAATGACGAGCGCATGCAGCCCGCAATGTATATTTTTTGGGAAAAGAATTATTTGAAGGACATTTTGAAGGATTTAAACTAAAATATCGTAGTTTTTTAAATTACCGATGAAAAGAAACGCTTCCTTTGTTTATGTTAAGCACTTGGCTTCGTGCACGGCAAGTAATTACCGCACATGAAGGCATTTTCACGTAATTTAGTCGCAGTGTTTCGCAGTACTTTTCTCCGTTGGAGGTCGCTAGTCACTAAACAGCGCGATCAGGGGCGGCTGTACTTTAAGTGCACTCGTGCGCCGAACTGCCAAATTTTAATATATTTAAAAAAATAAAACAAAAAATGTTTAATAGTGTCTGATATTAACGAAATTATGATGAACCAATTTAAGCTCTTTGTTAAAGTATTAAGACTCATTATCGCGAAAATCGCTGTAAAATGGTTCACGGTGCGCTAGCCAAAGCGCACGGCGAATGCTCATACAACTTCTATGAGATGCAACCGAAAACGCCTGGCGCGTGAGACAGAGCTAGTTCAATAGAAAATGTACGGCGAAATAAGACGTTTTCGAGCGCCGCACGAGAGAACCGAAGATTACCGAGCGGAACGAGGTTTGACGAAATTCGCGCGCGCTACGCCCGGCGCGGCGGCGCCGCGCTATATTGGCTAAAAGGAGTTGCGTTTGTTTACATTCTGCAAGGATTTTCAGTATTATAATATTATATATAGTTACTGAATTGTGGGACATTGTGTGTAAGTAAATAGCTGTGAAAATGAGTATTAACTTTAACATTTTGGAAATAATAAAACTTTTCAACAAAAATTGGAATTAAAATCGACAGAATTATTTTTCAAACACTCATCTATTTATTTTTCAAACACTCATTTAAGGACACTTTTAAGGTCTACGCGCGAAAATCATAACCGTTCTTTGGTAGTCATTAAAAATAAAAATACGCTGATACAGTGCACCACCACTTCTAGGATCCACCAGCCGCCACTGAGCGCGATCGCGTGTTTTTGTGAAATATGCACGTTTGCTCATAGTCTTGGCGCGCCTGCCCCGCCCACAACTCCTTTCTAACTAATTATTAGATGTTCTGTGGTAATACCGACTCTCTATTCGTACAAGTACACACACCCATACATTGACACTTCACTGCTTCAATCGCGAATCAAAAATTACGCATACATGATAAGCGGGCGGCCATTGCTATGCTTCACTCTCGATTAGACGAGGTTACGTCCCTCTTTTTTTTCAGGTCCGTGCCAAAAACTTGGTTATTTGAATTTTTCACATAAATTTTGAGGTTATGTAAAAAAGGATGCGTGTTCTTTTGTACGCGCGTGAGAAGTTATACTTCTTTGACATAATTAAATAAATATTTAATTTAATAACGTTTATCAGTTTTAGTTATCTTTCAAAAACTATATTGTATTAAATAAAAAGCGGCCAAGTGCGAGTCGGACTCGCCCATGAAGGGTTCCGTAGCAGCAAGTAACATAATATAAAAGTTCTTGTAGTTCGTTGTAACTTTGATCGATGTTTTTTGCGGTTTACGATTTATGACGTATTAAAAAAAAAACTACTTATTAGATCTCGTTCAAATCAATTTTCGTTGGAAGTTTGCATGGTAATGTACATCATATATTTTTTTTAGTTTTATCATTATCTTATTTTAGAAGTTACAGGGGGGGGGGCACACATTTTACCACTTTGGAAGTGTCTCTCGCGCAAACTATTCAGTTTAGAAAAAATGATATTAGAAACCTCAGTATCATTTTTGAAGACCTATCCATTAGATACCCCACACGTATGGGTTTGATGAAAAAAACATTTTTGAGTTTCAGTTCTAAGTATGGGGAACCCCCAAAATTTATTGTTTTTTTTTTCTATTTTTGTATGAATATCTTAATGCGGTTCACAGAATACATCTACTTACCAAGTTTCAATGGTATAGCACTTAAAGTTTCGGAAAAAAGTGGCTGTGACATACGGACGGACAGACAGACAGACAGACAGACAGACAGCCAGACAGACATGACGAATCCATAAGGGTTCCGTTTTTTGCCATTCGGCTACGGAACCCTAAAAACAAGAAACATTAATCATAAATTATCTGAGCAACGCCATCTTTGTAAAACCACACGAACTACAAAGACCGCATAACAATTTGTATCGTTCGTTGTCTTCGTTTGCTATAAATATTAGTAGCAAATAATTTCAATGAATCAATCAATCGTCTTTATTGTGGAATACAGGTACAATTAAAGTCAGGTGCAACAAGTCAAAAGTGGATCTCTGTATTCCCGCTACAAACGGGCATACAATATATAATTTTTAATTTTTATTTTATTTTTAAATGCGGCGCTAAAACAATCAGGCATGCAGTTTCAACAGCGACCACTGCAATCGACAGTTTCAATTATTATCCAGGATCCTAGTTTAAACCTGTCACTGCTGCTGGAGTATTTCACACGAATCAGATATTTACCTAAGGACGAAACAAGCATGGTCGAAGCGAAGGTGAAAATCAAAGTTCAAACTCACTGATATTGTATGTACGTATTATAGTATACGTATCTTTGTTCAAACTACATAACAATCAATTGATATTCACAAGAGACGTTTCGCACCCTTAGAATGAGAGTGACCTAACTCAAAAATTGCAATTTGTGGGAAATGAGCAAAAAAGTTTAAAAAAAAGTATATATCGATGAATAGGGCGATCAATGAAACTGACCGATTATTAGGTTGTCCTTTTCTTACACATAATTCGAGCTCTTTTTCATCACAGGGTTTTAGGGTACGCATTTTAAGGTAAGTTTATAGCAAAACCAGAAATTACAGGAATTTTGAGTTAGGTCACTTTCATTCTAAGAGTGCGGTTTGTACCTTGACATAACCTTAAGTCCGTCGCATTGTCCGTGGGATTGATTTCACTCATTTTTTACAAATTCTTATCCACTAAATTTGAAAATAAAAATAAAAACAAGAAATATTAATCATAAATTCGTCATTCTCGACGACCGATTGAACTTCCACCGTCACATCAGTTATCGAAATATTCAAGTCACTAATATAATAAAATATTATGTTTACCTAAGTACAAACTAGATGGCGTTGTTCAGGAATCTGAATCACGCTGTTTAGACTCTGTAAGATTTTTATAAGTAAATGGTAGCGCAAACGTTTAACGCAACCTTTTTGACAAAAGTGCGCGATCATGAATGATTTACATAATCGAAACATTCACTCATTACTAATATTGATAATCGATTATTGGTTAGTAACTAATTTTATTTTCATAATCGAATAACGTTACTAATTTGTATTACTAATACTAATTTTAAATCATTCGTACTCTCGATTTTTTATTCGTAAACCGTTGAGTAGTACCGGTGTTTTGTTCCTTTTTTTTGTGTGGTGACGTTAGTTTTGGTGGTGGTGTATAAGTACAGTAAGTTTATAGTTTACTAGTTGACCGGGCAAACGTTGTTCTGCCAAAAAAAAATGTAGGGGTAGGGGGATGAAAAATAGATGTTGTCCGATTCTCCACCCTAGCCGATATGCACGCTAAGATTCATGAAAATCGGTCGAGCCCTTTCGGAGGTGTTCAACTTCTAACACCGTGACACGAGAATTTTATATATATTTATTATTTATTTTTTGACGTATTAATTAACCTCAGAATGTTATAATGTAAATGTAACTCAGTTTTATATAAAAATAGGTATTAACCTCAAAATTAAATGTTTTATATCATAAAAAAATTAACTACTGAAGCAGGGTTGTAGCTTAGGTCGAATTTGAGGTAGGGCAGCATTGGTTACAGGTAGGGCAGAAGTAAAAATAATTGATCTGCTCTCTAGGTCACAGTACAAATAATTATTATAATATGAAATGAATGTCACAAACTGTGGTATGTTCAGACAATTCTTTTTATCTTAAACTATGAATAAACAATTTAATTATAATAATTTATCTTAGTTTTTGGTGTTTTTAAGGTAGGGCATTGCCCCACAATGCCCCCCCCCCTAGCTACGGCCATGTACTGAAGTTACTGTCTATTAATGAATTCAGAGTTATAATTATGTTCTACTTATTCTAAATCGAGTATATCTGGGAATTCGTATATTTGTTGACAATAATGAATATTTCGCGAAAAATTCAATAGTATGGAATTTTTTCACTCTAGAACCAGAAAAAAAAAGTGCCCCCAGTTAGTAACACTGCTGAGTGAGCGTCGAATGCGCGAGCGACCCGGTTCGCGAGTCGAAACGCTATTAGATTAGTTACTAATTTAGTAGTCGTCATGAACTTTAGTATATTACTAATATTCAAGTCGAATGTGTTAGTAGTATTAGTAGTTGTAGATTATTCGAATAGTGAGATCATTCGCAGGCGCCGCTAACGAAAACGGCAAATTAGTAGAGATACAGATTAGTAACTACTAACGGTTATAATCGAGATATCTCGAGACATCTTCATAATCGAATGATTCCATTAGTATATCTCATAATCGCCCACCGCTACTTTTTGCTAGTCGCATAAATTAAGAAGTATGACTTCAAAAAGTGTAAATACAAAAGTTGTAGATCTTTTTATTACGTAAAAGTCATACAACTTTGCCATTTAATTTTTTTTCCATAGGACTTGTAATTTTGCCGGAATCGAGATAAACCGTTTTCTACCCTTAAACCCCCCCCCCCCCTTCCCCCTACCACTTGCCGACCTCAGATCGCCCGTAAATTATTTTTCCTTTCATTTTTGTTATATTCTCTTCCTTTTGCAATGGGTTTCATCCGATTATTATATTTTTGATTTCAAAAATTATCGACACTGGTCTATAATCAAAACGGTTCTTCGAAAGGGCTCCTCATACGAGTAATATTTTCTATTTTCCGAACATAAATATTAAATTTTACTCCAAATGCTGGAGAACAACGTCAACATTCAGCCACGAACAGCATTGCATTAAAGTTGTAATTTTCCCTGTCTAACAGCTATTCCCCCAAGCTCCTCTTGAGCTATTTATGATCTTTCTTACCAATAGACAATTCAAGAGGAAAGTTAAAAGTAAATGCATGAGGTAGATTACACTGCAACTGTTACACATTTATAAAACGCCTAACAAAAACGAGTAGCAAATTGTTTTTAGATATGGCTACTAGGTATGATTTGTGAACGCCAACCAGGAACAACCCAAAAGTGAAGTGGCCACAAGTTGTATGTCTTATTTTTTCTCATAATCGACCCCTCGTACGCAGTAGGCGTATATCCAAAACAACTCCGGTGAATGCTGTGCGCCTAGTGTCACGCACCTTCATTATGTCGCTTTGTGTTGGCTGTCACATCGTAAAAATTTTACTCTCATAATTTCCTCCAAATGACTACGAAATATAACTTCAAAAGATTTACAAATTATATTAAAATAAATTAAATTAAGAATATAAACATTATTACAAATTAGAGCTAGCATAAATGTTGAGAATATGAAAATAAGTTACATCACGCATTGTCACGTAATTGAAATGCTAGAGCCTGAAGGAGTGATTCATTATTATTATTTATTTATTCTCTTTATCAAATGAATAAAAAATAACACTATATCTATACCTACAGTTGGAACTTTTAAAATATTTGTAGACTTTGTAGTTGCACAGAGTCACTCTTATATTTTAAAATATTATTATTAGTAGATACCCGGATGACCGAGCTTTGATCGGTATTTTGAAGTTATACTTTTGAAGTTATACTTCTGAAGCGACTTGCAAAAAGGTTGCGTTAAACGTTTGCGCTACCATGGAGGAGGTATGAAAGCATTGGATTACTTATTACAAATCTCACAGTCTCAACAGCGTGATTCAGATTTCTGAACAACGCCATCTAGTTTGTACTTGTATAAACATAGGTAGTACACAAGTAATATCAAAAAAGACAGTAATTATATGCGGTGATTTTAATGTAGATATCTTATTGGATACACCTCGGTCTGCTAGGTTAATAGATTTGTTTCGGTGTTTCAATTTAAATCCTCAATTTACTGAACCTACCAGAATATCACCGACGTCATCTACTTGTATAGATAATATATTCTGTAACTGTAAAGTAACAAATAAAGAAATAATTAGTAAATTAAGGTCCGACCACTGTGGTCAACGCATCTCGGTTAGTACTGACTTTATTGCAAATAAACAATTAATAAAATATAGCAAAGCAAAGCAAAAGCAACAACCCATAATTGTCCCACTGCTGGGCTCGGGGTCTCCTCTCACAATGTGAGGGGTGTACAGGCCATAGTCTACCACGCTGGCCAAGTGCGGATTGGTAGACTTCACACACCTTTGAGAACTTTATGGAGAACTCTCCGGTGTGCAGGTTTCCTCACGATGTTTTCCTTCACCGAAGCAAGTGATAATTAACTTCTAATACGCACATAATATTTTGAAAATTAGAGGTGCGTGCCAGGATTTGAACTCGGGCCTCTCTGTTCGAGAGACCAATGTTCTAACCGCTAGGCTATCACTGCTTAAAAATAAAATATAGACCTATAACTAAAAGCAAAATGACACGCTTTAAAGTAGGAGTCGCAGCCCGAATCCACAGTACCTTATCACTAAAACAGACTGATCCCGATAACTTATATAGGGCCCTCTTCGATACTATAAATAATGAATTTAATAAAATCTTTAAATATAAGCAGGTTCAACTAAATAAAAATTTGAATTTTAGTGATTGGGGCCACAAGAGGTATTTTTAAAAGTAGGGATAGATTATTTGAGCTATATGGAGAAAAACAATATAACCATTCCCCATCTTTCCTTGAACATGTAAAAAGTTATTCAAAAATTTTTAAAGCCGTGTGTATTATGGCTAAGTCTATGCATATCAAGGAAAAAATTGTCAAATCAAGCAATAAGATAAAAACCACTTGGAGTATTATTGGAAACGAGATTGGTAGTAATAATTTACGCGATTCTAAATATGAATTATTAGTTAATGAAAATAAAATAACCTCTGATAAAGAGGTGGCTAATGCATTTGAAAATTTCTTTCAAAATATTCCGGTTAGGTTGACTAAATCGCTGACTTCATCCCCGGCAGCAGCACATTCTATTTTAAAAGATACCGTTGATGAATGTAGTGTTTCGTTTCAATTTAAATATACTTCCTCATTGGAAATAGTTCGAACTTTTCGAGCATTGCACATTAAAAATACGGGTGATTTGTGGGGAATGTCTGTCAAAGTTATAAATAATATAATAGATGTGATAGCCCCTTATTTAGCTAGGTTATTCAATAAATGTGTAGATTTAGGTACTTTCCCAAATCTTATGAAGTATAGTAAGATTATACCGATTTTTAAATCTGGGGATAAAACAGACGTTAATAATTTCAGACCTATTTCTATTTTACCAACTCTCAGTAAAGTATTCGAAAAAATTATATTAAATCAAATGCTGATGCACTTCAACACTTGTAATTTACTCCACCCTGATCAATACGGCTTTACCAAAGGCCGTAGTACAACAGATGCTGGTGCTAGGCTTCTCAAACACATCTTTGAGGCCTGGGAGAATTCACAAAATGCCATAGGGGATTCTGTGACCTGTCTAAAGCATTTGACTGTGTTGAACACGAAACACTTCTACTTAAGCTCAGCCACTACGGTATCAAGAATAACTCACTTAACTTGATTGCGTCGTACTTAAAGGGTAGAATCCAATGTGTTAGCATAAATGATACCAAGTCATCGGGATCTCAATCTGTTATGGGTGTACCTCAGGGCTCGATTTTGGGCCCCTTCCTTTTTCTAGTATACATAAATGATCTGCCGTATTATATTAAGAAACATGCAGAGATTGTCCTGTTTGCTGATGACACTTCCCTTATATTTAAGACGAATAGAAATAAAATGAATTTTGACGACGTAAACAGTGCTCTATCTCGTTTATCACACTGGTTTACAACAAACAATTTGCTACTTAATGCTAAAAAAACTAAGTGTGTTGAATTTACACTACCTAATGTACGGAATATTAGTAAAAGCCTGAAATTAAATAATGAAATTCTAACTATGGAAACATCCACAGTTTTCTTGGGTGTCACCTTAGATTCTAAACTACAATGGGGCACCCATTTAACGGCTCTCGCGAGTAAGCTAAGTAGGTCAGTTTATGCGATTAGAAAGATAAGACAGTTTACCGATGTAGAAACTGCGAAACTTGTTTATTTTGCATACTTTCATAGCCTCATGTCCTATGGTATATTGATGTGGGGTTCAGCGGCTAACATTGGTTCTATATTTGTTTTGCAGAAAAGGGCAATCAGAGCCATTTATAAATTGAAATCACGTGATTCTCTGCGTGAGAAATTTAAAGATATAGGCATATTAACAGTAGCCTCTCAATTTATTTACAGCAATATTATATTTGTAAAAAACAACTTAGGTATGTTCAAGCAGAATAGTGATACGCATAATCATCTAACTAGAAACAGACATAATTTGGTGACGTCATCTTTTCGCTTAAGTAGGGTACAACGCTCTTATATGGGGCTCGGTGTACGTTTTTTCAATAAATTACCCAAGTCAATACGTGATTTACCTATCCAAATGTTTAAGAGATATGTGAAATCTCAGCTACTAGGCAAAGGATACTATAGCATAAATGAATATATTAATGACAAAGACGCCTGGAAGTTAGTGCCGCATCCAGTTCCGCGTAGGTTAGAAGATATTATGTAACTTTTCATGATTTTAAAAGATGTGCGAGGAGTTTCTTTCGGTTTTTCTTCTCCTCTATGACAAAGCACCTTTCCGAAAAGCTGGTAGATTAAAAAATGACGTGCATAAGTGTATCAGTGATACCTATATGAATAAAAGATTTTGATTTGATTTGATTTGATTTATTATATTAGGGACTTCAATATTTTGATATCTGATATGACGGTGGAAGTTCAATCGGTCGTCGAGAATGACGAATTTATGATTAATGTTTCTTGTTTTTGTTTTTATTTTTATTAAGTACAAAAATAGTTTTTGAAAGATAATTAAAACTGATACACGTTAATAAATTAAATATTTATTTAATCTTAATAATAATAATATTATGTCAAAAAAATATAACTTCTCACGCGGGTACAAAAGTACAAGCACCCTTTTTTTTGTAAATTGTGTTATTTGAAAATTATTGGCTTATTGTTAGTTTTGCTTAGCAACGCCATCTACTGAAGTAGCTTTAGTGTTGCTACTCGCCAATGGATGTCAGGAAAAGTCTATTGTAGCAGTTTTTCATTGCCTGAAAATACGGATAAAACGACATTTTCTAAAAATGAATCGCCCCCGAAAACTCCTGCATACTAAATTTCATGAAAATCGTTGGAGCCGTTCCCGAGACTGAGATTATATATGTCGGCATCTGGCCACGAATACAGAAGAAGTATTTAGATATGACGTATGAAAAAAGGGGACATTGACAGAAGATTAGGAAAATTCGAATTAGATTTTTCTACGAGGAGCTGAACCAGCATTTCCCACAATACGCCCACGTATCGATATAAGGATGAATCCTGAGAAGGAAGACGACATCTCTCCGTTATCAGAAGTGGGATCGGTGTTGGTTCAGAATGATAATGATGATAGGGGAAATAGCGATTGGCAAACCCTGTTTGAACAACAAAATGAAAACATGCGTACACTGATTGAGTCTATACAGGTAACTAAGCCGAGCTCTTTGTATGATTTACCCGAGTTTGATCCTGAAAAGCTCGACGCTGACGCGAGTGCATGGTGCGCAACAGTAGACCTGTGTTTTTCCGAAAATGCTCCTCACAGTGGTCAACTAGTTTTGGCAATAAGTAAGGCATTAAAAGGGGCGGCATCGACGTGGCTATCACAGATAGCATACCAAGGGATTACATGGAACGACTTCAAGGTACTTTTTACAATGAGATTTGTGTCTACTGAAACCTTGGCAGGGACTCTGATCAACCTTCGTAATAATAAACCTGGTGAAAAAGAATCGTTGGTTTGTTACGCAAATCGATTAATGACTTCACTAACTAATCGATGGAAGGACGTGAATAAAGAAGAAATTGCAATAGCGACTGTACTGGCTCATATATCTCAATTTGATACACAATTACAACGTTTGGCATTCACGAATGACATATCTTCAAGGAATAAGTTGCAGCAAGAACTTAGCGCTTTTGCATACTTGAAACGCAAGACTATCTCGAGTGAATCATCAAATATACTTGGTTTCAAGCGAATGAAACCGACAGTGATAAAATGTTTCAACTGCGGTAAAGAGGGTCATAGGCGAATGGAGTGTAGAAGCAGATCCGGCGGCGCGAATAGACGACCTATGATGTCGGCTACGACAAGTCAAGCATCTCAGCAGTCGGTATCGAAACAGGTGGTGTGTTTCAAGTGCGGTATGCCGGGTCACATTGCAGTTAGATGTAGTATGAACGAGAGCAATCAAAATAATGAAAGAAAGAGCATAGTAAAAAATGAGCGACGGGTAGATGTATGTGTTGTACAATTACCATCGGGTGTATTAGAGCATAAAGGTAATGTTATTAAATTTTGTTATGATTCTGGCGCTGAATGTTCTCTAGTCAGAGAGAGTTTTTCAGTTAAATTTCATGGTAAGCGAGTTAAAAATGTTGTCACGATGACTGGTATAGGGCAGGCTCGAGTATGCAGCACTGAACAGGTTTTATGTTTTGTAACGATTAACGATCATCCTCTTGAAATTTTATTTCATGTTTTAGCTGATATTTATTTACAATATGATGTTATGATAGGTCGTGAAATTTTGAAGCAAGGTTTTTCTGTGACTATGACAGCCACTGACTTTTCGTTAAATAAAATTCTTTGTGTCAACTCAGTAAGTGATAAGAATTCTAGGCAGCCTAATCTAAGCTCAGTTATGACTGATGTGACAGAAACGGATAAAGAAAATTTGTTACAATTACTACACCGATATTCCAAGTTTTTTATTGCTGGTTTCCCCATGACACGAGTGAACACAGGTGAGCTAAAAATTAGATTAATTGATCCGCATCGCACGGTGCAACGGCGCCCCTATAGGATGTCAGCGGAGGAGCGTAATGTAGTTCGCAACCGTGTGAAGGAACTGTTAGATGCGAATATTATCAGACCTAGCTGTTCTCCATTTGCAAGCCCAGCTCTTTTGGTGAAGAAGCGTGATGGTTCCGATCGTATGTGTATAGACTACCGCGAACTCAATAGTAACACTGTCGCCGACCGTTATCCACTTCCCTTGATATCTGACCAAATTGCGCGTCTTAATGGGGCCAAATATTTCTCGCAATTAGATTGCGCTAGCGGTTTTCATTTAATTCCAGTCAATGCAGATTCTATAGAGACCACTGCTTTTATAACACCGGAGGGCCAATATGAATTCTTAACCATGCCATTTGGATTGAAGAATGCTATCTCCGTATTTCAAAGAGCTATTATGAACGCTCTAGGTGATCTAGCTCATGATTATGTAATTGTTTACGTAGATGACGTATTGATCATCTCTCCTGATATAGAAACTGGTTTAATGAGGCTTAATGCCGTGTTGGAAGCGTTGACTAAAGCTGGCTTCTCTTTAAATCTTAAGAAGTGTGCCTTCCTTAAGACAAAGGTAGAGTTTTTAGGATTTGAGGTTGAAAATGGTCAGATTAGACCCAATCGCAGGAAGCTTGAGGCATTCACAGCTCTACCGCCTCCAAATTCTGTGACACAATTGAGGCAGTTTATTGGACTAGCCTCATATTTTCGTCAATTTGTACAAAATTTCTCTCGCATTATGGCCCCTTTGTACCGGTTGACTTCGTCAAGAGGGGAACTGATATGGAACTCCGAACATGAAGCAATTCGTCAAAATATTATTTCAATTTTGACTGAACACCCAGTTTTAACGATTTATGATCCACAACTCCCGGTTGAGCTTCATACCGATGCAAGTAGTTTGGGTTACGGTGCAATTCTATTCCAAATTACTAACAATGGTAAGCGCTGTGTAGTAGCTTACTTCAGCAAGCGAACATCACCAGCTGAAAGTAAATATAACTCTTATGAACTTGAAACACTTGCAGTGGTAAATTCTATTAAGCATTTCCGACAATACCTGCATGGTAGGGAATTTACCGTTGTAACGGATTGTAACTCCTTAAAATCATCCCAAACAAAAAAAGAGTTGACACCCCGGGCGCATAGATGGTGGGCTTTCCTTCAATCCTTCGATTTTAAAATTGTGTACAGGGAGGGAAAGCGTATGTCTCACGTAGACTTCTTTTCACGTAACCCATTGCCATCAGATTTAAAACTCACAGTCCCCCGTGTAGAGCTAAAGCAGATAAATGTTACAGAAATTTCGACCAACTGGCTTCAGGCTGAGCAACAACGTGACGATGAAGTTTCAAAAATCATAAGTGATCTAGAGAATGGTCAAATGGATGAACATCTGGCTCAAACGTACATACTTCGTTCAGGTATCCTTTACCGTAAGATTCAACGTAAAGGTAGGTCGAAATGCTTACCATTCCTACCTCGCACTCTCAGGTGGTCTGTGATCAACAATTTTCACGACTCTATTGTTCATCTTGGTGTCGAAAAAACACGAGAAAAGTTGTTTGATTATTATTGGTTTCCGGGAATGACGCGGTATGTAAAGAAATTTGTAGATAGTTGTGTGACATGTAAACTCGCTAAATCTCATTCTGGAAAAATTCAGGTCGAATTACATCCAATCCCAAAAGTAGCAACTCCATGGCATACGATCCATATCGATGCTACCGGTAAATTGAGCGGAAAGAATGACAAAAAGGAGTATATCTTCGTTTTAGTTGACGCGTTCACTAAGTATGTCTTACTTTACCATTCAATGAATATAGACTCTATGAGTAGTATTCGCGCGGTAACTCAAAGTGCGGCTCTTTTTGGAGCTCCAACTCGCATCATTGCCGATCAAGGAAGATGTTTCGCTAGTAGAGATTTTCGGGATTTCTGTGAGAGCAAAAATATTAACTTACATCTTATAGCAACTGGTTCATCTCGCGCTAATGGACAGGTAGAGCGTACAATGGGAGTCCTGAAAGGGATGTTAACTGCCGTAGAGACGAGCGATAGATCTTGGCAAGATGCTATAGGTGAGGTTCAGCTGGCAATAAATTGTACGGTAAATCGTGTTACGAAAGCTTCGCCTCTCGAGCTACTTATAGGTAGAATTGCAAGGCCTTTATCGTTGATGTGTAACGACGAAGACACTACAGTAGATATTGAAGATATCCGTAAAGTCGCAACTGAAAATATTCAGAAATGTGCCCAGTATGACAAGGTCCGATTTGACAAAACAAAAGCATCGATTACCAAATTTTCCGTCGGTGATTTTGTATTACTGGAAAACGAGGAACGTAATCAATTAAAATTGGATCCGAAATTCAAAGGTCCTTATAAAATAATAGAGGTTTTAGATGGTGATCGTTATACGTTGAAGGCTTTAGACTCTAAAAGAATGTACAAGTATGCACATGATAGATTAAGGAAGATGCCTGTAGGTCATGTACCATTTGAGGAGGATTTCAATGATACGATGAATGAGGAGGATTCCCACGAGGATGAGTAAAAGATATTGGTAACTCGAGTAAGAAACTTTATCGCCAGTGCACCAGTGGCAACTACGTAATCGTAGCCCGGTAGAAATCGGCATCTCTTGGGGCAACTCAAGTAGTCCGTGGGTGTGCGACGCGCGTTTTGCTCTGGTGCAATGGTAGGGGTGTGCTACGATTCACTTGGTGGGTATGTACAGCAATGAAGATTGCTGGTCGGTTGTATGAGCCGTGAAGACTGTTGGTCGGCTGTGGGAGCCGTGGAGGATTAAGGGTCTTACTCGAGTACATCCAGATATTCTTTAGAAGTTTTATTGTTGCTTTTATTAATTGAGACGTGGTACATGGCTCAGGATATTAAACCTAGAATTCTAAATTAAAGTTCATGATTTAGCATATAAAAGCTGGAATTATTTTAATTTTAAATTAAATTTCAAACTCTTTATATTTACTTTGTTTTCTTTAAGAATCATGCTATCCCCAAATTATAGAAAATAGATCCAGAGATTGGGTTAGTATAAAATTGCCATCCCTATGATTTGATATGTCATATGTTTTGACGTAAGTATTAAAATCTGTCGAAGTGACAACTGACAACAATTATTAACTTAAAGGAAATAAAATTTTGTAATGACATTCTCCCACCGTGTTGCTACGGACCACTCTTCTACAGACCCACATCTAACTTCAATAAAATTGAATTTGAAACATTATGTTCGATACAAATTACAAATTTCTTGATGCCTATCTGATAAGTTCTGATATAAATTGTTTAACCAGTATGTTCGGTTGACTTCGTAGTAAGCTTGCCTTGATAAAAGCTCTTTACCTGTAACAGCCATGACTGTTTAAATTGTCTGAAGGTCAAATTGTTATAGTAGGGATCAATGGCGGTAAAGCCGCATGACAATGCCTAGTGACACATGGGGTAAAACGCTTGGCGGATCCCGTGTGGTGTGACAACGCTCAATGGAAAGGTTGGGGGATCGAGGGAGGTTCGATGTTTTATGTGTGCTAAGCAAAGTGATGAATTTGTTGACTTAAGAGTAATTTGATGATACTCTCAGCTTTGAGTTTAATGATGATGATCAACCTCCAGCCATTTTTCTGTGTTGAACTCTGACATTAAGTGTACAAATCCAGGATGGATATTGATTAAACTGTGTAAATACTGGTTAGACAATAACAAAAGTGGTTGAATACTGATTGGTAAGAACGGTTTAAAATATTTTGAAGGTGGAAGCAATACTCGATACCATGTGGTTTATCTTTTAAATAAAAGTTGAGCAGTAGGTATGTGCTGATACTACTGATGCGAGAGTGTTTAATGTCCTTTCGTTAAGTAATTGAAGAATGAGTTTGTTTCTTTATTAGATATGGTTGATGTGATAATTGTACAATTTCATCTGGTGTTAAGAGCATACACCCTCACAAACACACACTTCCCTTACTTCTTGAAGTCAGAATTGGCCGAGTGCACTCTTGAGTCAGTTCTCTTGTTGGCTTTCGTAGAGCAACATACACACGAGGACGTGTGTTAGCAGGATGGCAGTGTCGGCATCTGGCCACGAATACAGAAGAAGTATTTAGATATGACGTATGAAAAAAGGGGACATTGACAGAAGATTAGGAAAATTCGAATTAGATTTTTCTACGAGGAGCTGAACCAGCATTTCCCACAATACGCCCACGTATCGATATAAGGATGAATCCTGAGAAGGAAGACGACATCTCTCCGTTATATATAATATACAAGAATTGCTCTTTTAAAGGTATTACATAGATAAAATATGAGTTTCATGTACATGATATTGTTTTAATATGTTCTCATCTGAAATTAATAAACCACACATATTATTATCATTTTAACTATTATGAAACTAATACTATGATAAAAATATCAACGACCAAAAAGATAGTCCAATTCCCCCAACACTGGAGAGTGTTGCTGTCTCCAATTTTAATTACCCCATTTTGCCATCAGATTTTGTGAGCTTAGTACAAGTTTTTCTTGACATGTGGCGTAAAGTAAACGCACCTTTATTAATTTTTTTATGGGACCAAAGCTTTTCTCTTTACTGACGCTAGATGGCTCTGCTTTGGTCTCATACTTTTAGTTTGTGAGCTTACTTTACGCCGCTGTTATGTCAAATAAAATTCGTACTAAGCACACAGGTAGACTTCATTAAATTACAATTTACTTGATTATAAAAGTCACATAAAAAGTAACTTTATTGATAAGAACAGCAATACGCATTAATCTTTCAACATTTATGCATTTTAAGAAGGTTTCTAAATGAGGGGAAGTTGTAAAAGTTTTTCAACAAAAGTGTGAATGGCTTTCCTTCTCTCTAACTTCCATGGTGTACTGTCTAAAATTGTTTTAAGAAATCTGTGGTTAACATTTTATATTTATCTGTAGCCTTAGTTCGGATACATGTACCATACTATAAGCATTTCATTCATTCAAAGACAGTCACTCACTCTAGATTTCCTTGTTGTCACTGGTCAAAATTCATTCAATAATCATTTCAGCCACAGACTCACAGAGTAAAATATAAATAAATTAGTGTCAGTTAATATGCCATGTATGTGAGACGTGTGTTCATTGTGTATTTGTGTTGAACGGTTTTGTTTGTAATATAAAGTTTTGAGTGTTAAAAACTATGTGGTAAAAATATAGTGTATATCGTATATAATCAAAGCGTCCGGTGCCTTCCTAGTCGTAAAATAAGTGTCTGGATTTCATAAATGCACCATTGATTAGTATGGTGTTGTATGCCGCGCGTTCACAAAGTAATTTTTAGTGTGATACTTAATAATTACTTTCGATTTCACGATTCGGTGACGTCTCCATGAGATGTCGGCGAAGTGCTAAGGTGCTTTAGACGATTTCGTGGGAATCCAATGGATTTTTAGGTAAGAAAATGTGTAGCTATGTGAAGCATGGCGGAGATGGAATGTGCCGGTGCGCTGGGCCATTGTCATCAACGACGGCGGTTCCGGGAGGACAATGGCTCGCAGACCCTTCGTGACAACCCAGTCATGGCATGTATGAATATTTGATCGTCAAGCCAGACTAGGAGCTCCACAGCGGCCGGCGGACAGCCACCCGACACTCGAAGTCCGCGGTCCGCGCCGCCGGGGTCAATGACGCTGCCGCTCAATCACGGTTTCCTCTTATCACCCAAATTAAAACTCAATACAATTTTATGCTTGTTTTCAATTATAAATTGATTGTGCATATCAGGGCTTGGTTTAAAAAGTACTCTGAGTTAGTGTGTATTTCGTCCTGAATTAATATTGTAGATAGCAATAATTAATTGCATATTCCGGTAAAGATGTTCAAATTCAATAGAGGTATGTTATCCAATACATATAAGTATTCATACTTAGCAATTTAAAGAATTCTTGATTACAATATATTATGATCCATTGTGTTGTCAAGTTCTGGTGATAAAACCAAACAGAATGATATCATTTTAAATGAACTGAATAACAGTTTGAGTATTTATAAATTATTATATTAAATCACTTTTTAAATTAAACAATTACTTCAGTAGTATATTAACAACTTGCTGGAAAAACATTGTTTAGCTCAGGATTTAGGTTTGGATCAGAAATACTTGTAATCACTTGAAACTCATTCAAAGTCATTGAATGATAAATTTTAACATTATTTTTTATGATAAAACTAGCTTTGCGCGCGTGTCAAGAAGTGAAACGTAAACGTGAAGTAACAATGAGTTGTTTAACATGTATGACACATTCCTGGTGCAAGAATAAATAAGAAACAGTTCCAAAATTTAAAAGATACTAACAATAAGAGGAACCAACTGTAAAACCTATGACCCTTTTCAAACCTCCAACTATAAATATAAAGTTATATCAATATTTACGTACATAATTATTATATTGATATTTCTAACAATAAATTGATATCAATCGATAGATTCTTTACAAACTTATAAAAGGACCAAAACATTGTTACTTTTATTATGGAGTAATTCAAATACGCATCATAATTGATCTTCCCATGGGAATGAGATGTTTTTCTGTGGTAAAAAGTAGCCTGTATATATAGCCTCCTTCCTATTTCCTTACAAAAAATTATACCATAACATCGCTCCATTACAACGTGAAAGATGGACAAACAAACACACTTTAGCATTCATAATATTAGTATGGAAAACATGAAGAATTCAACTAGGTATGCTGGATTTATATAAGAACATGAAATTTGCCGAATCATACTTATCCGACGCTGGACACAACTTGTTATTGGTGTGCGAGTGAACCAGTGTGACTGTGAAAGCTCGCTTGTGACAAAATATTGTGCATCATTATTACATGTTCTGCTCTAGCATGATATTTGCTTCAAGTTGTTGCACGCAGTAAGAACGCTATGCTTAACTTGTTTTGTTTGCTCACACCAGCCCTGGGAGCCGCGCCGCCTGCGAGATGATGGTGGAGACCATGCTCGAGTCCTCACAGGACTTTGGTGAGTTCATGTTTGCTTTACATGTGCTTGCATTTTATTGTTTATTCACATTACAAGGTGTGCCTACTGCCTATACTACGTAGTGATAAATTAACAAGTGTACATTAATAGTTGTTGATTTTATATGAGCTGCCTCATAATGCAGTGAACTTTGCATTGCACTTACATCTAGGAACTAATGCCTTTTTGTAGAATCCTTATATTGCATGCTATATTGCATTGTTTTATTGTAAAAATATATAAACATTGAACTATAACCTCAGTAACGCCACAGCTATATAGTGGCAACACACACACACTCGCACACACACACATACAACTATTAGAGACAGTATCAGAACTGTTGTTTTCATAACCCATTGTTCCTATTTTATCCTATTAGCTACAGACTTGCCTGCTGTAAAGTGTGGTGAAAAATAATACATACATTGTTTTACCTGGTAACATAACATAATAATGTACCATTTTGACAAAAAAACCTGTCACTGATTCTTTACTGACTTTTAACATCATTTCTTCATTGATTTTTTGAAATTATTTATTAGGTGGGCCAGTAGGCAACTATCACCATGTGCCACCGGATGGTGGCATGGATGGATATCCATCTGGCCAATACAGAGTTCAGGGAACTGCAAACATCCTTACCACCATGCGGATGCCAATGAGACATGTAATTTTGTTGGTTAGAATTCATAAATGTGCAAGATTTTCAATGAGGCATAAACTTACTTTTGAATTACATTGTTGATGTGAAGGAATGAACCGACAAAGAAACTGACCAATGCATATTATCTTACCTCAGTATTGAACATCACTTGAATTATTAGTCAGCAATAAACATCAGCGTGCAACTTGGTTAGGTTAGGTGAATCTAACCAGTTTTACACCGGTGAGGTGTGAGGTGGAAGAGTTATAAATTCAGTTAGTTTTTGCGCACAATCACCTTAATGTCAGTTTGTAAACAACGGGCATATAATTAAATATTTTTAGTGGTTGGTTTCAATTTCCCTCCGTTGACAAAATGTACTGAATGTTGATTGGGACACAAAGTAATACTGAAAAATGAAAAAAAAAATGAAAAATGTTTTTATTGATTCATAGATTACATTAGGTATATGCTTGTTGCAAAGGTCCCTGTACTAGGTGTAAACCTGTGCTACTGGGTACCCCGCTCATCCACCAACACGAAATACAATGAATCACTTATACAATTCTAAACAATTTTAACAAAGCAAAATAAATGTGGCGTGTGTATAAGTGTGTTGCGTAATAGTGTGAGTGTGTGTGTGTGTGTGTGTGTGTGTATGTGTGTGTGTTGTTAGAAGCTTCCTTGAAATATATTTACTCAAATAAGTCATACATAACTTAATGGATGGTAAGAGCTATCTACTTGCCTAGTTCCTACAGACACCAAAACCACCCATGAATGTATAGCTTTGTTTCCAGTTGGTCAATAGTTTCACCTTTACTTTAACACGTCTCTTCTAAATTTCACTTCAGTCACAGTGTGATAGTCGTCAAAACCAAACTGCACCTACAACATTTTCCAAGACATTAGCGATAGTTACAGAATGCCATTAGAGACTTTTTAGGGTTCCGAAGTAAAATCGGAGTTTCGTGATGTCCGTCCGACCGTCCGTCCGTCCGTCCGTCCGAAGCAAAGCGCCGAGACCCTTAGTGCTAGAAAGCTGTAATTTGGCATGGATATACATATTTATTAAAACTCTAGAATCGTAGAATAAAATATTAGAAAACAGTTTTTTTCAGGGACCTCCCCTACAGGTACATAACGTAAGGATGAATTTTTTATTCGTCGCGTACCCTATAGTTAGAGTCAAGTGTGGGGACACCCCCCCCCCACCCCCTCCCCAACGGTTGGAGTACTTAGAGTTGGACAAGTGAAAAAATTCCCAAAAATAGGTTATAATTATAATGAATTTACAAGGAAAACTATAACGGTTATATTAGCATAATGAGGCTATATTAGCTTAATTAGTATTAGTCGATAAACGTACTACTTCGGAACCCTACATTGCGCGTGGCCAGATCCCCTGACACGCACTTGTTTGCTATCTTACAGTAGTTTAGACCGCTCGGCGCTAAATACTGACCGGTCTGTCAACAACATTCACACATACTGAAGGCTCCGTCCAGGGTCTCGACATTATTTCAACCAGAGACCATCCTTCACAAAACTTCCTTCGACTTGTCCAGGCATGGCGAACGGTGCCTTGCCGCAATGGAAGCGCGAGCTGCTGCAGCGCCGCGCGGCGCGGTCGCGGCCCCCCGCCAGCGCGCCCCCCGCCCCGCCGGTGCCCCCCGCGCCCGCCGCGCCTGCACACGACGAGGACGACGAGGAGCTGCGCTACGGGCCCGGCATCGTCAAGCGGCTCAAGTCCCGCTACTTGAGCCTGGCGCTCCGCGACGCCCCGCGTCGCCGCCCCTCCGTGCTGCGCCGCGCCACCTCGCTCGAGCACCTGCTGGACGAGCGGCCGCCGCCCGCGCCGCGCCCCTGCGCCCGCGCCGCGCGCCCCGCCTCGGTCGCCGCGCCACCCTCGGCCGCCGCGCCGCCCGTCGGGCCCACCCCGCGCCGCGACTCCGTGAAGCGCGCGCGCTCCGTCGACGCGCTCAGCCGCCTGGACTCCCGCGACGACCACCCTCCGATCCCGCCCAAGCCGCAACCGCAGCCTCAGCAGCGGCAGCCCGCACCGCCGCCGCCGCCCCCGTCGCCCCCGCCGCCGCTCGCCCGGGCCGCTCGGCCTCCCCGACGACCGACGCCACTGCTGCGCGAAACCGAGCGTCCACCCCCCGACGTCGTTCGCTCGGCGCTTCGGAAGTTCGAGTCGGCGCCGCCGCGACGGCCGGCCCCGGCGGCGCGCGTTTCCGCCGTGCTGCGCGGGCTCGAGGGGCAGCCCCGGAGCTCCACGCCGGAGCCGCGCGGGCGCTCCCCGAGCCCCGCCGCCGCAGACCTCTCCGCCATCGTCGAACCGGAGGCCGGCGAGCCGTCGCCGGAGGCCAAGCCGGTATCGCGCGCCGCCCTCGAGGGGATCGCCCGCGCGGGCTCGACTGTCCGCTACGCGTTCGAGGCGCCGCGCGGCGGGTCCCACCTGCCGCCGCTGGCCGCCACCAACCCGGTGCTGCTGGGCCGCGCGCGGCTGTCCCCCTCCCCGCGTCGCGTCGGCGTCATCCGCCCGATGCCGTCGCCCGCCATGGACTGCGGCGCGCCCTCCCCGACGCCCTCCGCCGACGAAGACTCCGAGAAAGTGGTCGACGAGACGCCTAGGATCCTAACCCCGCCGCCAGCAGAATCCGAGCCGACGCCGGCCCCTCGCCCCGAGAGAAAGGAGCCGCCGCCCTCGGCCCTCGTCGAGCCGATTCCCAGACCGGCCCCGGACTCCGCGAGCGACTCGACGTGGCAGGAGTCCGACTCGGATGCCTCCGGCGGAGTGGACCAGGACGACACGCCTGAGCCGGAGCCGGAGCCGAAGATGAAGCCGCAGCCGCAGCCGCTGGTGAACGGGCACGCGGAGCGGCCGCTTAAGCCCGCGCCGAAGACGAAGACCGGCTTCTCGCGGATCGGCGCCGCTGACATCGAGCGCGCGTGGACCGGCGCCGGCGACAAGAGGAGTGCGGGGGAAACGAAGGAGAAGAAGGAGAATGGTGAAGTGAAGTGTGCAGTGGGTGTGTGGGGCGCGGGCGGGGGCGGCGCGCGGCGCGGCCGGGGCGCCCCGCCGCCCGCCGCCACCTCGGTCGTGTTCAACTTCTCGGGGCGCAAGGAGGTGCCCGACTACATCGAGAACGACGGCATCATCCTCCGCGCCAGCCGCCGGAACAGGTTCAAGGTAAGCTTCACACATAATATCACCGTTTTGATCCAGTTTTACTGTGTGACGTATTTAGAGACGTTCATTTCTGTGAGGCTGCTGTGGACAAACTAAGTCGTTAGTACATGTTGCGTCGCGGGACCTAAGATGAAATTAGCACGCCTTAAGTCGCGATATCCGCACTTACACTTCATGGAGTGTAACAACTATAAATAGATTAGTTAGAAACTTAATTGATTGCCCGTTATACAAACGTCCGCGGATCGAAGGACGAATGAAATGGCAGTGAAAGTGATACAGGAAATTAAACAATAGATGATCGGCGCGATTTGCCTACTTTGCTTCACGACGATCGTAGAAAACTCCGTTTCGAAGACGTTGTGTCAAGTGACTCGATAACGTATCGTGTTCCCTCGGCCACGGTTAATCGGCGATGCTGCGGCGGTCGCGCCTGACGACCGCGACGCGACGGTCCGACCGCTCGCACATCGATGATCGATTGTGTAACAGGTGATATGTAAACATAAAAATGTTTTCTACAAACAGTGAAAGTTGGTCAAAGCGGGCGCCCGGGCGGCCGGGCGCGGTGAAACCGAGCGGCCGATGGAGGCGTACGTCGTGCTGGACGATGGGGCCACTCTCGGTTTCGGAGATGGTCGAAAGTGCACCCGGTGGAATGTTAACGAGCTATAAACGACCGCGCCGTCCGACGGCCCGGTGCCGCGGTGATGCAATCGAACTCCATTTTTTATTGAACCTCTCCATACGCTTTATCACATACCTACTCCTATTTCGCTTTCAACACTCATCGAGTAGTCATTATAAACTGACGACGTCGTTACTTCCTGCTTGACATTCGATAAGGACCTTACGAAAGTCCTCATTACCAGCAGACGTGACGTTCAGGGTGTATGGAAAGCAATCGTCGGCGCCGTCGTCGATCGCATCTCTTTATAACAATATTGATTCAATAAGTTTTATTGAAATATGAAAAAATTCTCCGTGAGTTTCTGGCAACTTCTTCGTCACTCATTCCACAGGAATTTGTGGAATTAATGACAATCCTAGCTAAACTTTTAAGTGCTTGTAAAAAGGTTTTTGCATTGATATTTTTTTCTATTTTCGTTTCTATTCTCGTTTCTATTCTCGTTCTAGTTTCGCTACAAAACAAACAAATAATGGCTAGACTGGTTTGGTACAAACATTTTTTTTTATCCTGTCCGGGCGCTCTCGGGCCCGGCCCGCGGGCTAAATAAAAGCATCCCCTGGCAATGCTCGCCAGAGACTTTGTTCGGTACAAACATTAATTATCAAACACCCAAATGTCTACCCCGATCAGGAATCGAACCTTGAGCCGTTTGGTTCCATGGAATCCGTTATACTAGAACGGGTTAAAAATTCACCCCATCGAAACCATATGTTTTCGGTGCAGCCTCGCGTGTCCTATAAGGCTGTAACTCGATCCGTTTAGTGTAAGTAGAGTCGAATTTTAATTCGGTGCGTCTGCTGGAACGAGCCGCCCGACACAATGGATGATTAAAAAATAGCGGAGCGGGGGGAGGGGGGACCACCTGCCGCCGGCCGGCGCGGCGGCGCTCTCTCGCCTTTTTGTCGTATCAGGCCATTGTGTGGAGCGCACCGGCTCGCCGCGGCCCTGCCTTGAACCCGCGAACCTTTCTAACATAATATTCCCATTCAAGACATGCTAATCTCCAGGTTGGCAGCTAAAAGCCAACCAGACAAAGTACCTCGACGAGAACTGCCAGCATACACCAGCAGTAAATAAGTTTCAATATACCCATACTTTTTTCCTGAAAGCTGATAGAAGACAACTACGGAATGATCCTTCCATATGCATCCATCTAGTAATCGATGGACAAAGCTGTATAAACGTTGCTTAGTTCTTTCTTTCTTTCTTCTTTCTTTCTTCTAGTTCCGAGCCCCACCTCTATCTCCGAGCATTAGGCAAATGCGGCACCGACAATTGATTGATAACTAATATCATCTGCCCTCGAATGACGTGTGGGATGTGCACATCCATAAGCCGCATGAGCACCGACCGCGACAGCTCGCTAGGTCATTAGCAATCTCCTTGCTCAATTTCTTTTCAAACAATATTGATCGACCTTACCACATTACTATCAAGGCTACACATTCACCTTCGTCATATCTTATCTTTGTCCAAGTGAGATGACGCGCAAGATTGATGGTATGATCTGATGTTCTTGTTTAGAACAACTGAATCGGGCTTTCCAAATCCACTCTTTCTATACGTGTTGGACGCTTATTACATATGTAGTTTTTAGCCAATAAAATTAAACTAAATTAAAATAACACAAACGGACATTTTTAATAAGCAGAAAGATAAGACCTTTCATTAGGTTTAAATAATTGTAGCACTACTTGCATAGAATTTTACGCTGATTATACCACGCTGTAATAGATTAGATACATATGTACATGTACGTATATATACATATTGTACTGAGTATTATTATGGAGGACTAGTTGACTCGGCGAACTTCGTATCGCCTAACAAACTATTTTTTTCTAAACTAAAAGTAGCCTCAGTTACTCCTTGTTACATCAGCTATCTGCCAGTGAAAGTCCCGTCAACATCGGTCCAGCCATTTCAGAGATTAGCCGGAACAAACAGACAGACAAAAATTGTAAAAAATGTTGTTTTGGTATATGTACCGTGTATACATCCAAATGCACTTAGTAAAAAGCGGTTATTTTAATATTACAAACAGGCACTCCAATTTTATTTATTTGTATACATATTAATTATTCATTTTCAAGAAACCAGGAAAGTGAAATCGATTAGAACGCATGTATTTATGTATTTACGCCAAAATAGAACCAACATTTTCATCACATACTAATATTATTAACATTTTATGTAACAAACTACTTTCCAGTTTAACTTGATGTAAAACAGCCGAATCAAAGTGGCTGTCTCAAATAATTTTTAAAATTATATTTTGTTTAATTAATTCCATTGATTTCGTATTCCTTTTATTCACGTTTCAAGGTTATAATGTAAAATTAGCCGGAGGAAACCTCGCAATCTTTGATATCATATACACGTGGCTCTTGACGATTACAGTGCCGATATCTTTTTATCATTATTGACCATATTAGATACAAACTTGGCACGCAGTAGAGAGTCATACTCGAATCGCCTCGTTAGCAGACATAAGCGAGTTATGATTTTGCTTTCCTCTTTGATGAAACTGTCCATTGATCGTTCCCTCTGAACATAAAAGTGGGTGTTATCTGAGATAATGTGTGCATTATCGCTCGGTCCGCGCTCCGCAGTCCCCGAACACCCCGAGTGGCGATCACTTGACGAGACGGGTGCTCTTGCGTTCGAGCACCTCGAGTGTAGCTCGATGTGGTTGGAGGAGGCGGTCGGCGGTGGGTCTCCGCAGTGTTTTGTATTACTGCGAGTGGAATGTGATCACGTTATAATATTTATCGAATACCAACGCTGCGGCATGATAACACCAAATCACACCAATGAGTTTGTTATGTCGTCGTGACTCGCTTACTTATCGTTTGCTAATCTGTATTTACTTTACGAATGTGTAACGTAATGTTGGAACGAAATGATAAGTTGAATAATTAATATGATAGTCTTTCTTCCTCTCCCAACTTTACCTTTACCTTATAAGTCATAACACTAACAAACAATAGGAAGCCAGCCATTAGATTACGGTTTTAATTTAATCGATTAACTACTTTAATTATTTTTAAACTAAAATTTGTATGTTGACTTTATTGATCCGGAACTGAGAAACAAGAGTTCGTCTTTCAATAAGTAATAACTGTATTTGCATCACGTAACACTCATCTCTGGCAGGTTGGGACGTTTTACTGTACTCGACTACAATCTAAAGTTATCCATTAGAATAAAGAGAACCAATGTATGGTGTGTTATCGATCCAAAGCTGGCTAGGTCTCCACAGCAGTCGCTAGACTGTAGGTATAGAGTCGGTGTCGCGTCGTGCGTGAATCAGACTCCGGCCTTAGGGTGGCATGACGCAGTGTTGTAATTTGGATGCGAGGGCGAGGGTGCCCGCTGCCTGCTGCCTGCTGTGCCTGGGGTGCCTGGGGTGTCGGCGAGCGGCAGACACATGAATGAACTTGAAGTGCCATTTCAAAGAGCTCGCCCGGAAAGTGGAAATGTACATAGTGGAATTAGTGAACCCGTCTATTTCCCTTTTAAGTGCAGTAGTTGGTAGTACTCGAGCTTTACATAAATTGGAAACGCTGCACTGTCTTGAATCGAAAAAGTTAATTAATTTCGTGTTTGCTTTAACTTTGGCAGAAGAAAATCTTCCAATCATTCCGCTTAGCCAAGCCATGCTCTGACATTTTATGTTCAGAACAAAATATATGAATGTAATAGAAACATTCGATAGCGTGATTCAGTTGTGGGCTCTGTTGTAGACACCTTTGATGTATAGTAGTGCAATATCGCAACTAAGCAATTTTTCTTTATGTTAGACTGAATCGATTCTAAAGCTAAGTTTTTTGCTACGTCGCTGGTGTCTTCTACGAATTCCATTTGCGGTATAAATAAGCGGGCTTGAGTCATGAATCATGTTCTTCGCGCGAACCGAAAGTACTCGCGAATGTCTTCTGGTGCTCCAAGTGCACTAATTTGCATTTTACCAATAAAAGGATTTAAACCATTGCACTATTATTACTAGCGTCTAATGGTGATGTGTAGAATGTCAGTGCTTCCGTTTTACTATCTAAATCTGTTAGTGAAATTTCATTAGCTTAAAGCTATAGATACTACGTATTTATTATCTAGAGATATTATCCCATAATTTAACAATTTTTGGATTTCAGATATAAAGTATATTGTTAAAATTTTATTTCTAAATAAAAACTTCTTTTTTACACAATTTATCTTCTGAATCAGCAAAGTTGTCACGGTATTAACTTATTTACTATCGCTCATTTGGTTACGAAAGCCGGCGAATGTTTTGGTCAGAGGCAGTGGTGGCAGCAGCCGCAGGCGCCAAGGTCAGTAGATTCATAGTGAATGTTCGTTTTTCCGCCCGAGCGTGATGCAGCAAGACTCTCGTTCAGCGGAACAGCCGCGTCTTTTACTACTTTTTAGTCTCATTACCCAACCTTGAAATTACTGAGAACACTAACTTTTTCAATAAATATTTCAATAGTAAGAAGCCTCACGTTATGCTCCGTGCAATCTCAACAGAAGAGATGTGAGAGTTTTCGCACGGGTTTTAGCAGAACCTTTTCAGAATATGTGTACTATACGCCTAATTGTATATGCTCCTGTGAATAAAACGCTCAGTACACAGCTATCGGTGTACAATAAAGTTTTAATCGTATAACGATACCTCTATGTTACTTTCTCTTTGAAACTTTTTTACGCACGCGTTGTATAAATTTCCCTGACAATTATTCGTTACGAACGTATCGAGAGACGTGAGAAGCGTATCTGGTGATCTGGCCCCATCACGCAGCGCTACTAGAGGCTGTTACCTAACTTGGAACGTTGTTATTATGTTGAAGCCTTTTCTGTAGACGAATTCCGCATTCAATGGAATGTGTCTACCGGTAAAAGATCGTGTCATGATTCTCATAGAACTCGATAACAGCGCACCTGCTTCGCCTTTGGAAAGTGATATAAGCAATGTTTTCGATTTTTAAAAAGTTTTCCCTACTTAGAGCCACGAGGAAAGCCTCTTCGGTATTCAGGGGCAATAAGCAATTTGCTGCTTACTTGCCAATAAAGTTCAGATAAGCGACGATCACAGCGCTTTCTTGGAAGCATTCAGCCAAATAACTGTAAGTATTGAGTGTGTTGATAGCATCATCGCGGTGACGTCGACCGGCCGTACATTCGATTTCGTTGTGCCGCTTTTTATGACTTTAATGACGCGTCGCATGGACACTTGATGGACACGTTGCGTTGATAGCCGTACAAATTGGTCAGGTGTTCGGTCGTGTTTTGACTATCCTCTTGATTTCATTAGTTACTCTGAATGTTCCAACACGATTAATATTTAACACTTTTACTTATGCTACCAATGGATTGATTGGTACTTATTGGTTTTCAATAAGTAGGTACTTGATAGGTTCTTAAAGTCCGTTTTAAAGGTGTCTCATTTAGTAAAGAAATACCGCAGAACATGTCGCAGTGGTAGCTTCACAGACAATGAAGCTTCGACGTTTTGAGAAGCAACATATTTACGAATGGCCCCCAGTAAACCTGCAAGCTGGTTGCACGGTTACAATTACTTACAGACTAGGTGATACGTGACAAGAGCGCAGCGTGGTCTCGCGTGCGGCGTGACACAGGTGAACTGCGAGCTAGCAAGCTAGCAGCCACGCCAGTCGCAGTGAATGGTAGCGCTCAACTACCGTTACCGGCCGAGAGCGGGCCAGGCCGCGGCTAACGGCTTCTGGGAATTAACTGGCAGCTAATCACACCGTGCCTACATATCGCACTAATCACCTCCAGCGCCTCGAGCTAATACTGACACTTGGGTGCAAAGTGTTAGGCGAGTTCGCAACGCAGCTCGACGCAACGTAACGGAGTTGGCTGAGCTACTGGCCGGGGGCCGCTCTCCGCAGCGCAGTTTTGGAATGCTTCACGTGACTCACAACAATACATTACAGAAGTCGAAGCGAATTCAGAATAATTAACGTTTGAAAAATAACTTTAGTGACACATATACGTAATTTATGGTAATCGTTCCAGTGATCTACCTCAAGTTGTTTAGGTTGGATCCTTGGTATCTTAATGCGGAAAAATGCCACGGCAATATGCTCATTTGAAGTGATTTAGAGTGAATGTAGATAGTTATCTAGTCGGCATATATTATTTAACATATCTATTTAACGTGCACTCCGCAGCGTGGAAGCGATCATGTTACTAGCTGAATACACTCCATCGGTTCCGATTGGAACTATGATGCGGGCGCTGCAGCTTATTGACATATTTACGGCGGCACTAAACTGAACGGATTTAGCAAACTCGTCCAATACCGCACACCCGGATTTGCATCGATTTTGTATTAAAATATTGAAAGGATGCCATTAATTCCGAACGTCCTTGTCTAGACGACGAAGGTCTTCCGTTGAAATGTCACTTGCATATCGTAAAAAAACGTCAGATAAACTACTTGATTACTACCTGAGCCGCAGCCGCAGCCGCAGCCGCAGCCGCCGCAGCCGCGACCGAGCCAGCGCCCCGCATTGTAATGTAACTGTACACCAGCAATAATGTTATCGTTACGTTTGCAGCTAATTACGACATGACCTCGGCGCCCCCGCGGTCATCCCGACCTGACGACAGTGACGAACGGCCGACGTTTGTGATTTAATTATTATCGTCGCAAATACATCCCTTTTGTCCCACAGTCCATTGGCTGGGCGCGACGCTGCCGAGTGCAGCCGGTATACTTTGTAGTTGACGCCAATTGAACCGGAACACGGAGTAACAGCAGGTGGACGTAGACCGCACGCAGCCGAATGTCTCCCGCCCATTCTAGGTCAAATATTAAATTTGAATTCACCGTTACGACTGACGGATGTGATGGAATTTAACATTGAAAAAAAATGCTTAAATTGTTTCAACGTGGCTTTTGTTTTCACAGTGGAAAGACCTCATTGTACCCGCGCTGCGGTCGCACGTCGGGGAAAAATGCTATTGTTCGCCGGTCGGGGCGTTTAAGCTTCACGACTACTGTAGCGTTCGCGGCGATATTTGTTTCGTTAATACATTCACTTATGTCATTTAAACGTACAATAGAATCTCGGTGATGCCAATCGCGCCACCGTTTCGCAATACCGGCCGCCGTCTGTGGGCCGCCGAACCGGCCACGAGCGTGCGCGTAATACGGTAATAATATAGTCTTCGTTGAATGAAAATGAGCGTCGCATCTTGTAAACGGGCGTTTACGGAGGCGGCACACGGCCACGCGCGGAAGCGGCTCCGCTCGATAACTGCCGATTACGTCGATAACGTCGCTTTCTACGAGCGACAATGGGCGCTTGTCGAATGCCAAAAAACGCACTCCCATGGCGAGAGCGCGCTTTACATAATAATTGCGGAGACGAATCTAACGCATCGATCGAGGCGGACGCGGACGTCCTCGGTCGATTGCACTCGTCAGGTTTTTTTTACCGAGGAATATCCGACGCCAGCTCCACCCATCACAGACGTGTGCCGCGTGTCGGCGACATGCTTCACTTGTTAACTTCACTGTCGTTTTAAGCGCTCTTGGGCCGCCTATGCGTCAGTATTATTGAAGTTAATAATATTAAACATGCAGTCTTATAACAAAATATTTGTTGATCAACCGCCCAGTTCTGTATCCTTCGACTTGGTTGCATTCATTCTTTCCTTCTTTTTCTTCTCTGTTTGTTGGCCGGCAGAGTATCAGTGACGCATTTGATGTCGCCGTTGTCCATGTGCAGTGTGCAATGATACCTTATTACCACCATGTGGACCGTCAGCGTCAGCTCATTTGTCCACTATTTCTGTAAAACATCCGTTCAAGTTTAATTTGGAACATGTTTGTTCTCAATATATTTCCGCGATTTTAGCGACTTGTCTCGTCAAGGTCCTTGTAACTTTTACTTGTGTTGTCTCGTGTTGTGTACCATATTGTCATGAAGCTAGAAGTCGCCCACGCAGCCGGTATCGGGTGGCGCGTAATCTGTGCCGCAGGCCGCGGCTATCGGCTGACCCTCATGCCCACACACACACACACGCCACACGACACACGCCACACGCGAAGCCCGACAGATTTGTCCAACATGAGTAATTGCGTGCGCCTGCATAATTTCTGTGTTCATTATGCACAAGAAGACAAACGTTTATGTTTGATATGCATATGGACGAGCTCGGCGCGAGCGCTACTGTGCAGCCGTCTCCAGTTGTTTGAACACGTGCGTCGTGCGTCGCCAATATCCTAATTGGTCAGGCCCGGTCGTGTCATAAACGCTTTACTAGCTTTCGCCATAACGGGTCGTTTCTGTAAATACTCGGATTCCGTTTCCCAATCGAATCCTGCGGAGTCATCGGAGAAGTATGCGGCGAGTGCGAGTCGCATTGAAGGAATTCGTCGGCGGCGGCCGGAGGGGGCTGGAGGGGCCGTCGTGTTGGTCATGTTGCATTGCGACAGGAACCAGTCGCGGCGCGCTCCCCGGCCTCCCGCGGCCTCCTGCGAGACACTTGGCTTGGACTAGGCGTGCCCGGCTTGCTTACACCGCTCACACTAAAATAGACCATGTAGTGATGTAGTACTTGCTAATATCTTTGATCTGTCTGAGCTGAGCCACCAAATGGAAAATACTATGCCCTGACTTCACTAATTAGTTGTCAAGTTTGGTTACAGTTATAGTTTCTCAGTCTGCTATGGTAGTATTTTGACTACTAAATATTTTGAGATGGACGTCTTCAAATCTTGTAAACATCATGTTGCTCCCCTACCTGCACTAAGTATCAGTTGACAGATATGCCCTACCTGCCCCCTGAGTTAACACTATTCTCTACTCGGTTACCAATGTTGCCATGATCCCCCGCCTACCTACCAACTTAAAACAGTTTCTCCTTTAAATATCAATAAAAACTAGTTCAATTTAAATGACATTAGCTGAGATTGGTTGAAAAATTAAACGTGCGTGAATGCAAATTGTCGACTCGATTACATTCGGCCTCGTGGACGCCGGCGAGCGACGTGCAACTTGCGGCTTGCGGCTTGCGGCTGCGGCATGCGGCGCACAACGTGCGGCAGCGCAACCATATCATATTATGCTAAGAAAAGTGTACAGCTTAATCAGCACTAAATTAAGGGATAGCGTATCGAATGGATACCGACATATTATCTATCTACGATAAGGTGATTTACGAGTCTATTATATGTATATTGAAAACTGTATTGATGTGAACTTAACCGTGAATGTGCCGTCCGACTGCTTACTACCTTAATTAAAAGTTTCCCAGTGTCCAGTGGGTAATAAACAATAATTTTTGCTCACGAACAAATCGACACGCCATTTTATTCTCAGTGTCAAGTGTCGAGTGTTACACTAATGTGCGTCAGTGGCAATTACCGTCACCAGTCATTTTATTGAGTACAAAGTGTAATTTTGTTTCACATTATGTTTATTATGTAGCCCCAGTAACTACTGTGGCAAGTTAAATCCGCACATTCTCTGAAAGTTGTTGAGTTAGCTCGTACTTATGACCCCATTGGCGAATTCCCAACGTAGTTAAAATACTTTACGATAACGTTCAAGTTGGCTTCCCGACCTCCTGCGTTTAGGATCAAGTATTATCCGTGAGCCTTCACTAAATTGAATTACACGAAGGTGTGTCTGCCGCTGCTGCGTGGCCCCCGAGCGGCACCCGGGCCGCACCGGCCGTGACCCGCCGCCGCAGTACCAGTTGTTCACACCGTGTAATCCGCTGCCTAAATCTAGCCGCTGAAGCCGTACCGGCCGCGGCAGCACATCGACAGCGCCTCGCGTCTAGCGCTAACCCACTTGTCGCACTTGTGCATTACGATGCATTATAATAAAATTTAAATCACAATAAGCTGCCCACTGATAGATAAATCGTGCTTTCGTTAATGTGTCATGTCGAAGATTTCTCTTATGCGAGGAGTAGCAAATGAGATCCGGCGGAAGGGCGGGACTCTACTGACCACGCACGATACCGTATTGTCTATTTCATTCAGTACAAACACTGGTCAATGAACAGTCATATTTAACTATATTGTGTAAAGGTTCGCATATTGGCAACATGAAATTAGTCACCGTCCCAATGGAGCGCAAACGTTCACTGTGCTGATACTGCTGATAGCCGGCAGCCGGCAGCCGCAGCCGGGGAGCTATCAAAGCGCAGTAAACAGGGCGCGCTTGAAGGCTGGCCAAATATTTGGGTTAGCGAATCGTGGTCGCGTCGGTGCAGCTCGACGGTACGGTGGCGGTGCGGCGCTGGAACGATGGCGGCGCGGTTATGACGCGTTCCGCTCTGATTTGTGTGACGCGTGACGCATGCGACGCGCGGCACTCTCTCACTCGCACGTAAATCAGCAAGCTAAACGTGCTCGTTCTCAGGCTCCGTCACTGTTGTGAACGAACTCAACGTTACCTATTACGAATAGAATATTCTTCCAGCAGGTTCTTAAAGTTCTAGAAGATGGTCACAGTTTATTTTATAAGAAATTCTAGTCTTTTCGAATGCGCGGTTATAGGAGCTAGTTTAAATGTGCAAAAATGTATTGAAATTTGCAACAGCGACCGGCATTCCGGCACAGCTTTGGATGGTTCAGCTCGCGGATGTTTGACTAATTAATAAGCGTAATTACAGAGACTAGATGCGGCCGTGTGCCGTGTGGGCCGTGTGTGGCGCGTGTGTGGCGCGTCACCGCGTGCTCACTGAACCGATGCGTCTGAACTGTGAACACGACACGGCGACGGCGACCGTTGTTACCGCCGTACTTGCAGTTGCCGCGGCCGCACGGCACCGTGCTGCACCGTGCTGCACCGCGTCGCACAACGAACCGAGCGCAACGCTCCTGGAGACATTTGGACGACACAAAACAATGCTCAACTACTTGTTATCACCCTCGATTGTTTATGTGATTATAACACCCGGTCAAAGTGGCGCAAATTAGGAGGGCGAGAGGCCTACTCGTATGTCCAGCTGGAGTCATAAAGAATGATGAATGGATTGATGGCTATAATGAATTATGTTACCACGATATGGCTTAGGTTAGATACGATTTCTTGAGATGGAACTCATTAATATTAAAGTAACAGTACAATGTCCGCGTACAGCTGTATTACTAATAATTATAATCTATCAACTCCTGATTTTAGTTTAAACTTGTCCATAAACCAAATTGAATCCCAAATGAAAATATTGGAACAATATCCTCGTTCCAAGTTTAAAGGATTACCGGCAGAATATCTTAGGCTTAGAATATTCAAAGAGATGGCAGTCGGCCCGACCAGCTGCCGGGGTTTGCTGTCGCCCCACACTAGAACTCTTAGAGCTGTGACATAAAATTACCAAAGACAAGATTTATATTTTATGTGACATCTCGTGTCTCGTTGTGGTCGAGCTCGGCTCCGACCGGGATTACTCAGGTCAGCTCGCCACGTTAACCATCTTTATTCTCATGCATTGCAATCTCTATAGACAGGCATTGTTTTCGTCATTTATAGTCTCTAGAAGAGCTTAAGTGTCATAGTTCAGGTTTAATCCCACTGCTTCATCGGGTCTAAGGAGTTAATCAATTTATTCAGTGTAATCAGTGTTTATTTAAGTTAAAGTGTACTAGGATTCCTAAGTCATGTTGACGACCTAAGGAGGACCGCCGAGTGACGGGACCCAGACTTGATTCCTTGCTGAACTGACTTTTATATGTCACGTAACTGATTATTCTCAGGTTGTGTCGTGTTAGTCGTGTAGTCGTCCAACTCTAGACCACCCGCGACACGGTATCCTCATGTTGAATGTTGGCATTGGACTCGTTAGATTCACACTGACAAATTAATTGCAGCTGCATTAGGCGCCGCGTGCGTCATCTTCATGTAATGTAGCGCGCGAGAGACGGACGGACATTCGATTGATTTCCTGTCCGAGTCACATTCGTCATCTATATAAATCACCATAAATACCTACACTAAATGTATGTCAATTCGCAGGAAATACTCGTCTACGCTCCAACAGAGTCCCGATTGAACGTAATATCATTATTATACTTGCAGTAAATAATGGCGCTGCCGCCACGTAATATTTTATGATTTCATACTTTTTAACATTGACACGTTCGTTCCACGATATTGTGCTCGTGACATTGATAAAATAGCGCAAATAACTACTGACTTATCACTTTCATTGTCTATCGCATTCCGAGTCGCTTCAAATGCCGTTCCTACAGTGACCGGCCGGAGGTTGGTGGTCGAGTCGGTCGTGGGTCGTGACTGGCCCACATCCAGGGGCGGTACGCAGGTTGTTCATTATGTTGTCCTAGACGCTAGCCGCTAGCCGCTAGCCAGACCCTCGTTCACGTTGCCCGCGTGTAATTGGCGATCGCACTAAATTATATTCAAATTATCGTAATTCTAGGAAGAGCGCGAACAGGCCGTCCGCGTGAATCGTTTCCGTTGGCCACACACGAGTGTATTACAATAAATTATAACTCGCGGTGGCGCGATGGCGCTGCAGTGGCCGCGTTGATGTGATATCAATCATTATTATAATTACAATATTTATGTCAGCAATGCGGCCAACAGCCCACCTGGCGATAAGTGGCCTCTGCAGCTTCTGAATGAACAAAACTAAAATAAAACTTCAATCCCATTGTTACCAGTTGTTGTATTGCTGGCAGCCGACCGAGCGTTCGAGCGATTTGTCAATTGTTTCACCACGGCTTCACACATTGTGATCACTCAGTCAATCGCTGGCACCAAATTGTTATGATACGATCGTGACCTGCGGCATATAACTATACGATGCCGTCGACTTTATTCACCTGAGTTAATTCACCCAGGTGTCTTAAGTCTACTTTTAGTGTACTTTATTTACCTATGCACCCAGGTGATTTTAATCTACGGATCGAGGTGAACTGATATAAGTAGACTTAATTCACCCATCATTTTAGTCAATGCAATTAGTGATGTTGGAATGCTATTCCGATTCGATTTTGTATAACAATTGATTTTGTTTATGAAGAAATTTTAATCAGGGAATAGGTCTGTGCATGACATTTGTGTCATTCATTTATTACATTAATGTGAGTGCAGTTTATCAACTGACGACGAATCTGTGCAGAGCCACCTGGCGGGTTGGCCGGAAGCTTTGATCCCAATCGTGTGGCAGATGATTGATATCCGCACGCCGCAGCCGCAGCCGCAAGTCGCATGCCGCACGCCCGATCTCCGGAGCTGGTACCGCACGAGACACTGTCACACCGTGGGGAGTGTATTTCAATATTTTCATCGCAAGAGCCGCTGTCACTCCCGGTCGCACGGCTATCAGCTTCTAACTTCCAACATATATTTCATCTAACAAAGATGTGTCTAAAAGGAGGTGGCCAACATCTGTATGGGCGTTTGCCCCACTTGTGAAGTATAATGTACACATTTTATTTTTACCTTACATTAAAGCTTACACTACCTACTTTAATAATTTTATCAATAAAAATCTGTAGAACTCGGGATTCTCCTTTTACGAGCACTTTTAGCTCTTGTAGGTTGACGTTCTGCAAAACATAAGTAATCGTGGAAAAGTGTTTTAAAGAGAGATTTTTATATTAAATAAATAGTATTTATCTTTTGGATAATTCATTTATTTATTTATTTTACTTTAATTATGACTTTATTCAAACAAAAAAGTACCAGCAGTACTAAATAAAATATACGTATTAACTTGTCACCTAACCTACCTGGAAATATTCACAAGCAAACGCAGTATAAATAAAACTGCACATTGATATTATTAAGTGTTTAATTATATAGGTACATTTAGTACACATATGTAAAAATTGAGGAATTAAAACAATAGTATCAAACAAGGTAAATAAGGTGATGCATTGGCTGATTATCTGGTGTACCCATTTACTTGTTCTCTATTCAAGATCAGCAGTAATTAATATAGAATTTAAAAATGATGCAGGGGCTTCTGTGATCTTGGTGACGTGCCCACCCCAAATACCAAACTAATGTCATCACGTGAAAATGCCATACCTGTACTGCAGTGATCCATTCTACCAATATGGATTGAAGGTTTCTTGCTACCGAAAATATTGAGTGATGTGCCATGCGCTCAATATCAACCGCGCAATTAATTCACCTCATGGCAAAAAATCAAACACAATTATTATTTTGCAGAAATCAAACTCAAAAATCTTCTTTTGGCATTTGGCAAATGGTACTATAGCAGACATTGGAATTTCTGTCAGTCAATTGTCAACCTCCAGTGATAGGAATGGAGGTAGTAGAAGATTAAGTGTATACAATACAACTTATTTTTATTGTTAATTTATTATAACTACTCACTGCGGAGTTCAGAAGAAAATTAAAATTCTAGTTATGTTAAAATAAATAGAATACATATCTTTTCAGAGGACTAAAACCTTGTACAAATAAAAGTATTTTTACCATTTCCGGGGCACATCTTGGCCACCTCCTTTAATTGCGTAGAATTGCAAAGACAAAAATAAAGGCTCTTGGAAGCCCAAAAGAATTAACTCTGATATTAAAATCAGATAAACTATTTTTGGTGATGTAGCAACCCGTAAGTTATAATATGTCAGTGTTTTAGTCGGCTGACATTTCGGCCCGTATACATAGGACACATCAGATACGTGGGGTGCATTTGACCCACTGGTGACCGTTGAACGCTGACCGTCCGCCATCGTTCCCCGCTCGTGCCGTAACATGTAGTTCAGGATTGTCCAGATAGAGTGTACCGGGATGCCCTGTGCGCTACCATCGACCGCCGACCACGGACCACCACAGCAATCGGCGGCCACACGGTGGCAGTCGGGTAACATTGCGCAAGCTGGCTTAGATTACGGTGAGACCGATAACTTATATTGTATTTCATCAATAATATCGTCATTTACATACATTAATTTTTTATGTACCGTGTCGTTTCGTGGGTCAACCTTAGAGCGCGTTGCGGGTCGATGGAACTAACCAAATAAAAATATATTTAGAAATGTCCTCGTCTGCAGCCAACCCTGAGCGTAATATCAGGTCATCATTATATAGAACTAAAGGAAAATGCAACATTTCAAATCCTTAGTCCCTTTGCAAAATATCATTACAAGCTTGTAAAATATATCTATAAAAGCTTCTCGCAGTTTTCTGATTAATTAATATTATAGCGCAAACCTGCTACTGATACAAACCAAATCGTACCCATAGAGAGACAAAAACATAACCTTTCTCTCTTTGACGTTACGTCCGAAAATGAAGAACCTGCTTTTATTGGCTTTAGACGACAAATATCCCGTCCGTAAAAAGCCCGCTCAGCTGTAGCAGGTGAGGTAAACCTTCTTTACTTTCCATTCATCCTGCTTCGGCTGCTTCATTTCACTGTTTGCAGTGATTTTATGTGAATGCATACATTACTTCAATGTTTGTGTTTATCTATAGTTGGGAAGTACAATAATTATCGAGAGACGTGAACAAAATCTACGCAGACTACGTTTTATTCTGTTTCATTGAATCATTATAATTTATCTTTTGTGGATTTGTGATAAGCCACGACACGACGGAATCTAATCTATCTTAAATATTAGAAATGTTATCTAACGACGATTACTAATCCACTGTCCGTTGTGTTGTAACATCATAGAGATTAACACTAATGTATATATTTCGTAAGCTGGAGTTATCATTCCTCGTCAAATCTATCTTGATAACGATATACAGTAAAATTGTAAACATCAAAATAGTTTTTCAAATTTCCTCGATGTTATTTTACCATTCACTTGAAATATTTGAAGTGGTTTCATTAGCAATTCCTTCATTTCCTATACTACGTGAAGGATTGACAAATCTCACACTTGGCCCTGTCTTCCTGGGATCAGATTGCTGGGCTTTGTTTGCAAAGTCAGTCAAACGAAATCACAACCGTAAACGGCAAAGTTTTCTGTCACTCCCCAAAAATGCAAGGTTTTCGAAGACGACTCAATGATATCTGACACACAGATGGCTGCACGATGTAGTAGTTCTCGTGTAAAGCCCATCGGTGATGTAACACCGTGTCGTTCGCCGCTGGCAGTGCAGCGGTGTGGGCCCGCCGCCGCGCCGCGCGCAGTAACCATGACCACGTAAGATAATTAGGAGGTTATAGCATCGACCGAGTCTACGTCTTCTCTTATTGAGTTAGCCGGAGTAATGGCATTAGCGCTGCTGAACGTGTTGTCACACCGTCGCCGCCACCGCGTGCAATAAAAGGGTTTATATTATGTACTAGTAAATTATTATGTATAACTCGTACCTAATGCAGCAGCAGTACACATTCGAGACGCATATTAATAAACCAAAAAACCTATAAATAGACTAAAAGCACCTTCTGAGCAATGGAGAGATATTGACTCTCAGGATCGTCACTCTTTCACTTTTAGTCTGGACCTACACTTTTCGGAACTCTGTACCAATAGGCTGAATCCTCATTGTTTCGTGGATAGTTCTTAAGCTACCAAGCTGGCTGGCAAAGGTGTTCCCCACTTGTTTAAACAACCCTGAAATATTTCTTTATTTAAGAACGGTTGGTAAATTCAGGTGGAGACCCGGGAGACCATTCACCATCATGTGATCTCGTTGCCTGTTTGTTTGTCAGATGTTTGTGTTACTAGGTGCCCACTCGGTCACCGGAGACAAGTAGTGCAGTGCAGTCATAGTTCCCAAGCCTCTAGTTCGAGCCCGGTCCACCGGTTCACCGACCACTCTCCCAGAACACTTGACGCGTGACTAAACTGACTAACTACGACTTGAAATGATTTAATTTCGGATCAAATTTACCATCCCATTATTCGCGCTCTTCCTTGTTAACGCCGAAACAAATTAATCCTAATTGTCATGGTTCGATGAGTTGCCTCTCGGTTCTTCACTTGTTATGGAAGCGAGTTTATTAGCGTATTGTCACAGAAGAAATAATAGTTCTTATAATAAGTACCTATACATTGCCTTCATCGCCTTCTTTTACATAATATTGATAAATACAAGAATAGATAGAATGTAGACTTCATGTTCATACGTCGTATCTTGTTATAAAACCATTAAGCAAACTCAAATTTGTATCAGGTGGTACCGATATTTATTTCGTGTACCTATTTAAATATAAAATGTATTTATTATCACACAACTTATGTCAAACATGGTTAAATTTTATTCTATTGCGTTCAAACAGTAACCGATTTTATTTATTACACTATTAAACGTTTCATTAATATCAATTACAAAACAATAGAAATAAAAATCCAGTTACCTACATTAGTAAAATTAATTGCTTATTTAATTAACATTTATTAATGATACTAGCTTCTACCCGCGACTTCGTCCGCGAGAATTTAGAATTAGATCCAGATCCTACTAAAATTTTGATGTTAGGTTTAGATGTTTGGATGTTTGTGAATTAAACTTACAGTATCCTGCTTTTCATCCCAAAGAATGATGTCGACAACATGCTTATTATTTCGTGTTCTAGCAAGTTGCTAAAGATTCGAAAAAATCATAGGGCATGTCGTGAGGAAGAAGTTCAGCGGCAGGCTACCTTAAGAGCTGCTTAAACAGGCACATCATCGACACCAGCACCATATTCATTATTTGGCGTACCAGCGAGCTGCTTAAGGGTCATAAAAATCAAAGGAAACGTCGTGAGGAATAATTTCAGCGAGCTTGTGAGCTGCTACGCCGGAACAGGCAGGTAAACGACGTTAGCAACATGCTCATGAAAGAGAATGACGGAGATGGGCTGTTGCTAGAGTATGAAGCGAGTCACAACACGCGAATCTCAGTAGCCAAAAGCTTATAAAAAGGGATAAAATTAACAAAGCGTGTAAATTTTGTGATGCGAGGAAACTGGAGGAAAACTATAAAGTTATTCCGCAATTAGAACAAACAGCAGACCCATTAACAGAATTACGTTTACACATTAATGATATTATTGCCTTCAACCCATTAATAGCCCACTACTGAGCACGGCTCCTCTAGGGCCTAGAGGAGGCCTAGAGAATACTCCCCGAAGCACGGAAGCGCTCAAGAAATGTTTGCCACTAGCAGTCACCCATCCAACTACCGACCGCGCCCGCTGTTGCGATCCACGCAAGCTGCCGAGCTATAAGCGCTTCAATGTTATTAATCTGTGTCATTATAATAATATTACCTAATTCTATCGTGTGTGAATTTATAATTCCAAACATTCTATTCTTGACTTAAGCCACTTAATAAAGTGGATTTGAAACAACCTTTCACCAAAAAATGCTACGCTTCAAAAAAATGTATTACTTCTGCCGGGCGTCCGATGACGTCATACTTTTTATTTGTAAATTTACAAATTCCGTGTGCCGTGTCGGATTAATTAGATTAGTTGCAGATATTTTGTTTTGGTCACGTCGCGACTCGTGAGTAATCAGGTACTCGGTACTCGGTGCGGTGAAAGAAACACCTGCACAGCGTTTAAATAAAACAAACAACATTGACAATTATATTGCGTGACATCTGAAATAACTAGCGTCTAGCGCTTTCCGACTGTCTGATATCTAGATAATTAAAAAAGGTTTTAGTACATATTTTTTCTGCTAATGTTGCGAAATACTAGTATTTTTTTACATGAATAGACGTCAAACAAGGACACCTGATAGTAAGGCAACGCGGATGCCGCCAAAAAAGAAAAAAATATATTGTGTTCCTAATTTTTTTTTTATAAATGACCAATTCTATCTCTATCTATGTAATAATAATTAATTAATTTACCGACCAATAACACGATATATTGGTTCCAGTGTGTTCTCAGTTCCAATAATATCACCAGCTAGGAAGTGTATTGGTTGTTGGCTGTTGCGTCATCGTCACCAAACTATACTGTTACACATTGTTATCTGATGTGAGTGTGGCTGACAGGCTGCGGCCTGCGGCTGCGGCTGGTTGCAGCGGACCCCTAGACCACTACATTGCCGTAACGTCATTCTGTTCTGTTGTCAATCTGTAGCACGTCTCCTTGTCTTTGAATATCTTTTTATGTAGTCCATTTTTGTTGTCGTTTGTTTTTCTCTTATTTTCCCCGCCAATCGCAGAGAAACGACGCTGAGAAGGGGTTTCTTGCTTAGGGCCGTACTGCACTGCAACCCCGTATAGGTACAAGATTAATGTGGTCAACAAACTACCAAAGTATTGCGCGACGTCGATATATACTTTCGATCCTGTTACTTTAATTAATGTTTCATAATGTCATCACTAAAACCTGTTTTTTAATACAAAAGATATTTATCAGTAGCGATAGGAATTAGCACACTGACTGCTTCTAAGAAAGTCTGTCGCAACGCGGCGGTGGCGGGCGGCGGTAGCGGCGGCTGTCCACTGTCGTCCGAGGCTACCCTTTGTAACTAATGAATCTGATGACTGGACTGGACTGGACTGGTCGTGATCGCTTACAGAGCTGTGCAACTACCACAGTAGCTATTGCCACTACCGTACTCCCAGAGGATCGACCTGACCCACCTCACTGGATAGCGTCTACCGTCCTCGCTCTAATAAAATCGATTGAGTACTTCATACGTTGTCCATTGGAGATATTTATCTTTGTATTATAATTTCTGATGGCTCATACAAGTGCTCGGTTACACATTTTATATGATACACTTTTATTGTAGTTTGCAGTTTTCAATATTTGCTAGAAACCTTGAGCATTGTGAATATTATGATGCAACGCAGATATTTTTATCGATTGCGACGTTAAACTCAGCCAGTTGAAATGGCGATCTATTATATTCATAATCTTGGAATTTTGTCACAGCTTCTCGAGTTATTTATTTATCATCACAGAGCATCGCGGTTCCACACAGTGGAATTAGTATCGAATGATTCTCTTAATTGACTTTTGAATTTAATATGCGCGTTCGTTCGTACAGCAGCAGCAAATTATATCGAAATATAATAATAATACAATGGAATCGTAACGAAAATAATTACGCCGAACAATTAAATAAATATTATTGTTACGTGTCGGGCGCGGGGCACGTGGTCTACATGTGTGGTGTGTGTCCTCGTGTCGGTGTGTGGGGCTGTGTGGCTGTGTGGCTGGGTGCAAACATTCAACATTGTCGTAACGAGCACCGCGTCCCGGCTGTGGTCGGCAACGCGAGTGTTTACCGACCTCATTATTATAATGAACCGCGACGGCTGCTTAACGATGACAATGGCTACGCATAATTTTATCATGTTTCTGAACGGTTTAATACGAAATATTTTAATGGGTCACTAATAATTATTATATACTTACACACCACACTGTGTCCGCTCTCGCCGTGGTACCACCATTTTCTATAGATAAGTACTTATGATAGAACATCTTATTGGTTTTCACTCCTCGAAACCTCCCAGACTCGCGATGCACCCTGTGCACCCTGCTCCATAACAGCACCCTGTTTTATCCTGACGATGCTGTTCACGTACACGCTACGGCCTCTAGTTTAGTATGTATGTTTATTGCATGACAAACAACTTAATCTTGTTTGTTTATTTGTACTCCTCATGTTGCTTTATCGAAATATGTCAATAGCAGACCAATTGTAGAACTCGTTCATTACTGCTTGGTATGTGTTGAGTGCTGTATCATGTGCTCGTACGAAACGTCTGTCTGTGGTAACTGGTGGTACAGAATTTGTTGCGACATTCCGCATTACTCATTGTGTTACATTGGTTGGTATTCCGCCTCGCTTAATTCATTTCTTGGTGTTTCTCTCTAATACAAATTACACAAAATCTTCATTCTGTGGGTTTGATTTATCGTATGTTATTCGCCCGTGCCGCGTTGACGCATTTGAAGTGAATAAATTGACCACTGCACCCGCTGCCCATCTTACAATCTTGAGTACCCAGAGACAGCGGGGATCCCGGCGCGGCGGCGGTGATCAAACAGACTGAGCCAGACTGCCTGGCTTTGTACAAGCTCGTTAGGAACATCCCCTGTAGTGGGCACTTCTCTCCTAGCGCCGCGCGCCGAGTGGCGTCGTATATCAATAAAAACATTTACAACAGCCGTAAGTAGTCGCGGAGCCCTTATCTGCCACCTTGAGCCGCGACTTCAATCAATATTGGATAGTAAACGCAGGTAGGATTATCCGCCGGACTAATCCTCGGTGGCGATAAAGTGTCACCGATCGCCACGTATCATAAACGGCTGCGGCGTGCGGCATGGCGGACGAGGACGGGGAGTGACTGGTGAGAGAGCTACTGAACAATGAACGTTCCAATAATTATTGTCGAGGTATGTAAAGCTGCCGAAATATACAATGTAAAAATTTTGCTAAACAGTCAAAAAATGGTTTTCGGCCAGTCCTTATTTACTTTCTTTAGGATTCCGTAGATAAAACGGAACCCATATAGCTTCGTCAGTTCGTTTGTCCGGTTAGGTTAGCCGTCTGCAGCATAGTGCAGACTCTTAGCGCTCGAAAGCTGTAATTTGGGATGGATGAATTTATTTAAAATTACTACAAAGTCGTAGATTAAATTAAAAAAAAATCAGTGGACCTCCCCTACAGGTAAACTGTTTTTTTTCTTGTCTACCCTATAGTGTGGGTTTTCGTTGAATCTCTTTCAAAAATATTATGGGTGAAAAGATCATTTTCAATTTAGGAGTCCCTTTATAAAATATTCGGCTCCAAAGTGCTAATTTCTTCGGTATGCGGTGTATTGCGTGAATTCATGAGTGGACAAACCAAGTCGTGGCGCCCGCGCCGCCATGTCGCTAGTCGGTCCAAATTGCCCATTCCTAGCTCGCCCACTGTTTCTCTTCAGATATAATTGGCACCGTTAGAAGTGTGAATTATAGGTGTCGGGTTCCTAACTAGAGAACCGCTTACCGCACTCCCCGCAAGCTGCCGCCGATTTCTCGCGGTTGTCTCCTATTACTTAAGTAATTTTACTATTTTGTAATTGTTCTAACAACCGTCTCTCACGGGGTTAAGGCACCGCACTGCCTGAGTGGGGATTTCCATACATATCGTATTGTATATTGTATCGAGACTTCATGCGGGAGGCATTCGTGAAAACGGCTTGGAATAAATTGGATCGTCAAAAAGTGATTTAATACAGAACAGAAGTGTGTTTGCCATTTAAACAATACACGTTGCTCGCGTCCTTATTCCTGTACGTCGATATGTAAAATATTTTTATGATAAACTGTAAACAGTGTGCGAACCAAGATATCTATCTTTCCGAACGTAACCTCCTAATGCAAGTGCATTTCCCACCGCGTCACGACACGGCACGGCACGACACTCGGCCATCAATCCTTGCGGAGTGCCGCGGCCGGCCACCGCGCCACCTGCCTGACGTAAACAGGTTAATTACCTCTCAACAACATTATGTGGACCGTACCGACCGCGACACCATGATGTAGGGCTCTACAAAGACTATTCCCGTTTTACACATACCTATGTATAAATCATGTACATGGACTAATGAGGGTTTTCGATACTTTTTCTGCCACCAGGCGGCGCTACGTTGGCGTCAGGTCTAAACAGCTGTCAGATAGCACAGAGTCGTAGGTACTAAACATAAATTATTGAAATTCTATTGTGTTTGGAAGTGTTATTGGTTTTAATATGGATTACGGCCAGAAAAAGGTCACCGAACTGAAGATTGAGCTCAAAAAAAGAGGCGCAAAAGTCACTGGTACTAAGGAAAAGCTCATTGAAAGTTAGGTACTAGATTTTGTTTACACAATTTGATTTCGTTCTTTAACTACTAAATTGCAGTTATTTATTTATCCGACCACTGGAACACAGAAAAAGTAGCTTTCTTCCTTCCTCATACATTGTCTATTTAGTACCGAAACCACCTAAGGTTTGACGGCACACAATTTAAAATTAATAGATTTACATTTCGTAGTTCCCAGTAGTTAACCATACATAGTAGTGTTATATATCAATAGATTCGGCTTAAAGCGGTCCTTAAACTATCTAATTAGTTTTTGATTTCCCTTTAAATTTTCCAAAATTTTCTTTAAACTACTTTTTCCTCATATTATCATACGTTTTTGCACTAGTTTATTTTCAAATTTCACGTCGACCGACCACTGCGTGGTATTGGAAGATTAAAAATTCCTTGGCGCACCCATTTCTATTAGTTCCGTAAAAAATATTTCGTAAATTTCAAAATTTTTTGCCAAAAACTGTAAAAACCACTATTTTCAAAATTACTTTCTCAAAACACTTTCTACATTAAATTTTATTTCAGTTCTGTATAGCGCTCACCGAGCCCGATCTTTTGGTACCTCTCGCGCCACGATCCGACCACTGGGACACAGGCTATTTTTCGTTGAAATTTATCTTTGAATGGCTACAAGCCACTGTTTCAATCGAGTTTTATCTCCAGTAGGGAACTTATGCCCTCCTGTTTTATTTGCACACATAGGCACTGCACAACACTGTGACATTTTAGAAAACAATATTCTTAAAGTAATGATTTTAAACATAAATAAACCAACAAATACATAGAAAATTGTAATTCGCGTATGTATTTTGACAGTTCATTAGACCTGACGCCAAAGTGCTGCCATCTCACGTAGACCGTTTCAGAAAACCCTCAGGTAACGCGCCGAATTATAAAATAGGTGCATATAGAACTATAGGTATGTAAGTAACTAGTAAAAGTTTCACGTACCAGATGTCAGTGGAATTTTAAAACGTCGCTTCCATCTTTTTAAAAATAAAATAAAAGTAAAAATCTGCTTCAAAACATATTATATTTATTCACATAAAATAAATCGGACTTCTATTTACACACTTCATAAGTTGTGAATGAAGTGTTTAGATGCTTGATTTGTGCATCTAAAAAGTCGTGAGCGCCCGCGAGTCGAGGCGCGGGCAGCGTGGTGCGTGTAGTCACCCGAGCGTGGTGGCATGGCGTGGTGGTCGCAGCCGGTTTGCGCGTTCCCTTGAACCTGCGCCCTCGGCCGCCGCCGCCACCGCAGCCTCTCGCTGCAACTGACGTACTGGGAGAGCGCATCGTGTTTTATTACACTGGGTACTACTGATGCTCGCCATCGTGTGTTACTGATGACGTCGTCACGTCGCGGGGCGTCGCGGTCGCCGGCTGCGATATAAGATAATTAACACCTCATATATTTGATACCACTATCTCAGACCAGAGTTTGGCGCGATGCGACTCTTTGTGAGGTTCTCTCTGATTTCACAGAGTACTTAATCACTACGTTTTATCTGATTTAACGTAACAGGAATGGCATGAAGTCTGTCATTTTTCATTCAGAATAATTTGTTGTGACTTGAGACACTCTGCCAATATTATGTATTCCATAGTTGTTATACAGAGCAATTTTAAAACTTATCGCAGCTGCCGCCCCAATGTGGAGGCCATGAACTGGTTTACCGTTCTATATCCCTTTGACGGGACGCGTCGATAACGTTACTGGAATGTCCACGGCCGCGGGTGATCAGTTGATCACTTATGTTCGTGGATGCGATGTTTCTTTGCCTTCTCAGAACATAAAAATCCTCGCTGCCGCCACGGCAGCAACTCCTTTTCTGTCATGAGACAGAGATCCTATTTAAGAGCGATGTTTCTAAAAACTGATTATTTGTATGTAACCAAACCACCCGGACGAGTCATTACTAATTAATTATACAATAATAATTACAAGCGGGCAGATAGCGGCGGGCGGCGGCTGTTGTCTTCGGCACTGATTGGAACGCAATTAGCGCTCATTATGCTAATTGATGCTCATGAGTCGTGACACACGTTGAGTACTAAAGTTCACCCGCCCGTCTGATAACAACTAACCTCGCGTCCCTCGCGACCATGAAGCTATTAAAGAGAGGAGACGGCCTAAGCAACTGTGCACTGTGACTCAACTGGGTCCTGACGTCATCACAGTAGGCGTGGCCTTAAGTCAGTCTACTGTCGGCGCCCGTCCTGTGCACAGCTTCACATTTTCAAAGAAAAGGATGAAGTGCTGTGTTTTATCGTGTAAAAACTACTCGGATAGACGTTCTGATGCTATGGATGGCATTTCATTTCATTTTTAAGTAATTTGATTCATAATTTATAAGAATAGGCAGAATAGTTCTAGAAAAATCACTAACGCCGATCTCGCCAAATAAAATTCTACTCGACATTAGATGGCGACACTTTGTGTCAAGAGAACTAAAAATGTATAGGTGCGTAGAGCTAAGTATTAGTATTATATTGATAATCATACGTACTGAAATTTGTCCTACATTCATTCCTATAGAGTTTTTCACCGCCAAAATATTATTTTTCTAGTTTTTATAATCATTTTGTAAACAGGCCGCCATCTATCGTCAACTATTTACAACAAATAAACATAACAAAAACACAGGGCCGTAATTAGAATCCAATTATTTTACCGAGTGTCCCATTGAATTAAAGTACGAGTGATAAGTAAGTGACTCTGAGTTGGGACGTAAGCCATTTAAAAATAAGAAAACCGGGCAGGTGCGTGTCAGGCCCCGCCCAATGTAGGGTTCAAAAGTAGTAAGTTTATCGACTATTGCTCATTAACCACTTATGCTAACATACTCGTAGCCATGATAGTTTTCCTTGTAATTTCATCATATTATAACCTATTTTTGAGAATTTCTTCACTTGTCTAAATTATGTCCAATGAGGTGGTATGAATATTCTGAGTACGTCCCTGTTACATCCTACATTTATTGACATCTAGTGTGAGATAGTTAAACTACGTAATAAAATCGATATAGAACGAAGCGAGTAGTTTTGCTATTGATCGATAGATGGAAAATAAAGAAGTGGGCGGGATTTGGTGGGTTGGAGGGGGTGCTCTCGCCCCGCAAAGTGTCACGCGTTCTTGCATAAGAAAATCTACATACAACGTCTCCTCTCTTTAATAGCTTCATGCTCGCGACAGTTGCCACCGACCGATAGAGCGGGATGTCCGCGTGTAGTGCTCGTATCTTCGTTCCTGAACTCTTCAGCCAGGTTTGCGTGTGTGGGGAACATACATTGTACAAACTACACACATACACACGCGTAACGATAACTCATGTGAAAATAATACGTGAGATTTTATGTTGGATTTTAGAATATTGCTTTGCATAAGTCATAAATCATGCTCCATGATTCACTTCAAAGTATGCAGTACAGTCGACTGTAACATGGTTAATAACGGGTAAATAATATTAAATTTCCTGTAACTATGGGAACCTGAAAACATGTAGTAAACAGGAAAACATTGATCCTTTGTGACACGAGAGATAACATCGCGGCATCGCGGCCAGCTCCACTCCAGTCTCCACGTTGACCGTCTCCATCATGCAGTGACTATTTTATCATGTATAACTGACACCATGATTCGAGGCTCTTTCTTTCTTTCTTTTTTTTCTTAGTTTTCTTTCTCGGTTGCTGACGTGAGTGTACGATGATGACTGTTTACCATCCGATGGCTCGTCTGCTCGTTTGTCGGCTATTTACTATTACAGCGCCCCCTGGTGTTGTACCACCATAAAACATATCCATGAACCTGCTCTATAATGATACCTTTTGAATGCACAAAATCGCAATGAAATCGGCCCATTAATTTTCTTAAAAAACGGTAACAGGCATACATACAAGCAAACAACCTCTAACCCCAAACGCGTAAAAATAATCGGGGCCGCTCACCAATGTAACTTGCTGACATTGTTTCTTTAGGAGCCGTCAGCAAATATATCAAACTTAACTTAAACGAGAACGGAACCTTATCGTGGTCCTGGTGAGGAGTTGGAGGCGTGGAAGTGCGTACGACGGTACTAAGACCTAAGTATTAAGACCAAGTGCAGCAATCGCTCCATCGACCTTTATAAATCGAGTTTCTATTAGTTATTGATAAGGATCAATGTCGGCCATTTTGCACTTAATATCTATTGTAAACAATGTGCCGCTATGCTTCCGCCTTGTACAGTCGCCAAGTGAACGTCGGCGTGGTTACGTAATAATTGTAAGAACCGGGACGATGCGGACGCAGATGTACCCTCCGAGGCAGGGAAGCCTTCGTTAGTTGTTTTTCTACTTGTATATTAAACATCGCTCTGTTGTGTTTCCAGGCGGGCGAGCCTGGCATCGTGGTGCTGCGGCCCGAGGCGCTGGCGGCGGAGACGGACTCGGACGGGGAGGGGGACGGGGACGGGGAGGGGGAGGTGGACGGGCGGCCGCCGTCGCCGTGCGGCGTGCGCTTCGTCAACGACAACGTGCTCATCAACGGTCGCTCCTCCATGCCGCCGCGACCCAACAAGGACCGCATCGCCAAGGTGACACACACTCGCTAGTTATAAACTCGTGAAGTGCGAGGAGCGATGGCTCGGATTATCCCCAATGGTTTGCTGTGGCTTCGATCCATTAACGACCCACTACAGCAGCGTTTCTTAACCTTTTTAGCTGGCGACCCAAAATATAAATATATTTGAAGCCCGCGACCCTAACGTTTTATTACACGCTTTATATTAACTTCACCTGTATGTATGTATGTTTGTTTGTTTGTTTGTAAAATTGTAACTTGAAACCGACTCCTTTGGACTTGATTTTGACCCACTTCAAACGGTCAGATTTCTTTCAAACTTCGTAGACTTATCGAGGACCGATGACAATTTAATATTTAAAGAAAAAAGAAAGAATGAAAGAAAGAAAAATAAATAAATTTCATTTCAAAAAATCAAACTAAAAAATGAGAAAATAAATTATAGTTAAAAAAACTAAAAAACATGCTTTTATACAAAATCCAACTAAAAAGTCGCCAAGTGCGAGTCAGACTCGCACATGAAGGGTTCCGTAGCAGCAAGTTTTTTACATCTGAGTTTATTGAATGAAAGATAAATTGCGGTTTACGATTTATGACGTATAAAAAAAAACTACTTACTAGATCTCATTCAAACCAATTTTCGGTGGAAGTTTGCATGGTAATGTACATCATATATTTTTTTTACTTTTATCATTCTCTTATTTTAGAAGTTACAGGGGGGGGGACACACATTTTACCTCTTTGGAAGTGTCTCTCGCGCAAACTATCCAGTTAAGAAAAAAATTATACTAGAAACCTCAATATCATTTTTGAAGACCTATCCATAGATATCCAACACGTATGGTTTTGATGAAAAAAAAATTTGAGTTTCAGTTCTAGGTATGGGGAACCCCCAAAATTTATTATTTTTTTTCTATTTTTGTGTGAAAATCTTAATGCGGTTCACAGAATACATCTACTTACGAAGTTTCAACAGTATAGTTCTTATAGTTATTTTGCAATAGTCAATTGTACCAGAGTGATAACGTCATTTAATCTCGAATAATATGCGAAATAATATGCTAATATGGCGACCCATCCTAGTATCTCCCGCGACCCGTTTTTGGGTCGCGACCCGGGGTTAAGAAACGCTGCACTACAGGGTACGGCTCTGATGAGGACAAATCAGGTACATGACGGTGCGTGGCTGTTGCCGGCCAAGGAGAGAAGAATATATGGATAGGACGCCCCCCGACCAGGTGAACTAACGACCTGAAGAAGACACCGGACATCCGCTAGATTCAAGAGGCTCAGGACCGGTCAGAGTGGCGCAAGTTAGGGAAGCCTGTCCAGCAGTGGACCTCCAAAGGCTGCTGGATGAATGGATGGAAAAATATGGATATATATTATGTAATTGTAGTCACCGAGCGGGCTGGCCTCTGTCGCCTCGCCAACCCGAAGCGGCAGGATTCAGCTTACTTCATTTGATTATTGACAGGAATGTCCTTCCTTAACATTCCGTCCATATAATGTTTCAGCTCAAACTACAATTCGACGACTCGCTGACTCGCACTTTCGAGTACCCCTCCGAGATATCGCTGTGCGAGGAGTCCCCGGCGTCCCCCGCGCCCGCCGCGACCCCGGCGTCCCCCGCTGCTGCCGCGACCGACGGGGAGACCGAGGGCGAGGCGGGGACGGGGGGCGCGGGGGGCGGGCTGCTGGCACCGCTCGCCGCCAACACACATATCGGTGAGCCGCACTGCCCATCCTCATATTATACATGTTATACTCAAAACGAATACTGGCTTATCTTCAATTATAAAATAGGTTCACCACAGTAAAAAAACTGTACAATGCTCAATTCTCCTTGTTATCCAGACAATGATATAATATTTTTTTTTTATCAAAATCATCTACAAATTGATCTTTTTTATTTATTTATTTATTTATAAGGTACAAACATTATTCAGCGTACATTTCTGCCAAACTACAGAGCAGTTTGTCGGCAGATTACGGCATCTATTCATCAGCATTTGTACTACTAGAGACATAACGCGCCTAGACTGGCATATACTTACCTACGTACGTATATTATGTTACTCGTTATAACGTATGTGAGAAGAGGACAACTTGATCTCGTTTCGTGCGCTGACAACGGTGCAGCGGTGGTCCACTGAATGAAAGAGTTCATTGGTCGGTGACACCAGCAGGCGCCCGAGCAGTAGCCGGCGGCCTCACTCGTCAGTGTCTGTCTCCCTCACCTAACACTAATGCCTGAATGTCCGTAGTGACGTCGACTCTGTCGCCGATATGCGCGGCGCTCGCGCGCGTGTTCCGCCTGGCGCCGCCGCCGCCCGAGGCTTTCGTGTGACGTCACTGACCCTCCCCTCTCGGTCGTCCCGGTGACACCACCTCACCCCCCTGTTACCAGCCCGCTAGCCCGTTTGTCAGTCGCGTTCAGCACGTAGATGCCGCGTGGATGTTGGCACTGCTGTAGTCAGGCCCCGGCACCACGTGGACGATCATTAGCTAGGGTTCGACTATTGCTAAAGGAACACTCATTCTTTGTTCATCGACTACGCACAGTAGGGCTCGACTTTCTCCTGTCTGTTCGTTGTTTTTTTATTTGTTATTTTTTTTTGTTGTTATTTTATTTTTATTACAACATTAATAAAACATTTTTACGCTTCATGTTTGTTATCGCCCCCCGATCGCCCCGCTCATCGGCATGAAGCAGGTAGTTTTCTGCTCGCGACGACGACATCTAATTATACCTCCATCCAAGATACCGACTCCGACGATACCTGTGTCATGTCAAATTTCAAGCATTGCTCTATACAACAATGTTACCGACAACACTTTTTCAAACTTAAACAACATCTCTGTTTATCTTTCTTCCTCTTTCTCTGCCATCTATTCTATATTGTTATCGCGCTAGCACAATGTGAACCCTCTGGTCACACTCGCACCGTCACCGTAACTATTCTCCGCTTGCCGATATCGTACGGGGCAACTTGATCGGGGTTGGTTCACTTGACAACCTTGCCGAATGCCGTGTCGATGTCGTCTTCAATAGCCTCCCCTGCAAGTGAACCGTACCATGCCGGCGCGCGGGCGGCTCGCTCCGCTAGCGTGTAGTGTAGTAGTGTGCTAGCGACCCGCGGCGGCGGTGTGTGCGTACGCTGAGTGTGTGTGTGTGTGTGTAGTGTCGGCGGCGCTGGCGCGGTACACGCCCAGCAAGACGCTGGCCGACACCTTCGAGCTGGGGCTGGCGCCGCACCCGCCCTCGCACGCGCCGCACGCGCCGCACGAACCGACAGGTGAATATTGCTTTACATGTAGATATACTATTATGCAGAATATTGAATTACGAAGAATTAGATATGAAGCGCTCGTAGCCCGGCGCCAGTGTCAACGGTCGGCTGAGTTAAGCAACACCTGGCGGCCGGCAGTTGGACGGGTGACCGCTAATTGCAAAAAAATCTTGAGCGTTTCCGAGCATTCCAGGGCACGTAATGCCATCGGTCCCGGGTTATCGTAAGATAAAAATCGTTAAACCATTTCAGGTGCCTTCGGGCGCCATGAAATCTTCCAACACCTTGGTTGGCCACCAACCTCTCCACCAATCCGCTTTGGAGCAGCGTGGTGGAGTGACTCGCTGTAGACCTAAAGAAGAGACCCGTGCTCAATATTAGGTCGTTACGTCTGTTTGGTGACTGGTGCGTATGACATTATAGCAGAAAAAGACCCGTAGTTAGTCTCCGTAACCACGGTTCGTCTGCTGCGAAACCGCCGAAAAGCAGGCAAAATATCAGTAATAACGTATGTGTATGTGTGACATTACAGAGTCGGAGGCGGCGGCGGGGGCTGCGGCGGCGGCGCTGGAAGCGGCGGGGGGCGCGGGCGGCGAGGGCGCAGGCGCGGGGGAGGACGTGCGGCCGTGCGCCGCGGACGCCGCGCGCTCGTGGAGCGAGGCGCGCTCGCTCGCCACCGACCTGCTCTTCTGAACCGACCGTGTTGATGTTGTTGGCGATCACCACCAATGTTATGTACTGAGATGACATGAGTGACGATGAAATTACTTATTGAACGACATGTTTACAACGTCTGTAAGTGTAGGTGCTTCCGCCCGAATGTGCATTCCGTGATTTATGTAAAACATTATTGTGTAAAAAGCACTTGTCGCCGGATGAATTTTGATTATATAAATAAATTAAATTATAAAAAAAATGACTGACGGCCGGAGAACTGTAACATCAATAAAAAAGAATAATAATATATCGGGACACAATAGACGTGAGCACTGGACCGACCGGGACCGCATACACCAGTATTATAAGTTTGGTACAACGCGCCGCGGCGCCGGCCCGGTGACGTGTGAAGGCATATAATAATATAATTAACCAACTTGTATTTTTTAAGCATTTATAACTGTGTACTACAGTAATATTTAATTATATTCGTATACTATTCAAGTAAGCCGTAGAGATAGGTTTTCAATTTTATAGCAAAAAAAAAACATTTTTCGACTCGAGTATGAAACTCACGTGTGAAGTTCTATTGACATTTTAAGTGACGTATTTCAAGGACTGTTTTATCAAAAAAATCCGATGCCCGAATTTTGCTCAATTACTAATATTTTAGATGGGGGGGGGGGGGGGGGGGCGGTGGCGACTGTACTTAAGGAGCGCGTCGCGTCGCGTCGCCGCGGACTGACTGACTAGCTGCTAGTGTTGACACGTTTTACTCGATAGATAGGGGTTAGTGGGGGAGATGTAGTTTTCGATCGATCGACGGCTAACGATTCGGTGTCACGTGATTGAAGTCATTCCTAAGAAGTCATTCCTAAAGTTTTTATGCCAACTTTTGACATTTTTATATGCATTTACAAATAAAAAGACTTATGAAGTAACTTGTACGTTTAAAGGGGGGAAGTTTGGGACGCGAGAAGGTCACGCGACCGTTGAAGGTACTTACAGCCGGAAAATTAACATAGCAGACATATTTATCTATTTTCGATGCAGTATTTAGTAATGAAATGGTATGTAACCGCTCAGACTATTCTAGTCCCTAACGCCTAGAGACCGACCGCTGATGTGACGTCGGCGCTCGCTCGCGTCGCTTGCAATGTAACCGTAGGTCGGGCCCGCTGCCGCCCGCGACCACGCGGCGCGCCCCACACCGTATTTCCGTTTACATGTTCAGTAGGAGGCAGTATTGCCTCGAAACACGCACGCACGGGTTTGTTACGCTAATTTTCTTTTCAAACTCGTGCTGAATTCGAGGCACGAGTCCCTCAATCTCGCACGGGTTTGCGAAAACCATAAGCCATAAGCCATAAACCCTGATTGGCGTATTTATTTCCGTGTTCAGTAGGAGACAATACTAGTCTTGATTATGGTAACTAAATGTTTAATTTCAATACAATTATGCAACAAAACTACACTTCATCATAAATGTCGACGGAACCCCGCTACGCGGGGTCCCTATTTCCACGTAAAAAAAATACGAACCTAACCTAACCCATTCCGTTTTGGAATCTTATAGTTTTTTTTGCAGGGGGCTTTGCCCCCCGTGATTACATCCATCGAGGTTTGGGCGCGAACTTCATGCATATATTACATTCATCACCATGAACACGTGTTTATAAGAACAGTTTGCGTTACAAACCCGTGCGCGTTTCGAGGTAGTACTGCCTCCTATTGAACACGTAAATGGAAGCACGTCGCCCGACACGACGAGGTTCGACGCGATTGCCTAATTTCAGAGTACGAAGTGCGAAGACTGCGATCGTGCCGTACCGGCTGTCGGGGGGGGGGAGGGGTGCGGGGGCGGTGGGGGCGTGCCGGCTGCATTTGTCTTGTGTTATTAATGTTATTATAGTTAGCGTAGCGTTAAGTGTATCGTAGCGTAGTACCGTAAGGCCGGCTCGCCGGCACGCTTTAAGAGTGTCATATTATTTTCGTTCGTATGTAGCGCTGCGCTCGCACGTCCCGCACGCGGTCGTTAGTTTTTAATTTAGGATCTTTTTTGTGTAATTTTTTGAGATAATACGATTTAGAGTTTTTGGTGCAAATAGGATATCTTACTTTACGTTTAGGGAGCGAGCCGGGGGGCGGCGGGCGGCGGGCGGCGGGCGCGGCCGACACTTGCCAATGCCTAGCTGTATCGTATTATATTATTATGCATATTATGACATTTAATGTAGATTTTATATAGGGATTGTATCGTATTTCAAGATTAAGTTTATTGTAACGTGCAGCACCCTGGCGCGCCTCAGAGCCACTCGCGCACCGCTGACGATCGACTGTCATCTGAAAATGTATTATGAGAGTAGTGTGGCGACAGATGCCGCCCCGCGCTGTACTCCAGCACCCGGGAGAGGGCGCGCCGGGGCTGCGCACGGTCGTGACGTCACGGGACGTCGCCACTGTGATGATGAAACGGCAATAAAACGTACATAAATGTATTTCTGTGTTTTATTTTTACCGACCTTAACTTGTATACCTAGTCTAGCCATAAATACTGTTACAAACCGTCTGCGGAAAAATCATCGAAAACATTTCATCGAATTACAATTCGCCGAACACAATACATCGAAAAAACATTTCGTCGAATAACAAAACGTAGAACAACCAAGTCATCGATTGACATTTCTTCGAATAGCATTACGTAGAACAACCATTTAATCGCATGACAATTAACCGAATTACATTTCGTCGAATGTCATTTCATCGAATGTCATTTCATCGAATATCATTTCATCGAATGTCATTTCATCGAATGTCATTTCATCGAATGTCATTTCATCGAATGACAATTCCTGTAATTGCAATTTTTCTTCTTTAAAAGATTTCAAGATTTTATTATAAACAGAAACAATTTAATGCTTTTTATAACTTTTTTGTATTTCTTATTTTTTGACCAATAACAATGTAACATTTTTATGTACATAAAAATTTTAGTTTTACTTTCTACCTTGAATCATTTTTTTTCAAAAAGTTTACGTTAGTGACAGAAACGAATCGCTGCAAAACCGACTCCACGTAGTCTTGTTTGCCCTACCCCTAGAGTGTAATGTAAACCCGCGTAGGCGCGGAGGGGCGAGGCGGCCCGCGAGCTAAGGAGCAGGTGGTTGTAATGCTCGCCGCAGCAGCTGAGGCTGGCCGGCGCAGCCGGCCAGCAAGCCGAACCTGCGGTGGTGAGCATTAAAAGCATCTGCGACGATAAGCTTGCGTGGGACCGCCGGAGCCCCGCAGCGCCGGAGCCGTGACAGAAACTGTGCTTGTTGCATGTTGCATGCTGCTTATGTCTTAGTGCTGCCTTTCAAGGATGTGTGACGTTTGAAATAGTAAATAAATATTTATTAATGATCATATGAAAATTATATCATTCGATTCGGCCAATTGTGATTCGATATATTGTCATTCGATATATTGTCATTCGATATATTATCATTCGATATATTGTCATTCGATATATTGTCACTCGATATATTGTAATTCGATATATTGTCATTCGATGAACTGTCATTCGATGAAATGACATTCGATTAATTGTTTTCGATGAAATGTTAATTCGATTAAATGTGTTTTCGATGAAATGATCATTCGATTAATTGTGATTTCGATGAAATGTCGATTCGATTAATTGTAATTCGATGAAATGTGTTCGATGAAATGTAATTCGATGAAATGTTTTCGATGATTTTTCCGCAAATCGTTACAAACACTTCACTAAATATATTTTTTTGGAATTAAGATATCTGTAAATTAATTATATAAAAACAAAGGTAGTTAAATGTTAATTAAAGTTTTGTTTCGGTTATTCAAAATACCCTCCCTGGTTTTGAATTTAGGGCCTAAACCTCTTAGGCCAGTCGTCAATCGTAGCATGTACAATGTTCGTATCTATATCAGCCACTGCTTTAATCATGGATGCTTTCAGAAACTTAAAATTTTGGTGAGATTTAGCGCATGCTTTCTGTTTCCATTGTTGCCATATTTTGTTTCCAACGGATGTAAGTCTGCTTTAAGAGGGCCCCTCGTTGTGCCCTATAAAGTAAATTTTATGACCAATCAGCCAGTTTTGTATCCTACTTTCTGATGATCTGGCGCTGAATCTTATTGGAATACTTATTGTGGATTTTAGATAATTTTTTGAAGAGGATGTTCCACAATCTTTGCAAGGACAGTATTTTGATACTCAAAAATACTGGGCTTCACTTCTTTTTCACAGAGAAATATCACAGATAAACCCGAATATGAGACTCCAAGTCAAACCATGATTGACGCAGGATAATGCCCACGCTGGATTATTGGCATACGCCTGGTTGCTTCTTTGTTCACGTGGGCATAATATTTTATCACTTTGTTTTTTGTAACTTTCTTCAATGCCAAAAATTTTTTCGTTTGAAATAAGAATTTTGCGGTTTTTTTTTCTCGCGTACCTTCTTAACAAAGCTGGTCATCTCTCGAGCCTTAATTTTTTTGGAGGTTCATTACGGAAATTCCCTGTGTGTCGTCGATAAGCTCTGGGTACAAGGTCTTCATTTAACATTCATTTGATGGTAGTTTTTCTTAACCCTACCTGAAGAGCTAAAATTTTTTGCTTCCGGACGGGAATTCGTTTAATTCGCGCCTGTACCTCTTTGGTGATCGCTGGCGTTCTAACCGTGCAAGGTTGGGCGCTTCTTCTACGGTTTTAGAAGCTCGAAACTTCAGGGAATCATTTGATAGTACGATAAAAAAAAATCCATGAGTTATTTTTCAAATTTTCAGCAATTTAAAAACCTCAAGCTGCATAGCTGTAGCGGTGCAACTTAATAAACCGTGTGTGTCTTATTTTAACGTCCATTCATTTTTTATTAAATGACACAATATCAATTATTTCTTTATTTTAGGATAGTGCAAAATTTCCTCATTCGTAATCGCAACATTTCTCGCTAGTATTTGGTACTTAAATTAAACAAGGCTGTAACAGTATATCTGGCAAGACTGTATACTCGTATACTTTTTCAGTTTTCGTGAAAAATGAGGACCTGGTATAAGAAAATAAAGTCTAATTGTTACACTTTCTTTTCTTATACCAGGTCCTCATTTTTAACGAAAACTGAAGAAAAAATATCTCCACTAAAATTGAAAAAAAAAAATGCATGTTTCTGATATTCACCCATTTCTTTTTTTATGCCTTGAGCAGGCAAACGAGCAGACGGGTCACCTGACAGTAAGTAGTAACCGCCGCCCATGGACATTAGCAACACCGGGGGCGTCATAATGCGTTGCCGGCCTACAAGAAAACAGTAGACCCGCTTCTTGAAGTACACCATGTCATGTGGGAACACCGATGCAGGTATAAGAGCACGTTCCACAGTTTCCACGTGCTTCACGTGCTTGGCAGGAAATCACGTGAGAACCGAACTGTGAACGAACGAAAGGTGGTGTTGATGGAACTTGGTACACACAGTGATGAAAATCAACCGCAGGTATTAAAAAAGCGGCCCAGTGCGAGTCGGACTCGCCCATGAAGGGTTCCGTAGCAGCAAGTAACATAATATAAAAGTTCTTGTACTTCATTGTAACTTTGATCGATGTTTTTTGCGGTTTACGATATATGACGTATTAAAAAAAAACTACTTACTAGATCTCGTTCAAATTTTCGTTAAAAGGGGCCATCCATAAATTACGTCACACTAATTTCATGACTTTTTGACCCCTCCCCCCCTTGTCACAGCTGGTCACATTTGTGAGACCTCCCCCCCCCCTAGTGTGACGTCACATATTATGTTTTACACCTAAAAATTATTAAATTAAAACAGCAGTTCCGAAATAAGTTTTATTTCCATTAATTGTTTTTTAATATTTATCTATACATACCAATTATTCGAGTTTGAAATGTGACGTCACGAAATTTAGGAACCCCTACCGACCCTTGTCACATAATGTCACACTACATCGACCCCCTCCCTCCCCCCTAACGTGTGACGTAATTTATGGATGGCCCCAAAGTTTGCACGGTAATGTACATCATATATTTTTTTTAGTTTTATCATTCTCTTATTTTAGAAGTTACAGGGGGGGACGACACATTTTACCACTTTGGAAGTGTCTCTCGCGCAAACTATTCAATTTACAAAAAAATGATATTAAAAACCTCAATATCATTTTTGAAGACCTATCCATAGATACCCCACACGTATGGGTTTGATGAAAAAAAAAATTTGAGTTTCAGTTCTATGTATGGGGAACCCCGAAATTTATTGTTTTTTTTTCAATTTTTGTGTGAAAATCTTAACGCGGTTTACGGTATACATCTACTGACCAAGTTTCAACTGTATAGTTCTTATAGTTTCGGAGAAAAGTGGCTGTACCATACGGACGGACAGACAGACAGACATGACGAATTTATAAGGGTTCCGTTTTTTGCCATTTGGCTACGGAACCCTAAAAAACGCTTCCACGGTACACTCATACCCCACAGAAGGTTTTTACCTATATCGCGGGTGGCATGGATGACCTACATATATAATAGGTATAATACATCACAATAACACCCAGGAGTCCCATGACCCGAGCACAAATATTTATTTGTCACAAATATCTGCCCCGGCCGGGAATCGAACCCGGGACCCCTCGCATCGCAGGCAGGGTCGCTACCGATTAGGCTACAGGTTCGTCTAAAGGTATTAAACCAAACAGTTCTTCAGAACATTCCCCGTTGTACAGACGGTAGAATATGTAGAGGGAGCCTACATCTCTTCTCAACTCGAGCGATTCTAATCAGTCTGTGAGCTTGGGATCGTCGACAAGAACGGCTTGCCGTTGAATTCGGTTATACGGATCCACTCTGCCAGCTTGGGGCTCCAGGCCAAAGGTGGGAGGGAGCAGTACTCCATGTGTGGTCGAATTTGCGTCATTTAGAGAATCAACCTGTACTTAGGCGTGAAATAGATTCTACTTAACTCCACTGAGAACATCTAATATTATTCCAAATAATAACTTTAGAAACAATGATGTTTTAGTATAGATACGTTATGCCCTTACAAATCAGCCGAAAAATTTGTTCCGAAACACACACACGTTTATCTTTTGTTTCCCTACACCAATCAGGCAATCACTACATTGGTAAATTATGTAAAAGGGATAGCTTTACTAAAACCATAATAGTGAAAAAGACAGCTAGTGTTTGTCGTTCGCGTCATCAAACATTGACCAGTGTTGCCAACAAATAAAATTGTGCAAAACAACTTAATATTACGTTAAGAAAATTATACTTATATTCGTAAATCAACTTTAAATCTTAACAATTTCTACTAAAACTGACTCGTTTTCAATCTGCACATCCTCTTGATTTTCAGTTTAAACTAGATTTAATTTTGGTGGTCTAAACTAAAAACTGTGAAGATATCGAAAAAAATGTAGAGTTGGCAACTCTGCCCATTTCCACAATATTGTAGAGATTATCGTGCAGATGATTTGATTGGTTGGCTTCGGCAAAGACTAACAAATTCAGTTATCAGTACAGTCAGTAGATTGAAAGTACCTAAAAATAAACTTAAGGAAGGAAGTTGTAATTTCAAAACTATTTTAAGCAATATTTTGGGATTTCGGTGATGAAATATTAAATATGGTGACACATTTACGAATAAAATAAATACGCTTACTTATAGGGACCACGACCTTTTTCATGTACCTATATGTCAGCCTAAGCAGTAGGTATGGCGTGTTATTCATTAAATAACTTATTACATAGCATCTTATTTATTCTGTAGGTAGATAATAAAACGCATTTCTTTAAAACATTAATTTATTATGTTGGCAACGCAGTTGAACCAAACTTTAAATATATTAGATTCCTTTATTGTGGTTGAACCGTAATCGCGTATGGTGAAAGACGTACTTAATACGAATACGATTAATTTATGAAACCACAATTTATTGCATGTAAACAACTCATCAATACATACTTCACATCTAATATATATTTACACTAAGGGTTACTATATTATATATATATATATATATATATTATACGAATATTTTTACAATAAGGGTTTAATTTTTCTATTTGCTTATCGACGGATACAAAAAAGTTTTAAGTATTATATACTTTTTAATTTATATTATACGAGTAACCGCCCTCGCTTTGCTTCGGTTTTCTTATTTTTTTACACCTTGGGTTACATTATTGGAGTTTTATTAAGAATCCCAAATTTTTTTGAAAATATAATATAGCCTATGTTACTCGAGAACAGTGTAGCTTCCCAACAATGAAAGAATTTTTCAAATCGGTTTAGTAGTTTCGGAGCCTATTCAATGCAAACAAAAAATCTTTTCTCTATATATATTAGTATAGATTATTCATGAATTTCTTTATGTTAGGCTCTATTACAATACTCGATACTAATACGGTACGGTTTTATTACAATACGTGTACTCGTGAGAAAATTATCTCTGTACTTAACAATAAACATACAAATGGGGACAGCATCGATATATAGTCACTTCTGTATATGTTAATCTATGTCCGCCCTATCTGCCGTCCTAACGAAGAGTGCAATAGGTCCAGTTTTTGGGCAAATTGATTTAAGACCTTATTTAGTTACGGATATGGTCTAAAGTCAATTTGCACAAAAACTGGACTTATGCTATGTTCGGCCGGCGTTGTCAATGCCGCCATATTTCTTTTGTTAGAGAAATATTGAAATTATATAAAATGCAATAAATCATGATAACTGACGTGTGGTATGTTACTCCATGAATTTTAATTCTTTTACTTGTGTAATTAGTGCATTTACGCATAATACACGAGGGCATTTTGACGCTGTATGTCAAATCTCAAGGATTTCTGGCAACAATAATAGCGTGCGTATCGACAGAGTATTGACTGACAGAGCGACTGCGAGCAGTTGGGCTAATTAGCCCAAGTTACGCTCTTCATCTTCGGCGCGCTAGTAACATATCTACCTCTATTTTTATAATATCATTGTTTAGAAATTGCGCTTCTTGAACGAATTTGAGGTGCAATTTTATACACCTTTGCTACATAGTATCTGCAAAAGACACTAATATGTCCTAAACTTCCACGATGCAGATGTACCGATTACATTCTTAGCTGCACCACAGATATAATAAACTTTCAGCTCGAAGGTCTGAAAGTCGCTGGCTCTTGGGGTATCAGATAACTCAGTCAATGTATGATTAATATCTCAGTCCTTTTCTATCACATGTAATAAGTAAGTGCAATTTAAGAAAGACAGTCAAACTGAATTTAAATATGGCCTGGCACAGACCTGAAAAAAAGTGGCCCGTGGCCACGAGTTAAAACATACAAAAGTGTATATCGATTGCGTCATCAATATCGTTGATGTGCAAGCTGTGAGACGGTGAAGGCAGTGGGGGTGGTGTCGGGGTGCAGTGTACATTTCACTCACTATTTCACCATTAATACCATAATTTCGCGCATGCGTTTTGAGATGTAGCCGATGTAGGTCAGACTTTGATTGAACATGCGCGCTAACTTAATACGTTAAGGTACACTTTCTCCAGATAATTGTCAATGTGGCATTATTAAAGAAATCAATAAATTGCTTTGTACGGACGGTGCACAAAAATCATGAAGAAACCCACTTATGTAAAAAATTCGTCATTTGACCTGGTCAGAAATATACCACATTTATCTCTTGCCGTATTGGGGCGGCTTAGAATACTAACCCCAATCCCACGCCGGATGGGTGTCATAAAAGGCGACTAAATCCGGCCCGCTGGTGGTAGGGCCCCTCGAGGGATTATATTGGTTATATTGATTTTAATTGTTAATTAATACCATTATTACTATTATTATTTCTCCATGGGGTTCGCCTGGATAGCTACCACCCTTGAACATGAGTCAGCCGCCAAACGACTCGTCGTGTTCCGGCTGGGGGCTTGAGAGCCAGTTCTTTATTTCTTTTTCTTCTCTCTTTCTTGATTGGATGCCTTTGGTGTTGCTGATGTCCATGGGCGACGATGGCCACTTACCATCAGGTGGATCGTCAGCTCGTTTGCCGGCTATTTCCATAAAAAAATAATATTTTTATAATTCTATATCATGGTTGGGGAGATCAACCTCTGATCAGTGCAAATTCATTACTTTCGATAGCTGTCGCGTACTACAGCGTTTTGAGGTTGGGTTTGTTGTGAGGTTTTGGTGCAAACGAAGGTGGCCCGGTTGACGGTCACGTGCAGTCATCGCCAGTAGCGAGCAGAGGAGTTCGTAGACAGTAGGTAGTAGTAGGTAGACAGATACCTCCCGAGTTTCAGGGCAAGTAGGCACGAAATTCAGTCAGAAAAAATCAAAAAGAAGCCATGTGGAACGTGCGAATCTCACCGCTCATTTACACGCGCGTGTCGCGGACCGTCTCGTGGCGCGTCCGTAAGCCACGCCCCCTACGCGCGTGTGAACACCGCGCGAGCGCTCGCGCGAGCCCCTTTGGCGCGCGCCTACAAAACCGCTCCCGACGCGAGCCCTGCGAGCGCGAGACGCGCCGCGGTCTGGTCCGCGAGCGCCCTGTTCACACGCGCGCGTATGCGCGCGTCTCGTGGATTGTCTCGTGGCTCGCGCGCGCGTCTAAATGGGGTATCATACTTCGGACTGTATCCGAGTGGGGCGAAGCCAATCTTGTGAGAGTCAACGCCACTAAAACACAGACGTGTCTCTTCGCCGCCAAAAGGTGCCCGCTCACCATGGCTCCTACTTTTCAAAAATTTGGTCTTAGATTATACCCACTAATCTTAAGTTGTTAGGAGTTGAGATATCCTCCAAGCTCAACTTTGGGCAGTTCATCGAATTCAAAATTAAAGCTGGTGCAAGGAAACTTAGCATCCTTGCGAAGGTGCGATGGTAATTCACACCGAGACAACTCTTAATCTTGTACAAAGCTCAGCTTCAGCCGTGTGGGGAGTCTCTCATTTGGGCAGGTGCAAACAAATGTCACCTTTCTGTCTTGGATTTGATGGAGAGGCGCGCGAAGAGACTCATTGGTGACCCCGATCTGATTAAGACCAATCTGCAAAGTCTCGAGCACAGGCACAGTATCCAGCCTCTCGGTTTTCTGTTGGACACATTTTGAAGAGTATATTATGGCGATTAGAAGAGCAAGTTTGTGTCCTTTTGTAACAATAGCTATAATTAATATACAATATGCCAATGTACTTACTGTTTTAAATCATGTATTTTGAAGTTTTTAGTTGCTGAAAACGAACCTTAAATGTCTATGGAACAGCAATGTCAGATGTCAGCTGAGAGTTTCGTCTATATAATAATATGTTGCAAATATGTTGCTTGCTCGCTCTTTCCCTTTCATAAAGAAAGGAAGGGGAAATGTACAAAATATTGAAAGAATGGTTTTGATTTGATGTTGTAATACAACTATTTTTCATTTACAAAGCACATTCTGATGAAAATAAGTTCGTAAGTGATCAGTGTCACAAAATAACATAATCGTGTCGGTAGTGCGCCCCAGAAAACGTACAATCCTCAAGTGAAACAATCATCCAATCGTACATCGACCAATGCATTTTTGACAACATCTGTTCATTACAAAATGCGAAGCGCTGAAGGCCGCTCGCCGCAGTTGCCAATTACGTACTTTTGTGTGTCGCTCGCGTCGTACGAGTTTTAATCTCAAGCTGCGTTCCCGGCGTAGCGTGTAATCGCCATTTACGTAACAACTTCCCGGCGCTGCACCCCTCGCTCGCGCACGGTCGGATCAATTTCGGGGGCGATTCCGCAGTCTCGTCGGCGAGCGGCGAGCCAGCACCCTCCGGACAGCAGCCGGACTAGCAGCCACTAGCAGCAGCAGTCGGCCAGATGTTGTCTGCGGCGTGCGTGCGGGCGGCGCGCGGCGCGCGGCCGCTGGAGCGCGCGGCCTCCAGCATCGTGGAGCTGCCCAAGTTCCAGGACTTCGGCGTGCAGAACGAGCCCGTACTCGGGTACCGCGAGGGCAGCCGCGAGCGCGCCGAGCTGGCCGCCGAGCTGAAGCGCACGGCCGCCGTCACCGAGGAGGTGCCCATCGTCATCGGGGACGAGAGCATCAAGGACGGCGAGGTCCGCTACCAGGTGATGCCCCACGACCACGCCCGCAAGATAGCCAAGTTCTACTACGCCAGCGACAAGACCATCCAGAAGGCCATCCAGGTGTCGGTGGAGGCGCAGGTCAAGTGGGACCGCACGCCGCTGACGGAGCGCGTGCGCGTGTGGCAGACTGCGGCAGAGCTGATGGCGGGCGCGCACCGCCAGCGGCTCAACGCGGCCACCATGCTGGGCCAGTCCAAGTCGGTGGTGCAGGCCGAGATCGACTCCGCCGCGGAGCTCATCGACTTCTTCCGCTTCAACGTGTTCTTCCTCAAGGAGAACGCCAAGTACCAGCCGATCTCCGAGGCGCCCGAGGTTACCAGGAACTCCATGCGCTTCCGGGGAATCGACGGCTTCATAGCGGCGATCAGTCCGTTCAATTTCACTGCGATTGGAGGAAATCTCGCCTACACGCCGGCCCTCATGGGCAACGGAGTCGTGTGGAAGCCGTCGGACACCGCGCTGCTGTCCAACTGGAGAATCTTCAACATCATGCGCGAGGCGGGGCTGCCGCCGGGCGTGGTCAACTTCGTCCCCGCCGACGGTCCAACTTTCGGTCGGACGATCACCGCTTCGCCGCACTTGGCCGGCATTAACTTCACTGGCTCCGTTCCCACTTTCAATTGGCTATGGAATGAAGTAGGAAAGAATCTTTCCCAATATAAGAACTACCCGCGGCTGATCGGCGAATGCGGAGGTAAAAACTACCACTTCATCCACCCGTCCGCGGACGTCCAATCGGTCGTCACGTCGACCATCAGGTCTGCCTTCGAATATTGCGGCCAGAAATGTTCTGCATGCTCAAGGATGTATGTACCAAAATCACTATACGATCCTATCAAGGAAGGACTGCTCCAGGAACGAGCAAAGCTAAAAGTTGGAGATCCCACAGACTTCAAAATCTTCACCGGAGCGGTCATCGATGATAAAGCTTTTGCTAGAATAACTGGATATATTAAGAATGCAAAGAATAATCCCAAAAACAAGATTCTCGGTGGGGGAGAATTCGATGGGAGCAAGGGTTACTTTGTACAACCAACAATTATTGAGACCAGCGACCCCCATGACAAGCTGATGGTGGAAGAGATTTTCGGGCCCGTACTCACCATGTATGTGTATGATGACCGGGACGTAGCTAAAACATTATCTCTAGTCGGTAGTTCTACTAAATTTGCTTTGACGGGAGCCGTGTTTGCCAACGATAAGAACTTCCTGCTGACCGCTCTAGAGGAGCTCAAGACGACCGCCGGAAACTTCTACATCAACGATAAGTCAACCGGGTCAGTGGTGGGACAGCAGCCATTCGGAGGAGGCCGCATGTCCGGCACTAACGACAAGGCCGGAGGACCCAATTATGTCATGCGCTGGACCTCTCCTCAGTCCATCAAGGAGACCTTCGTCCCGCTGCGCGAAATCGACTACCCGTACATGAGGGACTAGGCCAGCCAGCCGAGCGGTGCAAGTGTCCTCGAGCACCCTGCACCCCACAGTGTGCAGCAACAACTTGATCAGTACAATAATTAATAATGTTCACTAATTTATCATCAAACAATAATATAGCTTTTAGGTGTGTATAGAGATATGATAATATTTCCTTAATTAGACATTTGTAATGGTATTTTCAAGTATTAATATTAACATTTACAAGAATGTTTCTTACTAGAGATAGAGAGTAGCACTCGACTATTGTTTGTACGTATAAGTAATGAAGGTTTACAGATAGTGTGATGCCGTAGCTATGATACTACAAGATAATATCATAGACTTATGCTCCGTAGAAGTCCCTCTGTATGGGACGGGTCACAGATTTCGGTTAAGAAATGTAATTTAAGCGTTTAAAGATGTTATATATTATATCTGTGTAATAATTTATATTATAATAAATGATACGCACCGTGACGCTGGTTGTCCCGCGGCCGCACTGGGCCGCGCCGCCGACTGCCCTTATCGTTGCGTAGTATTTGCTTTTTATCATTTCAACGTTTCTCGCTATCGCACGCTATCAGTCACCTCGTCGCTCTCTGACTCGGCTGCATTTAAGGCTTATTTATAATTGTACCAATTTAATCGTATAAGTTTACTATTGTTATATTCTGTCCATTAGTGGCTGCAAGCAAATTGTTTTAAATTCTATGTTTGTTACATAATTTATGTAGTGAACTAGTGAATCAGGTGCCTAGTTCCTGTTATATGTTGTGTTGACTGTTGTTAAGTCGTATGTATAGAAGAATTGACATATTTTTCTGTTGTAGTTAATTTTATTGTACCTACCTATAATGGAATAAATATTGTTGTAGCATCGTTTACTTGTATTGTAAGTCAATAAATAAAGTTTATCATTGCTCACTGCTCGTCTTCCTCAGCCAGCGCCGCCCCAACGCGGGATCTGGTATATAGAACATAAAAAGTAGAATAAAATTTTATTAAATAATAATATAATTCCAGTATTCGCATTTGCTCTACTTCGGTAAACCTATACCTACCTCTAATCCTTTACCTACAGGCCTCAACTCGGTAAAATGGATGAACAAGTGGGAATAAACGGATCCAATGGAATGGATTCCGAAGTTCAAATTTACATTGTTTTATTAACGAACCGACTGAATTAAATGCAAAATTTCATACCAAGCATACATTATGTTAAAACTGCACCCAAATCAGTTAAGCCATATCTAATATTACTAGCAATTAGGGATGTGAGATTAATGGAAAAGAATCGATTAAATAAAAAATCGATTTTTCTACGTCCAAAAATTATCGATTTGTGAAAAATCGATTTAATAAAAATAAATAATCGATTTCTGCGAAAAATCGATTTTATTGCATTATTTAAAAAAAATTGCCATAAATGTCCAGTTACTTAAAATGAGAATTAAAAAAACTAAACGACTACTCTATAGTTACAAAAACTAAACTAAAATACAAATCTTTCGCTAATCTTCAAGTTTAAACAATAAAATAATAATTATTGTCACCAATGTCCAGTCCTATTTAACATTTGACTAGTATTAAAATAAAATACTTAAAAGGATCATTAAAAATCCTGAACAACTACGATATGGTCTCAAAAACTAAAATATAAAACAATCTTTCGTTAATCTTCAAGTTTAAACAATAATAAAATTTAAATTATTTATTGCCACAAATGTCCAGTCCTATTTTACATTTGACTAGTATTAAAATAAAATACTTCAACGAGAATTAAAAAACTAAACGATTACTCTATAGTCTCAAAAACTAAAATACAAATATTTCGTTAATCTTCAAGATTAAACAATAAAATAATAATTATTGTCACAAATATCTAGTCCAATTTACATTTCACTAGTATTAAAATAAAATACTTAAAACAAGAATTAAAAAACTAAACAACTACCTTGTCTCAAAAACTAAAATATTAAACAAATCTTTCGTTAATTTTTAAGAATACGAGCTGTTTCTGAAAATCGATTTAAACACGTAATATATATAATCGATTTACTAAAAATCGATTAATATTACTTTAAAAATCGGTAATAAAAAATCGATTATTGTAAAATAATAATCGATTTAAATAAAAATCGATTATATTTTAACATCCCTACTAGCAATAGACAAAAATCTAGTCGTCTTCCAGGTGCCCGCGCTCGACTCCTCTTATATTTCGTATGAGTACTAGTATGTAGGTACCCACTTTTGCCTATAAAAGTTCATAATTTAATTGTTTATTATTCGTTTAAAGAGTCTGAGGAGTTAGCCTTTCAGTATATAAAAAAGTACTCTGTGAGTTAGCCTCACTTCGGCTGGGCCAACAATTCTAATTTGCTCTTGCCCCTTCCCATAACTAAATATAACCCCTATAATAACATGTAATTTGCAGTGCCAAACCGAACTTATAGAAAGGTGATTCCCATACAAAATTTAGAACGTTTCACAAAAAAGTAAAAAAAAATGTCAAAGGAGTGAAAAAAACAGTCCTATGTAATACCAGAAAAAAGTTTAATAGGGATGTTGAGACTATCAGTAAATTAAAATAAATTGATGTTTAAAATATCAAGGAAAACATTTAAACACCTAAAATATTATTCTTTTGTCGAAATCAATCACAATAAATTAAATATAATTATTTTAAAATGTAAAAATAGTACTCATAGTCACGTGACCTCAAACGCCATTATGAGCTTATGACGTCATTGTTCATATTTTATAAGCAAGTGCAACTAACTTCAGTCGACAGATAGTATTGAATATCAGCTAGTGACGTCACGTGACGTTTTGGTGGGAAATTTGAAAATGATTTTTGTTTATCAATTTTTGTCTTTAAATTGAAGATTGTAATTTTTATAAAAAAAAATTCGTGAATCATAAGGTTCTGTCTATAAAATCAAACTGAATCCTAAAATTAGTCAACATCCCTATTAGCTTAGATATATTTTTGTTACATTTTAATTCATTTCGTTTCTTTTTTCTTTCTCTTTCTTGGCCGGCAACGCATCAGTGATGCCTTTGGTGTTGCTGATGTCCATGGACGACGATCGATAGCCACTGTACTACGCGTTCACTTCAAGTTTGCCCTCCCCGACCGTTACGATTTAACAGCTAACGGTACTGTAGACAAAAAAGTAATCAAATAATTTCACTAAGTTGAATAACAAATTACGTTTGCCACTGTGTAAAACACTTTCTATTTTAGTCATTGTAGCGGCAAAAATCAAAGAACTTAAAATAAATCAATAGAAAAATCTCAGAGAAAAATCAACAACAAAGTCAAGAATGCACGCGCCGCACGGGACCTCAAAAATACGCGAGTACTGCGAGTAGCGTTGCTGTCCGTACTAAATGAGCTGTGGTACGAGGAGCGGGACGAGAGGTATGTAAGGGCAAACTTACAGTGAACGCGTTGTGGAACGCGTAGTACCGTCATCGCGTCAGGTGGATCGTCAGCTCGTTTGCCGGCTATCTCCATAAAAAAAATTCAAATCTCTTGGATCGATATCTGGATGCACAATTACACTGCCCTACGATCCAGAGTATCGATACAAGGCACCTGGACCGAACATCCCTACTGTTCTATCCGCTCATTTACAGTGCGCCCAACTTATCTGTGAAATGCCGGAAATTGGAACTAATGCTGCCCCATTCTTAAGTTCTTTGTGTTAATGTCAATGAATGACATTGACATTTACTACGTCTCGAATTGCGTCCCAGTGATTGGTCCAATGCGTTCGACAGCGCCCTCGCTCAGTTCACAGATAAGTTGGTCGCACTGTACAGTCACGAGCATAAATATATTAATATGGACACGTCAGCAATAATATCTACCCCAAGATGCGTTCAATAATATCTGTCTGCACGGACGTAGCAAAAATATCTGATATTCATAGACAGCATATTAAAGTGACGACAAAATTATCTGATAAAAAAAGTACATCAAATAATTGTGACAACCGCCCAAAGCAAAAATATGTGACGACATTAGTCACAAAATAATGTGATCACTCTTAGAGTGCAAATATATTTTTGCTGTTCACTAATTCTATGTTTCTGTAAGCATTTACATTTATTCTTCAATCATAGATAAATGTATGACGTTCTAAAGCAAAAATATGTGACGACATTAGTTACAAAATAATGTGATCACTCTTGGAGTACAAATATAAATGTTTGCCGTTTACTAATTCTATGTTTCTGTCATAGACTTAAATATATAGACACGCTGTTCAGTACTTACAGTTTGTTCACCTGAGGTTAACCCAATTGGGTTCACCTCAGTTTAGTCTGTTGCGAGCAAGCTACACAAGTAAATGTCACGTTAGAAAAACTCCGACTGTTCAAAAACACTTAATAACGTATTATTGTTTATTGAGCACAGTTAAAACGTTCTCATTATTTACGTTTGAACTTTATTTCACTTTATTTAATCATAATTGGTAAGTAACTATATTTTTATTTACAGTCTTAAAAATTATTTAGTGTCAAATATTTAATACCGACATCTTGAACCAAACTTGACAGAACGAACACAGAGTACTTAATCACTACGGAACAGGGTTGCCAGACGTCGCGGAGTGAGAGATCGTACGGTGGGTAAATAAAAGTCGTATTTCCTAAGATGGCTCCAGAAAAAAAATAGTACGATTCATTTAATGTAGGTACTAAAACTTTAATTAGTTTTAGATGGCGGTCTACAAAACGAAATTGAAAGAAAAGTAATAAGTAAAACTATAAATTAAAATAAAATCTTCTTATTATTATCTTTATATATATAAATTACGTGTCATGTTGTTTGTCCGCGATAGACTCCTTAACTACTTAACCGATTTTAATCAAAGGGCTTCCAACATTTTTGTATGGAACCTGGCATACCTACAAGTCCGCCATTTTGAAAAAACTTCGATTCGGCGGCCAGTGATGAAACATGTGTCAATCGATAGAGTAAATTATTACGATCAAAAAGTATACAGTGATGAAATGTCGTAAGTGGTATACTTTCTGAGATATTTGAGTTCAAACCCGTAGAAAAATAAAGTAAAAAACTTTGTTTCGGCGGATATTGATAAAATATATGTCAATCGATAGACTAAGTGATTACGATCAAAAATTATTAAGTGATACAATGTCGTAAGTTATATACTTTCTGAGATATTTGATTTCAAAACCGTAGGAAAATTCCACCACACCACACCAGACCACATTTCCCAGTTTGATTCCTAACTTAAATGGCTACCAATTCGACACAGGTGAAACTTCAGAATTCTCTCAACATTTTATGCTATTTTGAATAATGTGTCTTCTCCTGTTTATTTAAAGGAAACCCATAGCACTGCTTATTTCGGGAATTCCTTTGCAATACTGTTCTGGAACTCCTTGCTTGTAGACATCAAAAGACTACCAAAAGTTCCTTCAAGAATCACGTCCGGCAGCACTACCTGAAGCAATTAGAATGTCCTCGCCCGTGGTCTTCAACCACATGTTATATACGTAGTTATAAATATTTATGTACTTAATATATAATATAATATGTATATATGTAAATATGAATAAATATGTATTTATTTAGTTTTGTTAATGATATTGTGATATTTTATATGTATATAGTTATAGTGTTGATCCACTAATAAATAAAAAAGACAATTAATTACCAATGTTTTATTTTTCTACGGGTTTGAACTCAAATATCTCAGAAAGTATACCACTTACGACATTTCATCACTGAATACTTTTTGATCATAATCATTTATTCTATCGATTGACATATTTTACATTACTGGCCGCCGAATCGAGGTTTTTTCAAAATTGCGGACTTGTAGGTATGCCAACTAGGTTCATTGCCCTTTGCACACCGTGTGCAGTTTGATCCAACTTGAAAGATAGGATAGCTTACATCTCAATGTATAGTCGCAATATTATTTTATTGCAATTTTTTTTTGATAGAACGAAGTCTGTCCGGGCAGCTAGTTATAATATAAATTTACATAATAACATACAAAATTATAAATGTAGAAATATCGGGACATAGGTAATTATAATGTGCGCCATCTATTGATAAATCTATGAACCTATAATAATTATATCATGAACCTATTATACTCGTACATAATTTTCTAACAATGCATACAAATACATATTTAAATTATTAATGTTTACTTACGATGTTAAAAAAATATATAGTAGTCACTCCGAGATGAACTGGAAAAAGGCATAAATCGTATGATTGTCGCCATGGATATAATTATAACTTTTAACTGGATACATAACTTCGAGGTACTTGAAGACAGATGACGTCACAACGGAATGACTATTTGACCAATCGCAGACCGGATTGAGATTATCCTTCATAATTGTGGGGTGTTATGTCCTATTTTCCAAATGTTTTCTAATAATTTTTCTGGTGGTAAAAAAATATATTATTGTATTAACACATTTTATTATAATTTCTTCAAAATTGTCCTTACGTCATGAAAACGGATGTTGAAGGTGATAATGAAATGAAACAATGTAATTTATTACGGTACATTTCTTTTATTTTAAGTGCACAACACTTATAAAAAAAATTTAACACAGCTGAATGATATATCCTGGGATTACAGATAACACATTGAATGGATGAACACAATGGTCATTCTGTTATGACGTAATTAATTCTCAGGTACCTCTACAAAGTAATCCAGACAGAGTAATATATCCATGGTATATGTCCAGTTATAGTAATGTATCCATGATCTCTTTCGGAGTAGGGTGTTGGCAACACTGGGCGCATATTGACTCTGTGATTGAGTACTCTGTGGCACGAAAGCGTGACACGAAATTTGTTAAGAACAGCGAGTCTATATATATTTAAGTCAATGGTTTCTGTAAGCATTTATATTGTTTCATATGCATTAACATATGACGTTCAATAGTTGGCAAAAATATCTGACGTAAATCTTTTATTATTTTTATACATTTGTCCGACTGCGCGACGCAAAGGAGGGTAATGTGTTTATCAGTCTATGTATGTATGTATGTTCGTATGTGGCGTTGTAGAGATCAAACGGCTTGACCGATTTTGATGTATCTTATATCAATCGATACGCCTTAACCTTGCGAGTGTCATTAAAGACATGACAATAATAAAAAACCACAGGGACAACCAGACACCTATTGTCTAAATGAAAAAAAAAATTGACGATCTACGTCAAGTGGGGTACCGCTAAATAGGTATTCAAAAATTATTTTTAGGTTCGTTTCATCATTTTTAATTTTAAGTGACAGCTTAGGATATGTAACGATTTAAAATTGGTTAAACAACCGTTCTCGTTAATTTACTAACTCCCTTAATGAAATAACAACATTGCGAATTTTACCGTCTTATAATCCTAATATAGAAGTCAATGAATCCTAACTAAAAAGTGTAAAAAAAAATGTTAAAAAAAAAAACAAAAACCCGACAGCGTAAAAAAACTAACTGTCCCGACTGCCTATGTATGGTCCTTCTAAACCCATCAAAAAATCTCATATGTTTTTTTTTAATCTTTCTTTTATTGCATATCCTCTACTAGTACACTACTCTATGTTCTTGTTACATTTTCCTAAAATACTTTTATTTGCGGTCAGACATTGCATTAGGCAGCTGCGACGGTTTGGCAACGTCGCCAATTTGGAAGCGTAGCGAGCTGGCAACGTCGCCAGTAAAATGTACACGTGCATCTCACTCACTCAGTGTCCAAACCGGCTGCCAAGACGGACGCGCACGCGTGTTTTTTTACAAAACTATTTTATTTATTATTCTTATTTATGTTTTTCACTTAACACAGTTCCATTTTTCAATAATGAGTTTCGATACAGAAAGGTTTATTGCAGAAATACAAAATCGTCCATGTTTATGGGATACCGCAAGAACTGATTATTCCGACCGCAATTTAAAAATAAGATTTTGGGACGAAATAATCAATTTAATTAAATAATTTAAAAAATATATGAGATCTGAGAAAACTGACTGGCAGAGGGTAGACTGCTCTTTTGGCTACTCTTTTGGCTACCTTCGAACGCCAAAGGTAGCCGTGGCAACTACGCCGGCGACGTCGCCATGGCGTCCCGGTGAGGTAGGGCTCTGCTACTTCTCTTCAGTCAGTTCGATTATGATGTCAGGAATGGACGTAGCCAGTCTCCACTCAGGGAGCCGTTATGTGGTTACGCTTCCAAATTGGCTACATTGCCACACCGTCGCCAAGTGAGGTAGCCGCCATGCATTTCAATATAAACTGTTTGGATACGTTGCCGGCGACATTGCCATGGCGTCCCGGTGAGGCACATCACTTATTCTCACAATATGTAACACCGCGGTGAGTTTTCCCAACTATTGAACGTCATAATATATTTATCTATATGATTGAGAAATCAATGCAAATGCTTACAGAATTAGTTAACGGCAAACATATATTTGCACTAAAAGAGTGATCACATTATTTTGTAACTATCTAATGTCGTCACATATTTTTGCTTTGGGGTTGTCACAATTATTTGATGTACTTTTTTCGTCAGATAATTTTGTTGTCACTTTAATATGCTGTCTATGAATATCAGATATTTTTGCTGCGTCCGTGCAGACAGATATTATTGAACGCATCTTGGGGTAGATATTATTGCTGACGTGTCCATAGTAATATATTTATGCTCGTGACTGTACAGTGTTACCAAGTTGTCTGTGAAATGGCGAAAATTGGAACTAATGCCGCGCCATTCATAAGTTCTTTGTGCTCATTCATTTGACATTTACTACGTCCCCAATTGCGTCCAATGATTGGTCCAATGCATAGATTACCCCCAAAAGATACCGCATACAAGGCAACTGACGCGCGGCAACATAGAAGTGCTTTTGCTATGCACATAAAGCTATACTAGCATTCACGACATTAGTATCGACCAAGACCTTCGACCCATACACACGCGGATCTTTCAGAATTTAATTAATTTCAAAAAAGAATTTGCTGATGAAACCATGGCTTATTGTAGTGTTAAATGGTATGGAAAATCAGTTCGAAAAAACAGTTACCCAAAAGATGCCATATCATTTAATAAGTTAGTAATTCATATTTATTTTACAAATTTTCTTATAATGAAGCAGAGTTCAACTTAAGCTGGTTTTCAGAGTGACATTTTGTAAAAAATTCATTCCTAATTCAAAATAGTTATATTGTTTCTGACTAAAGACAATACTGGGGAAGTGAACTTTTCATTTTAAAGGCGTATCGATATTCATTTTGAGGATATTGCTATGAAATCGATAATTTTTAACAGGTTACAAGTGGGACAAAGGTTGCTGTAGTCAAGGATAACATTATTTATTATATGAAAAAACATTGTGGTAATGGTTTTATAGATTTCCTAGATGCCCCGAGAGGAAGGAAAAATGGAAAGAATCAATACACCGTGGACAGTAGGGCATGGATATCGAAGTTTCGAGATTTCGCAATTCCGGAATCTCGGTCAATTTTTCAGTTCCGGAACTGAGTGTTTCAATATCGAAACTTCGATATTCATTATTACTAAACGAAGTAGATATTTCGAGTGTTCATTTATTTCTGAACGCACCCACGGACCCAATCACCCAATTCCCTCTATCCCTTGTGTACCCCTTGCACCACCATTGTTACCTTTATAGATTAGCTAACTAAGAAATTGTAATAATTGTGTGAAATCAATTTTTTTTCGTATTCAAAAGCAGCATTTGATTTAGAAAGATTTAGTTGTAATCTATAAATATTAAAAATTATGATAAACACATCTGAAGAAACCTTAATCAAATATCTGTAATTTATTTTATTATGCATCCATCCATCTATCAGCCTTTAGAAGTCAACTGCTGGACATAGGCCTCCCCTAACTTGCGCCACTATGACCGGTCCTGAGCTTTCGGAGTCCAGCGGATGCCCACTTTTCTTCAGGCCGTCAGTCCACCTGATTGGGGGGCGTCCTATACTTCGTTTTCGGAGACATGAGCGCCATTCGAGGATCTTTCTTCCCCAACGGTTATCGGTCCTTTGAGCTATGTGGCCAGACCATTGCCACTTCAGCCGGCTTATTCGCTTTACTCTGTCGGTTATCCTAGTTCGTCTACGGATTTACGGATTTCATCATTTCTGTCACAATCACGTAGAGAAATACCAAGCATAACCCTCTCCATAGCACGCTGTGCAATTTTGAGCTTGTGGATTAGGACGACAGTAAAGCACCACGTCTCGGGAGCAGTATGTCATCACTAGCTACACACACTGCTCGAATACCTTCAAAATCAGGCTCTGAGGTAGTTTTTTGACGACAAGATATGACGTGGTTTCCCGAACGCACCTCAGTTTAGATTCTACGATTTATATCATTTATCCCAGATAAATATAAATAAACGAATAATCGTCTACAACTTCGAGAGCAGTGCCGTTAACAAGAATCGGCATGCGTGTGACATGAACATTCGACATTATTTTCATCCCACCAGGTTAACTATGTCATCGGCATATCGCAGGTGTCTGATGTATTCGAAATTGATGTTAATTTCACGTCGTTTCCACTCCATCAGCTTGAACAACGTCTTGCATCGCAGTGGTGAACAGTTTTAGGAATATAACCGTCCCCTTGCCTGACAGCTCTCAGTACCTGCAGTCTTCCGAGGTAGTTCCAGTATGGATGACGGCTTCAAACAGTTTTTGGAGCGCCACTAGGAGGGGTTTCTCTCAGCTCTTAGCAACTCGGTAGTGATATCGTCATCTCCCGATGCCTTGTCTTTTAAGCTGTTTTAGAGCCTCTCTTACGTCATACTGGCTGACGTCCGGGATATCTTCTGTATAGTGCCGGGTCAGTTTAGCTCGCTCGACCCTCTCGCGGGGCGCTGGAGCTTGAGAGGAGGCATACTACCATCCGTAGTATCTCTCAGTTTCTCTCAGAACTTCGGGTTTCAACGAAACCATGGTGCCAAACTCGGTCTTTTATGGTCGGTATTTTATTATATTTGTTGCTAATTATCATAATTATATGTTATCCTGATTGATAGCGAGCTACTGTTGCAATATAGCTTTTGTTTTATTGTATTTGTTTTACTATGATTATTATGAAGACATTTACTTAAAGTAATTTTGATAAACGCATAAGAAACTACAAACAAACCTAAATGAAAACTGAATACTGCTGTCTGTATAAAAAGTAAGATTTTACTCACTTTACCTTTATTTTCATTAAATAATTAAAAGTTCGTAAAACATACTTTTAAATCTTTTATTTCATCCTCAACAATGTATTTACCCAACAAGGAAGGGTTATGTTTTTCGCGCGTATCTTGTATGTATGCATGTAGGTATTATGTTATTCTTTATTACCTCATATTTTCCAAACCGCTGGACCAATTTATATAATTAAGATATCGTTAGATTCGTCTTGATAGCCCAAGCGTTCTTAGGTAGGTGACGTTAAAAAAACAAATATGATGACTGTGAGATTCCATTGTTTGAATTATCAAAAAATAAAAATAAATCAAATAATGCAATACGGGTATGAAATTAAAGAGCTCATCATAAAGTTTTCAAAAAAGTGTATCATGATAGCTTTTTTGGTATCAGGCGCTTTTATTTCATTTTTAATTTTAAACAACCAATATCGAAACCAATTCCGGAATTCCGGAATCAAGGCTCAATATCGAAAACCAGTTTCGATATTGAGAATAGTTCCGATATCACATGCCCTAGTGGACAGGGATGGTTTCCTACCAAATACAGTGTCGTTTGTTCAACACACTTTTCAGATGACAGTTGATGGATTCAGTTGTATCATAGTTATACTTGCCAGTTTTGTTATGACTCATAAACTTCTTATCGAGAATAGAATAGAAAATAATAGTTATTACAGTTATTACATTTACTTTGTCTAAGTATAAAAAGTAACAATGTTATTGTATGGAAACTTTCAATTCGTGTGCTTTCCTATAGTTATGGAGAAATTATGTGGAAAATCAGCTAAATATTGATTATATTATTATTTATTATTATTTGCGCGAATATCAGGTAGGTAGATAGGTACATATTATATATACTTAACTCGTTAAGTTATACATATTTTCGTATGATAATTATAATTATTTTTCTTTTCTTTCCTTTTTTTATACCATTTTGCCTACTAAGCAAAAGTTATTCACTGTAATGAGAATTTAAAGTAAAATAAAAATGTAACAAAACTAGAGGTCTGAAGTTCTTGATGTGGTACATTAATAAGGGTCCAGTTAACAGTTAGAGATATTGGAATGCTGTTATAACAAAAGTAATAAATTGTGATTAGGAATTACTATAATAAATTATGGTTTGTTATACTTCATTTGGAAATTAAGGGATTAGCTAAAAAATAAAATAATAATAATATGAAATGACAAACATCGAAATTTTGAAACCGTAGCAGAAAAAACATCAGTGTGATGAAAATAATATACACACGAAAGGAAAAGTAACAAACCTAATGAAATTTAGATATGACAGCATCTGTCGGGTCAACTAGTTTGTAATAAAAATAATTCCTAAAAATGATGTCTTAAAAACCCAAAAATATAGTTTTTAAGTTCATAAAGCTAAAAAGCAGTCCTACTACGAACAGTTATGTTATTATTTTAATGTAATTAGCCGCGAATAGCATTGTATATTTGATTTATCTAATCTGACATTGTATAATATAAACACTGTTAATATTATATTATTAAAAGTATCGATATTTATATTGTATTGTTATTCATTATAAATGTGATGAAAGTAAATAATGATAATCACAAACATTGATCGTACGATTTATCGATCATACATACTCAGTCACTATGGACAGTGTTGAGCTCGATAAATTCCAAGTTTGAATTTTAAATATCCAATCACAGCGCATCTGTTTCGTACCCCGCAAACCGCACCTTCCGCCAAATTGTGACTTTGAAGTCTAAGAAATATTCACTAATGCGGAATCTATTGGGGGTAATCTATGGTCCAATGCGTCCAACAGCGCCCTCCTCCAATTCACAGATAAGTTGGAGGCACTGTACACTCTCGGCTCGCGGATCGTCTCGTGACGCGTCTGTAAGCCACGCCCCCTACGCGCGGGAGCGCTATCTTGCGTTTAGACGCGCGCTGCGTTCATAATTATTACCCCGTTTAGACACGCGTGCGAGCCACGAGTAGGGTTACCATATAGAAATTTAAAAGTCCTGACAAAAATCCTGACAGATCAAAAAAAGTCCGGACATGTTTCATAAAATGCAAACTTGAGGCACCCACTTAGTAACAGTGATACGTATAAAGTAGCAGCATACGCTCGCTCGGGCGGGGAGGGAGGTGCGGGAATCACGCGCGATTATTTGCAATTGCAGTAGAAAAGTTATTATTTGATCTCATTGAGTTGATTGTAAAGAAGATTTATTATTTTGTTTGAAGATGAGTAGGAAGTTAATAAATATTAAAAATTGATTTGATATTACATATAAAAGTTTTATTACTCATATTCCATCTGAATCAAAAAAATCCGGACAAATTAAAAAGCCAGACAAAGTCCGAAACTCCGGACAGAAGTCTATAAATCCGGACATGTCCGAACTAATTCGGACGTATGGTTACCCTAGCCAAGAGGCGATCCGGGATGCCTCGTTTAGACGCACTTGCGAGCCACGAGACGATCCGCGAGACGGGCACGAGCCCGCACGGCGGCGTTTTGCCATTCTGTACCAGGCCAGAACGCAAGGGTATGAAACTAACCACGTATAGATTGGAAATAACTTTTTTACTAAGTTCTTCTAATCCATACAAGAGCAGTACGCAAATACTCGCGTATACTTCGTAGTAACGTAGAAGTATATCTTGTTCCATAATGTACAGCGCCATTACGCATACGGACTAATCGAGTGTGTATCGGAACCCCCGTCACAAGGGGAGTGGGGGGCGGAGCCTAAGGGGGAAGGGAGGCGTAGCCCGCTGCAAGGGGGGCTCGGGGGACGAAGCCCCCTGCAATAAAAAAAGATACAGGAACCCAAAACGAAATAGGTTATGTTAGGTTCGTATATTATTTTTTTACGCGGAAATAGGGACCCCGCGAAGCGGAGTTCCGTCGACATTTATGACGAAGCGTAGTATAGTTGGGAACGAAGACGTGAGTATCTACGATACAAACTATACACGATCAGCACGCAAAATTCGTGTACGCATTGTAATAACAGATTTAAAAACAGCATTACAATATATACGCGAGCAGTTTCCTATGGCTGCGTTCTGGTGTTGTATACAATGAAAAGTCGCGGCCGCGCGTGTAAACAGGGCGCTCGCGGACCAGATCTCGGCGCGTCTCATGGCTCGCAGGACTCACGTCGGGAGCGGTTTTTTGGGCGCGCGACAAAGGGGCGAGCGCTAGCGCCCGCGCGGTAGTTACACTCACGCGCGCGCTTCATTTGACAACTACTAGTGCCGTACGGACTTGTTCTATTGGATCGTATTTTTCGAAATCGTATCGTATTTATCTCTATATCGTATTATTCGTATCGTATATCGTAATCGTATTTATCTTAAAATATGATACCGTACTGAATGATAATAATAATGAACCTAAAACCACTAATAAAACTTCGTATATTCAAACTAATATTATAAAAAAGAAAATTTTGATGTTTTGTGTGTTTATTTGTAATGAATAAACTCAAAAACTACTGGAGCAATTACAAAAATTCCTTCATCAATAGGATGCTCTATTATTTTTTAAATAGAGATCTATACGAAAAGAAAACTAAGGCAAAGCGAGGGCAGTTACTAGTTAAGAATGTGTTTAACTTAATTGAAATTGATATCCGTATCCGTACCGTATCAGTACCGTATACAACATTCTAAATAAATAAAAAAATTAAAAAATAATAACGCTTCACACTCATAGCCCCACACTAGGATTCCCTGTGTCGTGGGTGCCATGGACAACACACTAGACAAGGACATTCACACCCAGACCGAGAACAGAAATTCAAACTCATCATTCAAATTTCCGCCTCGCTGGGAATCGAACCCAGGACTCTTGGTGCGGCGATCCGGCATGGTAACCATTGCGCCACATGGGTCGTCAATTATAGTTTTCACCAGTGGCGTAGCTAGCCCTTCCGGGGCCCCGTATCAAAATTTTGCCGGGGGCCCCCTCTCGACTCGAGGGTAAAGATCTTTCTCAAAAGAAATAAAAAAGCTAGCGTGAATTAAAACAAATATAATATGCTAACATCGATTAATAAACCACATACAATCAATACTCTAAAATTTTAATCTGGGAGCAGCTCTGTTTCGTTTCGGGAGATCCGAACGCGAGCGCAGACTCAGTAGCCGATGTGATACGACAGGGCATCTTGGTCATTGTAAACGATATGATCATCCGCGTGCACGCTTATAGTCTATCCACCTCAGGGCTTAATACAAAGTTTAACGCTGCCTCCTGGTCAGCAAAGAAGCAAATGACTAAAAGGAAGGCAATTTAAAGTTCATCGGCAGAACTGGCTAGCGAATGGACGATTACCCCTCTGGTAGTCGAGAATTCTGGTCGCTAGCTCAAGCTGCTGAGGGTAACTTCTGTCGGTCGTCTCTTCCACAACTGCGTAAATCGGACGACTCCGTGGTCCATACGCAAAGGGGAATGCCGAACTTTTTGGCATCCTTTTTGCCACCAACTAAACTCTTGATGATAGAGGGATCGCCTCCGCCTAAAAACCTGTGAGAGCTTGATACCAAGAAGTTGAGAGGACCAGACGGTATTCACGAGTTGATTCCAGCCCCGGAACTAGGGGAAGGAGGGGCAAACCGGGGTACCCGCCCCGGGCGGCAATTCAGGGGGCGCAAAAATCATAATATAGTATGATTAAAAATAAAAAAACTTGCTGCACAAAGCGCCTAGCATACGGAAGCCTGGTTATTCTCCCAATAAATAAATTTATTAAAAAGGAGTTCTTATTGTCCCATTCACGAAAAATGCCAACTATTATTTATTTGTGAGTTTTTTTTATCTTATCTCTATAACTATCAAGTTTCTGCCCCGGGTCGAAAAAATTGTAGATCTGGGGCTGGTTGATTCCCTGTCTTAACGTGCTTATTCTTATTCTATCTTATGCCACATGATACGTCTTCGTGGAAGGTTACCCTTTTTCATTCCATCCACATAATGGGCGATCTCAGTGACCTGGTTAACTACAGGCCTATAGCGATAAGCATATAGCCTCCCTGCTTGCAACGGTAATGGAGCGCGAGATTAATCTGGAAGATCATCAGCTGATCTGTGATCGACAATACGGTTTTTGCGACAGTCGTTCAGCTGGTGATCATTAAATTTATCTTATGCACCTGTAGGCATCGTCAGGCTATTGATCGCAACGGGGAAGCACTGGCAGTCAGCCTAGATTTCGCTAAAGCCTGTGACCAGGACTGGCACAGGGAGGTCTCACGAAGTTAACACGTTACGGTCTTTGTGAGAGGTTATGCAGTAGTCAGCTTTCTATCTGAGCGATATATCAAGGTTGTAGTAGATGGTTGTTGCTCAGATATGAAACCTATAAAATGCTGGTGTTCCCCAAGGGTCTGTGGTATCTCCTACGCTGTTCATTCTGCATATCAATGACATGGCATGAGTGACAACTGTTGCTATGCAGATGACAGCACAGGGGATGAAAACTACACAGCCCCCCTTAATTCCTCTCAGTTGCAAAACTTGCAAGTGGCGGATAGCAGGCTTAAAGTTGTGTCTGAAGTCGAGAACTCTCTGGAGCAAGTCTCGGAATAGGGTTGACTTAATTTAGTCGAGTTCAACCCCACGAAAACACAAGTTGGCGCGTTTACCACTAAGAAACCCCCATTTTTCATAGTGCCTCAATTCCAGAGTACCGCGCTCATCACTAAAAGTGTTGTAAGAGTATGATTCTGGGAGTTGACATGTAGTATCAGCGTCATTTGGAAGCCAAGGCTAAGTTGGCTACCAAAAAGCTAGATGTTCTAAACCGGGCTAAGGAGTACTTCACTGCGAGCGAGGCACCTGCTCATGCTTTACAAAGCTTATGGCCGAATTGAAGTTTTATCCACACCGATGAGACTCGTGGAGAACTTCTACGGTCCGATTCTCCCGATCATTTTTACCACGCACGTGCTAACTGTAGAATGAGCTGTGCTACGTGTAGAATGAGCGTCCTCCTGAGGTATTCCCGGAGCGCTGTGTCATGGGGTTGCCGCCGGCATGTCCGCGCAGCACTCAGTTCCGGAGAGCATCATGAGTCGTGTAGAACGTAATTTTTATGTACATTAAATATTTTGTTTAAATTTTGATTAGGGCATTTAAATAACTGATTAGAAGTTTTTCTTATTATTATCTGTACTGCCTGTTTGTCTTCAATTCGTCGAGTTTCCAGATTTAGAATCATGGCCTCTTAAAGATAAATTGCATGATGCTAAAGTAATTAATGCATTAATACGATGAAAGATGGTCCAGAAAGTAATTTTATTTTAGATTTCACTTTTCAATAAAGTATCGATGTTTTCAGGAACATTTTTCGAATCATAATAATTAATTTCCGGATCATTTCACGAATTATTTCTAAGGCGCATTGGGGGCCCCCTCAGTCCCGGGGCCCTGTATAATTGATACGGCTGATACGGCGGTAGCTACGCCCCTGGTTTTCACACAAATAGGAATCCCTATGTCGTGAATGCCATGGACAACACACACAATCACACATCCAGTAACCAGTTACAGTAATATATCCATGGCAGCAACATTGACATGACATGTCAAGAATTCCTCGTGTGACAAGTGACATTTGATTTGAGTTTGACTTATCTCACACTGATGAATGAAAAAGACTCGTTTCGTTTTAAGTTTCTAGAATGAAGTAGAATATTTTTTTTAAATTTCATGAAATATTGAATACAATTCATGAAATACATAATACTAAATCTATAAATTTGTACACTTAAAAATGACTAATGTGTTTGGATTAATCGTCTCAGGGAGACTAGTAAGTAAAAGGCACCGTTACGTTGCGGCAGTCTCTTGTTGACTGGGTGTTGTGTGTGATTGAGATGGGTGCTACGCTGGATGTTGCGTGTGCAGGTGCAGACGGACTTCTCGCAGGTGTCGGAGACGCGGTTCCTCACGACCATCACGGACGTGGACTCCATCAACCACGCCGTGGTGTTCCTGACGGGCGTGGCGCCGCTGCCGGCCGGCACCGCGGCCATGGTCTACTGGAGCTGGCCCGACCCCTCCGCGCCGCCCAACTGGCAGCTCCTCGGACACATCTCCAATGCCAAGCCCTCCGCGATATTCAAAATATCCAATTTAAAGAAGCTACATGAGTTGTCCAGTAAGTAAACCAAATTGAAAGGGAGGTCCTTTTATTTTCTAGGACGTGATTCGTAAATAAAATAAGTAGAGTATATCAATGATGTTTTAGTATAGATACGTTATGCCCTTACAAATCATCTGAAAAATTTGTTCAGAAACACACACACGTTTATCTTTTGTTTTCCTACACTAATCAGGCAGTCACTACATTGGTAAACTATGTAAAAAGGATAGCTTTACTAAAACTATAATAGTGAAAAAGACAGCTAGTGTTTATCGTACGCGTCACCAAACGTTGACCAGTGTTGCCAACAAATGAAATTGTGCAAAACAACTTAATATTACGTTAAGAAAATTATACTTATATTCGTAAATCAACTTTAAATCTTAACAATTTCTACTAAAACTGACTCGTTTTCAATCTGCACTTCCTTTTGATTTTCAGTTTAAACTAGATTTAATTTTGGTGGTCTAAACTAAAAACTGTGAAGATATTGAAAAAAATTTAGAGTTGGCAACTCTGCCCATTTCCACAATATTGTAGAGATTATCGTGCAGATGTTTTGATTGGCTGGCTTCGGCAAAGACTAACAAATTCAGTACAGTCAGTAGATTGAAAGTACCTAAAAATAATCTTAAGTAAGGAAGTTGTAATTTCAAAACTATTTAAAGCAATATTTTGGGATTTCGGTGATGAAATATTAAATATGGTGACACATTTACGAATAAAGTAAATACGCATATTTATAGGGACCACAGCTAGAGCAAGATCCCAGGGCCAACTGACGTCACGTATTTTCTGACGGACGAAATGTGGACGATTGAGTAGTGTTAGTATGTACTATGGTCGTATGCCTACCTGCTAACTTGGTCAAACGGCCAATTTCCAGGTATCAGGTGATCAAGGTACATAAAAACATTACAAACTTCACGTAAATTCTCATGGCTGATTTTCACGTATGTTCTAGATAATATAGTTAAAAATAAGTCGTCAATGCTCCCAGACACTTTCCGTCGGCCATATTGCTTTGCAGACGCTTTAAATCTCCCAAAATAATTAGTTATGTTCGCGCCTACACCAAAACAGAAATTTTTAACCGCGCAATTTGATTGCTCCTCGAATTCTACAGGAGTCGATTAGTTTCGTTACCTTTAAAATATTTTTTCTTTGTAAAGCCTTCATATAAATCAAGTGAAGTGATTCGTAATCGCCTTCAATACGGAACACGAGCTCATCTTCTTAAAACGAAACCTAAATCAGATGATACTTGTATTAGGAAAAGTACTGAATACAGTTTGTGAAATCATAAAACATCTTTTATTGAGCAATCATCGCTCCAGTGTTGCTGTAAGCGACAATATATGTTCTGTTGATTTTTTTTTATATTTATAATAAATTGATATGAGTAAACTGTAAGAGTGAGGGTATGGTCTATTATTTTTTAGTTCTAATTATTAAATGAAAAAAAAAACCGTCGGCTAACTTTAGTATAATAAAAAAACCATGCGTTGCTTGCTCAATAAAAGATGTTTTATGATTTCGCAAACTGTATTCAGTACTTTACCTAATACAAGTATCATCTGATTTAGGTTTCGTTTTAAGAAGATGAGCTCGTGTTCCGTATTGAAGGCGATTACGAATCACTTCACTTGATTTATATGAAGGCTTTACAAAGAAAAAATATTTTAAAGGTAACGAAACTAATCGACTCCTGTAGAATTCGAGGAGCAATCAAATTGCGCGGTTAAAAATTTCTGTTTTGGTGTAGGCGCGAACATAACTAATTATTTTGGGAGATTTAAAGCGTCTGCAAAGCAATATGGCCGACGGAAAGTGTCTGGGAGCATTGACGACTTATTTTTAACTATATTATCTAGAACATACGTGAAAATCAGCCATGAGAATTTACGTGAAGTTTGTAATGTTTTTATGTACCTTGATCACCTGATACCTGGAAATTGGCCGTTTGACCAAGTTAGCAGGTAGGCATACGACCATAGTACATACTAACACTACTCAATCGTCCACATTTCGTCCGTCAGAAAATACGTGACGTCAGTTGGCCCTGGGATCTTGGACCAAGCCTTTTTCATGTGTAAGTCGGCCTAAGCAGTAGGTATGGCGTCTTATTCATTATTATTACATAGCATCTTATTTATTCTGTAGGTAGATAATAAAACGCATTTCTTTAAAACATTAATTTGAAACAACAACAATCCACTTTTTAACCGACTTCAAAAAAGGAGGAGGTTCTCAATTCGACTGTATTTTTTTTATGTTTGTTACCTCAGAACTTTGGACTGGGTGAACAGATTTTGATGGTCTTTTTTTTATTCGAAAGCTGGAGCCTGTCATATGGTCCCACATATATTTTATTGAGATCTGACAATGGCATCCATGACAAAACCATATAAGTCTTAAATTTGTATTAGGTATGTGCGCGACAAATGGACGAATACCACGCCAACCGATTTTGATGATTCTTTTTTTAATCGAAAGCAGGTGCTTGTCACGTGGTCCCACATAAATTTGAACGAGATCTGACTTGTAGTTTTTGAGTAACTTTGAAGTCTTTTATTTTTTGTTAGTAAAATTTAGATTATGGCGCGTTAGTTCGTCCGATGGAAATCTAATATAACAGCAGTTAACCACATTATTACGTTAATTTTATATGTCAAGACATAATTTTTTATTTTTGTACTGACTAATTTAATAATTTTAATAATGCCTTGATTTTATAATTTTAAATTTTTACTGTGATTTTATATTTTTGCTGCTTATATTCAGATGTTAACTTAAAATGTATAAACTACTTCTATTGCTCAATTAATTCTATTTACGTTCTTTGTTGATGTTGACTTCTATTTGTGCAAGCTGTCTTCGCCTTTAATTGTGGTGGCACTCAACAAGCTAGCTATATTAATGATATTATTAACTATGTATTGGTGTTCACTATGTTGGCGTTCATTTAAATAAATAAAATAAATAAATAAAATAATCCAACAAAACCGGAATATTTTTACAATAAGGCTTCAATTTTTTTATTTGCTTATCGACGATCAAGAAAGTTTTAAGTATTATATACTTTTTATTAAGTTATTGCATAGCTTTTATCGCGGGCTTGACGACCGAATCAAGAAATTTCCGTAACAAAATAAAAGGTGACACCGCCCACTTGCAGTCAGTACTAGCATAGCAAAAACATGCAAGCGAGTGTGCCAAAACAACGCTGGGGTATTAAATTTCTCATCGGATTTGTTCACCTAGTAGCAATTAATTAAAGCGAGTACTAGGCGACCAGAAATCTTCGAGAATGCGACATCAGTGATACTGTACATTCATAGTATGTGGCACCCGTGTCAAAGCGCTCTGACAACTTGTCAGAGCGACAGTGATAGATTTATTCTATCCCTATCGCTCTTCCGCATATTGATTGGCATGACGGGAGAAATGGCAATAATAACGTAATGTGCATGATCGTAATATAGATATCCCTGTTGTGCTTATGCTAAATACCGAAGAGTGAATAAGATAGTACATACTGTGGCATGTACTGTGTCACTGATATCGCATCTTCGAAGACTTCTGTGTGCCTAGTACCTACTCGCTTTAATTAATTGCTACTAATGGTGAACAAATCCGATGAGAAATTCCCCAACTTTGTTTTGGCACACTTGCTTGCATGTTTTTGCTATCCTAGTACTGACTGCAAGTGGGGGGGTGTCAGGTTTTATTTCGCAACAAATATTATTCTAAGGCTATGCAATAGCTTTACCGCGGCAGTCCCCGAGTGCCACATGTTTTTTTTTATATTATCTTAATATATATAAACTAGCAAAAAAGCGGTGCTTTAGGAGGGCTCGCGAAGTTTTCTTACCTAGTAATTTTGAAGACAATTTCAATTTATAATAGTATGGCCGGTTTCTGAGATCCTTTTGACGGGAGTTTATCTATTCAATAACGGGTCGATAACTTCCGAAAAAGCGTTTCTGAGCACTGCGATAATACATAAACTCAGCTTAAACTAAGATCAACTTATCTAACCCAAGATGGCCATTTATAGGTTTCATAACTTTATTTCACGTTTCATTTTAACATTTGGGAGATGAAAAAGCATACGGGCCACCTGATAGTAAGTGGTTACGGTCGCCTGTGGACATGAGCAATACCAGAGGAATCGCCAATGCAACGTGTTAAATTAAATACTTATAAAATTAATGAAATAAATGCAACAATTTTTACTTTTTGCCCACGGACCTTAAAGAAATACGGACGTAATCTCAAGAACAAATTCAGTGAAGCACCCATCGGAATACAAACTCTCTATTCGTACAAGTAAACACGCACACATTGACACCATCGGCCGCCATTCCGGCGCCGGACCGCACTCGAGTCATACGGACAACGGGAGTTGATAAAGAATAATAAAAATACCTTTGTGTGCTGTTAAAAGTTGCAAGAACAATATTAATTCAGTTAAAAAACATAAAGGGATCACCTTTCACAAGTAAGCTTGTAATTTAATCACTGATTTCTTTTATTTTTCCTAAAGTTATTAACAAAATAAAACTAGAAAAATTGTAACCACAAAATCAGCCAGTGCTGCCAACAATATTGCATATGCTAATACCCAGAATGTGTAGGAAAATTATAGCATATATAATACTCGAGTTTCTTATTTTAGTTTAAAAGTATATATTTTTGGGGTTCCGTACTAAATAACAAGGAACCCTTACCTATATGTTTGCCATGTCTGTCCGTCTGTCCGTGGTATTGCTTACAAACTAACAATATTAAAAAGCTGAAATTTGGTATAGATTAAGGTATATTAATTACGTTAAGATAATGGTAGAACAAAATTTGAAAAAAAATTTTTAGGTACCTCCCCTATAAGTAAAGTGGGTAAACCAGTGTATTTAATCTGTTGTCAATTAATAAAATTCATTAATCTCATCAAATATAACAATTTGCATTTATTGAATGTGGAATGTGTTATATTCGATTTACATGCATTAAGTATTTAAGTAGATAACTAAATTTTAAATGAAGAATTTTTAGTGTGCGTCCAAACGTAATAATTTAGTAAAGCTCTTTAGTTCATACAATTATTCACAACCTACTTAATTACTTATGCATTTTTACTAAATTTTAACTAAAAAGTGTCTGTCCGAACGTTTTAAGTGATAAGCGCCGCCCATCTACTTAACAGAAAAATTACAATCTTTTTTTTGTTTACTTGCGTACTAAATTTTAACTACTAAATTGTTCGTTTACCTTATTAATTTACTTAAAATTTAGTTATCTACTTAACTAATTAATACGTGTAAACCGTACATTACGGAATAACTATTCAGTAAGTAATACATTTATTACATAAAAAAAATGGGGAAATGCTCATATTGTGGTAACCCCAAAATTACGCACACGTAGTAAGCGATCGGCCATTACTATGCTTCACTCTCGATTAGACAAGGTTATGTCCGTTCTTTTTTGACGTCCTTGTTTTTGCCATTGACATTCATCAACAATAATATATCCATGACAACCCGACCGTCAATCTCACAATTTATTCTTTAGGTACTTCTATCCAAAAAGTATTGTTATGGCAAAGGCTACACTATAATACGATTGATGTATTCCCTTCACCATCTGGCTGCGTCGGCTTGGCTGGCGTGGCTGTAGCTGAAGGGAATCGTCAATATAACGGGCTTGATATAATAAAAATGAATATGAAAATGATAATATCTCTTTGAAACTTGTTATTTTGAAAAGAGCCATCTAGTGGCAGTTTTAGGTACTCGTTATTGAATTCATAGTTATTGAAAGGCCGCTCGTGTGTTCAGAAACCCAATGACAGTTATCGAATACATAACTTAAGTTTAACTTTATTGATTCAATAGCTGTTGATCATTTAACTGGAGACTTCAGAAACCGGCCATTAATGGTTTATTTTATTTTTTAACCGACTTCAAAAAAAGGAGGAGGTTCTCAATTCGACTGTATTTTTTTATGTTTGTTACCTCAGAACTTTGGACTGGGCGAACCGATTTTAATGATTCTTTTTTTAATCGAAAGCAGGTACTTGTCATGTGGTCCCACATAAATTTGAACGAGATCTGACAAGTAGTTTTTGAGTAACTTTGAAGTCGATTATAATCTACCATCTAGCAAATAATTCCGTCTCCTGAACGCTAGATGTCGTGACTAGAATCTATATATTGAACCTTAGGGATATAACGGTAAGTTATATTTTTGGTTATCAACATCATCCTGCTTATTACAATACTTTTATGGCTTAGAGATGTGCGTGGTGCTTTTACCGCGTTATCGACAATTATCGATATTTATATCGAAACTGGTACCTACACTACAAGGCTGTACTACCGTAATGATGGTACTTAAACTTTTTGTTCTTGTGCTGTCTATGTAAAAACATGCTTAAAATTTTTAAAGCTTACAAGACGAAGACAGACGGTACAGGGCGAAGACGTGACCGTAGCAATATTTATCAAGGTTAGCTAAGTAAACAGTCACGAAATACCATGCCTGGTCGTTTTTAAGCGACGAAGATAAAATATACTTAAATTGCATGTGGATAAGTGAAATTTCAATGTAGCTCAACTTATTTTGGTGGAATTATATTTCCTAGCTTCGAAACGCTCATAGCCCGGCGGCTTGCGACCTTGCGTTGATCCTAAGCGATCGACAAAGTTAAGGAACAGCGCTGCAACGGGCGAAAAAATATAATCGCCACTTACCATCAGGTAGGATTTTGTCAAGCACTAACTTATCTTATGTAAAAATAAATAAATAATAATATTCAAATAATTCATTATTCATGATAATGTATAGACCAAGTTGACTGTTAAAGATTGCCAACTGGCATTAACTTAAATGTATGAATTATAGGTTATTTGCGAAGATATTTTCTCCATAAATAGCCATTTTAACCTTATCAGTCGTGTGTTGGTCGTATAACATTACATAGTAAATAAAATTACAAAACTACGATATCGATAAAGTAGCTCATCCCTGCCCGAGTAGCAGAAAGTGTTCTGACTGTTCTGGAAAACAATAGACAAATACCAATATCATTTAAAACATGAAATGAACCTTATTGCAATAGAACTAAAGAAGCTTTTTGATCATTAATTATATTATTTCCTTGTATCTGTATTCCGTGAGAAGTTACATTGAAGTATTTTTTTAGTTGTTCTACTTGTCCATAGATGGCGTTAGTAAGCAATAAAAATCGAATTATTGAAAAAAAAAAAAATTTTTAATGGATAAAATAATATTTTAATGATAGATAACAAATCTAGACATGAATAGAAATTACTATGTCAAAACTGAAACCTGTAAGTGTAGTAGTTTCTCAATAAAAGGGTTAAATAATTGCATGGATTGTCGACTATTACTTAGGGCTCGCTTCGCTCGCCCTAATTACGTGTCACGTTGTTTTTTCGCGATGGACTCCTAAACTACTTAACCGATTTTAATCAAAGCACACCGTGTGCAGTTTGATCCAACTTGAAAGATAGGATAGCTTACATCTGAAAATAAAAAAACTTTTGACAGAACGAAGTCTGTCCGGGCAGCTAGTATTATTTATGAATTTCTTTTTGCTAGACTCTATTACAATACTCGATACTAATACGGTACGGCTTTATTACAATACTGGCACAGTTCGGCCGCTGTATCTTGGCGCGTCTGAACTTCGCGCAGAAGGCTGCGCAGTAACATAATTCGCCAATACTCGATACGCGGTGTATTATGTCTCAGTCACACGTTAGCATGTTCGTGTTGTCATCTCTGTCTAACATGCGCTAAAGTTCGCAAAGCCTATGTTCAGACGCGCCAAGTTACAACGGCCGTACTGTACTCGTGAGAAAATTATCCATCGTTTCTTCTGTACTTAACAATAAACATACAAATGGGGATAGCATCAATATATCTTCACTTCTGTATGTTAATCTATGTCCGCCCTTCGTTCGGCCGGCGTTGTCATGCCGCCATATTTATTTTGTTAGAGAAATAATGAAATTAAATAAAATGCAATAAATCACGATAACTGACGAGTGGTATGTTATTCCATTAATTTTATTTCTTTTGCTTGTGTAATTAGTGCATTTACGCATAATACACGAGGGCATTTTAACGCTGTATGTCAAATCTCAAGGACTTCTGACAACAATAAAAGCGTGCGTATCGACAGAGTATTGACAGAGCGACTGTGAGCAGTTGGGCTAATTAGCCCAAGTTACGCTCTTCATCTTCGGCGCGCTAGTGACATATCTAACTCTATTTTTATAATATCATTGGAGTATATGAGTAGAGTAGGCTAGAATAGAAGAACTCCAACATTGACACCCAACTTTTACCCAATTTTTTGTCCTTTTGATTTTGAACCATTACATAGACATTTGCTTGTAAACACTACTCAAGACAAAGTGTACAAGAGCCACGGTGTGCGTGTTCCAGACGACAACCAGTTTATTAGCACGTTTGGCCAGCAGCAGATCTGCCACAACGCACAGATCGGCATCTCCATCGAGCCAGAATCACACGTCCAGCTGTTCGCTTCCTCTGTGGTGAGCTATCTTTTTTATGAACTCTGCAATACTTTCATGTGTATACAGTAGGGATGTTATGGATGTTTGATTCCGATTCCAAAAAGTCCAAACTTCCGATTGTTTTTAAACCTCCAGTTCCAAAACTTTTAAAATATATAGAGCAGCGATGATGATGAAAATAATACATCTGACGAACATACAGTTTTGCACAAATACCTTATATGGAAGGGCTTACTTAATGAGTACAATAGAGAAAATCATATTCCTATTAGGGTATCGAAAATTGTCCTGTTTTGAAGAACCGGGATTTTCGGTACTCGTCTATGCTGGAACCGGGAGTACCGATTCTTTCGGTTTTTTACCACGGCTTTACCCTCGTGAAAATAGGTTATATCACGTTTCCTATTTTATCTCTCAGGAGCATTTAATAGGGATAAAAAATATTTTACGTTCCTAATCAGTCTGTTATTGAACAACAATTAAGTCTGTAACGTATTTAATTATGTCTCTATGATCAGCAGGTTCAAAACCAGAAGCGATCACCGTCTTTTAAGAGGCACATTAAATATCAACCTAAAGCTGGAACGGTCACACCTGATGAAGTCTACGCTTCGCCCAACATCCGTCCAAATCCAGGGATCAGTAAACTTTCAACTTGAGCTGCAAAATCGTTTTGCGTGCCTAGAATCGTGCACGTCATTGGACGAGTTTAACACCAGGATGGTAACAACTGTCCACGAGGTAGGCTCGAAGTATTTCAAGACCCACCCTAGTGGTAGATCTCAGGTTGTCAGAACAAACTCTCGGTCTTATGAGGGATCGACGAGAACTATGTGTGAAGTCTCCATGAGGAATAGCGACGATTTGCGAAAACACAACGCAAATCGTGTAAAAAACACAGTTGAGCGAAACCAGGGCTCCAAGGTGTTCGCCAGGGATCTGTCAATTGGCCAAAGTCAGCTTACGAGGTTGAAGACCGAGTCCGGAACCATGGTTTCGTCGAAATCGGAAGTTCTGAGAGAAACTGAGAGATACTAGGGACGGTTGTAAGCCTCAAGCTCCACCTTCCCGCGAGGAGAGTGACAAGCTAGCTAAACTGACCCGACACTAGACAGAGGATATCATGGACGTCAGCCTGTATGAGATTAGAGAAGTTCTCAAACAGCTTAAAAACAACAAGGCATCGGGAGATGACGGAATCACAACTGAGCTACTAAGAGCTGGAGGAAAACCCCTTCTAGTAGTGTTCCAAAAACTGTTTGATTCTGTCATTAATACTGGAACTACCCCGGAAGCGGGGGGCAGAAGTGTGGAGTTGCTGTTCTTCAAGAAGGGCGATAAAGCCCTTTTGAAGAACTACAGGCCTATTGCACTTCTGAGCCTATAAACGTGGCTGTTTTCGAGGGTGCTCACAAATCGCATTACACGCAGGCTTGACGAATTCCAGCCTCCCGAATAAGCAGGATACCGAAAAGGCTATAGCACCATAAACCATATATATACACACACTGCGGCTATAATCTGCCGTTGTGTGTTGCTTATGTGGACTATAAGAAAGCCTTTGATTGTATCGAGATCTGGGCGGTACTAAATTCTCTCCAGCGGTGTCGGATCGACTACCGGTACATCGAGGTGTTGAAGTGTTTGTACTCATCTGCTACCGTGTCCGTCAGAGTACACGACACGGCAACGAACCCCATCCAAATGCAGAGAGGTGTCAGACAATGGGATGTCATATCCCTAAAACTGTTTACCGCTGCGTTGGAAAACGTGTTTATTTAAAACATAAAAGATTTTTAATATCGATAATATGGTCACTATAAGATGTTGTTACTTGTTAGGTTAGCTAATTACGTGATAACTTAAGACAGAAGGACCCTTAAGTAGGAACTGAATAAATTATTCTTCGAGTTTCGTTCTCGATATTAGCATAGCAATACTTGTAGTAGCCACGTACCGCCCGCCATTTCGCACTGAATTTTAGAGGTAGATAAAAAATAAAACATGAAATTATCAATTTTTGTAGGGTAGATTTGTAAAACCTCACTTAGCTGGGGCGCTCTCCTCCTCGGTTCGTCATTCACGTTTCAGTGCTTCGCTGTTTCGCACGGGCGCAAAATTGAAGTTAAAAGTGAAATGCTTAAAATATAGTTTAATAGTCAGGAAGAAATCAATTACTTGTGTAAAAGAATAAAAAGTTTAGAACGAAAAATTTACCAAAGTAAAAGTGATCTGCAGTGTGTATTGTTGCATCCGTACAGGAAATCGTTGGATTGGATTGGATAGCGATTCATCAACGCTTGTAATCAGCAGGTAGGTGGATTCCAGTATTTAAAGAATACAGCAAGTAACTTAAAATCATAAATAACCCTACTTTAGTAGTCGGTTAAAAATTGCTTGCAAATGTAATTCGCAAGGAATTTACACGCAATTACGAAGCAAAAACAGAATATCTGTTATATATCAGTGAATATATGGTTTTTATATGGATACCTTCAAGGATTCCTCTTTTTTTCTCCATTACTAGCACGTGTTTTTTCGTATGAAAAATATATTACAATATTATTTAAATACCATATATAACTGGATTGTCCTTGGGAGGCTTCCAAATAAATACCTGCTAACCGGAATTACCTGTGGGGTTCTTCCGTCGCTAGTAAATGTATTCCGTAAGGAAGTTATCAATTTATATTGCAACAATATAAATACAAACAATCGGATTATCCTTTGAAGGATTCCAAATAAAAAAGTACCTGTTAATAGCTAGTATATGTATTCCATAAGGGATTTATATTGCAGTAGTGTACAAATACAAAACCTAATCGGGTTTTCTTTTGAAGCCCTTCTTATTTAGAAGGAAAGAAAAATAAAAAAGTACCTTCTAACAATAATTACCTATAGGGTTCTTCCATCGCTAGTATGTACTAGTACTAGTATTCCGTAATGAATTTATATCGAAATAGTATATATTATAAATACAAAACATAATCGGATTGTCCTTTGGGGACTCCTGTGGGTTCACTTCTCGCATTACATTCGAATTAGTGTTACGCAGACAACTGCAACAAGAAGTACTCGCAATTCGGATCTACTTGTGGGGTATTTCCTCTGCATTGTACATGTATTCCATGAAGAATTCTCACAGTGTTACGCAGACAACTGCAACAAGAAGTACTCGCAATTCGGATCTACTTGTGGGGTATTTCCTCTGCATTGTACATGTATTCCATGAAGAATCCTCACCGTGTTACGCAGACAACTGCAACAAGAAGTACTCGCAATTTGGATCAACTTGTGGGGTATTTCCTCTGCATTGTACATGTATTCCATGAAGAATCCTCACAGTGTCACGCAGACAACTGCAACAAGAAGTACTCGCAATTCGGATCTACTTGTGGGGTATTTCCTCTGCATTGTACATGTATTCCATGAAGAATCCTCACTGTGTTACGCAGACAACTGCAACAAGAAGTACTCGCATTTCGGATCAACTTGTGGGGTATTTTCTCTGCATTGTACATGTATTCCATGAAGAATCCTCACCGTGTTACGCAGATAACTTTAACAAGAAGTACTCGCAATTCGGATCTACTTGTGGGGTATTTCCTCTGCATTGTACATGTATTCCATGAAGAATCCTCACCGTGTGACGCAGACAACTGCAACAAGAAGTACTCGCAATTCGGATCTATTTGTGGGGTATTTCCACGACATTGCACATGTGTTCCAGAAAAATCTTCACCGCATTATGCAGCTGATTAGCGTATATCCCATACGGAACTAATACTGTACGCTATTCGTTGAACAAAGTACTTGATAACCGGATCTACCTTTGGGGTAACTGTTTACTCAAACAAAAAAAAATATACTTACATATATATTTCTGAAGGAACTCATGTCACGCTGGAAAACATACGGTGAACTGAAACAAGTACTTATTTATTCGCATGAAACTGCGAAGGATTTCTATTCAACGAGCAATAGCTGTATATTATTTATTTACTTATTTATTTCACAATAAATGTAAACGTAACAGGTTCATTTAAACCCAAAACCATTTACAATTTACACCAACCAAGGGGATTCTCTCGCCAACTGTAAATTGCATCTTAGTACTGCCAAAAACCTTCGTCGACGCGCTTATCGGGGTGACAATTGCACTACTTTCATCGATCTAGAACTTTGAAGTTCACCGGAGTGTTATCGCCGACGGCGAAGTAGTGTGAAGTTGTTATAACAATTATTATAATATCAACTTTTAAAAGTTTTTTGCTAACCGCACCACTGTTACGGTGGTACTGAATACCGACGGTGATACCTTGACAACAGTAGCTGTCTATTCTGTTGACAACGCGTTGGTGACGCCGTTTTTTTTCGTGGCTTGTGAATTAAATTCCTCTTTGATCATAAAGTCTGCGATTCAATAACCAGCTAAGCCTGTCATCAGGCCTTTAAGAAACAGTAACTTTTCAGTAATGTTTCCGACAACCGCAGTAAGGGGCGTAAAAATTGTTCGACCTGCTGGTCTAATGATGCATGTGACTCTCACACAAAGCCAGCCTAAAAACCGCCTAAAACTGTCAGCCGTAGACGTAAGTTCTAAATGAATATATAATAATAATAAGAGATTTTATCTATCAAATCTATTGTTGATTCACGAAAGATTCTCTTATTGATAAATTCGGGAACATACCATTCTTATGTCATCGTGGAGCAATTGACATAAATGTACCTAATTATAAGTACAATAACATCGCACATGTTTCAATAAAAAAGACAATAACGATTCAGACATTGAAATATAATGTAGTATGGATTTAATTAGACTGAAAGTAAACTAATAAATGTATGTGTACAAATTGATACCTATATGGGCATATGAAATTATGAGTACTAATTCCGAATTTCAAATTATATTTGAATATCTGAGGACAACTTAATTCAAGTTTTTATAAACTCTTATAAATTGATGTGATCAGTTGTTCAGTTTCAGCCGAATTGAAGAGAATACTAAGCTACATCCTGTTTGTACACCGTAGGTACATACCGTTTGGCTTAGTACCTATAGCTAATATTTTCAACGGGTTTTTAACTTACTGAGGCGTACGGAACAGTTGTCTTTTTTCTACTTAATAATAATAAACAAACTTGAGTGAATTATTTTCTGGTTGGCCTGCCGGTCAATGATAATGCAATTACAAATAGTAGGTATACTACTGTATACCCCCTGTATATGTACGATTAATTGTATTAACCATTGCATAATGTATTAGTTAATTTATTTGTTGCTTCATTAAAAGTAAAAATTTTGATTATTGCGTATTTTTGAATATTTCCGTGCTAGCGGACGATTGATTCATTTTTGCATACTAGGCTAGAGATACAAACATTTTCTATACATGCAAAACATACATGTATACCGTAGATTGTATAATTATACAATGTTATGCTCCTTATGTGCATGCCTCAACAACGGGGTTCCGCCTCCAAAGTAACCAGACATTATCACTATGACAACATTATACTCAACAAATGAGCGGTAAACTTTGCCATCAAATGATGTTGTAAAATAAGACAAACAATAATGTATTTATTATTTATTTATTTCAACAAACAAGAACAATTGCATGCTTTACACGTCTGTCAAACTGCGAAGCAGTTTGTCGCCAGTAGTTCTCGTGGATTACAATATACGAGTACGTACTCTCAACGTACTTATTTTTTACTTACTTGTTTTTAATGTTGCAGGTGTCAGTTCTAGGACGGAGGTACACTTAGGGTATTGTGGTTTGATTTTATTATATTCAAGTCTTATGACTGCGCGGCTTCGGTCCGCCTATATATCTGTCATCCTATAAACTTAACAATGAGATTGTTTCTTAATGGCCTCCACCCATAATTTTTTTAACATTGAGTAATTTTACTTTGGATATTATATACTTAACTAATCACACTATCGTTACCGGATTGAAGTCCGGATATTGTTTCACTTATAAAAACATCCCAACTGCTTACGCATATTACTGCATATGTGATGGAAAACAGTAGTTTGCGTATCGTCAATTCGCCACGAAAACAATTTTATCCTTACAATACTTTGTAATCGAATTTCCCTTATTGTTTCACACAAGTTTTAATTCTACAGATCATAAGGTTACCGCAGTTCACCCAGGTCCTTGCTAATTGGTCAAATCAGTCTAGACAAATAAGGATTATATTTTATATATTTTTCTATAGAAAATATTTTCATTGCATCCTTCTACTTAAATACTAATTAATTTAGAACATAATAATATCCAATTTTATTCAATTTAGTATTTTTTACAGCACATATATTTCATGTGATTTTCGGCCGAACTCTAAAAGAAGTCAATACATTGATTTCGTTTTTATACAGGACTGGTGGATGCTCTGTGTGTTCCACTACACTTACAAAATCTCTGGTAACAATTATAGATCAGTGTTTTTTGTGTTGACAATCTGTTCAAATTGTTGTATGGGAAAAATGGAAAATCTACTTTATCAATGGATGGATTTTAGTGGCCTCAAACCACTTTCGAATTATTGCCTTTCAAATGAAACCATTTTAAGGCATATCGGTTGGATGGTTTCACAGTCTATAGAAAACATCCGTACAAACGTTTTATGTTTTATATACATATATAGATAGATAATGTTTTAATTAAAACAGTGTTTTTATAGATAATTTTTATTCCTACTTACAGGTTTGGAATTACTTGTGGTTGGCGACATAGTTGCTGCTTTCGTTGCTACACTCGCTGTAGTAGTGTGACCAAAAGCTACAAAAAAAATGGATCTTTCGGGAAAGAACAAATTTCAGTCAACACAATTTTATTATCATCAAATTAATTACTCTCTTAGTACTGGCAAGGGTTACATAGAAAGGATACCATATATATTATCGATAATATTGCCAAATCTATATTTACCTCATTTAAGTAATTTACTTATTATCCTTAAATATTTTAATGAATATTTTACATAAAAATTGCAGAATTCAGTGGATATTCCACTTTATTCGGTTAACATTACACTCGTCATGTTCATAGCAAATACAGTTAACTACTTATCAGTAGCATAATTACCGAGTGTGTTATATATACGGTATTACATAAGTATATACTGTTGTCACCAATATATTGTTCAATAGATTGAAATTAAAGAGTAAAATATTGCTATCATTATTACAATTAAAAATAATGATAAGCTAATAACATCATTAGTTTCACGACTACCTTCTCTAAACGTCTACAAGTATTGCTATGCTAATATCGAGAACGAAACTCGAAGAATAATTGATGATTAAACGAACTTACCTGTAAGTGAAGTTCAATCCCAATTATTCGAGAGCTTCGTTCGAAGATATTAGCATCCCTCCCTCCCTAGTGTAAATGTCATATACACTACACCCCTAGTCGTGAAACATGAAACAGCTCAGCAAATCTCTGAACTGAATGACGAACCGAGGAGGAGAGCGCCCCAGCTAAGTGAGGTTTTACAAATCTACCCTACAAAAATTGATAATTTCATGTTTTATTTTTTATCTACCTCTAAAATTCAGTGCGAAATGGCGGGCGGTACGTGGCTACTACAAGTATTGCTATGCTAATATCTTCGAACGAAGCTCTCGAATAATTGGGATTGAACTTCACTTACAGGTAAGTTCGTTTAATCATCAATTTACCGACTTGGTATTACATGGATCTCACAACTTTTTACGGTAGAAGAACTGAGTTGCGAGACTTGGTTTTTTTTACAAGTTTTGTTTTTGATGGCATAGAACTGTTACAATTGCCTACTTATTGACATCCAGAAACAAATCTTAATTTAATAAGTATTACTTCAAACTACATGATACTTTTATGTGCAAATATTAATAAATAATTATTGTTTTTTTGTTAGCTTGGGGGATGACCTTGAAGGGTGTCACCGTTTTCGAGATTTCGAAAAAAATTATCGAAATCACTGCTCATTTGTGGACTCTGAATTACAGAAAAGTTAAACAAAGGCTAGTTTAACTTTTCTGAAATTCGTCTCCACCCTACTTTTTATTGCAGAGTCCACAAATGAGCAGTGAATAATTCGATGAAAAATTTTCAAGTACTCAGATAATTGTTCTACTAATTTCGAAAACGGTGACACTTTTACTAAGGTAAATTTTGACATCTGGTAGGTCATCGCCCAAGTTATCTCCAGTTTTCTTTTGTCGTACTACTTTTAAAAAGAAATTAACTTATTTTTTGAGTTCCAAGTATTTCTATCATAGAAAATATTGCACCGATCACAAACCAATGAGTATTCAATAACTACAACTTATGCCCCAACTCAGAGTCACTAACGATTACTTAAATCGCTCCTTAGCACAGAATTTGTATGGTGATTCTTTACTAAGGAGTGATTTAAGTAACCGTTAGAGACTCTGAGTTGGGACGTTATAGATATTAGCACTAACCAGGTTACCACATATTATTAGTGAAATTAATGCCAACACACAATGACATGAATGGATAGCATGTATGAAACCTGTGATAATTAAAACTTAACTTGAAATTTTTATGTCTGTACAAGCTTGTTTTTCTAAACAGTTTTAAAAAGTTTTGAAAATGTATTAAATTAAATTCTATGTTAGTCTCTTCAAACAAACCAACATCGTAAGAAGCTAAATGTCACAAAACCAACTGTTGTAACAATTTCCTCAGCCCATGTTAACTGCTGTACTAGCCGTGCAGACTGCAGCTTGCTGAAACAACTAGCCATATTTTAATTGAAGCTGTTACTGGTGAATGGCAATAATACTTGTGTATGTTTGACTTGCAGGCGCCCCAAACAAACTCCTACGTAACATTCGCTCAAAAGATGTTAGAGAACTTAGTCAACTTTGTCGCGTCATTTTCTGTGACACAAGATCAAATGACCGCGACGCCCGGCGTGCTGTACATCCCGCTCAACACGCTGCACACGTGGTACCAGAACTTCGAGCGGAGGCTGCAGCAGAACCCCAACTTCTGGAAGAACTAGCGCGGCGCCGCGGCGGGCGGGAGGCGACTGGATGGATGCTTTCAACTGTCACCGCTTCATTTTGATCAACGAAACTACATTAATGGCCGGCCCCAATATTCTATCTATCCATAGTCCTCAGTTAGTTACCTAACAATTTGTTAAAAAGTTTACCAGTTACTTATCCACAGGTTATGTATAGATGGGATAATGGGGATGGGGGGGTCGCATGGGGGAGCTGTCGCCGCCGGACGCCGGTAGATATGTTAAAAGTGAAGTGTGTAGTTAATTCATGCCCGAGGAGAAGCAAGTGACCAATTGACATGTAACAAATAATGTGGGCCGGCCGCCAGTGTCGGTCCTGCTAGTATTGCTAGTTAAGTCATACTAGTAACTAGACGATTAAATCAAAACTTAAATATTTGTAAGATAAATAACTTATCGATTTAGTCTCTTCACATTGTGCATAATTTCAATCAAAGTAAATTCTTAAAAAGGATTTTGTAGAAATTAATTCCAATGTTAACTTCTAGTAACCATTTCCTACAAGTGAATACTTGAGGCAATCTATTTAATGGTGATGCTTGCGTTTTTTAATATTTTTTTTTTAATTATTTTTTTGTATAAATGCTGTATGTTTTAACTGTTATAAGCCACTAGCATGTTTTCCAGTACTCGTCAACGACCTTTTCCGATCTGACTTTGCCAAGTGTCACCGCAAGTGGGCCACCGTCCGCAGCCACCGCTGATTCGCGACTAGCTGCTTACATTACATAATTTTCTACTCGAGCACTACACGAAAGATCGTATTGGTGCGGCGGGCGGCGGGCGGGGGGCGGTGGCCTATATGTGGAGTCACTATGCAATCCGAGCGCGAACGGGGCAGTGTGACTTGCGCGTGGCACACATGGACAATAATTGAGACTGCTACGGCGACGATTCTTATTATAGAAGACAAAAAAAAGTTAAAAGAAATCTTCTAATTTATATAAAAACAGCTCCATTCAACAAAATGCTAGACTTGTAAAAGTAAAATAAATAAATATGCGATTGCCGATATCCATAGCTCAATGCGCACCGCGAGCCCGGGCGCCCGGGCGCCGCCGCGCCGCCCCGTGACACGCCTTGCAGAGCGAGAAAGTTCAACTCGTCTAAAATAAAATGTAGTGTGTATGTGTATGAAAAAACTTGTATATACAGTTTGATGTTTCGTATGCTCGGTGGGGGAGTGCCCTAAACAAAACGTAAATAAAGTATCCAAGATCTCTAAATGTCCCTGTCTACCGTTGACCTTCGTATGTATTATATTTTGCTGTAAACGAGTCCTGTATTCTCGAACCAATTTTTCAGACATTACAAAGTAGCTGTCAATTATGTAGGTTTTCGGTTTCCGCTCACAAGTACCTTCCATAAATTCTATAATTTATAATATAGGAAAGTTGTAAATACCTAGTAAAGTGTTTATTTCAACTAAACTTGATTTACCTTTCGTAATAATTTGGGCACCCTGAAAATAATTTACTGGCACGAGACGAGCGTCATGGCTCTCCCGTGTAATATACAGGGTGAATGTTTCTAGTGTATTAGATTGTAGTAGTCTATGTATTACTTCCCAGAATTCGATCCTTGTTAGCAACACTATCGAATTGTTTAATAAAACAGGTTTTTTTTTTCAAAATCCACCGGTTCGATTCCTGGCCAGGAATATTAATTTTTCAAAAATCTAATGATGCAGTTTTAATTTTCATCAAAATCGGCCCCGAGACGCCTTAGATCACTTTTCGCTATTTCTCATAGTTTCGAACTTGGCCATCCACGCCCACTTGAAAAATTCACCTTGTATATGTGCTGAGTGTGGAAGGTGTCAGTTGCCTGATGAATATTAGATCGATATTTGTTTGTCTTCATCGTGCACTCGACAAGACTGCTTTCAAACTTGTATTTTTGTAATAAAACATGATCCAACGCACTGAGTTTGAATCCAACACTCGCGGTAACAACCGAACTACCGCCACTAGAAGGCGGGGGGCGGGGGGCGAGCGGCGCAATGAAACTACATTATCTGTATCAAGTGAACAATCATGTATTGCACAACAACAACAACAACAACATGTCGCCGACGACAGTCTAACAACTGGAGCCACTTGTAACCCCATCGGCCTTATCGACAATATAACAACACCCCCATCCTATCAAAGACATATTCCCTGCAATGATATCAAAACAAAAATTGTAAGAAAAAAAAAGTAATACTGTGGAGCGAGCCCCTGCTGCACTGGGAGCACGCTGGGGAAAGGCCGCCGACGGTGATACAACTAAACGACCATGGTCAGGTCCGGGCGGTGACGAGGGATCACGAGTCACGTTAACAATAAGTCCGCTACTTCAATACTGAACATGGCCTACATGGTTCCTAAAATAATTAAATACATTTACACCGAAGTCCCAGGCGATGCACATATTCGTACTTAGCATAGTTATTGTCTATCTGCTTAAAATATTTACACAAAGAAACCTAACTCTCATAAAAGGAAACGGTGACGAGTTCGTCCACGTAGTCATAATCACACGAATACTACACAGAATGAAAACTTCATACTAACGCCATACGGGAGAACACTACTACACGCACAGCTATGTCACCGACAAGACGGGGCAGCGTGCGCCGGCGCCCGCTCGGGTACAAACCGGTTCAGTGCGGGCAAGGTCACGTGTGCCAGCGGCGCCGCGGCGGCGACACGAGCGACTTGTGACGAAATTTTTAAAGATGCCAAACTGTTGAACTGTTTGTTTAAATACCTAATGGGAAGAAAACCAAAGAGATTTTGACAGGTAATAATTGTACACATCGACGCTTGAAAGGCAAAAATTACCAAGCGACATGTTGACAACTTTACACTAGAGCATTTTAAAGTTTTTATTTTAGAAAAAAAATCGCTTTATTAAGCATTTAAACTGCATGTAAAATTCATTGGAATTAAGTAACTATGACCAATAGGCGATTTTTTACAATTTCTTTTCTAAAATTTTAACTTTAAAATGCTCTAGTGTAAAGTTGTCAACATGTCGCTTGGTAATTTTTGCCTTTCAAGTGTCGACATGCTTAAACTTATTAAAGAAGTATTTATGTGGCGATAACGTTATTAATAATTATTCTTATCATATTGGCGTAAGTATTAGTGTTCGTTTGCTGTTAGTTTTTCTTTATTTTATCAGGTTCCTTTACCTTACTTACTTAAATTATACTGTTTAAATAAAATATTTTGATTCGAATATATTTTTTTTCATTTCTAACAATAAACTGTAAGTACCTACTTAATATTAAACAAACTGTTACATAGTCAACCATTTCATCTTTCAAAGCTACACCGTTTTTAATACCATATATACCAAAATTTGAAAACGGAAAACGTAATAAATGTCCACACAACTGTTCATCCGTCTGGCCGTCTGTACTCATTGCTGACTCTCGCTCGACACGAACTTGCCAGTTTTATTTTTATTTTCATTAACCGAGTGACAACCCTATAAAAGTAGGTAAGAATTTTTGTGTCTGTTAGGAAGTTTTCATTCTGGTTGTTATCTATTCATGTGGTCATAATAGTAAATAATTAAGCCGAATTATTGAGGAGAGTCGATGAACACCTGCACCGTCCGCTCAGGGGTCGGCGAGGAAGGGGTGGCGCAGCGCGTCGGCGGCGGAGGGCCGCGCGCGCGGGTCGGGCTCCAGCAGGCGCGCCGCCAGCGCGAACGCCGCGTCCGGGAACCCGCACACCTCGCGCCCCGCGCTGATCTGCCACTGCTGCACACACACACACAGCCTTCTCAATCAATGCTGGTGGGGTTTTATCCTCCTTAGCCAGACTCCACCTACCATATGGTGCCGGATAGTTAGGCTGTAAGGGTCTGTTATGCGGGCTTCTCCATCAGTCTTTAAAAAAAACTACTTCACCACAAAACTGAACTTTAATAAATCACAATTTAAACCACAAGGAAACGGAACGGAATGATTTCCCGAATTTAGGTGTCTATTCGCGACGGAGTTCAAGATGTAACTAAATTTTAATTACATAGAAAATAATGAATAAGGAATAAATGATAATTATGCACCTTTCAGGAAGGAAACTTTCTGTATGCTGATGTTAGCAATAGTTACATTGAAATAAAGGTTATAACAATTCGAAAGGATGCGGATTCCTTCCGATCAGTAACGCGTCAGTGATACTGTTGTTGTTGTTAATGTTGACGTCCGCAGGCGAGTGACCACTTACGATCGGGTGGCTCGTTTGGCGACTAGTTGTAATTAAAGTGTTTCGGTACCGGCGTGTCGTCCAGGCAGATGCACTGCGGCGTGGGCAGGCGGCAGTGCGCGCACGGCGCGGCGGGCGGGGCGGCGGGGGCGGCCGGGGCGGCGGGGGAGGGCCGCGAGCGCAGGTGCGCCGCCAGCTTGCGCAGCGACAGCCCGCGCCGGAACGACGACACCACCACCCGACGGCCTGACACACAAACACACACACACTCTTCACTTTGTGTTACACTAAGCACATTAATTGCAACGCGGACAGATCGCGCGAGTGGAGTCGTGTGCGTCAGTAGCAAGTAGATGGTGATGCTGGTGGTGGTGACAGTCACAAATCTATTCCTAGCAAAAAGAACAACAAACGCGCGGTACCCGCCGGGGCGCTTTTAAGAAGCAAGTCGACCACAACACGTCTTTGAAGTCTCGGGACGCGTAATTTCGTTTCCATATTAAGTAGGAAGCAGTTCTGAATTAGGGGGTTCTACTGAACTTGTATTCACTATTCGATTCAAGGTACTGGGTCTGGTCGTCAACTTCGAGCCTGGGCTCGGGGAGTTAGAGTATAAGTGTGTGTAGTGTATGTAGTGTGGTACCGAGCGCGGCGGCGGCCTTGCGCAGCGCGCGCGTGCCCAGCAGGTCGGCCAGCTCGGCCAGCGCCGCCACGTCGTCCGCCGCGCGCAGCAGCGGGTAGCGCGCCGTCAGCACGCTGCCCAGCACCACGCCCGCCGCCCACACGTCCACCGCCGTCGTCTGCCGCCCGTACTGCAACACACGCACGCATGTAGCTCGCCACCCCGCGCCTGCACCCCCGCCACCCGCTACCCGCAGCCGCCGCGCACTACCTTGAGCAGCACCTCCGGCGGGCGGAACCCCTGCGTGCCGGCGCGCGGCGCGCGGGCCGCCCCCAGCCGCGCGCACACCGCGCACACGCCGCCCACGCCGGCGCAGCGGCACGCGCCCGCCGCCCCCGCCACCGCCGCCGGGAACTCGCCCTGAAACCCACCACAAGACGAGCTCAGGTGTCAAGTATGTAGAAACAAAACTATGAATATGATAATGGTTTTAATTAATTATTTAATTTAGCTTAACTAGTGGTCCGTCACACCCTACTGGCCGTCCAAAATGTTATTAGCCATCCCGTGAATGTTCTGAGGATAGCAATATGTTCCCATAATGATTAGTGTAATTAATCAACAACAGCCTAATATGAGTGACAATACAGTAATGCCCCGACTTACGCTACCCTATTTTACGCGAATTCGGAGATACGCGGTTTTTCTTTTTACGATACGCGGTTTTTCTCTTCGCGGTTGTTCGGTTTACGACAGGTTCGGAACTTCGCACGTGTTTCTCCTGGAATTATTTTACGTACGCAGTGTACATTATTGATTTATCTTTAATTATGTCATCTAAAAGACCAAAAAATGTGTCGTTTGAACCTAAGAGCCTTTGCACACGGCGCGTTTTTGAAGCGCATCCGACGAAAACGCGCGGAATCTGCGCGTTTTCCGCGTTGCAAATGACGAGGCGTTTCCTCGTACGATCGCGTTTTCGGCGTCGTAAAACGCCGTGTGCTGAGGCTCTAACAAGAAACGAAAAACACTATCTTTGGAGTGTATACTAAATATTATCAAAGACTTTGAATCGAAAATAAAAATTTGTGAATTGGCAAAGAAATTTGACCTACCGGAATCAACAGTCCGAACGGTTATAAAAAGTAAATAAAAAATTACTGAACCAGAAGAAAAACTTAACTCGTCAGGCGACATTGTTAGAATATATATTATGAAGCCTTCGACATCAAAATAACTTTAGTTTACGTTGTCATAGTAATGTAAATTGTTTTCATTGTCTAAAATTTTATCAAATATGTTTTTCTAAATTATTGTTTTTTAGACTGGTCCTTATTACACAAACTTTATATGTATTTATATGCCAAGTTGAACCCCGACTTCGCGAATTCGACTTACACGGCTATCTCTTGGTCCCACCTATCGCGTAAGTCACGTAATACCCCGGTATTACTGTACACGTTACCACAAAACCGATCGATAGAACGAGATGTTAGAGCGCTTTCACACGAACGGCACTTTGCAGTCGAGAGTGCCAACTGCAAACGTCGACGGCACCCGACGGCACCCGACGGCAGCCGACTGCAAGCGTCGACGTTTGCAGTTGGCACTCTCGACTGCAAAGTGCCGTTCGTGTGTAAGAGCGCTTACCTTCAGTAAGGCAGGCGAGGCAGCGGGCGGCGCGGCGGACGTGGGGGGCGCGGGGCAGCGGCGCGCGCCCACTCTGAGGTCGAGCGCCATCCTCTTGGCGGCCGGCGCGCCCTCCTCCTGCACCACGACTACACGTCAGTATCGAGCATCTCGATGTTGATGTTGATGATGACAAAATATTATATTATTTCATTATCCATAAATACGACGATGACGACGAGTGCGGTCTGCTGTCGCGAGTCGCAGTTGGGCCGCCTATCAAAGTGTACGGCGCGGCGTTGGCCACTGCACAGCATCTATTTTCCATAAATATTATATTCTTCTGAATATGACGTTGCCGTAAGTACGTCAGCCAAAGAATACTAAACTTCAACACGACCAGCCATACAGTGCTAGCCGGGCAGCTGTTGCCTGCCGACCTGCGAGCGGCTTTCAGAAACCTGATCGACCGACCGTTTTCAAATTTGCAAAACACAAGGTTGTCGAGCTACGAAGAAAGAGACCTCCTCCCGCAGCCGCTTGTGCGTGTTGGCGTGTGCGGGGGGCGGCGCGGCGGCGATCGCGGGGGGCGGGGGCGGCGCCGGGCACACGCGCTGCGCCAGCCCGAAGTCCACCAACAGGTACCTGCAACGTTACCATCGATTACAGTGCAACTACAACATTGTATAAGACGAATTTGAAACATGTCAATGGATCCGGTGACTACCTGCCCCGCTCGCGGTCGTAGAGAAAGTTGCTGGGCTTGACGTCGCGGTGGATGACGCCGAACGAGTGCACGTGGCGCAGCGCCGCCAGCAGCGCGCGCATGTAGCGCCGCAGCTCCTCCGCGTCCATCTCGCCCACGTACTCCTGACACACACACCCCACATCCCACACATATATTGTGATCAGAGCGCACTCTTGCAACATAAACATCATCTGGCACTTTCAACTTCAGGAACAATGCATCTGTGAATAACTTCAAGTAAAAATTGGAATGAAATGAAAAATCTTTATTCACAGCTTTTCGCTGCACAGTATCAGGAAAACAATAACATAAACAACTTAAAAAAACAAATCAACAACATTGCATTGTCTGTTATCGACTCGGTGGTCCAGACACACACGCAGTGGTAGACAATGTCGATAGCTGTGGTCATTATGTGACCGTGGACTCGGGAAAAACGCCGCTTTCTTTATGGGTTACAGAACTTACAGTCTGGTCGAGCCTGAACAAAAAGTTTCAAACATCTGATAAATAAAATTATGAATATCTACTTACTCATCATTAAACAAAACTTACTAAATTCCATCCATCAATGCTGGCTTTAAAAAATAAATTCCGTGATGAACTTCACATTTTAATTTTTTTATTTGGTTAACTATGTTAAATATATTTTATGGAGTTGAAATATTTGTACTTACAGAGAATTTCCTATGCGGTATGTAGGGCATGATGAACACTATGGTGTCCAGGTGGCGCAGGCACAGCTCCACCCCGATCACATTGTGTTGTCCACTGGAAGTTAAGTACTTGGGTTTACATACAACCTTTAAGAAAGATTATGTTCGTCTATTACTATTTCATGTCTAATTTATTATTTTATTCTCCCAATGATATTTAAAAAATATAGAATGTTATACCCTTACAAATCAACCAAAAAATCTGTTCTAAAAAGAGCTACAACACACACACTTTTATCTTTTGTTTCACTACACCAATCACATTGGTATAATACATGAAGGCATTTTAGCGCTGTATGTCAAACGTCAAGCACTTCTGACAACAATAAAAGCGTGCATATTGTCTTGTATTGACAGATAGACTATGAGCAGAACAGTCAATTGCCTGTTCTTCGCTCTTCATCATCAGTGCGCTAGTGACTTATCTACTTCTTTTTTGCAGTATAATATTGTATTCTCCTGCAAATGGAAAACTTACCCTATATCTCGAAGGCATCGTAGCTCATGTTCAATTCGAGCTGGATGTGCTGTGGGCACAAGGTGCTTTATTGCAAACCATCTCTTCTCTGTATCGGGGAGGTGCGAGTGTTGCCTTAACGAGCCCAGGTACACCGAGCTGAATGTACCTTCTCCTATCTTGCGATGTACATCAAATATCTTATTCAGTTGTGGCAATTTGTAGAGGAGCTCATTAATTTGTTGCCCTAAAACAATGCATTCACTTTTAATAGATACAAACTATGGTTATTTTCAATAAAATCTGACAAATATTATATGGTAGCCTTATATTTTTACAAGTCAGATCTTGCAAGCTGTATTAGAACTACTTCCTCTCATCCTATAAAGTTGAAATTCCACAAAGTGATTTGATTCTAACGACAATTCATTTTTATGATAATCTTGTCCTAGTTCTTTGCTCAGGATCAGACGGGGAACCAGGGACTCAACAGCCAACAGCACAAACACAAAATTTTAAAAGCTAACTTTTTATCCATAAACTTCCAAAATATTTAAACTAGGTTTCACCTACTTTCCACGTCATCTTTATACAATATTAAGTCGTCTTTCTTCTTATTAGATTCTTTCCCCTCATTGCTATCATTTTGCAGGTTCTGCAGGACTTCTTTCTGAACTTTTAGCACTTTGGCCTCAATTCCTCTAATTCTAGACATCACGAATTTTTAAAAGTAACAATCACAACATCTTTTTGCAACGTCTTTTAAAACTATTCAACACTGCCGTGTCCCTATTCCTAAAACGATAAGTTATTATATTTATCAATAACCGAAACAAAATTGAAAATTCAGAAATAGGCACGACTGAAAAAGATTCCAAACCACTTATTCACAATATTTTTGACTTTTGCATAAAATTATGACATGTGACATATGACATATCAAATATGACATTTTGACACAAGAACGGTATTAGACTTTACAATCAGTCAACGTCATTGGATTGGTCATAAATTCATAATCGTCAAACGTCAAAATAATATGGCTGTCATTGGCTGTATTACAGTGCGACCAACTTATCTGTGAACTGAGGGAGGGCGCTGTCGAACGCATTGGACCAATCACTGGGACGCAATTCGAGACGTAGTAAATGTCAATGTCATTCATTGACATTAACACAAAGAACTTAAGAATGGGGCAGCATTAGTTCCAATTTTCGCCATTTCACAGATAAGTTGGGCGCACTCATTGGCTGTTGAATGTTGATGGATTTTTTGGTTAGGTTCTCAGAGTTCTTTCATATTTACTTTAAGATTTTCAATTTAATTGTATGGTTAACTTAGTGATTACATACTCTTTGTTGTATGGTTTAAGCTCTTTAAAAGTTGGAAGTATTTCAATTCACTTTTGTAGAATTTGTTATGGATAGGTTCAAGAATAGTTGAATAGTTTTTACTCAAACTTTGTTTCAGAATCCTAACTAAATATTCAACATTATTTAATAATTGTGTGGAGTGGTCGCAAAGACTAACATGTGGGCAAGGAAGATTAAAGCTGGAGTTAGCTCTTTCAAGTTGGTTTGTATCAATATTTTCTTATTATTTTACTTGCATTTGTTATTTCTTTATTCCATTAAAGCAAGTACAAGATTTATGTCATATAATTACCTATTTGTATTTCAGATCCAAGCCACTTATGTAACAAAGGGGCCTAAACCAGAGATTCCAAAAAATGTCATCGGAGAAATTTATTCAAGCAGCGGCCAGAAAGACAATGGAGTAGTGTATGATAAGAAGCCATTCAAGATCACCCTGGAGGAGGGGAAGAATTACAGCTGGTGCCTGTGCGGCCGCTCCAAATCTCAACCCCTCTGTGACGGCACTCACAAAGATATCTATCTGAAAATCACACAAAGGTAAAGTTATCTATAGTTTAAAATAGACCTTGAAAGGAGAATGCTCACAGCCTATACAAAAATAACCTGACATGAACAACACCTGGCTCACTTTTATTGTTATGTTTAGTGTAACACAAAGTTATAATTTTTATATTTAAATTAGTGGCATCAAATAAAAATATTGCCTAGTATTTCCTTTTGGTATAATTATATGAAGTTATTTTTTCATTCACTTTACTAAAACTACTTATACCTGTAGCCTGTATACACACATACAATAATAGTATAATTTGTTTTACAGGCCCATCAGATTTAAGGTAGAAAAAACCAAGGAATACTGGCTCTGTAACTGCAAGCAGACAAGGAACAGGCCATTCTGCGATGGAACACACAAGCAGAAAGAAATACAGGAGGCTTCCACCATTCGAGTGTAACATCCAACCTGCAGCAACACATAGAATGTAAATACATACTGGCTGTAACTTATACAATGAGCACATAGAACAACAACTACCTACTTATTTCTTCTATATTATATTAGATTAGTGTATTTAATTAATGTAGTGTTGATAAAACAAATACTAATTGTTACTTATTGTTAGTGCAATAGAATAGTTGATTTTTGTTTCCCTACTGTTTATAAGATTAGAGTTTGCTACTTAAATCATGTTGGGGTTTCATTTTCATACTAATATTGTAAAGAGGAAATACTTTTTTGGGCGATTGATTCATCGACAGAGGCACAGAGCCGAAACTACCACCGCTAGAGTTATGAGTCGAAAAGTAGACAGTAGCTCTTTTATGGCTGATTATCACAGTGTACTTCACTCCGTTTTATGCTGATTATTTATAATTAATAGTTGAATGCATAATTTGACAACTCAAATTCACAAATGTTGCCAGGACATAGGCATTGCTGTACTTATCAACAGAAAATGTTCTTAACGATATTTTGCGTCACTTTGAAAATCAATTTAACACTAATGCATTTTTCTTAGTAAAATGTGACTAAATTTTGTTTAAATCAAGTACAACTTAACTTTAATGATTTTAGCTGGCATCGAATCATTAAATGGAAGGTAAGAAAGAAATGAAAGAAAAGAAGATAAGAAATGCAAGCACATTAATAGAACACTATTTTAACAATTTTACTAAAGGTTGTCTAATGCACGCCTAAACAAAACGTTTTTAGGGTTCCGTAGCCGAATGGCAAAAAACGAATTATGGATTCGTCATGTCTGTCTGTCTGTCCGTCCGTATGTCACAGCCACTTTTTTCCGAAACTATAAGAGCTATACCATTGAAACTTGGTAGATAGATGTATTCTGTGAACCGCATTAAGATTTTCACACAAAAATAGAAAAAAAGCTATAAATTTTGGGGGTTCCCCATACTTAGAACTGAAACTCAAAAATGTTTTTTTCATCAAACCCATACGTGTGGGGTATCTATGGATAGGTCTTCAAAAATGATATTGAGGTTTCTAATATCATTTTTTTCTAAACTGAATAGTTTGCGCGAGAGACACTTCCAAAGTGGTAAAATGTGTGTCCCCCCCCCTGTAACTTCTAAAATAAGGGAATGATAAAACTAAAAAAAATATATGATGTACATTACCAAGCAAACTTCCAACGAAAATTGGTTTGAATGAGATCTAGTAAGTAGTTTTTTTTTAATACGTCATAAATCGTAAACCGCAAAAAGCATTGATCAAAGTTACAACGAACTACAAGAACTTTTATATTATGTTACTTGCTGCTACGGAACCCTTCATGGGCGAGTCCGACTCGCACTTGGCCGCTTTTTTTCAACTGTTCACTTTCTCGGTCAATCAAGTGTCAACACTGAAATATCGATGCTTACCCTTCAGCATTAATTTTATGCAATAGTGAATAGATAGCAACACTCTAAATTGTCAAAGTGGTCCGTCAAATTAAGGTATAGATTTAGAAACAGTAGCACAGCCAGTAGATTCTCCCATACATTTGACAGAGCGAGATCGCCAATTATAAAATCTACATGAAACACAGAGACAAATATATTAATTTATTTTTGTTCCCGGCACCATGGTAGATTTTACTTTACATAATTGTGTTGTTTGTCACAAGTACAAACAATGAATGAGTAGTAACAAACAATGAAAAGTGAGTTGGTTATTTGGATATTTAAAGTTTCAGTTTGTTTTTGAAGCAAAAATCTTAGTAACTTTAACTACGATGGTTGGTAGTAGTATTCGGGCTGCTTGTTAAATTTTGTTACATTTCTCTTAAAATAAACTCAAAGAAACGTAAATCCTCTGTCTTGTGTGCGGCTTCGCCGTGGTTGAATCTATAGGTACTACATCTATGTATTTTATAGTATGACTATTTTTCTTATTTTTAAAAAAAATATATTTCTGAGCGAGTTTATAAACTTTTACTAAATCTACGGATTGTTGAGTGATGTTTTACGGACGGTGATGTTTAACCCTGCATAATACATAAAATGGCGTCAACTGTTGATCGGATAAAACGGAGTGTTTAAGTACTCTGTGATAATCAGCTGGCAGCACTGTGTTGTGTATGTCAAATTAATTGTCATTTGTCAGTGGCGTCAGTGCTTCGTGTCAGACTATCAATCAAATCAGTCAGTACTTCAATCAGTAGTGTCTGTGCTCCATCATTGCTCCATGTTCTTTGCTTTTTTTCGCCAGCCTGTGCTGAGCTGTGCTTGATTAAGTGTATATAATTTACGTTTTCTCTTTATTTATTCGTCGTTCGTAGACTCGTAGTGAAAACATTATCATCATAATGGAAGACCAAGTAAAGCTGTTCACCCGCGAGGAATTAAAGAGCAGAAACACACGTGAAGATGCGATCCTGATCATCCATAACGGAGTGTACGACGTTACTAAGTTCTTAGAAGAGGTCAGTGGTTATTCAAATTGGAATAATTGTTCTAGTCTATCAAATTTATTTAAGCTGTACCTAACCATTGATAGGGTTACCAACTTAAAATTTGAAAAGTCGAGACATTCAAAATTAAAATCGTTAAAAAAAAATCCGGGCATGTTTTAAAAATACTATCGTTTTATTTACAAAAAATGTACCTCGGTGATGGGCACCGTTTGGTCGAAACTTTCAAAAGTTTCTCTCTTTAAAAGAGCTGGCCAATTTCCAAAGACGGACATGGGAATTCTTAAGTTCTTTACAAATACTTAGAATCTTAATGAGCGAGCAACATTTATTTTGAATTTTTTTGAAATATACAATTTTCAACATAAAATATGACATTGTTTTTCTCTAGCACTTCAAATACAAGCCATAAGCCATGGCTAAGGCAACTGTCAAAAAGTCTAAGGCTACGTCCGCACAGACAGGCGGCTTGCTTAGCGCCTAAAGCCTAGTGGTTTGCATTCTAGCTATTTGCTAAGATATACGGTGGCCGCACTGAGACGTGGTTTGCGTGGTGAGTTGCTAGGTGCCTTGGTAATTTTGCTTGCCAGCACGTTGACATTCACATTGACATTGACACAAATTAATATTTCATGCATTGTTTTCTTCCAAAATGCCTCGCGCCTAGTGACAAAAAACCAACACGTTTGTTTACTTCGATACACGCTAAGCGACTAGCTAGGCGTCAAGCGCGCAGTGTGGCCAGTCGCGAACACTGTAGAATGTTCGTTTTACTAAGCTACTCGCTAGGTGGCTCGAAAGGCTCTAAGCGCTAAGCCAGCCGCCTGTCTGTGCGGACGAAGCCTTAGTTTTACTAGCAGTTACGTACTAAAGTTTATTGAAGAAATTATGCCACTAACTTATTCACAGATTATATTTATTTATTTATTTATTTTATTTTATTAGCACACCAACAGCAGTACACACATTACATTACAAAATATAAGTTCTGTAGAAACTGGACTAGTGTGAGTGCCAATTACAGGCGTGACAACATTCTTTACTATATTTATCAACAAGAGCAGAAACTCAAGACGTGAAACTGTTTGCGACAATTCTAACAGGATAACGTTTTAAAATAATTATTGGGTACCTTTTTCTCTGAACAAAATAGTTAAAAATGTTAAAATTGTCGCAAAACAAGCCTCGATACGTGCTATTAGGCTAAAAATAAAGTTGCTTAAGTGCTAAAATTTTTTTTCTTATGGAAGGTATTGAGTCAAAGAAAATGTCGAATTCCTTATCCATTTTACACAACCGGTTGTACTCCATGCAAATACGGGGAAGTGGAGAGTGTTTAAGGACGTTTGTCCTGCATACAGGTATGTGAAAAAGTTTGGATATAGGATTACGCGGGTACCGGGATGGGATGCTGAATTTAATTTCATTTAGAAGGTTGCTAGAGACAATTCCTCCGTTCAACAGTTTTTTGAGCAATAAAATATCTGTGAGTATACGACGATTATGTAGCGATGTCATGTTAAAGTGCTTAAGTCTCAGATCGTAAGTTGCTCTGTGGGAAATACCGGACGCATGGAATGCTAGGTGTCTAGTAAAAGAACGTTGAATGCTCTCAATGCGCTGTGAATGTATGGCGTACTGAGGACTCCAAACTGCTGATGAGTATTCAAGTTGGATTCTTACTAGAGCGTTGTACAGGATTATTTTTGTTTGAGGTGAAAAAAATCCTTTGGTGTTTCTTTTGATAAATCCCAGCATTCTAGCAGATTTATTAACGATATCATCAATATGAGATGTAAACTTGAGATGAGAGTCTAATATTACGCCTAAATCTCGAAGTTCAGTCACTTCGCTCAAATTTTCGCCATTTAAAACGTATGAAGATTTAATTGGTTCCCGTTTTCTAGTGTATTGAATACGGAAGCATTTTTTTGAGTTCATATTCATACAATTATCGTTACACCATTGATTAATCCTACTGAGATCGTCTTGGATTAGCTGAATGTCTGCTGCAGTTTCCACTGTACGGTAAATCTTTAAATCATCGGCGAAGAGAGAAAATTCACAATTTTTGATGACTGATGAGATGTCATTTATGAATATAGAGAATAGGATTGGGCCTAAGTGTGATCCCTGTGGCACTCCAGATTCAGCATAATATTCTTGTGATTTATACCCATTGATTACCACTACAAGAAGTCTTTTTGATAGGTATGAATTAAACCAGTGTAGAAGGGAATTTTCTATACCGCATTTGTTTAGTTTTCTTAATAAGAGTTGATGATTTACTTTATCGAAAGCACTAGAGAAATCTGTATAAATGGCATCAATCTGCTGGCCATTGTCCATATTCTTTGTAAGATATGTGATAAAAGACAATAAGTTGGTTTGAGTGGATCGTCCGCTTCTGAACCCATGCTGATGATCTGTTAAAATACGGTCTACATGGCGCGTGACGATTGGGCATACTAACGATTCAAATAGTTTTGAGAGGCATGACAGTATAGAGATAGGTCGGTAATTTTTAACATTGTGGGTGTCGCCCTTTTTAAAAATAGGGACGATTTTTGCTCTCTTCCACTCTTCCGGAAATACACCATCTTTAAGAGATTGATTAAAAATTTTAAAAAGTGGCAGGACAAGGGCTGATCCACACCGCTTAAGAAAAACTGGCGGAATTTCGTCCGGCCCAGCTCCCTTATACATGTCTAGTTTTTTAATGGCACGTAATATATCTTTCTCGCTAATTGCAATTCGGCACAAGTCATAAGTAACACTCGTGCAATTTGACTTTTTTGTGACCAAAGGAGTTTTGTCGAATACTGAAGAAAAGTTGCAAGCAAAGAGTTCAGCAACATCTGGTCCTGTTTTTGCAACGCGTTGGTCTAAGTACATATTAGATGGTATTGTTGTGTCACCATTACGCCTATCTTTGACAAAGCGCCAAAATGCTTTAGGATTTTTTATGATATTAGCCTCAGTCCTTAGTTTATAGTTTTTCAGACATTCATCTTGCAATTTATGACCTCGCTCACGAAGAATCTCGTATTCTAAATTGTCGCGCGGATTTTTATATTTCCGATACTTCGTTCTCATCTTTTCCTTCTCCGCAAGCAATCTAATGAGTGGCTTAGTAAACCATGGAGGAAATTTTGTATTTCTAGGCAAGGATTTTGGAGTATACAGCTTGATAACCGTGTGGAGATGATTATACAAGATAGTGGTCATTTCATTAACATTACTAGATGCAATAAATTCAAAGTCCCAGTTAACATTGTTTAAGTATTGTGTAATTTTTGCATAATCTGCTTTGAAATAATTGTACCTAGGGTAACTGGAAGGTTTTATAAAATTAGGTTTATGATTGGTTAAGGAGATCAGAAGAGGTGGATGATGGTGGTCGACTTTGCTCAATACATCCGATGTTTTGGTAACTTCAACTGTGTTAGAATCAGTGAGTACTAGATCCAATAACTTATCATTGCTATTTAGTACACCGTTCATTTGTTTAAGGTTGTTAATGGATAAGAAATCGACAAATGAGTGCCCTAACTTAGAGTTATGATTGGTTGGAATATAGAAAGCGTCATCAGAACTGGGTAACCAGTTAATGAAACTAAGATTAAAGTCCCCAATGATTACAACTTGATCTGTTTGTTCGAGAACATTGCTAGCATTACTTAAAAACTGAGTAAGAGAATCGAAAGTAACAGGTGGGGTCAGATACACAACACATATAGTTATAATTTGTACAGTTCCGTTAGCTTTTAATTCTATTGTCACCCACAAATCTTCACCCTCAGACTCACAGTTCAGAAGGCGGCAGGAGTTAATTCTTTTTGTGACAGCAAGAATAACTCCTCCGCCATCCTTTTTGGAATCCTTACAACATAGCCTGTCTTTGCGATAAATTGCATAGCGTTTATCGATGAATTCACTGTTTTCTATGGAAGAGTTTAACCAAGTTTCTGTGAGCGCTATTACGTCATAATCATTTAGTAATACATTTTTTAAAATATTTTCTGTTTTCGTCCTCATTCCACGGACGTTTTGATAATATATAGTTACCGCCATGATGATTGCTTAAACTCTAATATATTAATTAATAAAAATAAGTTTTATAACTAAGTTAGTAATCTTAAGGAATCTATATCTTTTACTGAGAGGGCGGGACTTTGTTCATTTTTTCGCACGAGTATTCTGCCGTCTCTCACCCATACAAATTTATATCCCGTCTCTTTAGCCTTTTTTCTCGTAGCGGCATGGAGACTTTTGTTAGTGGGAGTCAGATGTTCTGCAACGAAAACGGGTACTTGACGTCCGCCTATTCCCAGGTGTTCGGAGTTTAGCTTATTGTTACTGTTTTTTCTATTGTACTTAACAACCGCAGCCAGTAGTTCATCCCGACGCCGTTGACTTCTTAACTTGACGATAACGGAGCGGGGACGGTCATTATCCTTGTTTAGCTTAGCGACTCGAGTTACATGCAAAACATCACTATCGGAAATAGGATTCTCCACTACACTGCCAAGTTGCTCCAACGTTTTTAGCAAGTTTTCATTCCTATGTTCTGGTATACCATTTATCTCCAAGTTGCTCGAACGCATATGTTGCTCCACCTGTCCCAGTCTGTCTGATAACAACTTCACTTGCGACGACAGGTTATCATTCGTAGTCATAAGATTGCTTATAATTTCATTTTTCTCATTCACAGATTTTATAAGATCATCATACTGTTTGCTGAGGAACGAAAGGGAGTCTTGAAAGCCAGAAATTTGACTAGTTAGGCTTGCTAGCCGTTGCGAGACAAGTTCTGTGATAATCTCGGTCATATCTTGTCTTATAATTTTACGAAGCTTATCCTCCGTAACGTAAGAATCGCTGTTATCGGCTTTGGAACTTTGTTTTTTGAGACGTACGGTAACATTGCTTTGCTCATCCGATTTATCTTGGTTATCGTCATCAAGCCCGATTGTAGGTACACTTGCTCGTACTGGGGTACTCGAATTACCAGTTTTCGGCTGCTTGCTACAGCATTCTTGACATTTCCACATGTTCATTCGCTCCTGATCCATTAGGTGATAACGCTTTGAAGAGATATTAGCACAGAGCAAGTCGTAATTATTATTGCATTGGGAACAGGTCATGTACATGTTTTTGGGCAGATTTTTATGGCAGCCAGAACAATTTTTTTCAATAGAAGCCATACCTACTTTGTTTTTGTATATCCAGTTTTTTTCCTGTTCGTTAAAATATAATTTAGGATTTTCACACGTACTTCTTTATTTAGTCTTCAAAAGTTCAAAAAGGTCAGCCGCAATAGTTCAATTTATAAAAATAATTTTTATTTTATTTTACTTTTTTTCTCATTTGATGAAAGAAAAAAAAAATAACAGCAAAAAAAAAACTAAATGTGTATATGGAATGTCCGAAAAATAGCAAAAAAGAAAAAACAAAGAAAAAAAAAAAAAACAATCGGTCAGTGGGATTCGAACTGTCTTCCTGTTGATTCAGAATCGACAATTAGACGATAACGCCAACGCATACGTAGTAAACTTGGGCGAAACTTCGTAGTATATACTGCTGTTGAATCACAACTGTTAGTGAGTCCGAAGGTCTATCTATTGTTTACGAAGTGAGTGGTCGCCGCATAACGGAAGATGTTAAAAATGTTTTTTTAGTTCTACGCTTAACTTGGCACTTTCGTTGCGTCACTTAAACACGGTCTTGTTAAGTATTTTACACAGATTCTAATAATATAGCACAGTACTTTAGTAATTTCTTTAAACACACTTTTTAGACTTAAATTCAACAATGAGCACTAATAGCACGTCCACACTCGTTCGCGCATACCCGTGTGTGTGCATTATATTAAACAGCAATAAGTGTTCGGGTTGGCTATAGATCTAAGGTGCTCGATTTTGATGTTGGTGTGAGTTGAGAGATGTAGTCAAGGTTTAGAGTGAATGTTTAAATCCATGAGACGCGTTATGAATTAATTACAACCAAAATAAGTCAATAAAAATTGCATATTACAGAAGACAATTCTCGTCAATTTGGTCTAGAGTTAGAGGGTACTTGTCAAAAATGAGTCAAATGGAAGACAAAACTTATTGCACTGTCAGTGTCGTATTGATTCATTCCGTCAATCTTGTTATTATGTGAATGTGCTTTCTTGTTTCTTTTGAATTTTTTAAATTTCGAAATGGTTACAAAACCAACTTAGTCAACCCCAACCCCATGTGGTACTAGTCTACCTTACCCCTAAAGTGAATGTAAACCCCAGAAGTGCGGAAGGAGAGCAGCCCCTGCCCACTGTAACAAACTACAGCATGGAGCATGGAGTGCCTGCAGTTTGTTACACAACCGGTGACATTCGGTAGCCTGTTTAGGACTCAAAAACCTCAATCAAAAATTCTCCCTAAAAGTGCATAATATAATGTAACTATGTAATTATAATGATTTTTGTAATTTTTTTCTAAAATAATAGTAGTAGTGGTGTAGTGTCTCCCCATACGGAGGTTGAAATTTTACTTCTTCCTCCACCACCTGACATTAATTTTAACTACTGAAAGACAAATACTGATCAATCGACTAACCAAAATTAGCACTTTAAACCCAAATATTTTGCAAATGGACCCCTAACTCCAAAAATGTTCTTAGAAGACCATCTTCTTCTTAGAAGACATCTCGTTCTTAGAAGACATCATATTTTTGGAAGACTCAGCCACACCACACTATATGGTATGTGGTGAATAAAAAATTCATCCTCACGTTACCCATAGGGTATCAAGGTACCCTGAAAAAAAATGTTTTTCAATATTTTATTCTACAATTCTAGACTTTTAATAAATATGTACATCCATGCCAAATTACAGTTTTCTAGCACTAAGGGTCTCGGCGGCGTTTTGCTTCGGACAGACGGACGGACATGACGAAACTATAAGGGTTTTGACTTCCGGTATTACTTCGGAACCCTAAAAATGGGGTACTTAAGGTAGACTAGGTTCCTCCGGTTTTACCAGTTTGTGTTTGTTTGTGGGTTTTACAATATGTTTGCTATCAACACTGATGCTTTTTACACGCCTTATATTAGCTTCACTTGTATGTTTGTATTGTAACCGACTCCTTTGGATTTGATTTTGACCCACTTCAAACGGTCAGATTTCATTTAAACTTCGTAGTCTTATCGAGGACCGATGACAATTCAATATTTAAAAAAAAGGAAGAAAAAAAACTAACTTTCATTTCAAAAAATGAAACTAAAAAATTAAAAAAAAATATAGTTAAAAAGAACTAAAACACGCTTATTACACGCGATTTATAGAATATGCAATTTAAAAATAGAAGTTGTTTAAACAACCAATATCGTTAATTTATTAATTCCCTGAAATGACAACATTGCGAATTTTTTCGTGTAATAAAGACATCAATGAATGCTTACAAAAAGTGTAAAATAAAAACTTAATTAAAAAAAATTACAAAAACCCTACTGCGTAAAAAAACTAAAAAGAAAAAAATAAGCCCAGTAGTTAAGAATATTGCTAAAAGTAATACTGAACAACTCAACCATAGAAGTATTAACAGTCAGGACGCATTTAAATTTTACAGGGCTGCCTTGGAAAAAACAAGTTTTGATTGATCGAAGAATCGGTCTCAACTGTTAATCCTTCTATGGTGTAGTTATTAAGTATTAGGTTTAAGGACATTCTAAATTACTAGGCTTATTTTTTCTTTTTAGTTTTTTTACGCAGTAAGGTTTTTTGTTGTATTTTGACGATGAGTCATTAGGCGGCTAACTCAAGCCATAGGGTGGAACAAATAAAAAATAAATAAAAAACCTGTAAACAGACAATCTGTACTAGTATAAAGCTGAAGAGTTGTTTTGGTTTGTTTGTTTGAAGGCGCTAATTTGTGAATCTGCTGGTCGGAGTTGAAATAGTAAGCAAGGCATAATTTAAACTTTAAAGCATTGTTTCATTACTGCGGCATAATATAATTATCCTCGTGTATCTCGTATAGATTAATTAACACTTATCTTATCATCGGAGCGCGGCCGCATCGGTGCAAAGTACATTACTCCTATGAGCCCGCCTATCAATTCGTATCACGTAGATCGTATTCGAGGAGGGGTGGCGGTCGAAGATTCGCTATTTACGGGAGACTCATAAAGAGGAACGCTTCGGCATTTCTCATTAAACGCAAGAATCCAAAGAATGCAATTTATTTATACGGCATGCGGCATGCGGCGCTACCGCGCTCTGATCTGACCTTATAATATTATCACTTCACAATAAAGCTATGTAATTTAAATTTCGCGTAATGTTTGCATAATTAATAATTGTTTTATGTAATGATTAATGTTAGAAATATATTCGAGTAATAGTTAATATGTTATAGTCTTATACTCGAGGCACATTCGGTTTGGACTCGATGTAAACAAACTGTTGCATACTGCAACCTCAAACAAACAAGTGCATAAAACTTTTTGTCGTAATAAAGTGCGTTTGAACTAAATCTGCAGCTCAGTATTACTCGTAATGTTGGTAGCGTTGAAATAAGACTCCAGCAAGACTCACTCTTTATAGATTCGATCTTTCAAATTATACTATATTATTTAATTTGCAATAGTAATAAGCACGGTAATAGTAATAGTAAATAGCATGGAACTGTTACGTATAAAATCGATATAGTCTGTTTTAAAATACATAAACATAAATAAAATGTTATTCGGCCTTGTTTAATTTCTTAGAAATAATTTTATGCTCATGCATATTGGATGGAATGAAATATCTGTATAATCTGTATTTCGAAAAATAATACGACCAAGTTGCAAAGCACGTAAGTGCCATTATAGCTGTGAGGTTTAGTAATTTCTATTTATAGTCATAGGGGCATATTACATTGTCAATATTATCACGATATTGTGATATTACTGATAGTGTAATAGGCCGTATCGCAGTATCGTGATAATATCACAGAATATTCGGAAATCTTGAAATCCGCGATACTAAGGGGGCGTGGCTTCAATAATATTGAAATGTAAGCTCTTCGCGATATTTTTCTGTCATTATTCGCTTGCAGCCATGGCGGAACGACGTTCGAGTAGTGAGGATGACGAAAAGTTACGCTCTGTCGTTCTCGTTGATGACATAGGGAAAAAAATTACTTGAAAGAGTTCATTCTTGTATTTGAAACGTGCCCGTCTTTGTGGAATCCAGAGATAAATCTAATACGAGTAGGCATTTAAAATTCTCGTGTCACGCTTTTTTGAAGTTGAACTCCTCCGAAATGGCTCGACCGATTTTCGTGAATCTTCGCGTACATATCGGCTAGGCCTAGGGTGGAAAATCGGACAACATCTATTTTTCATCCCCCTACCCCTAAAATTTTTTGGCAGAACAACGTTTGCCTGGTCAGCTAGTCTAATACATAAAATTCTCGTGTTATGATGTTAGAAGTTGAACTCCTCCGAAACGGCTCGACCGATTTTCGTGAATCTTAGCGTGCATATCGGCTAGGGTGGAGAATCGGACAACATCTATTTTTCATCCCCTAAATGTTAAGGGTGGTCCACCCCTAAATTTTTGGCAGAACAACGTTTGCCGAGTCAGCTAGTATTATATAAATACTATGAAAAAGAATGAAGACCTCGACAAGAACACAACCCTCGGTGCCAAAAACTGTCATTTCCCGGGATCTTTTTAATTATTAATTCTCAATTCCACACAGACAAAGTCGCGAGTAGGAGCTAGTCCATAATATAACACGACTTACTCTAGTAAATTCAACGACGTACTGATGATGATATTATTGAAAATGTAATAGCCCAATTTCAATACTTGCGATATTGCGATACTAGGATCGTGATAATATTGACAATGTAATATGCCCCATAGGCAGGCAGACCTTAAAACAATAATTTTGTGAAAAGATTTGAGGTCGCTTCACTTAATTAAGGATGTGAGAGCGTGAGTTATTCAATGATGAAAATTGTTTTAAGATGTTGGTTTTTGGTGAAATTTTTTAAATAATTGCAAAAGTTTAATCTAATTTATTTATCTTAATACTATTTAAAACAAGGGAAAAAGGTAGAAAATTGCTATATTTTATTAATCTATGAATATTTAAACTTTTGCAATAATTTAACAAATTTCAGTTTTTGTATTTGTCTATAATTTTTTTAGAACAGTTTCTTTTGAACGGCAATACTATATAACAATTGTATTTTACAATATCATGTTAAAAAAAAGTTGCCGTACAGAGTCAAATGATTTTACAGCTTTAAAAATCAAGTAAGTATACACCATGAAATTAAGTATACATTCAAATGAACAATATTTTTTTGACAGCATTATTTTTAATAGTACTTTTGAGTGCTAGATAATGTTTTGGAACCAAACAGTACTTTTTCAAATCACCCCCCGGACCACGGAAAAAGAGGGGGTTGCAACCCTCGATTTCTTCCCCTTGTCGCATGATTTTTGTACGGCGTTGCGGAATAATGGATAAGAAGCTGTATTGAAACAGTATGAAACTGATGCCGTATAGAACGAAATGACCAAATTTACCCTGGAAATTGTCAGAAAATCAAAAAAAAAACCGATTTTGTGGCGCACCATTTTTGTACAGCACTGCGCGCTTTCTTATTATTTTTCATGGATCTATCGATGGTAAAAATGCCGTACAAAATATATGACCAAAATGTACTCACTCTACCTGCACTTTTGAATTCTCACCAGCACTCAGTTGGACAGCTTAAAAGTGAGGGCATAGTGCTGAATCTTATTATTTTATGCTCTTATATCGTCCTATATACGTCACCTGGTGGTTCATATGACCCATGATTTTTGGGCATGGGCCTGTAGTCTATTACGGTTTAAGAAATTGTTGTGTTTTCGCTATTTTATAATCAATTTTATGTAACAAGAACAACACTAGAAAAGTGTATTGTTGTCAAGTAATTAATTGTTATATATTAACAATGTTAATTAGAAATAGATAAAACACTGAATCGCTTTACACATAACTGACGGCCAGTGACGGCAGACTAGATAAGAAAATGTGAATAATTCACTGAAGTATAATGTCATAGAACAGACATCTCGAACAAAATGTGTCCCGCCGGGCGGTTCTATTTTCAAAATTGAGCCCCCGTTCTCCTTTCAAAATCGAACGAATCCATTGAAAATTGAAGCCGATCGGCGCCAATTCATTGGGACATACATTGTGTTCACGGTGTCGATTATATATGCTAGTAATAATACTTCAATGGAATAAGTACACAAGTTACAGAACGATAGGTAATAATACGCAAATAATAATATTATTATTATAGAACAATATCCTGATAATAATTAAATAAATCTTACAAATATAACAGAACATTGCGTCATGTTTTAATGTCTTGCGAAATTAATTTAAATATGTGTGTAAGAAACAAATTACAAAATACAATATTCCATCTGTACAATAGTTTTACTATAATATAATAGGTAAATGATTCTCATTTCCGAGTCAAAATCAACTCACAAATATTACAAAATATAGCGTGATGTTTTTTGGACTTAAAATATATTGGAATAAAATATTTAAAGTCCAAAACTGACTAACTACGATATTCATCGTTCTTCTTCGAACGATGAGAGTTATAAGGTTGAAATAATCAAATAACCAGAATTGTAAATTATTAAAATTCTTACGAAATGTCCCCCGTTCATGGGTGGATGTGACAAAATGTATAATAACCAAGGTGTTGCCCGCGTGGAAGTGTTTTTAAATTTCCTGTTTATAAATATCCGCCATAATATTAACAAACTTCTGTATACAATATGAATTTAATTTAATTTTTCATTAGGGATCTCATAACTTAGGAAGTTTTATCTTAACAGTGGCGTCTTTCTTTTAGGACGGTTTAAATTCAAAATCATATTTCCATATTACTATAAATGTCTAACTAAAGTAATATCGTGTATCGTACTTAGTCGGCAACGATGTTTTTCCCGTCCCGTACGGGAAAAAATGAGAGGTGTCAAGGGACACCCGGATGGAACGAAGTTCCTTTCGATTAATACTAAGCGACCAGAAGTCTTCGAGGGTGCGACAAGTGTCTTGTCAGAGCGGCAGTGATGGATTTATTCTATCCCTGTCGCTCTTCCGCATATTGATTGGCATGACGGGAGAAATGGCAATAATAGCTTAATGTGCATGATCGTGATATGGACGTCCCTGTTGTGCCTATGCTAAATACCGAAGAATGAATAAGACAGCCACATACTATGATTGTATTGTCGCACCCTCGAAGACTTCTGGTCGCCTAGTAACTCGATTTAATTAATAAACGACGGCAAAAAGTGTCGTTACAACTTTGCGTCCCAATTTTTTCCGCCTAGCCACCTTTCGCAACGCGCGATAAGGAACTTCGTTCCAAAAACCCTTTACGTATGCATTAGCCATGTTGGGACTGTTTAACAGTTGCTAGGCAACAGACTTGAGTATTACGCGTCCCGCCCACGTCAGTCTTTTTGTAGGACCGATAATCGGGCCGATTTTTTCTTCCATATTATTTCTGACTGACTATTGCTATCAGTACGTTCTATTTTTCTCCTACAAAAAAGCGGTCACCGATTATCGGACGTGAGCGGGAAGCTATGGAAACCAAATCGAAATAGCCGTGTCACAATAACCTTACATCTAGCTACCTACCTATATATATGTACAAGTAGAAGGCAAAAGTGATTGACTGATGTATCAACGCACAGGCCAAACCCGGCCAACTTGCTAGGATATACGGTGAACGCACTGAGAGGTGGTTTGCGTGGTGGGTCGCTAGGTGCCTTGGTCATTTTGCTTGTCGGCACGTTGACGACATGTCACTCAAAAATATCTTACAAAATTAATGAAATAAATGCAACAATTTCTCGTTTCAGCTTAGTTTTTGCCATTGACATTCATCAATAATATTATATCCATGACAACCCGACTGTCAATCTCATTTTTGAAGCAAAAATGCCTAGCGCCTAGTGACAGAAAACCAACACGTTTGTTAACTTGGATACACGCTAAGCGCGTTGCTAGGCACCAAGCGCGCAGTGCGGCCAGTCACGAACACTATAGAACGTTCGTTTTACTGAGCTACTCGCTAGGTGACTAGTTAGGCTCTAGGCGCTAAGCAAGTCGCCTGCCTATGCGGAGGTAACCTTAGGGCTATAAACTTAAAATTTCGCACACGTATTCCTGTTATGACGTAGGCATCCACTATGGAAGGATTTTCCAAAATTCAACCCCCAAGGGGATAAATGTGACAAACAATTTCCGCGTGCGAAGCTGCGGGCAAAAACTAGTTAGTATCTATACCTATGTATATTTAAAAAAAATTTTACGACTGAGTATTTTACAAGAAGTTTATTGTTTAGGTCGTATAATTTTAACTTATACGTACGAGTTACGACCATTAACGGGCGTTGGATACTAGAAAATATTTACCTACGCTATTTACCTACGTCTAGGTTTATAAAAATAAATACATACAAGGAACGGAATACCTACTGTAAAGTCAATTAGTATGAAAAGGGCAAGAGTGCTGTACATTGAATATTTTTTCAAAATTTCAATTAGCGGGCACTTCAGTGACGTGTTAGAGCACAAAAATATATATTTTTTAAATATTGTCTGATAGTCTGTCCGGGCATCACATGAAAACTCTTGAACGGATTTAGATTAAAATTGGTGAAGTTGTTAGTAATACTCTGGGTTAAATTTTAGAAAACTTTTCATCCCGGAAAATCAAAAGGTTTCCCTGGGAAACAGGATGAAAATTTGTATGGATTTTTTTAAACATCAACAGATTTGCTTCAAATTTGCAAAAAAACATTCCTTGCTTAGATTGGTGGAATACGTATTTTCTAGTTTTACAAAATTTTGCATCAAAAATAAATAAAAAGGGTGCGTGTACTTTTGTACGCGTGTGAAAAGTTATACTTCTTTGACATAATTAAATAAACATTTAATTTATTAACGTTTTATTTAACATTTAATTTATTAAAGCTCCGGATATAAGACCAAAGAAGAAAGCCTTTAACCGTGCCGCCAAGTCCTACAAAAAGGCATTACGGAAGGTTAGTAGCGACCGCATAATACATATCGGCGCCAAGCTCTCTGACCAACCATCTGGCAGTAGAGCTTTTTGGTCCCTCGCCAAGGCGGTCGAGACTAACTTCTGTCGTCCCGTGCTGCCGCCGCTGGTAAAACCTGATGGCTCCCTGGCTCATTCGGCGAAAGAGAAAGCGAACCTGTTTGCATCTCTCTTTGCAGAGAATTCGCGTCTAGACACCGGCAATAACCATCCACCGCCGATACCTCATTGTGGTACTTCTATGTCGGAGGTCCACATATACAATAAGGAGGTCCTAAAAATCTTGCGAAGTCTAGACGTGAAAAAAGCCAGTGGACCTGACGGTATTCCAGCGGTTGTACTTAAAGCATGTGCACCCGAGTTGTCTCCTGTGTTGACACGCTTGTTTCGCCTCTCGTTTAAGACTGGGATAGTGCCTAAATCGTGGAAGCTTGCCAACGTGCAGCCAGTGCCCAAGAAAGCACGACTCGTGCTGACCCTGCTAACTATCGACCAATTTCAATTACCTCCATACTCTGCAAGATTATGGAGCGTATATTGAACAGGCGCTTCATGGCATACCTAGAACACAATGATCTCCTTAGCGACCGGCAGTACGGGTGCCGCCGAAACCGTTCGACAGGAGATCTTCTAGCGTATGCCACTCACATCTGGGGCGAGGCCCTCGAGAAAAACGGGGAGGCGCTTGCCGTGTCCCTTGATATCTCGAAGGCCTTCGATAGGGTCTGGCATGCTAGCCTATTGAGCAAGCTTCCCGCGTATGGCTTATCCCCTGGCCTGATCAGCTGGGTTAAAGACTTTCTGAGTGAACGTTCATTCCGAGTCGTTGTCGATGGTTGCTCATCTCAAGCATTGACGACCAATGCCGGAGTTCCTCAGGGGTCTGATCTCATGCCCGGCTCATGCCCGGTATATATGGGTACGCGGATGACAGCACAGTTGTGGAGAGATATCTGGCAAATGTTCAGGCCAGTAAAGACCAAATACAATCTGAACAGAGACCATGGTGGGCCGTGTGAATCTCACACTTCAGGCTGTCTCCGAATGGGGCGTTGCCAACCTTGTGAGATTCAACGCCACTAAAACACAAGCGTGTCAGTTCACCGCCAAAAGGAGCCCTTTCACCCTGGCTCCTACTTTCCAGAATGTATCCTTGGAATACACTAACCGCCTTCAGTTATTAGGAGTTGAGATATCGTCAAACCTTGGGCAACCAAACTTTGGGCGGTTCATTGAATCCAGAGCTAAGACTGCTGCTAGGAAGCTAAGCGTCTTAGCTAAGGTGCGCCGGTACTTCACACCACAACAGCTTTTGACCCTGTACAAAGCTCAGGTTCGGCCTTGTGTGGAGTACTGCAGTCACATTTGGGCTGGTGCAGCTAAATGTCATCTTTCAGCATTGGATTCAATGGAGAGGCGTGCTAAGAGGCTTATTGGTGACCCAAAGCTGATAGAGTCTAGTCTACAAAGCCTCGAGCATAGGCGCAGAGTTGCCAGCCTCTCAGTATTCTATAGGATACATTTTGGAGAGTGTGCGCAGGAATTACATGACTTAATTCCCCCCTCTACTTTTTACTATCGAACATCCAGACGCACGGCGGGTATTCATCCCTTTGTCGTCAACATCCCCCCGGTGCGGACGTCGCGCTTTGCTTCGTCTTTTATTATACGTACCGCAAGGGACTGGAATAAATTGCCTGCGTGGGTGTTCCCCTCTGATTATAATGTGGGTGTCTTCAAGTCAAGAGTGAATAAGCTTCTACTAAGTTAGTGTGCTTTACCATCCAAGGCTTCATTACTGCTTACCATCAGGTGGTTTTGTGGTCAAGCACTAACTTATTCGGTATAAAAAATAAAAAAAAAAAAAAAAAAAAAAAACGTGTATCAGTTTTAATTATCTTTCAAAAACTATTTTTGTACTAAATTTGAAAATAAAAATAAAAACAAGAAACATTAATCATAAATTCGTCATTCTCGACGACCGATTGAACTTCCACCGTCATATCAGTCATCAAAATATTCAAGTCACTAGTATCACAGACATGTATACCTAGGGCTTGTTTCACAATCTTCAAGTAGAGTCCTGAATAAGCTATTCGCCGGTTAAAGTGACGTTAAAGTGTCATTTTATATACACGAAATGTCAACTTAACCAACGAATAGCTTACTTCGAACTTACTTGAAGATTGTGAAACAAGCCCCTAGACTAATATAGTAAAATATTACTTGTCTACTACCTATGTTTACACAAGTACAAACTAGATGGCTTTGTTCACGAACCTGAATCACGCTGATGAGACTCTGTGAGATTTGTATAAGTAATAACATAAAATTTTAAGAGGTAAAGATAATAAGAAGCTAGGGCCATCTATCCAGTGCTTTCATACCCCCTCCATGGTAGCGCAAACGTTTAACGCAACCTTAATGCAAGTCGCATAAGAAGTTTAACTTCAAAAATACAACTAACTACTAACTAACAAATTCCGCTTGCGAAGCTGCGGGCAACAGCTAGTTAATTAATATGATGGTATCAAAGGTTAACCTCCCAGAAACATGTAGTGTCTTGGCTGCGATTAGCTGACCCAGTTAATTGTCTGACGATAGTGTTTTTGAAGCTACAAACGCAATTTTGTTGCCTGTTGAATAATACATCAGTGACGAAATCATGTGTAAATACTGTTTCTATGCGTGTACTCTATGTATTAAATAGCAAACAGACATAGCGATACGTACCTTGGACAGAGTTCACAATTAGGATACATTTTTCAGCTGTTTTGGTCAACTCCTCGAAAGTGGTTTTTATTTTATATCAGAGTTTCGGACGAGTATAATTAATTGCTCTTAGCCTTATGTCTTCTGAAACTATAAATACGTTGTTAACTTTATCAAACCCAACTTGATACTCCACTTCAGCATTATATTACCTGAGTCGATCGTTTACTACTAGTCAGATGAGTAAGGATCGCTACATGAATTTGATATTGAATGATGGTTTTGTCGGCAGCACCCCGGCGGCGAGGAGGTGCTGCTGGAGATGGCGGGGAAGGACGCCACCGAGCCCTTCGAGGACGTCAGCCACAGCTCCGACGCCAGGTAATGCTGCTGCTCCCTACTGTCCCACACTGGCTTCAACACACTTGCGACCCGACCTTTCAATTTCATAATCATTAATGGAGTAAAAGTTGCAAAATGTGTGTGTAAATGTTTTCGAAGCAGCACTATTAGCTACTTCCACGTTGTCACCACCACTCACTACCTATTAGGGCTTGAATATCGGAATCTCGGAATCTCGAAATATCGGAATCTCGGAACGTGAAACCCGATATTACAATTCCGATACTGAGTGCTTCGATATCGTAATATCGGAATCAGTAAAATTTTAATTTTAATTTAAACAAAATGATTTTAATGCGTGCCACAAGGTAAATAGGCCACTAGGTCATAAAATTGAGCAAGTAAGTATATATGTATATACTTTAGCCATGTAAGGAGGTAGAGTTCATATCTTTAACCGTATTCCTGTTGTGAGCCTGCTCAGCCTACTGAACGAATAATGCGATACGGAAAAAATCTATTCCAAACTTAATTTATCTCCTTAATCTCAGTATACGTAAGTTAATCATTTCATCATCTTCTGTAGAACATCTGTACGAATCTCTAGTTGTTGAGAATTTGCATCTAACTGTCAATGACCATTTACCACAGATACCTCATTGTATATCGGAGGTCCACATCTACAACAAAGGTTCTTAAAACCTTACGATGTCTAGACGAGAACAAAGCTAGTGGATCAGATGGTATTCCACATCTCTCTAGTTACCTACTGTTTTGCCACGCTTGGTTCGTCTCTCAATTAAGACTTGCATAGTGCCTTAACCGTGGAAGCTTGCCAACGTGCAGTCCGTGCCCAAGAATGGGTGAAGAAGCTGACCCTGCTAATTTTCGGCCAATTTCAATTGCCTACATACTACATACATGCGCTTCATTGCATACCTAGAACACAATGATCTCCACAGTGACCCTAGTATGCCACTCGTATCTGAGGCGAGGATCTTGAGAAAAATGGAGAGGCGCTTGCCTTTTCCCTTGACATCTTGAAGGCCTCGATACGGTTTAGCATGTTAGCCTATTGATCATGCTTCCTGCGTATGTCTTATTCCCTGGCCTGATCAACTGGGTTTCTGAAAGAATTTCTGAGTGAACGTTCATTCAGATTCGTTATCAAAGATTACTCGTTCCAAGCAACCTTACATCACATACAAACAATGCGGGACTTTCTCAGGGATCTTTTGTCTTCACAACTCTATTTCAATCAAATATTATCAACGATCTGGTCGAGCGATACCTGGCAAGCTTCCGACCAGTAACGACCAAAATACAGTCTGAACAAGAGGCCCGGGTTGAAAGAGTGAATCACTTCAGGCAGTCACCGAATAGGGCGACGCCAACCTTGTGAGATTCAACGCCACAAAAACAGAAGCATTTATTTTGGCTCCTACTATTCAGAATGCATCCTTGGAATACACTCACCGCCGAAAGTTGAGATATCCTTGAACCTCAACTTGAGCGGTTAATTGAATCCAAAGTTAAGGCAGGCCAGGAAACTAGGCGTCTTAGCAAATGTGTTGCGATACTTCAAATCACATCAGCTTTTATCCTTGTACAAAGCATAGGCTTCTGCCGTACAGCTGTCACATTTGGTGCAGCTGAATTTCATCTATCAGTAAAAACTATTTTGCGATTTGAAAATCCTAAAAAAATCAAGCTAGTGAATTTTTGACGCGAAAACCAAACCGAATTGAATAGGTTTAGGTGATATTTGCAACGAACAAGAATAAAATAGTTTTAAAGACATCATTATTTCATTATCCTATTTATTAAAAACCTTTTTACTATCCAATAAATCCTACTTTACAATATAAAATTAAAATTTAAATGATTAAAAAAAATTATGTTAATTCCGATATTGATATCGGAATTCCGATATTACAATCAAATATCGAAAATCAATATCGGAATTGAAAACCTTCCGATATTACAAGCCCTACTACCTATGAAACTATAGTCATCCGGTCATGTCATACTACAATAGAAGTGAGGTTAAAGATCGTCGCTCGCAGTACCGCTTCCTTCGTTAGCATATCTGAACATGCTTTCGTGTTTTCCAGGGCTCTGATGAAGAAGTACAAAATCGGCGAGCTGGTGGAGGCGGACCGCACGCAGAACAAGGCCGCCTTCTCCGCGCAGTGGAACAACGACCAGCCGCAGGAGCAGGGCAAGTGCGTAGTCGCGTAGGCCGACCGCCACACCACCACCACCACGCTCCCACCACCATCACCACTACTTCTCGACACCTGTATCACCGTAGTTTATACTAAAGGCTTTCTAAGTAGTTTGTAGGGCTAAATAAAATATTTTCCTGAACGCTTTCCGTAGGATATGCTCCCAGCACAAACAATTTAATTATAAGTTAATGGTATGAAGGAACCAAAAAATTTAATATTAACAGGTCAAATGAGAGGGGTCGTAATTATATTTTAACTCCTTGGCCTTGGTGCGTGCCAGTCTTGCCGCTGTAAAGTTATTCCAAATAGGTAGGTTTTTTTTTTGGTGTCGCGCTGATTATTTTTTATTATAGTTACGGCGTGACCGCCAGAGGTCACGGGCGGCACGACGTCATGGTTCGAACCATTGTTATGGCTCAGTTGGCTCACTGCGCTCGGCGCCACGTGCCACATGACACGAGTTTAATGATAACATTAATTATATTACTAATTTGAATCCATTGTTGGATTTAACGCGAGCTTCGTCCAGCGTATACAATTACGCAATATCCATCGTACCGTACTTAATACAATAGATGCCCCCGCGGCGGACATAATTATTGACATAATTAGTAACACGGGTATACAACATAGCCCTTTTTGTTAAAAATACATAACGTGTAGTGTCGATTAAATCTGAATAGGTAGGTACCCGTACGTGTAATATTTCGTAAAGCTAAAGGCAAAATTGTTATACATAGACGTAGTAGGGCAAAATAGGGTACATTCTGACGTATGTACCTACTCTAAGGCATTTCATTTTTCCTTTTCTATAATATTAAAAATCCGATTTCAATAAAACTAACACATTTAATCGACAAACTAGACCTACTGTTGAATATATTTTTTTTTAATTTATTGAAATTAATTAATATTATATTTATTATAGTAAATGTAATGCGTTAGTTTCCAGTTTTGGGGTAGAACCGGTCCCGCGTTATCGCTCGGAACGGCCCAATTAGCCTTCGCCGTCATAGTGCCGTTATTTATTGTGATTGTTAAAAAAAAGTTTTAACGTACTTAATTACATATTTACTCAAGATATATTGAAATATTGTTCTATAAGCAATAACTTTTGCTTTTTAACGCCAAGTTTGTGCTCCCCCCCCCCCCCCCCCCCTATCATCTCGACCTGAAATCTGTATTGGCGAAATCAATCCTTTGTCAAATTAACATTTCTTTACCTAACCCGTTTATACTATGATCTGAGACCTAACCTAGTATTTCTTTATAACAACTAACTCCTATAGTCGAATCACTAATCCACCAAACCGTAATGACGCATGACATGCAAATGTTATGTCACTTCGTAAAATAATATTGCTATTGTAAATGTAATAGTGATTTTTTACTCGAGTAGTGATTCGATTTTCTGGCCCGTTTTTTATTCGATTATAAACATTAATATAAAAAGGAACATTAATGTGAAAGAAACATCATACCTTACCTTAAATATGGAAAAGTAATTAACCTTTAGTTGTGTTTTTCAAGAATATTTTGTAACGTATCAGTACTTGTCCCACGCGGCTCGTAATAGAATACAGTACAATTATTATAATTTACATTGTAGGCAAATTAATACTTTATTTTATACGAGGCCCTCGTATGACTAATTTATACGAGCGACGATCTCGGAAAAAAGCAATGACGTCACATACGAGTCGGATAATACGTTAATTTTAATCATTTATATATTAGCCATATAATAATAGACTTAAAAAATCTTTGGCTGTTTGATCTATATTTTAATTTTATTAAATTAAATATAGTACCTTTTACATTATGAAACTTCCCCAATATGTTCTTCGAATCACAATGAATGCATTATTCACATTAGAAGCGGTCGGTCACCACACTCTTTATTTTTCATTAAAAACTTTGTCATTGTAAATTTAATATCAAAGCGGTTTGGTGGAAAGTGATTCCACTATACACTTCTTAATATTGGAGACAAAATCTCTCAATCGCCTGTGATATCGTTATATTTTTTTATTGTTATATTATCGTTACTTAACTGATTTTTTACATTTTAAAAATTTATTCGTGCTCAAACTCGAATAGGGTTGCCGACGATTAATACATAAAAATATATACATGGACGTATTACGCGCTTCTATTACGACTTAAATACGATAGTATGTCTCCATTACTGTAATCTGACTGGCTGGTATGTTTATTATTCCATAGTCGTTTAATATCCGAATTTTACTTATTTTATCCAAAAGTAGACTTACTATATAATATATGTATTAGTTTATTAAACTACATTTTTTATTAAATATTTTTTATATAATGTTGGATTTGAGAAATGCTAATTATTTATTTATTTTCAGAAGAATTTATTGGAATATATTGTATATATATAAAAAAAATACGTTTAGTTTTAGTCAAAATACATCATTCCATTGCGCATAAATTATTATGTATTGTTGAAATTCAAAGGCGTGTATTCAGCGGGCCATGTCGAGGGACACGTGTTGCGAGTTGTCGTCCCCTGGAGGCCCTAGTAGCCCTGTGGCCTCGTGGCCCTGGTGAATACATGGCTTAAAGTAGTACACAAAGTAGATGATAGTGCGGAACTAATCATATTAATTGTATTTAGCTGTCACAATGTTAGTACTGCACACTGTTACTACATAGTACATTATACACTGTTCGTCTCACAGTAGTACATAGTAGCGATCACATAATTACAATTTCAGTAGCCCTACTCGAATCACAAAATATAAGTGAAACTGTAACTTTTGTCCAAGTGCTCAACTAAATTAATTGCTTAATTAGTCACAAGTTGCAATTCTGTTTCGAATTGGTTACTGGATATAGTACCTATAATTTAGTGTTGTGTCGCTTTAGCTTTTTATTAGTGAGTATATAATTCCAGACAAAAAATAACCGACTTCAGAATTAGGGACAACTCTAAAACTACTTGTCAGATGTCGCTCAACTTTTAGTGGGACCACATGACAAGCACCAGCTTTCGATTAAAAAAAGAATAATCAAAATCGGTTCATCCAGTCGAAAGTTCTGAGGTAACAAACAAAAACAAATACAGTCGAATTGAATACCGAGGGAGGTATTCAATTCGACGTTCGAATTTTTGAAGTCTGTTAAAAACTAGAAAGTAAATAATTTCGAAATGTTTTCCGTTCGTGGAATAAGTAGTTGTACTTAATAATTAGAGCATAAATACATAATGATCGTTGTTTTATGTGGGACTAATCAATGTAACAATTTATTGTTTACTTCGTTTATGGTGCTTGTAGGATGTAATCGTTGACGGGTGTTGTAATGTAGATCAATAAATCATTTATTGCGAACACGAGTTTCTTATTTAACGAACACCTTTATTAACATTCTCATATCTGTTTTTTCCTTCACCGGATCCATGTGCTTTTTCGTTATAATTCCTTCCACTTAACTCTTTAATGATTTATTTTCCTGGTTCAAAAAATGGTAGAAACACTACAGATGTCGCCCAGTCTTTCTATTTATACGTAGCGAAGACGTGAGTTGGCAGAGAAGCGCCCCGTCTGCTCCTCCCCATCTCCATGGAAACAGGCATAAATGCTCCCGTGTCCCAAGCTCCACTCGTTCACTATGAACTGTATGCTCATCATTACACCATAATTAGGTCCTGTTACACAACGCCACATCGATACTGCAATAAAATTACTTCACAACATGAAACAATACAACTACATATACTAACTAAAAGCGACTTCAAACCGAGCGGCGATGTATTGAAAGTTGTCTTAAATGTTTGTGATCGCTTGACAACAGCTCGTGGAGCTCGTGGGCCGTGCCGCTGCTGCTGGGCGTGGCCGCTACCATCCTCTACCGGTACCTGTTCGCGTAGGGGCCGCCGCCGCCGCCGCCCCCGCCCCCCGCCGACACCATCCTAGCGCCACTTGTGAGTAATGAGGCGAGCCCGACCCCTGCACCCGCACGGTGACCGCCCGCTCCGCTACGAGGACCATTGCCAAAGAACGTAGCTACATTCCAATGAACCCAGTTCCCGCGGCGCCGCGTCGCACAGAACACCCTCGCGGATGTGAACAAGGCCAAGTAAACTACAGTAAAATTGACAGTTCGTGGCCATTTCGATAACGTATGCCCAGTGGCAGACGAACGCGGGCTCGCAATATGACGTTAATCTGCTTCCCGTGTACGCGTCACCTAGCGGGCCAGCTCACCAGCCAGGACTTCGTGTTACGTTATAAATCACTACTTGTATACTATGTATTTATAGCTATGTTGTCCTTTCTTATTCTAATATTTATGTCAGCACGGATATGGAGTAGGCTGTAGGACACGGACGAAGCAGAAGTAGACAGTTAACGAAGTGATCACGCTCAAACTCCGTTGTTACTTTGCAGAGTTATAAATTGTTGTTGGCAAATTATAAACAGTTCCAATGTCGCGACATGACGTTAAAACCTTTATGTAGTACAGGTTGATTACCGAAAGCTGGCGCGTTCAACACAAAAGACAAATTACGTTGGTGTACTGTTTTCAATAAAAATTTGCAGTGACGTCGTATTGCACATATCACAAAAAACCAGTAAATGTCTGCCTTGCACATGGACAAGCTTATGAGCGTGACAAGAGATAATAAGTAGATAATAGTAAATATTTAGTTTATTGTACTCATAAAATATTCTAACAGAATGTGCCCCGTTCATGGATGTCACAAAATGTATAAACTATTCCCGTTCTAATCTAATCCCTGTTGCTCGCATGTAAATGTTTTTAAATTATTTATAAAAATCAGACATAATTAATTTATTCAGTGTTTTATCTAATATACATTTTATTTTATTTTTCATTAGGGATCTAATAATTAACTTACAATTAGTAAAGTTTTAGCTTTTGTCTTTAACATGTGGAGGTGGAGGTTATTTCAGTAAAATTAAATTTCTATAGGACCATATCCAGACAGATAGTATAGTTCTGATTATAATATAAATATGATAAATTATTTTTAATTATTTTAAGTTATGTGCCAGCTTTCGGTAATCGAGCTATACACAATGACATTACCCTCATTACTTGTCTCAGATATAAATTTATAAGAAATTTCATTAACATTAATTTTCATTATAAAGCAATTTATAAACAAGTAACCTACTCCATATATAACCTATATATATATATATATATATATATATATATATATATATATATATATATATATATATAGTAACCTACTCCATATCTTTAATTTCCAGCAATTATTACACTTCTTTACCTATGTTAGTAGTCGATACCGTGTCCCCTCGGGTACCTATTGTAATATTTTATTTTTATTATGACTGAGTGCTGAATGACTAGAACTGGAGTGTAATCAGTTTGTTCAAGTTGCCAAGTGAATGTATGTAAGACAAATGAGGAGTGAGGAATGAGTGAGTACTCGGGCGACGTGGCTCACGTGGCCGCAACCGCGATGCAGCGAATGGTTTATTTATTGAATTGAATGAACTTAATCATTTCATTGTGTATGTAAATAATGTTTGCTTTGGTATTTTTAAACTTTTTATGGCAGAACTTGAAATAATATTTTTACCATTGGCGCCGTAATATTATACATTTACGGAGACAGCTACTATTGCCTAAAATTATGGTATTATACGTCCTTACATTATAATACATTTCTGTGTTGCCGCAGGTTGTTAACTTGTTAGTATTCAAGTTTGTCAGAAATGGCCAAAGAAGATTGTCCGTCAAAGCTAAAGCCCAAATGATTGGTGCGGGGACGGGCTGCGCCACCTTACCACGTAAACCACAGTGACTGCCTTATTATCCGTTTGGTGTATTGTATAGTTGAATATTTTCCTTGGGATACGAGGTCGAGGTATAAGCTAAGCATATTTTTTTAATGAATGTTAATGTTATTGTAACGGTATGTACAGTATTTATAGTATTGGTGCTGAATGTCGCGAACCAGAAGAAAGTTAAATGTACTCGTTTGTGAAATACGGTCATCCCAATTTAGGTCAATTGCACAAAGTTTGTGAAGTACACTAGACACGCATAGTATTACTAAGTCTTTAAAGACTCGACTTCATACCAGTTTATTGAGATCACAGCATCCCCGGAGTGTACAATCTGAAATAATATCATTACTGCCATTAGCTTTTATTGTCATGGCCTTAGTTTAAGAATAATAAGCAAATTGTGCCTCAGGCTATTTATAAAAGATTTTTTCAATATTTTATATTTTATTTCCATTGTGTGCTGTGCTAAATATATAATTATGATTATTAAATCTGGTGATGGATACAAGGCATCAATTTTGTATTGTATTTTATATAAAAAAACATGATAATAGTCAAGTGAATAGTCTTTTATTTTGGTTTCTTTTCAACTACCATCACAAACAAAATCACACTTACACTGACCCAGAAAATAAATATTTTATGAAATACAAACTACATAGTGTTCAAGGATCTTTATAACTTTACTAAATAAAATAAATATACTTAAGATCTCTATAGTTGTTTTGCTGTTTATCCATAACATGAGACACATATTTCTGTACCCTCCGACCTGGAAAGAAACACAAGATGCACTCGCAAATTAAAGCTAGTCAATATTCAAATTATGTATATTATAGGTTGTATAAAGTGATTCAAGTTATAAAACCCATACCCATGGAGAGAGCATTTGGAGCAGAAGGCCAGAACACAGCGAGCGCAGAGTCTGCTGCAGGCGGGGCAGAGCGGAGCCTCGCAGTAGCAGCAGCAGCTCTCCGCCAGCGCGCTGCCACAGACACACTTCTTCGCTGTGCTCTGCTTGTTTGATTCCTATCATACAACAATAACTTATAATCTTAACCTGAAGGGGATTGAAACATTACAAAAAATGTGCAACTGAATTAGAAAAAACTTTTGTTTATAGGTATGCATAGTGCATTTCAATTTCTTTATCCATTTCTGTTTGTTTAAAATTTATTTCATTGAGAATAATTTATAATTTTTTACTAGGCTAAAGATAAGATATAGTTATTTAAAACACTTACAACTGTTGCACTATATCCTAAAGTTCCATCTTTATTTATTTGCAACTGCTTCATGCAATTCTTTCTCGCCGCCGGCGCCATATCTAATATCTTGATCGTTTCTTCTGGCGATTTTTTGGCGCCTTTATAAAGCAAGTGTAATGTTTTTTCTGAAATTCAAGTTTTGTTTATTGTGCGTAAGTCTTTCAGTTTGTTATAAATTATGAAAAAATCATAATTGGGTATTTACCATAAACTTTTTGCATTCTATCTTCGTTATTATTGAATTGTTTGAGTCCCACATGGGTTTTACTTTGAGGAACAAAATCCTCAACGTAAGGATTAGATCTTTTTGTCATTTGTATTGGCTTCAAGTGGGTAAATATTAGCAAAAATTAAGCGGTAGCTTTAAACTCCCATAAACTCAAATATACCTACTGTAACATATGAAACACAAAAACTAAAAATGTTAAAAATTTAAACTTCTGAGTTCTTCACAAATCACAACAAAATACAAAACTCAGATTTGTCTTTTTGTTCTTAACTGAGATACAAAACTCTGATACAAAATTACACAATTACTACGTTTTTAGTTTTACAAAATTACAAAATCCGAACATTGCGAACACGAACAGTTTCACTTTCAAGTTTGACATTTGTAATTTGTTCTTTGTTGAAGTTTCATGATCAACAGAGTACTTAACAGTGTTGCCAATCAAAATTTTTGGAAGGCCGTGTACATTAGATAAAAAAGCCGTGTTTATATGGATAAAGACCAACTGTGAGCCGTGTGCCATCCAATTAAGCCAATATATACCATCGGTTCAGTGCTCGGACTCAAAAAAAAGGTCATCGGCAGTGAATTTGATGTCCACAAAACAAGGAACACTTTTCAATAACCTAGATTAACATCAACATTAGCCTAGTGGCCGCTGTTTTAAGGGTTTTAGTATTCGCTAAATGTTTGCAAAAAAAATAAAATAAAGACCGTACAATTTGTGAAAAGCCGTAGAATATGCTACGGCCATAGGGTGCCAGCCGTAGGCCGTGGATTTTGTAATTTTTTGGCCTGAAAGCCGTAGAACACGGTAATTGCCGTAGCATTGGCAACACTGGTACTTAATTAATAGGCATGGCATTTCACTTATCACTGATTATTTCACTAGTTATAACATAATTAACTTATCACACCCATTACATGCATCGAAACCGTCTGTTACATAATACGAGCGTGATTTCACGCGAGCCACCAGCCAAGCTACGATATAATTTACAGAATTCCATCGCGTGAAAGAGAGAATTTGTTTAAGTAAAATTGCATCTTATTTTCAACGTCATTAGACTTAAGTTTGTCTGATTTTTTTTTACTTGCTTAGTTAAATACGCTGCCGAAAACTTAAAACATGCCTATTGGAAATGTCTAACATTAAAAGATTTCTTTAAAACATCAAAATAGCCCTTAACAACTACTTACACCACAAACACGCGCACGCGCACACACCCACACGCACGCACACACACACACACACACACACACACAGGCAAGGCAATGCAAGAGTTAATTCAATGTAATTCAATTCAATTCAATATAATATATTTTTAATTTTTATTAAATTTAATCCTTTTTCTTAATTCAGTGTAATTTAATTTAAAAATTTTAATTTCATTTACTTGTTAATTTAATTTAATGTATTTTTGTTTTTATTGTTATTTTTAATTTTTTAAGTTAATGTAATTTTATTATGAGGTTTTCCTTTTTATTTAATGTTAATGTATTTTTTTTTGTTTATTTGATTTAATTTATATTTATGTTTTTTGACATTTAATTATATAAAAAAATGGCAAAAAGTAGGTATAATCCGCTGGTAACTGGGGGATTGACTATCTTGACCCCCGCACAACATCCTAGGGAGGAAGGACTGGCTGAAAACCAGCGCTACACGGGAGCACAGCCCCGCGTTAGTAAAAGCTGAGCCAGCTCCCATTGCCATATTTATATAATTTAAATTATTTCTCTGTTCAATAAAATGATGTCAGTGTAATTTTTTATGGCAATAAATGGATTTTATTATTATTATTATTATTATTATTATTATTATTATTAAATAACGCTACGTTACAATAACTTCAAATGAAAATAAGACTTGTTTCAAACACGGTAAGGTTTTGATTGAACTATGTACTCGGTGTGACTCGGTAAATTCATGATATGGTGAGATTTCACTTCACTTCACTAATATCACTGCGACATATAACAGATGGAGTAAAATGCACCCACTGTGACAATAATCGTCACTCATAAAATATAACAGTCGTGATTTATCACGGGTATTATAATTAGCGATGCGCGGTTGCGAGATGTTTCAACAATCGAGACAATCGCGAATATCCTAAATTTACAACCGAGATGACCGATTACTCGCTTACCGAGAAAACAATCGAGATGTTTTTTCGATTATCTCGATTGTTCTCACCCGCTCGAGTCATCAACCTATCACCTCTCACCGTTCGTTAGTTAGTTAAAGAATGTTAGTTAAACGTAGACAGAGATAGAAAGCACAAAGTAGTACAGAAATACGTCGCATTTCATGTAAGAGCGAGATAGCGATATGTAGCCGCACTGTTACTACAGCGCCTTTTAAGTTCGTAATTTGTTTTATTGTTGCATTAAAATAAATAGATTAATAGAAATGAATATTATAATAAAAATAGAGTTAATGTATATTTCGAACATTAATTGATTATCAATAATTACACGGTATTTAATTTACATACCTACTTGCCTAACTAATTTACTTCGCTCGACCTACTGACACTATACTATAGTGCTTTTCAACTAAATTTGCTGTTTGGTAGAATTGAAATGAGTGTCTTTTATATTTCAAAAACCATTTTATGGACATATTAAATAATAATAGTGTTGTTATCAAGTTCATCAAATGTAATAACGATAATATTACGAGATTATTTATAAAATTTTTAATTTTTATACTCCTATTTCAATGCTACCAACATTACGTAGATTTAGTTGAAAAACACTATAAAAAACATTTCGTCATCGCGCATATCGCTCCAATCGACAGACATCTCGCATCACTTTGATCGAGTGAAACATCTCGATCATCGCGCATATCGCTCCAATCGACAGATATCTCGCATCGCTCCGATCGAGTGAAACATCTCGGTCATCGCGCATATCGCTCCAATCGACAGATATAATATCTCGCATCGCTCCGATCGAGAGAAACATCTCGGTCATCATCTCGCATCGACAATCGACAATCGACACCGAGAAGAACATCTCGAGATGACTACTCGAGATGTTTGAACAATCGAGACAATCGAAAAAAACATCTCGTCATCGCGCATCGCTAATTATAACAGTGACAAAAATAACTAACTTCCCGGATGTGATAGTGAAATAAAGGTAGCGATAATTCGCATCCGCTACAGTGTTCTGGCAACATTTGTGCATTTGAGTTGTCAAACCACAGAATACTTTTAGTACTTTTACCTCGCCATGCCAAGGTATGGCGACACTGCCAACAGGGCACCTTCGATCGATGGGTTGCTGTCAACAGTTTTTTCATAAAATAAATGGAAGTAATAGTGCAAAGCGCTCATAGTTTTATGCGTATAGCATTCCAGACCATTTAATAATTACGTTTAAGAATTCAAAGTTTCAGTGGGCTCTTTAAATGAACAGTGTTTTATCGTGAAAGTGTCGTGAATGTGATTCGGTTCCATGATAGTGACGAGGCTGTTTAGTGTCGAACGCAACATATGCGAGGAGGTGGTTCATGAAGGTTACGTAAGCGGCCGTAGCCCGCCATGTCGTGGATGAAGGGGGCTCCGGGCGGAGCGCCTCCGCCGGGCCCGGAGCGCCAGCCCTACGCAACTGCTCAGGTGAGCATGGCCACAGGTTATATCCGCCCAGACATAAACAATGACGTGGACTTATCACCATAATCTCCTGTCATATGATTGATAAACATTACATACATTTTCAAAATTGCATGTAATAATCTTCCATTCGAAATTATGTGAACTATCTAATATTGCCACAGTAACATATTCCTAAATGCAGCACCTTTCTAATGTGCCAGCCTGGCTGTCTTATTTATTTTTACTTATCATAATATTTATTATTTTCAGCCATATGGTAACCAGCAAAGTGTGTACAACAACTATCAGAATTCTCCAGCAAACCTCCAGCCGCAGCAGCAGCAACCCCCACTGTGGCAGGTGCCCCAGCAGCCCCCGCAGGCCCCGCAGCCCCCGCAGTACAACCAGCAGTACGACCAAGCGTACCAACAGCTGCAAGGCTTTAGCAACAACACTAATCAATTCTATCAGCAGCAACCGGGACAGTTTAGCCAAAATTACAATAATCAAAACTATAACAATATGCCACAAGGATACCAACAGAACTATTATCCCAACCAAGGTGCCCCCCAGCAGAATTACACTCAGAGCAAACCCAACTCCGATGGCTGGGAAGATAATTGGGATTGGGGCTGGGACGATGCATCTAAGCAAGCTCAAAAGTCTCAAAGTCAAACCCCCTCAGTGCAGACAATTTCACAACAACAAGTGTTTAATAACGCTAATGTCATTGAAGAGAGTTTTGCTACCACAGACAGCTGGAATTGGTCAATGGAAGACAAAGCTGAATTAAAAGATAAGCAAGCTGGTGGAACCATGCAAGGTAGTGAGGTGCCCCCCCCTTTAACAACATGTAGTACTAATACTGCACTTGACAATTCAATAGTTGACAACAAAGCCGCAAGTGATGCTGGTTCTCAGAGAAGTGGCAGCAACTTGTCATCTCAGCATCCATCTGAAGAAGTAAGAAATCTAAGTGAAAGAGATGTTGTAAAAGAAAGATTGCCTAATTTAGCTTTAGGAAAGCGTTTTAATTTAGAAAATTTGACTCCTCAATGGTCTATAGAATCCCAAATGTCTCAAGATTCAAGTGATGGACCACAAACTCACTCTGAAGGCACATATAGAAGTGAAAATCAATCACAAAATTCTAGTAAGAGTAGTCCAGGTCTCAATACAGATAATTCAAATTTTATTTACTCTCAAGCTGTATATGAAGATACAATGACTTCCCAGGGAATTGATTGGTCAAAAAAATCAGATGAACCATCATCGGTCAACAATATGCAAGACACACATAGAAGAGAGAGTCATGATGAGCTCTTGAATACAATGCGGGAAATGAGCATTTCAAATCATGAAAAACTTGACTCTAATCAGGTCATAGAACCCAATTATGCTGTAGGGTCTGAAAATGTAGATTTCCATCCAAGAATATCTAGATCGCCCGCTAATTTGAATATTTCTGAGACTCAGGTCCCAGCAGGTTTACCTCCTGCTCAGTCAGTATCATCAAAATCTCTTCCTCCCACATCAGTCATGTCTGCAACTCAACAGCTTCCAGCAAATTTTGTTCCAGCTTCTTCTTCAGGAGCTTTACCTGTAACTAACAACCCATCCTCATCTATGAGTGCGCCATCTCCTAATAATTTCCATGCAAACTCCTCAGCCCCTGGACTGCCTCCTAATTTTCCACCTTCTTCTTCATCATCCATACTTCCTCCAGCAAATTTTTCTTCTTCACAAAATCCTTTCAAACATGCAGGTCCATTCTCCCATAAAAGTATATCTAAAGGACCTGCTGGTAGTTTGCCTCCTCAGCCCTTTGCATCTATAGCAAACAATACCTTATCTGCACCCAATGTGGTCAGTAAAGTATCACAACAAAATAGAGTAGCTGCAGCATTTGGAGCAAATCTTGAAACAACACCCGATAACTCTGAAAGACCTGATCAACCTCAAGTATCATATAGACCAATGCCAGTCTCCCAACAAATACCTGATAACTTAGAAATTGCACCTCGAAATGACCGTAATGAATATTTGCAAACTGCTCACTTGTCTGGGGGTGACTACGGAGAAAATACTGATTTTAGTAGAGATGTTCCACTTCCAAGTTTGAGGAGAATGGGTGTTGGACAACAAGACTCTGAATATAATCAAAATTTAAATATATCAGGAGATGAGCCACCTCCAGGTCTCGCACGCATGGTGCCCGGCCAGCAGACTGAAATAGATCATGGTTTCAATCAGTCAAATGATACTTACATGGATCGACAAATCGACGGACAACCAACAGATACTAATAGACGCCCCTATAGACAGGCTGAAGGTCAACAGACTCCTGATAACTATTCTCAAGCACCGACAAGCAGAGGAGCCGAAAGAAGGCCCATCGGCTTAGACAGGATGGTGCCCGGTGAACCTAGTAATGATGAATTCCTGCAGTATCAGAATCCTAACTATAGTAATTCAAATGATCAAAGAGTCGTCACCGGTGTCGACCACGACTATCCGATACCTTCCGAGGCTGGTCACTCGGACATCCGCGAGCAAAACGTCGACGGCTCCGATTACTCGGAACAGACTATTAGAAATCCATCGAGAGATATTATGGGTGGACGGGAAGCGAATGACGCATCTCCGGACTTCAGCGCTCCATTAGACGAGCAACAGAGGGAGGTCACGATGGAGGGAGAAAACTTGCAAGATTTGAGCGTAATTTCATCCACTGAAGTGTCATACGCTCGCGAGTCAACGTTCGACGGGGCCAGCGCGACTGTCGCCGATTCGAGTAAAGATCGAAATCACGAGGACGAGGAATCGGTAGAATGTCAAGCCAACAACTCGAATAGACAATCCCTGAACGGCGGGTCGTCCGGCGCGGACTCCGAGAGGGACCGAGCGTTCAAGTCTTCTCCGAGAAGAGACAGGGACAAGGCCAAGCCCTCGAGAGATCACGATCACGACCGAGACAGGGACAGGGCTCGCGATAGAGACAGAGAGAAGGAGGGCAGGTACTCGAGGAGCGATCGTGATAGACGTTCGGTGAAGGAAGAAAGACGTCCCGACAAAGAAAGAAGGGACAGAGATCGCGACCGGGACCGGGACCGCGACCGCGACCGAAGAGACCGGGGCGACAGTCCCGACAGCCGCAGGCACCGGCACAGGAGCCACAGATACGAGACCGAAGACACCGACTACTACAGCGACAAGGAGAGGGAGCGCAGGTTTGTCTCGACATTCTTCTACTTGTTTTGGAGCAACTAGGAAGGAAGATGTGATAAATGGATCGATTTTCTTGACAGACGCTACAGGGAGGGGTCATCGTACAAGTCTTCGAAGCCGCCGCGGCCGGAGGACAAGGACCGTGAGCGCAGCCGCCGCTACACGACGGAGCGCGACGGGCGGCGGGAGCGCTACGCCTACCGCGACATCGACACCTCCAGGAAGCACGCCAAGCCGCGCCGCGACCGCGACGACGACCGCAGGAGAGGTGGGTGCGCACACACACACACACACACACACGCACACACATATACGCGTGAATTGAATTGAATTCCCTGTTGGCTTACAGTTACCTATTACTAAGTTTACTACTACCAGAGAGGCATATAATAAACCTAACATACTGAGATATGAGAAACCCGCCTCCCTCTTGCCCGGACAGCCCGGCAACGAGGCCGACGACGGTAGACGGTAGACACCGTCTGTGGCTCGATCATCGATAAAAGTATCGATCGATTCGACATTATGTTTTTTAGAAGACTGATCGATAGCATAATCGGTTTCCGATTATGTTATACCAACAAATTACACATTTCCAGTAAATGTAAATTTGACGGTTTTGAATTGTTTAACAATAAAAACACTATTAAAGACTGAAATGCAATATAAAAATAAATAATAAACGCTTACATACTCATACCCCCGCAGTAGGTTACTTACCTGTGTCGCGGGTGGCATGGACTACATATAACATATAACACATCGCATTAACACCCAAGTACAAATATTTATCTGTCACATAAATATCTGCCCTGGCCGGGAATCGAATCCGGGACCCCTCGCTTTGCAGGCAGGGTCGCTACCAACTAGGCTACAGGGTCGTCAGATTAATCATTAAATGCGCTTTTTATCGATGCTGCACCAGCAAGTCTGAATGCGACGAAATTTTATATCCATCCTTACATTTGCAACGAAAGGCAAATAAAACGGGTAATTAGCGTTAACGTTACACGTTATTATCTGGAGTGTCATCAAACTATGGCAACCGACGGGCGCAGGGTGCGCGAGTGAGTCATTTGTTTTATTTTCCAGTGGTGACGTTCTCGGGCGACGCTAAGCCCGCTAGTAGCAATGCACAAGGTACACGGCACACGGCCGGTGTGTGAGTGTGTGGCGCATGCTGTCATCACATGCACACGCACCACGCTGCACCCCCCCCCCCCCCCTCTGTCTGTCTGTTTGTCTGTCTGTCTGTGTAATGTTAATTGATCGGTGCACATCACTTGTATAGCACCCTCGTTTTTCGATGTTTTTCTGTATAACTTGGAAGTTCAGAATATTGCAACACGATGCAGGTATCCAATGTCCGATCCCATTTATATGTTAGACGCGATAATTATGATATTTTATATTTATAACAATTAATACATAATTTGTTTGCCCGAGTGGGTGTGAACAGGTGTACAAACACTGGGGACATTACATAATTGAGAAGTGTACAGAACTCGAATCATATTATTATTTGCTAAATTGCTTGCAATTCAATTAGGAAAAATACTGAGAGTCTGCAAAGTACTCGGCACAGAGAAGGAACTTGTATATAGCATTACACATGGCAGTGTCGGCTGGCGCGGGGCGCGGGGTGCGGCGCGGGGCGCGGGGTGCGGCGCGGCGGCGGCGGCGGCGACTCCGCCAGGAACTCGACGATACACTGTATACGGAGACCACTGGTACCAAAGTCACGGTTAATGGTACAATGAAAATATATCATACGATAATACTATTTCAAGAAAGCACGTTTTATCAAATGAACATGACAAAGATCATAATTATAGACGCGGACACGTCGCATCATCATTATCCGATTAGATGATATGATGATGATTATGATGCCGACTTAGATTTCCTAGCGGAATACAGAATATTAGGTATTACACACAGCACAGGGCCATACCATGAGAGCGGTAATTCGCGATACAGGCCAATTACTATTGTTCATTTATTCTTCTGTCGCGTTCTCTTGACTCAATATGCTGCATCTAAATAATAATATCTACCTCGGTAACTTATGCCTATGCATAAGTTACCGAGGTAGATATTACTTGGCCGTACCGATGAACCGGGATTTCCGTACGCAGTTGTATCATAAAATGGTTGTTCGACGTTCCGGACGGGTGTCGCAGTTGTCGACTGATCTTAATATGAGGCGCATGCATGTACTCGCTGTAATAACACACAAAGTCGCTTCGATGCCATTCAGTAACGACGAAAAGTGAAACAGATGCGCATCGTATGTTCTTGTTGCCCTCCGCTGTCGGGCACATGTCGTCCATTAACTTCAATAAGATACAGTACGTAAGAGAGATCTGTAAAAACAGGGAAGCAGCGGTGCCGCCCTGCAGCTCCTTATGCAACGAAAGAAGAGTTAACGCAGCGCCATGCGCCAGCGGCGAACCATCAATCTTCTGCAACTTTGCACCGCTCCTTTTTACACAAAGATTTGAAGTTACTTCAATACCTCATAGTGGATCCTCGTTAACATCAAAAAGTGCTAAACCCGTTAATTTCGTACATACATATATATTTCAAGAAATTATGATAAAGAGAATGGGTAAATTTTATTATTTTGTCTATAAAATAAATAATTATACAGAGGGCTTCATCTGAATCTAAATACATCTGATATTACAACATAACGGGACTCCATTATCATTCGTTTTTTCTTTCTTTTTTTTAAGGCAATTTAATTTTTTACGAGCCTTTGTATATACATGCACCCATCACGTTAAGTTTACATACACCGATACACCGATTTCTTTGATCAGGCGTTACAGTCGGAGAGACTAACAGACAGACATATACACATGTGATCGTGTTAGATATAACCATGTATGAATACTTATTTGCACATCAACAAGTATACGTCACTATCACAAACATATTTATCATCTAACTAATGCATCAGGTGTGTTGGATTTGATTGGCCATAACAAGTTGCATCAACCGCAAGCCACAAGGCGGTCGGAAGCTGAATATATTATTATATTGTGCTTTTTGCATATCTTTTTCAAACTAAGTAGGTCAGTGCTGGACGGTGTGGCAATCCAGGTCACTGCATAAATTGCATACATCGCCAATAATATAACCAACTTGAAGTCTACTGACCCACATTGTACGTCATTAAAAACATTTAAAATACACATAGACGAGTGTTTTGTTTTGATTAGCTATACCAAACCATGATTCTAACGATTTCCTCATCGGCTTCTCGAATGAAAGTCGATTGTCCAGTCATGAGTCATGTGCACGATTGATCCACAATGCATACTTCGAAATATACTCTCGAAACGTGGTAGTGTCGAAATACATTACGTGAATCGAATTTCATAATAGAATATTTACATAAAGATGTGTAACAAAGCGACCCGTATCGAGCTAGTCCCAACGCTCGGCCGTCGGACATTTAACATTTACATAGACATTAATGTCTTGTGATGTCTGAGGTAATGACATCACGGTAGTTGTTATATGATTGCTATCACCGGCGCCGCGGCGGTAGAGACTTCCGTCCGGACAAACAGGCGCGAAGCCATACTATGAGAGCATCGGCCCTATTTCAAGATAGTGATGTGCGATGTGCTATGTTTCAGGAGGGAGCTACTCATCGCCGTCGCGGGCGGGGTCGCGCGAGGCCACCGCCACCGACGAGGACATGCCCGAGGAGCGGCGCCGGGACCGGGCCGAGCGGGCCGACCGGGCCGAGCGGGGCGAGCGTCGCGCGCGCTCCCACCGCCCCGACGCATACTACGAGGGTACGTCCCGACCCGATTCCATGTTACTTATTTCTGAGTAAAAGTATCCGCACTTTTATTTCCGCTGTGTTACATGTCCCGATTTCATTTTACATGTCCCAATTTCATTTTAGTTAATAAGGTAGAGCATTTTAAAAAGCAGAGAGCATATAAATGCGTGCGGAACATACAAAAGCTTGTATGATCGTATTTTTGAGGCATTAATTCGGCAGCTTATATAAATATTAGTCATGAGTTACATTGCATACACGTATAATTACAAGCCCAAGTCCATTAACGACATAGGTGGCGCGGGTTCCGCAGGCTACGACTCGTACGCGCTGCAGCTGCGGCAGTACGAGTACTACGAGCGGCTGCGGCGCGCCGACCCCGCCGCCTACATGCGCCTCTACAAGCAGCTCATGGCCGGCCGCGCGCCGCTCTACGGAGAAGGTACCGCATGTCATATCGTGTCGTATCGTATACTATAGCTTGTGGATTGTGGAATTACAAAGGTTTGCGACAATTGCGACCATTGTGACTCATCTCGCAAGATGGTTTCAATTATGTTTTTTGCAACATTTAAAATATAACTAATGAACTACAAACCTCGAAATGGAATGTTGAATAAATGCGATGCAGAGCTTTTGTGGCTTCAACCCATGAATGGTCGACTATTGAGCACGAGTCTCTCTCTCCTCTTGAGGAGGCCTAGAGCAGACTCCACTACGCGGTTACAGCGCGCTTTGGTGGTCATCGACCAACCCAAGTGTCGGATATTTTCATGCGGCCCGCGGGCCTCCGACATGGCTTTACGATACCAACCAGGACCGACGGCTTACATGCCCTCCGAACTGCGGAAACGCTCAACAAATTTTTGTCACTAATGGCCACCCGTCCAACTACCGACCGCGATCGAGCGATCACTCAGGATCGACGCAAGTCGCCGGGCTACAAGCGCTTCTTTCAAATGTATGATGATCTTCAATATGTTCTTATATATAAATTTGTCGTGGGGCTGGCTGCAGGGTATGGCGCTATGGGGTACGAGGGGCTGGCGGGGCTGGCGGGCGCGGCGGGGCGGGGCGAGGAGCGCGCCAGCGTGCACTCCGGCCGCTCCAGCGCCAACGGACTCAAGGCGAACGACACGTGCGTACCACACATCACATGCACACGCACACGCACATCACACGCACACTGTTGGCATGCTGTACATTTTAGAGCAACTCTATAGTCGAGTGTTAATTATGTAAATCTCATTAGTGAGTACGTTAATTGTTTGCAACGACATTGTTTATTTGTGGTTGCACCTGAGTTCCGCAGTTCCCCTGGGTGCCCTACTTGTCGCACTGAAGCGACCAGTTCAATAGTTATTATATTATTATAGTGCATGTATACTATAGAACATAAACACATTACATGTTATGTGCAGAATAATCATAGATTTGTGCTTGGTTTGATTCCTACCATCATATACAATATTATTATTTTCGAACTGTTTTCACTACTTGAGCTCTGGTTACAACCTAATGTTGTCTCTCCAGTACTGTCATTCATAAACCCACTGTAACATGGAACGCACCAGTAGCTCTCACACGGTATCACTGATTGACTTGATGAAATTTCGTCAGGTTTTCCCTTACACGTGTACTATTTTCAAAAGTCAAAAGTCAAAATATTTTATTCATATAGGTATCACTGATACACTTATGCACGTCATTATTTTTTTATCTACCAGCTTTTCGGAAGGGCTTTATTACTTTTGTAACACCAATGATGTCGGACATTACTAGTTTGAAACATGAATTAACACGCCAATGTATTGCATCGGGGGACGCTTCTCGCTGGGCTCGGCCGGCGGGGCGGCGGCCCGCAACCACCCGCGACGGTCGGGGCCGCGCCGTCCCCCTCGGCAGACAACACCGAGCGGGGACGGCGAGCTCGCTTTCTACACTTGATAATAATTAAATCGCGGTGGAAGCTTACCTTGAGCCGGTCCTGCTTACTTTTTTAAAAAAGTAGAAAGAAATAATTAGATAATTGAATTCAATTGGTGCGAATCGCGAGCACGGGTGGTTGGTCGCGGGTCGCGGGTCGCTATCACGTAGTGGCGTTCGCTAGGTGCGGCGGGTGGCGGCCGCACGCGCTCGCGGGCTTCGCTCTCGGCGCGCCCTCGCTGCCCACCGACTGCTCCGACAGGTAACGTCACCCCACCTCCCCCTCCCCCCGCTCCCCCCGCGCCTCACGCACTGCACGCAGCACGTCCGAATGTACCCTCTCACAGTTCACCGGACGTCCTGATGGGGCTCCCCTGTCGGTATTCATTGCTCCCTTAACATTATGCTTTATGTAATTCATTACTGTAGCGAAGCTTCGGTTCGGTCCACGCTTGCTTTTTAATGCAGTTTGTTTGCAGTGTGATATCATTTCAATTCATTGTATTGTTTTATTCTAAGCTCATGTCATCGTGGACGTTATATATACATTTCAACAATTAAATTTTATTTGACATAAACTTTAAAATTGTTACAAATTATTGTCACATCTGTTAAGATAATAATAAGTTAAATTAATGAATCATTTTGAAGTGATATTAAATAAATATATCCACTCTGGACGTAACTGATTCTGACGACTATCGGCCATGTTGGTGGCAGGGAGCTGATGACGGACGCGTCGCTCAACCTGCAGCTGGAGGAGTCCACGGTGCGCTCGGAGCGCATGACGCCCTTCAAGTTCTCCACCGCGCACATCAAGGTACCGCCCACTGATGGACCGCTAGCAGGGACACCTGCTCGGTCAATCCTACTAATATTATACATGTGAAATTCTCTATAAGTGCTCGTTCATGCAAAATCTACTGAACAGATTTTCATGAAATTCTGCGCACATATAGACCATGATCTGGAATAAGATATAGTACTTATCGTCCTGGAAAACGCGGGCAGCGCCACGGGCAGAGCGCTAGTATAAAATAAAATCACAAGGATACAAATTTAACCCTGTGTATGTGTGTGTACAGGGGCGGCTGTCGGCGCGCGCGCTGGTGTGCGTGCGCGCGGCGTACCCGGTGGACGGGCTGCCGGCCACGGTGCAGCTGCTGCCGCTGGCCGCGCTGCTGGCCGCGCACCCCGCCGCCGCCGAGCTGCACGCCTACCCCGGCCCGCTCGTCAAAGGTATAGCGCGATCTCCGCTCGGCTAGCTCCCAGATACGAGATCGACTGTGAAATATGTTTCGAATGCTTCCTTCGGTGTTAGCGTTGGAGCCCCAGTGGTCATTTTTGTCTTGTGTCACATTTCAGGCGTGACCCACAAGAAGAGCGTGCTGGAGTACTGCGAGGCGCGCGCGGAGGCGGTGGCGCGCGGCGGCGCAGGCGGTGCGGGCGGCGCGGGCGGGGGGGACGCGCGCGGCGCCGCGCTGCTGTGGCGGCTGCTGGCGCTGCTGCTGCGGCAGAACGGGGTAGCGTACCTTAGCCATGGTGTAGAAGTAGTGCCCGTAATCAATGTATTTAGTATAAAATGTGAATCGTTTCGGTGTAACAGGTGGTGATGGGGACCGACATCGCGGAGCTGCTGATGAAGAACACGCGAGAGGACGAGTACCGCCCGCCGCCGCCGCCGCCGCCCGGCCGGCGCGCCGGTATGTTAACTTCATATCATAGTAGGGTCGCTGTGCGATGGTCAAAGTACCAAATACTTTCTGTGTTTGTTGTCTTCCAGCACAAATCAGCATAGCATATTTGTTACTAGTGTAGTGTAGTTATAATGTGCTAACCCCAATTTTTTCAAATATTGTTACTAACAATTTATCGTCTATCATTGCCTGAAATAAATAAATAATTAATGTGAAGTGATTTGATATTAAAACGTGATATTAAATTTTGTCAATTTAGAGTCCCGGCGCGAGTCGTCGCTGTCGGGCTCGGCGCGGCCCGACGCCGCCTCGTCGCCCGACGCGCCCTCACTGTCCGCCGTCGACTCCATACGTGAGTATCGCGCCCGCACGTCACGAGGGTGGGGGGGCGGGGGGAGGACCCATGACATCGCGACATAACGTCCGGTTGATGTTTCAGCGCAAGACGAGGAGAGCTCGGCGCCGGCGGGCGGCAGCGAGCGGGAGGCGGTGGATCGGCTGCGCGAGTACCTGCTGTACGGCAACCGGCAGGAGGCGCTAGGTGAGTGGTGTAGGGTATGTAGGGTGTGTAGTGTACGTAGTGTTGCCGCTCGCGAGCCAGTCCCCGTTACCGACGCGCGGCGCTCGATGTTTCAGAGTGGGCGATGTCGGCGGGGCTGTGGGGGCACGCGCTGACGCTGGCGGCGCACGGCGGGCGGCGCGCGCGCGCGGCCGCGGCGGCGCGCTTCCAGGCCGCGCTGCCGCCCGCCGACCCGCTGCACACGCTGTACGCCACGCTCGCCACGCACCAGCCGCCCGCCGCCACGGTACGCACGCACATTGTTTATAGACAATCTCCAGCATAGACATTGTATGAGTTGTACGATCACTTCGATGTTTATGATCACAGTGTTATGAAACTCTTTCGTGTTAATTACTTAACAGTGTTTTTGAAGTGAAAACTTCTTTAGTACGGGGGTGAATTGAAATTCGATGAAACGAAACTAATCCAGTAAAAAGAGACAGACACATAAATTCAAAAGTGAGATAGGAAGCATTGTACAGGGGTAGGGGGGGGGAGGAGGGGGAGTTGAGTTGAGATGAGATGAGATGCAATTAGAAATGAAATTTGTTTTATTCGAAGTAGGGATCCCTCCCTAGTAGTAGGGGAGGGGGAGGGTTCGTCGAAAACAAAATTTTTGAAGGTTTGACTTCTACCACGTGTGAATTGCACACATTTTAATTTTTCTCATGTTGTACTATACTGTGTATATTGTACTGTCGCAGTGCGTGGCGGACGAGCGGTGGGGCGACTGGCGGCCGCACGCCGCCATCGTGCTGTCCAACACCTCCGCCAAGCCCGAGCACGACCGCCGCACGCTCACGCAGCTCGGTGAGTACCACACGCACACACACATTAGATAGATTAGACATAAGCATGTTATTTTGTGAATAAACGATTAAAAAAAAAAAACATACCGTGCGCATGTTGCACAGCTGCATGTGTACCGTCCGCGAGTAGCATAATACACCAACGGACATGTGTGTGGCAGGCGACACGCTGTCGGCGCGCGGGCTGGTGTTCTCGGCGCAGTTCTGCTACCTGGCGGCCGGCGTGCCGCTGGCGGCGCACCCGCTGGCGCCCCTGGGGCCCGCGCCCGCCGCCGCCGCCCCCGCGCCCGCGCCCCCGCGCCTGTCGCTGCTGCTGGCGGACCCGCGCGCGCCCACGCTGCGCCAGTTCGCCACCAACCAGGCCATCTTCGCCACCGAGATCTACGAGTACGCGCTGTCGCTCAACCAGGAGGACTACGTCATCGATGAGTTGCAGGTCGGTGTCACGTTAAATACCGCCGTGTAACCTCATCCGCCCGATTCTATACCGTGATACTCTAAATCGCGGCCTCATCGAGGACGACAGATGCAAATGTAATGTTTTAAAAGTACTTTTTAAGCAAGTTTCTAAAATTTTGTGTTTGTGCTGCTGGCCGCCGAGTTTCCACGTCTGGATAGGATCAGGTCACCACTATCCTAAAAATGCATTTTCACAGGAACCACATCATTTTGTGAAGTTTCAACTGTGTAGGATGAGAGGAAATTCTAATTAAGCTTGCAAGCTTCGACCCATGCATGTTACAATATGAGCTTGTAATAACTGAGGGTGGTGTGACGGCGTGCAGGTGTACAAGTTCCTGCTGGCGACGCGGCTGGTGGAGGCGGGGCTGTGCGAGCGCGCGCTGCGCTACGTGGAGCGGGCGGCGCGCGCGCTGGCCCGCCGCCCCGCGCACCCCGCGCACCCGCCCGCGCTGGCCGCGCGGCTCGCGCTGCTGGCCGACCGGCTGCGGCACTGCGACCCCGCGGCCGCCGCCGAGGGGGAGGGGGAGGGGGACGCCGACGACGGCAGCGAGCCCTCGCCGCGCCACCAGTGGCTGGACGACGCCACGCAGCGAGCGCACGCGCTCTCCGTACGTACCTGCCTACCCGCTGTCCCTAGCTAGTTGCAACGATGATAGTGTAGCTAGTCTCGTTTAGGATCGAATGAGTTATGAAGTTTAAGATAATTAATACATTTATTGAAAGCACGCTCCCTCCGCACCGCATGCGTCGGGGACGGGAGATGTCGGCCGTCCTTAACATACCTGGCGGGTGATTCCAGGTGGAGGCGTCGGCGCACAGCACGCCGCAGCACCAGCCCGAGCCGCCGCCCGCGTACGACGACCAGCAGCAGCTGCAGCAGTGGAGCGGCGGCGCTTGGGGCGACCAGGTACCTCCTCTACACTGCCTCCTTCACTTCCACTTGACTAAGCTCAATACCGTGCGATAGGAGCCTAAACCCGAAAAAACTCGGCTCTTGAAACATGAATCATCTGAACTTCCAGACGCTGCAGCAATACCAGAGCCCCGCGCAGCCCTACCCCGAGCCGGCCGAGGACGCGGCCGACAGCTCCGCGCTCTACTACCCGCCGCCCGCGCCCGCCGCCGCCCCCGCGCCCCCCGCCGGCCCCGGCGCGCCCGACGACCAGCCCGCGCCCCCGCCGCAGTACGACTACTGGCAGCAGGACCCCTACTACGGATACAACGAGGTGAGCAGCCGTCGCTCGTACTTAATATTGAATGCCCTAGTTGAGTCGTTACACCCCATGCCGGCCCGGGGGCCTTTGCAGTAAATCTGATGATAAGCTAGTTTTCATCTTTTCTTTACCATAATCTCATTCTCGTGGGTCGGTACGTTGTCGGTTCGTTTGAAAAAAAATTATTAAAGTAACTTAACCCACCTCGTCTCGTCCGCTTGGACGACGTTCCCGCACGTAACTTGCGCCCGCGTAACGCGCCGGTCGCGACCCGACCGCGGACCGGTAGAGACGGTGTGATGCTAACGCGTGTTTGGGGGGCAGCCGGCGCGGCCCTCGCCCCTGCGGCGCCGCCTGCGCTGCGGCGCCCCCGCCCCGGCGCGCCCGCCCGCCGCTCCCGCCGGTCGGAGCTTCGCCTCGGACTCGAGCGGCGGCTCCGAGGACGGCGGGCGCGCCTGCCGGCCGGCGCCCGGGCGCGGCGCGCTGGTGGCCGGCTCGGTGGAGGCGTGGGTGCGGCGCGCGGCGCTGGCGGGCCGCCGCAAGCCGCTCGTGTTCGGCGGGACCTACCCCATCGACGAGCCCACCGGCCGCCGCCTGCGCGACACGGTGGAGCGCAGCCTGGCCCGCTGGGAGGCGGCGCGCGCGCGGCGCCCGGTGCACACGTTCGCCATCGACGCGCCCGCCGACCTGCGCCGCGTGCCGCGCGCCGCCCTGCCGCACGACGCCGACGCCAAGTACTACGTGGCCGGGCCCAAGACCTTCGACATCGACGAGCCCCTGCCGCCGGGCTAGCCCCGCCCTCGCCCCGCCCCCCGGCCCGCTAGTTAAGTTCGCTTGTTAGATGCGAGTGTAGCGGTAATCGTCCGTCGACTAATCGATGTTTTATAATCGGCGTGCATTTATTTGTAATATTCCAACTGTGATACTTGCCGAGGAATCGTAGTACTGGTGGTAGTTTAAAAATTAAAAGTGCAAGCGTTCATACCTAATTAACTTGGACGGAAAATTGTATCGAGTGCGAGCTGCGCGGCCGCCGGGTCGCTCGGTGCGGAGTGCAGTTGACTGTGTAATAACACGTTGCTTAATATTTGTTATAATTTTTGAATTTTAGTAACTTCTGCATTTAGTGACACTAATTTATGCATTTCGCTTGTAATAACTTGTTGCAATAAAAGTTACACGTAATGGCCTGAATTATTTAATATTACCCTACCCCTACCCACTTCTCCGAGTCCTCCCTAAAACTGTCAATTGGAGAGGTTGGCGAGCGAGCCCCCGCGCCCCGCGCCCCCGCGCCCGGCGACGTCCAGCGTAGAGTCTACGTCGTGCGCCAACACGTATTGGACGGTCGGTCGAATGTTGTGTACTCGAGGCGTTGAGACGATAACATTACATTAATATGCTCGATATAAACATGTAACGAAACGCTTGCTCGAATGCTGATGTGAAGCGATGTGGCCGGCAGAGCGCGGCGACCGTGGCGGAGGAGGCGACGCCGGCGCCCAGTATCACGATGCCGGGCGCGCCGGCCCGCCGCCCCGCCTACGGGGACTTCGACGACGACCGCCCCCCCAGCGCAGCCGTGAGTACACACAGACACACACACACACTCCACGTATAAGATCATGTGCCATAAACATCAATGTATTGTTCTAGAGGGCGACAAGCGTGGCTTAAATTGAGCAAGTTGGTTTACAAGTACATAACACGAGTGTTAAGTAGTGTATGGTGTTGAACAACAAGAGCGGTGGCGGACGGTACCACACAGTACTAGCGCACGGTGCTCGGTGCACGGTGGGAAGGAATTTTATCCGCCTACCAATCCACCAGTGGTAAAATCGATCCTGAATGTTTTTTCACTTAAATAATAATGGCATTAAATAATAATAGCATTACTGGTCGGCAACGCGTCGACAACCTGGTCGACGATAAAACAGTATATTTTAGCAGTCAAATCCGACCATACTTTAAGGGAACGTACCCATACCACGTGACCCATTTTTCACCATTTTTTACCCCCCTTCCTCCCTCGGTGACCAGCCGTAGTATATGAGAAGACCCCCCCCCCCCCTCCCCCTAGTTTTCACGTAGCAAAATTGTTTTGCAAACAGAGTTAAAAGAATATAAATTAGTATCTATTGCAGCACTATATCGGGACGACGTGAATGATACTATATGGGTTCCAGCTTTTTTCGTACGGAACCCTAAAAACAAGCTACTTTGGAACTACTGGACGAAATGAGTTAAAAATTGGTACTCAAGTTACTTTTTGTCACCCAAAGACGAAGGTATAAATATGTAATATATCTAGTATATATCATGAAACTATTCATAGAAAAATAACTGAAGTTAGGGGTTGCAACCCCTATTTTAAAAAACTAATAAAGCTAGGGGTTTGAAAATTGGTCAAAAGTTAATTTTAACAACTAGCAAGATAATAAAGGCACCAATGTTGATAAACACGCCAGTGCAGATTTCTTATGGAAACCCGGTGAGACCCGATGTGGAAAAATTTTTTTTTCGAAAGCGATATTTTGGAACAATATAGAACAACCCAGAACAACCGCCAGAATCGCGATACCTTGAAAGTGCGGTGCTCATAAATCGCGTTTTTTGGATTTTCTCTGAGTTTCATCCTCAGCCCTATGCCGTTTTGGAACAATATATTATGTCTAGAATAAACATAGAACAACCTGGAACAACCTTCAAAATGTTTGTAACTTCAAAGTGCGGCGCCAACTTCCTGGAGGTGAACAAGTTTAGTTCGAAAAAGCGCGAGATTCTCTTAGTGGATATTGACTACGTGACAAAAACCTAACCCCCCCCCCCCTCCCCCCTGTGACCAAGCGTGGTATTTTGAAGCCCTCCCCCTGAACGGGTCACGTGGTATGGGACAGTTCACTAATGTGTCGACTAGGGTCGTATAACATAACAGGGGTATCGTTGCGTTTATCGTACGTATCGCACGTACGACCCTAAGGGGCCATCCGTAAATTACGTCACACTAATTTCATGACTTTTTGACCCCTACCCCCCCCCCCCTTGTCACAGCTGGTCACATTTGTGAGAACTCCCCCCCCTAGTGTGACGTCACATATTATGAAATTTTACACCTAGAAATTATTAAATTAAAACACCTGTTCCGAAATAAGTTTAATTTCCATTATTTTTTTTTAATATTTACCTATACATACCAATTATTCGATTTTGAAATGTGACGTCACGAAATTTAGGACTCCCTACCACCCCTTGTCACACAATGTCACAATTTATCGACCCCCCCCCCTCCCCCCTAACGTGTGACGTAATTTATGGATGGCCCCTAATCAGCACGTTACAACTCATGTACCGGCAAACTGAATGGATTACCTCCGCGCAGAATGACCGCGAGACGGACACGGCGCAGTCGTCGGAGCGGGCGGAGGCGCGCGGGGGCGGCGGCGGGGCCGGCAGCAAGGCGGCGGGCGAGGCGCGGCGCGGCGGCTGGCTGGGCGGCTTCCTCACCAAGCTGGCGCTGCGCCCGCCCAACCAGATGATCCTGCCCGACGACAAGAACCCCACCGTGAGTGCCCCCCCCCGCTACCGGCTGCGCCCCTACCGCGCGCCCACCCTCATGTAGCCGTCGCCACGGCGCCACGCCGCGACCTCGAGAACACGTTCACTGACGTATCCGACGATTATAAATATGTATACGTATATACTATATCTACGTACATATCTTGTCAAGTCGTTTATTTTGTCCGCTGCTATTCATAATCACCCTTGTGTTCTGTGGTTATATATGTATGTATATTGTTATATGTATTTTTTTGTATTTGTAGTGATATTACTAGAAATTAATTTGATTCAGACCCAATTTAGAATAATAAATGTTTTGATTTTTTATTTTTATTTCCTTTACTATATACTAAAATAATTTACGATTTCTACTGCTCGGTGTAGTTTCACGTTACTGAAAAATTGCCTTATGGAACCATCGCCATCTGTAGTCGTATTATACATTTTATTTATGTAACTTTATTTTATTCCTATGAATTATAAAAATACCTCTAATAAATAATGATTGGCTCTCGTTGAGTTTTATTTGAGCATGTTACACGAGTGGGCGTGTGTCAGTGTGTGTGACGGCGGTGCGTTGTGTGTGCGCAGATCGTGTGGGACGAGCAGAGCAAGCGCTGGCGCGACACGGCCGGCGACGGGGGCGCCGAGCCCGCGCCGCCCCCCCGCCCGCCGCCCTCCATCCCGTTAGTATACACTACTACAGCTAAAGCCTAACAGTTGGAACGTTGCTCCTCCGAGCACGGGGTCGGTCCGTCTCCCGCCCTCACTCTAATTTTCAAAAGCTATGTTCGTGAAGAAACACCGTGAGGAAACCTGTACACCTAAGATCCAACTCTTATCTCCGTTTGAAGTCTCGCAGTCTGCACTCTGTCCGCGCGATGGCCCGCGGCCGGCCCCTTCACATTGCAAGAAGACACCGGCGGGGGAGCGTTATGGGTCGTGATGATAATTATATAATTGTTAACAAATTTACTTTCAAGTAGTTTCAGTACAATTATTTCACAGTATTCTAATTCACTCTGCTTTTATACAACGTAGTTAATACCAAAGTGAACTGTTTGAACTGTGTCGGCAGGACGTCGACGCCGCTGCACTCGCCGGGCGCGCCCGCCGCGTCCCCCGCGGCGCCCCCCGGCGCGCCGCCCTCTAACGTGTACAAGATGCAGAAGAACAGACGTGAGTCACTTCACCCTTCCCACTCTCTCACGCGGCTGATACAGCGTTCGCTACTTCTATGATATCGCTACTTGTAACGAGGAAGGCCGCTTTAAACGAGTGATCAATCAAATCAAATCTGAAATTTGGACCTTTTGATGACTGAGGGATAATTCTGCCTCTACTAACCATCCATCCATAAATTACGTCACACTAATTTCATGACTTTTTGGCCCCTCCCCTCCTCTTTGTCACAGCTGGTCACATTTGTGAGACCTCCCCCCCTAGTGTGACGTCACATATTATGAAATTTTACACCCAGAAATTATTAAATTAAAGGATCGGAACTGCTGCCGAATAAGTTTTATTTCCATTAATTGTCTTTTAATATTTACCTATACATACCAAATATTCGTCTTTGAAATGTGACGTCACAAAATTTAGGACCCCCTCCCACCCCTTGTCTACAACGTCACACTACATCGATCCCCCCCTTCCCCACTAACGTGTGACGTAATTTATGGATGGCCCCTAAGGGTGTAAAAATAGGGTTTAAAAGCTTGTATGAAATGATGAAAAAATTGTCATCATAATATCAAAATTCATAACTGTGAGTGGATATAAGTGTGAGAGGTAGCGGCGGGCCGCCATGCGCCAGCCACCAAACATGTACTAATACGACTTCATGTTTCTCGCGCAGATATAAAGAAGTCATACGTGGACGTGCTGAACCCGGGCGGCGCGGGGGGAGCCGCCGGCCCCGCGCCCCCCGCGCCGCCCCCCGCGCTGCTGCCCGCCGCGCCCGCCGCCGCGCCGCCCGCCTTCTTCGTGCCCGCGCCCAGCGTACGTGCTTCCTCTTGTTGTACTAACTGGCATATTGGCATATCCCGTGTGTAGCGCCCATGTAGCGCCCCTCTGGCATCGGAACTCGTGGCTCGGGAATCATCTAGATGTAAATTATATAATACGAGGACACACGACACAATGACCTAATGAGACTAAAATGGATGCGGCGCTGATGTTGATGTAGTTCCAAATAGTCCCCGCTATAATGCTGCAGTTACTGTTGAGGCCCCTGCGGCCCTGTACCAGTAACTAACTAATCCTGTATTCAATCCTCAGCTGATAGAAGTGTCGATGCCGTCCACTCCCGAAGACTCCCCTCTCCCCCCTCCCGCTCCCCCTCCGCCTCCCCGGCAGGTGTGTGACGTCAGCGCGCTAGTAAGTTTCCATTTTAACAGTGTTGGTATGTTGCACGCTCGCAGGAGCCGGCCAGCCTCCCGAACGGCCACTAGCAGGTAACACCCATACTCCGTACCATACACACACATACATACATACATACACATACATACATACACGGCACATAAACTGTTATCACATCTATATTACAGGGTGGCATCTACGATCCCGCGCAGCTGGCCGACGAGGAGCCCTACCGCAGCGGCATCTAGCGCCCGGGCGCCGGCTGCGGGCCGCGGGCCGCGGGCTGCGGGCGACGACACCTACTTAGCAACTAAGCGAGCCGTTAGTTGTGATGCAGTGACGAGCGACGAGCGACGACCGATGTCTCCATACTTTGCTCACGTAACATACTTTATTACCCTTTATGTTATTATTATCGATTAAATTTATAATTGCTAAATTGTAATGATACTTTCTGTTAGTGATATTGAATTTTGAATTGGGTATTATATTTATTTGTTTAATTAATCTAATAATTCCATTTGTAATGTATGTATCTGTTCATGAACATAGTAACGTTTAGGCTGTAGATCGAATTAGACATGAAGGATCAGATTTCTTTTTATTATAGTATATTTTTGTTTAGTTCGATGTATAAATAACAGGATGTACAGTGGGGAAGATGGGAGTATTTTGTAATTAGTATTAGCGGAGCGGCCGCGGCTGGATGTGAACTGTATAAAGGACGACTCCTGGTATCTGTATATTGCGCATTGTATTCGGACATGTATTATAATGGTGATTCAATCGTATGGAATATATTTAAATAAATTGTTTATGTTAATGCTTAATGGTTTCTTTATTTGTAACACCAAACGGACACCACCCCGGCGCCGCGGCGCTCCCCGCCCCCGCCCGCCCCCGCGTCGCATCGGTAGAGCTGTGGTTTTATTGCTCTGCTATTCCTAGAAATCGACCCTGGCCTCGCCATATTTTGCTACAATCGGGTCGTTCCATTATGAAAAACATAAAATTCGCAAATTTCATAAAGACATTTATGATATAACAGATTTGTTTTATTTTTAATTGTTTATACGAATGGACGTAACAGTTTAGTCCAATTAAATAAGCATAAAACAGTATTTAACCCTGCAGTGATAATAAGATGGAAACTTCAGCTTCGTTTTAGCGTCCTACACGTCGTCTCAAGGGTTGGTAAATCTCGTGTGCATCGTGGGTTATTAAAGGTCAAAAATGTCTCAAATATCGGTTTCCCAGTATGGGGCGGCGCCGCGGCGGCCAGTGCTCGCCACCAACACTACGTACTCGCCATAAAAGCGCTTGCGGTGAACACAGTGTGGCCGCAGTTACTGTGCGCATCCGGATTGAGAGCCCACTATTTCTTTCTTGGCGTAGCAAATTAAGAGTTATATATGAAGAAATAATAGTACTTATACTCGTAATAGGTAGTTATAGGGAATTTAGTTAAAACTTAGAGCAAATACTCATAAATTTCTTAAACGTAAATTAAATATGCTCTCATTTCAGATGCCTACATAAAGTGGTATGGTATAAATCTCAGAACCATGACTTAAAATTTGAATAAAATCAACACGATTTATCTTGTCGAAAAATCATTCAAAATTAGCTCCACTCCCCCTATACGTTTTGTAAATACGGTACGAAACAATTGTTAAAAAAAAAAAAAACATTCAATGAAGATTAAAATTTATCAATTAATGGAAAAGCATGTCCAGCACCGGTAGACTGGCTACCCTGGGCTAGATGATGTCGTGCAGCGCGGGGCGCGCGCCCCCCGCCGCGCCCGCCGCCCCCGCCGCGGCCACCGTGAACTGCAGCACGGAGAAGCTCAGCGCGCCCACCACGAACACCGCCATCAGCACCGAACAGATGAGGATGCCCTTTTTCATCATTCTCGTTCGTCCGACACACCAATCATATAACTGATTGATTGACGTATAGTATTGATTTGATCGTGACAATATAATCTTATCTAATCTGTCAAAATGTTGTAGCATCAGTCATCACTGACTTGTCAATCAATCGTCATTGTGAACATGCATGCATTTGATTGTCCTATATAGTTTGTCCACGTGGTCCACACGAACATGTACGCGGGCTTGGATTTGACGTTGACGCACTTTCGTTTCGGAAATCAAAATGAAGAACAAACTTTAAAGTAAAAATAAGAATCTTTATTCACTATCCCGTGGAAATTCAGATTTCTTGACACTAATCTATACAAATAAATAAAATTGGAGTGCTTGTTTGTAATATTAAAATAACCGCTTTTTACTAAGTGCATTTGGATGTATACACGGTACATATACCAAAACAACATTTTTTTACAATTTTTGTCTGTCTTTCTGTCTGTTTGTTCCGGCTAATCTCTGAAATGGCTGGACCGATTTTGATGGGACTTTCACTGGCAGATAGCTGATGTAACAAGGAGTAACTTAGGCTACTTTTATTTTAGATAAAAAAGGTTTGTTAGGCGATACGAAGTTCCCTTCGTATGTCAGCCGTATTTAATCCTTGTTCTCGTTACAGAGTATGTAGCTTGTCACAAAGATTTTACAATTTAAATACAACCTGTGTTAAAACCTCAGCTCAACGTACAATTTAAAGAAATCTCGATCTGAAATTAAATTATATGCTCAATGTTAATAAAACACGAGATACGATACGAACTCAATGTTGAACGAGGACAGAATGTAACCAGTCCCGAGAGGCGGCCAGGTTGACGTAGAGCGCGGGCTCGCAGGGGGCGCCGCACGGGCCGGGGCCGGCCATGAGCCCCAGCAGCGTGCGCCCCAGCAGCAGCGGCGTGCCCGCGCAGTAGTTGCACGCCGCCCCCCGCGCGTACAGCGGGCCCGCGCACACGGCGGCCGCCCCGCAGCGCCCGCGCACCGCCGCCGCGCCGCCCGCCAGGTGCCGCGCGCTCCACGCGTCGCCCCGCGCCCCGCACTGCGCGCCCCCCACCACGTGCACCGCCACCGCGTGCGCCCCGCGGGCAGCCGCGCTCCTGTCGATGCTCCTACAACGAGCACAATAGTTTAAAGTCTGCACATCGATCGACGTCTCGATATCGCTCGCAGACTGCTGTGCATTAGTTACCTAAACTTCCCGAATCCGACAATAGTGAGTCTCTCGCCGATGGCTATCAGCAGGTAATCTAACATGGTCGGCAGCTGGAGCGGCGCGGGCCCGCTTGACAGCTTGTTCCTCGACTTCAGTGCCGCGAGGTCGTATGTTATGTTGGTACCCTGGTATTGAGGGTGGATGAGCACGTCCGACACTGGGTGGGCTCTGCCGGGTCCCGATTCCCCAAAATTTTCCATAATTACAAACGAGTCCAGGGAATCTACTTCCTCGACGGATTCGATGCAGCTCGCCGCCGTTAGAGTCCATAATTGCGACACAACGGTGAGGATACATCCAAAAGTTACATCGTCCGGAGGTCTCAGTTTCACCAGGGCCATTATAAAACTTTTCTCGTCGCCTGCAGGCTGCCCATCGAACTGATCTGAACCAAATACACCGTCATCATATGACGGTTGCTCAAACTCATCATAGAGCGTTGCAGACCCTGAAGATCTCGCAGAGTCATCGGTGGCGCTCACGGGCACATCAGCATGCTGAAAATATTGAGTGACAGCTATAGTGCTTGCCGACGGAGTCCAGGTGCAGGCGATCCCTGGCGGCACGGTGGACGAGGTCGTGTCGTCAGGTGCACTAGGAGCTGTCGCTGGCTGCTGGGTGGGGATCCACTCGGCTGGGTCGAGGTTTATTGTGTTGTTCTCGTTTTCTGAACATGCAAAGAAGTGCAGGATCAGAAATGTAAGGAATGCAACAAACAAAGTGAGTAATATCGCTTGCACAATGGAGAGGATCACTTCTGTGGTGGTGAAAGCTCGGCACCAGCCGTGGAACTCCTTGCAGCACACATTACACATGACACATTGTTGGTTGACATTTGTTTTGTACAGGCATGACTATCTAGATCTTTTGCAAATAGCCAAGTACAAGTTTTACAAAGATTGCCATAAAATCATGACTGAACTGCAGCAACAAACTACAGTTGTTACCTGAAACAAGAAAGCAAACGTCTGCTTCATGAAAAACAGCCAAGTGCATATTGGGCCATTATATGGTTCTGTAGTCGTAAGATCGTGTATTCCTCGTGAACGTTAACCTAGCTGTGATATTATTTGCCATTTGAATTCGCTAATACCTACTATCGTGAAATTTTTCACACGTCCAACACCAACCATTTCGCTAGCTGGAAGGGGGGGGGGGGGGGGACACTGAACTCTAACCAAAATCTGGGAGAGAGGAGACCAAAGTCTGGGCTTTGGGGAATCATGCTGCATCACGACACGTGGTAGCCGAGCGTTCTGGTCTCTGGCCAAAGCCATTCAAGGCAATTTCTGTGTATCGTCCCTTAATCCTCCTTTGCGCAGAGCAGATGCCTGACGTGCATTTCACTCAGAATGCCGTGCGTTAAGCTCTTTTTTTCCTTGACATCAACAACTCGAATGGGCCAGATGGTATACTTGCTATTGTGCTAAAAACGTGCGCTCAGGAGTTGACCCCAGTTTTAACGCGCCTATTCCAACTCTCTTATGCTGCCGGCATTGTCCCGTCTACATGGAAGGTAGCTTTGGTCTACCCTATTCCCAAAAAGGGAGACAGGTCAAATCCATCCAACTACAGACCAATCGCCATAACCTCTCTGCTCTCCAAAGTAATGGAGCGTATAATAAACACCCAACTGCTCCGGTATCTAGAAGATCGCCAGCTGATTAGTGACCGTCAATACGGTTTCCGCCACGGCAGGTCAGCTGGCGATCTTTTAGTATACTTTACTCATTGCTGGGCAGAAGCAATCGAGAGCAAGGGAGAAGCATTGGCTGTAAGTTTGGATGTTGCAAAGGCCTTCGATAGGGTGTGGCATAAGGCATTATTGTCTAAACTGCCTTCCTACGGAGTACCCGAGAAATTGTGCAAATGGATTGCCAGTTTTTTATCGGAGCGGATCATCAAGGTCGTCGTTGACGGTACATGCTCAGATGCGACGCTCATAAATGCTGGAGTCCCACAAGGCTCTGTGCTTTCACCTACGCTGTTCATCATGCATATCAATGATATGCTGGACATCGGGGATATTCATTGCTATGCTGATGACAGCACGGGTGACGCTCGTTATACAGGCCGAGCAAACCTTTGTCGGGTGCAGATTGAGGAGAAGAGGATGAAACTTGTGTCTGAAGTCGAGACATCTCTGGAGCGAGTCTCAGAATGGGGCAGACTAAATTTAGTCCAGTTTAACCCTGAGAAGACACAAGTTTGCGCGTTAACCGCTAAAAAAAACCAGTTGCCATAGCACCACGGTTCCAGAACATTCCTCTTAACATCTCTAAAAGCATTGGGATCCTTGACTCGTTGGATCGCCGACATTTCGAATGAAGTTCAGTTTCGGGACCACTTGGTTAGTAAGGCCAAACATGCTGCAAAGAAATTGGGAGTGCTCAACAGAGCTAAACAGTACTTCACGCCTAAGCACAGGTTGATGTCTATAAGGCGCAAATTCGACCACACATGGAGTACTGCTCCCACCTTTGGGCCGGAGCTCCAGCTAGCCAAGTGGATCCGTTCAATCAAATTAAACGGCGAGCTATTCGTCTTGTCGACGATCCCAAGCTTACAGACGGACTAGAATCACTCGAGTTGAAGATAGATGTAGGCTCTCTCTGCGTATTCTACCGGCTGTACAATGGGGAATGTTCTGAAGAACTATTTAGCTTAATACCTGCAGTTAGTTTTCGACACCGCACATCACGTGTACCAGGTTCCACCAACATCACCTGAATACCTTGCATTCGTCCACAGTTCGGTTCTCACGTAATTTTCTACCTCGTACGTGTAAACTGTGGAACAAGCTTCCTGCATCGGTGTTCCCTGTAAACTATGACATGGGGTCCTTCAAGAAGCGGGTCTATCGTCATTTTCTTGGCCAGCAACGCGTTGGTGACGCCCCCAGTGATGCTAATGTCCATGGGCGGCGGTGATCACTTACCATCAGGTGACCCGTCTGCTCGTTTGCCTGCTAAAAGCATAAAAAAAACGACAGCGCTTCGTCACATACGTCGCTCAGAACAAAGGCGTTTCTCGAGGAATCCGGTGTTGAAACCTTGCCCCATCCACCGTACAGTCCTGATTTAGCTCCCTGTGATTTCTTTTTATTCCCGATAATGGCGATAATCAAGGAATCATTATTATTTTCATTAAAATTAAATTATGACTTCGTGTGATTTGACCACGACTATGTGACCCCCCCCCCCCCCCTGGCGCGAAAGCTGGATCCGCCCTTGCGAACGGTAGATCAATGTCATCGGTAGATATTTTCCATCCACCGAAGGTTAGTGAGACGCAAAAATTGACAGATATGACAGATGACATACTAATGGTAGCTTTATCTACAGTTTTTTAACTGTTTGTCAAGTACATTATTGAGACCGGCCGTAAGACAGACATATCTATGGTAGTGAACATTTTGTAGGGCTTCTAGCAGGGGCGTAGCTACCGCCGTATCAGCCGTATCAATTATACGGGGCCCCGGGTCTGAGGGGGCCCCCAATGCGCCTCAGAAAAAATTCGTGAAATGATCCGGAAATTAATTATTATGATTACAAAAATGTTCTGAAAAGCATCGATACTTCATTGAAAAGTGAAATCAACAATAAAATTACTTTCTGGACCATCTTTCATCGTATTAATGCATTAATTACTTTAGCATCATGCAATTTATCTTTAAGAGGCCATGATTCTAAATCTGGAAACTCGACGAATTGAAGACAAACAGGCAGTACAGATAATAATAAGAAAAACTTCTAATCAGTTATTTAAATGCCCTAATCAAAATTTAAACAAAATATTTAATGTACAAAAAAATTACGTTCTACACGACGATGATGCTCTCCGGAACTGAGTGCTGCGTGGAAATGCCGGCGGCAACCCCATGACACAGCGATCCGGGAATACCTCAGGAGGAAGCTCATTCTACACGTAGCACAGCTCATTCTACAGTTAGCACGTGCGTGGTAAAAATGATCGAGAGAATCTGACCGTAGAAGTTCTCCATGAGTCTCATCAGTGTGGATAAAACTTCAATTCGGCCATGAGCTTTGTAAAGCATGAGCAGGTGCCTCGCAGTGAAGTACTTCTTAGCCCGGTTTAGAACATCAAGCTTTTTGGAAGCCAACTTAGCCTTGGCTTCCAAATGACGCTGATACTACACATCACTCGAGATGTCAACTCCCAGAATCATACTCTTACAATACAACACTTTTAGTGATGAGCGCGGTACCCTGGAATTGAGGCACTATGAAAAATTTGGTTTTCTTAGTGGTAAACGCACCAACTTGTGTCTTCGTTGGGTTGAACTCGACTAAATTAAGTCAACCCTATTCCGAGACTTGCTCCAGAGATTTCTCGACTTCAGACACAATTTTAAGCCTGCTATCGGCCACTTGCAAGTTTTGCAACTGAGAGGAATTAAGGGGGACTGTGTAGTAGGCATCCCCTGTCCTGTCATCTGCATAGCAACAGTTGCCACTCATGCCATGTCATTGATATGCAGAATGAACAGCGTAGGAGATACCACAGACCCTTGGGGAACACCAGCATTTTATAGGTTTCATATCTGAGTAACAACCCTCTACTACATCCTTGATAATATGTCGCTCAGATAGAAAGCTGACTACCCAACTGCATAACCTCTCACAGCGACACACTCACAGCGTGCAGCAAGTTTTTTTTATTTTTAATCATACTATATTACGATTTTTGCGCCCCCTGAATTGCCGCCCGGGGCGGGTGCCTCGGTTTGCCCCTCCCCCCCCCCTAGATCCGGGGATGGAATCAACTCGGGAGCATACATCTTTAACACCACTTCTTGGTATCAAGCTCTCACAGGTTTTAAGGCGGAGGCGATCCCTCTATCATCAAGAGTTGAGTTGGCGGAAAAGGATGCCAAGAAGTTCGGCATTCCCCTTTGCCGTATGGACCAGGGAGTCGTCCGATTTACGCAGTTGTGGAAGAGACGACCAACAGAAGTTACCCTCAGCAGCTTGAGCTAGTGACCAGAATAGGCATGATGACTGATTTTGAAATAGTGTTCTATATTGTTAGGAAATATAATTACAACGTATATCATCTTTCCGCAAAAAAATAAGGTTTAGTATAAAATAAATACATTTCAAATTATAAGTTTAAAATTCGCACCAAAACGCTTCAAAGTGTTAGGGCGTGATTGTGACGTCAGTCCTCAGGAAAACAAAAGACGATACGTCATTATTACTATGGTGATATTCATTTGTTTTAAGTAGCGTGACGTAATTCGCGCTTATTGAGACTGACTGGCGTTTTAGCTAAGATGGCGGCTCGCCGTATTTTGTAGTTTTATTTTATCAAAAATATGTAGTGTTTATATCGCTAATAATAATACGATAAATGCGTGTTTTGTAATCCATTAATAGGGTTTCATTAAATAAATACATAATTTTAGTGATTTTTACTTACTGTCATCATGCCTATTCTCGACTACCAGAGGGGTAATCGTCCATTCGCTAGCCAGTTCTGCCGATGAACTTTAAATTGCCTTCCTTTTAGTCGTTTGCTTCTTTGCTGACCAGAAGGCAGCGTTAAACTTTTTATTAAGCCCTGAGGTGGATAGATCTATAAGCGTGCACGCAGATGACCATGTCTTTGACAATGACCATGATGCCCTGTCGTATCACATCGGCTACTGAGTCTGCGCTCGCGTTCGGATCTCCCGAAACGAAACAGAGCTGCCCCCAGAATAAAATTTTAGAGTATTGATTGTATGTGGTTTATTAATCGTTGTTAGTATATTATATTTGTTTTAATTCACGCTAGCTTTTTTATTTCTTTTGAGAAAGATCTTTACCCTCAAGTCGAGAGGGGGCCCCCGGCAAAATTTTGATACGGGGCCCCGAAAGGGCTAGCTACGCCACTGGCTTCTAGGTAGAAAAAAAAAACAAGTAGGCTAAATAATTTTATTAAAATTTAAGTTTTCGCCGGCATATGGTGGGTGGTCGGTTTTTCGGAGCAGCCTGCATTTCTCCCGTTGTGTGCAGTCTGCATGGAACGGGCCGACGGCGGCACCACGTCCAGCGAATACTGTGGATTTTGATGAATCGCCGGCGCTTACCGACGCCCTCCCGCGGCGGCGGCGAGGGGCTCGGCGTCGGACTTCTTTGCCTATAAATTAGTAAATTTATTCTACTATTAAAAGGTGCAGACGTAACTTACCTAGTTTCATACTGTGGTTTCATTCATGAGTAGTTTAGTTTCGTTGCATCACAGTTTGACTAACCAAGTCATAATAAATAAGTAAGCACTTAACTTTTACAATTCATATAAGTTGCAAGCACTAATTAGCAAAATGTACTCTCCTCTTGTTGCCAGCCATGTTTTCATGGGCGTAGCCACGGTGGGGCATGATGGGGGACTTGCCCCACCATGCCTCTGACTTGTAAGGTACCTAATCAAACTTAAAAAACTTAATTATCTAGGTACTAACCACAATACTTAGTATCTGTAAGAAAGTTTACAGTCAACAGTCGTCAGTCGACACAAAAAAAAATGCGATCAAAACACTGCTTAGACTGCTGCCCCACCCTGTGCCCATGGCGGGCTTGGCACATGCATGTTTTTGAAACGAAAAAATTTGATATTTACAACAGTCATAATTAAATAGTTAACTGTCTTTTTTATTACTAAAATTTCATTTCAAAAAAAATTTGCAGTTATTTCTAATCAATAAATAAATATTATGTTTTTCCTAATTAACTTATTTTACTTATTTACCTTTAAGGTTGCAGTATTTTAGTAATATTTTTTAATAAACATTGATTTTTGATAAAAAGTTTAATTTATTTTTGTTTTGTTTTGTTTTTTTTTTTGTTTTTTTTTTTTTTTTTTTTTTTTTTTTTTTTTTTTTTTTTTTTTTTTAATAATTACCTTACAATCCTTACATTATGTTATGTATTATGCAATAATCTGTCATATGCAAAAACATTTTTCTTCAGTTTGATTATCTGAATTTTCGATTATCCGAATGTCTAATGACAACAATAAAACCATGATAGAAAAGATTTGATCTCGATAAACTCAAATTAATTGGATGCCGAGGTTTAACCCAACTGGATTCCACTATTATCAGTTTTTTACAATCAAATACCAGATGGCATATACCTTCCATCACTTTCCTTGTGGACAGATTCTTATGGGCTTCCTAAATGGTCTCTCTCTACACCCAAATCTAAGTTGTCCTGATTCCTTTCGTCCTCCAAATCCCCCGCCCAACCGTCGAGGTTTCCATCCTGGCAAGGTCCTTTCAGCTTCTCTTTCCACAAGTATTTCAGCTCCATCTAATATCTCCTTGTGCATGAACCTGTGTCCCCGCTCCATGCTCATCACACTATTGTACTCCACAAAGGCGTACCGCTTGGACTTGCCGGTGACAATATCCTTTACGAGGCGGCATGATATAATTTTGCCACATTTGGAAAATTCTGCTTCGATGGTGTCCTGCAACATTCGTACATAAAGAATTACATTTTAAACTGTGGACTGCACTATAATAATAAAATGTTAAATATATACATAACAAGCAGAGTACGTAGGTACCTGAGTAGTTCTCGGGTTGAGGCGGGCTACGAACAAGGTGTGCCGCGGGTCGCCCCTCACCTGCTTGTTGGGGACGTACTCGGAGGACAGCGCGCGCACTACGGCGCGGTCGTGAGGCTCCGTATCAGTCCCTGAAACCAACTTACATTGTCTTTTCAATGCATCCTCATGAACAATAAAATCCAAATATAAAAGTCAATAATACAATCTTACCGTCAATTGATCCTATTTTAACTGGATCGTAGATTTCACTAACACCAGCATGTGTGGGATATTCAACATTCCTTTCACGTGGCATGAGAATAATTATTTATTATTGCATTTAAAATTTTCTTGAATTTGTGGACGGTGCAACCGGTGGCCATCACAGAGAGTAACTTAACTCACAGAGTACTTAATCACTACGTTACAGTGCGACCAACTTATCTGTGAACTGAGGGAGGGCGCTGTCGAACGCATTGGACCAATCACTGGGACGCAATTCGAGACGTAGTAAATGTCAATGTCATTCATTGACATTAACACAAAGAACATATGAATGGGGCAGCATTAGTTCCAATTTTCGCCATTTCACAGATAAGTTGGGCGCACTTGTACTTAACTTACTTTGTAAACCACAGAGTACTTAATCACTACGTTTTGTAAACCATATAGTGTCTAATCTATGTTGTAAACTTTGTTTGTAGGCAGTGTTGCCAGATCAAAATTTCAAATTCCAGGAGATAGAGCAAAAAATCAGGAGACTGGTCTGACAAATCAGGAGATAAATAAAATACTTACTGAATTAAATTATTGTTCATTTTGCTTATACATTTGACTTTTCAGTTTTGCTGTCATTTTTCGCGTACTTTAAAATCAAATCAACTATTGTGTTTTGAAGTGAAAACATCGTTGTGATTTGAAAGTCGACGAAACGAAAACGCGACAGTAAAAAGGGACAGACACATAAATTCATAAAATTTAGCGTGGGAGAAAATGAGGTAGGAAGCATTATGCAGTGTTTCTTTATATGTTCGTGGTTCTCTTTCTGTTACTTTAAAAGTGCTAAATTGTATTCATAGATGGCGCGAGGAACAATAAAAAAGATTAGTTTTATTGCTGGATAGATGGCGCTAGCTGCTCATATTAGTCTTCATATTATGTTAAGAGATGGCGTTAGTTACCACTGTTTTATTTTTATTTTCTAATTTTGCATCACTCTGATCATTACTCAAATCTACAATTATCATTTTCCCGAAATTTTATATTCGTCTCATCTTGAAACCAAAATTTTTGAAAGTTTCACTTCTACCACGTGTGAATTGCACACATTTTAATTTTTATTTATTATTTTTAGTTGTCAAAAATCCGGCAATAACTCTAGTACTCTATTAAATTTATTTCTCAATTTGATTTGATAAGCTCAAACAATTACATGCAAAATTTAAATGTAACCTACAACATCAAGGTACCACCGTAAAACATACCTATTTTGTTTAATCTCGTAGTATTGGTGGGCTTTACCCGAAGTAGCTAGCTTTATCAGAAGATTCAGATTTTTACGCATAGTTCGTGAATTATAGCCAAAACCCAAATATCAGGAGATTTATTAATAAAATCAGTAGGTCAGGAGAATCGTAGAAAAATCAGGAAATCTCCTGGAAAATCAGGAGATCTGGCAACGCTGTTTGTAGGGTTCGAACGATACTTTTGATACTGAGTAGGTATCGATACTTTTCTTCGCGATACTCGATACTGAGTACTCGATACCCTCACCTGGCATTCACTCGCAAGTACTCATATGAAACGTCGTTATCGAGTACTTTTATAATACTGAGTACTTTTCAATGTTGTCAATGCAAGTTTTTAGACGGTCGTGTACATTACCGTGGGCCGTGTCCAGTGCTGCCAATATTTAGTATCGGTTCAGCGCTCGGTATCGATACTTCAGGGTCAATACTTTTTGGGTATCGATACCTTACCCTCGATACCGCATGAGTACTCGGTATCGATACCAGAGGCCGATACTTCGAACCATAATGCTGCTTGTCTGATGCCCCATTTACACGCGCGCGTGAGCCACGAAACAATCCGCGAGACTAGCGCGTGTGAACAGGGCACTCGCGGACCAGACCGCGGCGCATCTCGTGGCTCGCGTCGGGAGCGGTTTTTTAATCGTGCGCCAAAGGGGCTCGCGCGGTGTTCACATGCGCGTAGGGGGCGTGGCTTACGGACGCGCCACGAGACGGTCCGCGAGACGCGCATGTAAATGAGCACAGAGTAGGTACTTCTAAAAATTATATAGGTGACTGACAATAACTTAAAAGTCACAATGTCATAGAAGGTATGTGACAATGTCTTAAAAGGTTTATAATTTAAGCAATGAATATTTAGATTTTTATAAGACGCTTGGAAATGATCAGCTCTGCAACCAGTACCGCGTAGATTAGCGAATATTTTTGTTATAAATATAATTAATTTTTAAAATACATATGTGCTGAGGAGTTTCTTTCACCATTTCTTCTCCATGTCAATGGAAAGCACCTTTCCGACATGGTGGTAAATTAAAAAAATGACATGCAATAAGTATTCTTTCATCTGAGTTAAGTCTCAGATGTAAGAATAATAAGTATATCAGTATCAGATTTTATTCTACGTTTAAGTAGTTTGAATAAATATGTATATCCATGCCGCAGTCTCATCTGTTGCAGACCATATTCTGATTGTAGTTTGCAATGCGGGTTTCCTGCTTCCTTTCGATGGATAAGTCGGTGATCCCTTGACCCTTGGTCAGTCATTGCCGACAGTAGCCACTAGTGCACTTACCATCAGGGCTCCTTTATCAATTAGTTAGATGTAACTAAAAATACAACATACTGACCACGGCTACATTACTGAATACACCGATAAGAGATGTGATAATATTCAGATACAATGCTAGCTTTCAATAGTTTTGTTAAATTATTCAGTTGCCCTAACTTTTACATAATAATATGAGTTACATTTCATGTTTCTTTGTAATTTTTGGAACGGAAATAAAACTCGCTAATATAAAAAAAAGCATGTTCCTCTATTAGTGAAGTTCAACTTAAGTGTTTTAATTATAATCTTTTGTAATGCAATCAGTTGCATGAGCACAGCTATTTCACATTAATTTCTTTGAGAAGTTTGTTCAAGAGAAGAAACTCTTGGGATAGTTTTATAGTATTGTTTAATGAAAGTATTAGCTAACGGCACATGTCACGATGATTATTATCTCGTAACAACGCCCTGCCAATACCAATGTACTAGCAGATTATAAAATAAAACATGTTTTCCACTAACCAATACAATTTTATATTGCAAAACAATAATAATAAATCTTTGACCCAATCATATGGAAAACTACATGGAAATATTTACTATGTGTAAATAATAAGCAGTTATTTATTTCAATGTATTTACAAAGCTATATATGAAAAAGTAAAGGATTAGGATAACATTAATTTTAACATTGTTAACAAAATACAGAGCCACATATGGAAACATGGAAGTGGAAGTTACACATGTCACGTCTATGAAACCATGGTGCCAAGTTGTGCTCCTTCTTATATATAATGAATCCAGGTTAGATGTGACGATACTTTATGGTGTCATCATGTGATACATTGCTACTAAATGTGGATAGTACCCTGACCTGCACAGCTCGGGAAACCCTATCAAAATGAATTCATTCAGCCAGAGATGTAATGTAAACAATTCTAAACACAAAAATATAAAAAAAACCTTGACAGGTTTTTAAATTCAACAATTTCTTTACACGCAAATACATTATCGATATAAGGCTTATTGCTACATTAGTTATCACACTAGCCATGGGAGTAGCTATTGAGAGGACCTGGGTGTTTTTACACTGTTGCCAATTTAGGGGCCATCCATAAATTACGTCACACGTTAAGGGGGGTCAATGTAGTATGACATTGTGTGACAAGGGGTGGGAGAGGGTCCTAAATTTCGTGACGTCACATTTCAAAATGGAATAATTGGTATGTATAGGTAAATATTAAAAAAGCGGCCAAGTGCGAGTCGGACTCGCCCATGCAGTGTTCCGTAGCAACAAGTAACATAATATAAATGTTCTTGTAGTTCGTTGTAACTTTGATCGAGGTAAATTGCGGTTTACGATTTATGGCGTATTAAAAAAAAACTACTTACTAGATCTCGTGCAAACCAATTTTAAGTGGAAGTTTGCATGGTAAAGTACATCATATATTTTTTTTAGTTTTATCATTCTCTTATTTTAGAAGTTACAGGGGGGGGGGACACACACATTTTACCACTTTGGAAGTGTCTCTCGCGCAAACTATTCAGTTTAGAAAAAAATGATATTAGAAACCTCAATATCATTTTTGAAGACCTATTCATAGATACCCCACACGTATGGGTTTGATGAAAAAAAAATTTTTGAGTTTCAGTTCTAAGTATGGGGAGCCCCCAAAATTTACTGTTTTTTTCTATTTTTATGTGAAAATCTTAATGCGGTTCACAGAATACATTTACTTACCAAGTTTCAACAGTATAGTTCTTATACTTTCGGAAAAAAGTGGCTGTGACATACGGACGGACAGACAGACAGACAGACAGACAGACAGACAGACAGATAGACAGACATGACGAATCTATAAGGGTTCCGTTTTTTGCCATTTGGCTACGGAACCCTAAAAACAATTAATGGAAATAAAACTTATTTCGGAACTGCTGCTAATTTAATAATTTCTAGGTGTAAAATTTCATAATATGTGACGTCACACTAGGGGGGGAAGTCTCACAAATGTGACCAGCTGTGACAAGGATGGGGGCAGGGGTCAAAAAGTCATGAAATTAGTGTGACGTAATTTATGGATGGCCCCTTATTATGCTACTAGAACATGTTTTTAAAAGAACTTTGACTTTAAGGTGATAAAAGATCTTTTAACTTCACAAAATTGATGAAAAACAGCTGTCCATGTCAATGAGACCTTCAACCGCTCCGGCCACAAATCCTTCAATACAATCTCTATACATAAATTAATCAATACAATAAAGTAATGGAATTGTATGCAACATATTTCAAGTTATGTTAAATTCTCCTCACTGTGTCACAGTACGAGTTCCGGTCACGAGGTAGCCAGTGCTAGTTGAGAGAGGGAGACGTGCCATCGTCCCACACCACGTCGATACTGGGCCACTTGGTCTGCAAGCAGGTGAGCATGGGGTCGGCGGTGGCGGCGCGCATGGGGCACTCCAGCAGCGCGGCGCGCCCCGTGCGGTACACCACGCGCCCGCCCGGGTTGCTGCGCGCGAGCCCGTTGTAGTGGTGCAGTGTGAACGTATCCGGAGCCCCACGTTCACAGCCCGGGAAGAACTCATCCATGAAGGCGCTTAGTAATATGATACCAAGATTTTCCGAATCTAGCTTTCGCCTCATTAATTCCACATATTCTGGCTCGCTGACCAGATCCGCCGCACAGAGAACGTCTTGGAGTGCTGCTGATGGAATAAAGTTGTTTCCTTCTGGATCAAACGATCTAAATATTCGCTCAGCAGACTCTCCAACGGTTTCTGGAGCTGCCAATCGTCGCTCTAACGAGAACAACACTGTCAGATGTGTCTCGGAAGCGAGCACCCACACTGGATGTTTGGGATTCTTATAAAAGGAGCCTACAGTACAATATTGCATATGTTCCATTATAGTTAAAAATCCAATATCGTTCTGTCTCTCTATCCCTCTCAGCCGCAATCCTCCCACAACCTGTTCATGGTCCCACACGTGGGCGACGGCCCGTCCAGTCAACATTAAGTTGATCAGTCCTTGTGAACCATACCCGTACGTTGAATGTATCAAGGGGTCGGATAGTTCGGCTAATTCTGCTTCAACTGTGTCCACCCCCTTACTAAGAATGACACTATACAACAACAGTAGAACACCATACTTGTCCTTCAAAATTCGAATATTTCTTGTATAAAACGCTTCCACTTCTGATAATGTCTGAAAAGAATGCACCTCAATCCTGCGGTGGAAATGGTCAATGGCATCACATGACTGTTCCTCCACACCGACGTCGACGCCGCTGCTGGTCTCGGCGTCGGCGTCGTTCTTACGGTACACGGCCACATTGTACTTGGAGGCTAGGCACTGGCTTATGATAGTACACACAGCCCTAACTAGTAAGGAATTGCACTTCTCAGACGTCAGGTCCTGGAGGCTGTGTCCTGGAGTCTCCGAAAGGAGGATCTTCAGCAAGAAACCCTGCACTGGGGCGATCGCAGCGCACGGCCCTCCTTCCTGCTGGATGAGGGCGCTGGGCTCGTCGGCGCTGAACTGGAACCCCTGCGCCCATCGCCGAAACACGTCCTCCTTCACACTGTCGCCCCACAGCAGGCGCCGCGTGCTGCCGAGCTCGCGCTCCAACCTAGCCGTTCCGGCGCCGACGCTCATGTTACTGATATTCTCTACTGTTGCGTTGGAACCACTGCTTTCGTCCTCGTTCGATCCGTTCAACATTTGCTCGTGGAGTTACGCCACCTGAAAAGTTGCGGTTAACTCAGTAATATTCGATCGCAGCTCAAAAAACATCTCCCACGGCCATTCCGACAAATTTTCGATTAAATTAATTCGAGCAATCATGTACAAAAAGGCTATAACCACGTAGTTGGTACTTACATGGAATTATAGGAAGCACATATTAACTTCCCACATTCGATAACTATTTATTTCTTTGTAAGTACAGATAGACTACGTATGTTGTCAATAGTGGCATTATATTATAACAGAACTATAAATCAGCATTTAAAACTTTTCCAAAGAAAAAAAGAAAAGCTTACGACTTAAAGGCTGCCATTTTTAGAAAAATAGCAACATTACATTTGTGTTTAAGTTGTCATTTTATATCACATTGCTTGACTGTGGTGAGCCACAGATGTGACACACGGTTGATGATGGGGTCCGTGAAAAACTGGACCCCAAGCAGGGTTACCATTTTTTTTCGCTGTTCCTGCCAATTAATTGGGTAAATCCTGCTAAACCTGCTAAGTGTTAAAATGCACATAAACTACTATATTTACCTTTAAATTTTTTAAGACCTAAAGTACATCGTAAAAGAAATACATGGGTTTTAAAAAAGGAAAATTAAACACTACTAGCTGACCCAGCAAACTTTGTCCCGCCTAACAACTCCCCCTTTTCCTATTTCTCTCCCTCGACTGTCAGTTATAAAATAAAAAATATATGTTGCTAAAGTTACATTAGAAAGTTAATATAGACGTTAAGTTTTCTTAAATTTTCTAATTTTCTGAGCAACTTTCTTTGTTATTTCTTACTTCAAAATTTCTTCTGACAATAACGAACACAACAAAAAAGAATTAGCGAAATCGGTCCAGCCGTTCACGCATGATGTCATGACCAAGGCAGATATGGATTCATGCTAAGGATACATTAGGAAGTTAATATGATCGTTAAGTTTTCTCAAATTTTCTAATTTTCTAAGCAACTTTCTTATTTTTTTACATTACAACTTTCTCCTGACACTAAGGAACACAACAAAAAATTATTAGTGAAATCGGTCTAGCCGTTCACGCGTAAATATGTAATAGGATGGTAATAGGTTACCAAATTTTAATCTTCACTAATATTTTTATATGTTTTCGTGTTCATCATTTTTATAGATGGACATATTACTCTATTTGGATCACTGACTTTGTAGAGGTATCTGAAGATCGATGACGTCATATCGACAAATGACCATTCGACTAATCACAGACCGGATTGAGGTTGTCCTTCATAATTGTAGGGAGTCCTCACTTACTTAGAAAAATTATATCCTATTCTGATATGGTTCTTCAAAATGTTTTCTGTAGGTAATTTTTCTAGAGGTAAAAATCATAATACTGAAATAATAGATTTTATTAAAAATCTTCAAAATTATTCAAAATTCAAATCTGCTACCCATACTGCTACCCACTATCATACTAAAAACTTATAAACATAGCTCATATAAATAAAGTTACTACGATTTTCTGCTAAAAAAACAAATTGAAACTTTAAATCTCCAAATATCCAACTTACTCTTCATTGTTTGTACTTGTGACAAACAATACATATGTATAATAAAATTGGCCACGGTGATGGGGACAAAAAATAATATTTTTTTCTGACTTGCACGTAGATTTTATAATTGGTGATCTCGCTTTATCAAATGTATGGGTATAATTGGTGATCTCGCTTTATCAAATGTATGGGAGCATCTACTGGTTCCATATCTATGGATTCCACTATTATATAGTGCTCGTCAACTAAATTTGTACTTGGGTGCAATGTTGGTAGCATTGAATTAAGTGTCTTTTATATTTCAAAAAGCATTTTAAGGACATAATAATACTAGCAATGGGTGAAATATATATTTTTATTATTTACACTATTCATAATTTATATTTATGATTTTTTTTGCATTATTCTTAATTCAAATTTAATAAAGTTTATTTTCTATTTTTAGTTGGATTTTCTATAAAAGCGTGTTTTTTTATAGTTTATTTTTTTAGTTGGGGGTCCAGTTTATATATAAAGTTCTTGTGGAAGAACCATAGATAAAATGTCGGACTCATATCCACAGAGTACATTAAAATACGCAGATCTGTAAAATAATTACCAGTCAATTTATGTCAGTCAATTCAGTCATCATTTCAGTCTTTCTTCTCTTCGGTTCAGTCTTCACTTCAGTCAGTTTAAAATAGACAATCATGAGTGTAAGGTGGTGAATTTGTGTTTTCTTTTTTTCGTGACTTCATTTTGTGTTTGTCGTATTATTTACTTTGATCGTTAAAAACATTTATTTATTTGTGAAACATGTTTTAGTTTCTATTGTATTATAGCGAAGTTAATGTCAAAGTTTAGTGTTTACGCGATTGTTTCAACATAATGAAGGTGGGCATACCTGGTTGGAGGCGTCGCACGGCGTTCAACGTCGCAGGTCAGTGCATTCTCTTTTGTCATATTTAAATTTGTGGGTTCTTAACTATTCGTCCCTGTATACAATTGAACTTAAAATAATTTCGAACAGTTTTTATAGATTTAATTTAGTCTTAGTAGTTATCTAGTCTTGCTTTTTATTCTTGTAATAGAAAATAACAAACAGCTATAAACTGGTTATGTACCCTGGATCTCTTTACTATGGAATGGAATAATGTATCCATTAAGTTTTTCGCAGTTTCGGGAAGCACAGTAGTATCCCAATTTCGTATTTCGGTGTGGAGACTGTAGGGGATTTGATTATGTTTAAAATTGTCTGTTACACTGGAGTTCCATACCGAACCCAATTAAAACCAACTCTTGCTTCAAAACTGGTATAATCTTGATTTTCTAGATATTTAGTAGCAATCGTCTAGCTGACATGAATTTAAGTAGAGAACTAACTATAATTATATAATTATTAATTATAGAAAAATCACAGCACATTTGCACTGACACAGTTCTATCGCGAATAAAAATATGTAACACGAGTAGGTTGTTAGTTCGTGTTGGCATAAACATTGCCCTGTAGGTAATTGTTAGATGTGAACAAAAATTATATCACTCTTTAACTCGCGGGGATGTAGTTTTTTATAAAATAGAAGAAAAAATAACATCCAGCATGGGGTCTATTTTATCCTTACTCAAGTAATCGTTAGACATGAACAAAAATGATATCACTCTTTAACTTGCGGGGATGTAGTTTTTTAGAAAATTGAAGAAAATATAACATCCAGCATGGGCTCTATTTTATCCTTACTCAAGTAAAATACTACAAGTCATAGTTTAGTAAGTGACTCCATCCCTTTTGCTGCGTAAATAATAACAGTGAGCTTAATAACCAGTGGCGTAGCTAGCCCTAAGGAGGCCCCGTATCAATATTTGTTGTGGGGCCCCCTCAACATCAGCTGTCTAATATAAAAGGTGTGCCAACTGCAGCGGTCGTAAGCGGCTGGCGAGCTTTTTTTTGGGAGTGGTATTGGGGGCCCCTATATGCTTGGGGCCCCGTATAATTGATACGGTTGATACGGCGGTAGCTACGCCCCTGTTAATAACCTAATTAAACTTTCCTAGTTTTTGAATGACATTAAAAAATAAACAAACCAAAGTGTAAACAAGTCGGTATCAAAGCTGCATTCTTGGAGCTGCCTTGTTCAATGTTCGATAACTGTCACTGGGTTTCTGAACACGCGAGGAGCCTTATAAAAACTATGAATCCTTTTGCATCTTTCTGCCTATTTGTTCTCTATAAATTTAAAAACTACCTTATGGATCACCTTGCTGTTTTCGCCGGAGTTCTTAGACGGAGTGATTCAATAGTTTAAAGTGTATGTTTCTTTCAAGTTTTGTGAATCGGCCTAAACTGGCTGAAACATGACAATTATTTATTTAAGATGTTGGAAAAAATATTTTTTTGCGTCGGTGATCTTTGGTAAAGAGAGGGCTTGGTGAAATGTTATGAAAAAACCACAACTCAGATTGATTTGGTTAAGTCAGTGTAACGTGCATCAGGTTAGGTATGACTAATTTTATTTATGCTAAAACAGGGTCTCCACGAAGCGGGGTTCCATCGACATCTGTGACGTAGTCAAATTATTGTGACGTTGTTTGATTTTGCGTAATAATATACATGTTTGGAACCGAGTTTTAGCTTTTGGAGTAAGTGTTCCCACACTTTATAAGAAACCCCTGCACACATATTTTTGCTTCTAGGCAACAGCTGCGTGTTGTCTGTCAGACAATAAAGTTAGTGTGTCATCAAATATATAATATTTATTTATTTAACCTTTATTGACCATAATAAAATATTACGATACCATTGGCGAGCTTAATGCTTAAAAATATATTTTGTAACTCCTTAAAGTAGGGTATATTGGCTACGAAAAAATTAAACATGTAGTAGTACCTGCCTAATGGCATTTCCTGCTGAACTGCTCATAATGGTTTCTCACTTTGTAAGAGCGTAGTTCAAACCGTGCGACCAGTAAGTGATAGTCAGCGCCGTCAGCGGTACGGGTGTACTGTACGGTACTGAAGGCTGCAGCCTGCGCGCTCACAATTATTGGAAAGCGCGTTGTTTTTGTTTATTAGCACTTAGCAGCACTTTCCTTGCGCTACGGCACAACATTGTTACGGAGAATGACTCGCACGCGGCATGATACATGCAGATTTTGCGAGATCTCGGCTGACAGCTTAGTACTGTAGAAACTGTCTTTTAAGTGGTGTTTAAGTGTGTGCTTTAATCAATGCGTCACCTTAATACACTCTATCCAATTGCTGATGTGCATTTTATTATACTTTTATATTGTCTGCCATTGACAGACTCAGAAGTCTCCTGTCTCCTTATATTATTCAAAGAAATTAAAAATGATTAACGTATAAACTTAATGACAAATTAATCAGAAAAAAATAAAGCATAATCGCTACATAATACCTAATAATATAGCTAATCAAAGTCATGCTATAAAATACCTAATCAGTCATGTTCTAGAAAGCAACCATTATGTAGTCACTCAGTACTCAGTTACTCACTAAAGAAAAAACAAACGAGTGGGGTCGTGGGGTACCCCCGCCACGAACGAAGTTCCTTACGCATTCGGTAAATATGTAAATTATAGTCAACACGAACTAAGATGCCCAATTTGTCGTTTGTCATCACAGTGACACTAGAGATGTACAAAAAAACCGGTTCACGAAAGAAACCAATTTTTGCAACAAATCGATTCAAAATTGTGAGACCTTCTAATCGATTCGAAAATTAAATTGTAAACTATAAACCATAATATTTAGATACCTACCTACTACCTCGATTGAGCTATCTCGTACCGCGTTTTCTCAATATGTATTTACGACTCCAATAAAATATTCTTTTATTGTTTCTCCGCCTGATGGTAAGTGGCTGTCGTCGCCCATGAACATCAGCAACACCAAAAGCATCACTGGTGCGTTGCCGGCCAAGAAAGAGAAAAGAGAAAGAAAGATATATCATGATAGAATGAACTCATCCGCTCAGTTTCATAATAATATTTTGACATACTCGTATTATGAGCGTCAGGGAAAAACTATAGTGAATAAACTCTTGTTTACTTCGTAAGACTCATGTATATATAATCATTATTTTGTTGGAAAAAAATGTTTACCGCAAAAAGGTTTAACCTTAGCTACATAATTACATATAATATATTATCTGTAGTTACTTTCCGTGGATGACAAAGTGCCTACACATAATGGAAAATGTCCTTTGTTAGCATCCAGTTCGTCAAGGTATTCTTGGGTACCTGATTTTAAATTTAAATGCAAGTAAATCATTTTAACAATGTAATTAAATAATTCAATTTTCATTTTAAAATTTCGATTATAGTAATGTATCGATTATGTTTGGTTGTGTAAACGATTTCAAGCCGTCAATCACTTTACGTCAGTTTAGATTTAGCCCTCTTCACATAACATTGTTCCGACGATATATATATTTTTTTAATTTTGCATAAATTATGATCTGACGCGATTTTTTCTAGATTATAACGTTTAATATGATTTATAATTAACGCCAATGAAAATGAGTAGGGATTTTTAACAAATTTTGGCAAAATCCTTTGTCCGTAAGTATCCAACTATTCATGTCAAGTAAATGATTATTCCATTTCGCTCAAAGACGCCCATACAAATTTATAGTCAAAATTATCTAAGATGCCCATAATGATAGCTGCTATTTATTAATATGAACTAACCTTGTAATTGTAAATGGAATATTCATTTACTTGACATGAATAGTTGAATACTTACGGACAAAGGATTTTGCCAAAATTTGTTAAAAATCCCTACTCATTGGCGTTGATTATAAATCATATTATACGTTAAAATCTAGTAAATATCCCATCACATCAAAATTTATGCAAAATTTAATAAAAATATATGACGTCGAAACAATCTTATATGAAGAAGCCTAAATCTAATCTGACGTAGGTTGATGTGACGGTTTGAAACCGTTTATAAAACCAATCATAATCGATAAATTACTATAATCGAAATTTTAAAATGAAAATTGATTAATTTAATTACATTGTTAAAAATGATTTGCTTGCATTTGAATTTAAAATGGGGAATAATAAGTCAAGCCGCAGATTTTTTTTTAGGCCACGGAAACCAACCTCTGATTTAATAACTAAGCCATGGGAAAATGAGAAGGCTTCTAATAAATTAATTCACCTTTTTTTAAATGCCACCTGAATATTCCAAAGAAAGCGTCAAATAAAGAACAACTATTATTTTTACTTGTCCCACTGATTTATACATCACCTTCTAATTTACTATCTCAGCCACGGATTTTACAACTAACCAACATTTTTCGTTTTACAGCCTGAACATATTTTCCTCAAAAAAGATAGTTCAAGCTTGAACTAGAAAACATCATATTTTATAATTTAGCATGTGAAATAATAAATCGTATTCTTTTATCATGGAAAGAGCAACTGCATGATCTGTTTGTCGCCAGTCAGACGGGCGCTACTGGCCATTTGCACCAATCAGCGAGTGCGATTCGATTCATGCGGGTATGAGTTGTCACGTGTATTTGTTTATTGTGAGTTATCGCGTGTATTTGTTTATTTTCATTCTATTGTTGGTGCGCTCGTTGTTAAATAAGTGACAGAAACAAATCGCTGCAAATCCGACTCCACGTAGTCTTGTCTGCCCTACCCCTAGAGTGTAATGTAAACCCGCGTAGGCGCGGAGGGGCGAGGCGGCCCGCGAGCTGAGGAGCAGGTGGTTTTAACGCTCGCCGCAGCGGCTGAGGCTGGCCGGCAAAGCCGGCCAGCAAGCCGAAGCTGCGGTGGTGAGCGTTAATAGCATCTGCGACGATAAGATCGCGTGGGACCGCCAGAGCCCCGCAGCGCCGGAGCCGTGACAGAAGCCATGTCTGCTGCTTGCTTGCTGCATGCGGAATGCCTGTTGCTGTTTGCCGCATGCCGTAGACCTTTTAAGGGTGTGTAACGTTTGAAGATTAGATTATGTATTTGAAAATTATATTAAACGAAAATTAAGTCAAATGAACGTTATATAAAAAGAGCATTATGCTACATAATTCATATGAAGTAAACGTTAAAGTAAATGTTATTCGAGCAAATTAATGAATTATAATATGAAATAAACACTAGATCACATGAAATTTTTTTTTTATAGCATGTGAAAATTATAGACATGTGAACATGATTTCAAGTTATATTATACTAAATGTTATTATACTAACTATTACACACCTTAATTTTAGGTACGTTTTGATGAAAATTCAATATATTTGATGATAATTTTAGGTATTTTGATGATCAAAAATAAAGGACGAGTTATAAATTATTTATGTTTGAAAAAAATTAAAAGATGCTGAGTTATAAAACTAGATGTAGATAAAATTACTTTATTGGTGTCATATTTAAATATTTTAGAAGTTTACTAGTTGAATGTATGTTAAAAATATAGATGCTAAAAAATAACTGCTATGCTAAGTCGTATTTACAGTAGCTTACATTGAAAATGTATAGTGGCTAAAAGAGTATTTTTTAGACGCGCATTGATGGTGGCTGACTTAGTAATTTAGGGGACAGTGTAAATTTTTAGAGGACAATAATGCTATTAAATAGAAGTCAGTTTAAATACCACCCATTTAAAATTAAGTACCCAATAATACCACGACGAATTGGATGCTAACAAAGGACATTTTCCATTATGTATAGGGCACTTCGCCATCCATGGACAGTAACTGCAGTATGTATTTAAGGTTGCGGTTAACATTTTTTTTTCAACAAAATAATTATGTATATGACGGAGAGTGCTGTAGGGAGCCGATTATCTTTTGGTTGAACACGGCGGAGTAACATAAAGAATAGTACGTACACCGAGTTCAGATGTCCACTTGAACAATCCATCAACAATTAGAGATCAGTACTCAAAGATCAACGAGATTAACCACGATTAAACCTGGAAACGCGGCAAGTTCGGTGCAGCCAACGATCGTACCTCCATCGATGTCCGCGCTCTAAACCAAAAGTCCCATGGCGGCCCACCCGTTCCCTCAATGTCAACCTTCCTCTCCAGTATCAACTGTCAACTCTCAACTGTCAACTATCAACTGTCAACTGTCACGCCTCGCCGCCGCACCGACCATGCCCAAACGATAGTTTGACGTTTCCTATAGTAGTTCCGGGAGTTCATCACAGATGGCGTTAAAAGATCGATGCAGAACTTGTGCTGCGCTCCGACACGGCCATCTTGACAATTCTCACACGTCCTCGTGTGAGGCAACGGGGAAACAATCTGGAAAAGAGATAAACCTCCACAAAGTAAAAGTTTCCCACTCGGCCTCCCTGACCCCGAGTCCCGAAGGCTTCAAAATGAAAACGCATGTAGCAATCAAGACCTTCTCTCCTCCCACAATTAGGTTCAACATAGCTTGGCTTTACACATGATAAAATTGGATTGCAATCATGGGTGACCTCTCTCCGGTACCCGCACGCAACTCCAGGTACAATTCAAGTCATCGCTTCTATCTGGCGGCATACACCTCATCGCCTCCCTATGTCCCGCCGTACACACATAAAGTCACGGTATTCAAGACATCACCGCTATTCGATGGCATATACCTCATCACCTATATCAGGCGGTAAACACATAAAGTCACGGTATTCAAGACATCACCGCTATTCGATGGCATATACCTCGTCACCTATATCAGGCGGTAAACACATAAAGTCACGGTATTCAAGACATCACCGCTATTCGATGGCATATACCTCATCACCTATATCAGGCGGTAAACACATAAAGTCACGGTATTCAAGACATCACCGCTATTCGATGGCATATACCTCATCACCTATATCAGGCGGTAAACACATAAAGTCACGGTATTCAAGACATCACCGCTATTCGATGGCATATACCTCATCACCTATATCAGGCGGTACACACATATAGTCACGGTATTCAAGACATCACCGCTATTCGATGGCATATACCTCATCACCTATATCAGGCGGTAAACACGTAAAGTCACGGTATTCAAGACATCACCGCTATTCGATGGCATATACCTCATCACCTATATCAGGCGGTACACACAACAATACTCGGCCACTGCATGTGACGTCTATTTGGATACAAACTGTACTCTCTGAGTAACCTAGATCGATTTATTTGAAAAATAGGATCGAACATTACCATCTCAACTCATCTCTTATTGACTCTTAACACATTAAGACTTACTCGTTTTGACGCTTAACGCATTTAAAACTAATTTGATGATATCCTGAATTGTATTTTTAAAGCAAGATACCCATCAAGTATACAACGAAAGTAACCATTAAATGTCAAATGTCACTTAACATCAGCTAAAACTCGACAAGAAACAACTACTGCTAGTGAGCAGTAAAGGTGTGTAACTCAGATCCGAACCGGCCCCAACATTCAGCTCACACGAACTTGAGCTGTTGACCTGTAGCTCAACAACAGCTCGACTGGCTCACGGCTCATTTCAGCTCAATCTCAAATTGACTAATGGTAATTGCAACGATTTATCCACAGACCAGACATGACTCACAGAAACACCACGTGCATGTTGCTAACGGCACTCGGCACAAAATATGAAGAATGCATCTAAAGCTTGTCTAATGTGCACCCTATACATAAACGTAATAATTTTTAATAATCTATTTGATACTGGCTACTAGTGTTACCAATCACATTCGCATCGTATTAGCAATTTTATCACCGCCATGACTAATTGATTTGTAGTTCCTATCACGAAGGTACCTAAACCTAGGTACTTACAATTTTTTTTTTAATGTTTTGAATAATATGTCATATCGTATCGTAGATCGTAGATCATATTTTCAGATAACTACGCCATTTACGGCTTAAGTCTATGTTGGTGTAGTAATTAAACCAGTAACCCTCGACACCGCGTTATACACCTGTGCGAGAGAGATAAAAAGCCACCTTGCTAATAAAAACCTGCATACACCGGCGAACCGGAGACGGCGCGGCGATGGGCTCAGTAATTTCAGTATACTTCGGAAGAGTCGTAGAGTGCGTGAGCGAGAAGCCGCTATCAAACATGGTTAGCAATTAATAAAACAATGGCACGCCGGCTCGCGAGTCGCGAACGCAGCGCTGCTCGTTCGGCTCATTCGGCTCGTTAAGCCCGAACGGCTCAAACGGCTCAAATGGCTCATTCGGCTCGTTAAGCCCGAACGGCTCAAATGGCTCATTTGGCTCGTTAAGCCCGAACGGCTCAAATGGCTCATTTGGCTCGTTAAGCCCGAACGGCTCAAATGGCTCATTTGGCTCCTTGAGTCCTTCAGCTCATTGACCTGACCTTAGCTGAACCGTGAACCGGTTCACAGCTTTGGCTCAACCTCGTGACTCACGAGTTGAGTTACCCATATCTAATGAGTAGTAATCAAAATCAGCCACAAAATAATCAATACAGATCACCTGCTATATCATGTCATCGTCCAATGACTGGTGATGCTCATCGTAAGCCACGATACAAAGAGCCACTGTGCAAGGAGCCGCGATGCGCTCCAGTCACTATCAATCAAAGCAGGTAGTTGACGCCAGGCTTTGTTAACTCGCAATGATGAAATCTCTCTTGCCTCCGTTGAATTAATCACGGTTGCATTTCCATAGCAGTTGTCATTGCCACTGAAACACAAAACAAACGACAACAAACACGCCATTTCCCAACTCTACCCCTCCGCACCGAGGGCAGCCGGCAAAGTAAAGAATAACAAAATGATTTAAAGTTCTTGATTTATAAAACGTTTCTGGTGACACAAAACAACAATCGCACTGATTCTCAATATGTTCGGCAAGTTTACGATTTTTTTTAATCTCTCTCAAAATGTTACATTTTGTATGAAATCAAAACTATGATGCATTGTTTACCATTTGTCTAAAGAAAACAAAATAATTAAATTCCTTTTATTCAATGATCGCAACTTGGTGCATTTACCCTACTGGTCTTAAACAAGTTTATTTACCCTACAGGTAACACGAAACAAAATAATTAAATTCCTTTTATTCAATGATCGCAATTTAGTGTTTTTACCCTACTGGTTGTAAACAAGTGTCTTTACCCTACAGGTAACTAATGAGTGCTTTTACCCTAGTCACATTAATGTGACATTACCAGGAAAGTATACAGTTTTCACCAACACAGATTGATTGGTCTAAACTTTTTAATTTTATGTAGCTATTAGATATCATGATTGACAATCATCAATCATCATCAATTAGGTTTGGCTGGTTAACATTGGCATCTTATATCACCCATAATATCTCATTCAGTCTATAATATCAAAATAGTTGTATCACACTTCATAGTACCTACTATGAAATCAATAATCCACATCCATTTGGGATTATACTTTAGTCAAAACCATAATTATTCTAAACTAACACTACCAAGCAACTATTTCTTTCTTATCAAAACTCATTCAACTCAAACTTTTGAACATGTGATGTGTGATGGTGGCAAGATTCAATAACTTTATTTCATCATCATCATCACAAAAAGATATCTATCTCATTGGTTTCACAAATGAAGCACTTTATTTTAACTTTATAAAATAACTCATAACATCATAATGTATTGCCTTGCCTGACTATGCAGATACCAAGTACATAGTTAGTCTATATTTCCATTACTGTTTTTTTTTGAGAAGATTTTAAAATCACATAACTGTAACTATATCACATGACTTCTGATCTTGTTAGGTACTACAAGTTTCCTTTAGTTATCCTGGCACCATAACCCAAGTTAAGGTAACATAAGATAGTAAGTAGTCTGTCAGCTGTCTATAATAACCTTTTATGGATAATAACTAATTATTCAATTCACTTTTTCTAATTAATTAACAGTAAGTAGGTACTTAGGTACCTAATTTGGTCTCAATCTTTTATCTTAGGTTTTATTATTTGTTGTATGAGTCAATCTTATGATTCCAAAGTAGTACTATACTTCAAACTTTATCTAAATCATATTGTAAGTGACCAAAACATATTAGGTATGGATACAAAAACGATTGTGTAATACTTTCAAGACATTCATCCAACAAAAAACAACACATATCACCTGATTTCCAGTAGCAGTGGCACAGTCAGCCCTCATGAAGTCCCTTAGTGGACTTATATCAGCTTATCCGGGTACAACAATGTAAGCTTGAATTAACTCACAATACAACACTTGTGTACACTTACACACAACAGATATTCAAAAGCCTTACGAGCTTTGAGGGCCCATGAATAACTTTCTCTTGGTCATAGAACTCTTTGGAGTTCTTTCATGTACTTAGTAGGTTAATGAAATTGGTTTATCTTTTCTGTTCCACTACGACCTCGTCGCAGAATTTCGTCGTATTTTCAATAATAAAACGCATTTATCGATGTTACACTCGCTGATGTACTTCGTAAAACTTTTCGTCAAGTTTTGCAAACCAAGTCAGGGTCTCGTTTGCCGGTCTATAGGTATTGTCAGATAGCCTTTTCTTGGGGCTTGAATTACATCCCACTTCTGATGACGGAGAGTGCTGTAGGGAGCCGATTATCTTTTGGTTGAACACGGCGGAGTAACATAAAGAATAGTACGTACACCGAGTTCAGATGTCCACTTGAACAATCCATCAACAATTAGAGATCAGTACTCAAAGATCAACGAGATTAACCACGATTAAACCTGGAAACGCGGCAAGTTCGGTGCAGCCAACGATCGTACCTCCATCGATGTCCGCGCTCTAAACCAAAAGTCCCATGGCGGCCCACCCGTTCCCTCAATGTCAACCTTCCTCTCCAGTATCAACTGTCAACTCTCAACTGTCAACTATCAACTGTCAACTGTCACGCCTCGCCGCCGCACCGACCATGCCCAAACGATAGTTTGACGTTTCCTATAGTAGTTCCGGGAGTTCATCACAGATGGCGTTAAAAGATCGATGCAGAACTTGTGCTGCGCTCCGACATATACATGAATGTGTCTTACGAAATAAGCAAGAATTTATTCACTGTAGTTTTTTCCTGACGCTCATAATATAATATTATTTCAAAATATTATTGTTACGAACCACGGAACCCCGTACGGAAAAATGGAACCCTAAATTGTCGAAGACGTCTTTAATCGTTTTATTGCACTATTGTGTTCCGGGCGAATTGGTCGTCGTGACTGATTCCAGTTCGGGATACCAGTTCGGAACGATCGAAGCGATAACAGCGATACGAGCGATAAGGGAGTCAGGTTTGGGACTCCAGACGGGTCAATACGTGATCAGGGCGATAGTAAGAGGGTGTTGCGCGTTCGTGAACGACTGAGTGACTCTTACGCGGTTGTTAGTGTTAGTGTTAGTGTGTAGTAGTATTGTACCACCTTGTGAGTGAAATAAAGTACCCTTCGGCAACATCAGTGGTATCCTTTACGAACCCACCCACTAGTAGGACGTAACATTATTATGAAACTGAGCGGGACTTTCATTCTATCATGACCTATCTTTCTTTCTTTTTCTTCTCTTTCTTGGCCGGCAACGCAACAGTGATGCTTTTGGTGTTGTTGATGTTCATGGGCGAATGGATAAAAGAATATTTTATTGAAGTCGTAAATAGGTCCATATTGAGAATACGCGGTACGAGATAGCTCAATCGAGGTAGTAGGTAGGTAACTAGGTACCTAAATATTACGGTTTTTAGTTTAAAATTTAATTATCGAATCGATTACAAGGTCTTATAATTATGAATCGATTTGTTGTAAAAATTGGTTTCTTTCGTGAACCGTTTTTTTTGTACCTCTCTAATGTCACTGTGATGGCAAACGACAAATTGGGCTTCTTAGTTCGCGGTGACTATAGTTCGTATTAATAAATGGCAGGTGTCATTATGGGCATCTTAGATAATTTTGACTATACTTGCAAGTGTCTACTTTGTGTATATTCTTGTTAAATTGATCCTCATCAAATTTTCCTATTTATTTGCACTTACCTTTTTAAAACTAGCTTAATTGAATGCGCAATATTTCATGAATTTATTTTACTAATTTTATTTTATCATTTTTCGTTAACAAATAACAAATAATACAACTCAGTTTGAAGCAAAAGATACTGTAATCTTTATAGATAATTTAGCAGAATTTTGTAAACCATATGTTTAAGAAATTTAAAATTTCTTTAATAAGTGATCTCTACCGTCATCCCTCCGAACATCCTGTATATTCATAGGGACGTATTTTAAAGCAAAATTAAATACCTTTGAACCTACTTGTTTTTAGAGTGCTTCGGTTATTATCATAAGCGTAGGCATTTTTAGCTTATACCTCCTACGCAAAGATGAGCAGGAAAATAACTGGCATTTAGCACGATGCATCCGCGGGTGTTGCACCGGGGCCGCGGGGTTGGCGGCGGGGATGGCTTTCGGGATCGATCGGGCAGGTGCCCCGTACCGGCCGTACCCCTGCCCCCCACTGTCCCGCGCCCTCCCTCGTCGCAGTCCTACATTCAGTCATCCATCTGATTCCATCGCCTCGTTTGTCACTAACTCACTTCGAACGTCAATACACAACGACACGATCGTACTGGGTAATGTCCAATGTGCAACACAGTCCGCGGCGACGTCTGACGATGACACAACAGGTTCGGAGTAGATCACAAAGTACCTAACCTATAATTGGTAACTCGCAATAGTTGGTCGTAACAACACTTTCTTTTGTACACAATGTTATTTATTTTAATATTCTACTTGGTAGATATTGCTTTTCTTACGCGAACAGTCTACAAAACAGCAGACTAGCCACTTGAGGACGACATGTGTTACCTATCTTCACTTCACACACGCACACGCACACGCACACGAACGCGCGCGCGCCAACTCAAGAGTCACTAATGGTTACTTTCATTAACTTTAATCGCTCTTTAGTAAAGAATCATCATACAAATTCTGTACTAAGCAGAGATTTAAGTAACCATTAGTGACTCTCAGTTGGGGTGTTAGTGTCATTTCGGAAATCACCGTTATAACTACTTTGCTGTGATGGCGTGATGTAGGCGATGTAGCGCTATTTACCAATATCTTGCTCATTTAAATGAGCCCGGTCCTGGGCTGAACTGTTATATCTACGAAGTAAAAGCACCGTTTATTGATTAACGATACTTACGTACGTTACTTTTAACCATTCCGAACTTCATACATAATTATGAAGTCCGTAATGAAAATCCCACCTGATGATATTGTAGGACCTCTTACTCTTTTTCTAGGAACATAAGCTTATCAAGTGAAAAGATGTATAAATGAACGCTATTCAGAACATCGCCGCTCTTGAAGTAATTTGATTATGCAGTACTAGGTAGTACCGGAGTAGAACGTTGAACTCATGAACAGCGCGGCGCGACCACGCGACCTGCGTAGCGCGTCGCGCGTCGGCCGTAGGGATTCGCCCACTAGTCATATAATATTATCATATACATTATAATTATACCTCAGTGACAACAGCTAATCATGATCGCAGTTGGAGCTTTTACGATCACGTGGTATTAAGCCATAATGATGGTTGTCGTGATTGGCTTTTTAGGGTTCCGTAGCCAAATGGCAAAAAACGGAACCCTTATAAATTCGTCATGTCTGTCTGTCTGTCTGTCTGTCTGTCTGTCTGTCTGTCTGTCTGTCTGTCTGTCTGTCTGTCTGTCTGTCTGTCTGTCTGTCTGTCTGTCTGTCTGTCTGTCTGTCTGTCTGTCTGTCTGTCTGTCTGTCTGTCTGTCTGTCTGTCTGTCTGTCTGTCTGTCTGTCTGTCTGTCTGTCTGTCTGTCTGTCTGTCTGTCTGTCTGTCTGTCTGTCTGTCTGTCTGTCTGTCTGTCTGTCTGTCTGTCTGTCTGTCTGTCTGTCTGTCTGTCTGTCTGTCTGTCTGTCTGTCTGTCTGTCTGTCTGTCTGTCTGTCTGTCTGTCTGTCTGTCTGTCTGTCTGTCTGTCTGTCTGTCTGTCTGTCTGTCTGTCTGTCTGTCTGTCTGTCTGTCTGTCTGTCTGTCTGTCTGTCTGTCTGTCTGTCTGTCTGTCTGTCTGTCTGTCTGTCTGTCTGTCTGTCTGTCTGTCTGTCTGTCTGTCTGTCTGTCTGTCTGTCTGTCTGTCTGTCTGTCTGTCTGTCTGTCTGTCTGTCTGTCTGTCTGTCTGTCTGTCTGTCTGTCTGTCTGTCTGTCTGTCTGTCTGTCTGTCTGTCTGTCTGTCTGTCTGTCTGTCTGTCTGTCTGTCTGTCTGTCTGTCTGTCTGTCTGTCTGTCTGTCTGTCTGTCTGTCTGTCTGTCTGTCTGTCTGTCTGTCTGTCTGTCTGTCTGTCTGTCTGTCTGTCTGTCTGTCTGTCTGTCTGTCTGTCTGTCTGTCTGTCTGTCTGTCTGTCTGTCTGTCTGTCTGTCTGTCTGTCTGTCTGTCTGTCTGTCTGTCTGTCTGTCTGTCTGTCTGTCTGTCTGTCTGTCTGTCTGTCTGTCTGTCTGTCTGTCTGTCTGTCTGTCTGTCTGTCTGTCTGTCTGTCTGTCTGTCTGTCTGTCTGTCTGTCTGTCTGTCTGTCTGTCTGTCTGTCTGTCTGTCTGTCTGTCTGTCTGTCTGTCTGTCTGTCTGTCTGTCTGTCTGTCTGTCTGTCTGTCTGTCTGTCTGTCTGTCTGTCTGTCTGTCTGTCTGTCTGTCTGTCTGTCTGTCTGTCTGTCTGTCTGTCTGTCTGTCTGTCTGTCTGTCTGTCTGTCTGTCTGTCTGTCTGTCTGTCTGTCTGTCTGTCTGTCTGTCTGTCTGTCTGTCTGTCTGTCTGTCTGTCTGTCTGTCTGTCTGTCTGTCTGTCTGTCTGTCTGTCTGTCTGTCTGTCTGTCTGTCTGTCTGTCTGTCTGTCTGTCTGTCTGTCTGTCTGTCTGTCTGTCTGTCTGTCTGTCTGTCTGTCTGTCTGTCTGTCTGTCTGTCTGTCTGTCTGTCTGTCTGTCTGTCTGTCTGTCTGTCTGTCTGTCTGTCTGTCTGTCTGTCTGTCTGTCTGTCTGTCTGTCTGTCTGTCTGTCTGTCTGTCTGTCTGTCTGTCTGTCTGTCTGTCTGTCTGTCTGTCTGTCTGTCTGTCTGTCTGTCTGTCTGTCTGTCTGTCTGTCTGTCTGTCTGTCTGTCTGTCTGTCTGTCTGTCTGTCTGTCTGTCTGTCTGTCTGTCTGTCTGTCTGTCTGTCTGTCTGTCTGTCTGTCTGTCTGTCTGTCTGTCTGTCTGTCTGTCTGTCTGTCTGTCTGTCTGTCTGTCTGTCTGTCTGTCTGTCTGTCTGTCTGTCTGTCTGTCTGTCTGTCTGTCTGTCTGTCTGTCTGTCTGTCTGTCTGTCTGTCTGTCTGTCTGTCTGTCTGTCTGTCTGTCTGTCTGTCTGTCTGTCTGTCTGTCTGTCTGTCTGTCTGTCTGTCTGTCTGTCTGTCTGTCTGTCTGTCTGTCTGTCTGTCTGTCTGTCTGTCTGTCTGTCTGTCTGTCTGTCTGTCTGTCTGTCTGTCTGTCTGTCTGTCTGTCTGTCTGTCTGTCTGTCTGTCTGTCTGTCTGTCTGTCTGTCTGTCTGTCTGTCTGTCTGTCTGTCTGTCTGTCTGTCTGTCTGTCTGTCTGTCTGTCTGTCTGTCTGTCTGTCTGTCTGTCTGTCTGTCTGTCTGTCTGTCTGTCTGTCTGTCTGTCTGTCTGTCTGTCTGTCTGTCTGTCTGTCTGTCTGTCTGTCTGTCTGTCTGTCTGTCTGTCTGTCTGTCTGTCTGTCTGTCTGTCTGTCTGTCTGTCTGTCTGTCTGTCTGTCTGTCTGTCTGTCTGTCTGTCTGTCTGTCTGTCTGTCTGTCTGTCTGTCTGTCTGTCTGTCTGTCTGTCTGTCTGTCTGTCTGTCTGTCTGTCTGTCTGTCTGTCTGTCTGTCTGTCTGTCTGTCTGTCTGTCTGTCTGTCTGTCTGTCTGTCTGTCTGTCTGTCTGTCTGTCTGTCTGTCTGTCTGTCTGTCTGTCTGTCTGTCTGTCTGTCTGTCTGTCTGTCTGTCTGTCTGTCTGTCTGTCTGTCTGTCTGTCTGTCTGTCTGTCTGTCTGTCTGTCTGTCTGTCTGTCTGTCTGTCTGTCTGTCTGTCTGTCTGTCTGTCTGTCTGTCTGTCTGTCTGTCTGTCTGTCTGTCTGTCTGTCTGTCTGTCTGTCTGTCTGTCTGTCTGTCTGTCTGTCTGTCTGTCTGTCTGTCTGTCTGTCTGTCTGTCTGTCCGTCTGTCCGTCCGTATGTCACAGCCACTTTTCTCCGAAACTATAAGAACTATACTGTTGAAACTTGGTCAGTAGATGTATACCGTGAACCGCGTTAAGATTTTCACACAAAAATTGAATAAAAACAATATTTTTTGGGGGTTCCCCATACATAGAACTGAAACTCAAAAACTTTTTTTTCATCAAACCCATACATGTGGGGTATCTATGGATAGGTCTTCAAAAATGATATTGAGGTTTCTGATATCATTTTTTTCTAAATTGAATAGTTTGCGCGAGAGACACTTCCAAAGTGGTAAAATGTGTGTCCCCCCCCCTGTAACTTCTAAAATAAGAGAATGATAAAACTAAAAAAAATATATGATGTACATTACCATGCAAACTTCCAACGAAAATTGATTTGAACGAGATCTAGTAAGTAGTTTTTTTTTAATACGTCATAAATCGTAAACCGCAAAAAACATCGATCAAAGTTACAATGAAGTACAAGAACTTTTATATTATGTTACTTGCTGCTACGGAACCCTTCATGGGCGAGTCCGACTCGCACTTGGCCGCTTTTTTTAGAGTGGACGGACGCGGGTGGTCGGCTTCGGTTCCAATTTGCGCTTGCAATGCGACGCGCCACTGTGCGCGCTGGATGCCGCCGCCGCACCGGGTAGGACAGGACAGTATAAAAACGGTTAAGAATACCTGTAATTTTTTTAATGAAAATATCAATTTTCCACGCAAATGTATTACGATTCGAGAAAAAAGTCAGCTCAAAATTTCTCTCTAGTTCGCTTCAGATCAGTAAGAGCTCGACAGTCTCGAGTGCCCTGGCCGCATGTGAAACTACTTGAAGCTTGAGAAGAATTCTCAAAATTTTGGTAGTATAAAACAACGCGACTACTCGACAGGTTCGAATGCCACATGGACATTTTGAATTATTTATTACTTTCGTATGATACAAGGGAACAATGTTTATCCAAAGAGTGCAAAGTTGATGTAAGGCGTTTTGTCTTAGACATTAAAAAAAATAATAGATATCTGAAGGCATGGGTAAGATGACCATACGTCCCGCTTTGGGCGGGATTTTCCCGCTTTGAGGCTCTGTCCCGCTGTCCCCCGCGAGATCAAAAAAGTCCCGCTTTGTACCAAATGTCCCGCTTTGGTATATATTTACTTACTTGTGGACATGACATTTATTGAAACTACAATATTTATGCCCGATGACCCTTTTTTAGCTCTCATTAGTAATTATTGTATACAAAATTACGTAGGCGTCCCGCTTTGACACTAAGGTGCCCGATTACTTTTTTTAGTGCCCGTCCCGCTTTCAGTGGTCAGAATAATGGTCAGTTTAGGCATGGGTTACTTCACAGACTACCTACTAACTTTTCTTGATGTTAGCTTCCGCCTTGTCTTCCTTCTCGCCTTGGGCTATGGGCGCCACTGCCGCGCCGCCAGCCGCCATGCACTCAGCCGACACTGTATTGTACGAGTACTACCTCTCCCCCTTTTATTTTAGCTACAGAGCTAAAATGCTTATGATTGTTTCGCTAAGGGCATTACTTTTCATAAAAGCCCTCCTCAAGGACCCGCGCTTAGTACCTGGGTTGAAGCCAAACTAATTTGGTTGTCTATGGGTTAACTCGGTCGAGTGGTCGTAATAAAACATTGGTCAATGCCTGCTAAGGTTGCAAAAAATTTAGAGCAAGTATTTGAATTAAAACGTTTAAAATTGAGCCGCCGCGGCGCCGTATTTACTCGGTAATCTGCAATGATTAAGCAACTCGTTTTAATAGAAGTGATGTAATTAGAAACAATTGCGTGTATCGTAGTAAATGATCGATGGGTGCCCCGGCGTGGCAGCGTGGCTAGCGTGCGTGCGGTGCTTGGTCGTTCACGTGACGTGGTCGCCACCGCCGCCGCGCCGCCCGCGCAGGCCGCAGCACGTGTTGCTCAATGATCATTGTGTTGCTGAATTAATTGTCTTAAATCGAATTGACACAACACGCCGTGAGAAAGTGTTGCGCTGTCACGGCCGCCGCCGCGCCGGAGCGCCCGGGGGGCTGGGAGACAACGACGATCGATCACCGCCGGCGCGGCGGCGCCGCGGCCGGTGACGTTGCACCGGTTGCACGCGCGAAACAATGCCTTGTTTATTGTGTCATGTTATCAACTAACGATAACAAGTTTTACAATAACATCACTTTGGATGTCTCACAACGTTCTTCTCTTTCTTTGGGATACTAATGTCATATCTTCGCTATTGCAAATAAAAAGTAACGAAAGTGTTTTCCCTAACGCCAATAAAATCACATGTGTGATTCGTCCCACTCACATCTCAGGTCTCACCACTCCCACGCATGTTAATTCTCATAGCGGCTGTATACACATACAGTCCATTTTTTGCAGCTCTGCTCTCGAGTGCATAACTCTTTATTAATGTGAATTAATTTATCTTGCCCATATCTGAGTAGTAATCACCACTCAATGTTATGGTTTCAGAGGGGTTTGCAGAATATTTTTTTCTTTCTTTAGCAATTTTTCTACGTTACCTGGCCACTGGGTTGGCGTATCTCGTCTCATGCCCGATTCTATGTCCAGCTACGTGCACAGGCAGCAATTACTGGTAGTATTTGGAGTACAGGGGACGCGGGCGGTCAGCAGCGGTCCTTGGTGATGACGCATAGGTTGCGTCGCGCTGCCCGCGCCCACGCCACAGTTAGACCATTTCTGCATAAATAAGTGAGCCAAGCGACATACGGTATAGATTTACAGTTACTCGATAGGGCGCGACTCTCGAGGAAAGCGATCTCTTCCGTCTCCGTGTATTGGATCGGCGCCACCCCACACGTGTGCCGTGCTAGTCGCTAGTGCTGTCGAGTCACTGTTATGCTATAATTTTCGTTTTAATTTATATTTCTTTCTTTTCTTGTAAATTACTCGCAGGAAAATATTACTCATCACCTGTCAGGCTGTCACCAATACATGTCATGCATTCTTTGAAAAATCTTTCAAAGTGTATTGGGTTAAGATAATATTCTAAGGGCAATACCATTGTTGAAGTTGTGGTGTACTACACTAGATAGAGCGTCCAAACATGGTGGACACCTTCAAACTTTTCAAATTTAAATATTATGGAATTTGGCCAAAATTTTAAGAGAAAGGACTTAAGCCCAGCCAGGCGTGTCTGCAGAAAAATCTGATGAAGAGTTGGTAGGTAGGAGGTACTGGTGCGTGGTGAAACACGTTTGCTTTCTTTACTAGCATTTAGTATGCATATTGCACAGCGCAGTGTGTGCAGACTGCGGGGCGAGCGGCTGTCCCACCACTGATCACCACTCCCACCACTCCTCTCCTAGTCTCGGTGTTCTCGTACCCGATAGCCGATTGTTTTCCTCATCATTCTATTAGGGGCCATCCATAAATGACGTCACACTAATTTCATGACTTTTTGACCCCTGCCCCCGTCCTTGCACAGCTGGTCACATTTGTGAGACCTTCCCCCCTAGTGTGACGTCACATATTATGAAATTTTACACCTAGAAATTATTAAATTAGCAGCAGTTCCGAAATAAGTTTTATTTCCATTATTTTTTTTTAATATTAACCTATACATACCAATTATTCCATTTTGAAATGTGACGTCACGAAATTTAGGACCCCCTCCCAACCTTTGTCACACTAAGTACATCGACTCCCCCCCCCCCCAACGAGTACGTAATTAATGAATGGCCCCTTATGGTTCGTCGATCATAGTTCGTCGACCACTAAAATAATTAAGATATCGTTAAATTCGTCTTGATAAAAAAAAACAAATATGGCGGCCGTGAGATGCCATTATTTGAAGTATCTATCAAAAAATAAAAATAAATGGAATAACGCTATATGAGTATCAAATTAAAGAGCTCACCATGAGGATTTCAAAAAGGTATACCATAAAGTTGGATTTTCTATAAAAGCGTGTTTTTTAGTTTTTTTTTAACTATTATTTATTTTTTCATAGCAGGTGGGTTTTTTTTTAAATTATTAAATGTATACTGGTTTCAACTTTAACATTCCGATGTTCTGAACGATAAAAATACGTTATTTATTTTACAATTTGCATGTAATGTAGGTCAAGCCATTTAGGACAACGGCTGCATTAATATGTCTTGGTCGGCAAATTATTTTTTGTGTGCATATGCATATATGTATATACGTTATGTAGAACGTTTACATGAGAGTTAAGTATTTTCTAGTACTCAGTGTACGTACATACATCGTAAATCCTAATACACCGAGATCACGTTAATTATTAAACGACTTACGAAAAATAAAATCGTAAGATTAACTTTGTAGAAATTTTCCTTGCTTTGTGGTAAGCTTCTCCGTAGATAGGTACTTAGGTACGTACCGAATTAGAACTGTTTTATAAGAATTCTTGATAAATACAAACTTTCTCAGGTGAAGGTTTGAATCGCGACCCCTGAGTCACAGTTCGTTCGTAGAACTGATGTTAGGGTTGCCAGAATTGTAAATGTAGAAATAATATAACCGGACGGACCGGACGTCCGAATAAGGTCAAAAAACAATATGTAACTAGGGTTTTCCCGTGGGGGGGAATAAGAGGTAAATAAAAGAGGTTGTTCAGATTTAAGTCCGATAACATTTATTGTTGCCTAAGTTTTAGGTGTAAGAATTCGTACAGTTGACAATAATTGGAAGAAAGGGGTCCGCTGGCTTGTTTGGCTGGTCGTATTATACGTAACCCTGTTTGGTTCAGTGATGTCCGTTCTAACGGACACCGCCGATGGTTATACAATTTTACCCGGAGTGGGTCCACACTAAATCCAGAAATTAAAAGGAAAGCTCGCACGAATTTTACCCGTTTAGGATGAAGTTCGAGCGGGGTTATTAAACTAATAAAATTCTTAATCTAAAGGAAAGCTCGCACGAATTTGACCCGTTGAGGATGAAGTTCGAGCGGGGTTATTAAACTAATGAAATTCTTAATCTACAGGAAAGCTCGCACGAATTTGACCCGTTGAGGATGAAGTTCGAGCGGTGTTATCAAACTAATGAAATTCTTAATCTAAAGGAAAGCTCGCACGAATTTGACCCGTTTAGGATGAAGTTCGAGCGGGGTTATTAAACTAATGAAATTCTTAATCTAAAGGAAAGTTTGTTAACCTAATGCTAAACCGTTGCCGTCAGGGAACTTAGATGTCAGGTGTCGTAGTTAAGGAAGGGTGAGGCCCATACTGACCCAACCGTGAACCCCCTGGATGAGTAGTAGGATGGGGAGACACCCCACTCCACAATATAACGGAATAACAGGAACAATAATACAAAATAACGGAATATAGTACGGAAAATAAGGCCTAAGCCGCTCCCGTGGGTGGTGGAGGTCGGAAGCACCACACTCCACAACAAAAAAAGGAATTTAAGGAAAGGCTGCCGTTCACGTCGGTGATGGAGGTCGGCCCGCCGAAGCCCCACACCACGGCGCCAGCTCCACGCGCCTCAGCACCCGCGGTCGCTCTCTCTCCGGCGCGCACCCCACCGGAGAGGGGTCCCCTCCGGAACTACACTCCCTCTCGGAACGGCTCTCCAGAAAACACCTCCTAATATAGTACAGAAATCACGTCTTACACAACAGTTTATACAGCCCTCGCGGCTACTACGGAACCACGGATATAGTTAATTAATTATTACAATGTCTAGTTATTAATTAATCGACTTAGTAGAACAACGGTCACTCGGCTAGACACATTTAGTTGCCTCACCGACCTTTACAGATCCAACACTATGGCTCACCGCCCTTCTATTTAAACAATTCATATAATATTCGTTCTGCATTAAGCCCTACGGCCCAGAATAATTTAGCGTACAACAACATACATGAAGGGCATGGTTCACTCGCTACCTGGCAAATACAGATATCATCAGAACACCCACCGAGACGTCCCAGGAAACGTTCCTGGCGGCGGGCGACGCCAGTGCCCGAAGCACCGGGCGTCGACCACGGCGCCACGCCGGCGGACAGCCATCGTGGCCTCCTTTAGAAAACCACTCTAGGTTACACTGTTTACTAATTGACTAATTCACCGCGTTACAGAGAATAAGTTTAGCATACCTGTTTAGGGAGGTGTTACGCGCTCAGCGAAGACAGACAGACGCAGAACGAACAGGGCTGAGCGCCCACTAAGCGCAACCTGTGCACAAAGGAGGACCCCGTTATAAACACGAAAACACTCAACTTCGGCTTAGCCGCAAAGTAGAAAACTTACTTACTTGTAGTATTGGTTAGAAGCCGCCTCACGGAACCAACCAAACACACCGTGTCACACCACCACGTGGTGCAGACCCAGTACCAAGCAGCCACACTGCAAAGATTCCTCACGTTATTCTCTAAGAACACTCCAAATCCCCATTCGAAAATCCCCGTAGGACTCCCCAGACTTACCAGCAAAGAACCAGCAACACCAGAAACACTCAACACTCTATGGAAAACACCACTTGGACCGGTGCGTCACCACACAACTCAGAACAGACAACGGCACAGACTGTAGGGATACTCTCGGGAACCAGAAGGACGCCGCGCTCATCACCACGCTTTTATACTGCCACCCTTGCCACTCAAATCCACCAATCGCAACAACTCCCAGACGCGGGACATGGATTTCCGGCTTCTATCAGCTTCGAGAAACGAGGAGACAATAACCACAACAATGCTCCTTATAGCAATTGGGGTAAGGTTCACTTTTCTATCGTATATTCGGAGAAGCGTCATCACACGACTCAGGCGCCTAATTACAAAAAATACAATCCAGGTGTTCCCTATTCAAAAAATCATTCCTTCCACGTAACTAGACACAAAAAACCCCGATGACCTAATTCTCACAGACATCCCTCTAAATTTATTCATTATAAACTCCCACAAACTAACCAATTTCGAGAACAGAACTCAATAAGGTTGCAAACTAATTCACAAACCTGCACTCACACCTTGTCCTCTCCCCTTCCAGAGGGCCGACCCCTACAATATTTTGAATTGAAATGGCCAAACTCCCGTGGGCCAGTTAGTCCCAGGACCTCCGACTACTCCATCCTGCCCAATGAAAAAAACAATATATACGCCCAATCAATTTCCCAATATAGCAGACCCCGATATTTGGGAAAAATTCTACGCTGTTAACCCCGACCGGAAACCATCAATCACAGACGCGGACCACTGCCACAGACTATATCGCCTCCGGCTATGGTCCAACCACAGACTCAGAATCAAGGGAGTGGAATGATTTAATATTTTATTCTATAAACAAGTCCTAGACCTTCATAAAGAAATTACAAATTCAGAAGTCCCATCTAACAAAAAAATACTCGCCACAAATTGACAGAGACTAGAGGCTGAACAGACCACAGACTACAGAACCGAACAACTGACGAGGCGATTTTGAAATCACTCAAATGGCGACCGAGGATTGGTCCATCCGTCTGACAGCGACCTTGGCAACTACCACAGACCAGCCGTCAACTGCCGCCCGTCAAATCCTCTCAATCTCCAATTGTCACTGTCAACCGGCTTGTCAATACTTGTAAACAAATCATATTGAATTTATGAAAGCAATAAATTTAAGTTATTTAAATGGAGATAATTAAGAAATTAAGCAATTTAAGGTGAAATTGGGACCGAGATAGTTCAATTGTACGGAAGTTAATCCAATTCTCGCCAAATGATATACCAAAGGAATGTTATTCAAGGTAAGATCTCAGGAGATTCACTACAAGACAGGAAAAAAAAGTGTTACAGTACCCCCTTCCCCACCAGAATTTCACGAGGGAAACGAGAGAAATTCACGCTGGCCCTCCAGCGCCTTTCTCCTAGCTCAGAACCTACAGACTGCAAGACACAATTCCCATTACTAAAACTACTTCTAACCCTTTGTCGAGCCGTAGACAGTGGACCAGCTTCACCAACGCTAATACACTGAGGAGGCCTCCGACAAACAGGCAGCCTACAACTAAAACACGAAGAACCTAACCTACTTTCCCTAGGGACAAGACGTCGCCTCGTCTCCACAGCAACGGCTCTCTTAACATTAATCCTAACACTATTCGACGATGAAGGACTCCTACGCACCTCCGCCTTTGCATTTTCCGCTCTCTTGTTAAAGCATCAGAAGGGCGTGCGCTAGAGACCGCAGACACAACGGCCTCCACAGGTTTCTTCGACCTCGCAGAAACCTCTGGCTTCACCAGGCGCAGAACCTCCGGCGCGACCTGAAAAGCTCTCCAGAAATTCAGACCAAACAGCAACGCAGTAGCCATACCCGGTACTACATAAAATTTTATTACACGCAGAATACCTTTTACCACCACAGGCAAAAACATATAGCCCGCAACAGGGGAAGCAGACCCAGTCGCAGTAACAATTGAAGCTACACTATCAGGGTTTTGTATTTCACAAAACTCCGTGAATTTACTAACAGCAGAACCACCAATAATAGAGATTTCCGATCCGGAATCCAACAGACCAGAACAAGCTACACCACAAATATCCGCTTCTAAATAAGGACGAGCATCCTGCGAATCCTTCGACTGGACATGAGTATCACTCACTTCCACACCAGACCTAGAAAGAAAGAATTTATGTATGTAATTACACCAATCGCGCCACTCCTCGGCAGAGGTGCGCTCACCACGACGCTCCACACGTAGCACCGCGACAGGTTTACCAGCAGCAGCAGGCCTACTAACAGGAACACACTTTGGGCATGTAGCAGCATTCACGCCCTTCTCACCACATCTAAAACAGACCAGACAACGCGGCGCAGTACATTCTATAAGCGTGTGACCTTTCACACGACACCGCACACAGAACTTCTCCACCACCTGAGCGACTGCTTCACAGCGCGGACGTCCTATCTTACCTTTATATGCAAGGTCAGGGGCCACAGCATTTGACAGATTTCTCGGGGGCTCGTTAAAGCAATCTGCCATCTGCCGCGCCGCCTCCAACTGTCGACCATGCCTCTTCAGGTCCGCCCACGACTGTATATCAACACCGGCTAAAGGAACAGAATAAGAAGGCCTAATATTAAACCTAACAATACTCAACTTTTCAGCTTCATCCAACGGCTTACTCAACCGAGAGAAATAGTTACGCATAATAGTCAAATAAGTAGAAATAGACTCATCGGGGCCCTGAGTTCTCGAACGGATCTCCTGTAGCAACCTATGATCATAATTAAAGGGTAAAAATTCTTCCAGCAAAACAGTCTTTAATTCTTCCCAGTTCTCCACCTCATCACAGATACCACGATACCAGCACAGAGCCTCACCAACAAATAACTCAGCCGCAGAATTAAACAATTTCTCCTTCGAGATGTTCCGGGACCTACACAACTCCTCTATCCGCACTATGAATTCCTGCACGCTATCCTTGCCACTATATTTCAGGTTGAGGGACGAGACAGAGGAACCGCGCTCGCAGGTTACCACCGGGACCATCCCAACAGACTCCCTCTCTGCGGACATAGAAGAACCATCCCCTACAGGCTTGAAGTCAAAACTACTAGTAAAAGTAAACGTCATCCGGTCAACCCTATTGATTAAAACAAGTAGAAGCCTATCTAATCGGTCTTTAAGAGCCCGCGTTGTCTCAGTATCCGCCACAACACGACTTAAGCGATGAAAGAGGTGGTTACATAAAGCCTGTATCCTATTTACTCTCTTGAGTGGGAGGGGTTTCTGGTCAAGAAGCTCCTCCAACTCAGTGATTTTATTTGAAATTAATTTTAACTCCGCTTCCACGTCCCCATCAAACTCATTTACTTCATCGCTCGGAAACCCCTTAGCTAGACGAGACACCTGTGCCCGCAAGCGTTCCACCGTGGTTTCAGGTACCGCACCCCGGACCGTTACCTCATAAACTAATTCCTCCTTGTTAAGCAAGTTGAATTTAATAGGGCGTTCCTCAGACATCGTGAATGCAGGTAGTGAAAGTTTAAATTTAAGGGCCAAGTGGTATAAATTATAACGCTAGAACTCAAATTCAATCAGAATTGTATTAGTAGTCAGAACTTAGGTATAATGGTTAGTACAGTAATACACGGATTGCAGTACCCTTCAACGTTAAAGTAAAAGTTTTATCAATATCGACACAGCCAATACGTTACAGAATGAAAGTCCAGTATCAGGTGAAGCCTCCACTGAACCCTCAATGCCCCACTACAGTAGCACACGAACAGTATTCAGTTTCAGTCTAAGTATACAATAGAAAAAAAAAATTAAGATATGACCAGCCAATCCGTCACTGAGCGAAAGACCAGAGGCGGGCAGGAACCTGCACAAACCAGCGAAGGCCCCACGTAGGGCGCCGATGTAACTGGGGGTTTTCCCGTGGGGGGAATAAGAGGTAAATAAAAGAGGTTGTTCAGATTTAAGTCCGATAACATTTATTGTTGCCTAAGTTTTAGGTGTAAGAATTCGTACAGTTGACAATAATTGGAAGAAAGGGGTCCGCTGGCTTGTTTGGCTGGTCGTATTATACGTAACCCTGTTTGGTTCAATGATGTCCGTTCTAACGGACACCGCCGATGGTTATACAATTTTACCCGGAGTGGGTCCACACTAAATCCAGAAATTAAAAGGAAAGCTCGCACGAATTTTACCCGTTTAGGATGAAGTTCGAGCGGGGTTATTAAACTAATAAAATTCTTAATCTAAAGGAAAGCTCGCACGAATTTGACCCGTTGAGGATGAAGTTCGAGCGGGGTTATTAAACTAATGAAATTCTTAATCTACAGGAAAGCTCGCACGAATTTGACCCGTTGAGGATGAAGTTCGAGCGGTGTTATCAAACTAATGAAATTCTTAATCTAAAGGAAAGCTCGCACGAATTTGACCCGTTTAGGATGAAGTTCGAGCGGGGTTATTAAACTAATGAAATTCTTAATCTAAAGGAAAGTTTGTTAACCTAATGCTAAACCGTTGCCGTCAGGGAACTTAGATGTCAGGTGTCGTAGTTAAGGAAGGGTGAGGCCCATACTGACCCAACCGTGAACCCCCTGGATGAGTAGTAGGATGGGGAGACACCCCACTCCACAATATAACGGAATAACAGGAACAATAATACAAAATAACGGAATATAGTACGGAAAATAAGGCCTAAGCCGCTCCCGTGGGTGGTGGAGGTCGGAAGCACCACACTCCACAACAAAAAAAGGAATTTAAGGAAAGGCTGCCGTTCACGTCGGTGATGGAGGTCGGCCCGCCGAAGCCCCACACCACGGCGCCAGCTCCACGCGCCTCAGCACCCGCGGTCGCTCTCTCTCCGGCGCGCACCCCACCGGAGAGGGGTCCCCTCCGGAACTACACTCCCTCTCGGAACGGCTCTCCAGAAAACACCTCCTAATATAGTACAGAAATCACGTCTTACACAACAGTTTATACAGCCCTCGCGGCTACTACGGAACCACGGATATAGTTAATTAATTATTACAATGTCTAGTTATTAATTAATCGACTTAGTAGAACAACGGTCACTCGGCTAGACACATTTAGTTGCCTCACCGACCTTTACAGATCCAACACTATGGCTCACCGCCCTTCTATTTAAACAATTCATATAATATTCGTTCTGCATTAAGCCCTACGGCCCAGAATAATTTAGCGTACAACAACATACATGAAGGGCATGGTTCACTCGCTACCTGGCAAATACAGATATCATCAGAACACCCACCGAGACGTCCCAGGAAACGTTCCTGGCGGCGGGCGACGCCAGTGCCCGAAGCACCGGGCGTCGACCACGGCGCCACGCCGGCGGACAGCCATCGTGGCCTCCTTTAGAAAACCACTCTAGGTTACACTGTTTACTAATTGACTAATTCACCGCGTTACAGAGAATAAGTTTAGCATACCTGTTTAGGGAGGTGTTACGCGCTCAGCGAAGACAGACAGACGCAGAACGAACAGGGCTGAGCGCCCACTAAGCGCAACCTGTGCACAAAGGAGGACCCCGTTATAAACACGAAAACACTCAACTTCGGCTTAGCCGCAAAGTAGAAAACTTACTTACTTGTAGTATTGGTTAGAAGCCGCCTCACGGAACCAACCAAACACACCGTGTCACACCACCACGTGGTGCAGACCCAGTACCAAGCAGCCACACTGCAAAGATTCCTCACGTTATTCTCTAAGAACACTCCAAATCCCCATTCGAAAATCCCCGTAGGACTCCCCAGACTTACCAGCAAAGAACCAGCAACACCAGAAACACTCAACACTCTATGGAAAACACCACTTGGACCGGTGCGTCACCACACAACTCAGAACAGACAACGGCACAGACTGTAGGGATACTCTCGGGAACCAGAAGGACGCCGCGCTCATCACCACGCTTTTATACTGCCACCCTTGCCACTCAAATCCACCAATCGCAACAACTCCCAGACGCGGGACATGGATTTCCGGCTTCTATCAGCTTCGAGAAACGAGGAGACAATAACCACAACAATGCTCCTTATAGCAATTGGGGTAAGGTTCACTTTTCTATCGTATATTCGGAGAAGCGTCATCACACGACTCAGGCGCCTAATTACAAAAAATACAATCCAGGTGTTCCCTATTCAAAAAATCATTCCTTCCACGTAACTAGACACAAAAAACCCCGATGACCTAATTCTCACAGACATCCCTCTAAATTTATTCATTATAAACTCCCACAAACTAACCAATTTCGAGAACAGAACTCAATAAGGTTGCAAACTAATTCACAAACCTGCACTCACACCTTGTCCTCTCCCCTTCCAGAGGGCCGACCCCTACAATATTTTGAATTGAAATGGCCAAACTCCCGTGGGCCAGTTAGTCCCAGGACCTCCGACTACTCCATCCTGCCCAATGAAAAAAACAATATATACGCCCAATCAATTTCCCAATATAGCAGACCCCGATATTTGGGAAAAATTCTACGCTGTTAACCCCGACCGGAAACCATCAATCACAGACGCGGACCACTGCCACAGACTATATCGCCTCCGGCTATGGTCCAACCACAGACTCAGAATCAAGGGAGTGGAATGATTTAATATTTTATTCTATAAACAAGTCCTAGACCTTCATAAAGAAATTACAAATTCAGAAGTCCCATCTAACAAAAAAATACTCGCCACAAATTGACAGAGACTAGAGGCTGAACAGACCACAGACTACAGAACCGAACAACTGACGAGGCGATTTTGAAATCACTCAAATGGCGACCGAGGATTGGTCCATCCGTCTGACAGCGACCTTGGCAACTACCACAGACCAGCCGTCAACTGCCGCCCGTCAAATCCTCTCAATCTCCAATTGTCACTGTCAACCGGCTTGTCAATACTTGTAAACAAATCATATTGAATTTATGAAAGCAATAAATTTAAGTTATTTAAATGGAGATAATTAAGAAATTAAGCAATTTAAGGTGAAATTGGGACCGAGATAGTTCAATTGTACGGAAGTTAATCCAATTCTCGCCAAATGATATACCAAAGGAATGTTATTCAAGGTAAGATCTCAGGAGATTCACTACAAGACAGGAAAAAAAAGTGTTACAAATACTATTAATATTTTTTGTTTACATAACATTTAATTCCTCAAAATTTTGAGGAGTTAAGGTTTAATACATTTTCTTCAATAACATGTAAACTTTAACGATTTATACTTATGAATAAATTCGTGACTATTTTTTTTACAATAAAATTGCAATAGCTACATGTTTTTGGAAACCATTGAACAGATTTCATTATAACTCGTCACTTAAGCTTAAGCTAAAAGTTACTCAATGGTATTCAAATAAATAATTGACGCAAAGCTGACATCCCTGGCCTGGGTTCCAGTGTATCCGGAAAGGGCGCGTGCGGCGCGGGCGTGGTGTGAGTGTGAGTTGTGACTCAGAGCCGCCGTTCACTACCGCGTCGCACCGGTCGCACGCCGTGACGTCACCGGAGGACCGCCACCTCCTCCATGCAGCCTCATGTATTAAACACGTTTCGTGACTTGTGTGGGCGTCAACATAGCAGTAGCTCTTTAAGCCTAACTACATTATGACCGTGAAGTGCCGTGAACTGGGCGTCCCCATAGCGGTGCCGATGCTCCGGACTACAGAGCAAATGCCAGCATTATTTGACAAATCATTTAGCTTGCGCTCCTTAATAAATCTTGTAATTTGTGCAAGGAGTGTGAATGTCCGCTGCGCGCCTCGTGACGTGGCCGCCCGGTGTCGACTGTCGGGTACGGACTACGGAACTGCGGACAGTACGGACCACGGTACGCCTTCGATTGTTTCGGCGAGTTTCGCATTTCTCAGCGATGTGTCACACAGGCACAGCACAGTGCACACTCGCCGCAGTTCTCACTCGACGCGAGAGTCGGTCCGCGGTCGAGACTGTGGGAGTGCTCGACCGCTCGAGTGGGCACAGTCACTGTTATTGCTGCACAATGCACATGCAACCTTATTGCTTAAGCATGACAGTATTCCATGTGTAGCTGGTAACTCGGACCAGGGTGGCGATACATATTATCACCTATACTATATTCACATTCGAATCAGAATTTACATAAGCACTGTGTTGCCTAGCAACCACAAACAAACAGGTGCATGAAACTTTTGGTCGTATAAAGTACGTTTGAACTAAATCTGGAGTTCGCAAGTCGCGTTCCATTCCACTCTTTATAATTTTATTTTATTTTTAAACATAATATTTATTTTGCAAAAGTTTAAAATAACACGGAATAGTTACGTATAAAATCGATATAGACTGTTTTAAAATACATAAACATAAATATAAAATGTTATTCGGCTTTGTTTAATGAAATTTAACTTATAAATAATTTTATGCTCATGCATATTGAGTGGAATGAAATATCTGTATAATCTGTACAGTGCCATCTCTCAAGAACTTATTTGTGACGTGGCGAAAATTGGAACTAATGCCATCCCATTCATAAATTACTACTATGCGCACTATGATTGGTCCAATGCGTCCGGCAGCGCCCTCCCTATAGTCACAGATTAGTTGATTTCACTGTATTTCGAAATATAATACGACCAAGTTGCAAAGCATGTAAGCGCCATTATAGCTGTGAGGTTTTCGTAGTCATTTCTATTTATAGTCATAGGTAGGCCGGCCTCAAAACAATAAGTTAATACAAAGGTTTGAAGTCGCTTCACGAAATTAAGGATGTGGGAGCGTGAGTTATTCATGACGAAAATTGTTTTAAGATGTTGGTTTTTACGTCGTTTTCTCTTAGTGTGTTGTTGTTATAGGTCAATATTAAAATAATGAAGTTGTCACAAACGTTATAATGATTATTTCGTTCTTTAATAGTTATTTGGTGTGCGAAATACAAATCAGTTTGTGAAAACCCTATAAAGGAATTTTTACGATTTATTGACAAGTATTCTGATACGAGTTTGACTCAAGTATAGTTTTGCTACTAACTAAATCACTGCCAAGGGGCATCCGTAATGCGATTCATATTATTTTTACTGATAAAAATTCGTTGTTGCTCGTGCATTGTGCCACGTCCATGACCGATTCAATGGGATGGAAATATAACTGCTCTATAATTTAATTTATATTCTTTTAACATTCATCCACCAACCATTGTGTTTCTTGCACTTATTTTTAAAAATACAGTATTAGTTCCCCTGTGTATAAAATCGAAGACTCGTATTACGTTTTTTGTTCCACATTCGTGACATACTAAATATACTAGTACATAACTACATATTTACCATTATTTTAATTTACACTATGTACGACAAGAGCATGACGGGCAAATTTTAATGAACACCTTAAAAATATTAAACAATAAATTGTTATCAATTAGGTCTTTTATTGCTGTTTAATGAGTGTGAAAGCGTAAAAAAAATGCTTTAATACGGCGTCTAATCTTCATTATTGTCCGTAATCGCTTGACATCTTCGCGGCATATTTTATTTACGTAAATTTTTCAAGCATAGCTGCGAGATAAAGATTTCCACGCAGACTTCAATTCATGAGTGTGTTCAGCGACGATTGCTGAAATTTTTTGCCCAAGCTATTGCAATTGGATTGGGACCAGGGGACTGAGGGCCAATCCAACACGTCAATACCATTCTCCGCTATTGAAGTGGTGCAGGCAGACCGCCAGATGTTGGTGTTTATAGTCGTTAGACTCTTGCAGCAACATTTTGGCGTGGAATAATCATTTCATCTCAGCCGTGGGCAGTAATGATTTTTTGTCATCTTTTGAGCATCCAAACAACCAATACACAAGTACAAATTTCTAAAATCCTTTTTTGTGAGGCATCCTCAAACATTTACCTTTAATGGATGCTTCACGGTTCGTAGTGTTCGTACCACCAATTTATTGTAATAAATAATGTCTTTAACAAGAAATTAGAGGAAATTATTATTTTTTTACAAAGCATATTAAGGAAAAGATTGTTTTATCCAACTAAATAGTTATTTTTATAAACTGCATCCTAAAATTTTAAAATATGCCCGTCACGTTCTTATCATACACAGTACACACTATGTTTTATATAGGGTAGAATAATGGTAAAGATGAGATCGCCGACAGATAATAATAAAATGGAAGTACAATATGTAGTAGCAGGACTGTGCTTCACGGATTATTAGTGAACGTTGCTCCTGCTTCCCTTACAAAAGGAAACAGCGGCGCGGGCGCAGGTACCTCGGTTGCTTTAACATTATTTTTATTGTTTACTGCCTGGCCTGTTATTTTGTACTGAACAGACTTTCTAAAATTCAAATCTTCATTGTCTGTACATTGCACTTCTTAAAATTCTTCCCAGCCGTGTGAAAAATTCTTTAAACCTTCGGTTCTTATCGTTGTTGTAAAAATAATTCTCCTCCGAGACGTGGTTCAAAGAAGCGGGCAATGTAGAAGGAAATGATGAAATCCAAAATCCGAAAAAAGCGGCCAAGTGCGAGTCGGACTCGCCCATGAAGGGTTCCCTAGCAGCAAGTAACATAATATAAAAGTTCTTGTAGTTCGTTGTTACTTTGATCAATGTTTTTTGCGGTTTACGATTTATGACGTATTAAAAAAAAACTACTTACTAGATCTCATTCAAACCAATTTTCGTTGGAAGTTTGCTTGGTAATGTACATCATATATTTTTTTTAGTTTTATCATTCCCTTATTTTAGAAGTTACAGGGGGGGGGGACACACATTTTACCACTTTGGAAGTGTCTCTCGCGCAAACTATTCAGTTTAGAAAAAAATGATATTAGAAACCTCAATATCATTTTTGAAGACCTATCCATAGATACCCCACACGTATGGGTTTGATGAAAAAAACATTTTTGAGTTTCAGTTCTAAGTATGGGGAACCCCCAAACTTTATTGTTTTTTTTTCTATTTTTGTGTGAAAATCTTAATGCGGTTCAGAATACATCTACTTACCAAGTTTCAATGGTATAGCTCTTATAGTTTCGGAAAAAAGTCGCTGTGACATACGGACGGACAGACAGACAGACAGACATGACGAATTCATAAGGGTTCCGTTTTTTGCCATTCGGCTACGGAACCCTAAAAAGGGTAACTGACATAGCTCAGAGCCGGAATTAGCAGGCTGTAGGTTGGAGAAGAAAGGCCTTCGAATGTAGACCACGGTTCGGTTAACGGAGTATTATAAGCCCCCGACGCAGTGGACCGACGACCTGAAAAAGACAGCGGAAATCTGCTGGGTTCAGTAGCCTCATTAGCAGCGGAATGGAAATTCAGCTGAAATAAAGGTTGATAGATTAATAGATGAAGGGGATAGATGGACTACTCCACAGTTTGAATAACCCATCCTTGGCAGTCGGGTATAAAGACAGAAAAATTAACTGCAATCCAGTCCTGGTAGAGCTTCTTAAAATCACCGAATATTACTGTATACTGAACTGAAGGATCAACGATCTCTGACTAATCAAACATACTCTAATTTGGTTAAGTTACTAGGTAATGTAATAACAACTAACACTGTAATGTTGTGAGTGTTGATGGCCTGTGGACCGTGGCGTTTGGCAGCAAGTACAGCAGGTACAGCAAGGAAGTTGAGCATAATGGTATGATAGAATATTGAGAACGGCCGTCATCTGAATGTTGAATCTGTAAGAGCAAGGTAGACCTCACGCGGCCTCTATTGCGTAGAGCGCGGCCGCGGCGGCTGATGGCGGCAACGTTCCCGTTAATTGTCTATTGTTCTGTGCACGGAACGGAACAACATCGCACTCTGCAGGCCGTGGAACTTTTTAGGGTTCCGAAGTAAAATCAGAACCCTTATAGTTTCGTCACGTCCGTCCGTCCGTCCGTCCGTCCATCTGTCTGTCCGTGCGCGTCTGTCCTAAGCAAAGTGTGTTAGAAAGCTGTAATTTAGCATGGATATACATATTTATTAAAACTCCAAAATCGCAGAATAAAATATTGAAAAAAATTTTTTTCAGGGTACCTCCGCTACAGGTAACTGTAGTGTGAGATATCGTTGAAAAGATCTTTCAATAATATTATGGGTCTTCTAAGACCATTTTTGGAATTTGGGATCCGTTTGCGAAATATTTGGCTTTAATAAAGTGCTAATTTTCGATAGAGTCAAGTGTCCCCAGCCGGCTAAACGGTTGGAGTTGGACAAGTGAAAAAATTCTCAAAAAATGGTAAGACAATGAATTTACAACGAAAATTATCACGGCTATGTTAGCATAAGTAGTTAATGAGTCATAGTTGATAAACTTACTATTTCGGAACCCTAACATTGCGCGTGGCTTGACCACGCACTTAGTTTGCTCGGTTTTTATTGTTTCTGCAATCTTTTTATATTAATTTTACTTGCACGTGTACGACACGATGTCGTAGTCATCGTGGTCTTCCTGTGTTTACATGACAATTATCGTACAATATCGTAGATAATGACAATGTAACTGTCTTGCTGTCTTCTAGCCCAGTCCTCTGTCGATTGCGTATTGTGAATTCGAGTGTGATCGACTGTTCGTGGATAATCTGTAACGTTATTTTTGTTTTACCGCAAGTTGCCTCATCGCTGATTTCAACTTGTCACGATTGGAAACCATTAAATATTTTGATATAGTAGTGTTTTATGTAGGTTTCTAATGTTAAATTTAATGTTAATAAAGCATTTATATTACTGTAAGCGAATCTATAAGAAAACTTTATTCCCCAAATGTAGATAGGTACACACAATCACCATCTCCCAGGGGCCAGGACTGGCGACATAATATCACAGAATATATACCTGATACTTACCTAGTAGTCTAGTACCACATACTATTCAGCTGAGTGAAAATGAAAACATTGGTTATAGGCAGGTACTTGCATCAAGTAAGGAAGTTCTCCTCGTTACAACTGTTACAAGGTGATGCAAATAGGAAGAAGACATTGTTAATAAGCTTCATTTCGTTTCGTCCGTATTGTGTACGTGTATACCTACTGTATGTCGTGTGTCTGTACGTTTTTAACCTAAATATTTGCCAGAAACACTCAATGAACTGATTCTCAATTGCAAGGGCGTTGACATTGCTAAAATAATTAAATGACGATGATATAACGAGAATACTTAGGAAATAAGTTATTTGACCTTGCCGTTCACACAAAACTTCACGACACGAAAATTCATAATTTTAAAATGTTGGTGCACACAAAGCGGCACCGATAGATGCATAAATTGTATCTTGATCGCCGGGTGCAATAGCTCATGGGAACCCCAGCCCTTCAATTACTCAGTACCACTCAGTTTCAAAATAAATTAAGTGTTTTCTGCCATAAAAAACTTAACCTCTTTTTCCCTTAAGTGGAGCAACTTTTAAGCACCCATACTTTAGATTTGTATCCCTGGGTTAGGTACTATCAGCGATGTTACAATTTTTTTGACATATTTTCTATGTATGGAACTCTAATTTTGTACGACGTTTGTTCGAATGGTTCGTCTATTCATGTGTACGAAATACGAAGATTTGGATCATCTTTCCATCGTACTCTCAAATAAAGGCGTTTATTTTATTTTGTTCCAGGATGCCTCGCCATCGTGCTGTGGGTGGCGCTGCCGGCCTCCCGGGCCGCCGCGCCTCTCGGGCCTTCGGAGCGCCCGGAGGCTTACTTCAACGGTAGCTCCTACATCCGCCTCGCCAGGCCCATCTCGCTCCGGCAGCTGGTGGGCCTTAGCTTTAGGACTTGTGTAGGTGCGTACTTCATCTCCAACTCTAGTCATTCTGAATATTTACTACATACCACTACCATGAGTGGTTACCATTGGTCATTCAACACCGGGTAGACTCCAACCGCATTAATTTCTTTTTATGAATTTCTGAGTAGTATGTGTAAGTTTGACTGTTTCTCACCTGAAAATAATAAAATCGGTAAAGACAAATCTTACGTGTAGCAGTGAGATGGCGTTGCCCGCGGCTGCCAAATGGTTGAACAGCCGGGTGTTGTTATGTAATTGTCGATGGACAAAAACTAGGAACGAGTCTGCGGCCGATGGGTGCGTTGCCACGTCCGCGTCGTCGCATTTTCAGCGCGTCGCGCGTCGGTCAGGTCCAGGTGCGATTCGCGAGAGACGCGGACAGAGGTACATCAATCATTCCGCGCTCTTGTGAAATAAAACTCATTAAAACACACTCCTCCCCGCCTCTGCCCTCTCTCCGTAGCTCGTCTGCTTTTTGCTCTCTACTCGACATACCAGCCGCTGGTTCGTCAGCAATCTCCAGGGTTTTTTTCAGCACGCACTGGTTAAATTTAAATATCGATTTCAACAGAAAATTAATTGCCAAAAAACATTGCTTCACGAAAAACATATCTTCTGATCGTCTGTAGTATTTCTAGACAACAATATAAAAAATGTATTTCCAACGGCGACAGTCAAGGCGACAAGGCAGACGATGGTCAAGGGTTCCGGCTGCGTGTTGACACGCTGACTGCTGACGACTGTTCAGGCGAGCGAGGACGATTTGCATAAACGTGCCAACAACACCGCAGTCCGCATCTATGAATGATATTGATAACTGTGACATCATCACGAGTGATGGACTACCTCAGTCCATGGCATTGGACGCGGATGACAGACGGACAGGTGACCGTTAGTGAATCTTTCATCGATACCTCGGTGCTGCTTCCGGAATCTTTAAGTGGTAGCCCATACTGTCAGTAAACTTCCGATGCGTAGATTGACTGTTATGATCTGTTAATGTGTCTGATTGCTTATCACTTATCAGGGCAGGTGACGAACCTTACACAAGTTACACACCATATAGAGACTCCTTCGTAATAAGTAATACAGTGCTGATCTGATGGAAGGAGTTGTCCTATTGTCTTTAATGACATCGATGGTGCGTGAACCGCGCGACCGCTGCACGCGACCGCGACCGTTTTTATGACAGTTAGATGATTCCAGTCACGCACGAGTCGACGACCGACCGCCCATTATGTATAGATTATGGTTTCCGAACTGTAGATCTGCCCACCGAAGGGTGGCGTGTCCATATTGTTGGGTGCTCGGGCTCGTCTCGCCCACTACAAATACTGCAATACTTTGCCAGTCCGCCTCATGCGATGCGATGTAGTTGTGCGACTGTTGAGAACGTACGAATAGCTCGCAAACAACTGAAGATAATAGCACTCGAACCACTACATCTGTTTTGCAATAATGATAAAATGTATCCGAGTGAATTAATTTTATTCGTTGACTTGAAAACCTCGTCGAATGAAATGTGGGTTAACGAGTTCTATTCAAAATGTAACTTTGAAATGAGACAGTGGTAATGGTCGAATTTTAGGTTTAGTTAGAACCACAAAGGATGATGGGTTATCTATTCGACACTCGATAAAAGTTAATTTAGCTATCATTACTTTGATTTGAGAGTTTGTTTTCATGGCAGTAGCGATAAGAGAAACGTGCAGGTCTAACGATGTGAAACATACATAGTTGATCTTGATGACGGATATTGTTATTGTCCTCAATGTGAGAAGTATCAGGCGGCTCGCAGTTAGCCCAGCTGCCTCAGTGGGACATACCTATCGGCGACGCAACGGTGGTACTGGTAGCGATGATGATCGGCATGATCGCCGCAAACAATGCACAATGTAATAGAAAGCTATTAAATATCTAATGTAAGTCTTTGTCTGATTTTCACCTGAGTGCAGCGTACAAGAAAAAGCTGTCGCTGTGTCGAATGTGTTATTATGTACGTAACGTCATCGCGTCGACCGTCGACGTGAGAGACCGGAGAGACCGGAGAGACGGCGCGGCTGCGCTCATAGTTGACTGTGTTTTGTGATGTAATATAATAATATGATTTTTGTATTTTAACAGAGTACCGCAAACAAACAACTAACGACTCCCAACAACACTCACAACGACAAACGACTGTAAAGATATTACGTGAGTCCCGGGTGTCCCGTCACTCCGCCCGCGCCCCTCCCGCCAGGCCATGTTGCATGCTATGTCACAGCCTCACACCGGTCATCTAGTTTACCTTGACTACGCTATATGGGCATTCTTTCTCAACCTACATAAGTTCCATCCACCATCTACTTAGGAATGCATAAGTAGTAGTTGACATTTATAGTTACATAATTGAATACGTCCATACATTAGGTACGTGTTGATTAAAATTGTATAAGTTGTCATTGTCATCGGGTCGCTCTTTATGGGCCTGGCTAAATCATCACTCTCTACTCGAACAAACAGTAGAAGTCTAGCAGTTCGTGTCCACTAAAAAAGGGATATACATACGAGTATAATATGACAATATTATTAACTAATTAAAAAATATAGTTCAAGGGGTTTTAAAACTAATATCCCTATTTTTCATTAATGCGGCACGCGTGTACCTGTTTGTATTTAATTTATGTTAAAACCCAGTGGCGTAGCTAGCCCTAAGGAGACCCCATATAAATATTTGTTGTGGGGCCCCCTCAACGTCAACTGTCAAATATAAAAGGAGTGTCAACTGTAGCGGCCGTAGTTCGCTGACGAGTTTTTTTTTGGGAGTGTTAGTGGGGGTCCCTATACGCTGGGGGGCCCGTATAATTGATACGGCGATAACTACGCCCCTGGAGCAACCGTTGGGGTCGTATGCCGCCCCGCCGCGGGGTCACCCGTCACGGGTGTGCGAATACAAACAGTCCAGTTGCTGTTCTCAATCAATAACACAATAAATCGTTATTACTTTATTTACAATTTTCGATCTTTTTACTATTTTATAAATAGTAAGGTAAAACTATTGCGTATCTACTGTTCAGTGAACTGACAAAGCTGTTTTGCATGACCTGTATTTACGTATGTGGCCGCTGCACCGGCGCCGCTGTCGCGCCGCTCGGCCCGGTCGCTGGTCGCCGCGCCGACTATGGTCGCCGCGCCGACTATGGAGTCCGCACCGACTATGGCCGCTGCTTTTGATGGTGCATGCTGGTTTATTCAATATTTCTTAGTTGTTACAGTGAAGGTGAATATGTTGGATGGGAATGTTAGCGCAAAGCATCATGAATTAGTGCTGATACTGCTGATCGTGCTTTTCGTTTCGAAATGACAATTAAAGTAAAGGGATGTTCAAAAATTATTCATTTGATTATAGCTGCACAATAACCTGTAAAAAATATTGTTTTCAAAATACAAATGTTTACAAATATATTTTCAATACTATAAGCTGCATTTTCTGAAGTCGTATGAGGAAAATGACTATATTGATGTGAATATTGTAAACTCAAGGTGGCCGCCAGCCGCCAGCCACCAGCCGCCAGCAGCCGTGACATGCGTGGCCCTAATCCCCCGACATGCTCGATTCATATATCGATAACAGCTCGATAACATACAGCACAAGTATACCGTATACGATCATAGCCATTACTGAGCTAACTCTTGCCTCGGCCGCTGTGGCCATGAGCGTGGTATTTTTCAAGAAACGTACTTATTTTTATTAGTATCATTGATGTTGTTGCACAAATGTTTCGTTTGTTATTTGCGAGTAGAACTAAACTGCGGCGCCGCGGCACGGAGCGCGGCGTGCGCAAATGACGTTTACCGTAAAAAATCGCCGGTAATGATTACGAGCATTGAATGTGTGAGAATACCGGTTTCCACTCAGCTTGCGTAATAATATTGTTTAGTTCTGCAGAAGGAATACATATTATACTAAAGTATAAATTATTGTGACTGACTCACAAACAGTAGCTATAAATGTAAGGCCAATTAACTTAAATGACTTACTTGAGATCAATTAGTGAATTAACTACTTTTAAATTAGTTTATGATTTACAACAGGTACTTCATTATGTGCGATGCGACTCATTGTTTTAATTATGTCTGCCATGGCAACCCCCTCGTTCCGATCATTATTTATTTATTTAAATGCAGGTTTACTTATTATCGCTACAATCTTAAAATACACGCTTAATTGCGGTCGTTCACTAGTAGGTAAGGTGAGTCACAAGTTCACAACAAGTAGACGTGACGCGTCATTATGTTTAATTTTATTATTACTAACAATAAGTATTCCGATTTCTAAATCGTAATCAATACGCTGAACTCGTCAGCCTCCTTATTCACGATATCCGAGCTGCAGCTGCGAAATACGGCGCGGCAGCGTGGAATCACCTCCTACCGACATTTCAATTTGCCAATTCCTCGATTCTATGAGTCATCTCACTGGATCATGGCTACCGCGCGGCTCAGTGACACTCCTTACTTTTACTAAGAACCGTACACTGATAACATCCACTTGTTTAATTTTCGTAATTGTATTCTATCAATCAAAAATGTAATCGGTTCTAATGTATGCAAAAGGCCAATTAAGTGCCAAAGGTAACTCGAGAAGGCACGTGACGTAAGGACGGGGCGCTTGGCGGGCTTCGCTCAGGCTCGCGGCAGACCGGCATGCGGCACTCATGGCTCACGGCTGGACTATGGACACGTGCACTATTATCAGATCTAGTTTCATAGGTACTGGTTAATCCAGATAGAGACAGCGTGCGTCACGACAATACTTATAAAAGTAGTCGCTGTCTCTCCGAAAGCAGATATTACAACACTATGTTAGTGTCCCAACTAGGTACATATGATACACAGGCATAGAAACTATACATCATTCGAGCTTCATTCATATAGTAGCCTGTGTTCGCCATTTTAGTGAAAAAACACCCGCAATCCACACACGTACCTAGGCTACTATTATTTCATCTCTGATACTGCTAGATCGCCTTACTTGAAATAATAATGTTAATTTATTAAATACTCATGATTAAACCAAACTCTATCTATTATTTATGAATTTTATTTCTTTTCATGTTAATGACCTGAGAGCGAAAAAGTTGGCCAGTCAAAGCCATTCGGGAATTGCTTTTTTGGCATTTAGCACTGAAACACTTAACGACTGATTTATAGCAGGAGGTAGAGTAGTAGGTACAAGCTTATCACCACAGTCCATCGGTTAGCCAAGTGCCTTAAAGTAGATACTTGGCACTTGGGTAATAATTATGTCATACTGATGGTGGTGTTCCGTGGTGAATATATTGATTGAATGGTAGCGCTCGTCAAACTAATTGTGGTGATGTGTGTGTGTGTGTGTGTGTTGCAGGCGGGGAGCTGTTCTCGCAGCGGTTCGAGGGGTACACGCTGCACGTGACGGCGCTGTTCGAGCAGGTGGTGGTGTCGTGGGCGCGGCCGGGCGCGGCGCCGCGCGAGGTGGCGCTGCCCGCCGCCACGCTCGACAACCGCTGGCACTGGGTGGCCCTGCGCTACCGGCCCAACCCGCCCTCCGTGCTCCTCGAGGTCGATAAGGACACGCAGGTACTGCATACACTGCCCACTGCCTACCTGCTGCCCTTGTGGGGTTATCACCTGCTGCGGTGGACATAATATCTTAAGAAAACATGTTTTAAAAGACTAGACTCTTGAACTTAACCAACTCAACGGCTAGACACTAGTTTTTTGTTGTATCTCAGTAATAAAACGAAGAGTTAAAAAGTCTTCAAACTTGGAAATACCAAAAATTCAATTACCTAGCTTAAGGATTCGATTGCCTATTTGCGTAATATTTAGTTTTTAAACACTTGAATTTATTGTTGTTAACGGTTTTTGTCCATTATTTATCTTTTCTATCCCAAAGTAGATCGGCTACTTTGGAGGCAAATAGCGCGAAAGGTCAATCCAATCACCGGAGTAGCCTTGACAGAGTCTAAATCGGCTTATGTCGCTCTCATGTCTGCTTGCTTGTTTGGTTCACCGCCTTCACCGGCGATGACATTGTATCGCACGTCACGTTGCTGATGTCGCTATTGTAATCGCCAAGTCTAGATAGGTAATACCTATTTAGGAATTTACTTTATTATGATGCGATGTCTTATAGATGACAGTTATTTATTGCAACGTGAGGTTCCATCATCACTGTACATTAGTATTCTTGTACAGTACATTTGTAACAATACTTGTTACTTTGTACCTGTGTAAACTGTAGTCTTGTTTCTTATATGTCCGTACGGGACTACGCCGCAGTGCGGCACTAATGTCAGCTGTAGGCTGTACTCGTACAACGTGTCGCAGGTGATATCGAACGTGACGTGGAACCCGGAGCTGCTGGCGCCGGGCGCGCTGGAGGCGGAGGGCGCGGTGGTGCTGGTGGGCAACCTGTTCAGCGGCTGCGTGCACGAGGGCCCGCAGCTCGAGTTCCACGCCGCCACCGCGCAGCACAGCAACGTGCGCTTCGGCGCCTGCCCCCTCACCACCGACGAGTGTATGTACACACTACACACTCGCTGCTATCCAAAACTTAACTTAGCGATGACTCGTTCAGTGACGAGACTACTATGTTGGAGTGTAAGCATGATATCGTTTCCGTTACAGGCAAGGACAGAAAGGACGTCCTGAGGATCCCGCCGAAAGATCACTGCTACAACGAACCTTGCCTGAGACACGGAACTTGCATATCGCGACATGACAAGTCAGTACACAGTTCATATTCTCTACTCTGAATCATAAACAAAAAATACTATAATATCATTATTATTATAATGGTGGGCAATCGAACGGAATTCCCATTGGCATGGTTATAAGAAACATCATTAAATAAATAAAATAAAAAAACTTGAGAGGTGTCAAGGGACACCCGGATGGAACGAAGTTCCTTGCAGTAAGTACTAGGATAGCAAAAACATGCAAGCGAGTGTGCCAAAACAAATCTGGGGTATTAAATTTCTCATCGGCTTTGTTCACCTAGTAGCGGCGCTACGAGGTGAACAAAGCCGATGAGAAATTTAATATCCCAGATTTGTTTTGGCACACTTGCTGCATGTTTTTGCTATCCTAGTACTTACTGCAAGAAACGAAAATATCTGGCTTGCTTTCTATAAGAGAGAGAGAGAGACAGACAGAGAAACATGCGCAAGCCGCACGACATGTAACGACTAATGACGGCAAAAAGTGTCGTTACAACTTTTCGTTACCAAATTTTCCGCCTAGCCCCCTTTCGCAACGCGCGATAAGGAACTTCGTTCCAAAAACCCATCAATCCCACATCTGCAAATAATTCAAGGTCCAAGTGGGCATGGTAACCATGTGTGTGTGACCGTAATGTAATGTGGGTGTTGTGGCCAGGTACGAGTGCCACTGCTCGGCGCGCTACACGGGCAACAACTGCGAGGTGGACGCGGGCGACCCGTGCGTGTCGGGCCCCTGCCAGCACGGCGCGCGCTGCTTGGAGGACGCGCGCGGCGACTACACCTGCCTCTGCACCCAGCACTACCACGGTATAACTATATCTACCAAAACATTATACGTCCTTTACTATATTATTAGGAGGCCAGTTATAGGTATTGTAGAAACCCGATTCGACCCGACCGACGGACATTATAACCACGGAGGTAGGTTAGGTACTATTACTAAGAATAAGTAAAGACTTTGTGCAGGTAAACTTTCTCATTTATTTCTGGCACTGGGCCGAATACTTATATAATTTACAAAGAATCTCAACAGCGTGATTCACAATATAAATTTGTAGCGACATCTATTATTATTTGTAAGAATAATATTTTATGTTCTATTTACAAATTATTCTTTATTATGTATTTAAATTCAAATCACATTTGACATCAAAAAGATTTCTACATACTGCCAGCCAAAAGGCAAAGTTGAAATTTGCCTTTTTCTAGCAAAAAACATAATATTAACAATTGGATACATTGAAAATTAAATTATTAATTGAATATTTAAAACTAAATAAAAAGTACCACAAAAACAGCAATCAATTGAACAAAATAACAACTTAAGTTTTAAATTAAATACAATTCATATTCTTATTTATCTACTGGTAAAATTACAGATATTTTGTCGTTTCCAGGATGAGTATCAATAATTCGACCATACAACCACTGACACGGAGATAAGTTATCCTCTTTTATAACTACCTACTACATCTCCAATGGCAGGTTGAAAATTATGGTTTGTCCATTTGTACCGATATAGAAGTCTATCTTTATTTAGTTTATTTTCTAAAGACTTCAACCTTTTTTCTGATATTATCCTGGAATCTGTCACTTCAGGAGTCCCATTCCTGAAAGGAAGACGTACAATACATCTGCTATTGTTATCCCTTCGCATCGTCTCAACAAAGTGTTTTTCGCATCTGTTTTCTTCCTCCGTAAACAACTTTTCTTTGTTGTGTTGTATGTCAGATTCTAATCTTTTTGAAATTTCATTACTTACTGCACGGCAATGCATCGCTTGGATCTGTGAAGAGGAATCGGCTATTGAATTTACCACTCCTGACAATATCCATCCAAGACTGGTGGCTTGTGCTACCAGTGTACCACCTGGACTTTTCTTTACTCCCTCTTGAAGTATCTGACTATAGACTTCTGCGCCCAGCAGAAGGTCAATATGATTGGGTGTAAAGAAGTCTGGATCAGCCAACACCAAATTATTAATTTCTTCCCATTTTAGTGTTTCTACTTTTCTTGTTGGAAGAAAAGAGGTTATGTTTTTGATTACATATGCCTTCACCGGTATGACTACGTTAGCATCAGTCCGGGACATTATATTGAAGTGTACAATTGCCTTCGATACAATATTCTTGTTTCCTCCCAGGCCAGTTACTGTATTCCTTGCTGACATCTTCCTCAATCCTAAGTACTGAACTGTTGATTCAGTAATGAAGGAAGACTGCGACCCTTGATCGAGCAGTGCCCGAAGATCATACCTTTCTCCATTTCGGGACATGGCCTTCACAAGCGCAGTGGCGAGTAAGACCTGTTGTTTTACCTTGTCCGTAGAAAAACAGGAGACCAATTGCGTTGAGTTAGATGTGCTTGCTTCTGAAGCAGTTACAGTACATCCACTGGTTTCATTATTAGCTTCATCAGAATTATAACTGTCATTGGAATGTAGTAGTACATGATGCCTACGATTGCATTTGCGACATTTCAACTGAGACCTACAATTTTTTGCCGAATGATTGTTACCCATACAATTGAAACAAATATTATTTTGTAACGCAAAGTTGCGACGCAAGTCAATTGGTAAGTTACAAAAATCTTTACACAAAGACAATTTGTGATTAGATTTGCAGTATGGACAAACGACATCAATGATACTTTTGGCATGCAAAGATTTAAATGGTTGATTGTATTTCAAAGCTGGTTTGTTATCTAAAAATTCAATAGCCCGAAATCGATTAGTCAAAAATTCTTTGAAATCATTGTATGTAGGCAAATCATTGTTAGGTTTTGTTACATGAAATTCCCATTGACGTCTAGTCTCTGCATCCAATTTTAATGTCAGGATGTGTATTATCATAATATCCCAACTGGTTGTATCAATACCTATATTGTTCAGTGAAGCCAAACAGTCATTGGTTGTATTAATGAGTTCCTTTAACCCATTTGCAGATTCAGACAACAAATTCTTTTGACTAAGCAACCGTTTTAAAACATGATGAGAAACATATCTTTTATTATTGTAACGTTCAGTCAACAATTCCCAACATCGGTCAAAATTAGATTCCTCTATAGTAATATGTCTGATTAGTTGTTCGGCTTCACCAACCAATGAACATTTAAGATAATGCAATTTTTGTACATTACTCAACGTATTATTTTTTTTTATAAGTGAACAAAATAAATCCTGAAATGAAGACCATTCGGAATAGTTCCCAGAAAAAGTTGGAATATTAATTTTAGGCAATTTTACGTGATTCTGACTCGTGCTAATAATATTCGTTGACTTAGTTTGTTCACTTTGTGTGTTAGACAACATAAAATATTTTTGCTTTAAGTCACTTTTATATTCTATGAACATATCTTCAGTTTTATCATATATTTCATCTTTATTGTAATTTGAAACTTTTAAATCTTTTGCAGAATATTTGGAGATTAATTCATTATGTCCTTCTGTGAACTTTAACCACAATGCATCAAGAATTTCTAATCTCCCTTCAAGGTATTCCTTGGTAATTCTATCTGTTGGAGATTTTTTAAAAGTAGTATGAGTTCTGTATATTCTTGATAGCAAATCTAGTTGTAAATTAATTAAAGCCTCCATTCTGATCAAAAAATTTTAAAGTTCAAAAAATGTAAACAAAATTTTAAAAAGTTATTCTAAGTTCAAATTGCAAAGATAAAATTCAAAATAGGAAGAAGTTCCCAAACATGAAAAATGACAGTTAAAAATTCAAAAATTCAAATTAAAAGTTAAAGTTTATGCAAGATAAAATTCAAAATAGGAAGAAGTTCCCAAACACGAACAATGACAGTTTAAAATTTCAAAAATTAAAAGTTCAAGTTCCACGTTCAAAATTGTTATTCAATGGAGAAATTACTCACTGATACACTGCACTTCACCTTGTGACATGACATTTATGTCACACCCCTTCCGTGGCTTTACGTTGCGGCACCTCTGCAACGTGTGGTCGGCAACTCTCCTGGTTGTTTATCCGTACCACTACCCGCGTCCGTCAGATCGGCGGTCTGACAGTTTCCTCCACATTCATTCACTTTGGTGACAACACTTTGGAGACAACACTCGCGTGGTACTCCACTCGCGTGACACTGCACTCGCGTGACACTGCACTCGCGTGACACTGCACTCGCGTGACACTGCACTCGCGTGACACTGCACTCGCGTGACACTTCACTCGCGTGACAAGGACTCTGCCGTAGACTCCGGTTGATCGACCGAGTCCCAAAAAAACAGGTAGGTATTCCCCTATCCGGCTCGAAGGACCATGTAAAAACCCGATTCGACCCGACCGACGGACATTATAACCACGGAGGTAGGTTAGGTACTATTACTAAGAATAAGTAAAGACTTTGTGCAGGTAAACTTTCTCATTTATTTCTGGCACTGGGCCGAATACTTATATAATTTACAAAGAATCTCAACAGCGTGATTCACAATATAAATTTGTAGCGACATCTATTATTATTTGTAAGAATAATATTTTATGTTCTATTTACAAATTATTCTTTATTATGTATTTAAATTCAAATCACATTTGACATCAAAAAGATTTCTACAGGTATTGCTTAAACCATATCGACAATTTTATCACAACATAGTTGAATTTATTAGACTTAATTGAAATCATTACAAGATTTTATGAAATTTATTATTATTGACTACAAGAGTTTATAAGCAGTTCTGATCGATACGTTGCAGGTACGCACTGCGAGCTGGAGGTGTCGCTGGACCCGATGTGCGTGGCGGGCCCGTGCCGGAACAACGGCAGCTGCAGCGTGCCGCCCGGCGCCGACACCTACGTGTGCGACTGTCCGCCCGGTGCGTAGTAGTAGTGCGTCCGCCGCTCGGCCCGGCCGACGACGATCTCCATCTAACGATCGTTTCCCGTCGACAGGCTACGAGGGACAGAACTGCGAGGTCGACGTGAACGATTGCGCGGGCGTGGTGGCCGCCTGCCTCAACGGGGGCCGCTGCGTGGACGCCGTCAACAACTACACCTGCGACTGCACCGGCACAGGTCGGTACCGGGCGCCTCGTGGGAGACAGTCGCTAAGCATTATTATATTAACATAATATAACAAAATACTAAATTAACATTGACTGGGTGCATCAGAGTGAGAGGCGAGATAAGCATAATTATGTAATGAGTAGTTCTGTTGCGTCGGCGCAGGGTACACGGGCGCGCGGTGCGAGACGAACGTGAACGAGTGCGAGGAGGAGCGCGGCGTGTGCGGGCACGGCGTGTGCTACGACACGTACGGCGGGTTCGTGTGCGCCTGCCAGCCCGGCTACACCGGCGAGCGCTGCCACAAGGTACGAGAGGTGTTGCACGCACCCAATGTTGAGAGGCAATGGTACTCGTGACGGACCTCGGGATGAATCATGAGCTTGAAAGATGCAATACTTCAACAAAAGATGAAATATCAATAGTTCGCACTAAGGGTTGGAGACCAAATCTACGACTGTTACACGAAATTAAATACTACAATGAGTAATATATCGGCAATATTTACCGATACGTAAAACTTATAAACTAGTAAGTTCTAATAAATTGTTCAATGAGGATCAGTAAAGTTATAGAAAATTCTATAGAACTAGTATCCACGCGATTCTTTATGGCATATGAATGATATATCTTTTTGAATCATCCAAATCGGACCATTACTTACGAAGATATTAAGTAATAAACATTGCCGTTCCGGCCGCTAAAATTCAAACTACGCGGGCGCGTGTGACGTCACGATATCGGTCGCCGCCAGTTAGCCGCTGGCAGCGATACGGCGCGCAATGTTTTGTTTGGATAATTGTGACTTTGAAACAAATTAAGTGTCCCATTTGTGCCTAATTCACCTTTTAACTATGTATCAGTATTGTATATTGCTTAAACGTTCAAACACTTCTATGAAAACGCCAAAAAAAACTATTTTTTAACGTGCCGAAAAACTCAAAACTTCGTAGAAAATGGTATTCCGTTGTAAAAAGACAATATATGATTTATCTTCAATAGTAACTGAGCTGGGAACCATCTCTTTAACTTATATAAATTTCGTAGTTGTATCTATATAGCCAGCTGTGGTTGGGCTCCGTAACATTTTTTTTCAGTGGCAGATGGCTCCTCGCTGCGTCTATGGAGCCACATCAAAAATGCTACGCTATGTTTGCAGCCTCCCTTTTGAGCAGCACAGTCATGGAAATCCACCTTCTCTACCGTTCAGTAGCAATACGCTTTACTTTTTAGGGTTCCGAAGTAAAATCGGAAGTATCGGAACCCTTGTAGTTTCGTCATGTCCGTCCGTCCGTCTGTAATTTTGCATGGATATACATATGTACACATGTACACAGCTTAGAAGTTAGACCTAAAGATTCCTAATAAGTACCTACCTACCAACAGTCAGCCTCAGAAACAGCTTAACATTATAGTACTTTATAATAGTAACTGTTTCGACGGTTTCCGAACAACATTATGACAAATTCAAGAAATATGTAACAAGGTACTAAAATGTTAAGCTACTTCTGATGATAACCGTACATGTAGATAAATAAACAGCATATAATTATATATATATATATATATATATATATATATATTATATATATACTATATATATATATAATTTCTAATATCATTTTTTTCTAAACTGAATAGTTTGCGTGAGAGACACTTCCAAAGTGGTAAAATGTGTGTCCCCCCTGTAACTTCTAAACTTTAAAAAAATGTATAATGTACATTACCATGCAAACTTCTACCGAAAATTGGTTTGAACGAGATCTAGTAAGTAGTTTTTTTAATACGTCATAAATCGTAAACCGCAAATTACCTTTATGTTACTTGCTGCTACGGAACCCTTCATGGGCGAGTCCGACTCGCACTTGGCCGCTTTTATTTCCCTCTCACTCATCGTTACAAATCATCCTTTGAGTAGTAGTAGGGGCTCGACCAAAATTAGCACTATAAAGGCAAATATTTCGCAAACGCACCCCTAAATCCAAACATGGTCCTAGAAGACCCATAATATTTTTCGAAGACCTTTTCAACGATATCCCACACTACGGGGTACGCGACGAATAAAAAATTTCATCCTCACACCTGTAGGGGAGGTACCCTGAACAAAAGTTTTTCAGTATTTTATTCCACGATTCTGGAGTTTTAATAAATGTGTACATATGTATATCCATGCAAAATTACAGACGGACGGACGGACATGACGAAATTACAAGGGTTCCGATACTTCCGATTTTACTTCGGAACCCTAAAAAGTAAAGCGTATTGCTGCTGAACGGTAGAGAAAGTGGATTTCCATGACTGTGCTGCTCAAAAGGGAGGCTGCAAACATAGCGTAGCATTTTTGATGTGGCTCCATAGACGCAGCGAGGAGCCATCTGCCACTGAAAAAAAATGTTACGGAGCCCAACCACAGCTGGCTATATAGATACAACTACGAAATTTATATAAGTTAAAGATATAGTTCCCAGCTCAGTTACTATTGAAGATAAATCATATATTGTCTTTTACAACGGAATACCATTTTCTACGGAGTTTTGAGTTTTTCGACACGTTAAAAAATAGTTTTTTTTGGCGTTTTCATAGAAGTGTTTGAACGTTTAAGCACTATACAATACTGATACATAGTTAAAAAGTGAATTAGGCACAAATGGGACACTTAATTTGTTTCAAAGTCACAATTATCCAAACAAAACATTGCGCGCCGTATCGCTGCCAGCGGCTAACTGGCGGCGACCGATATCGTGACGTCACAGCCACGCAGTGAACTTTGTAAGTAATTTGGTCATAACTTCGTCAATTTTTGTCGTAGAACAAAAATTTTTTCACTGTATGTTAAGGATTTCTTAGATCTATAAATCTGCATTCTCAACTAAAAACGTTACGGATCCTCATTGTTTAATGAACAAGTAATAGGGTTCATTAGATTTATCACAGTGTCGTTCCGTTCCCAGATGTCAGCGTGCGCGTCGGGTCCGTGCGGCGCGGGAGGCGCGTGCGTAGAGGAGGACGGCGGCGCCGGCTTCCGCTGCGTGTGCGCGCGCGGCCTGGTGCCGCCGCTGTGCGCGCCGCCCGCCGCGCCGCCCGCGCCGCCCGCCGCGCCGCACGCGCCCGCCGCGCCGCCGCCCGCCGCGCCCGCAGCGCCCCACGCGCCCGCCTGCGACCTGCCCTGCCCGCCGCACTCACACTGCAGTATGTTGCGGAATTTTTCAATCAATAGTTTCCGCGATAAGTTTTTAGTTTCATGTGCGATACACGCTGCTGTGATGTCATTGTACAACACGAATCCACAGAATCGTCTGTTGTGCCGAAATGTTTTAGAACAATTACTAATCTGAAAAATAGTTTTTATGGTTCCGTCTTCGGAGTAAGAGTGGCGCGTTACAATATGACGTCATGTGAGTAAAAATGATGATAACTTTGCTCGATGTAACTGAAACTAAAACATGGTTTTCTAGACATTAAGTTTGAAGTGATTTAAAGAAATCTACTGACATTCCTGATCGTCGCCAGGTGTCCCCGCGGTGGCGACCGGCGTGCTGGTCTCCAAGCAGGTCCTGTGCGTCTGTGACATCGGATATTACGGTAACAGCGTTTACAAACAATTATATCACCATAATAGATCCACTTACTGATCATTAATGTCTGAAAGTTATTATAAAGGCTCGAATGCAACTTAGTGAGTGTAATGTAGGATAGAGATAAAGTATAGGCAGTAAAGGCGTAGGCGAACAGAGCGTGGCAGGGGGACAGCTGGACTACAGTACGCCTGTTGTCCTAATGTTTAACGTGTGTTGGTGTGCAGGGGCGCCGGGGCTGGCGCCCAACTGCTCGACGGCGGAGGCGGCGTGCGAGGCGGGCGTGTGCCTCAACGGCGCCACCTGCGTGCGCACCGCCAACCATTTCAACTGCACCTGCGCGCCTGGCTACAAGGGTGAGTCCTGACATGGCACAGCAATAATATGACGCATCGTAGTATCGTCTCAGGCAACAAAATTATGCTGCTCTGGAATCTCCTCCCAGCCGGTCCGTTAGGTCTATAGTGTAACAAGTCAACCTGCTCGAAGGACCAAAGAAGAATTGTTTTAAATGTAATGCTGCAGATAATGGTATATTTCCAGAACGTTAAAGTGAAGTGACCTTGGACGTTTGTATCCGTAGCACGCTGCGGGCGGCGAGCGGCCGGCGGCGCGCGCCCCCAGTAGCTGGCCGCCGCCATCATCTTTAGTTTGTTTATTTTTGTTGGAGAGAAAGAGAGAGAGATCCGACTATGCTCACTGCAGGTACTAGTCGTATAGTCCGTGTAGCCGCGGCATGCGGCCGCCGCTACCGCCTCCTAGTGCCTGATCATCCTTGTCTTGTTAGCGTGTAGCCGTACTAGCCGTGCGGTGGGAATGTGTCCTGTGAGTTCACTTTTTGTTAGCTGCGAGCTGTCACGCACGAGTAACATCTCTGGCGTGACTATTGAATGCCTGTAACGTGTTTCGAGTGCTTCTAATTTCATTCGTAGAAGATAGCAGATAATTATTTTTATCGTTGGTATGGTTATTAACGGGAAGGCCACAGCTCCACGCACTGTGTGTATGTAACTGTGGTCCCGCCGCCGCGCCGCCGCGCCGCCGCGCCGCCGCGCCGCGCGGTGCTGGCGTCCGTCGCTTGCCGCGGTCTTGTGCTTGCTGCATGCGTTATCAGATGTTGTCTGTTGTGTTCCCCAGCATAATTGAACCTTCCACAAAACATATTATCCCACGTCCTATTTACTATAAACGTGTTACTTGTTTTCTAGTGTTTGTTTTGAATGTATTGTTTATTTTTGTAAGTTTTTTTACCGAAGCTTCTCAGCCTCGGTCTCGGTGTTACTCGTGTTCAACTTAGTAGCCTTTTGTAGCTGGGTTCATGTAATGAACTTCTATTTCTTATTTTTTAAAATTATTTGTGACAAAACTTTTAAAAGATGAAAATGGTAAAGGACAATGCCCATTTTACTATGGGGTTTGGGCCCACCCAAAAAGTTGTTATGTCCCAATGATTTTTATTTTATTTTGTAGCTTAATAATTATCTTTTTAAAATATCCAAACCATTTCCATTTATTCACCCAGGTTTAAAAGAAATCCTATTTTTTGTGTCCCTAAATTGAGCATATGCCTAAATGTGGTTTAAATTAATCTGTATTAGAGTAGTGGTTGGAGAGCCTGGCCTTCTGTTTAGGATCACTAGTTTGAGCCCTGGCGTTATAGAAAATTAAATATCACTTGATTTAATGGAAATAGGAAACCTACTGAGTTCAGTACTATACCGGAGTTTCGACAATGTATCGACATCGTAATTGATTTTTATTATTTGTTCGAAATATTGTGTGTACTCGAATAATCTGTTACCTGGCAACATTGAAGCTCTGTTTGGTTCTGAGGTTTCATAGGCGGATATTTTAGATTCAGTAAAATAATTTTTTATTAAATGTTTCAATGCTAGGGTGAAGTAAACGCTGATATATAAATAAATAAATGTATAAAAATACAACTTTTTTTATTAAATAAATATAGTTGTGACACGATGCCATAAGGTGGGCCCGTCCATGGGCAATATCCTTTCTCATAAACTTTATACTAACAATCATGAGTATGAATTTATATAAATAAAAAGCATGCTATCTACGTGTACGTGTGTGTGTGCAGGCGGGTACTGCGAGCTGGGCCCCGCGGGCAAGGCGCTGTCGGAGCTGAAGGCGGAGCGCTGCGCGGCCGGCCCGTGCGCGCACGCCGCCGCCTGCCGCGACCTCGTCAGTATCCCACCACTGTTGCGTTCCCAGATCCCAGAGGTCGAGCCGCCTGCTCGCCGCCTACTTAGATATACGGCGATAGTGAGTGGTCAGCGTCGCCCATGGCACTAGAAACATTAGGTGTGCATTGCCGTCAAGACAGTACAGAGAAGAATAAACTAGAGAATGAACTAGCTTTCAAGCCTCCAGCCAGAGTGCGATGAATCTTAAAGTTTGACTCAAGAGGGTGATAGTATTTAATATTATAATATGAATGCTTTTTATATGTCGAGGTAAACAAGACGTGTGACGTGTGTGGTGCAGGCGGGCGGGTTCCGGTGCGAGTGCGAGGCGGGCTGGGGCGGCGCGCGCTGCGACGTGCCCGAGGCCGCGGCCGAGCCCGAGCCGGCCGACTGCCGCGCCGCGCCGTGCCCCGCGCGCCAGGAGTGCGTGGAGGCGGGCGGCGCGTGGCGCTGCGCGGCGGCGGCGGCGGACAGCGCGTGCGCGTCCTCCCCGTGCCACAACGGCACGTGCCTCACGCTGGACTCCGGCCTCACGCGCTGCCAGTGCCCCGCCGGCACCAGCGGTCAGTACAGGTTGTGTGTTGTCCATCAGTCCATGGCACCGACGACAAAAGGAATACCGGTGTGGGGCTACGAGTGTGTAGCATTATTATAGGTATATTACCGAGCGTGATCCAATACAAGTTTACGTGACTAATACTCACTTAGCACGAGATAACCACGGTAAGTTAGGGGTAAGTAAACACGTGAATAAAAGCAAGTAAACGTTCCAGAACTCGTATACATTTTAGAATTCTGACACTAAACGCAGTTCTAGTCTATACCATCCTTACTCTTAGACCAGTGCCGATAGCTTTAAAAACGGTAAAAAGTGAAAAAAAAATATATAGTAGGATGAAACCCATTGCAAAAGAAAAAGAATATAACAAAAATTAAAGGAAAAATAATTTACGGGCCATATGAAGTCGAGAAGTGGGGGGAGTGGGGGTTTAAGGGTAAAAAACGGTTTATCTCAATTTCTAGCAAAACTACAAGTCCTATGGAAAAAAAATAAATGGCAAAGTTGTAGATAATAAAAAGATCTAACACTTCTGTATTTATACTTTTTTACATAACCTCAAAATTTGTGAAAAATTCAAATAACCAAATTTTTAGTTTTTTATTTCTGTTTTACAAAAAAAAAATTTTCACGAAATTTGGTGAAAACTTACCTTTGTATGTCCCAAACATACTGTAATTTTTTTGATTTAAAATATTTCTTTTTTCACCTTATTTTGACTTTATATCGAAAAAGCACCCTAATTTTTAATCAGAAATTCTCACGTCAAAATATCTGCTTTTTTAAAAAGTCGATGGGCTTTTTGTTCCTTGAAATCTCTACTTTCCGATGGTATACAAAAAAAATAAAAACTACTATGGTAAATTTTCTCACAAACTGAAATATTTTTTGTTATATTCTCTTCCTTTTGCAATGGGTTTCATCCTACTATTATTTTTTAGGTTTCAAAAATTATCGGCACTGGTCTATCTGTCCAGTCTTCTGATACACCCAAAAGTCGCGTCAAAACGTGATTTCTAGAAGCTATGGCTAGCCAGGCAGTTATACAATAATGTTGTGATATTTGGTCCGAAAGTAGGATTTTTATACTTCAAGTAAACAGATCGAGTATTGATAAAGAATCGCGATTTAATTCCTAGAAAAAAAAAAGCGGCCAAGTGCGAGTCGGACTCGCCCATGAAGGGTTCCGTAGCAGCAAGTATCATAATATAAAAGTTCTTGTAGTTCGCTTTAACTTTGATCGATGTTTTTTGCGGTTTACGGTTTATGACGTATTAAAAAAAAACTACTTACTAGATCTCGTTCAAATCAATTTTCGTTGGAAGTTTGCATGGTAATGTATATCATATATTTTTTTTAGTTTTATCATTCTCTTATTTTAGAAGTTACAGGGGGGGGGCACAGATTTTACCACTTTGAAAGTGTCTCTCGCGCAAACTATTCAATTTAGAAAAAAATGATATTAGAAACCTCAATATCATTTTTGAAGACCTATCCATAGATACCCCACCCCACACGTATGGGTTTGACGAAAAAAAAATTTTGAGTTTCAGTTCTATTTTTGTCATTTTTTGTGTGAAAATCTTAACGCGGTTTTCAGAATACATCTACTTACCAAGTTTCAACAGTATAGTTCTTATAGTTTCGGAGAAAAGTGGTTGTGACATACGGACGGACAGACAGACAGACAGACAGACAGACATGACGAATTTATAAGGGTTCCGTTTTTTTGCCATTTGGCTACGGAACCCTAAAAAAGTAAACCACGTGGGTTAACAGGTCACATGTAAAGGACTTGAAATGCGACTTGTATATTCCTCGGACACCGAGCATAGCAATAATGGAGAACTTTACGTAATTATTGAACCTGTTCAATGCGGTTCATAATATAACACCTTGTCGCCGATGTCCATGGGCGACGATAGCCACTTAACACCAGGTAAATCATTAGCTAGTTTTCCGGCTATTTCCAAAAAAGGTACTTAAAAAAGAATACACGGAATAGTGACTTGCAATACATGTTATTTAAAAATGTTTACATATTAGTCCTTATCTTCTGTATAAATTTTACCTAATCTATAAGCTGGAGTGTCCCGCACTCTCTTTCCCTTCATATTGACACCATATGGCAGTAGCGAGGGGTGTCGGCGGTGGATTCCCCTGCCCTCGGGCGTCCAGGCTGTCACCTTGCACGTGGTGTCCTTCTTGGCGGTCACCGATATCCATGCAATGGAGGACAGGACAATGTCCCCGCAGCATATTTTAGGACCTTCTCCAGTAAATTCTAGCAAATCCTCTTTTTGTTTCAACCCTGGCCAGTTATTCAGTCTCTCCATTCCACCTGTAGGTACTGCAAAAAGTTCACTACCTAAAAAGTTTTCATACACTTCATCAGCATCTACAGTCTTTGTCACCGTTATAGGTAACTGTTCCGAAGCATAAACTGTAAGACGACTAGGTTCAGAACTGGCCACGACGTCCACCCGGCACAAGCCCGCGATAAACAAAGTTGAGCCTTCATGTAAGTAATAGGTTTGGGGCATCAGTACCGTCTTGGGTATCGTCAACAGGAGCTCCTCAGTGCTGAGCAGTGATAACACTTGGTCGGGAAGAATAACACCAGGTGTATCATAAAACCATTTACTCCGAGCAAACAACTCATGCTTCTCATTTAAAGTCGTCAACTGAGTTCGTTTTTCTGCAATGTTATCAGAGTGTAACACAAATTCGTTAAATGTCCGCTTTATGTTACCAATAAGAGAAGGCGCTTCAGTTAACTTGTGGCCTTTCATCTGCCCCTCTCTTATCTCATTTTCAACTTTCATTACCTTAGCATCTGCTTTGAGCCTTTTCATTCTCTCCCGCAATTTCCATCCTGAAGGTCTGTTAATTGGAAATTTAAGCAGATTCAGGGTGGTTCCTGGCCATCGGCTCACTGTTGCTCGCTTGACAATATCTACTGCGTGCACTTTACAGTAATCAGACTGCAAAAGTGCATTGAACAGTGAACTCTTCCCGACATTGGTGCATCCCACTAGGAAAACGTCTCCCTTGTAGAGCCATTTGTAGAACATGGCAGTGATGAGATCTTCAACTCCATAGCCAGTCTTCGCAGATATGAGGGCCACATGTTTAATGTTTGCTTCACCAAGTCTAGTTTTATTTATTTCCACCATCAGAGACTGCTTGATTCTTTTAAGATAGCCTACACTATCGCCCGGGAGAAGATCCACCTACAAAACCAAGGAAACATTAGAAAGTTTGGTTTGTTAAAAAGTTAATCTATTTAGATTTAATTATTATTATTATTATTTAATTAATAATTAACATACTTTATTTGCAACAATAAATATTGGTCTGTCCTTCCCAATGATGTCCACGATGCCGGGCCACAGGGAGCACGGGAAGTCCAGCAGGTCCACCATGAGCAACACCAGGGACTTTACATATCTGAAAATATTAAAACCAACAGCACATTACAAATATGAAGAAAGTAGGAAAAACATTTCAATAGACAGGATTTTATATTCATTAATTATTTTGTATGGTTGTGTCTGTACTCTGTACCTTATAGATTGCAGCAGCTTCTCGTACTCGGCGGGCTCTACATTGACATCTAAGGCTATGTTGTACTGCTTTAGAAAGTGGCACCGCTGACACTCCGTAGTCTTTAATTCATCATTAGTTCTTCCAATATATATTTCACTTGGCAAATATCCTGGGATTGAAGGTTCACTGCAGTGAAGTAGAGCCCCACAGCCTCCACACGGGACCCTGCTGATCCCTACGTTAGGGTTAGGGGTTCCATAATGCTTCGACCAGCCAAAATCCAACTCCTCAGTATCTAAGTCCTCGGTTAGCTTGGTGTCATCAAAATGTTCATAGTTTTCCATCCAACGTTTGATATTAGTGCGATCAAATTCAGGTTGATCAATGTCAGTATTGATATTGTTATGTTCACTCGAGTTGCTATTTTCTCTTTTGAAATTCTCTTTGTCTGGCTTGTCGGTAGTGTTTATATCGTCCATTGTTACTGGGGTCGTCTTAGCAAACGGGAGCTGGAATGCATGATTTGATTCCGTAACCTCCTCTGACTTCTCCGGCAGTAGTCTATCATGGTCAAGGTAATATCTCAGCGCCACCGGCAACGGCGGCAAACTCTTTTCAGTCAAGGTTGCAGACTGTGCTTGCTTGGCCTTTTTAATTAATTTAACATGAAACCTCATATGTCCCAGATTTAGCCTTTCGTTTTCCAAGTAAGAGTTGAATACAATTTTATGCTTATGTTGGTGATACAGTTGCTGGAAGTCTTTTTTAACGAGGTTTTTATTATCGTTGACTGCGATTTCATCTCCATTTGTAGCAGCGGTGTGATTGAAACAAAGGAAACCACTTCGTTTTGTACGTAACCTCAAAAAGTTTCGTATCAAATAATACATTTTTCAGTAATGTTACACACTCTTTAATCGTACATTTTACCACGTAACATCTTAGTGCTATAGTTTGAATAAATCACAACATAAATATGGTATTTTATAAAACATTTCACGGTAAAACAAAACAAATCAAATGCAGCGTATGTATTGATTTAGTTTTTGTGACTGACAATAACTGACAGTGACAGAAGTGTTGATTGATGGAAACGTTACTAACCTCACGTCAAGTTGACATCATTCCGCTGCACTCAGTCACACTGATCAGTACTGTCAGTCGACAGTCGTAGTGTTGTGCCTTGGTAGTTTTTGTTACGATATTTTATTCGATAGTAACGATAACGATTTACATATGCTGTTACACGTTGCATACGGTATACGGTGTCTTTCTTAAAATGATTTAAGTACCTACTCAATTGAAATTACTGTATTCTTAATTCAGATTCATTTAACTATTATAATTATAATTTACAACATTTGACCTAAAATATGACGTGACACAGAATGCAAAATTACATACACTTTCATTAACACCGGCGGCTTCAAACGATTAAAATCACTTGTGTAAACTGGTGGTGTAATACGATATGTCTAATTTCATTGTACGTTTATGATTTATATGATTTTAATTTACTCCTTCATTTCATGCTTAACGAGTTTTGAAAGAAGACGAATGGATCTTTTACGCCAAATATTATTTTTAATTTTTTTTAACATTCAAGGTAAGGCCGACCTCAATAAAGTAATGAAGTAAAAGGTAAGGTTTAATACCAGCCATTGTTTTCTTCACAGGTAGATTCTGCGAACTAGACATCGATGAATGCGAAATGAGGCCGAAGGTATGCAAGCACGGCGTATGCGTGAATGTTCCTGGCTCATACCAATGCTATTGTAAACCAGGTATACTACGGTTCTTTCTTATATTACTTAACATGCAATTTAGTTCAAACATAATATCAACTTTTTTTTATAAGGATACACCGGCGATAGCTGCGAACAGGACATCGACGAATGTTTATCTTCTCCTTGTAAGAATGGCGGGACCTGCCAAAACTTGGAGAACAACTATGAATGTTCTTGCATGGACGGTTTTGAAGGTGAGCTATTTTAATTATTTAATACTTTTTTTTTGTATTTTACGTGATTTATTAAAAAAGGAAAACTCTTTTTCGGGTTCCGTAGTCAAAACGGAATTGCGTTTGCGAAATATTCAAGAATTATAGAGCCAAGTATCCCCTGCCAATTAGACATGTGATAAAGGTACCCATTTTTTTAGAGTTCCGTACGAAAAAACGAAAAACGGAACCCTTATAGCACACGTGCGTCTGGCTGACCGCCTTCTCCCACTTTGTAGACATGATAAAACATATTATGTACCTTTAGACACATTCCAAATGACAGTTTCTAGCAGTAACACCGTGCCCTACGTGGGCGACTCAACGCGAACGCGATCGCGAAGCGATCCGATGCGAATTCAGTGCGATGCGGCGACTCTGTCCTACGTGCACGCGAATTGTCACTTCACCGCCACTGACATACGCCGCGCCGCTGAAGTTCGCGCGAAAATATCAAACCAACTGATCGCGTTCGCGACAAACCGCGCCGCACCGCAACGCAATTTACGTGCTTTTGGTCACGTAGGACACTTTAATACATCTCGCTTGTTTGTTATTTTTGCTTCGCGCCGCGTCGCTTCGTAGGACAGCGCGTAAACGTATCTGTGCTATGCCGCTGACGAACGGACAGATATACGAAGAAACAATAAGAGTTCTGTTTTGATTATGGAATCTTAAATTGTTACTATTAGATAACACATTGTTGAACACGAATATTTTTTTTTGATTTAAACAATTAATTATGACGGGAGGTGACGTGACACGGTTGCATTAGCTGAGACCCAGAATAGGTCATGGATTTTATTCAACAGCTACAACGCGTTGTAGACCACACTACTGATTTTGATGAAGCCACAACATGCTATATTTTCGCTCAGTCTTCGTTTTTGGTGATTGAGCCTAACTACCTTGTAATTTTATGTATGTTTAACCGAAATCATGAAGTGAAATTGAATATTTATTATTTATTTATATATTTGTATGTACAATATTTGTCAGGCAAGGATTGTTCGATAAACATAAACGAGTGCGCGGCCAACCCGTGCGCGGCGGGCTCCACGTGCGTGGACGGCATCGCCAGCTACGCGTGCGTGTGCCAGCAGGGGCTCACCGGCCCGCGCTGCGAGCAGGACATCGACGACTGCGAGGTATTATGTCGATTAGTGACTTGTCACGATCCATCGCGGACCAATCTACGTAAGTCAGGCCTGCTCGACCATCCTGCGAGCGTTTCGCTATATATATTTTAATGGTATGGTTTCGTATTGGATGTAGTCGGAGCCGTGCCAGCACGGCGGGCGCTGCGCGGACGGGCTGAACAGCTACTCGTGCGACTGCGCGGACACGGGCTACGCGGGCGACGACTGCTCCGTCAACATCGACGAGTGCGAGCCGCGGCCCTGCCAGAACGGCGGCACCTGCTTCGACGACGTCAACAACTACCACTGCAACTGCTACCCCGGCTTCACCGGTGAGCCCTACTCTGTCCTATCGGATTAAATGGAATGTCGAGCGCTCGAGTCAACGTTTGGCGTATACCTTAACGCATCGGTCCGTAACGTTAACGATCGATCGTACCGTGTGATCAGGAAAGAACTGCGAGATCGACATCGACGAGTGCGAGAGCTCGCCGTGCAAGTTCGGCGGCGTGTGCCTGGAGCGCAGCAACCGCAGCCTGTACCACTCGGGCACCGGCGGGCCCGTGCAGGTGGGCCCGCAGCCGCACATGCTGCTGCCCGCCACCTTCTACGGGGAGTTCTCGCTGGAGGCGGCCGGCGGGTTCGAGTGCGTGTGCGTGCTGGGCACGGCGGGCGCGCGCTGCGAGGTCAACGTGGACGAGTGCGCGTCCGCGCCGTGCGGCCACGGCGGCAAGTGCGTGGACGACGTGGGCGGCTTCCACTGCGACTGCGCGCCCGGCTACCAGGGCGAGCGCTGCGAGGACGAGATCGATGAATGCGCCATGTGAGTGCACCGACGGCGTTCACTCTTTTTAGTAGCTTAATTCCAAATATGGCGGTGGGTCATCTCGAAGCAACTTTCACTGCTCGCATCTGAGCGGGGCTGGCGGTTACTTAGGTGAATCAATTTTGATTTCATCAACTGCGGTCAGTCGATTTTAGAAGGAGAGTCGTAGCTAGCCGGGTGGGCTAAATACCTACCCGACCGACATGCAAAATTAGCACTGTGTTGTATTAGCTAGCTGTATCTGTGTGTTATCCCCTGAGTACCGGGGGTGAGTTGATATAACGGTTTCTTACGTATGACGCGCATGAATCACATCTTTGAAGTAGTGCACTTTGACTATAGTATTTGGTGTGGAATAAAACAAAAGTGAATGTGTCCAGTTACAAGCCGTGCTTGAACGGGCGCTGCCAGGACCTGCGCGCCACGTACTTCTGCCACTGCGAGCCGGGCTGGGGCGGCCGCAACTGCTCCGTGGTGCTGGAGGGCTGCCGCGGCGAGCCGTGCCGCAACAACGGCACCTGCCTGCCCTGGCTGCGCGGCGACACCGAGCACCGGTTCAACTGCTCCTGCGCGCCCGGACACTACGGCACCACCTGCGAGAAGGTACGCCCGCGCGCCCCTCCCGCCCCTCCCGCCGCTGCACGCTGTGGTAGGACGTGGGACAGTAGTGATTGATGTGTGTGTGTGTGCGCAGATCACTACCATGTCGCTGGAGAAGAGCAGCTACGCGGAGGTGAACACGACGCGCGAGGAGGGCTACGACGTGTCGTTCCGGTTCAAGACGACGCTGGGCAGCGGGCTGCTGGCCATGGGGCGCGGCCTCACCTACTTCTTCCTGGAGCTGTCGCACGGCCGCCTCAACCTGCACTCCAGCCTGCTCAACAAGTGGGAGGGCGTCTTCATCGGCTCCAACCTCAACGACAGCAAGTGGCAGAAGGTACACACTTTCTCTTACGAGTATACACGACTAAATAAATTTCTACTTATCTCTATTCGTGTTTTGTGCACATTTTTCTTAAGAGATTCTTTTCGTTTTTAAAGTGACTTCAGATTTGTAATAATGTTAATAAAACACCAATATTAGAATGTACATCATAATTTATTATGCTTATTCTTCTTTCATATGTGTGGGAGCTGACATGTCAACTATGTCTTTGTTCAATCTTTATTATTGTCCCCCTACGACCTAGACTCAATAACATGTATTGAAACAGCGTTGAACATAAATGATTACGGTATTGTAATGGTCGCGTGCAGGTTTTCGTGACCATAAACTCGTCGCACCTGGTGCTGGCGGCCAACGAGGAGCAGACCATCTACCCCATCAGCCAGAACGAGGCCAACAACTCGTCCGTCACGTCGTTCCCCGTCACGCGGCTGGGCACGGCCGGCTCCTCGTACGGCAGCTTCACGCACGGGCCCAACTTCTTCGTGGGCTGCTTCCAGGACGTCGTCGTCAACGGGCAGTGGGTGAGTCGCCGCCGTGTTCCTGCCGTGTTCCCGCCCACCGCGGTCGATGCACGTGTCACACGCCAGTCTGATCTGTCGGACGTGTTCCCCAGGTCCTGCCGGAGGACTCTAACACGAGCCTGGCCGAGACGGTGACCGAGGCGGCGGCTGAGGGCGAGGGCGAGACGGCGGCGGGAGCGGAGGGCGAGGGCGGCGCGCGCGTGGAGCTGCGCGGCGTGCTGGCGTCGTGCCCGCGCACGCCGCAGTGCCAGCCCAACCCGTGCCGCTCGGGCGGCGCGTGCGAGGACGCCTGGACCTCGTTCGTGTGCACGTGCCCGCGGCCGCACCTCGGCGACACCTGCCAGTACAGTCAGTATCCACCCTCCCGGTTCTCCTTCTAGTTTCTTCCCCCAGTTGGAACCGGAGACGAGAAGGTTTTAACATGGACATGTTGTCCCCAGACTATACGGCGGCGACGTTCGGGCAGGAGTCGGCCAAGCCGCGCTCCATCGTGACGGTGGCGGTGTCGGAGGCGGCCCGCAGCGCCGTGCACGCCGCGCTCGACATCTCCATGTTCGTGCGCACGCGCAAGCCCACCGGACACATCTTCTACCTGGGCTCGCTGCCGAGGTACCTACCTTTTTTTATGGAAGTAGCCGACAAACAACCTGACATTCCACGCAAGTGACTACTGTCGCCCATGGACATCAACAACACTAAAGTCATCACTTAAGCGTTGCCGGCCAAAAATAAAGTAGGAACTCCTATCCCGGGATCCCACGAGGAAATAATAAATGTGATAAGTCTCAATCAACTATTACAATCAACATTACCAATATAATTCCTTCGAGGGGCCCTCCCACCGGAGGGCCGGATTTAGTCGCCTCCAGCTATACCCATCCGACGTGGCATGGTATTGGAGTTAAGCCTAATGCATACATGCGTAACGGATTTTTTCCGTACGGGACGGGAAAAACGTACGTGCCACGTTCCATACGGGATTCCGCTAGGTAGGCACTATCGTATTTTTTGTGAAACGATGTTTTCAAAACTTCATGACCCGTCCAGTACGGGAAAAAACCCGTTACGTATGCATTTGGCTTTAGTCTTCTAAGCCGCCCCAATGCTGCTGAATCCACAGACGAGAATTCCGTGCTCTTGGAACGCGAGTGTAGGGAGTAATCGCATGGCATGGAGCGTTTAGATACGATCTATGATCGGTGATCGCATCCCGCATGTCACCCGCAGGTACGGGCAGACGGACGAGACGTCGGTGGGCGCGTCGCTGAAGAACGGCGAGCTGCTGGTGCACCTGCGCTTCAACCAGACGCCCGAGGACTACACGGTGGGCGGCACGCGCCTCGACAACGGACACCTGCACCTCATCGAGGTGAGCCGCACGCCGCACCCCTCGCCCCTCGCCCCTCGCCGTCCGAGCTGCTCTAAACGTGTGGTTGTGTTGTAGGTGGTTCGAAACTCGACGTTGGTGCAGGTGAAGCTGAACGGCACCGAGTACTTCCGCAAGTCCATCTCGGCCGCCAAGCAGCTGGATGCTCAGGTGAGTGTCCTAAATGAAGAGTAATAATTCCTGTTCCTAACAGCCGAAAAATATTTATCGTAGAGGGTATAATTTATTTGTTTTGTTTCGTTCATCGTTAAGCAAGCTGCACCAGGGGCAGCGAAACCTCAGACTCACGAATGGATGGAACCGCTTACCCCCTTTTTAGGGTTTCGAGGAAAAATCGGAACCTTTAGTGCGGTACCTCACCGGGATGCCAAGGCGACGTCGCCGGCCACGTATCCAAACAGTTTATATTGAAATGTATGGCGGCTACCTCACTTGCCGACGGTGTGGCAACGTAGCCAATAGCCACAATTCTATATAAACTGTTTGGATACGTGGCCGGCGACGTCGCCTTGGCGTCCCGGTGAGGTACCGCACTTATGGTTTCGTCATGTCCGTCCGTCCTTCCGTCCGTCTGTACGAAGCATAGCGCCTAGACCCTTAGTGCTAGCAAGCTGTAATTTGGCATGGATATACACATTTGTTAAAACTTCAAAATCTTAGAATAAAGTATGTAAAATTTTTTTTCAGGGTACCTTCCCATACGGGTTTGTTAAAACCGTTTTTCAATTCAGCGGCCCATTTACGAAATATTGGGCTTTGAAGTGCCAATTTTACAAGGAAAACTATCACAGCTATGTTAGCATAAGTAGTTAATGAGTAATAGTCGATACACTTACACCTTCCACCTACATTGCGCGCGACCTGACACGCACTTGCCCGGTTTTTTGTATCAAGTCATTTTATGCTTGTTTCTGTGTCTCAGGTACTCTACCTGGGCGGACCTCCGCCGGTGCCGGCGCCGCCGCCGCCGCCCGCCGCCGCGGCGCTGGTGGCGGCGCCCCCGGCCGCGCCCGTGCCGCCCGCCACGCCCGCGCCGCCGCGCGAGCCCAGCGACGCCGACTACTTCAAGGGCGTCATCCAGGACGTGCAGGTATCGTAGAGTGGACGCCGGGAGCGCCTACCTTGGTCATCGGGCCGGTATTAAAGCCACTGTGCGCGCAGGTGTCGAACGGCGTGAACGTGACGGTGGTGGAGTTCTTCCCGCTGCGCGTGCCGGGGCTGGCGCTGCCCGCGCCCTTCGGCGCCGTGTCGCTGGACCCGGCGGGCGTGCTGGCCGGCGTGGTGAGCGACGACGCGTGCGCCTCGCGCCCCTGCCTGCACAACGCCACCTGCGACAACACCTGGAACGACTACACGTTAGCTACATTCCTTCGCTAAACTTTAACATTGTTGGCTAGTGTTTTGCTATGCGCCTCCATCTACAGATGGGAGGCTGGCTAACGGTAATATCAGTCGTCTCAAATTCATTATAAAATTGTTAGTTTTAAAACTGAATACTTCAGCACAATTTTTTACGGCTATACTTCAGCACAATTTTTTACGGCTATACTTCAGCACAATTTTTTACGGCTATACTTCAGCACAATTTTTTCCGACAGTGATGCCTTGAATGAGGATTTATTTTAGTAAGTTCCAACAGTAATGTTTTATTAAATCGTAGGAAATATAACTGTAGGAGCAAGATTACAAATGTGCGTGTAGTGGCTCATGTACGAGTAATAGTTACGTGAAGCTCACCCGGCCGTAGGCTGGATTTAATAAGTACCGGCAGCGCTAGTGCGTGCGTGTGACGTGTGTGCGTGTGCGTGTTGCAGCTGCACGTGTCCGCGCGGGTACAAGGGCAAGCAGTGCGCCGAGGTGGAGTTCTGCCAGCTGCAGGGCTGCCCGCTCAACTCGCAGTGCCGCAACCTGGACCGCGGGTCAGTACACCCGTCACATCGCACACATGTACTACTACATTCGTATGCTACTTCTCTCTCAGCTCATACAATCTCATCTACTAATTATTGGGTGTTGGGACGTTTGTTAAATGTAATGGCTTTACGTCAAACGGTCAAGACGAAATGCTTCGCTCGTAAGCGTTGTGGACTGCTCTACAGTTCTACCTCTCAGGTACTACACCGTGCCTCCCGGGACCCGAGCTACACGCTGGCGACTCTGTGCTTCGACCGTCAGTTGAGAGAATTCAATTAAATTATTTTATCATAGCTTTATGAACTATGTAACCCGATCTAAGTGTACGATATAGAGCGAGAGTGAGTGACAGAAGAAACTACAAAATGTGTGTGTATAATGTGCGGATGTCCGTGCGGCCCGGCAGGTACGAGTGCGTGTCGAACGCGACGTTCGACGGCAGCAACACGTCGCTGGGCTACCGGCTGCGCGTGCCGCTGGCGGGCGACGAGCGCCCCGACCCGCCCGACCATCTCACCATCACCTACAGGTACACTATATACTGTTGATGGCATGGACAGGCAGCTCCAGCCCCGCCAGTCAACTTGTCAAATGTCGATGTAATGTCTGCTTATGTTACTTACATAAAAATATGACCGCATCACAGAAATATTTATAGTTGAATTTAGCCGGCGTGATGGATGACAAGTGTCACACACTTTACTGGCTAATATTATGAAGAACCACCTGTAATGTGTTGTCGGCAGGAGCAAGGTGGGCGGCACCCTGCTGCACGCGCAGAGCGCGGACGGCGGCGAGTGGTTCAGCGTGGGCGTGTTCCGCGGGCAGGTGGGCGTGCAGTGGCGGCTGGGCGGCGCGCTGCCCGCCGCGCGCCGCATGCGCGCGCGCCGCCCCGCGCCCGCCACGCACTGGGTCACGCTGCGCCTCTACGTCGCCGCCGGACACATCCGCGGTACCCAACACCACCAATACCACCATACACTACCTTATACTACTATACTATACCAACAGGAACACTTCGAGTACTTTATGACTCCATTGATGTCTAACTTGGCCAATTTACATAATTATAAATTATATAATTATAATTTATTGTATAATTTTATGGATAATATGGCAGGGGCGATCACGGACATGGAGGGTAACGAGGAGACGGGGCTGTCGGAGGCGCTGGACACGGCGGCCTGGCAGCGGCTCATGACGGACGGGCTCATCACGCTGGGCGCCGCGCACCGCATGCCGCCCCCTACCACCACCGCCACCGCCACGGTCTGTGTCGCCTTCCTTCCACATACTGATCTACTTGAGCTAGAGCTCACATGCAATCAGTAAACAGAGTGTGTAACCGGTGTGTGTGTGTGTGTGTGTGTGCAGCCGGAGAACGCGACGGAGCCGGGGGTGATCGAGTACACGGAGGGCGACGAGTTCGGCGCCGACAACCTCGTCGGGGACTACTTTAAGGTGAGCATACGCTGCTGGACGCGGCGACGCGACGGTTGGCTGAATGTGACCGCTGTAGGTGACGGATGGCCATTATTGGAATCTCTGTTTCCAATAAACAACTGGACACTTTTTCAACTTTTCCCTCATATGAGATGGCCGTCCTCCTACTCTATCTTCCATGCATTTTTAAATAGCGAAAACTGCGTCAAAGACTATAGAGCGTTATTTCCGTCCGAAAAATAATCTGACTTACTCTCAAGTCGCGCCTAAAGAAGTTTTACTTCAAAAATTACTAAGTGTCGATGAGTCTCAATAAAAGTTGAACTTGATGAATTGTGTTTGTAATTGTACAGTTGCACTGTAAAAGTGAATGAGGCAAGTGAGGCAGTTTAAAAGGTAACACTGTAATTGTGACACGTGTGTCAGGGGTGCCTGGGCGCCGTGCACGTGGGCGCGCTGCTGCTGCCGTACTTCACGGAGGAGGAGCTGTTCGTGGGCGCGGCCGCCGCGCTGCTGGCCGCGCAGCCGCACTACGCGCTGGTGGCGGGGCGCGCGTGGGGCGCGGCGGAGGGCGTGGGCTGCGCGCTGTGCCTGGAGCACGAGTGCCGGCGCGGCGCGCACTGCGCCGACCTGCGCAACTCGTACGCGTGCGCCTGCCCGCCCGGGTACGCCGGCGACTACTGCGAGGTGACCGTTTATACCCATATCACACGCTCCGTCGCACCGGCTCACTTCGCCTGATATCGGACTTTTTTGAGATAAATAATAAAGAACACCTCGATGTAATCGAGCCGGACGATGCTCGCCCGATGGATATACTAGATGTACATTTCATAATAATACATGTTTACGTCTCATTCATTACGTTCATTACCTGATCTATTCCAAGTTCACTCAAGAATGTTGATATTTTGTTAACACACAAATGAACGTTAGTTTTTGCTTCTACCACCGTTTTGGAAAAGGGCATTATATACAATTATAGAAGAACGGCGAAACATGTTGCTGCGAACAATTTAATATTCAAATATCATTGTATGATGTTGGCAGGTGGACATCGACGAGTGCGAGACGAACGAGTGTAAGAACGGCGCGACGTGCGTCGACGGCGTCGCCAACTACACGTGCCAGTGTCCCGTCGGCTTCGATGGACTGCTGTGAGTTGCACAATTGCTATACTTCATCAACTTTGCTATACTTGCCTATACTTCATCAACCTGAAAAAGTCGTAGTACTAATGATAGTTAACTTACATATATTTTCATAAAGTGTATAAGAAACCCAGCAATAAATGCAATGCAGTCCCGAGAGCAGTATGGTACATCGCCTTGTCCCCGGAGCAGTGGTTGCTATGTGTTGGTTGTGGCGCAGGTGCGAGCACGACATCGACGAGTGCCTGTCGGGGCCCTGCCTGAACGGCGGCACGTGCAGCGACGAGCCGGGCGGCTTCCGCTGCGCGTGCGGCGCCGACTGGGCGGGCGCGCGCTGCGAGCGGCCGCGCACGCGCTCGTGCGCGCACCGGCCCTGCGCGCCCGCGCCGCGCGCCGCCTGCCGGGACGTGCCCGACCCGCCCAACGGCAACAACTACACGTGCGTGTGCGCGGAGGGCTACGCGGGCGTGCACTGCGAGCGCGCCTTCTGCGAGGTGACGCCCTGCGTGCACGGCGTCTGCAACACCACCCTCGTGGTTAGTTCCACACCTATAGTAATATTACATGGTTATTACACGCAATCGATATCTCCCCGTCCGTTCCGGACTATGACTAATGAGTTAAACAATGCAGCCGCCGGAGTGCGCGTGCGCGGCGGGCTGGGCCGGGCGGCTGTGCGGCGAGGAGCGCGCGCAGTGCGGCGAGTGCGAGCACGGCGGCCGCTGCCGCGTCACGCCCACCGGCTTCCTGTGCGAGTGCCCGCCAGGTCAGTCAATAATTAATGGACATCAAAGTTATTTCGGGACTGCTGTTAATTTAATAATTTCTGGGTGCAAAATTTCATAACAAGTGACGTCACACTAGGGGGGGAGGTCTCACAAATGTGACCAGCTGTGACAAGGACGGGGGGAGGAGTCAAAAAGTCATGTAATTAGTGTGAAGTAATTTATGGACGTAATTTACGTATCCAAAAAGCCCGTAACCACGTACAATGTGCCTCATCTGGTCGTTGGTCGGTTACATTTTGAAAAATTACTAAATATTTTTTATAGTTACGGAAAATTTATTTACAACTAAAAAATTGGAAATATTTTTGAAATAAAGAAAAAAAATTACCACTTTACAAGATACTGCAACAAAGGCTTTTATAAAACTTAAAAAGTAAACTATATAGTTATGTAATATGCACACGGTCATGTTGCTTTATGGCATGCCGCAGTACCGAGTGCAACGTTGGAAAGTGAATGATTCCATCTGAATGAGGGAGCTTGAGAGCCGGCGCCGAGAGCTTCTGCATCAAATTATTATTTGAGCAGCGTTGGGTGTATAACGGTGGCGCGAAACACGACATATAACTTTCTGTATTTCTAGTTCCTTGTTCACTGCACGTTAAATCGCTGGTTGGTTATGACATAATGTTTTGAAGTTAGATACAAATAAAGAAGCGTGGGAGAACCGCGTCACTCGGTGACCTCGAGCCCTTCCTTATAGGGAGTGCGGTTAGAGCGAGACGGACGCTCCACATTACTCACGGGCGGCTGCAGCCACCGTCACTGACCAATGATTCATGTTTTATTACTTACGTCTGTCTCACTCAACTTTTAAATGACGAAGGATTTTGTTTGCATTTCCAATTTATCTACGATACGGTCGCAGTTCGCCGTCACGTGTCACACGTATGGCGCTTATCGCTATCAGGCGCTATCGGCCGCGATCTGCGCCCCAGATAACACGATAGACTGCCAGCGGTACCCAATCTTCGTCGCGTATTTATTGACGATGATGGATCATTTAAAGTATCGTTTGAATTTATATTCAACTAGCTTTTGTCCGCGGCTTCGCCCGCGGTAGAGATATTTTTTTTACAAATTCCTGAAACTTAAAATAGGAACTCTGAACTTTTCGGGATAAAAGTAGCCTACGTGTTAATCCAGGGTATAGGCTATCTCTATTAAAAAAAATCGATTGAGTAGTTCTGGCGCGATTAAGGAACAAACATCCAAACATCTTCACAAACTTTAACATTTATAATATTAATTTAATAAGACAACATGTTGCACCGCCGCCGCGCCGCCGCGCCGATCGCTCCGCGTAGTGTAGCTGAGGAGCTAAATTCATCTCACGTACCTACCGCTCGATGACGTTCGACGTACATCAATTAGTCCGTTAACTAAAGTCAACAAATGCTATGCGCTTCAGCTGTGTTGACGGTGCAAAGCCACCTCGATAGATATTATTCAATGTAATTAACCAACCGATAGTTCAATTGTCGTCGTTGCGAGTGAGCAGCCGGTCGTATTTTCCTCGTCGCCGGTCGACTCGGTCGGAGGGCGAGTGGCTGCGGGCTGCGGGCTGCGGGTTGTGAATCACTGGCCGCGGCTCGCGCGGTGCGAGCGGTGCGGGCGGTGGGGGGCGCTAGTCACTTGTGTTGCTGGACCGAGTGCGTGTGTCGTGTGTGTCTTGTGGCGCGTGGCGTGTGTCCGCCGCCGGGTGCTATGTGCGTGCGGTGCTGGTGTCGGCGGTGATGGCGACGGCGCTGGGCGGCGCGCGGCCGGCGGCGCTGCTGCTCGTCGCGGCCTGCCTCGGTACGGCGCCCCTCACCTGTACCGCCGAAGGCCAATAACTTAACACTCCCAACATCACGTTATAAATATACATCACATGTACCTACATGATTTGAAAAGCAGCTCGTGTGTTACGTCAGCTCCCTGCGCGCCTGCCTTTTAATAGTAGTAGTACAGATAATTGATAAACAATATAGTGATAGCCTTCGTTCCGGCGTCTTTGCTGGGATGATAGCACTCCTAGGTCACGATACAGGAAATAAATGACCATCTTTTGTTAAGATTTGATTGTCCGGAAAAATATTGTTAAGCTAGTCTCGTGCCCATAGTGACGCATAGTTATAGTGAAAAGTTATAGTGATACAATGAATTTTGATAGCTTGGTCCCTGTCCGACTGGGGGGGCCCCCGGGCACCCGTCAACTTACAGATTATGTTTGCCGAAGCGGGGCGAGGCTCGGCTGCCTCGAGTGCCGGCGGAAAACCTACATTTTCACGGTCACCGGCAGCACACTTAAATAATTAGGAAAAAATGGTTCAATCGATTAACAATGAATTAACAATTAGAGGCGGGCAGTCGGCGGCGACCAGACCTTCACTGAATTATGTTCACCTTGCACCGCGCGGCCGCCGGAGCTTCACTGCCAGTGGCGGCGCGTCGCTCGCTGACTGTACACTTGCGGTACTAGCGAACCAGGCGTACCGCGCCTAGCTCATGACCAACTGAATTGTTTATAATCTGTCTTCCGTCTCGCTCCCACTCCGGCCGTCGTCCCGTCGAGGACCACCTTTCATTCGTCCATCCGACGACCCACTACAAAGTATATTATTAATGAATCGTACAAATAAAACCCCTGCCGGTGTAACAGAGCGGTTGGAAGTAACTGTATTCACTACTTCCAGTTATACCATAATCATCTGTAACAAAAGAATTAAAAATGTTACCAAAAAACCTGTGTCTACGAAATAGCATTCGATTAGGGCCATTCAAATTATCGTTAAAAAGTTCCTCCCATTCCTCATGTATCATGTATCCGATGACCCAGTCCATCATGAGAACTGAATGTTGATAAATATGAGGACGATCTGGAAGTATATCCATTAAATAAAAATAAATATATTCCAAATCGGTTCATTATGAAAAAGTACAACCGAATTATCGAAGAACCTGTTTTGACTAGTCGGTGAAAAATAATGTATGGCTAAATAATTGTTAGCGACATAAAATAAAAAGGGTGCGTGTACTTTTGTACACTCGTGAGAAGTTATACTTCTTCAATATTCAAGTCACTAATATAATAAAATATTACTTGTGTACTACCTATATTGACAAAAAGTTATTAATTAGTGACTATGTGATGTTAATTGATTACACAGTTATTATAAATAATGTAATAATAATCTGCCTGACTAAGTATTTGTAGAGTATTAAAATTGTATTATAAGATAGTTTAATAATTATCAGGATTATATTAGGAAAATAATGCGACTTATAACTATATTGACTAACAATAAAATTAGCAAACAAATTAATATACTAACGCATTAGGTTAAGGACCTGTAATGTTAGTGTGCATAATGATAAATAAATAAATAAATAAATAAAGTAAAAAACTAGATGGCGTTGTTCAGGAACCTGAATCACGCTGTTGAGACTCTGTGAGATTTGTATAAGTAGGTAATAACATAAAATTTTAAAAGAGGTAAAGATAATAAGAAGCTAGCGCCATCTATCCAGTGCTTTGATACCCCTCCATGGTAGCGCAAACGTTTAACGCAACCTTTCTGCAAGTCGCATAAGAAGTATAACTTCTATAATTAGCGGTCATGCCGTGAGCGATGTCGGTTTGATCCGGGATGAGCTGTGGCCTTAGTTGTAGTCATGGTAATATTTAAGTAGGTATTTAATTTTTTGAAATAATAATCTTTATCACATGACTCCGAAGTTTTTGGTGGGAAAGATACATTTGTTTTACGTGAGTAATAAGTATGGGGCCCTACTTCTTTCGCCTGTTATGACATGTTATGGGTGTGATTGCAGGGTGGAGCGGCGCGCGCTGCGAGAGCGACGTGGACGAGTGCGCGGCGCCGCGCTGCGGGCCCGGCCGCTGCCTCAACACGCCCGGCTCCTACATGTGAGTACCGCACGCACTGCACTACGCACTGCGCAACACAAAGATAAGAACACACACCGAGACCGAAAACAACAATTTAAACTCCGGCCTCGGGGAATCCTTATTTAAAGTTCTCGTATCCCTCGTGGCCACCCTATCGTGCCGGGCTGGAGGGTTGACTCTGTATTTTTTTGGAACGAATTCCCTTAGCGCGCGTTGCGAAAGCGGGCTAGGCGGAAAATTTTGGAACGAAAAGTTGTAACGACACTTTTTGCCGTCGTTAGTCGTTACAACTCGTGCGGCGTCGTTTCAAGTCGTGCGGCGTGCGCATGTTTCTCTGTCTGTCTCTCTCTCTCTCTTATAGAAAGCAAGCCAGATATTTTCGTTTCTTGCAGTAAGTACTAGGATAGCAAAAACATGCAAGCGAGTGTGCCAAAACAAATCTAGGGTATTAAATTTCTCATCGGCTTTGTTCACCTAGTAGCTTGCTACTACAAGCAAGCATCTACTAGGTGAACATTAATTAATACCTTAAAAGAAATTAAGAGAAATTTAATACCTTAGATTTGTTTTGGCACACTTGCTGCATGTTTTTGCTATCCTAGTACTTACTGCAAGGAACTTCGGTCCATCCGGGTGTCCCTTGACACCTCTCAAGTTTTTTTTATAACTAATCCGACATAATAAATGTTTACAGTTGCGAATGCGAGCCGGGCTTCTGCGGCGACGAGTGCGCCCTGCTCGACCCGTGCTACACGCTAGGGGCGGGGGCGGCGGCGGGCGAGGGCGCCGGGGAGGAGGGGCCGGCGAGCGGGCCGTGCGAGAACGGCGGCACGTGCCAGCAGAACTGCTCTAGGGTGGCGGACTACCGCTGCGAGTGCGCGGGCGGCTGGGCGGGGCGGAACTGCTCGGAGGAGGCGGGCGCGTGGGGGCTGGGCGCGGGCGGCGGCGGGGGCGCGTGGCGCGCGTGGGCGGGCGCGGGCGGCGCGCTGGCGGGCGCGGCGCTGGCGGCGGGCGCGGGCTGGCTGCTGGCGGCGCAGGCGCGGCGCAAGCGGGCCACGCGCGGCACGTACTCCCCGTCGGGCCAGGAGTACTGCAACCCGCGCGCCGAGATGATGCACCACGCGCTCAAGCCGCCGCCCGAGGAGCGGCTCATCTAGTGCGCGCGGTCAGTGGCGCCGCTTATTACATACATTCCACTAAACGAATAATATAATGTACGGTAGTAAAGTAATTCATTTTTAATGTTAATTTCAGGTCAGTGGCGAGGACGGACGGAACAAAGTTACAGAACTAGTGACGTGCTGACGCATATCAATGATATCAACCAAATGTGTGTGTGTGTGTGCGTGTGTGTGTGTGTGCTCGGCCGGCGGTGTGTGTGCCGCTCGGGACTCTTTATTTTTAAATGTAATACCGGACCATTTACATGAAGTATTGTCGTGTGAGATTGTCACTTTTATAATATTTATTAAGCGGGTGAATCAAGTAAAGTGATATAGTGATGAAATATATTATAATTTTATATTGTGACTAGTAACGGTAGGCTAACTTGTTACATAATTTTATATTAGGTGACCATTTTAGGGTGTACGATTGAAATGAATTTAATGTACTAGTACTGTATTGAGGTATCGTTTTATTGCAACGGTCTAGATGATTGTAAATACTGAGGGCGACTTGACCGTATGCGGTAAGGTAGGCTAGGGGGACCCGGCGTCCTGTCCGTAGAGTTAAGGATAAATAAAAAAGCGTGCAAGATTCTAAATTACATGATAGTGAAGGCGCCACCCGGCCGCGCGACGCCCGCGCGCCGCCCGCTCGGCCTGCGCTGCCCCCGATTGTTAAAAAGACGTATCTAACATTTTTTCCAGATTTGAGTTATATACATTGCCGGAATCAGAAAAAAAGGCGCATCTGCATGTATTTATAATATTTTTCTAACTTCCTCCAGTGCGGTTTTAGCACAACAAAATAGGGCGCTTCTGTTCATTTTTTTAAACCCGATTGAAGATGAAAAGACGAATTTATGTGAAACTTAATTAAAAAGTCGCATTTATGTAGATAATGTCCATATACTTTATAGTTTTTTTTTTTTAGTTCAGTAATATAAAAGGCGCATATTTGTCCCTATTTCTAAATGGAAGTAAGTTAGACGCAAATGAGCATTTGCGTCTAACGCGCTATTAAAAATCTGGTTTCACATTAAGAACTAAAGGCCAAATCTAACCACTTGCGCCCTATTTTCTTCGTAAAATTATTTTAGCATCTAGGCGCATTTGCCTTATGCAACAAATAGTGTTTTATTTACAAATAATAATAATTTATTAAAGCCATATCCTAATGGCTATGGCTTATAAGATAGCCACGAACCTGCTGTACTATTTCAGATATACTACCTTAGATGAAAGGATTATTAAATAATTTTAAAAACATTTTGTCTAAGCCAAGGGTTATCTACATACTTTCTAATTCTTAAGAAAAAGGCGGATATACCTATATGCGCCCATTTCTGTTAAAACCATACACTAGATAGATAAACTAAATACTTAGAAGAAAAGTACAGCCAAAAGCGTTTGAAATTTAAAGGACGCATCTAGCCTACGTCTATTCAATTAAGTATGTAATATTTTTCATTTTTTATGCTAAGAAGAATCTGTTTTTTCATTATTTTTATTACAATAATTTAATAAATTCATATTATTACTAAACCAAGTTAACCTATTATTAGTGGGAATTATTTTCAACTTCCATATGTAAATATTTTAATTCACTCGAAGACATCAAACGATTTCCCGTTTCATTCGTTGAAACATTTATTTCTCCGTTTTTACTTTTTGTTAGATACGTCTTTTTAATTATCGAGGGCAGAGCGACTGCACCGGGCGGGGCGCGCAGGGCTGCGGCGGGCCGCCCGTGCCTTATACCGAAGTCTGTATATTTACTAACTGTAACTAGTGCGGTAAGCTCTGTACTTAATATGTAGGGACTGCGCTCCGGTGATAAAGTGTACTTAACTTTTATTGTTCGCCGCCGGACAGCGCCGCGCCGCCGGCGCCTACACCGTGCGGCGCGGCGGCGCGGCGCTGACCGGCGGCGCATTGCTCAACGTGTTTACATTGCAATCTGTATTAGTAGTGTTGTACATGTCTCGCCAGCGCGGCGGCGGAGTGTGCCGCGGGTCGCGAGATCGTTTCGATATTGTGATATTTTTGAAAGCTCCGTCGTCGTCTTTCGGTCGTCACCAGTGGCGTAGCTAGCCCTAAGGAGGCCCCACATCAATATTTATTGTGGGGCCCCCTCAACGCAGTCAAATATAAAATGAGTGCGAACTGTAGCGGTCATAGGCTGCTAGCGAGCTTTTTTTGTGAGTGTTAGTGGAGGCCCCTATACTCTGCGGGCCCTGTATAATTGATACGGCTGATACGGCGGTAGCTACGCCCCTGGTCGTCACGTACTGAGAACTGACCGCAGTCAGGTGTATATGTAAATAATCACTAATCAAGGGTATCGTTTAGATATTAGAATATGAGTATTTATTTGTCGACGAGGCAGGATATTTTTAAAGTTTTATTGTACGAGTTTATTAGTTCGGTGTTGTCCAATGTAGCGTAGTTGATGAAGACCGCGGCTGTCGGCAGCCGGGCGGGGGCGGGGGCGGGGGCGGGCTAGAGCTTCATTATGCATGCACTGGCTTGAATCGCACATCCCATAATATACATGTTGAGTGCAGAAACGCTCACATAACATTGAGCTAATATTTAGTTTGATTTGCGAATGTTTTGGATATTATGGTACTAGTTGTAGATTTGACTGTTTATAATAAGGTACGTGTAAAGGATGTTGGCGAAACTCTGTTTATTATAATATCAGACACACTACAAATAATCCATGGACAAGAATGAAAATTATGTGTAGCGTGTACTACAATTTTAGGAGAAGGGTAAGGCAGGGCGAAATGACCAAACCCAACGAGTGCAGTTTGAACACTAATTTATTAAAAACGTTATTGTTATGAGGTGCGCTGAGTATGTGCATATTGCCTAATTGCATTTTTTGCCGCGGGCATTGTCTTTGATCCTTGTACGATGTAATAGCTCGTACATCATGTATATCATATTTAATAATATTAGAATACCATATTGTGTGGAATATGGCATTTAATGCAAAAATTCAATATCAATAATGAAAAATTAAATGAAAAATATTTTTGACATATTTACGAAGCTAGTGATTTATCTTTTTTTTGTAAAATATTTTTGCATAATATTGCTTAAAGCTATGTCACTAATATAGTAGACAAATTTGATAAAGGACTTTTGAGACGTGACATGTTTCTGTCCGCAGTCATCAACATTGGGCCTTGTCTCGCCAGTCTCCTAACTCTCCTATATCTACAGTGTTCAGTAGAGGATATTATCATTAGTACAGGAAGGTAAAAGACAAACTGTAAGTGGGGCGAGCTCGGTGCGCCCATGAAAAGATGTCGCCCCCCTCCCGCCCGTCCGCCCGTAGGTAATAATATCACTAACCTATAAACCAATTTACACATTTTGATATTTTTTATCATTGTAGGCCTATATATATATGGAGCCCTGGGCGATCATTTTACCACGTAGGATATGAAATTATTGTAAAACAAGGCCCCATTAAACATAATACGGTAATTCAGTATGCTAATATGTCATATGTGTCGATACAAACTTACAAAGTAATTGTCGTGTGTGTAGTTCATTTATTTACAGTAGGTATAGATGTATAATGCACTCAATTTATACTACATTTATTGTTATTTGCATTTCCTTATTTAATGTAAAAACCAATAAAAGACTTTCTATTGATAATCATGTCGTCTTTCATTTTGACCTGACTTTCATACATCGAGATTGGTTGTTGAATGTATACAAGATGTCCCGAAAGTAATGGATTATCCACAGGGGGAAGATAGCTTGGATGTTGGGGGCTGACCTACTGGATGTCAAAAAACTACCGTAGTAAAATTGTCACCGTAGAGATCTTCACCTTTGTTTAACTCTTCGTAAATTCTTCTGCTTGTGTGCATCTAGATTGAGTGTGGAATGATATTTTTTTCTTGGCGTAGTAAGAGATTTATAGGGAATTTAGTTAAAACTTAAAGCAAACACTCCAATTACTTAAAGTGAATTAAAGATGTCAGTTCAGATGCCTACATATAGTGGCATTGTACAAATCTCAGAAAGTACTGCCTTTGTCTCAATAATTTTTATCATAGAATTTTGTTAAGAATTTCTTAAAACGCATACTCAACTGGCTAGAGAATAGCTAAAGATTTATCGCCGTTTTACTAGGGCCCTCAATCCAGACGTTTATAAACTGAGGGTCCATCCAGGTTAAATAAACCAAAATGGACCTTAAATAAATAAATAGGTTTATAAGAAGAAATACATAAATCATAAATGAGCCTTGAAGACCTCATAGTTACCATCCTTTTGAACTTGTTGAAAAAAAGTGGTATAAAAATAAAAAGTAACGGCTGAAAAATAAAACGTATTCCAATTTTCGGATAACGCCTGAACTGAGGGCCCAATATTTTCGGCTATCGACTAGGTGTAAGTGGTGCAACCTATTAGTATGAAATAAATTAGCTGAAATTTTTTTACTAATTCTTAACTAAAACCATACAAAATCTCTTCCTATTAAAAATAAGTTGATTTTCTCATAAAATATGGTATTATGAACTAAAAACCGTATCTTGAACTATACTCCACGCGATTTGCAGCCGAAATAAATGTAAACAAAGCATTATAATCGTTTTCTAGTGTTTTCACCAACTTACTTGAATTTGTACACCAAATGCATTTTATTTAGACAAACTACTCATTAGGACAAAATAGTAAATTAAGTTAAAAGTTTCAAATCGCTTCTTGGAAATAAGATTGTCATTGCAAAGTGTTTGAATGATGACAGTGTTATTTACTTTTGTTTATTTCCACATTTACTCGAAATTTATAATTGTTATCGATCAATATGTATTTTTTTAAGAATTAACAAATACCTTATTGAGTAGTTTGTCTAAATAAAACGTATTTGGTGTACAAATTCAAGTCAGTTAGTGAAAACACTAGAAAATGATTTTAATGCTTTTTTTACATTTATTTCGGCTGCAAATCGCGTGGAGTATATGTATGTATATTTTAGTTACTTGTCGATTTCAGGCTGAGGCTTCAAAGTCAGTTCTATCTTTGTCTACTGTCCGCGCGGCGGTGAGCCAGCCATCGGTTTCCATCCGGTGGATCGTCAGCTCGTTTCTCGACATTCCAGTTTCGTCCAAAGCTTCACATTTGGTTACACTGCTCGACATCACATTATTATTCAGTTGCGAACTATGATCCTAAAAATTTTGTAAATGCTAAGAATGTAGGGGTTGCAAATCAAAAACAAGGGTAGTTCTAAACACGTCCTTTATTCAAATACTGTACAGGCGTATTATACGACAATATGATACAACAAGACGCGCCGCGTTGAAGCTTCCAACGTATAGGAATGACTTAGATTACCTCCCGGCCAGGATCCCTCCAGCTCGACACTTTTCCCCCCACCCACTCCCCACGGAGCACTAGCAACGGAAAATGGAGGGATCCGCAAGTATCGTAGTATTCCAAACTAACAATATCACCATATAAAGGTAGAGTCGACCTAGCACCAGTCACGTGAGCACTTCATCGTTACAATATAAAAAACGTAAAATTAGCTAAACGGAACATCGACAGGAGACAGAAGACGTGGGCAGGAAGCTCGGGCGGGACGCAGCGGTCCGCGGCGCCGCCGGCACGCCGCCACCAGAACACTCACACGACACACCGGCACATCGTCCGCCGCGGAACAATTATATAAAAAACAACAAGTTTAAGTTACAAATCGTAAAACATTTACATTATGGCATAATTTATTACATTAATAGAAAACAATAAATATGCGTCGCTCGGTGCGGCCCGGCGCGGCCCGGCGCGGCCCCGGCGGCGGGCGCTACCTGTCGTCGTGCGGGTGCAGCACGACGCGCTGGAAGTCGGGGCGCGGCGCGGCGCGCTGGCGCGAGCCCAGCTCCGCCGTGCCGTCGCGCGAGATGAACAGCTGCAGCCCCGACGCTGCCGACACACACACGCACACACGTCAGCTTACATTGTAGCGGGAAACGGACATTTTGGAATAAACGAAGCGATGGAGGCTTCTCGGCTGCTCTGCAGCTGTCCCCTTACAGTCTAACATCCGAATTAGAATCTTTTCTTCACCCATCTGCTTACCGGATATTTTTTTTCATCAAATATCATATTATGTAAAGCAAAATATCGCGAATGGGTTGCCTAAAAAAATGTGTCCAAGTCTTATCATCAATCTATTTACAGTGTGGAAAAAATATGTGGTTGGAGTAAAAACACCCTGAATATTAATGATGGCAAATTTTACTGAAAGGAAACATTTATTTTCACCTGCTTGAGCCGGAAAACAAACCTATAAAATGTGAAAAAAAAAACACCTGTATTTTATGTATAACTATGGGTCATCAGGTAAGTAGATGGGTGAAGAAACGCCTCTAATTCGGATTCTGTACTATTACGATTGTTTGTACAAATGAATACACTGAATTGCAATCCAGCCATAAACCAAGTGTTGTTTTCGCGCCAGCCCAAAATGGTCAGTATTCTGACAATCCCAGACCGGCAGACGAGAGCAATCTAAGAGGAGCTCGGTGGCAGGACTTTGAGTTGGGATTACGATTAAGCCATTTGTATAATAACTGGTAGTATTATCACTTCCTAAAGCCTCCCGTGCTAGCTATCACCCTTTGTTTATGTGGCCAAACGACTCGTTGGGTGTTCCCTGGTAAAGGTGGAGGCTTCACCCCATCTTACAGTCGGGTGGGTCGTGAGTCTCGTGACGTGTACAGTGTACTCACTCTCCGCGGAGTCGTCGACGGCGCGCCGCAGGTCGGTGGCGGCCAGCAGCTCGTCGATCAGCGAGTCGGGGTTCACGCGCGTGTTCTCCACGCGACACGACACCGCGTGCTGCGGCACAACCAACACACGCGCTCATTAATACTTACATTCATTTACATACTCCATTCAATTCAATCAAACTAATGCCCGAGTACTTCAATACATTTTGTAAATAAAAAAACAAAAAACGTGTGGCACTCAGGGACTGCCGCGGTAAAGCTACTGCATAGAATTTTTTATTAAATTATACAATTATAATTATTTATTTATTTTATAGCAATATTATATATAAATTCAAAAAGAAAATAAGAGCGCCATCTGTAAAAACACAGGAAACCTTAATGTTAACAGTTAAGTACGTGTCAAGTAGCGACACCTAGTGAGCGGAGTTGCAAATTGCCATTGTCGCATCCTCGAAGACTTCATAATTAATTGCTACTAAGTGAACAAATCCGATGAGAAATTTAATACCCCAGCTTTGTTTTGGCACACTTGCTTGCATGTTATTTGCTATCCTAGTACTGACTGCAAGTGGGGGGTGTCAGGTTTTATTTTCGTTACGGAATATCTTGATTCGGTCGCCACGCTCAAAGCCCACGATAAAAGCTATGCAACAGCTTAAAAAAAACATTTAGGTGGCAGCAGGGGCACCTTTTATTCTACCACTCTATATTTTTAATAAGTAAGTATATCCATGCTAAATGACCACCGTAAGGTATTATCAATTGAAGGTACCATCAAGTGTATTTAGTCACAACATGAGCCAAATCGTCACTGACTACTATTAAAGTATGTACCTGCGCGTCGTCCTGCGGCGCGGGCGGCGGCGCGGCGGTGCGCTTGCGGCGCTCGAGCGCGGCGCGCGCGCGCTCCAGCGACCCGCTCTCCGACGCCGACGCCGTCAGCGAGCCCGACGACGGGTTCCTGCACACACACCACTACACTCGCATCGCGTGACGTCACCGCAGCTCCATCACTGTCGGGTGTGACTTTTACCCTCGATGCAGAAGGTATATGCGTTTGGGGCGAGATGTTGCTAGTTTACATTTATTTTATTAAGCGATAGGCTCTAGATCCTTATCTATTGACGATCATGTTCCCCACGCAGTTATTCGTTACACTTTATCCAACGTACTTCGGGCTCTTGAAAACTCATATTATGTGTTGAGTTTTTTGGTAAGTTAATTGACTCTTAGAGCCTATGCACATGGCGTATTTTGAACGCTTAAGTAAGATAAACAAACAAATTTTAATAAAAAAATATTCTCGAGAAACGTTACATAAATACAAACAAATTCAAAATAACAAGGAAGATGTACAATGAAAACATTAAATAAAACCAACAACCACCATATAGATTCCGGCGGCATGCGGGGCGGGGCGGGGCGGGGCGGGGCGGGGCGGGGGCGTCATGCGCACGTACATGCACGTTACAACAAACAATACAAGCGTTATAAAGCTGTAGTGAACTATAAAAACAACATATAAAACAAAACGACCGCCTACACAGCATGTCGGAACACTCTGAACACTCTGAACACAAACATTTGACGCAATAATTAGGTATAATAATTCTTGACAAAAATAACCAACTTCAAAATTAGGGATAATTTAAAAAAGTCAAAAACTACCCGTCACATCTCGCTCAAATTTAAATGGGAACACATGACAATCACCAGCTTTCGAATTTAAAAACAATCATCAAAATGGGTACACCCAGTGAAAAGTTATGAGGTAACATATAAAAATAAATACGGTCGAATTGAGAACCTCCTCCTTTTTTGAAGTCGGTTAAAAAATCGAATTACAACAATAACTTTTTTTAATAAAAAACAAAACGGTACTGCTATTGCTACGGTCCGATGGAGTTCTATTAAAGTCTTGTCGCTGGTCGGGGATGCAGACGGAGGCCGGCGGAGGCAGCTAGGATTGGGGGGACGGGCCGGGGGAGGTGGAGGCAGCGGACATTCAGCTACATCGGCTACACGACAACATCTACACGAGACAACATTAAGGTCGAGCTGATGTGCGCGCCTCGTGCGTTACAATCGGCTGCGCACTGATCTAACAGGATGTGTAGTACAGTATGTCACTCAGAGGCAGCCTTCATTCATTCTGAGCCACCGACCGCTGTAACGCACGGGGCGCGGCTCGCGCGCGCGGACCGCTCGCTGTGTCGCCCGTCAGATGTATTGTAAACGCACGCATTGCAGGTTGCCCTACATTTCGACGGATGGATATGTATCAATTTACTTTACTTTGTGAGAACTTAGTTCATAAATCATAACAGATCTATGTTACAACACGTATATTAAGTTTTTGAAAATAATAGTATTATATAACAAACTTTTTATATCACAATCTAAAACAATGTTTTAAGTATTCCAACGTAGTATATTGAAACGTAACACATGACTTGTTGCATCACTTGTGTCATCTTAACGCTGCGTCCCCCATGAAAGTTGATGCATTTTAAAATCACTTTTGAGTAGGAGTGAGAAGTGAAATTAAAAGTATTATTTTTGTTTGCCCCGTCGAAATGTATCTAAGAACGTATGTCTGTGCGAGATAATAATATGTTAGTGGTCGATGGGTCGAGCGGTCCGCCCGCGCGGTGTGTGCGTGTCCATACGGCGTGAGCACTGACAGCGCGGCGCCGGCGCCCGCGCGGCGCGGCAGCGAGCCGTCCCGCCGCGCGCCCCCCGCGCCCCCGCCGCCCGCGCCGCCCCCGCCCCCGCCGCACGCCGCGCACGCGCCGCCCGCCGCCTCCTCGCGCCTGCGTCACGTCACTTACACAACGACCGCGCTCACATCCTACTTCGTCACGCTCATTTCCTGGTATCCAATGATCAAGTAGGATCCGTTCGTAATACTGGACCGTAAGAAAACTATGGCACGCGTAAGGAAGGGATATCAACAATAACTTTTTGTAACGGCGAAATGACGTGGAACGTGTAATTGACGTATCAATTGTTATGACCAAAAATTATAACCCTGATCATAATCAACGCTGCCATCATAGCTCCCCCCCGGCGCCCCGGTGCCCCGGCGCCCCGCCGACATGGCCACTTCGCCGTCACACAGCTTACTTAAAACCGAATCACCGTCACAAGGATCGCCGAGACCCGAGGATGGGCGAGGTCACCGTGTAATCAGGTTTGATTCCATATTAAGCTAGAAATACACTACAGTGTTGTGGCTTGTCGTGACGCTTACTGCAGTGGTGTTGGGTCGCGCTCCGACATGATTTCTAGTCAGTATTAATTGAGCTTCAGAAGCTAAAACAATGTTTTTTCACATTGCACTTACACACACATTTGTGTGTGACAAACGACAACGATCTGAAACCTAAAACATGGAACAAATGGAACAACACGACCCGCTCCACCCGCACCACGGCGCATCGTGTGGCGCCGCGTGGTCACGCGTGTGAGCCGCGTCGTGTCGCAGTCGCACTGTAGTGTATCTCTAGCTCCATAAAGTCGCTCTCGGGCCGGATAACCTCACTTATTTAGTGTTCCTGTGGGACTCCGAGACGTTACATTACAACTTACGCTAAGATTAAAGTGTAGTCTTTCTTAGGTCCTGTTAAGTAGATAACTAAATTTTAAGTAAATTAATACATGTAAACAGACTACTTAGTAACTTTTTAGTTAAAATTTAGTTATCTACTTAACTGCTTAATACGTGTAAACCGAACATTAATCGAAGTTCATTTTAGTATTACTTGTACAAAAGGTTAGAAACAATGTTCTTCTTAAAAATGTAATATTATGCAATAAATATAATAGAATACATTAATGTAGAATGATGTAAGTAGATAAAAGCATGAAGGATAAAGATAAACACAAACCAACAGAACAGAAAACAAATGAATATAACGAGAGAACCGGAACAGAAGGTAAACAGAGAGAAGGGCGGCATGACAACGGAGGCAGAACCCAAAACCTGGAACGGACACTTAGTAGGCGGCGGCGGTTACTGGCCGGGCGGGGGAGGGCAGGCTGCACGCTCACTGACCTGGTCTGCGCGGCGTAGCTGTGGCGCGCGAACTCGGCGCCGCCCTTCGGCGTGGACGTGAACACGTCCTGGTCCAGCGCCTGGTTGGACAGGCTGCGGAATCGGTGCCGCACGTCTATCCGCTCGGCCGAGCCCGCCGCGCCCCCCGCGCCCGCCGCCTCCTGGTCGGAGGGGATGCAGTAGAACTCGTCCTCGATGCAGCCGGAGAGCCTGCTCGCGGCGGTGGCGGAGTTCTTGCGGTGCGCCAGCGGCGTCAGGAACGGGAAGTTGGTGAATAGCTCCTCGGGGCGGCGGCCGCGCTCCAGCAGCGCGGGGATCGTCGTCAGCGACTTCTGCTTGAACACGTGGAAATTGGTGAGCGGCTCCACGAGCGTGCCCACCGGCGACGGCGCCTTCCTTTTGCGGTCGAAGTACGTGGGCATCGCGAACGATTGCTCGAGCGCAGTGCAGTCGGGCGTCTCATACTGGTCGCTGGGCGGCGAGCGCGGCGACAGCGGCGCGTGGCGCGGGACCACGTCGGGCGGGCCGGCCAGCGTGGCGTCCGGCGTGAGGTACACGTCCGCGGACTTGAGCGTCGTGTCGAGCGTGGTGTTCGGGGTCAGGTAGGTCTCGCGGGGCTCGGGGGGCTCGGCGGGCGCGGCGCGCGCGGTCTGCTCCAGCAGCAGCTTGGCGAGCGCGCGGCCCGTGTGCCGGCAGCCCTGCGGGGGGACGGGTGGCGCGGACCCCCACTCCGTGCGCACGCTACTACACCGCCGGGAGGGGAGGGGGGGATTTAAAAAAAATAAAAGTAAATAATATGAAGGAAGCGAAATAAATATGGCCAAACAAAAAAAAGTTAGTAACGTGCTGCCGCGAATGTTAAAGTGAAGCCGGTCTGTACAGGTGGACGCGTGGTCCCCGCGCCGCTGGCGGCCGGACTCACCTGGCGTGGTGCGGGCGCGCGCAGTCGCCGGCCGAGTCGCCCTCGGAGCTCTGCCGCGAGTGCGCGGAGGCCGCCGACACGGAGCTGCCGTAGCCGGACGCCTGAACACACAAGCTATACAGTTTTGGGTGCATCCATCATCCATTCCGATCCATGATGGGGCACCTTACCGAAACGGTAGTGGAGCAAGAGCCACGAGTCGGTTCTGCTCACAAGAATGTAAGAAATTTAATTATAATCCAAGCAGAAGCCGGTCGAGGATGTGAATGTTGATCCCCGCCGGCTCCAGTATCGATCATTGATATCAATAATGAACTCTCTCGTCTGTGCCACACGCATGCACCAGGCATGCAATGAGCACAGTGTTTACCCTATTTAAACATAGTAGAAAGTTAATGAGGTGATACTGACCTTGCTGCTCATGTCGCCGGAGGTGTTGGAGGAGTTGCGCGAGTGCGTGTGCTGCTGCTGCTGCAGGCACGTGGCGCACCCCGCGCCCGCCGCGCCGCCCCCCGCGCCCGCACCACCGCCCGCGCCTCCCGTCGGCAGGCTACTAGTCACCGACACCGTGAAACCTGGAACGCGACGTCATCTATGTTCAAATCCCAATGTAAGCAAGTCATGTCTGTGTAATGCAAGCACGCCGCGGGCGCATATCTTCATGTCTTCAATCTATAAACGACCAACTAAAACAAGTATTGAAAGTTTTCATGCCTCTGGAATGACTTAACGACTGCTACTAACCCGACGGCTTAATATGTCCACCTAGGCACGGAAGCGTTCAAGAAAAAACCGCTGATGGTAACTATTAGCATCCACATACCGACAACTTCCGCTGTTGCTTAATTCGGTTGACCACTTAGGACGAACACAAGTCGCTGGCTTGGAGCGCTTCACAAAGTGTTTGTTTACCGGGATGGTCCGACAGGGGGGGCACGGAGGTGAGGGAGGTGAACGCGGGGAGCGCGCTGGGCGGCGACTCCTCCGAGTCCGGCGACGGCAGCTCGCACGACGGCAGTGAGGACAGCTGCGGCGTCAGCGTGCTCTCTGCAACACACACACACACACACACTCGTCACAACCGAGCGCCCTGATAAGTAGGTTGCAGCAGCCAGTAGAGATAGCGCTGGAATGGAATGCGGGTAGATAACTGGGTGGGAACCCACGATCATAAAAAAGCGGGTCGCAGAACAGGACGTACCCACCGTCTGTAACTCCGCCTATGTTGCTCCTAAGTTGTTCTACTTTAGGTTGCATTATATAGGTTCTGCAGCGATCTCAGAAAACATCCATCTATATTTATTTATTTATTTACTCTTTATTGTAAACCTATAAACTAGATCACAATGGGCGGACTTAATGCCTGATGGCATTCTCCACCAGTCAACCCTGGGCGATAGGTTAAAAGTTGCGGTAGGTGCTACAGTAGAATTAATATTTAATTAATATTTATATTTATAAAATTATTTTCACTAAATAAATATCTAATTACATACATACTTAAATACATACATACATATACAAAATATATACATACATTATACATATATACAGTGCACTTACACATATATATATATATATATATATATATATATATATATATATATATGTCGCAGATAGGTGGTCCAGAAAATAATAAACTGTGGGCGTTTTCATCATTTTACTTAGAAACCCATTGAAACACATGTTTTACACTTGCTACTAATTTAGTAGGCAATTACTACTGATACACATGGCTCTGAACAGATTACTATGTCGCTCGAATAACATAACCAATCGCTAATGGAACGCGGTGAAGTCGGATTTACATCGCGGTGCGGCATTCCGGGTAACCAACCATAATTCACACGTCGCATTGCACACTCACAGCCATCCCGGCTCCACAACTTGCCCGCGCCTCTCGCGCTTATTAAAACCCGTGTGATAAATCCGCCAATCGCTGGCACTATGACCTATCTCATCAGAAGCGAACCATCACAGCCGCATGGGTGCTACTCTTCGCAAAGGGTATGACTGTGCATAGAAAACAGTCCACGTGCACTTCTCGCTGGCTCCGGCATAACGCGCTACTGACTGGTCAACACACGCAATACCTGCTCGATTGCAGTCCATCAGTACACACTGTACCCAGTTGTGCTCTCCATAAAGTAAACGTTGTGCAATGCTAATGCAAATTAAACTCGGCCATAATAACGACGTTCTACTTTATCGTCCGCTCAGCTCGGAGGCTGTCTAAAGAGTGCCCGCTGCCGGTTGGCAAGTCAATAGCTGTCCTCTGTGACCCCCGCCACCGCGTGTACTCAAATGACAGTAGACAATTTGCACGGTGCTGCCATCTTCAACTTCCGAATACACCCAAGCTATTTCCAGCTTGACGTTCCATTTTATGATTTGAAATTACTGATTTCCGACACGGCCATCATGACAGGCCCCACGTCCTCGTGGGTGCTTTGTGATCCCATACTCGCGATGGTGTATAAACCATCGAACAAGCTTGTGAGCTCTTGAATCGGAACGCTGTATACATCATAGAGTAAATTCACTATCATGGTTAATCTGTAACAAGAAAACAAACAAAAGTATCTCTTTAGCTCGGCCTTTCCTGATCTATTGGAAAGCTACTTGATCATTGAGGCATTAAATTTCTATAGCCATATCTAAATTGTTGAGGGTCAGCGTTGACCCTGGCCCCTGATTAGAGTAGAACGTAATGGTCTTTTAGCATCTATTGGTCGACGCATCCACTGAACCTGCGCTCGTAAAAAAAAAAAAAAAAGAATCGTCAGCATCGAATCACACTAGGGCTGTACAGTTATCGTCTTAAGCCAACTAGGTGGTAGCTAGTGGTAGCTAAGCCCATGCATCGAGGTTATTGCGTAAATATTTCGAGTACTTCACAAGTACTAAAATAGCTCATAATAAATGAGTTAATTCGTAAAATTGAAATATTCTACCAAAAATGTCTGACTCAATAATTTGTGATGTCAATATAATGTGTGATTTTCAAACAATTCGTTCCACGCATCATTAAAAACCAACCGAAAACAATGTCACTCCGTCAAGTTATTTTTACCTTGTATGACTAAATTGACTAAGGTATTTGAATTTCACCAAAAATTATTTCAACATTGAACGAATATTCAACCAAAATTTACACTTAACGTAGTTACTTCATAGTCGTGGTCAAAGAACGACTAAGTAAGCTAAAAATAAAAAATTTATGGTGTAATTCCCCCAGAAAACGTCTCTGGTTTCCTCCAAAATCAGACTTCTATCAAAGTTGACTGCGTACCGCGTTCCCCAGGACAATAAATAATTTCCGCAACAAAAAAAAAAAAAAAATAGGTAGCTTGCTCTTTGCATTACCATTGAATGCTTACATTGGACAAAATTCAACACAGCAACAATTAATTTCAATAAGATTTGTTATGTACAGAGTTGTGCGCTGGTGTCGCTAGATGACGCCTCGCTTGATGATCGAATGAACTAGTCATTCGATCATCTATTCGATTATTGTATTATTCGATTACTCGATTATTACGGACCGAACTCGGTACAATATAGTCAGTTTACACCAGGATCTCGGGGCGGACGGCTGTGCCCGCGGAGTGTTGTGCGTACTTACAGTGAATATTATAATACTTATAATATTGATTTATTATAAGTATTAATACTCGTATAAATAATAATACTCGTGGTTCGTTGAACATAACATTGGCGACGAGGTTGAAGAACGAACAGTGGATTAAATTCGATTCGCTGTTGAAATACCTAAGGTATACAATGTAATCAAAGAATAATAATATTAGCGTGTGAACGTGCGTGATTATGTGATCGCGCAGATACGAGCCACAAACATGTAAGTACCTGGAATATTTTTATAAAAAAAAAAAACTAAACTTCTACAGCGTTCATTATTACAATGTAACAGTCTAACCTTTATCAAGTTTACAGCAAACAATTAATGCTAAAAAGTGTAAACTGTTGCAATTATTTACTGGTACATATTTAATAACAAAATATTTATTACTAAAATAATACATTTTCTAATTATTGCTTCCCGAGTAATGCATACCTACCAAAACAAATGTAAGTATTGCTTGGATGTAAGGATCACCATTAAATTTTTATTACGTCTGAAATACACTTTTATAAGGACAAAGATAATATTATTCGTTGCACGTGTATAGGACGTACACAAAAATATTTTAAATAATGCCTACTAGATTTCGAACAGCAAAATATACCTGTATGCATTAGTCTAGGAAAACAAAGGAATAATAAGATAAAAAGTGAGTTATCCATATTATTTTTGTGTTATTTGCGTTACACTAAAATTATATTCACCTGAGTAACATTCTTGGTATTCAGTAAATGCAAATTAATATATTTTTAAGCTCTCATAAAGTAGGGCCTATTATAACAAATTATAGATAATAATAATAATATAATCTTGGAGACAAGAGGTCTATACAAATCAGTACACTGTGCATCCTAAAAATACCATATATTCTAATGGCTTTTACAAAGTACAAATAACATTAAACACGTTATTTAATTTTATTGTAATTGAGATAAACAAAATTATAGAGCACATCATTGTGCAAGAGTGCAAACATACAAGTAATATATCACAATATTTCGTCTATATTGCCCTTGGCCTATTTTACTCACTGAAAAAGGGAGGGTATGCATAAAATGCCTATCAATGGAATCAAAGATAATTATCATTTGTTGTTATTCCACACCAAACCATGACTACGCTATTGTAAATATCCTTTAAATAGAAGTTATTCTCATAAACATTTATCTAAAGGAATAAAAGTGTTCCGATGACGCACAGATACCTACTTCTACAAAATGATATAATGTTTGAAGTCTGGCAAAATGCACGGCATAAAAGGTCAAGCACGAAGAAATTAACAAATTACATCATACACATCACATGACATCATTATATATACATCATGTAATGTACCACTTCGATAATTCCAAGACACGCATTTTTAAAGAGGAATATGCAAAGAAAGTACATATATTATAATTTAACTCCGGTTGAAACTAACAAGTGCCCTAAACTTCATTAATGTCTAGTTACTGAACAACATCAACAAAACATGTAGAAACACGCAATAATTCGAATAATTCGAACAAAGCGTTAATTCGCTTCCTAAAGATGCGATGTGTGCTAATATGTTCCTGTTAAAACTAGCAAGTACTTTAATTAAGACTAAAAAAAAAATTTTGATTTTTCGAAGCTATTTCACAATCATCTTTATGTTAAAACTGCTTGAAGATCTGCTGGTGGGAATTATTAGTGAAAAAATTAAATCCAAAAATTCACACGAGTTAATTCACTTGACAGTTCAAGATCTATTTACTTTTGACATTAATTGACTTTCACTATAAAGAGTGTATTTAAAACTATATTTGCTAGTCTTAACAGAGTGACAAAAAATGTGCTGAAAGATAGTATCTATTTCCTGTAACTACATCACAGGAAATAATAGTTGTTTCCCACTTTATGGCAAAGGCCAATGGTGAAAAAGTGACATAAGGCTAAGAAATAAGGGACAATAAAAAGGAATTGACACTCTGAAAGTGTTCAACAGTACTACAGTGTGACCTATCATAAAAGAGATCTTTTATAGGATCCAACTACTTCCGAAATCAATGTCACACTAAACAGTGCCACATTAATAGTGTAATGCTCATCGTGGTCAAACCACAAAATGGGACATAATGGGATACGACATCATTTGGAACAATATCATAATGAGACGAATTATATTGAATGAATATTTTGATTAGTTTCTTTTGTAAAATAAAACAAAAATAAGGAAAATTATAATTTTATTGCACTCCAACATTACTCATAGCATAGGTACAATAACTAATGTTAAAACAGCATTTCCTTCCGTGGAACCGACGTAAATATTAAAATATGACAAAAGCTGACTGTTTAACAAAGTTTAAAGCAATAGTAATCTCTCTTTCCTGGTTATTGCACTGATATGACAATGTCAGTTGGTGCTGGTACTAACGAGATACTATAGCAAAACATTAAAATATCCCACGTCGGTGGTAGCTGTGGTAGTACGATGTGAAGATAATTCCCATCATAATCGACCACATTTCACCGATATGAAATCGCGGCATGAAATAACAAATTTCAGGTATTCAGGAAGTTACCCCAATAAATATGAATCACAGATATCAAGTAAAAAGATGATACTTTTTCGGCATCAGAATTCAATTATTATGTAAAGAATCTGTAAATCTGTTTTATAATGATTCAGTTACAGAAGAGTAAGTATATGTTCACATATTCGAGTCAGATTATGACAAAGTATGACAAACGACAGCAGTTATGAGTTCATGATAACGGACTCGACTTTTATGATAATTATTTTAAAAAAATTTACAATTCTTATACAATATCATCCACAATAATAAAATTTATTGGATACATTATTATTGGAAAAATAACGATTCATCCATGTGGCAATGAGCACTAACAGACTCAGAAGATCGTAGTATTTTCATATTATATCTTGCAATAGTTAATCTTTTTGAGCTGCCGAAAAATAAAGGAAAATATGTGAGGTTATGATTTTGTCTCCATAGTAAAACAAAATACAAAAAATTAGGTAACTATCTATTATTTTATTACATTTATTTTAAAATATGAATAAAGGAAAAGATAAATGCTAAGTAATCTGTGAGAGATCTTGTATCTAAACTAAGCCTTGATTGATACAAATACCTATATTGCTCAAAATATTTACATACATTAGAAAACCAATCTAATTTTAATTGTTGCTACGCAGATTGTGTTTTAAATAAAACGTATGTTTCCTATTTTTGAAGATTATATTAAAAAAAAGAACATAATATTATATAATCTAGTGGTCCAATAAACACAAATATTAATAAATTAAAAGACAATTGTCAGTCAAAAACAAATATCAACAAAATAAATTCTTACTGCACTCGATGCAAGTCAATTGTTCCAAGTTCCCACGAAGTTTCAACGATCTAATATCCTTAATCCAATGACCGAAATATGGGTAATCAAGAAGAAACATTAACAAAATAATATTTTGTTATAAGGATATATCCTTATAACAAAATATTGTATGATATATCATATCCTTGCCTACTAGCCTTCCAAGTGCAAGTAAATTGTTATATGTTCCAGCGATTGCAAATCTTTAATCACATACAATTTTTAACTCTGCGATCCGTATGGCGCAATTGTTGCCATGCCGGATCGTCACGATTCCATTCAAGTTTGAATTTCTGACGCTGATGAAGCTGGTGTGGTGACGATGACTTAACGTAGGTTTTAATACTATGAATACTGAGATACCAACTCTGCGCATGTGCTTTAAGCTTTGTAATTTGGTCTCAACCAATTTTAAGGTCAGCGAAAGGCATTTCGGCATGCCTCGTCATTGAATCCAATGCTGACATATGGCTTTGGCAGCACCAGCCAAAAGTGACAGCAGTACGCCACACAACGCCGAACTTGTGCTTTATATAAGGGTAAAAACGTTTTGCTAGGATTCCAAGCTTCCTAGCAGGACCATAGCTTAGAATTCAATGAAACGCTAAAGCCAAGGTTCGAGGATATCTCAAGGCCCAGTAACTGAAGGTGGCCGAGGTATTTCAGGGATACATTCTGAAGAGTAGCAGTCAAGAGGAACGGACGTTGAAGTGAATGAAGTCGCGTTGCTCACAAGGCAATCAAGTAAACAAGCAAAAAATTGTAAGCAGAATAATCAAGTTTGCTGAATTGATAATTTAATTGGGTATTGGGAAAAATATATCTTCAGCCATTCTGTGGGGACCAGTATGAGAATGCTGGGCGGTCAACAGATTAATTTACTCAGTCATTCGAGACATAAATGTTAATTATGGGTTTTACCTTAGTTATTCATCCACATTATGGTTTGAAATTTCACCATCTACGAAAACAGATTAACCGAACATCAAGTGTGATAGATCTAGGCTGTGTTTTTGTAATTGTGTGATTTAAAAGCCAGTTTAATTTCCTAATCAATAACTGTTAAGTAAAATAAAAACAGACTAGGTCAGCATCAGGATTCCACCAGGTTCACTCTAAAAGAGAAGCTTGCATGGTTTCGTAAGATACAATAAAATTGCAAAGGAGCAACTCGGTGTAAAAATTCTATATTTCAGTGTGCTATGTTAATGGATCAAAATAATGATAACATTAAATTCTTATTAATTACATATGTAAATTACATTAAAAAACTGTCAGTCTCCTGGCTGTTTGTTCTCCATTGCGCACCGCTTCCCGCTTAGCACCTGTGGATGTGGCGTCTTGATGATGGTACACGTCCTTGGTAACAGCAGCAGTGACGATGTGTTTACAGGTATGGACTTGTGACAAATTATGTGAAAACCTCACAATGGAACATCGTGTGGCAGACCTAACAGCATCTTTCCATCGAGCGGGTGATCTTCCACTTTTCATCTACGTGCCTTAGATCACAAGACGTTCTAAACAGGCGATCTTACTTCGTAATCTAATAACTTTCTATGTTACAGGTTTCGAGCAGTATAAAAGTGTTTTTAATGTGAAAACATATAATAGACAATGATATTATTATCATTAAATTACGGACACCGATGTGTCCTTGGTCAAAACCTTTTTGTAATATATATATATCATTAAACAGCGTCTATTAAGCTTTCCACCAAAGCAGCTGTTTATAGTTATTTTTTATTACTACCTTGTTACTACTACCAAAAAAAAAAAAAAAGATAATATGATTAGGGAACACTACCGTCAGGTATTTGAAAATATCTAATAAATGAAAATTTGTTTCAGGCTTTCCAGCGAAGTAACATCAATATAAGGATTAATATAACTAGCACAAGATCCAGGAAGAATATTGTACATAATATTATAGAGTATAAAAGCAACGGCATTTGGAACGTTGGAAAAATAAATTATAAAGCTGTGTATTGTTTCAATCTGTCGAAATTAGATCTACTATATGTTTGCTCAATTGTGCCAATAAATTAATTACACATAAATATAGTCACATGTATTATAAACAAAATTAATTAAAAAAAAGGAAGAGATGTTATGTACAGAGTTGTGCGCTGGTGTCGCTAGATGACGCCTCGCTTGATGATCGAATGAACTAGTCATTCGATCATCTATTCGATTATTGTATTATTCGATTACTCGATTATTACGGACCGAACTCGGTACAATATAGTCAGTTTACACCAGGATCTCGGGGCGGACGGCTGTGCCCGCGGAGTGTTGTGCGTACTTACAGTGAATATTATAATACTTATAATATTGATTTATTATAAGTATTAATACTCGTATAAATAATAATACTCGTGGTTCGTTGAACATAACAAGATTCATTCAAATAGTTACTCTATGAATTTTAGAACTCAATACCGATTGATTACTATTACTGTGACCTCTCACTATATGGTAAACCAACAAATCAATTGTCGAAGAAAGTGAAAGGCATCTCCAGGATACAACCAACAAATTATTATTTTCCAATTTGGTTTGTACACTGAAATTGACTACATAATAAAATAACATAAAAACTAGACATTACGCGACCAATATACGTGTACATTCACCACCCTTACGAGTGTTTACTCGAAATTATTATTTTTTTAAGAAAATTACGTAGGTAGCCCGTTTAAGCGTAACACTGCGGCAAAAGAGTACCTACCTGCTGAAGTAAAACGTTATTACTGTGAAATGCAGATCACCTGTTTCAAACAGTCTTTCTGAACTAGCTGAGAAGGTAGTGACAGCTATTATGACGTTCCCTATGATAATATGTGATACGACCACAATAATATTCCCTTGCCAAAGAACCAGCTTACTGCAGCATAGCTGTTAATGAATTTTGTAAGTCACCTTAATTGAGTTACTTTGCGATGGGTACATTTTATATCACGTCAATCAGTTGACTGTTTAATCTGTGAGCAATTACAGGTTTCAGTAGCAGTGAAGATTGAGAAAAGGGTTTCTTTATTTAATTCCTTATCTATCATAAAGTGCATAGTATAATTTGATACTGTCACTAAGAAAAGATGTGTTAATTTTAGTAATATTTAAGCACTTTAACTTTTACCTAATATAATTATCACACACAAAGATCATGGTGCATCTGACGGAACTGGCAACTAGCCATGGTACGTTTCTACTTTGACGAGGTTAGGTATCTTAAGCAATATTTTAAAATCAAAAAAAAAACTGCACCTATTAAATTTTCTCACTATGTCATCCTGTCTGTTTTAAAGATAATTCAAAAACAGCACAACTCTTCAGTAAAGTAATAATTATCTTTAGATGTTTCTTGTAAGTAACAAAACGTCTATTCTTCACTCATTTGGTGCCAGTTACTCAATGTTGGGTGAGCAAAGACCAGTGATCTTTGTTACCAGATCCTTTGTTACCAGAAATCGTCAAGTATCCAAACCCAGGTAACTATCAAATATCAAATGCGAAATCGCATAATTATCACAAACTCGACAAGGAATAATTATTGTTTAGTTAAGCCACAAAAAAAAGAAACAATACAGATCACCTGTTATAATCATGTCATCGTCTCTGATGGTAATTGCAAGCCATAGTGCAAGAAGCCGGATACGCTCCCAACAGTATCACTATCAACAAACGCTACCTGCATTGATGCCCGGTATCATTATGCCGCAATCGCAATGATAGCCTCTTGGTTATTTCCAAGCTTGCATGTCCATACAACAGTCACTGTCACTTAGTTTATTTGAAACACACAAAAAAAACAACGACAAGACACGAAATTTCTAAATGTTATTTTTATGAACTGAGGGTAGACGATAAATTAAATAATAACAAGATGTTAGAAAACAGAAAATTCTTTATCTCATTTACAGAATGCTTCTAGTTTCACAAAACAATATACTTGCACTGATTTTGAACAACTCTGTTGGCGCAAATTAATAATAACTACGATGAAAGATACTGTGCAAAGACTTTATAACACTTCGTTGAATCAAGCACAAATAAGCGAAACGATTTATTGTTTACGCACACCTCCACTTTAAACACTTTCACCTCCACTTTAAATTCTTTCCGATCAGTCCTATTTTCAGGAAAACCTAGATGCTACAAGAAGCACAATATTTTTATTAAAAATCAAATTCACGAGACCTTAACTTTGAACATTCTGTCAAGTGTTTTTACAGTTCAAGATGACGGCACCATTTACACTAGAAGTCAAGATATTACACAAAAATACTATCGGATGTTCTGATTCTGCTTAGTGATACCTTTTATTATTTTGTCGCTTGCAGTCATCGAATAGAAATTAAAATAAAATGTAATTCAGTAACGGTAATTAAATTAAACAAATGAGAACAAAGATGCCATCCATGTGGGGGATTGCACTATCGCAATAGCTCGTTACCTCTTTCACCTAAGGTAACTATTTTTTTTAAAGTGTGCGCCATTTAGAAAATAACTTTTCTTTTAATACACCCGGTTACTCGGTAACTCGGCACCATACTCAGCAAAAGAAACGCATGATCCTGGTGCTATGTAACGCGCCACAAAGACGCCACGGATATGACAACCAGGCGTTGCCTGGACACTGAGAGCAGTGTTGGCCAGGAGTTCAGGCAGATAATAAGGAAAGCTGTTGCCAACGCGTCAGTCAACGAGGATGTTCATTAAGCATCTGTTCGTGATAAATGAAGAGCTCTAGCTCTGTTCGCTACGAGATAACATGCTGGCTGCAGGAGCTTACCAATAATAATAATAATGAAATAAAAATGCCATACCGAATCGCTGTCTTACTTTCCTTACGTTTATAACCTCAAACGAATCCTTATTTGACATGTTCACCGTCCACTGTTTGTAATATCATATCAAGATAGCCATCTGAAAAACCTGAAATTCGGATTCATTATCCCACGATCTGATGTCGCAGATAGGTGGTCCAGAAAATAATAAACTGTGGGCGTTTTCATCATTTTACTTAGAAACCCATTGAAACACATGTTTTACACTTGCTACTAATTTAGTAGGCAATTACTACTGATACACATGGCTCTGAACAGATTACTATGTCGCTCGAATAACATAACCAATCGCTAATGGAACGCGGTGAAGTCGGATTTACATCGCGGTGCGGCATTCCGGGTAACCAACCATAATTCACACGTCGCATTGCACACTCACAGCCATCCCGGCTCCACAACTTGCCCGCGCCTCTCGCGCTTATTAAAACCCGTGTGATAAATCCGCCAATCGCTGGCACTATGACCTATCTCATCAGAAGCGAACCATCACAGCCGCATGGGTGCTACTCTTCGCAAAGGGTATGACTGTGCATAGAAAACAGTCCACGTGCACTTCTCGCTGGCTCCGGCATAACGCGCTACTGACTGGTCAACACACGCAATACCTGCTCGATTGCAGTCCATCAGTACACACTGTACCCAGTTGTGCTCTCCATAAAGTAAACGTTGTGCAATGCTAATGCAAATTAAACTCGGCCATAATAACGACGTTCTACTTTATCGTCCGCTCAGCTCGGAGGCTGTCTAAAGAGTGCCCGCTGCCGGTTGGCAAGTCAATAGCTGTCCTCTGTGACCCCCGCCACCGCGTGTACTCAAATGACAGTAGACAATTTGCACGGTGCTGCCATCTTCAACTTCCAAATACACCCAAGCTATTTCCAGCTTGACGTTCCATTTTATGATTTGAAATTACTGATTTCCGACATATATATATATATATATATATATATATACAATTTATATCAACAGCGTATTCACAGTATTTCTTAAACGACAAATCAGTCAGTAAGGGAAAGGTAATACTCGCGAACTAGTTTTTTGAACGTCCACAGAGTTGGGGCCTTCCGGATATTTACAGGTAGAGTGTTCCAGAGTAGTATTGCCTGAACAGTAAATGAATAATGGAAAAAACCAGAAGAGATGGGTGGAATGTGAAGTTTTAAATTTGACGAAGAACGAAGGACTTTATCATGAGTGTCACAAACAAATTGAAAATTTTCCTTTAAGTATGGTGGAGAAGATGCATTATTCAGTATGGAATAAAGCATAGAGAGAATTCTGTAATTACGCCTTTTACGAATAGACAGCCATTTAAGCTGGCGACGGTATTCGGTGACATGGTCATATTTACGCAGACCGAATATGTATCTGATACAGTTATTTTGAAGGCGTTCCAGTTTATTGAGAAGTTCTTCGTTTAGGTCTGGGTAGCATACATCACCGTAGTCAATTATGGGGAGTATAATTGATTGTATTAGCATGAGCTTGGTCTTGAAGGATAAAAAGTTTTTAAGTCTATATAGTGAATGCATTGAAGCATTCACTTTTTGGCTGATATAGCTAATTTGTGGGCGCCACGATAGTGTGCTGTCCATCAACAAACCCAGGTTCTTAATAGATTGGCTTAAGGGGATGACATCATTGTTATATAAAATGGAAGGTAAAGAGAGATGATCCACCTTAGCCAGCATTCGCGAGCTACCTAACAGCATAGCTTGACATTTGGAAGCATTAACAGCAACCCCGTATTTATGCGACCAGTTAGATAAAGCTTCCAAGTTCACATTCAATTCTCCAATAGCACTGTGAAGATTTTCTGTATCTGTGTGAACATACAATTGGAGGTCATCAGCATACAGATGGTACGAACAGGTAGAGGAGATAGAGTTTATAAATAAAGAAAAGATGATAGGTGAGAGTATACCGCCCTGCGGTACGCCACTGTCAAGTTCAGCCCATTCTGAACATTCCTGCCCAGAGGTAACAGCTTGTTGGCGACCGCGAAGATAGTTTGTAAACCACGCCAGGGCAGCAGGGGAGAACTGTAGATGGGTTAAGATGGAAATAAGGATTTCATGGTCGACCGTGTTAAAAGCGTTAGAGAAGTCTACCAGCACCAACACCGTAAGTTTTTTGTGGTCCATAGCTTTCCTTATGTCATCTGTGACATTAACTAACGCAGTGGTGGTGCTGTGACCGTAGCGAAATCCAGATTGGTATACGCTCAGCAAGTCATTACAGGAAATGAAATTAGATAATTGCTTGAAAACACAGGTCTCCAGAACTTTGGAAAGGAATGGGAGAATGGAAATTGGACGAAATTGACTAGGAAGGGTAGGATTTTGTACTTTAGGTAGAGGACGCACTAGCGCCTTCTTCCAGAGCGAAGGGTATTAGGCAGTGGAGAGACTAAAATTTATAATGTGCGTTATAACTGGAAGAAGACTATCAAGGATGGAAACAATCATTACCCTATTAATCTCATCGCAACCTACAGCCTTGGAACGAATGCTTAAAACAGCCTTCTTAACCTCTTCCTGGGTAACTGGGGAGAATTGAAAGGTTACTGTAGGAGATGACTGCATTGCTACAATGGAAGCAATCGTTTGAGTACGAATAATAGGGTCCAGTGATGACGCTAGGGAAAAGTGATTATTAATATCTTTCAATGTGAGTGATGGACCAAAATAAATTTTTTGTGGTTTACAAATGCCAAGAGATTTGAGAAATTTCCACGTATCCGTGGGGGAGGAATTAAGGATATTATTATGAATGTATTGGCGTTTTGCTGTTCGAACCATCTGGTTGCATCTATTCCTAGCCCTTTTAAAACACAACCAGTTCTCATCACTACGCTCCCTTTTAAATTTAAGAAACGCACGATTTCTACGTGTCATGGCCATTCTCACCCCCCCTTGTCATCCACGGTGCAGGAGGACAGCTCAACCTGACCTTCCGTTTTGGAGCATGAGTGTCAAACAACTGGAGTACAGAATTATTTAGGTTTGATATTTTGTTATCTATTGAACACTCCGCCCATACTGGACTAAAATCAAGGCTGGCAGCATCCATTTTCAAAGAATCGATGTTAATTGCACTATAATTGCGCATTTCTAAAATAGCTGGTTGGTGCTTAGGTAATGATATATTATATGAAGCATATAATAAGTCGTGTCTTGAGAAACCTGGAGCTGATAATTGTCCGTAGTTACTTACCCGTTCGGGTAGCGACGTTATGATGTGATCAATCCAGGAATCTTCAAAGTTGATGTTACTGTGAGTTGCTGTTAATGGAAGTATTGAAAGGTTGACCGACTCAATAATGTTGCGAAACCTCAGAGCATTGGGCGAACCCCTTAAAAGATCTGTGTTAAAATCACCCATAATGATAAAGTGTGTGTACTCAGACCCAATACTATCTAAAGCTGCTTCAAGAGAAGCAAAGTAGTTGGTAGAAGGTGGACAATACACTACTCCAAGAACAGCTCTAATACCCGTAAGATTCAGTTCTAAGAACATGTACTCAGCAGACCCAGAGTACTGTGAGGGAGATGCTAATAGTAATTTGTACGGAATCGAACTGCGCAAGTATATGGCAACTCCGCCGCCTCCTTTAGTCGTTCGGTCGTTACGCATGAGTACAAAACCTGGCAGTGGGTAAAGTGAAGACTGCAAAGACGGTTTTAACCAACTCTCAGATATTAAAATTGCATGAACAAAATCAACATTGAACGACGCCTCTAATTCTGCATAATGTTGTGGAATGCTCTGTGCATTTATGTGACAAATATTCAGCGTAGATTTCCTAGAGCGAAATATTCCAGCAAGCTGCTGTTTTAAATCCACCTCTTCACACGATTCGAAAGAAACTGAACTGTTTGCCGAATAAAAAGATTCACTGTCTGACATTATACGTATAAATATATACCTGTATTATAATAAAATATTTAAAAAGAATAAAAATAAAGAAAATACAAAAATAAAATCAACAACAAAAAATAATAATAACACCATTGCAAAACCCGCATTAACTTAAAATAATTCATAATACAATTAACGCACCGTCCAATAGTCGACTGTTTACATCAATGTTTAAAAAATATAAAAAATAATTTTATGCTAGATCAGTTTAATAATTATATAAAAAAAAATTATCAAAACTCGGTTTAAAAACAAAAGTATTAAAATATTAAAAGGAATATAAAGTTATGGCAGTATAATCAAATTACTTTTGCAACGGTATTGCAATTTGACAATGACAATAATGACAGATACGTCAATTGCTTTATTGCACTTTCAAACATCTGATCGGCGTAATGTAATAACTTGACTTTGACGTGATTAGTAAAATTAAAAGTTTTGTAAAAGTAGCAATCAAATCAAATGCAATCAAATTATCACAATATAAATGAGGTAGTTACAGATAAAAAGAGCGAGTAATGTAATTCACTGTGTATTATGGGAACAAGACGAAAGCAATGCACTACCTACTTCTTGGTAGTAGGTCGTCTCGGCCTCTTTGAATCATCGGCAATCGATACGGGAACCTGGTGTCGCCGGGCCTCTCGATGCGGAATGGAGGCCACTGCGCACTCACTAGGTTTTCCCCCATCATTGGAGTCACCAGTGCCAGCGGGATACTTGGCAATTAGATTGGACAACTCGTCATCAGTGACAACCTTATAGCGACCGGCTTTTGGGATTTTGATGTGTATAACCCCATCGAGAGTCCATACCTGCTTCATGCCAAAAGTTTCTCGGGCTCTTTTGTAGATACATTGCCTTGAATGAGTGAGGAACTCTGCAATAGTAACTGAGGTTCCTTTAAGTTTGGATTTGGACTTCCATACATCTGTCTTGGTTTTATAGGTATTAAAGTGTACCAGAACAGGTCGAACTCGTCCCTCAGCTGAGATTCCCAATCGATGACACCGCTTCAAACTCATTTCAGAGAGAACTAGCCCCATATTATTTTGCACAACACGAATAACTTCTGCCTCCACATCACCTTCAGGATTTTCTGGGATACCATTGAAGAGAAGAATTTTCTGACGTTGCCTCATATCTATGTTGTCAATATTATTGTAGCAGTCCTTGATTTGTTCTCGTAGAAGGGTAAACATTGAAGTGACAAGTTCTTTAAAGGAATTAAATTCACTGCTTAATTGAGACAAACTGGGGTTGCTTGGAGTGGATGCTGCTGCTGTTAGTCGAGTTTCAAATTCAGCTAATTTACGCGACCAGCTGAGTTCCAGTTTTTTGTGCATACTCTCTATATTGGTGATAGTGGCCATGGTGAAATATATAGAATATTATTCAAATAAGCTTGGTTTAGTGCAATTAGAAGTTGAGAAATGCAAGTCGTGCAGGTTTTGCTCAGTTTTACTTTAGATGTAAGTAGTTTATATGTACCTTTATGAATTGCCCATTAATAACACTGATTATCACTTATAAGTACTTTTCGAAATACGTTATATTATTTTAATTAAAAAAAAACTTTAAGAGCAATGTAAACAGCTGTTAACATTTCTGCACCTACCCACGAAAAAAATCTATCGTTCAAATATATTCTGAGCGAATGCATGGCAATATCAACAACAAAGGCCCGATCAAACTAGGATTCATCCTAACGGTAGGTGTTGTCGACCAGATGTAATGGCAACTGGCGTGCCTACAATAGATCAACTTTCGCCATTGTCGCAGAGGCCTTTGCAAAATCACCCCTTACCACCTCACCACAGGAGATCGTACCGTAGTTCTTCTTCTTGGTGAGCGAGCCGAAGCCCGAGCTGGCGGTGGAGGAGCCGCAGTCGTCGTCGGGCGCGGGCGCGCTCTCCGAGCCGCTGTCACCGCCCGCACCCCCCGCGCCGCCCGCGCCCCCCGCGCCGCCACCGCCGCCCGTCTTGCCCTCCGCCACCTCCTGCTTCCGCTCTGGCCTGCAATGGCAATGCGGACACATCGGTTAATGATGATGATGGTGGATGCGACACGAATTTCTCAATGTGACTATTAATAAAGGTGACTAGCTACACTAGAACGCAACTCACACTTTGAAGAGCGGGTCGCCGGAGATCATGCTCATCTTGATGCGCAACTTGAGCACAGAGTTGTCCTGGCGGTGGCGCGCGTCGTAGCCCTCCAGCAGGCAGCGGCGCGTGGTCTCGCCCGCGCCCGCCAGCTCCGCCAGGTTCACGTCGCAGAAGCCCAGCTTCTGGTACGACCGCCCGCCTGCAACCATTACCACACCACACATAGCTACTATACTGCTGAACTTTTAACACACTAAACTTTAAAAATGTTACCTTTTTTATGCCTTAAGCAGGCAAACGAGCAGACGGGTCACCTGATGGTAAGTAATCACCGCCGCCCATGGACATTAGCAACATTAGGGGCGTCACCAATGCGTTGCCGGCCTCGAAGAAAAGAAAAGACCCGCTTCTTGAAGGACCCCATGCTACATGTCACGTTCATAAACTTCTGTCAGCGCAGATAGCATACTGACTTAATCACCACAATTTCCGATCGCACACGCCTGACGATGCAAAGGTACCTTTTGTAGACTACTGTGTGGTGGACTGGTGGTGGAAACGAACCGAATAAGGTCAAGTAAGTTTTAATTCGGCTGTTTCTACAAAAGGGGCGTTGGTAAGTTGGTAAGCAAATAATACGATTTTAGTCTGCTTTTACATTATTATAACATTAGTTAATTAAGAGACGAACGAACGAAAGAACATCATAATTATAGTATGAGAAGAAAGTGGAGAGCAAAGTGCAAACTACGTCGTTTGAAGTTTAACTTTTATCTTGTTAGCGAGCGCGGTCCGCGGACAGGGGGGGCGGGCGGACGGGGGACAAACTCACCAATTTTCTGGTACGAAATGACGTATATTATACACCTAGTATGAGGTACTGACCCTTGCACTCCTTGCGCACGGAGACGCGCAAGTGCGCCGGCTCGAGCACGCCCGTGTTGGCGTTGGCGCACATCTTGCACATGAACGTGAAGCGCGCGTTCCACCGCACCGCGTGCTTGCCCACCTCCTCCCTGCAACAACAACCGCCACGTCACACACCACCACACACCGCTCGACACATCTCCACAACACCATTAACAATATCAACAACCTGCTACGACCCCAACTCCTCACAACTTCGCTACACGGAACACAGTAGATCTTAGGAATAAGGAGGAAAGCCACCATTAAAAGTTTTAAACCAATATGTGAGTGGTTCAGCTCGCAAAAGCTGGGCCGATGTGCTTTCACACAATATTCTTTAATTGATTACCTACTAATATTAATTGCTCACAGTTACCCTACCGCGGAATTTGACCGCTTTTATCGATTTTTGATATGTACTTAGTGGAATTTGAGTAATAAATAACGTATAATATAAATTTATCCTATAGTATCAAGTACTTCAATATGCACGTGTAGTTAGTGTACCTTAACGAGTGTTGCAATTTCCCTTCATGACTACTTCATTGAGCAGCTGATTCAATGACTGATTCGACTTAAGCCAATGTGTGCATGTGGAAGGGATGTAGGTAGAGGATATATTTTATTATCCGGAGTGACGAGGGGAGAGTGTGACCCGGCGACAAGTTGCAAACCAGCCGGGCAGCCGCAGCCACTTGAGCACCTCGCATGAAACGCGCCTCGAGTTACACTGCCTGCTTTCACGACTGACGACTCTCGGCAATCCTTAATACGTTAAAATTCTTCCTACACTATGATCGTATTGAGTTATAGCATATACCTACACCGTATGGGGAACCGACTAATGTTAATAAAATAGACGCAAGGCACACACGTATTATACGTGAGATGCAGCCTGGCAGCTGTCATTTGCAAGATATACGAGTATCAAATATTATATTAAGTGTTAATTAGAATATCAGTTATGATTCATTAGTAACAGGACTTTGGAAGTTTAGACTTTAGACTGAACCTGCAGTAGGTTAGACGCGTTCAGTGCGGGTTTTAGCACTACCAACGCCCCTTATCTGCCATTGGAACCCATACGAAATCTGCCATGGCGCAGTATGCAATGTCAGATAACGGGTCACAACAAGTCAACAACGCATACCCCCTCACTTCTTTACCCCCTCGTCGCTTCTTAGCGAGATTATTTCAATCCAGGAATGCGTCACACCACTGTCTCACTTCGAACCTGTTATAAACCTGTTCTTACACTGGTAATTAAGACACTGATGTCCGTACATCACTAAATGGACTCACTGAAAATCAGCGCCGTAGCTACCACTACGGCATTAAGCTGAGTGAGCTCCATTTTCTGGGGCACTGCGACACATGCGAGCGTTACAGACCAATAATGCTGTAAATTGTTAATTCTATTTTTATTTTATTTTTTGTGTCGGTCTGTAAATTTTAATATTTTTTTACCTATATATATTTCGATCTATGTATGTATGTTCATGTGTGGCATAGAAATAAACGTGTTTCTTTCTTTCTTTCTAAATATCAGTTACTTATAGACCTATTTTGATTTTATTTGGGGAGAGACCACTACATAACCTATATGCTCAAGATGATTAAATACGCTACCGATTTGCCCGTCATCGTCATTGCATTTTAACTACAGTACACTACTTTATACCAAATAAAATATATATGTGTATTACTCTGAGGAAGCAATCCAATAATCGCTTCACATTAATTATTCCTCCGCGTGGCCGGTCCCTGCGACCCAATCGTTTCCATGTCAATTCTCACTGGTCGACGCCTATAATTGGCTATGTGCTATACCTAAATGTCCTATAAATCCATTTTCGCTCCTATAATGGTATTTCTCAAACAGGCCAGTAGGTACAATAAAATCAAACAGCACTCTTCTTTATTAGGGTTCCGTAGCCAAATGGCAAAAAACGGTACCCTTATAAATTCGTCATGTCTGTCTGTCTGTCTGTCTGTCTGTCTGTCTGTCTGTCCGTCCGTATGTCACAGCCACTTTTCTCCGAAACTATAAGAACTATACTGTTGAAATTTGGTCCGTAGATGTATACCGTAAACCGCGTTAAGATTTTCACACAAAAATTGAAAAAAAATAATAAATTTTGGGGGTTCCCCATACATAGAACTGAAACTCAAAAATTTTTTTTTCATCAAACCCATACGTGTGGGGTATCTATGGATAGGTCTTCAAAAATGATATTGAGGTTTCTAATATCATTTTTTTCTAAATTTAATAGTTTGCGCGAGAGACACTTCCAAAGTGGTAAAATGTGTGTCCCCCCCCCCTGTAACTTCTAAAATAAGAGAATGATAAATCTAAAAAAAATATATGATGTACATTACCGTGCAAACTTCTAACGAAAATTGATTTGAACGAGATCTAGTAAGTAGTTTTTTTTTAATACGTCATAAATCGTAAACCGCAAAAAACATCGATCAAAGTTACAATGAAGTACAAGAACTTTTATATTATGTTACTTGCTGCTACGGAACCCTTCATGGGCGAGTCCGACTCGCACTTGGCCGCTTTTTAGACATCAAAGAAATGATACGTTCAAAATATTAAAAATGATAAATACAAAATTAGATCTTCTAAGTATGCAGGTACGGTAAGTTTTTGCCGTATTGGGGCGGCTTAGAATACTAATCCCAATCCCACGCTGGATGGGTGTCGTAAGAGGTGAATAGATCCAGCCCGCTGGTAGGGCCTCGGAAAGATTATATTAGTAATATTGATTTTAATTGCTAATTTTAATACCATTATTACTATCATTGTTTCTCCATGGGGTTCGCCCTGGATAGCTACCACCCTAAGGCGAGATTATTCGACCGTTGTAGGCATTTTGTTCACTTCCCTGTACCCCGCTCCCCTGAGTGTAAACTCGACCGCCGCGCCGTGAGCCGGCCGCGCGCGGCCGTGAGGTTAATGACCCCGTGCGTAGCTGTCGACCCTGTAGCCTAGTTGGTAGTGGACCTGCCTGCGAACTGCGAAGCGAGGGGTTTCGGGTTCGATTTCCGGCCGGGGCAAATATTTATGTGACAGATAAATATTTGTACTCGTGTCATGGCTGTTATTGTGATGTGTTATATGTGTAGTCCATGCCACCCGCGACACAGGTAAATACTTGTAACCTACTGCGGGGGTATGAGTGTGGAAGGGTTTTATTATTATTATTATTATTATTATTATTAGTAACTGCTCTGAGTTGGGGTGTAAGTATACTTTATTTTGATTTATTAATTGGAATTTTAGGTGTAATAAAATAAGAGTAATGATAATTTTAGCTTATCCAGTGGAGACTAGAGGTGAGTGGAGACTGACTTGAAATTTTATGAAACGACACTGTCCAGTGGAGACTAGAGCCTAGAGGTGAGTGGAGACTGACTTGAAATTTTATGAAACGAAACTGTCCAGTGGAGACTAGAGTTGAGTGGAGACTGATTTGAAATTTTATGAAACGAAACTGTCCAGTGGAGACTAGAGGTGAGAGGAGACTGACTTGAAATTTTATGAAACGAAACTGTCCAGTGGAGACTAGAGGTGAGTGGATAACAAATAAGTAGGTACTTAGACCTACATACAAAATTGACTAATATCATCTAAATACTAACAAAAAATAACCAACTTCAAAATAACTCTAAAACTACTTGTCAGATCTCCCTCAAATGTATGTGGAACCACATGATACGCACCAGCTTTCTATCAAAAAAAGAATCATCAAAATCGGTTCACCCACAAATAAGTAGGTAGTTACATACAAAATTGACTAATATCATCTAAATTAAATACTAACAAAAAATAACCAACTTCAAAATCGAAACGAGTTTTTTTTTCAGAATGGCGGACTTGTAGGTATGCCAGGTTCCGTACAAAAATGTTCAAACCCTTTGGATAACATATTTTACAAGTATGTTGAGAATGATAAAAAGTATAAGAATAATTTAAAATAAAAAACCTAAAGATACGTAAAAAATAATAAAAACAAAAAAATTAAAATGTGTGCAATTCACACGTGTTAGAAGTGAAACCTTCAAAAATTTTGTTTTCAAGATAATGAGACGAATGTAAAATTTCGGGAAGATGATAATTGTACTTTTACTATTCCACTCCACTCCACTCCACTCCACAAATTTTGACATTTGACTTTTGACTTTTGACTTTAGACTTTAGACTTTTTTGCCTTTTTTGACTTTTTTGACTTTGACTTCTTTGACATTTTTGACTGACTTTTTTGACTTTGACTTTTTTGACTTTTGACTTTAGACTTTTTTGACTTTTTGACTTTTTTGACTTTCTTGACTTTTGACTTTTGACTTTTGACTTTTTTGACTTTTTTTACTTTTTTGACTTTTTTGACTTGTAACTTTTGACTTCTTTGACTTTTTTGACTTTCTTGACTTTCTTGACTTTTTTGACTTTTTTGGCATTTTTGACTTTTGACTTTTGACTTTTTTGACTGTTTTGACTTTTTTGACTTTTCGACTTTTTTGACTTTTTTGACTTTTGGCTTTTTTGACTTTTGACTTTTGACTTTTTTCGACTTTTTGACTTATTTGACTTTTGACTTTAGACTTTTTTGACTTTTTGACTTTATGACTTTTTTGACTTTTTGACTTTTTTGACTTGTAACTTTAGACTTTTGACTTCTTTGACTTTTTTGACTTTTTTGACTTGACTTGACTTTTTTGACTTTTTGACATTTTTGACTTTTTTGACTTTTGACTTTTTTGACTTTTGACTTTTTTGACTTTTGACTTTTGACTTCAAGAAGTTTTCACTTCAATAATCATTTTTTCAAAACAATTTTCCACTTATTTCATAACGCGCCTAAATAAGGTATAACTTCAAAAAAGAAAACTGTCTCTCAAGCTCCCAGCCGTCACGACGAGTCGTTTGGCGACTGACACAAGCTCAGGGGTGGTAGCTGTCCATGCGAACCCCATGGAGAAATAATAATAGTAATAATGGTATTAATTAACATTTAAAATCAATATTACCAATATAATCCCTCGAGGGGCCCTACCACCAGCGGGCCGGATTTAGTCGCCTTTTACGACACCCATCCGGCTTGGGATAGTATTCTAAGCCGCCCTAATACGACAAGAATAATTGTGTAATTAGCACTTGACTTATACCAATACCCAAATACTATAAACAGTAACTAAAGTATAAAAACGAACAATTTTTATTATTTCAAATTACAGCAGTGTGGATACTTTGGACAGTACCTAATACGTTATATAAGAAGACGCGCGCGCGCCAAATTCGAAATTAAAATTAGTGTCGGAAATTCGACGAGGTGCGGCTACGATGCGGATTAGCACAGGTCCTACCTCGAAGGCGACTGGCGCGAGAGTAAAATTGAGTAAATCGACGCGTCGGGCGTTTCGTAGCTAGTGGAAAGGGAAAAAATAGGAATTGAAAGGGATGTTTTTCAAAATTTGATATTATTATCCGCCAGAAATATTGGTATCTATAGGACCTATACTGTGGTATATTTTTTATTATCTGGAAGCGATTAAAACGCGAATAAAACGCCATTTTTATGCCAGATTAGACCCCACTTTGTGATTTATTTCTATCCAATGAAATAATTGCTATCGTGTATCAAGTATGACGAAACGAAAGAACAAAGACTGTAAAATAACATATATTTTTTTTAGAATTGTATTATGTACCATTTATGAACGAAACACCTTCAAAAATACCATTTTTTGGGATAATACCGCCACGACTCATCGTGTTCCGGCTGGGGGCTTGAGAGCCAGTTCTTTTTTTCTTTTTCTTCTCTCTTTCTTGGCCGGCAACGCATCAGTGATGCCTTTGGTGTTGTTGATGTCCATGGGCGACGATAGTTTTACCATCAGGTGGATCGTCAGCTCGTTTGCCGGCTATTTCTATAAAAAAATGCAAACACGCTAGAAGTCTATGAGGAAAACCTAGGGGAAGTGCCCATTATGATTTGGAAGGTCAAAGATTGCTATTCGTGTGGGAGGTCAATTATATTATCTATCTATGTCACATTCGATAGCACCAGTTGCACGAGTGATTCGATATCTGAATGCAGATGACTGCGGCGCGGCGTGTCGTAACTCTAATTCCGGCATGAATGGGCCGCCGTGACGTGACGTGAGCCGTCGCGGTGCCGTGTTGGACTAAACGTGCCGACATGACATGATACCTTGTTTATGTTTTTAAATTAAATGCATTTTATTGACATGTGCCTCGAAAATCGCATGCATTTGTTCTGGTGTAATAGTCGTACATAAAGAAACCTGTATATATCACACCTGTAGATACATATGTACCATACGAGTGGACAACGACATCAGTTAGGACACTTACGACTATAAAAGAGTGTTGTTTGCGTTTGGTACTTTTGGTAACTAGTAATGTTATTTGCAGATCCTCTTCAGCACTTAAATGAACCTATTAGATTCGGTTGCATAAATATAACTGTATGTTATGTACTCCATCATATTTTACTATGTAGTATAATATAATAGGAACCTATAAAAAGGAACCTTTAACCCAGTGTCCTCGATAGGACAGGAGGCGGCACGCACTTCCGGTCGGTCCGGACTCCGGTGTGACAGCGGCCGGCGGCAGACGACGCGATTAAAATTAGGGCTCAATAAACACTGGCCACTCTCCATCACTCGCTTATCGTACGACTAGGCGGCCCGCGACATCCGTATACACCAAATATATTTCATTAAATTAATTATCATTAAAAATGCACATCAACATTACTGATGGATGGGAAAGATGCGTGACGGGATGGCACTGGGGCACTGATTTCTATGACGGATGCAACTTGAGGACATGACTTTTTTGGAATGTTAAATGTAATGACGTGTCACGTGGATCAATTTCTAAACAATTATTACTAATGTGAAAATCTTTCTTTCGGCAGTTTAACACGAACTGATGATCTTCATCAGCATACCGTTAATGAACACACACACGGACTGCACCGCCCACGACACCGCGACGTCCACACACACAAATAAACAAAATTGTATACTCTTTTTCTACTACATACATATAATATGTAGTAAGTTCATAAGTTGGAAGGTATGGATGAAGGATGGTGATGAACTGTCGTTAAAACGAAATTTTACCTATCAAAGTAAGATGCTTAATGTATACCTTACTTACAATAAGAATGTTCATGAAAGGCAAAGAAGCTGCAGTCTGCCAAGTCCAGCTAACTTGTAATGCATCCTACTTCATTGCTGTTACGTGCTATGAACTATAGAGTGAAACGTCACAGGTTATGATAAAGAGTTCAGTTAAAACGTACAAGTTAAGACAGATGCTACCACGTCACCAACGCTTCTCGTGTGATAGTGTCCGGTGTTAGTAGCCCGTAGTGGCCGTAGTCGGTAGTAGTACGGGCTAGGTGGTGGCGCATGGTGATAGGACCATCGGTACCATCACGACACGGGAGTCATGACACATGACTTATTCCACATCGTCACGCGGTCTTATGCTGCATGCAAATGGATTTAAAAAAGTACGAGTATGAGGAATTTGCAGATGAATACGATAAATATTATAAAACTAGTGGATACCCAGCGTGTTGTACGCTAAAAACTGTTCTGATGAGGATGACAGATCAGTGTTTGTGTTGACGTTGACTTCAAATTGTTGTATGGTAAAAGTGGAAAATCGACTTCATCAATAGACCGAATTGTGCCTAATGCATTGTTTTAGTGATCTTAAACCACCTTCGGATTGTTTTCTTTCAAATGAAACCATTTTGACGCATATCGGTTGGATGGTTTCATAATTATTATTGTGATAATTCCCACGCGATGCAACCGGGTGATCCCAGCTAGTATTAGCTCGTCAGCTCGCCACCACTCGCCAGATGTTCTCAATCACGTCGCATTCCGTCACACACAACACATGTCATTGAGTGTCGGCTGAAACAGCCGCTCACCTACCTCATTCATATACCTAACACAATTTTGTACTGAAATTTTACTGGTTATTCTACGAGAACACGCAACCTATGTACCTGCTGTGGTACCTGCCTACACGATGTGTGGCGAGTCGCGAATACAGTCGTGCACTGCAGCCAGCCCCCTTAGCCAAAACACAAACGCTTCGTTTCTAATCTCTTTCTACGATTGCTAACGCTTTAGCGTTTGCGATCGTAGAAAGCGATAACTTGGTAGCCAAGAGCACTTGTTAGTGTCTGACGCTTATTCTACAGTGTCGAGAGAAAAAACCATGGGTATAGTTTATGGTTAGCGTTTTTTGTGTTGTCAAATGTCAAGCGAAGACCGTCACATCACGTCACAGCTTCTTTGTGTCGACTGTGTTAACATTGCGCGCAAATTTAAAAATTCGAAGTTACAGTGTAAATTATAAACTAGTGTTTTAAGGTAAGTAGATTAAGGAAATGTATCTTTATTATTACATTACCATAATTTATACAGTGTAACATGTAATTTATGTACAGTTTCACAATCACTAAATAGAAAAACAATAAAATTATGCGATATATATTTTAGGATGCAATCTAGAGCACGAGCGAGCCCGCAGCAGTTTGCAGCTTTAATAGAATTTATGGAAACGTATGTAAACCATTGATTTGTAAAAATTGTCCTTTTCTATTTAAATCTCTCTTACACTGATTGCGGTATTTGAAACAAACAATGACGCGAGACGCGCTAGGCAATCCACTTGAGAAATACTTAAGTGGCCCCAAGCCCCAAGTTTTATAAATAGACCATTTTTTGTCTATAAAATAATTTCAAATAATGTTTAAGGCATGGTGATATAGCAAGGCCCCAGCAAGGAGCTCAAGGCCGGATAAGAGCTGACCCTCTGTGGCAGGAACTTGGGCAAATACTCAATTCCTCTGGTGGTGGAGTAACAAGGCCAACAGAGAAATGGAAAAAAGTAAGAACCTTTTTCTCTTTTATCTTAAAATTTAGATATATGTAATTCAAATTCAGTATCATAAGTACTATAATGAATTATTCTCAGTAACTTCACAATAATTATGTTGAAGATTTAAAGTACATACCTATTATATCAATAACAACCTAGAAATTAACTGACAATGAACTTGCTTGATCCAAATTAACTAATACTAACTTTTAGGTTTGGGCGGATTGGAAAACAAAAACAAAAAAGAAAGTTTCTATAATAAATAGAGAAACGAATGCTACTGGTGGAGGGCCAAGCAGCATGCAAACTCTGTCTGCTTTGGAGCAAAGGGTGCTGGGTGTGATGGGTTTGGCTGCAGCTGTCGGTCTGTCTGATATAGAGGAGAGAGGCTTTGATGTTAGTAATTTTTTGCACATATAAAGATTTCTACCTTGTAAACAATAATTTATTTATTTTATATTCATAAATATCCTAACATTTTTCAGGCCCCATCCTCAGAGAGGCCAGAACCACACCGCGCGGAACCCAGTTCCCAAATTATTTTGGAAGGAATTCCCACATCATCAGTGGCAGCGGGTGCTCTAGAAGGTAGGTTATCTTTAAGTTTTTTTTACGCTAACACACTCACATCCCCGCTGTAGGTGTTCTATGTGTCGCGGGTGTCATGTAACTCATCGCTTTAACACCCATGACCCGAGTACAAATATTTATCTGTCACATAAATATATGTACCGGCCGGGAATCGAACCTGGGACCCCTCGCTTCGCAGGCAGAATCGCTACCAACTAGGCTATAGGGTCGTCAAAGTTTAATTTATACATTTAGATGCAATGAATTATAATTATTTATTTTAATTGATGACCCGCGTGGCGTAATGGTTACCATGTCAGACAGACCTTTGAAGGGTCTTAGGTTCGATTCACACTGAGGTAGAAGTTTGAATGATGAATTTAAATTTATATTCTCGCTCTGATTGTGGGTTAAGCGGGATTTAGCGGGTGTAGTAGCGTTTATTTATTGTAAAATTCAAGAGTTCTACAATATCATTCTGTATTATTTTTTCAGATTCAGTAGCAACTCATTCTGTTGCACGATCTCCCCAATATACACCTCCAGTGGCAGGGCCGTCAGGTACTGCTGCGCCAGCGCCTTCCCCGACGGCCACCATGTCCACACCGCGACGTCGCCGATTGCTCCAAGCACGCAGGCGTCTAACACCTTTTGAAGAGGCCACTGCGCAGTTCGCGGCTATCGAGCAGCGACGATTGCAACTGGAGGAAACTCGAGAAAAGAACTTTCACGAGAGGAAAATGCAGGAATTGCTATTGGAATCGAGAAGAATTGAAATGGAAGAAAACAGAAATACTGTTTTTAAAAGTATAGCTGATAATATTAATAATTTACCAGAAAAAATATGTCAGCTATTAAGACCGGCATCACAAGTTTCGACTGACATTCTTTCATCGGATCCATAATATTTAGCTAGTAAAAATAAGTTACTTTTAAAACAAATAAATGATGCTAATGAGCTAATGATAAATTATTATTATTATCAGTGTTACAATTAAATTTCTATTTCAAATTTTCACGATTCCAAGAGTATTTTTTCCGTTTAATAATTTTTATATTAATTTCTCGTTGTTTTTTTTATTCTCTTACCGGTTTACATTACCTATCCTCACTTTTGTAACTATTTTTCTTATGTTTTCACACTAAATTGCTGACTAAATATAATTTGAAATTTGACATAAAAATAGTTTGAAGAACAGAAAAAGACATAGTGCTACGTTTTATTTGTGAAAATCTCGAGCAAAACCAAGCGCAAAAGCTAGAAATATTTAATTGTAATACCTACATTTTTGTTGATTAATTTTAGGAGTTTTACGTTTAAGTTTAAACTGGTTTAAAGCTACAAATATTTTATTGTAGTACATACTATTCTAGTTCGTACTGGATTATTTTTAGAAGTTTTAAGTTTAAGCTGTTTAATTTTTAATTTATTTATTATTTATTTTTATTTTTTTATCCTAATCCTAATAAAAATAAACACTAAACTTACCAAAGAACGCAGTTTTCTTTTTAAAGTTGGCTCCAGAATGAAAGTTATTCCAAATGCTGAGTACAATTGACCTAGGTGGTTTTGCGCTTCATACCAATAACCCTGTATATATGTATTTTTAAATATCAAATAAGGGAAGTAAATAATACAATGGATTTTTACACTGTATAACAATAATTCACTGTTGGCGATTACTATATTAATCAAATGTTATATGTAGCAGATAGACAATTCTAGAAAAAAAAAGAGGTAGGTACACTTCAGTAACTTTATTTTTTGGAAAAATAATAACAAACTTAACTAAAGTATTGCTAAAACTACTAATAACACTATATATAATTTATTTATTGCATCAACAAATTCAACAGCTGTGAAAGACATATACTCGTAATAAATTTGAAAGGTGTAAAGTAAGTATGATTAAGATTAATAATTATAATATTACATAATTATGTGTGTCTTTTAGAAGGATCTATGAAATAATGAATTGTTTGTAATCTTATATTGCTATTGATAAAATTTAACCACAAAAAGAAACACAATATAAGGTATATATTTTTATTACTTCATTAGTAATTCTAATTGAGTAACCTTTTTCATTTATCATGGATTCTGATTCGCGATGTGCTTTAGTTATTGGAGAACAATCAGAAAGAAACTCCGTAACAGCATAATTCTAATAATTATATCATATTTCATATTCCTATCAATCCTTATATATATATTAGAAATAATTATATACTGATCGTTTATGAGTTGATTATTGCCATAATATGCAATTTAAATTAATGAAATTCCAAATAATTTACCATACTGGATAAACATAAGTTTACGTTAATTCACAACAGTTTATAAGTTTGTAATAACAGCTAATATTAAATTAATATTTCAGTTGACTAAGTATAAACAATTCTACTTCCTTTCAGAATGATTACAACATATAAAATTATAAAACATCAGTCATCTTATTTTTGTAAATATCCTAATTCTATAAGTTATATTTATCGTATATATTTACACTAATATATAACACGCACACATAGGCAAAACTTAAAAAAATAAAAGTAAATTGTTACTTTAATTTCAGATGCAAATCAATAGCAACAAAATATGGTCATAATAAAATTAGTGATTGAACATTTTCACAATAAATTATTGTAAGGTCATTAAGTTTTCACAGAAATAATTTACATTAACTGAAATAAAAATTTTACGAAGTATTCCATTTAAGGTTAAAATCAATAAAATTATGCATATAAATACCAATGATTATAAAAAAATGCAATGAATAATAAGTAAAGCAAAGGATGTTAAAAAAGATTTCAAGCATTAACAAATTAAATTATTGTTATTACAAAAAAAAATTAAAATTGCAAAATTAACAGTTAAAACTAAAATATTAATTTAGACAAAATATGAATACTGCACTGGGGATGTTGACTAATTTTAGGATTCAGTTTTATTTTATAGATAGAACCCTAATGTTCACGAAAAAAATATTATCTATTAAAATGATAATGTATCTTATACTAATATGAGGAAAGATTTGATTTTTTGTTTGCATTGAATAGGCTCCGAAACTACTGAACCGATTTGAGAAATTCTTTCACTCTTGGGAAGCTACAATATCCCCGAGTAACATAGGCTATATTATATTAAAAAAAAAATTGGGATCCTTAATAAAACTCCAATAATGTAACCCAAGGTGTAAAAAAATAAGAAAACCGAAGCAAAGCGAGGGCGATTACTCGTAATTTATAAACAAAAATTGATAAATAAGGAGCCATCCATAAATTACGTCACACGTTAGGGGGGAGGGGGGGTCGATGTAGTGTGACATTGTGTGACAAGGGGTGGGAAGGGGGTCCTAAATTTCGTGACGTCACATTTCAAAATTACCTATTGCTGTAACCTATTTAATAAGCAACTCAGCATTGCTCTGCCTTGGATGAGCTCACTTTGGGTATTCACAGTGGAGGTGGAAGCTTGCTGAGTATCATCATCACTATCCTCATTGTTCTATCCTACTTGTTCATTTCTCACGCATATATGATTCAACTCTACTAGATGACCATATAATTATGTGAATCATGTGTAGCTCCACCAAACTTCGCATTCACATTTGTAAGGCGAAGATCACTGTCACAAATCTGTAAAATAAATATTTATGGAATTATTCAAAATGAATTGTACATTCTATATTTATTTATATTAAAATAGAAAATTTATTGTAACTAGGTATCTTTCATACTGTATACATACCATTTGCACATTTATTGAATGGTATCCTTTTCTATTGTAAAATAAATGCTCTTCATCACTGGGTTTTACAATAGCAATGTGGGTGCAATCTATGTACCCTATTACGCCTGGCAAGCCGAATCTTCTTTGAAATCTGAAACAGTAGGTATTAAAATTAAAACATCCACTTTTAGATACTTAGATAGGTAAGTACACCTTAACAAATTTTATAATTTCTCTATCTTGTTGTGTTTTTGGAAAAAATATCCATTTTGCCATAACAGCAGGGTGGTTCAAGGCATCCACAACTTGCCTAATGCAGCGGACTTGCAGTGCGTTGGGCAAGATGGTGAGTGAGACCAACAATACGCTGGTAGGATCCAGTGGCCAAGAAACTAAGAGCGCACAACAAGTACAATACAAAGGTATAGGTAATTTATAAGGTGCATAAACATTAACTTACATATTTAAAACAACAAACAACACGTAAAGAGTAAATCTCTTACCTTAACTTCTATAGGAATCTCATTAGTTTCTTTTAATTGGCCTATCTCTCGTAATTCTTGATTAGCCGAAATTATCTTGTGTAGCCGAAATCGCTGTTCAAACAATGTATCCGGCATTTCCTCTATTTTCTCCAAGTATTTGCGATTTGTGTTTCTTTGTTGGCGCCTGAGCATCACTACCTTGTTATGAGCTTGCCACAACATATTCAAAGTATGCATTTTGACAGTAAAATTAAATTTTATACACAACTTATCGAATGCTATAGTTTTTTGTGAATGCGCACAGTCGTCCGAGTCGACTCGAGCTCACCAAGCACTTGAAAGTAAACAAATAACTCTCAAGTACTTTGTGAGCCGAAGTACGAGACGCCATTTTTTACCATTTCTATGGCATTTCTACTGGGTTCTAGCGATCGATTGACAAGCGTAAGCAATCGACGCTTACAATCGTAAGCGAATGTCAAAACTAGCAACATGGCTAGCATTTAGCGAAAGACACTGTAGAAACGATAAGTTCTATTCTATCCGCTCGAACGCTTCGATAACCTTGTGTATTTGGCTAAGACTTTTCTATTCGTTCGTTTAGATCACGTGACTTATCGTTCGCTCCATACATTTTTCAAGCGTTAGCAATTGTAGAAAGGTGTCTTGGCTAGGCCCCCAGATGTGCTTAGCTGTTTACATCTAGTATTTTTTATTTGTAGGTATCGAAAATAATCGTATACCTACAAGTTATATAAAGTTACTTTTTACGGTAATTAACGTTGGTCACCGCGATCGCACGAGCGACAAGCGGCGACCTGCACCTTACTTTACCCCACCAGTAAGACAGTAATTACCAAATAGAAGAAAATTTTTAGCGATTGCTTCATTTCATTTCATAGCGATTACCGGATTACTACATTTCAAGACTGGGATCATGTTACCAGGCCGCAGAAAATCGAAAATGACTGGGTGACGTAGGAAGCAGAGGGGGTGCTATCGTGTCCCGCAGGCGGCAGGCCGCAGCTCTCGCCAGTAGGAGCGAACGGCGAACATCGACCAAGCCCGGCCGCGGCGCGGCTGCCGACCCCATTCCTATGTTTACGATTTCACGACGCTGCGAGGATAGAAGTCGTGTGCAATAACTATGACGTATATATTATAACTTTATCATTATCTGCTGGAAATTATCACTAACAAATGGGGACGAAATTGCAATTCAGCCATAATGGAGGAAATCGCGATATGGTTGCGACGCCTGTGACTGACTACAAATATTACTCAAAAATAATTAGATTACCATTACATCCATGTAATGGCCACAAAAGATGGAAAAAAATATCTTCCACATCCATCAGATCATTTAAATGCGAGTAGAATAGAGTAGAAGCAAACTTTGCTTGTGTCGCGAGTTCCGAGTTTGAATCCATTAATATAATATTCTAAAATATGGCGATTACTACGTCTTGTTAACCCAGATACAAAGTTCGCTACATTTCCACTTGCCATCAAACAGCACATTCATACAAAGGATCCCAACAATAATATTCGGTCATTATTTTAGTCTATTTGTCCGGTGGAAGCATTTCCGTGCGCAACACACATTCCACCAGTGGAGACGGGCGCCCGGGCGGCCACTTCCGCGTGTTTACATCAGTTACATCACATTTCATTGCGAAAGGAACTCATCTCGTTTATTACAACCAGCCCTCCTTCCGTAATCTATTCTAGTTTCATTGCAAGAGCGTTACTGCGGTGTTTCACTTGCATGAGCCACATGCACTTTAACGACACATCTATGTATACTTACATTTTCATGTTAAAATCAAATGCATGCCCTCGATATGGAAAGACTTGAATGAAAAGGAAAATTCGTCCTAAAATTGGATTTCATTTATGATGGAATGATCTCATTGATCCAGATGAAAAGGATCCGTAGATCAGAGCGAGGTCGGCGGGCGGCGGACGAGGGGCGAGGTGCGAGTGGCAGTGGGGCGCGAGGTGCGGGGGGCGGTCGGCAGATGCGGCTGGTGTCGCATGTCAGGCCGCCAGCACCACACATGGCCACGACAGACATGTAGACGCACATGTTCACATTTACCACCGACACCAATAACACAGCTGATCCAAGCAATTGTTGTTCCCACGGAGATTTTTACTGAACTAACATTATTCGGTTTTCTTTAATTCTTCAATTATTTAACCAAACATCCACAATGAGAAGCTTTAAGGAAGGCATTTTATTTGCTTTAGTCTTACAAAGTAATAAGGGAGGGAAATGACAATTAGATACAGATTAAATTAGTTTGTTTGTTATTGAAATCGATTCTTATTTCTTAATGTAAATAACATCGATTCCTATAGCAGTGAGAGATCCAAACCATTGTTAGAATGATGTAACAGCCCCTAAACAACATTGACAAATCGAACGTCCCACACTCGTTTCTAAGCGAGGCCGTTCGTTTCAGCCAAATTGAATGTTGAGATTGTTGAGTGACTTCACCGCGGCACCGTTAAGCAACGCACGTGACCTTGGTCCTTGGCTAGGACGTAATCTTGCTCATATCGCATGCGCCGGAGCTCCGAGGATCCTATCGGCCCACCGCGGCACCACAGTACACATATATACAGTAACGTGACTCGGCCCGATTCTCGAAAAACTTGCCTACGCGTCGCCGCGCGCTAGGGCTGTCCGCCGACAGTATTTTAATTTTATAAAACGACTTGAGTTTTTTTGTAGTTTTGTATTTATAAATGTTATATTTTCTATTTTAATAAATGCAATTCATTGTGAATAAAAAGGAAGTGTTCCATAAAAATCTATGTTGTGTTTTTATTAGTACTGTGAAGGTTCGTAAGCCTTCAGTATTGTATTAGAGACAGAGACTCTTAGGGTATGGTAAGTTCTTCTTGCAGGTTAAGGTAAATAAAAAAGGTACAACTGTCCGATTCTATAAACTTCAAATATTTCAAAATGGCGGTACTTGTAGCCTGGCGTGGGATTGGGGTTAGTATTCTAAGCCGCCCCAATACGACAAAAGTAATAATAATCAACCATTAGATTTTTTAGCCCCTTATTTATAAATCTAGGCATTTTACTCGGTGGACTTATGAAAAATAAACAATTTAGGTACCTACTTATTGCAATACGTACTTGTTTTTAATTATTTTATTTATTTATCCTACATGCACTGATCTCCTTCGGCAAGACCGAAGACCTTGAATACAATAATTTGATTTCTTATTAATAATTACAATACAATAATAAAGTTAATATTAATCAATAACGCAATAATTATACAATACCTACTACCTAAGTTACTTACCTACAATAATTATATATACCTACCTACAAGTACGTATTATATATTATTATACATATATTATATTATATAGTATTATATATACTATATAATACGTACTTGTAGGTAGGTGTATAAAAATAGTGTCTTACCTTTCGGAGTCTCCAGGTAACGTAAACAATGATATTCCTGGGTGACTTAATGTCGAATTAAAGCACCCAAAAACAGCACAATAATGTCTACTATTTCTGTTACCCTTTTCTACTGCCATCTTAAATTTTTCTAAATCCACAGCCGCACACGACCATACAGCTCAACCAGAGTAGAAAAACTAAAAAAAATGTTATTTGTACCGACCGGACCGTGGTACAAGCTCCGCTCGTTCGCCTGTCGGCAATCGCTACGCAGCGGCCGCTGTTGCCCTCGTATCGCACGCGTATTCGGATGTGGGTAGGTATAACGCGCTTTTCGGCCGTTTGTATGAAGAGCGAATACTGTAGATCCTTATACTGTGGCGGCACCGCCCGCCGCCGCGCCGCCGCCGCGTACCGTGACTCATGCGGCATGTCCTCCGGCCCACGCAGCCCCAATGCCGAACACGTTGCCATCGCTTCGGTGCTCGCAGGACACCGATACTACTGATGCGAACAGAGTAACGGTATGCATCTCATTAACTTTTCGTCTTTCTTCCTTCTAATGCACACAAGTTCACACAACACTGCTCAGTGCTCACGCTACACGAGACAGTTTAGGTTGCGTGTGTGGACGCGATGTGTAAACAGGATTTCACCAAAACATGTGCGGAGAATATGTGAGGAGAATATGTGAATGTATGAATACCCGTGCTGAGTAGTGGGTCATTAATAGGTTGAAGCATAATTTAATATTAATTTGATTAAATGTCGGTCAAGAAGTAACCCTATTAAAAAGCTATCAACGAGCTGCCCCGCGGGGGGAGGGGTGAAGGGACGCGAGGGTGGCGGGCGGCGGGCGGCGGGTAGCGACATGTGATTATTATGGTCCGTTGCTATTAATTTTATATTTACATTTGACATGATAGTAAGTGAAAATAACCGGCGCGTAACGCTACCGCCCACGGATCACTAATGATAAAGAATATGACGCTTCGTAGTGTCGGATACAATTTGCATTTCTAAATCGGTTCAAATGACATCTGTTTGCGATGTCTCTAACCGACTCACGAGTAACGCGGCATAAACTATCGGTAAGTAAGCATGAGCTTTTAGTTAGGAAGTACCAGAAGGATCTGACCGTTCTGATTCACGATACGTCACGGACACGACCACTCAGTGACACAGTCACACGTCACGGCTGCACATGAGTAACGGTGACGTATGCGGCGGCGACGGTGTGCGGAGTGACGCGGGTTTAATATATAGCGGTGACGATATCTTTACTGATATTGTGATGCTGACAACTTGGCATCCATGCAGCAGCTAATATTGCCACATCTCGCGAATCATTCAATAGAAGGTTCGTACTGACAGATGCCAATTGCCAATGCTAATTTAATTAATACAGTTTTATGCGGAATCTATGACTAAGAATAAAGGTCGCTGCATACTTAACGTGGGCGGGAAGGGGACGGGACGTGGACGGGGCATAAATATACGTGCGTGCCCCGTTCCCGTGCCGTCCGTGCCTCCGTGGCGTATGCGCTATCGTTTACATTTTCTATGAAACGATGTTTCCAAAACTTCACGTCCCGTCCGTCCCGTCCCCGTCCCCGTCCCGTCCACGTTGCGTATGCATCGACCTTAAGTCGGAGACTAACAATAAGAGTCAATAACAGCATTGTTGTTCAGGTTAATCTTCCGCAAGAGATTCTAAGAGTCAGCGTTTTTCCTTGCATTTAGAACGAGTGACCAGCAGCGAGAACGGTGGAGCTCGGTTGGCGACATGGCACCTGCCGCACCTGCATCACTAAAATGCTAACAGAACCTTCATAACGCGCCTCGTCCTGTGACTCCTATCAGACACTTGGCATCAAACTCTGCTAGTTAGTCTACGGTGAGAAGATGGAATATAGCGTGACGGGACACAGTGTAGTGTGTGTATATTAGCAGCAGGTGTAAAACAGCTACGACGTCAGTTATTTAAGTTTACCATGGATGGATGCACTACATATTGTTACGGGCCGCAGCACTTGTAAAGGTCGCTGGCTCATTTTCCGTTCGAGAGAAACTTGTTTCGGACACAATTAAAAGGTTAGTTGTCGATGGTCCCTCCTCAGGGCCCTTAAGTGAACCGTAAAGCTGCATTATATTTAATAATATCGACCGCTTATACGAGTATAAAGATAAATAAGAAATTGTTCTATGTACAGAACACACATGTACCTAGGTAGTGGAGTGGTGATTAGTTGCGCAACCGACGCGAGCTCCCCGAAGCTCCCGATGTGCGGCTGTCCGCCCACATCCCACTTAATTTATAATCACCATGGACAACTTTCTTAACCTATCCAAATTATACCTTATGTATTCAAACAAACGATCTGGTATAGATATCTAAATTCATTACTAAAGCAAATGTCGGCCCTAATTTATGTTGAACGTAATAAAACTAGAATTGTTCATGTTCGTTGCCCCGCCCGCGCCAGCCGCCACGTTATAATTATGTAGTGTTAAGCCGTGTAAGCGATGCTCAACATCAATCGTTCAATTTTATTAGTATTCGTAATTGTGCAGTGTCGATACGATCATCGCCGGAATCTATGCTGCATCACCGCGGTGCGGCTGACGCGATGCTTGCGGCTCGCGGCTCGCGGCTCGGAGGTCACGACCGACACGGACACGTCCGCGGCGTCATCGTGAATTCATCGCCGGAATATAGTTTCGGCATCAGACTCAGTTAATGAGCCGGCTCTGCCACCTACAGCTCCGTCAAGTTTTTTTTTGGAAACAGCCGGCAAACGAGCTGACGATCTACCTGATGTTAAATGGCTATCGTCGACCATGAACATCAGCAACTTTTGCATGACTTTGCAGAAGAAAATTAAAAATTAAAAGTCCGCGTACTTCATTAAAGCGTGACAAAGCTACAATCAGTGGCCCGCAGAAGCACATTTTGCATCTAAATACACCCCCCCCACTATTGAGACAACAACCCGAATGACAGTCACAGTCGAGTACCGGCCGAGCACCCGACAAGACTCTACCAGTGCTAATTAACGCTAATTAACAATTAAGTAACTGTACAGAAGCAAGAACTGCTGTGAGTATGGTCGAGCCATATTCTTTATGCAAGATACCAACTGAAAATTGCACAACATAACTAAATAGAAATAGAATAATCAAGCTATATACGTATAGTGCTTATTCCGACCAGGAAAGCATATTATTATGATGGGATTTTACCACCGGAAAATGTCCAGCCGCCGTATCATCTGGGTTTTTATTATATATACTTATATTTGTATAATACATGATTAAACAAATATGTATATTGTTAATTGTTGGTAGCGGGGGCAATCTTATTGAATCTGATTATACTAAGATCGTGACAAAATCGTTATACTCGTAGTAGGGGAGCCCAAGAGAGAATTTTTGGATTTACTCGAGCGTGTCAGATTATTATAAGGAGGATACATATTGATAAGTACCTCCAGCCAGTATGAGCCCTTAATATAGGGAGGTTCGCTCAGGGTAACTAGTGGGAACAAAGCTTTCAGAAGATCGATTTTTTTACTGATAGGTTTCCCTGAGCGGAACCCCCCTATATTAAGGGCTCATTCTGGCTGGAGGTCTTTTCAATATGTAAGTATCCTCCCTTATAATAATCTGACACTTTCGAGTAACTTCAAAATCCTCTCTTGGGCTCCTCTACTATTAAAGAAGACGAACACCAATATAACTATGTATTAGTTTCATAATTAGCCCCACTGACCCAGTGGCCTGCGCTTGTTTTCAAATTAATCATGAACTAAATCTAAGCACTTACACAATAGTCGACTTGCACCTGTTTCGTGGACTGTCTTACGCATATTTTTAATAATGTACCTGCAACAAAAAAAATATTCATTATTAATGGTAGAGAAAAGGGAAATTATTCTAGCAGCTTACATTTTCATGTCCATTTTCAACGTAACATTTAATACATAAAATTAGCAAGAACTCGCGATTCATTGCTAATTTCTAGATGTCAAACGTAGATTTTATTTTAAACATGTATCTTTTTTATGGAAATAGCCGTCAAACGAGCTGACGATCCACCTGATGGTAAGTGGCTATCGTCGCCCATGGACATCAGCAACACCAAAGGCATCACTGATGCGTTGCCGGCCAAGAAAGAGAGAAGAAAGAAAGAAAGAACTGGCTCTCAAGCCCCCACCCGGAAAACGACGAGTCGTTTGGCGGCTGACTCAGCCGATGTATCTGGGGGCACGGCAGTGCCCCCGCCAAGTCGAGCAAAAAAGCGGCACGGCCGTACCATCCTTTTCTCGAAGCAATTCAGGCCATTTTCAACCCCCCATAACTTCGTTGTGGATAAAGCTAGAAGCCTGAATTTTTAGTAACCAAGCAAGCATTGTATAAACACGGTATATTTCAAATTTCATTCATTTTGACCCAGTAGTTTAAGAATTATAACTAGTCAAAGTTTCTTAATTTCGTCACTCACTGACTGACTGACCGATCATCAAAACTCTAAGGCACTTCTAGAAGACATAGAAGTTTCAAATTTGGAACACAATTAGTATTTAGTGTATAAATCAAGGAAAAACTAAAATATTTTGCAATTTCGGTCCAGTTTTCTAGATACATCAACTGCATAAATAACTTTGTAATCCCATATAAATATATAGGATTACAAAGTTACATTTGCAGTTAATGAATTACTGTACCTGTATAACAAAGTAACATTTGCAGTGAATGAATCAGTGTACCTGTATATAATATAATGGAATAATAGGTGTAGATAGGTACCTAGATATAATTGTGTTCAAAGGTAACTTGTAAAAGGAAAAAAAGTAGAAATATCTACAAAAAGAAATGAGATGCCATCAAAAACAAAACTTGTAAAAAAAACCAAGTCTCGCAACTCAGTTCTTCTACTGTAAAAAGTTGTGAGATCCATGTAATACCAAGTCGGTTAATTTATTCAGTTCCTAATTAAGGGTCCTTCTGTCTTAAGTTATTACGTAATTAGCTAACCTAACAAGTAACAACATCTTATAGTGACCATATTATCAATATTAAAAATCTTTTATGTTTTAAATAAATAGATCGACTTGGCCATCGCATGAAAATACAATATATCTCACAAGTAATACCTAGGTACATAATATTATATTAAATTTGATTGTTTAGTGCGATTGCCAAGTCAATCTATTTATTTAAAACATAAAAGATTTATAATATTGATAATATGGTCACTATAAGATGTTGTTACTTGTTAGGTTAGCTAATTACGTGATAACTTAAGACAGAAGGACCCTTAAGTAGGAACTGAGAAAATTAACCGACTTGGTATTACATGGATCTCACAACTTTTTACAGTAGAAGAACTGAGTTGCGAGACTTGGTTTTTTTTACAAGTTTTGTTTTTGATGGCTGTATATGATGAACATCATGTTAAACATGTTTCTAGGTAGGCAAAGCACCGGCTCCTGTATTTATAATTTAACCACGAGCCGCTCGCTCCTGATTTATCAGTTGCAATGGTACCCGTGTATTATACGTGACCTGAAACACCGAAGGTACACGTGTACCTACACTGCCTACTATACATGACGTGGGGTTACGCAGGTTACGCTCCATTAATGACTGGGGTGTGAGTGGGAGACGTTATTCCTGTTGTAGGCCGCTTGGATTCACAATGACTATCGAGGTGTCAGTTACATCATATATTTTAATATGCATTTTCACTAGAGACCGACCGAACTTTCGGTTTCAGTTTCGGTTTCGGCCAGTTTCGGCCAAAAAATCTAGTTTCGGTTTCGGTTTCGGTTTTGGCAAAATTTGGCCGAAACCGAAACCGAAACTCTGTGTATGTGAATTGTCGTGCGTAATTTCGTCGTCGTGCTAAATTCGCGGGCACTGACTTTTCAAGTGAAGTCATTAATTTAACATGTTTATTTTATTTGTTCATTAATTAATTGACAGGGAGCTTTGGCGTTCATTTGCAGAGGCCTATGTTGAGCATAGGACTTTAATTTTATTGTTTTTTTTTCATCTTATCTAACACTATTTAACTGTCTGTAGGTATATACTATCATCGTCATAGCCATATAATGAAACTGTAACTGTACTAATATTTGAGTAAAACTTTTAATAGGGGTATCTATTAGCCATAATAGATTAAATAAAAATTATTTTTTGTTTATTTGTCTGTGCGTTTGTTCCGGCTAATCTCAGGAACGGCTTAACAGATTTAGCTGCGGTTTTCACTGACTTATACATATTGTAGTGAGCTTGGGTTAACATTTATAGTCACCGCGAACTAAGAAGCCCAATTTGTCGTTTGCCATCACAGTGACATTAGAGATGTGCAAAAAAATCGGTTCACGAAAGAAACCAATTTTTACAACAAATCGATTCAAAATTATAAGACCTTCTAATCGATTCGATAATTAAATTTTAAACTAAAAACTGTAATATTTAGGTACATAGTTACCTACCTACTACCTTGATTGAGCTATCTCATTCCGCGTATTTTCAATATGTACCTATTTACGACTTCAATAAAATATTCTTTTATCCATTCGCCCATGAACATCAACAACACCAAAAGCATCACTGGTGCGTTGCCGGCCAAGAAAGAGAAGAAAAAGAAAGAAAATAGATCATGATAGAATGAAAGTCCCGCTCAGTTTCATAATAATATTTTGACATAATATTATATTATGAGCGTCAGGAAAAAACTACAATGAATAAATTCTTGCTTATTTCGTAAGACACATTCATGTATACATAATTGTTATTTTGGTGAAAAAAAATGTTTACCGCAACCTTAAATAAATAATTACATATAACATATTATATGCGGTTACTGTCCATGGATGGCGAAGTGCCCATATATAGTGGAAAATGTCCTTTGTTAGCATCCAATTCGTCATGGTATTATTGGGTACCTAATTTTAAATTCAAATGCAAACAAATAATTTTTAACAATGTAATTAAATTAATCAATTTTCATTTTTAAATTTCGATTATAGTATTGTATCGATTATGACTGGTTTTATAAACGGTTTAAAGCCGTCACAGCACCCTACGTCAGATTAGATTTAGGCTTCTTCATATAAGATTGTTTCGACGTCATATATTTTTATTAAATTTTGCATAAATTATGATGTGATGGGATTTTTACTAGATTTTAACGTATAATATGATTTATAATCAACGCCAATGAAAATGAGTAGGGATTTTTAACAAATTTTGGCAAAATCCTTTGTCCGTAAGTATTCAACTATTCATGTCAAGTAAATGAATATTCCATTTCGCTCAAAGACACCCATACAAGGTTAGTTCATATTAATAAATAGCAGCTATCATTATGGGCATCTTAGATAATTTTGACTATAGTGTTTGTTTTATTTCAAACGGTTCACAAATAAATTACGTTATGTAAATTTCGCCTATACTTGCATTTATTGAGTGAGGCCCGACAGTTTGATATACCTACACTAAACATAGCTAAGAACACTTTCGATTTAGTCACCTTTGTTTCTCCGTTTGGGAGCGACGATGCACAGACATACAACAGATACACAGACACGTCAAACTTATAAAACCACTCTTTTTCGTCGGGGGTTAAAACAGCGCCCATTCATAAGTACATTTTTTTCGAATTTTTGCCGTCTATGTATTAAGATATAAGTTTATCGAACTTAAGGCACGTACTACTATACAAATGTGTAAAAACCACGCTATATTTCAATACCTATAGATACTGAAATACCTATAGGTACTTCAGTATATATGTACCTATATATAGGGTATCCCGTAAGTAGTGGATCTACGTTAGCGGACAGATAGCTTGAGGGTTGACCTGCCAAATGTCAAAAAATGCCCTTTGTAAAATTTCAACAATTCGGTTCCTTTACCCTACCTACGTTGAGTCCACAAATGAGCAGCTCTTAAAACACCCTAATGGTGTGGCCAATCGAGCATATTTTTTGAGCTGTGCGTTGCGTAAAATAGCGTAAATCGTAAAATCGCATATAATATAAATTCCAAACAATTCAATTTAAATTTTTTTATGAAACCAGCTCATTTCACGTGACTCACAGCTCCAAAAATACGCTCGTTTGGCCTCACCCTAAGTTTCGGTTTCGGTTTCGGCCGAAACTGGAACTAAGGCCGAAGGTTGGGTTTCGGTTTCGGTTTCGGCTGAAAAACCAGTTTCGGTCGGACTGTAATTTTCACTGAAGCAAAGCTATTAATTTTATGCAGTACAAATACTAACGAAACGTTCACCTTGCATGCTCATGTCAACAGAAGTACCGTTTGTCACGCGATTTCTATTTAAATGTCAAGTTATAAATCAAACTGGATCATAGCTTAATCGCATTCGTCAATCGGAAACTAGATTTCACTTGTAAGTAACGACAACGATTTGATCGGTCGGCGGCGATGGCGGCGATCTCTCATGTCTGTCGATCGGTACATATAAAGTAATACAGGAGATATTCGTGTAAACAGAACTTTTTGTTGAGCATGTCTCAACAATAAGTTCTCTTGGCATGGCGCAGGCGGCGAGGTGTGGTGTGGCGGAGTGGGAAGGCCGCGCGGTGACCGCGGCCGGCGGCAAGGCCGCTCGCGTAGGGAGACTGGGGCTGGTCGTGACATTTTTTAATAAAGTGCCGCAATTTTTTGTTTCTTTGATTGTTTTACTGGAATGTAGGTTAATTTGATTAAGTAACTATTCGGGTTATTAGTTTAAAAACAATTTTAGATACCAGACTGTTAGAAGTGACTTAAATGAATGAATTTCGAGGAAAAGAGGTGTGTAACTTTAGGCCCCGCGCCAGGGGCTGGTTGTTACACTATACGGGGCAAAATGTTACAGCAAAAACCTAACGAAATATAACACTTTTTAATAGGAACAATGATAGTTTAATAACAAAATAGTCCCTATATTTCATTCGTGAGAAGATATACATGGTATCGAGTTTCCCACTGCATTTGCTGCTACACAGAGAGTGACAAGTGTCCCTCTCTCCGCTGATGTAATGAAATCAACTTGCTTAGACCCTTTTGGAACCAAAATTTTACTAGTTTTCTGCACCGTTGTCACGCTAATCCGTAGTAAATTTGACTGCTTTTAATCAAGTAACTCATCAAAATACCCTCTTGTTTATCGTTGAAAGCTTGTCTATTCTTCTGGTAGCTAACTGTGGGAGATTCTGTATGTGTGCCCTTCTCTTTTGCTTCTTTTTGTTTCTTCAGATATCTTGTTAGAAACATAATTATGACATAATCTAAGATCTTTTGAGATGCCACGAATTTTTTTTCAAGTGAAAACTTCTTTAGCATCGTTGTGATTTGAAAGTCGATGAAACGAAAAAGCGACTGTTAAAAGAAACACATAAATTCATAAGATTTAACGTGGGAAAAAATGAAATATGAAGCATTATACAGTGTTTCTTATGTTCGTGGTTCTCTTTGTGTTACTTTAAGAAGTGCTAAGTTGTATTCATAGATGGCGCGAGGAACTAGGTAGTAACAAGTAACAACCTGCCCCGCGAAAATGTCACTTTTAGCCCCAACGCCAAAACTGACCTTTCAAGGTTAATTAGTAAAAACGTAAATAAGTACAACTGTATAAACGTAGATTCGTTGCAAAAAGAAAGGATTAGGCCACAAATATCACAACACATATATATCTGCTTTAAAGGAAATGAGGTTGTAGACCAATATTACGAAAAAACGAAAATGTTACTAACATGCGGTTTTGAGGGCAACATGTACGGGCTCTTCTCACAATAGCGCTGGCGCCACAGGCTCGCGCGGCGTGCAAGCCGGTGGTGGCGTGATCATTTGTCTCTTTCTCACGTCAATATAGCGTTCTCAGATTAGCCACCGTTGGCGCTGTAACTACCTACCTCTGTCACGACCAGCCCCAGTCTCCCCTACTCGGAAGCGGCTGCAGGTAAACTGCCGATACTGAGAACGCGCGAAAATTCTTTCAACACGAGATAAATATCGTGCGCACGCTTCACAGAAAAGGAAACTAAATAAACAAATGAACCGCGTGTCTGTTTCGACATTCAAACCAGACATTTTTACAAACCTGGCGCTCCGAAGTATTTGAAAGCAATTTCGCACGCAAGTCGCTCCAACGGGCGCAACTTATAATATTGTTTACACAATTAGGAATTATAGATATATTATTCCTGCTCTGAATTATCTGGGCATTGTATGTACTACTGAAAATATAGAAATATAATATAGCCACTTTCTCTTTCTTCTATAATAATACTGAAAGCCAGTATCTAATGATGGGTATCATTGAGTTTACATTCACCGTTTTCCACAGCTCCACAGGTAAATAATGTGTCGGCGAGCTAACTGCTCAGTCAGTAGTAAAAGTGCAGTGGTCATTAGTCATGCGCCGGTGCAGTAACTGGCGAGCTATTACAACCGACGTGTTGCCAATAGCGAAAGTGTTTGTTATTGTAACATTTCTAAAATGGATGTTTACGAGTATTCATCGATAGCAACCGTCTCAAACTCTCCGCAAGAGGTGTAACAAAACACGTTGTTGATGATAACTCCAAACTTTCACAACCTTCGTTACGGGCACTTCGGGCATTTTCCATAAAATCACGCCATTAACAACAATCGTGGCGGGGTCAGGCTCGTTGACTCCTCTCCTCTCGCCCGCTGCCGCTCGAGTGACGAACATGCACGGGCCAAGTGGTTCGTCCTCGGGCAAGCGCCGAACGAATCGCATTACAACAGTTCACAATTATTGAAATGGACAGTATGTTATATTATTTAGAACAACCATTTAGTGCATGCTTACATTCGCATCATTCTGAATAACGAATTCTTGAACTGTTCCCTACGTCTACGTACAGTGGATAAAATCAAAGTTTAATTTTATTTGTCAAATATGATTCAGAAAATGAAAACTTGCAGTTGTGTAATAGATTTATTAAAATACATTAAGGTATTATGATTATTACTTAAGTACTTACATCTAAGCATTACGGCGAGCTCAAGAAATTTTCAGAATTTTCCTTTTTTGAAATTCAGAAATTCGAATGTCGGCGACAACGCAGCCATGCACGAAGAGCTAAGAAAAGAAACTTAGTACATTAGTACCTCACCTAAAGTGACGTCCTGCCACGAGTTAAGCTAAGGATACTAGACAGGTATACCCAACAAAATGGTGGTTTAAACGAAAGTTCACTTATGAGTGAAAGCCTATTTCATAACTTACTGATAAAGGAAACTTGCATTCTTGAATTTCTCCATACAATGAAATACTGTTGTCGTAATAGCTCGCATTGCCCGGAGACGCAAGCAGGGGCGTAGCTACCGCCGTATCAGCCCTATCGTATCAATTATACGGGGCCCCCAGCGTATAGAGGCCCCCATTAACACAAAAAAAAAGTTCGCCAGCGACCTACGATCTTTGGCACTCCTTTTTTATATTTGACAGCTGAAGTTGAGGGGCCCCAAAAGAAATATTGATATGGGGCCTCCTTAGGGCTAGCTACGCCACTGGACGCAAGAGATACAAAGTTATCGTTGCGAGATTTGTACCTTCTAGCTTCTACTTGTATATCAGCTAATCCAACTGATCCCATACGCTTTTAACATGAATCAAACGAATTAAACCAAGACTGCAAAGAATGCGGCACTGGGGATTAATGGGGAAAATAATTTTACTCAAGTATTCATTAAAGTACCTACCCTTTGTATCCTACAAAGTATTTAAACACTGTTAGCGTTTGTAAGTGCGCCCACATCACATACAGGTAGCCGCCGCGCAGTTACATTGTCTGTGATAATTACATGATTTAATAACTGTACAAGGTAATAATAGACGCTGATAGTTTTTAATTTAACAACGAAGTCTAATGAAAAACACGTAAAAACTACTTTAGGATGAGAAAGTATAATCTTCAGAAACAATCCAGGTACTCGTCCGTTGAAGATTGTAAACATCAATCGGAAACCTAACAAGTAACAGCTAATAACATGCCGTGGATTCTTTTCATTGTGTGAGCCTTATTTTTAAACATGATTTTAAACTTAACTCATCGTGGACTGAACACATTTTTACTATGATACGGGTACTCACGATATATATTCTATACGGCGATATTTCGACCCAGTTGCATGGATCATGGTCACGGCTAGACTCAAAATAATACTAGAAATATCGCCGTATAGAATATATATCGTGAGTACCCGTATTATTTTTAAACTACAAATAACGTTGAAAAGACTAAAAATAGGACTCGTTAAATTATACAGGCAATGGTATCAACAGGTCAAACTTATCAAGACAGAGTGCGCAGCATCAGGAAGGACGTATCGTTTAGGATATCACATCACACGTCGTCTGCAGTTGGAGCTCTACAGACTAATTAAAGCGGATATTCGGCCGAGCGTGGGCTTGCTCAAATAATCCTATTATTTAAATGATCCGTTACAGACAGTCCCTATTACAATATGCCGTTAATGGCCGTTATTCAATCGAAATAAACTTTCGTACCATGTAGGCGTAGCGACAGACAATATGCTTTATTTAAACAATCTACCTATCTACATTTTTGTAGTGATTGACCGTTCTCGGCTATAACTGTTTCCAGCAGTGGGTTAAGTTAATTATCGAACGCTGTTTATGTCGTACAGCCGTACGTAATACGTACTGTACGTACAGCCGTGAGTCGTTTTCACTTTTGTGGGCACTCCCAGAGTGCATTTTTTTTTAAATGGACAGTTCCTCTTGGTCCTGGCCTTTACAATTTATGCGGATAGAGGGGCGAGCTGGGAAAGGCTCAGCCGAGAAATCAATTTTTGCGAAAAGGGAGGACTAGTTGGCCCGTCGAGAAATAAGAGATGGTAACGACCTTCGGGGTCCGAACCTCGGCTTGGGATGTCGCATGGAGGAGGACGTTGGGGGCTATGCACTATGACTATAATGTACATATGTATTTATAGCCATAATTTTATCAACACAATAATTTACTACATTGCGAGTGCAAGGTTTCTAACGCGATGGACGCCAGCCGAGATGTCGTTCGCCGATAAGCCGCTAACGCAAAGTGGGAACATAAATTATTTTCCGAATCACTTTTGTCAGGTAGGCTATTTATTATAATGTCATAATAATTAGCGGTGTACATTAGTGAAGTTTAAATCTTCTTCAAAGTTCTTGATTTTCGATGGAGCAAGGTCAGACAAGGCCAACCACTTTGCGGTAAATAAAATAGCAATATCTCTATAACACTATCGCCATTTTCATTTTATCCGCTATGCGTGGACTGATTAGTGTTTTGATTGGTTGATAGATGCCTTAAGGCTCACATGTAGCGCTCAACTTAACAACTTACAGGAAAAACGCAACGTTAACAAAAAGCGAATACTGTTGGCAAGAGATCGGCTCAGTAGAACAGCTGCACGATCAGCTCGAGCGGTTGGCTTGAATTGGAATCGAGGTTGGATGGTGTACAAGTAAAGTACTTAAGGTTTACAAGCAAAGGAATGCGGGCGGTGTACAGTAAATATTTATGCCTCCTACGTACAACAAAATATTAAACGTGAAAGTTGGAAGGAGAAAACATTATTTAACAAAGTAGCTATTTAATGGCGTGAAGTTAATAAAATATGCCGCTCATAATGTTATACCGCCGCCGCCGCCGCCGCCGCGCCGCCGCCATGCGACGAGGAAACGGGAGTATACGTAAATGTCATTATCGAATACCTCCAGGGTGTACGTCATCGCTGTCTCCGACGTGCCTTAATTAATTTGGTGGGGTCTCGTACAGTCGTACGAGGTATGCAATCTCGATATTCTACGAAATTGAATCTCATACAATTTTTGTACAAGATCTCTCGAGACTGCGAGATTGAACGGGCAGTATAAATGTGTAGTCGAAAGCAGGTTTGTAGTGAAGCAATATCTAAAATAAGTATATGAAGTTAAAGAATGTTAGACTGAATTCATCTTAGGTAATTTGCCTCGTGGCGAGTTTATCGATAACGCTCCACCGGCCCCGGCCTACAGCGAGGTGAATGGAGTGGGGTGGTCGGGGCGAACGGGGTGAGGAGGGGCGCCGGTGAATGAGCAGACGACACCGCCATCTTTAATGAAATAAACCCAACCCCTTACAATACACCCTGCCAGCTTTAAACCTACCTCCTCCTCTCACCTCTATGATTTTAAAATATTTCAATGCACCTTAGTAAAAGTTGGAGAACATCGCCTGTCATACATTATTACTTTAAAGTACTAGTGATGTGGGAAACATTTCTCTCTTATTCAACAACAAATCTTTCCCCAATCTATGAAACTACCAAGACTAGAGCTCCTGCAATGTAATGTTAACGAGGAAGAACCGCAGACCGCTCGCCTCACGCCTCTGCGTTAAATCAAGATAGCGGCTCGCAGATCTAAATATTTACTGTAGCGGGTCTATTGCTACATTAGATCGGTTTACGGATTCGCACGCCAGGTCTGCCAGGCCGGCCAGCGCTCCCGGTAGCTAAATATTTCTTGTAACAACACTTCTGTAATGCTTAGCGTCCAGTGCGTATTGAGCCAAGAAGCTGCTCCGAGGCTAATCGGGATCCTCATGTGTGTGTATTATTCGGAAGTCTTTTTTTGAAAAAAGAAAATCATAAAAGATGTATTCGAATAAATTATGTGATAGGGCATAAAATATGTATATTATGTATTTATAATTCTACAAGTTTCATCTATTTCTTTAACAAAAGATGGAATACCTCTGCAGTGTACCGGGTAGGTATACCCGGTGTACAGTACGTCAGGACGTGAATGAAATGCGTCGACCAGAACAAACATGTGGCGGTGGCTCGCGTGCGGCGCCGCGGCGTGGCTCCTCTCAGCAACAGGAAGCACACTGACATCGCACCCGTTGAAATCAAACAAAATATTGTGTTTGGCAAACGCATGCTGTTTACAGCTCTTTATAAACATTATAATATTAAATCCGTCGACCGAGCGATAGCATTTCCTTTCATTTGACAGTTACATCCGTAAAAATGAGTCTTTATGAAGAATCATTATGAAAATATCGCAGTCTCGTTACTCTCGTTCCAGCACAATTTAGTGGGTTACATACATACCATGTATGTAGTATTGGGAACCGATTTATTGTTTTTTTTCCTGCTGTTAATTTCATTTGATAGACGGCTAGATAAACAGACATGACACGTTAATGAATGACAAGGGCTGTACACAACTCTAATATAATATTTATTAATCGCAACGCTACGCAACCCGTGACATCTGCCATTCAAGCTCGATCACTAAGAATAAAAGTAGATAGAATTTTAATATTCCCTGCCCCACATTAAACGCAGGGCACAGCTGTAACGTAGCCCGTCCGCCGCCCGCCCACCCCCTGCTTCATTCCATTGAGGCGGACTGCGACTACTGCGAGACACACGCTACGAATATCACTTTATATTTTATTTCTTTTATGCAAGGTTATTCGTCGGCGGCGCGGCGGCGGCGGTGGTGTACAATTTTATTATACAACTTTTTATATGATGAGAAAGGACCCTAACCTATAATATCGGCTTCAATCCATGGTCCATTACTGAGCACGTGTCTCTCTTTTTGAGGAGGCCTAGAGCATACTCGATCACGCTGCTCCAGTGCGGTAAGGTGGAGGGGTTAGTGGCCAACCCGAGTGTCAGAAGTTTTCAAACCGCCCGAGGACTTCCGACATGGCTTAACGACTGTTATCTTATGATAACAACGGGGACCGATGGCTTTGCGTGCCCTCCGAAGCACGGAAACTTTTGCTTAACTTTGTCCATCACTTAAGATCGACGCAAGCCGCCGGGCTATGAGCGTTTTACCCCAACCATCCGGGGGACCACCACAACCCATCAGTGGGATAAAATGGTGATACGTTATAAATACTTCAAACAACAAGTTTCTCAAGTCAGGGTTTTATAGTTGAGTACCGCGACGCCAAGCCGTCGGGGCACTCGCGGCCAAATTGGCCGACAATAAATCCGGGCCGTTCGCCGATAACACTCAGCGTAATCAAATCTCCGAACGCTCGCCCCACTGTCGTTGACCTTTACGACCACGTATAATATGTAATGCACATAAACATATCACGTCACTAATCAAAATACTGGTAAGAAGACTGAACTTTCTGTTGAACTGTCATTAGACATTCAGTCTCAATTATCATACATTAATCCAAGTTCCAACTGCCTTTTGTCAATGTAGATAAAATAAAAAAATAAGTACACAGAAATCGAAAAGAATCATATTACGTCACTATTTAGTAAATATCACAAATTTTTTCGCGAGATATACTCTACATGCTGTTTCGTGTGCATAAATGCAATTAGGTGAAAAATTATAAACAGTTACATAACGTTAAATAACAACTAAACCATGTCAACACACCCTGATTACAGAATGAATAAACAAAGTGACTATATCGGCATGAATAATCCAAAACATTATCTAGCAAAGCCAGATCCGTCCAAACGACGAAGAGCACTCGATTTTAAATCGCCCGTAAAGTCGACGATTAAACAAACTGTAATCCAACACGAGTACACCTCAACATCTCATAATGGAACTCGTAAAAGCAATGAGGTCATTTGTGGTGCTACACTGCGGCTGAAATTATATATAATGCGCTCATCAATTAAGCCGAGAACGATCGTAAAACAGATAATGATTTCCATGTAGTTAGCATTATTTTAATAATCCAATCTATATTTGAGTCTATTAACCAAGGTAATCTCCCCTGAGTCGTCGCACACATTGCTGAAGTACTGAACAAGATATCATAAACTTTTGTGTTCGAGTCAGTGTGAGAGTCAGCTTTAAAAGCTGGCACTTCTCACTATAATAGTATAGAGTCTGAAATGCCTTTGAACTGGAGACGACAAGTGGGGCGCGGTGACCGCTCACCACCAGATCACATGGCAGATGGTTTGTAACTAGAGTAAAAAAGTAAATCAAAATGATGAAATGTATTAAGATTACGCCTGTCGAATTCGGAAAATGATTTTTTGTCTTTGTTCGGGCCACGAGGCTCGAAGCGCAATAATCGTTACGCGTGTGTTGTATCATCTCCCAGACGCAATGATAAAATTTAATGGTACCGGGATAGTAAGGTATTCATATCAATTTAACATTTTTGACATACTTTCATGTCTTATTGTTAGAAAATTGTCTCTTAAAAAAGTAACAATTTATTTATGTAAATATTGATTCGTTACATTTATAGATAAGGGAAAGTTTGTTTGTACTAAATTGTTTTCTATGCTAAATCGGGGCGGGCTAGTTCGTGTATTTAATAAAGTGGACGTAGTATGGAAGTCGTAAAATTGGTACGACGCCGTTTCCGATGTGTAGTATTTGCCGACAGGCACTGAACCTGTACAAGTAAATTTTACATTTTGAAAGTTACTATCGAATTTTTTATCACATTACGAAGAACAATAATCAAAATATTACCAAAAAGAAGACAGACTTCAATGAAATCGGACGTAACTTTTAATAAATGCGGAACCCTACACTAGGATTCTCTGTCTCCTGCGGTATGCACAAATGGACATGCACAAAACATCAGGAATCGATGGTCACTAGTCGATGGCATTATCCATGCAATTACGCAACAAAGTACAATGCAAAAAAATACTAGTTCGTATTTTTTTTTTATTGAAAGGGTTGAAGAGTAGGCCGGCCGCTCGAGGTGCCGCTGACGACACGACCACGACGTCCACGACCACCGCCGACCGGTCCGCCGCACGCCGCACGCCGCAGCCGCAGCCGCACTCGGCTCGCTGCTCCAGTTCTGCTTATATTTCACGTTACTCGTTTCGTAATACGGCGCACTTCGATCGATAAACACACTTATTTATGCACCCATTCTTCGCTTCAAAGACCTCGCTGCGTTTTTAAAACAATAAATAATTCTATATTAAGAATCAGTGCACCTATTAAACGCACAAAAATAAAGTCCTAAAAAATTAAAGATTTATGTATGTATCATAGTTTTGTTTGATCTGTACGTTACGCTACAGTGAGTTCGTCACGAGCTCACGAGCGTAGCGCGTAGAGGCAGCGGGCAATGATGCTGAGGATGTCATGGTCTCGAATTAGATGCGTAATATGGTGGCACCGCGGAACGCTTTGTATATTTTTATATAATCTAAATTTTACTAACAAAAAATAACCGACTTCAAAATCTCAAAAACTACTTTTCAGATCTCGTTCAAATTTATGTGGGACCACATGACAAGCACCTACTTTCGATTAAAAAAAGAATCATCGAGATCGGTTGGCGTGATATTGAGTTATTCGTCAATTTGTCGCGCACATCTTAACACAAATTTACGACTTATGTGGTTTTCTCATGGATGCCATTGTCAGATCTCAATAAAATTTATGTGGGACCACATGACAGCCACCAGCTTTCGATTAAAAAAACAATCATCAAAATCGGTTCGCCCAGTCCAAAGTTCTGAGGTAACAAACATAAAAAAAAAATACAGTCGAATTGAGAACCTCCTCCTTTTTTTGAAGTCGGTTAAAAATGACATTCACATCGTTTTGTCCACAATTTAAAATTAAAGAGGTTGACCAGCTCCTTACCAACCTCTTACAATGTCAGGAAATCATCCCATTTAATTAGCGAATCCACAAAGCTTAAAATATACGTATATATAAATACTAGCTGCCCGGACAGACTTCGTTCTGACAAAAGTTTTTTTTTTAAATTAAAACCTATCTTTTAAGTTGGATCAAAAAATTGCACACGGTCTGCAAATTTGATTAAAATCGGTTTAGTAGTTTAGGGAGTCCATCGCGGATAAACAACGTGACACGTAATATTAAGATTAACATAATGTTTGGTAAAGTATAATTTTTTGCTGAGTTATATAGGTATATCGACTACTTTGGAACTATTAACATCAAGTTCGAATTGGGCTTGCATGATTTGGATCCGTTCTCTTACCTACCCAACGACCAACGTGGGGGGGGGGCAGTCTTTCCTCCTTTTGCCTCACTGCCAGTATCGCCTGCGCCTTCAATGTCGTCGGGTACCGATACTTTGTGTCTATAACATATCCACCTCTTATCGTATTTGGAGGAACAACGTTTAAATGACTAAACGATAAAATAGTCATTAAAATACTTTCCAACGCTAACAACGTTATCTTCGCATTCTTGCAAGAATATATCACTAAGTAGGTAATATAATTTTTTTGTTATACAATGCGTAATGTTACATAAATAGTATGTTTCGCGTGCAGCAGTAATAAAAAATCAAACACGTCACAGTAACCATCTACTCCACTGTGCTATCTAACTTAAAAACAAATGACTGTTTCATCATGGTTCTAAATTATTCTGACTGTAATCACTTCAACTAGGTACACAAAATAAACAAATTGCGAAATTAATGTGACGACCTCAATGTTAATATTGTGAACAATAGTGTAAATATTTTATTGCAGCGCATCTAATCATATACATACATAGTTAGTTATCTCATAGAACTATGATCGCAATAACAACAAGGCGTTGTCATCTAATTACATTCTAGTGTTGTTCTCTTAAGACATCAAAGTTCAGAGTTAAAACAGAACGATGCATATGCGCCTCCTGATCTATATCGTAAGTACTCCTAATCCATCCGCTTCGGTAGTGGTCGACGATTTTTGGTTGCATACTGACCTATCAACAACAGCTGTATATTACGTAATCCTACAGGGCACAACGGCGTAGTTTTCGCAAGACAAAAATTTACATCAAAATAGGAATTTACCCTCTTCTTTCGATAAGACATTATATTGTTTATTTATTTACACTACATGGAATTCAAACATATGTACATCGAAACTAGAAGTGATTATTTTTGACACAGCGCCAACGCGACAATTCAAGTTCAAATAAAATGCACAAAAGATGAATATTTCACGAAGTTCAAACGCTGTTTGCGTTGCGCTACATACATCCGAATTCAAAGGATCCCCGATGCAAGCAGAATGTGCTTATAGGGAGCCGGAGTTCGGACAAACAAAATGTTGGTTAAAACATTTTAAGTTAAGTGGTGGTTCGCGCTTCGCTTTAATTACTGGCACAGATCTAAACAATCGTATGTTTAGTAACTCTACATAAACGCATTCTCCGCAGCGCTTAAACAGTAACTTTTATATTTTACTGCTAATTACTTAACTACACTTTGGGCCTCGGTTGGGGTATCATTATCATCGCTCTCATTAAGCATCGATGATCAACGCTTGTTGCTTTTGTTTGCATTATTGTGTTACAGCACCGAACGTAAAGTATTTGCTTATTTAAGTGCAGGTTACGGTTATCAAACAGCTTCACTGAATGGTGCACACAGGTGACAGTGGCAGACGACAGGTGATGCGCCGCGCGCCCGCGTTTGCAGTACGTGCCGTATTGTTGGTCGCCGGGGCGCCGCGGCGCCACGACCCGCTTGCATCGTGACGATAAAACACGTCCGCGAGACTATTGGACCTAATGACTCGTAGTCTTTAAAAACATATAGACATAGACAGAAATTGTACGGTACAATAAAGTCTAATAAACAAATATGTTTTAATTTAATCGAATAAAACAAAAATGGTTGGAATCGGATCACTCGTTTGGGAGAATGCACTCTTGAAGTTTTGCATTATTAGGGTTCCGAAGTAAAATCGGAACCCTTATAGTTTCTTCATGTCCGTCCGTTCGTCCGTCTGTCTGACGCTTCCCGCCCACGTCCGATAATCGGTGACCGATTTTTTGTAGGAGAAAAATAGAACGTACCTACTGATAGCAATAGTGCAACGCACACGTCCTACAAAAAGTCGGTCAGAAATAATATGGCAGGAAAAATCGGCCCGATTATCGGTCCTACAAAAAGACCGACGTGGGCGGGAAGCCTTAAGCAAAGCGCCAGAACCCTTAGTGCTAGAAAGCCAGGGGCGTAGCTACCGCCGTATCAATTATACGGGGCTCCCAGCGTATATGGGCCCCCAGCGTATATGGGCCCCCACTGACACTCCCAAAAAAAAGCTCGCCAGCGGCCTACGACCGCTACAGCATCCTTAGGGCTAGCTACGCAACTGTAGAAAGCTGTAATTTGGCATGTATTTCTATTATTATTTTTCCATAGGGTTCACCTGGACAGCTACCACCCTTGAGCATGAGTCAGCCGCCAAACGACTCGTCGTGTTCCGGCTGGGGGCTTGAGAGCCAGTTCTTTCTTTCTTTTTCTGCTCTCTTTCTTGGCCGGCAACGCATCAGTGATGCCTTTGGTGTTACTGATGTCAATGGGCGACGATAGCCACTTACCATCAGGGGGATCGTCAGCTCGTTTGCCGGCTATTTCTATAAAAAAGAAAATACTTCGGAACTCTACATTGCGCGTAACCTGACACGCACTTGCCCGGTTTTTAACGTTGGTTTTTAATCAAATTTAGAGTTAAAACTGCGTATATTTTTTTCCTCATCGGAATTGAAGAGGGAAAGCGTCACAGTACTGTGAAGCAACAAATTACTTCGTAATTATTATAATGAAATTAATGAGGTTTCAAATTACGATAATCAGCTCAACGAGTGATTGTAAATGAATTAATTCCATTCTTTGAATCACAATAATTATCTTAATTGCAAACGCACGCACACAGAACAAAGAACCATTTTCTAACAAACATTCAAAATCTCATTAGACACGGAGTCAAAACATACATACATAATGGGGCATTGTGAATGTGTGAGGTGCGCACACTACAATCTCTAACAAGTACACTTCTGTTTTCTGTAGCAGACAGAAGTAATATTGCAGGAATATTTAACATTGATGACTGTATGGATTTAATAATCAACATTTAACTTAAAACAGATCTTTAATATGTAATATAATAAATATATACTCGTATAAATGCGATGTGGACGCGGTAATCCGTCATATGGACGCGACTATAATATAACTAAATGTGTATGTGACATCGGAATAATGATACAAATTGAAAACACTTCGAACGTATAGGCATCACAATCTTGTCACTCCTACTAGAACCCCTCTAGAACTATACCTTGGCTATGTATTAAAAGCGTCCACGGTTTTGTCAAAAGTACGGTCGGCACGAAACAAACTTCTTTTGGCAAACTATTCATGTCATCATGTCCAAGGCGAATCTAACGAAAATTATTTTTAATCATAACTTTATGTAACCTGGCTCAATCGTAGTGTTCGTTTATGGTGACGCATACGATGGTCTGGCGTTCACTATGAAACACACGCCTCATTCAAGGATCCGCCAGCGATCAACCAATGAAATCAAGACCCAGCAGCACGGGCTTTCTCAGATTTCACGAAATGCGAAGGGTTTGTATGGTTTTTAATTATATGCATGGTTTATTACACCAGGAGCCCGGAGGAGTTCGGTTAGAGGACTTGAAGGTGGAAATCAAGACTAAAATATCATATCATATCTTTTTCGAATCAATTCACACTGATCTAGGTACTCCATCAACCAGAACAACGTGATGAGATAAGTTGTAGGAGAAATGTTTGCCGCGCATCGGATTTGAAAAATGGAATGATTAATGAACAAAGTAGATAACATGTAATCAATCCACCAAATTCTTTATTGAGCCAAAAACCATCCGACGCGTCGTCGTATCGTCGCCTTCAGTAACATATCGATAAAAAGTCTCATTATGATCAAAGCAATGCGAGCGTATTGCGTAGAAGAGCATAGTACGAGAATACCTACTACATATACGACGTTTGACGTGTAGAAGATATCTACATATTTCAAGTGTTCCAACTCCAGTCAGCCGTGATGCCGCGGCCGACTGGATTAGCATAACGTTACGTTTAATTAACCAAGTAATCTGCCCGCCTCTACTACGAGTATTAGGACTTTATAATTCGTGCTTACTTGCATGTTGTACAAAACGTTGTAATGAAATCACGTGTTTCGTGCGAGGGTCACGAAATAATCCGCGACTTAGGTTTCCAAACGATGTTAGTGTATGGCTAATAAGTGCTCTGTGAAGGCGCGAACGGTTAGTGTGTAGTGTAGTGCGTAGAACAAAACATTGCTGTATTAGCTCTATGCTGAGTATCAATGTATTTCATTAAACTTACATCAAAACAGAAATTAATTACTTTGGTATGAGAGGATATAAATAAAGCGAGAGGTCATGCATAATTAAATAAAGATGCTTATGAAATTAACCACCTCATCATTCACAGGGCAGAGGCACAGACCACATGCCCCGTGGTCTGTGGGCAGAGGCTACATAATAAGTTAATACGTAGGATCGATTGACAGAGTGAGCGGATGGATAACGAGAATGAAAAATTTCACTTTTGATGAGAGAATGCGTCCGCGTGTTATTTAATCGTGTTAGTTGTTAATTAATGCACTAATTGCGTGCGGTGCGGTGCTGCTGTACGGTGCCATGGTGTGGTGCCGCCGCGATGGCTTTGCACGGTCCGCCGTTGCCGGCCACACTCGGGGCATTCCTGCCACATATTTTTTTTGTTGTCTAATGAGTTGATAATGTTGACATGACAATGATATGGCAGCAAATATCGTCTAATTGACAGTATATATAGTTGATATGATGTTTTATAACAATTGAACCATGTTACATTTAATCTATACTAATATACAAAGAGGAAAGATTTGATTTTTTGTTTGCATCGAGTAGGGCTCCGAAACTACTGCACAGATTTGAAAAATTCTTTCACTGTTGGGAAGCTATACTATCCCCGGGTAACATAGGCTATATTATATTTTCAAAAAAATTAGGGATCCTTAATAAAACTCCAATAATGTAACCCAAGGTGTAAAAAAATAAAAAAAACCGAAGCAAAGCGAGGGCAGTTACTCGTCGGTAATAAGGTGAACGTTTAAACTATATAGAAAATACTTGCAAAGGAATTAATCAAGCATTTGTATAAGTATTTGAAGTGAATGAACCAATGAATTAACGTCTAACACAATGAGCAATTAATTTGTATTAAAGGAATTTTCTTAAAATTTATCCTTTCGGTTTCCCATTAGACAACTAAAATTCCGTATTATTAACATCTATTGTATGAAATACAATGTAAGCGATCTTAAGAGGCCGTGCCGAATTTTACTCATATTTGAGTGTTTGACTCGAGTTTTGAAGTGTGATTGTGGTTTCGGGAAATCATCAAAATAAAAAAAAGTACATGTCCGAGAAAGTTTGATTATTTTTCTTTGGAGTGCTCTAAATAAATGTTTCAATTTATTTACATAAATCGGTAAAAACCTCGTTTTTACAAATGATGTTTCATAAAATTTTATTTTTGGCCATCTTAGATGCTTTATTACATCAAAGATATAATAATTTAAGCATCAATAAAAATGTCCATGGTACAATTGTATCTTCTAATTTGGAATGCTCAAGTCAATTTAATTTATTTCACACAGTAATACACCTAAAATAATTCAGTAAATCAAAGAGTTTCTGACAATTATTCGTCTGAAATTTTATTTTTTATCTATGAATACATAATCCAAATAGAAACAAAAAATATTTATTAACTAAGGTTACGATGTTACCTTGCTTGAAAAAAAAAATTAGTCCATTTAAAATTAAAATAGTATTTTTAAACAATTTTTGTATTCAGTCCTATAAATCTCCAGACGAGCGGTCTTTAGCAGTAGTCTGCGCCACGCGCTTACTGAGGAAGGACGTATCGCTCGCTGTTGTCACTTTGTGCGCCACGAAATACGCCAATTCGCCACGAATATAGCGCAACCAAACACTTCTTGATACTAGATACTAAGTATTTTTTTTGTTAGTTTAGTTATGGATTATGATTCTAATGTATAAGCATATTCCTATATTATATGTATGTTCGTCTTTTATGCGTGCTAAAATCATGCATCCGATTAAGTTTAAATTTTGTATGCGCCAATTATTTTGGGCATTTCTGCCAAAATTGTGCCAAAATAAGGACCAAAACCCAAAAGCGATAAAAGAGCTATTTTCTATACCTGAAAAGAAACGTCATATTAATTTATTGTTTTGATGTAATCTCGTAAATTCATTATTTTCAGATATTGTTCATAATAATGGGCAAAAGAGAAAAAAATATAACATACTAGCTGCCCGGACAGACTTCGTTCTGTCAATTTTATTTATTTATTTGAGATGTAAGCTATCCTATCTTTCAAGCTGAATCAAACTGCACATGGTGTGCAAATTTAATTAAAATCGGTTAAGTAGTTTAGGAGTCCATCGCGGACAAACAACGTGACACGTAATTTATATATATTAAGATTATGGTGCTGTCAAAATAGAAAAAAATAACTAAAAAAAACCCGACTGCATAAAAAACTAAAAAGAAAAAAACAATACTGAAAAGTAATACTGAACAACTACGCCATAGGAGGATTAATAGTCGGGACCTGTGTTCCGTGGTCGGGATCTATTCTTCAACCAATCAAATCTTGTTTGTTTTTACACTCTTTATATTTGCTTCACCTGTAAACATACATACATGTATGTATGTTTGTTTGTAATCGACTCCTTTGGACTTTATTTTGACCCACTTCAAACGGTCAGATTTCATTTAAACTTCGTAGACTTATCGAGGACCGATGACAATTCAATATTTAAAAAAAGAAAGAAAGAAAAAAACTTTATTTAATTACAAAAAATCAAACTAAAAAATAAAAAAAATAATTATAGTAAAAAAACTAAAAAACACGCTTTTGTGGAAAATCCAACTAAAAAATAGAAAATAAATTTTAATTAAGAATCGTGTAATTGTAATAAAAGCGTGGGGTGTTTTTTAAGATATGTATTATCAAAATGATAATCCTTCTTTCCACTCATTGAACCCATGCACCCCACGCTTTTATTACACCATTCTTAATTTAAATTTATTTTCAATTTTTTAGTTGAAATTTCTATAAAAGCGTGTTTTTTAGTTTTTTAAACTATTATTTTTCCAAGCAACTCGAGTCCGACTGTTAATCCTTCTATGGTGTAGTTGTTCATTCTGAACTACTGGGCTTGTTTTTTTCTTTTTAGGTTTCTTACGCAGTCGGTTTTTTTATTCCTTTTTTTTATTTTACGCTTTTTAGTTAGGATTCATTGACTTCTTTATAAGGATTACAACACGGTAAAATTCACAATGTCGTCATTTCATTACGGGAGTTAGTAAATTAACGAGAATGGTTGTTTAACCAACTTTAAATCGTTATATATCTTAAACTGTCACTCATAATGCAAAATAATAAAAAGAAGCTAAAAGTCATTTTTGAATCATTTTTGTACATAGTTCGTCAATATTTTTTTTTTCATTTAGACAGTATGGCGTCTGATTGTCCCTGTAGGGCAATTTAATTATTGTCATGTCTTTAGTGACACTCGCAAGGTTAAGACGAATCGATTGACGTAAGAATCATCAATCATTAAGACTCGTTTGATCTTCGTGTAGGTACCAATAAAACATGTTAAATTGGTCTGTATACTCTAAATTTATCGCAAACATAAATGACATCCCTGAAGGAAAACACTGAAAAACCTAAATATGTTTATAGAGTGTATTTATCTAAAACTTTTTTTTCATATTGATTGTAATAAATATATTAAACGAATATACAAAAACATTCCAGATTTTTATTTCTAAACTGTACTTACTATGTATCCTAAAATAATTTTATGAACGAAAGGATCAAAATTGTTTAAGCGATCACTGAGCTCATGCCGAGCTCGAACTTTGGCCGTGTGTGCGTGAACGATGCACACTAACATAGCTTCGCAATGAATATGCCTAAACTCGATCGACTAAATTTTCTGCACGGCCTCTTAAACGTTATACGCAAACTTCGAGTATCGCTGAACATTTAAATGGTTATTTCGCATTTAGTCCACCTTTATTCCGAGGGTTAAGAGGAGGGAGGGAGAAGGTGAGGCGGCGAGATGAAGGCTATGCACGAGTTGAAGTGTTTGTCGGGAAGTAGAAAGCTCGGAGGTTCCAGAGAAACCGGAGCAGCGGGTCGAAGGTAGAAATCAAACGTGACATTCCGCGCGACGCGTTCCGGCTCGCGAACTGGATTGGGTTACGGCAGCTCACAGCTCACAGCTTCTAGTGTTTACTAACACGGCTCAATGGCGGCTAGTTTCTTCCTGAACTATAAATAGATACACACGGGCACAACACCGTTGAAGCGTACAAATCAAGCGAATCATTAAAGTCGTATGCAACTCAAATAATTACTTCTGACTTATTGGTCATTCAGACTTATTGGTCATCCGCTTGGATCCTCCGTTGACTAGTTTAGTTACCGAGGACTGCAAGTGGCGAGTGGCGTGACCTTACCATCTCAAATGGTCCAAAGTTGAGAACAAGCAGATCCTTTCATTCGTAGTTACATGCTACACTGCGGGGCAGCCTAGAATATTGTTAGGAGTCTTGGAAGGCTGTAACAAGGCCTTTTTCTCACAATATCGAGTTCACCCTTATCGCCGCGCCACGCCGCGGCGCCGCGATGTTAACAAGCGCTGAATAATGAGCGGGATAAATCTGTCACTCGACACCTCGGCGCAGAGGGGAAGCCTCGCTCCTCGTTATACAGACTTCTACACACGGCCATCATACCTCCCCTATCTAGAACTTCCCTGCTCTAGCCCTCACCCTTTTTGAAAGACGAAGCCGACTACTTCAACCCGCGAATATTATAAATAATGTAAACGTCTACACGTCCACAGACTATTTTCCTTTGATTATGAAAGTCGTAAATTGTTCAACAGCTCGGTCATAAGATCTATCCGGGTAGACAGTAAGCTGACACTACTACAGACTGTACCGCAGTAACAGTGGCCGTAAGTGCACTCGCATGCATTTGCCGCAGCGAAAGCTATAGATAGACTCGTAAGTATCACGTGGGAAATGAAGTACGTGTGCTAAGTGAAAAATTTCTTTTCCTATAATTACATACAGAGTCATTCAGTTCCAATGATAATGGTCCATTCGAAGACACGTGGATGTAGTGACGCTGAGGCGGTGGTATTCAAGAGATGATAGCATGGAATGACGTAACACACGATAAAAAGTGGGTAAACGATTCTGTAATCTTACCTGTCTGTATTTTGTACCACGCTTCCTAATCATTTAAGTTATAGCTTCCGAGTAATCATTATTTGATCAGCGAGCGAGCGTCCTTTTCTCGGCCCGCAGTCTAGTCGCCTAGAGTTCTATTGGTACTGGGTGCGGCGGCTAGACCGCGCCACTGTCCATCCATTCATTCATCCATCAGCCTTTAGAGGTCCACTGCTGTCTTGAGCCTTCTGAATTCAACGGATACCCGCTGTCTTCTTCAGGTCATCGGTCCACCTGGTCCTGTGCTCCTTTTACCGAGGCGTGGTCTCCATTCGAAGACCTTTCTTTCCCAACGGTTATCAGTCCTTCGAACTAAGTGGCCAGCCGATTGCCACTTCAGTATCAGTTCGTATTTCATCATTTCTGATTCGATCGCGTAGAGAAATTCCGAGCATAGCTCGTTCGCAAAGAAATAATGAATGAACGGATTTGGATAAAATTTGATCCATGGATTGTTTATGACCTGGATTAACACATAGGGATAGGTACTTTAATCCGATACGTGAAAGAAGGTCTAATTAGGCTTGCAAGATTTGACCCAAACAAATAAATAAACAAACAGGGCAAGCCAAATAAAACCGTTTAAAAAGTAAAAGTATGATGATTCTGGTAAGAGATTCAAAAGAAGATTTAATTGATTTGTGACTTGGTTGGTAATAGCAAGATAGATACTAGTCTATAATTACTGCCCGGCCAAGTATTTCTCTCAGAGCAGGCGTTAGGAGTTTCCCTTGAGGCTTGGGTCTGCTCAAAAAATGGTTGTCTGTAAAGTCGTTTAACGACGGTATTTTAACGTGACAACGTCATGACAAAGCTCCGCTCCGCTCCGCCCCGCTCCGCTCCACTCAACTACGATCGCCTACGGCTCGCCTACGGCATCGGCTACGATACGCCGATCGTGCCTCTCTCTCGCTCGCGGAACGCTACATTTTTTCGTGCGTGCGCCTGGCGTTCATCGTTTTAATAGACGTTATCACGTCAAAAATTATTGTCGCTAGCGATCATTCGTCAAGCTCCGACATGGCCTACCTTGTCTAGGTCGACAACACGATCGATTGACGAGCTGTGGGGGCTAGCCCGCTTCAAAGAAATTATTTACCAGTGATTAACTAAGTGGAACTGTTGGAAGCATGTTAACGCAACAAGGAGAGAATAATAGAGGCGGAAATTGAAATCTCCGGCCACGTTTGTTTATTATGTATTAATTTTCTCACACTTGTCGTGCATCCATCGTATCGAGTCGCGGTCGTGAATAAATATAGAAATTGACTTAATCAGCAACCATGAAAGTAAGTGACGAACTAATTTGAAAACAACGTTACAGTTGGCCGTTGAAACTGAATTCTATCATAGTCTATTCATAAAATATAAGTACGTTAAGGGTGCTTTTCCACCAGAGATGTGCTATGTAGTTAAGTTGCGAAAATGTAAAAGCTAAGCTACGAAACTATGTGACTGTTTCCACTGATGCCAAGCTATGAGTAAGATGTACTATGACATGCGCCGCCGCAAGCTAGCTGTGCGAGGAAGATGCGCAGCTCGAGTTATGCGATGTATCGACAATATAGTCCAAGAGTTTTTTAAATGATAAATGATGTTTTATTATCAGTCAATTAAGAAAGTACTGTAGGTACACTGTTCTGCACGTAGCTACACCATTCGCGACCATCATAGCACGCATTTACAACACACATACTTCCATATAAAAAACGCAGCTTAGTTGAATCCGTTCCCACCAGTGCTTCGCTATGTGGAGCAAGCAATTAATATGATTGGTTGATAACAAACGCATACATAGCAATGTAGCATAGCACATCTCTGGTGGAAAAGCACCCTAAACATACTCCGATTCAAAATACTTTATTGAGCTATTGTCGAGGAAGCAGGCAAGACGTGAAACAAACCTTGTTTGGGAGTTACTGTTGCTACCATAGCAATGATTTAGGCTGGTAATGGTACACTGATCTTACCGATGTCCATGGGCATGGCATGTCTGCTAGTTTGTCGCGAACATAATAAACAAGTGACACACGTGGTAGCCGGTGGCCGTGGCGTTTGGCAGGGCTCCACGGACGCGCCTCGCTGCTGCAACGCTCGCGACCTTGGCCAGCCGTCGCCTGCTCTTATTGTCATGATATCGACTGCCTAACAATGGTCAATTTGAAGCAAATTACAACTTTAACTATAATATTACAGAGATTTTTTGATACCAGGGTTGTTATTCTTCGAATAACCGCTACGGGATCGCTTATTGTGACTGGAAAATTGTTTTCCGTGTATTGTTTTTTGGGTAAAACCGATTTTAAGCTTATCAATAAATTCGATGTTGTAATGTTCCGAGCAAGACTCTCCGGTGTTGATAATGTAGGTACTCCCGTGAGACTGAATACTGGTCGATCCAGTGTTCTCGAACGACAAAGTCCAAAATCGGTAGACTTGCCCACAAATATCGGTAGATTTATACCCAAAATCGGTAGATATCAAAAAAATATACAATATTTAATCAAATTCGTTTTATTATCAAAAAATAAACTTACAGAATAATTTCTGTACATCAAATACACCTAATTAACAAATAGAAAAGATTAAAAGCTATTTAAACTATCGGTAAAATTACAAAACACACAGGTTAGATAAACACATAATTATTATATGTACAGAAAAAATATCAAATTCTGTACTAAAGAGCGATTTGAGTAACCGTTAGTGACTCTGAGTTGTGGCGTAAATGTATAAGTTTAACGATGGTACGACCTTAGTAAAGACTAAAGAGCAATTAAAGTAACCGTTAGCGATTCTGAGTTGGGGCTTTAAACATACTACGATTTTCTGCTTAAAAAACAAACTGAAAAAACATTAAATATCCAAATAGCCAACTCACTTTTCATTGTTTGTCACAACTCACACATTGTTTGCACTTGTGATGAACATTAGATATGTAATAATCGGCCACAGTGACGGGGACAAAAAATAATATTTTCATCTGTCTCTCACGTAGATTTTATAACTGGCAATCTCGCTCTGTCAAATGTATGGGAGAATCTACTGGTTTTAAATTTATGGTTGAGGGATTCCCCATTCCTCTTAACGTAAAACATAAATGAAAAGGGTTGCCAACTTCAAAATTATGTAAAATCGGTAGAAAAATCGGGAGAATTTCCACGTATCCTCTGAAATCGTAGAAAAATCATTGCATTTCGGTATTTCGGTAGAACAGGGCCCATATCGGTAGAAATACCGAAAAATCGGTAGGTTCGAGAACACTGGGTCGATCGAACTCTTTAAATTATTTGTTTATTCCATTCCATGACAGAGGTGAAACAAAGTGCGAGCCGACTTGGCGCGGACCTTGTACTCGGTGCGACAAGTTGAGCGTGGCGGCGCGGCACGGCGCTTCCGTGCCAAAAATGTTCACCCAACGAGGAACTTGATGACACTCACTTAACAACGGAACGTAACGTAACATCGGCGATTGCTTCAACACTGCACCATTCTAATGCGGAAGGCATTCCATTCTAACATCACAATTCACAGGTACGATATTTTAAGAACATTTACCTTACTGTATCTTTAAAAAATCAATAACAATGACCATAGCAATCGTATACTAGGAAATTATGTCTGGCAGAAAAATAAAGGCCATACTAATAATTTGCTAACAGGCTACATAAGCATATGCTTTTTGTTTATAAATAGAGAGTTAATTTATGCGTTATTTAAAGAATTAATAAATAATTTAAAATGATATACAAAGGAAATACAATTATAAATAATTAATAATTAATTTACGTCCTGCTCAGTACGTAGCGCGTAGGTACATTGCGTACGAACGTCTAGAATTAAATTCCTTATTTAAAACTTAATGACTTTAATAGATCAAGGTCTTGATTATTATTGGATGAATGAAATATCTGATATATCCACGCGGGGACAGCGTGGTGCAGGGTGCAGTTGCCACTAGCATAGCGGAATTTTTATATTCATCGTTGGTAGAATTAGTATGTAATGTATGCGTTAAATAAACAGTGACATCATTCAGGTGTAACCGGTCGGCGGGCCGGGCGGGCCGGGCGGTCCCCGGTGACGGTGACGAAAGCTTCGCATCGTCCAACCTGTACTACGAAACTGTAAATAACGACCAACTAGCAGGTACTCTGACGTAGCTCCAACTTGACATTCTACATCCACTACAATCAGCTTTATTAATCGATATGCAAGAGGCAAGAACAAGTATGCAGTTGAGATCTTGCTAAGTGGTCTCCGCAACTCATGAAAGCCATTCTCAAATAGAACTTGTCTTATTAGAAGTCTGTCAAACACTAAATAAAATGTCAGGTAAAGAAAGAATACTAAGAATTCTAGTAGGGACGTAATCATCAGTGTATAAAACCGACAGGACACGACGGACACCGCACTGGTGCAATATATAAAATGTAAACAGACAGAACGTAAATGTGTTAGCAGTATAAGTGAACTGCCACACAAATAAATTATAGCTACGGGGTGGCTCAGTGATATAGCGCTAACAATATTTTCACCCATATCTATGTCAATATCCCGGACAGAATCTCAGCGGAGAACGCGCTGCAAAACATGCGTCGTATTCAAGAACCACGCAAAGGGAATTTGTTGCCAGATTGCACGAACGTGTAGCAATAAGGCATTCGTTTGTTTGTAACGATCCCTGTAAATAAAAATTTTGTTATAAAGATACATGTAGTGCTAATACAAAGGCAAACTTCAAAGTGTGCATCTGAACTGAGGGCCAACTTTTTTTTCTTGGCGTAGCGAATTGAAATTTATAGGGGATTTAGTTAAAAATAGTTAAAACTTAAAGCAAACACTCATAAATTTCTTAAACGTGAATTAAAGATGTTATGGGCAAATGTTTTGGGCCCTCAGTTCAGATGCCTACAGAAAGCGGCATGGTATAAATCTCAGAAAGTACTACCTCTGTGTCAATAATTTTTATTTTAGAATTTAGTTAAGAATTTCTTAAAACGATTGATATCATTCTCAACTGGCCAGAGAATAACATTACAGATTTATCGCAGTTTTACTTGGGCCCTCAATCCAGACGTTTATGAACTGAGAGCCCATGCAAAACATAGGTTTAAAGGAAGAAAAGCATAAATGTACATTGAAAACCCCTTAGATATGTTATCTATGTTATCTATTGTTATCTATGTTACTGAGGGCCCAAAACATTTGCCCATAACATCTTTAATTCACGTTTAAGAAATTTAAGAGTGTTTGCTTTAAGTTTTAACTATTTTTAACTAAATCCCCTATAAATTTCAATTCGCTACGCCAAGAAAAAAAAGTGGGCCCTCAATCCAGATGCACACAACTTCAAACCATAATTTTTTTTATATTTTTATGTTGAATGGTTGAAATAAAATGCAAAATTTAAAGAATTCGTAACGATACAAAGTAAACGTAAAATGTACGCCCAGTTTCCGAATGATCTGTCTGTTTCAGAGGCCACAACAGAAACGATGATATCTGGTATGCTATCTATAGACAGTTCAATTCAATATAATTCGATGAAATGCTTATCCAGCAAGTGTCGACTAAATGAAAGTGGATCATTAAGTAACAGCTGTCAGAACTTTGCCGCTGGCTGCCGCATGCCGGCCTCTCATCCCCGCAGTATTTTTAGCTGAATCCGCGGCCGCGACCTTGTCGGGTGCCGTCGTCGTCACATTCAGTTCATTGTTGAGGCAGCTGCGTCTGCGGGCGGCGGCGACGACCGGACGCCTCCGCATTCCAGCGCGCCCCTCGCCCTAACTACCCACATCCCATCTGGACACCGCACACCACACGATCAGCACCCGTGCTAATGCATCCCGATCTATCCTTGGTATTTTCACAGCAAACTCCGAACCAGCACCACCACTCAATGATCTGATACGATTGTTAGAACACTCCTCACGATTGTTAGAACACTCCTCACATTCGATCCCGTTACGGCTGCCGTAAGCACTTCGTATTGTATCGTACGATTGACAGCTCGTAAAGCGTAAACAAAGCGCTTTATTTCAGTTTTAAGGAGTATCGAGAGCACTCGTTAATACCGTGTGAATAGACTGCTCACCCGATTAAGTATGTTCAAGAGCCGAAAGAAAAAGTAATAAGACATTCCATAAAGAGTTCTTCTACCTACATCTCTTTTTTTCGAATGGATAGTTGCTGTTGGCCCTAGCGGCGTCCTAAGGGCAACCCCTGAGGGGTTCGGACTTCGGCTTAGGACGTCGCCTCTTGGAGGACATCGGGGCCGGACGGCCGCTCACGCGGGAATGCCTTGTACTCTTTGTAGCGGCTGCATAATAATGTGCAAAATACGGGACCTCGTCGATGCCGGCGCGGCGGCGGACGCTGGGCGTGTAGTGAACTTATGTGGTGTGTTTGTGATTGTTTTGATCCGAGGGATCTCTTGCGATCGTGAACTCGTCATCGGGGGAACCGATATCACATGACCTATATCCCATCTGCTACCTGTTTCATCTCAGTAATTTCTTACTGCGTTTATTTTATTTATTACATTCTTTGGCTGTTTACAAGTTGCTGTATAAGGATATAAAAAGATTCCCAAAACACATTAAGAAAATAAACCCACTGGACAAGCAATAAATGCAGCGCAGCAGTGACTTACATCGGTCTTGGGTTGCATCATCGTTCCTTGGCCTGCAGCGCTGGTGTGATGCTCGCTCTCTGTGCGTTCCTTTATTTATGTGTAGCAGAGGGTGCGCCCGCACCGCAGCGCCGCTCACCGTTCCATTGAGATTGACGAGCCTCATCCATCATCGCCGATCCGATTCGATTACAACAATCCGTAAAGTGACAGCTCAATCAATTAAAACGTATACTGACATAAATTTAATTGTGTAAGTAATAAGTTTATTCATGACAAGCTCCTTTTAATGAAGATAGTTCACACTTCACACAGAATTCTATAACTTTTCACTGTAACATACCATCGCAATCCGACTGAATGAACTACATTATTACATAGGTTCTTTTTTTACATACGTACGTTCGTACTTATATAGCTTCAAAGATACCAACATTTTAAATTTTACCATTGATTTGTCGTCCTAAAAACAATATCGCTTACGGGCACCTAATCGGGCATGTTCCGCGGCGCGGGCGTGCGGGCGCGCGGGGTTACCTCGCGTTCGTCCGTTACACCGCACATGACATGATCGACGATGTAAATGAGTGTGCAAGATCTAATCTCCGCCGCGCTGCGCCTGCGCCGACATGACAGTAAACAATTACTCATCGCTCTCGCTATCTGCGCTTTCCGATTCCGACAAACGAACTCTGTGATTTAGCGAACAAAGCAGCCAGAAACGCTGGGTGCGACAACTTCTAACAGTGACTTTCACACAGAACTCTTTCCGCTTTTCTTATATACAAAGTGATATAATTAAGAACGAAGCAAGCTAATTCAGCAGAATACTCGTTTGTAATTTTCGCCATGTCGAGTAGTAGTCTCGTGTAGTGAAGTGGAAATATTACTTTCCGATTAATTCTTCGTATACTCCTTCCAAGACTTTCTTTAACAACTAAAGCTATTGTTTATCTTACTTGCACATAGTTTATACGGATTCCGGTCATATATTGTATTAGATTCTATTGATTAGAGAAATTATTTCTACATATTTTCGTAGTAATTTCTCTGCCAACAGTGCATACGTGTCACTTTGACGAAAGTTTATACTCGTATTCATAAGAACACAATTCACCAGCAAGACGCAGCGGCGGCCGGGGGGAGGGGCAATCGAATATTATGCAACGGCTGCGACTGCACCTTGTCACAATCCATAGATTTTACTTGGACATTTCAACTCGACAAAACGAATTACTTTTTCAATCACTTTTTACATAAAAATACAGGATGTTATTTTTTTACATTTCACCTGTTCGATACCCGGTTCAAGCAGATGAATTTTCTAAAATCTTTGAATGCAATTTTACTTAGTTTTGAAAATAAAGGAATGTTTCCTTTCAGTAAAATTTTCCACCATCAGTATTCAGGGTACTTTTCCTCCAACTACCGACTTTAATTTCCACCCTGTATATAAATATATGCAGTTTATGCAGTAAATGTACCAAACTTTATTGTTCAGATTTTTATAATGTTCTACATTCAACTAAACTGTTAATAAAGTTATAAATTTCTTTTTGCACTATATTTTAGTAATATACTTAACATTTTAAAGAGATTAAGCTATGTATCCGCATGGATAAAATAAAATAAAATAATCTGATAACTATCTGATATATACGTATATCATGATAATCACCAAAGTAAATAAATATCTTGATAATTTCGAACCTTGATTCTATGACTTGGATGTGACTAATCACTTCGGCTGCATGTGTCGATAAACCACGTGTGACGTAAAATTACAATAAATACCTGTCAGCCCCCACGTCAGAATAAATCATTTAATTGATCCAAAGGATGTTGTACAATTCAAGTTGTACGAGACCAGTGCGGGACCAGTACGGTACCTATTAGTATAATTGCCGGCATGCACTTAACATTGGTCGTAGGGTGAGGGAGTTCTTACATAACACATTTGAGTGATATACCTCCACGTTTCTGTGTTTTTGTGTCTTACAGACAGGCAAGGGGAGCCTTCCCTTTCTAAATGCTTAGTGGGTAAAAAGGGGAGCTGTCACGGTCTGACGCGTCCCCCTGGCAGCTGCCGCTGACGGGATCAGCTGGCGGTTGGCCGTGACACTGCCTATGTCACGTGACAATCTGGTTATATCTCCGAGACCCTTCTCAACCGAAACAGGACTATAAATTTAATTAAGATAATTTTCGGAACATAAGTAAATGCATACACTGTGACTATGAGAAACCTTATTTTATTTCGTAGTTGATTTAACACGCCATTGAAGTTCATCGAAGATATTGGAACTAGCAACAACCGGCAGTCGCAATTGATATCGGTCTCCCACGCTTTTAAGCTAAATAGGTCCAATTAAGTGTTGATGATTTTGTGGATTCAAAGATGGAGCTCCACGCTCCTTACACACTTACATGACATGTAGGTAACAGAAGCCTAAATTCTTCACAAAAACCTGAATGGTATGTCAAATGCTTAGTGCTTAATTTCACGTTCCTTTCGAAGATATTTCTAATTAGTTTAGTAAAATATCTAGATAGTATAGAAATACATGTGCATTTACAGGCAGGATTCAAAGACAAACCGAGTGAATTTCAGGCTGAGCACACTGTCTTATAGTGTAAAGACCTTGGAAACAGTAATAAGTATGTTTAAGTTAAACTAAAAGTGGGTAAAACTGCCAAATAGCGGCGTGCGACCTCGAGCCGGGCCGAGTGCAAGCCACCGTGACGGTCGGTACTCGGTGCTCGTAGTATTAAGACGACGACGAGTGTTGTTATCTTCGCTACCGGATGCCACGTTACTTATTATGTGAATGATGGTGAACAAACGAAAAAAATATTATGCAACACACCTAAAATTTTATCTATTTATACTACAATGATAATCTTTAACAGTATGTTTAACCGTTAGGATGTAATAAGAACCACTCTTCCCAATTAAAATATAGAGCTGCGTTGTAAATAAGTATAGGGAATATTATAGTGGAAGCGAAACACATTTATGCCTGTTTGAAAATGAAGAGATAATTATGTTTGAACTTTGAACATTGTGTGCAAGTGCAATCGATACCATAATTATTTACTCCAAATAATGTGAATGTGGAGCGGGTTATGTCATGCGACACAATAGTGAGGTTGATAGGAGAGGAGGCAAATAACATGACGCCTCAAATGGGTTCTCTGGTATAACAACACATTTGTGACCGACTTGGAATAGGGTTGCCCGGCTGTGATTCTACTTAGTGTCAGCTGTGCATTACGGATCTCAACCGAGTGTTAAAAGTACCTACCCACTGACCCAATAAAATCCAAACATGTTGAGTACAGGAGTATCGCAACTCCATTAGATTATCAATGTTATTTCTATTTAGTTCAGGCTCCGTGTTCCGGTTGGCCAACTTCTACAGAATTGTAGAGCAAAAACTTAAGTCGCAAATAACAAGCGCGGGCAAAGTTTCCTACTGAGCGCAGAGGAAGAACCTATTATAATTTATCCAAACCAATTAAATTCAGTATATCTACAGCACTCACCGATCTGACTATTACTGATCGAAGACAGCACTCGTAACGCTTTGAGAAACATTAACCTTAACGATACGAATCGAACTCGGTACAATTTGGAAGTCGTTTACATCGACCGTTTGATAACTCTATATTTCATGTCTACGGTCTACCCCATGTAGCGTATATATTAACATTCATGGCAACGCACTGACTGAACTCTTACCAGGTGGCCGGTTACCACAGAGTAGGGGAACTGAATTTAACCTTGCAATTATAAGATAGGTAGTTCGTTTCCGCTCCACCAATTGGAATGCTAATGTGTCTGGATTGTGGTATAGCACATTAGCTAATACGACATGTTAACAACACCTAATTACACGGCTGGCGATTGTGACAAATCTCACACAAAATAAATAAACAATAACATGTTTTATATCAATAAGTCACGCCGCCGCGCCGGCGCCGTAAGTACACCTTTTAGTAATTTTGTTGTTTGTTGGTAGTTGAAATCTTTACTGTTCCCTAAACTTAATAATACCAATTTTCGATTAATCGCATAAAAATAAAACGTAAAGTCCGTCCACAAATCAAATCTAAATTGACGTTTGATGGGTGACCAGTTTCGGGTGCAAATTAAATAGTGACCCTAAACCGGAAAGTAAATCGGAAAAATATTCGCAACTTTTATGGTGGGTCGACTATTTGTATCATTATCGCTTCCCGCCCACGTCCGACAATCGGTGACCGTTTTTTTGTAGGAGAAAAATAGAACGTACTGATAGCAATAGTCGGTCAAAAAGTCGGTCAGAAATAATATGGAAGAAAAAGTCGGCCCGATTATCGGTCCTACAAAAAGACTGACGTGGGCGGGAAGCGTACAGAAGAGTCCCTAAAACTACTTAGTATTAAAATAAGTTGTAGCAACCATAGCCATACATAATATACATTACCCTTACTAACTGAATTTAAAAGTTATTCTGCTTACAAGAAGAAGTATTTGGTTACGGTTACATTCGGTATATAGCTAATTTTATACTATTTAGCCGAATACTAAATATCTAATTAGATATGAGTGTCGCTACTAATATAGTATGTCACTATTCTTGCGACATAGTTTACGATTAAAAAAACCGGAAAAGTAGATCGCACTTTAGCTGGTATCATTATTTCGAACTTTGACATTAGTGGTTGTCATTTTAGTCTCCAAGATTTGTGGACAGGGTTTAGCAGGTACGAGGGTGATGTTAGTTGGTAGTGTTGGTACAGACCTGCTCGAGTGGTCCTGGAAGTTGCCGCCGTCCAGCAGGCGCACCTTGGCGAACAGCACGGCCGACACGAACGGCACCTCCGTCAGCTCCTCCAGCACCACCTGCACCGCGAACTTGTAGCGCTTCTTCTTCATCATCATCATCATCACGCTCCACCGACTGCTGGCCGGGGTCACTCGCACTGCACGCCCACTTCACTTAACATGTGTGTCGGTACAACGCACGTGTAAATGAACCGATCCCGGCGGACCCGAGTCACACAGTCCACACTGCACAGGCACAGGAACAAACACAAACACTGGCACACACAACACACTCCAACTCCTATCTACGTGGACAAGTAAAGCGGCGGAGCGATCAGCTCGGCGGCGCGGGCGCGGGCGCGGGCGGGGCTGCGGGCCGGCGCGGGGCAGAGCATCACTCTCATATCGCCCGATGTCGTTAGCCTGAAAACGAAATTGAACGATATAATCATTAACGTAATTCGACGTGACATTACTTTTAACATATTCCAGCGTCTACTTCATAAAACTCATGGATTACGAAGAGGTATCGTAAAACAAATTAATACTATAGTGACGTTCATTCCATTTCCATGTAATACGTAGTACACGTGTTGGTACGCTATTCGCTAGAGTGCACTTGGCTAGATCCGAACACAATCACGCTCGCAGCTCTCAGCAATCCGTTTACGTTTGAACCGACAGTGCAACTAATAATCTAGTCCCGCAAGTCAATCAAATCAGATCCCGCCAAGTGCAAATCGGACTGGGATCCTTTAAGAAGCTACATCCTAAAACTGCTTACATCACATCGGCGTGAGATACCTAAGAGCCTGCGAAGCTTTTAAATGTAAAATAATCCCAGAAACAGCCGAAATCGCTTAAACTGAGTAGCTGGAATAGGAATGGTCATACTGGTTATCCTGCCATTCGGGTTGAATTTTTCAAATTGTCTGTCTCGCGATTAGCATCCGGACGCGGCCGGCGGCGGATTAGCCAGCTTTGTGAAGCCGTCTAAGTGCTATCGTGGTTTTTACGACCAGCTTTTTCATTTCAATAATCTTTATGGAGATAGCATCGACGCTGTTAAGCCATTCGCTGATACCGACCGATAATAGCCTGATCTGTGGAAAAACAGGCTCCCTTGCAAAGTCCGCATTAAAACTTAGTTATCAATTTGCAAAATCCAATGAGTTGAACCCAACGAAAAATAAGTATATTTTTATAATAAACATTGCAGACGTGTGCGAATGAACTATCATCATTTATTTCACATAATAGTCTGTAAAAACAGTAACTTTTGAGTTTGGAAGATAATAATACTCACAAGGCCGTAGCATGGGACGCTCGCCCCAGGGCAATATGCCAAATATGGATATCCACCGCATTGATGCAAATCCGTTTACATGACCTAAAACAAAGAGAAATAAATTTAAGGCATTTGTCATCAAAATCTCAAAGGATTAATGCTGACATCGTGGTATAATATTGCACTTTTTATCTTGTACCGAACTAAGTACATACATATATGATAACCTTCAGTACGTTTAAAGATTATTTTTTTGAGATATTGAAATCTTCACTTCAGTCGCAAACAAAATAATACCAGGGACTTTATATTTATAAACTGTGGGAATTAAATTGAATTGCAGATCACCAACGTGTTGATTAGCAAACGAATAAATAGAAACAAGGCGGTCGATAGGATGTAATTAACCGGTGAACGAAGTTTGGAGAGTTAAATCTGCAGTAATCGCGCTGATTGCAGGTAATACACGATCGAGATCGACCTTCGCGTGCTCTCAATCTGCTGGTTGCGCAAGCGCAGCATTGACTTAATACAATACTAGTCATATGGGCGTCGACTGTGGATCGATCAACAAAGACTTTTTTATGTTTCGCTGCGAAGTTAATCCGTTCCACTCATTACAGTAACTAAGGGAACGTTCCCAAACCACGTGACCCATTTTTTACCCCCCTCCCCCCCCCTCGGTGACCAACCGTGGTATATAAGAAGACAAAGTTTTCACGTGACAATTTTTTTTTTGCAGGCAGTTAAAAGAATATAAATTAGTAGCTATTGCAGAACTATAATAAAATAAACTTGACAAGAGGGTTTTCGGGTCTAAAAACAAACTACTCCGAAACTACTGGACTAAAATGAGTTTAACTTTGATGCTCAAGTTCTTTTTTTGTGACCCAAAGACGAAAATATTTATTTTAAAAAAAAATAATGAAATCAAAATTAAAAAAAAAACTGTTTTGTAAACTGTATCGTGTCGTGTCACTTGTGTCAAATGAAAGGGCTTGTTGTAAGGATCGCAAATATATTTTATTATTTGATAATTTTAAAATTATTCAAGAAAGAACGAAAATTGAAAGCGAAAGTTGACCATTCCCCCCATCTCCGAAACTACTGAGCCTAGAATTTTCATAGTCAGTTTTCAATCAGCACTATATTGTACCTAACTATCTATGGGCGTCAGTGTTTCCATCTGTGAGATTTAAAAGCGCCAGAGTAAACGGTCGTATATAAATAAGTAATGTACAGGAAGTTGGCACCGCATTTTTAAGGTATCGCGATTCTGGCGGTTGTTCTATACGAGTATTGTTCCAAAATATCGCGTTCGACAAAAAAATATTCGTCACAAACGTAAAAACAAATTAGGAAATTCTGCGGTTGGTCTGGATTGTTATAGATTTATTCTATATTAATCCAAAATATCGCGTTCGAAGAAAATTTATTTGTAAGGTGGCATCATGTGGGTAAGTTGGCCCAGTCTTTCCCGTGGAGGGGAATTTGTTTCTCCTAAGCTGATCTCGACGCTTGTGCGCTTTTCATAGCTGATGTGGTACTCCAGGGCATGGAATGTTACATTCCAAGCTCTGTGGTACCCGTTGGGGTAAAACCCAAGCCTGGTTTGACTGAAACTGCATTAATTAGCCTGAAGCAATCTTCTTATCAGGATTGGGTAGAGGCGCGTGAGCTCGGAGGCACCATTGTGAGTCAGCTGAAAAATAAATTATTGCTCCTTCGTGGTCCTCAAAGAAGCAGATCACCAAGGCAAAGTTCAAGCACATATACAGAACCGGCAAGAGACTGCCGAGCTATCCGTGTGGCAGCCGAGCGTTTTGGTCTCTGACCAAAGCTATTCAAGGCAATTTCTGTGCATCGTCATCGTCGCCAGAATCGCGATACTTTGAAAGTGCGGTGCTAGCTCAAAACTCGCGTTTTTTGGATTTTCTATGAAAGTTTCATTCTCAGCCCTATGACGTTTTGGAACAATGTAGAAAAAACCTAGAATAACCTTCAAAATGTTTGTAACTTCAAAGTGTGGCGCCAACTTCCTGGAGGTGAATAAGTATAGCTCGAGAAAGCGGGAAATTCCCTTAGTGGATATTGACCACGTGACAAAAACCTAACCCCCCTCCCTCCCCCCTGTGACCAAGCGTGGTGTTTTGCAGACCCCCCTCCCCCCCCCTAAATGTGTCACGTGGTTTGGGAACGTTCCCTAAGCATCAGATCACTTAATCCTAACTTATCCAGAGCAACAACAAAAATATGTAAATCCGTACGGCAATGAGGCGCGGCGCGGTGCGCGGCGGCACGGCTGGCGGCTAGTCGTAGGCAGTTAGGCAACTCGTTGTACTATTAAGAGTATGTGATATAAAACAGCAAACGAGTACCTACAGCGGATAATGTGTACCTTGCCCATACTTTGCAGCTGGCCGCGAGCCAAACGCGGGGATGATTCGGTATCACCTTGAGAATTTTACGGAAACTCCCTCGCTAGGTATGCTAAGTGGTCGATGGGGCAAATGAATGCCAGCAGGTAAATTATCGAGGAACTATTCATGACTCACTCATTGATATACTACAGTGGAAATAGATTTCCGGTAAGTGCTCCTTTAGACCTTCCTATAAATATGTTTTGATAAACGATATTGCATCTGTAGAATATAATACTAAAACTCAATACTACACTATATTCACATTCGTATCAGAATTTACGTAATCACTGTGTTGCCTAGCAAACACAAACAAACAGGTGCATGAAACTTTTGGTCGTATAAAGTGCGTTTGAACTAAATCTGGAGTTCGCAAGTCGCGTTCCATTCCACTCTTTATAATTTAATTTCTTTTTAAACATAATATTTATTTTGCAAAAGTTTAAAATAACACGGAATAGTTACGCATAAAATCGATATAGACTGTTTTAAAATACATAAACATAAATATAAAATGTTATTCGGCTTTGTTTAATGAAATTTAACTTATAAATAACTTTATGCTCATGCATATTGAGTGGAATGAAATATCTGTATAATCTGTACAGTGCCATCTCTGAAGAACTTATTTGTGCCGTGGCGAAAATTGGAACTAATGCCATCCCATTCATAATTTAATAATAGCCGCACTATGATTGGTCCAATGCGTCCGGCAGCGCCCTCCTTAAGGTCACAGATAAGTTGATTTCACTGTATTTCGAAATATAATACGACCAAGTTGCAAAGCATGTAAGCGCCATTATAGCTGTGAGGTTTTCGTAGTCATTTCTATTTATAGTCATAGGCATGCGGACCGTAAATAATATTTTTTTGCAAAGGTTACAAGTCGCTTCACGAAATTAAGGATGTGCGAGCGTGAGTTATTCAATGATGAAAATTGTTTTAAGATGTTGATTTTACGTCGTTTTCTCTTAGTGTGTTGTTGTTATAGGTCAATAGTAAAATAATGAAGATGTCACAAACGTTATAATGATTATTTAGTTCTTTAATAGTTATTTGGTGTGCGAAATACAAATCAGTTTGTGAAAACCCTATAAAGGAATTTTTATGATTTGTTGACAAGTATTATGATACGAGTTTGACTCAAGTGTAGTCAGAGCATTTTTTCTTCTACAAACAGATATGTGTGTGTGTGTGTGCACTTTGCATTGTGTGCAGTAACCGAACAGCTAAGCGCCCCACTGGGGTCGTTATCGCCCCTGGCTGGTGGCGGCTGGCGCCGGCAGCAGATAACATGCAAATAGATGATCGCAGTCGCACGCAAAATTACATGCCACCGACACTTTTCACGTTTTACAATATCGAGTCGAGAACTTAACTTAAAACTTCGATGAGAAATTAACTCGTCCCGGCCACGATTCGAAACCAAACGAGTGTTACTTATATTTTGCTTTCACGCACACAGTTTTCTGGGAATTTTTTGTCTAAAATGTGATTTGTAAGTAAACAAATTAACAATTTAGCAATGAAGTAGGCATTTAACGTTCGGTGCCATAATTAACATTTTCAAACAAAAGATACATATTACAGAATTGGTGTGAATAGGTCTCCAGCATTATATTCCATCCAATACCAACTTGATTGGCTATTAATTTTTTCAACAACAAAAAAAACTGAAATCAAAAGTAATAAGAAGAGTATCACTGACGAAATCGCTAAAATGTCGAAAGATTTAAACGTTAGAACTTAGAAGGCTGTCCTCAGAAACGAAGGTAATTGAACGAGAAATATTAAATTTTCCATTCAGATGCGAGACAATATACCAGTCTTTAAGGTTTCCATTTCATACTGTTAAAAAATCATTCATAAACAATAGCAATAATAGCAATAGCAACAATAGCATAGGCTAATATTAATAAAATACGCGAGATTGTAGTGTACAATTTAGAACAAATTTGCCGTCTGCATACAGAGACAAGGGGAGGCGGATACAAAGATATTTAATTTGCAATTTGCTCTGTTCCCAGCGGAAGGTTAGGATTGTGTGAGAACAATAAAACTTGGCACCATTTCGAAAAGACAAGCAAAGCATCTTACATAACCGAGACTATAACCGGAACATGGCAGACGTTGATAGGTAGGTCACTCGATAAGTTTTATAACAAGACAAAAACCATACAAGATTTGAACACATATTTTCGAAATACTCTCCTTCATTGTCTATGCAAAGTTCCATTCGCCTAAACAAACTAATAAAACACTTTCGCCAATGTGGATTCGATAGGTCCGAAACTGCGGCTTCGTAGGCGTATTTCTTCCTTGATTATCAGGAATAAAAAGAAATCACAGGGAGCTAAATCAGGACTGTACGGTGGATGGAGCAAGGTTTTAACACAGGATTCCTCAAGAAACGCCTTTGTTCTGAGGGACGTATGTGATGAAGCGTTGTCGTGATGATTCCCGGAAGCCCTAAAAAACTAGCCACTATTTTTTTATCAAAGTTACGAGGTCTTTGTAGTTTTATCGGCAACTTTCCTTTTAAAAAGACCCATACTGATTTTCCGGATCATACAGATAAATCCACGTGTCGTCGCCTGTGATGATTTCCGAAACATGTCTTGACGTTCCGTTTTCAAATCGTAGACGCATTTCGCGGCACCAATCCACTCGGGCCTGTGTTTCAGAGTTTGAGAGCAAACGCGGGATTCAACGTCAACAAAGCTTCCTCACTCCAAGATGCTGATGCAAAATAATGTTAGAGCTCCCCGAACTTACGTCAAGAATCTTCTCCATGTCCGAGTAAGTAATTCGTGGGTCTTCTCGCACCATCATTTCAGTAGTCCACACATTTTGTGCAGTTACTGCCGTTTGTGGGCGTCCACTTCTATGGTCACCTTCGAGATTTGTTTTACCCCTTTTAAATTCACTGAACCATCTAGAAACTGTTGCTCGAGATTGCTGTTGCTGTTCTACGATTCTGTAGTTTTCATAAATATGTATATTAGTGCCAAATTGCAGCACTAAGGGTCTCGGCGATTTGCTTCGGACTGACGGATGGACGGACAGACGGAAAGACTGAAAGACGGACAGAGGGACAGACGGACGGACGGACATGACGAAACTATAAGGGTTCCAATTTTTCTTCGGAACCCTAAAAACGCGGGAACCGTCGTAGTTAAATGACTGGAACATCATAATAATATATTTTTTTAAACCAGCAACCTGGCTACTCGTATTAGCGTTCTGTTTTAAATTTTGCTTTTTAAAAATATAATATACATGCGTTCCATTTTTAAATTACGAGCATCTCAAAACTTATCGAGTGACCTACGTATATCACTAATGAAGATTCACTAACGATTAAGGTACTTAAAGGCATTTGTAAATAATTGGCTGGCCTAATTGATATATGTACATAAAAGGCTATAAAATCATTTAGATTTAATATACTATAAATTGATAAATTAACAAAACATACGAGTACAAACAAGTTGAAACAATAATTCGTGAAGAAGGAAGTTCTGCTCGTTTCCTGGACAGTGGTACTGCGGTGGTTGTCAAGTAATAAATCTGTCGCTATCGAATCAACGGTCCAGCAGAATGCGAACTGTGACGTAATCGGCGGCGGACCGTGCAGTGAGGACGATCAATTCCGCACGCTACAGATTTTGCCATAAAAAATAGATGACGTGCATCACCAACAAAATTTTGGATCTCAGGATAAATTGCATAAGATTTAGTTTTGTTCAATATAACTTTGTTGATATTGTGCACAGTTAGTTGTTTCAGTTTGTTTAGTGACTAACCTCATCTCTATAGCTTGAATTTTCAGAGGATGACATTAAAAGGCGACATTCATTTTGGGGACTCAAAAGTAGTATAATGTTCATATTTTACGAAAATTTCTAGTGCGTGAAAAATGTTTCTCTTGACGGAAAAGCTCGGGTCAGCTGAACACGGCAGGTTTGCTTTAAAATTACGAGCATATTTTAGATAATTTAATTAGAATGGATATAAGAAGGGACGGCAGTGGCACTGCCGGCACTGCAATTAAAATTTCAAAGCACGAAAGTGGCCGAAAAAATTATACAGAATATTTAGAGCGGATAAAGCCACACTTCGTGCTATCATTAGTGAATTGTGAAGTGTCCAAGATTGTTTGTTAAATTTTTGGAGACAAATAACAGATGTTTGAGATAATTTTAAAGAAAACGATTGCTGCGCTGGGTAGTTTGTTTGTAATTAGAGTGGTTAGTCCGTCGACCATCGCAGCCACTTTCGGTCATTAACCGGCGACTGTGACGGTGACGGGCGCCCGGGCGATGACGGAGGCTCCTCGTGCCGTGCCTCTTTGTTTGTGCAATATCTTCTCCGTTGCTGTAATCACATCACCAACGTTAGTGTTTCCTTTGTCTTGTCTGCGATAACAATTTTTGTAAATAAATTGTAAGATTGTTCTACTAGAAGATAAAATGTCAGTCGCTTAGACGATGTTATTACGGAATTGAATGAAAAAATCACGAAAATTCAGATAATTCACAGATTATCAGTGCAGCCAATAAAATAACAGTTTAGAGTTGTCTCTCGTTGTCAATAGTCCGGATCACACTTCACAGGGAGTCAATATTTTGTTTAACAGAATTAGGAAACAATCCACATAATTCATTTAGGGAATATTATATTGATAATATTAAGTATTAACACGATTATTTATATTTTTTAAGGTGTGCTTATTTTGTATTAAAATTATTCAATACAGAAGGTATAATATTTCGTATCCGGCGATTACCTAATGCGTTATAAATATGGAAGCCCAACCCAACCCAACAGTGACTAGCCCAAAATAAAAATACTAGTGCGTAATGGATATTCTGCGAAATATTTCCTAAATCATCGAAAATAATTTTGGTAGGTGCTCTATGTACATTTCCCATGCTACCGGTACGTGTAATTATTACGTAGAAACATCACGTTCAATATAATGTGGTGTATATACGTTTGTACCTTGTTGAAATACAAACCTAAACTAAATGCGGAACTGCAATAAGGATTACTTACCTAGCGTAATCTATACTTGTAAATAAAAGTGTACTTATTATATTTTTTGATATACTCGTAATAAATAATACATCGCCATTCACCACATCAGATGTGATTGTAGTCAAGCATTAATAAAAAGGAAAAAACCCTAGTATGGAACCCATGAAGTCCGTAAATGTCTTCAGTGTAGGTACACAATGAGCCACACAATATAACTGCTACAATTGAAAGGATTAAACGATGAAAAGCAAAGTAAGAAAATATTACGACCTTTTCGCGACTCACGCCTACATTTTAAAAGGTGTTACTGTCACGTTTCGTTCAACGGGCAGAAGCGACGGCCTGTGTCGCTTTATTTTTATGGAACATGAAAACTTAATAAAATTTGCATGTAATACTCGTATATACGATATACATACATATTTTCATGCAAAGTATTTTTCGTTTGGGGAGGCACGAACGTCGTCGCTGACGGTGGAATAAACGTGGCCAGTCGTCATTGGCCAGGCTACCTCGGCTACAGCGCCGTTCAATGGTTCTGTTGACTGTTTGCCGATTTTATACTATTAGTTTACGATACCTAAACAGTGGCGGAACACTTGCGCCACTTGCCAACTATCTAGTATCTACCAACAACGAAGTAAGTACAATAGTAACAATACCATAAAAGAAAAATTGCAATGAAATAACATTTTATATTTTCCACGTCTCGTAAAGTAAAACCAAATTAAAGCAAGCAGTAAAAAACTGTTACAGTAGTTTAAATTCAAGAACAATAACTATAGCCATGGTAGTAAAAAAGAAAAATGGTAGCATGAAATTAAATTTAAATAAGGTGCAGAATATGGTGTATGCAAATATAATTTATTCACAAGTCATTCAGTTTACGGCGTTTACGCATATTAAGTAGGTAGATACACCACGTCCACGGAGGGTACGTGCTGTACACTGTCTACCACAAAAATTGTTTCATTAAGAGTATTCCAAAGCTAAAGACATGTGTTGTAATTTGTTATGTAGGTACCTATTACCCATTCGCCCAGCGGGTCATAGAACGAACCATGCTCGGTATTTCTCTACGCGATCGAATCAGAAATGACGAAATCCGTTGACGAACGAGGGCAACCGACATAGCTTCTGAGCTATGTGAATAAACCGGCTGAAGTGGCAATGGACTGACTACATAGTTCGAAGTACTGATAACCGTTGGGGAAGAAAGGTCCTCGAATGGAGACATAGCCTCGGTAAAAGGAGCACAAGACGCCCCTGACCAGGTGGATCGATGACCTGAAGAAGGCAGCTGGTATCCGGCTCAGAATCAGTCTGAGTACCGTATATTAGGGGAGGCCAGTGGATCTCTAAAGGCTGATGGATGGATGGAATAAGAGGAAAGTAAGAGGAAGATGTAAACAGTGCGACAAATGTAATTTTAGTAAGTTTGTTTATATTATGTTTAATTAAAGGGGTTTTTCTGTTGTCATGTCATCGCGCATCAATTAAAATACATACCTATAGCTTACATCTACACCATTTAGGGCAAATATTATATAATTATAAACAAGAAGTAATATTAACGAAAATATAATTTCACGCTTTTATAACTTTCAATTTATCCATTCAGTAATTTGTGTTGTACATCATGTTTCTACTGAACGTTAGGAATATCCGATTGCATTACTAGATTAATTACAACATCTATAGCAGGCATTCAAAGCATCTACACTAGCAACAGGGTGAATATTTTGCCAAAAATTGGCATGTATCCGCTATGCGTGAAAAACGCCGGATCCGGCCGGATTACCAGATCCGGTTTTCCGGATTGCAAATTGCTAATTGTATGGACCACTATAGGCTCGAAATTTTATCTCGCTCGGCACACTTATTACAATTTCATGTTTGTTTTGAAATGTTCAATTTTAGGAATTCAATAATGTAGGCACTTGTGTTATGTTAATTTTTAGATATAGATACATTTATACATCTATAAATGAGTGTTTCAAATTAGTATCGCCTGTGTTGATACTGATAATTTTACAGTTCCATATACTAGTTTACATCATTTAACACATAATTACCGCGTTGTTGCACTCGTCATTCTGCTAACAGAATGATGCAAGCAGAGTGCACAACTATCAGAAATCTATTTCTTCATGATAATTATGTAAAATACAAACTAAGTTGTTGTGAGCAGCAGACCGTACTCAATTGTAATATCGGCCATAAAAATGATCGCAGTGTGGTGTGAGTTGTGACCGTTTTCGTTCCGCTGAAGGCAGACTGTAGCCCTTTGGACTCTGCTCATCGGTCACTTATTAATGTTCGAAACACATAGAAGTCATTATGAACACTCATTTGACACTGACAAGATTCAAAATATGTTATAAACAAAGAACATCGTAATATATTACGCTGGAATCACTGTGTTTACAGTGACGCGCGATCTATTCATGAATCGTGTCCTGAGTTGGTTATTTTGTAACCTGTAATTGCTCTGGCATTTCTATTGGTACTAGTCTGGGAGCAGTGTGAGTGTGACCACAACGCGCGCTATTTTTAGGGTTCCGTAGCCGAATGGCAAAAAACGGAACCCTTATGGATTCGTCATGTCTGTCTGTCTGTCTGTCTGTCCGTCCGTATGTCACAGCCACTTTTTTCCGAAACTATAAGAGCTATACCATTGAAATTCGGTAGGTAGATGTATTCTATGAACCGCATTAAGATTTTCACACAAAAATAGAAAAAAAGCAATAAATTTTGGGGGTTCCCCATACTTAGAACTGAAACTCAAAAATGTTTTTTTCATCAAACCCATCTGTGTGGGGTATCTATGGATAGGTCTTCAGAAATGATATTGAGGTTTCTAATATCATTTTTTTCTAAACTGAATAGTTTGCGCGAGAGACACTTCCAAAATGGTAAAATGTGTCCCCCCCCCCTGTAACTTCTAAAATAAGGGAATGATAAAACTAAACAAAATATATGATGTACATTACCAAGCAAACTTCCAACGAAAATTGGTTTGAATGAGATCTAGTAAGTAGTTTTTTTTTAATACGTCAAATCGTAATCCGCAAAAAACATTGATCAAAGTTACAACGAACTACAAGAACTTTTATATTATGTTACTTGCTGCTACGGAACCCTTCATGGGCGAGTCCGACTCGCACTTGGCCGCTTTTTCTACGTGCACCGAGTATCACCACACCAGCCCACCAGGCGACGATATTAATTCGACTCCAGAGCCAGATAAATCGACGCCAGAGCCGTTCCGTCCACAACTCCACACGAACACAAAGCCACCACGCACTCGTATCCTTTGTTTGTGAAGCCATAAAACAGGCTCGCGCCGCGACCGCCGCAAACTCAACGATTTATTAATCTTTGGATTAGGCTTGTCCGCTTGCGATTGGATTTGTATTGTCTATAAATTAAAAAAAAACGCTGGCTTGGCTCTCCATAGAAAGGTTAAGGCACACACTATCACAGCTGGCCCATACTGGTCTGGTCTGCTTCGAGAGCCCACATTTCGGTAGTTGACTTTAATTTGCCACTTAAGCCTGCCCTTAACGGGAGCTCGGTGTCACAACACAATTTATCAGAGTTGATTTTTTTTGTGAAAAGCTGGCGAAAAGCAAACGAGCCACTTAATGGTAAGTCGTCATCGCCGCGCCGCCTATGGACACCAGAACACCTTAGGCATCATTGACCTACCTCTATGCAGTAAGAACTGAAGCAGATTAAAGAGGTAGGGAAGTGAATAGAGACTAATGCAATAAAAGAGACAGCAAAGAAAAGTGAGCGGCCGCTTGCGACGGCCGGCCCGCGCGCCCGCGCCGCGGGGAAAGTCACGTGGAAAGCCCGACACCCAGCGAAGATAATCTACCACAATCTGTATTAATAGACATTGCAATCGAAAATATATCTACTCAAGCGACCGGAACGAACAGAACTTAAGCCATAGTCGTACGTACTGACTATGACTTATCAATATATTATACATCAATCATCTTCGATATAATTTCTTAGAATCATCATGTCAGGTACAGCGAAGGTCATCTCAAATTATAATTTATCATTTTTGTTTGATTTCATTTTATATAAATAAGCGATAAGTGTGTTTGGGTAGCTAATTTGAGCGTTTTATCAGCAAGTATTTACTTTCGGTGGCATGCATTATCATGTTTAACGACATGATGCTCAGTTTAGCGGACACTACCTGATACGACCCCGGACCCGAACGGACCCGCAACTGGTAATGCCCTAAAGACCAGCAAAGCTGGGACGTCAGTCAGATAGACGTCATCGAATCCTTTTTATAATTAATCTGTGTGACTAATGAGTGACGATAGATTACATTGTCACACGTTTTTATGTGAATACCTAACAAACCAGTGCAGCCGACGGGCCACAGTGACATTAGCTGAAGGATCAGAATTCCTTCATTCACACATTTAGGATTTTAAGTAATTTTATTTAAGTATCGAAATACTTACAAGTAGTTATGGTATATGATGATAATATTCAATAGTAACAATTTTACTAACAAAACATTACAAATGAATATGCCAGCTGAAAAAGTCCAAGCGATTTACATATTCAATTGGGCATCGTAAGATAAAATTCATCCGCGTGAGAATGACCGAGGGCCATGAATAACTTAATTTATTCTTTTCATATCCATTACATACGAGTATTTATCATGGAAAATATTCTAGAGTGTACCTACCTAGCAGACGTGGATTCAGTTTAGTTTTGCATGTTCAATTAGCCCGTCGGTTACCGGGAACGTTCCAGCACGTTCGAACTCAAAGGTACCGCGATCACGCGGATCTTTAAGAATTAGTTACGAATACGTTTATAGTGTTATATTTGAAGCGGCCTTACCCCAGCCACTTCATGTTTAAATCAATAACAATGCTTAATATTATTCTTGTACAAATTGAAAATGACATTATTTAGTTTTAATGAGTGCTATTTTTCTTTCAGTATACACATATGTCCAATGGTTCCTGATTACCCGAAGACTCAACCTCATCCGCAGACACAAAATGAAATGCATTCGCTTATTCGCGCACAAGCTCATTGACTACGGTAAACATTACATAAATAATAATACACTTAATCGTTCGTATAAACGTGAAATTAAATGAAATGTCTCAACCGTTAAAACTCATAATGCAAATGATTCGCGAGTGGAATGTACGAGAAATATCGAGTAGGAAAGCTCGCCGAGCCGTGACTGCGACACATTCCCAATCGACTATCGAGTATTGGTTGTCAGTTGCGGGCGCTAACCTAGCAGCTATAGAAGATTTTACTAAAATGTCAACATTAAAGTCACCGCATATTACTAAATCTTTTTTCGAAACACACAACTGTTTAAGGACATCCTCTAGAGTATCTTCGAAAAGGCAAGTCCCCAGAAGGAGTGATTTCGTTGGACCAAATTTCATTATAATAAAGCCATTTTAACGATGACATTTTGAATATTAAACTGCATACAAGGGAACAAATAGCAAGTAAAGAAATTATCCTTGACCAGTACAGTATTTGATACTTATAGCACAAAAGTGCCACAATAGCGTCTGCTAATTGGAATCTAGACATAGACGATCTCGAACATTACGCCAGATCGCCGCGGCCGCGCCGCCGGCCAGCTCAAGTTCATTGACACAGGCCACAGGACCACAGTACACGCGATTTGACTGCAAACAAAGACCGCGTCTTGTCGGTTGTCGCGGCTCGCGGCTCACTCGTCTCGAGCACGTCTCGGCTCGCGGCTCAGGAGCACGACTCTCTCCTAATTCCCCAATCAACAGTAATGGCCACGTCTGCGAAACGTGTAAGCTGCTCGGCCACTGGCCGGCCATTTACAGATAGATAGATGCTACCAATTACAGATAGCGAAGATGATGCACTAGCGATTTAAATAACGGATCTGGGGGCACGGTAGTGCCCCCGCCAAGTCGAGCAAAAAAGCGGCACGGCCGTACCATCCTTTTCTCGAAGCAATTCAGGCCATTTTCGACCCCCTATAACTTCGTTGTGGATAAAGCTAGGAGCCTGAATTTTTAGTAACCAAGCAAGCATTGTATAAACACAGTACATTTCAAATTTCATTTAATTTGAACCAGTAATTTAAGAATTATAACTAGTCAAAGTTTCTTAATTTCGTCACTCACTGACTGACTGACCGATCATCAAAACTCTAAGGCACTTCTAGCAGACATAGAAGCTTCAAATTTGGAACACAATTAGTGTTTAGTATATAGATCAATGAAAAACTAAAATATTTTGCAATTTCGGTCCAGTTTTCTAGATACATCAACTGCATAAATAACTTTGTAATCCCATATAAATATATAGGATTACAAAGTTACATTTGCAGTTAATGAATTACTGTACCTGTATAACAAAGTAACATTTACAGTGAATGAATCAGTGTACCTGTATATAATATAATGGAATAATAGGTGTAGATAGGTACCTAGATATAACTATGTTCAAAGGTAACTTGTAAAAGGAAAAAAAGTAGAACTATCTACAAAAGAAAAGAGATGCCATCAAAAACAAAACTTTTAAAAAAAACCAAGTCTCGCAACTCAGTCCTTCTACCGTAAAAAGTTGTGAGATCCATGTAATACCAAGTCGGTTATATTATAATTTATTCAGTTCCTACTTAAGTGTCCTTCTGTCTTAAGTTATTACGTAATTAGCTAACCTAACAAGTAACAACACCTTATAGTGACCATATTATCAATATTAAAAATCTTTTATGTTTTAAATAAATAGATTGACTTGGCAATCGCACTAAACCATCAAATTTAATATAATATGTAGGTATTACTTGTGAGATACATTGTGTTTTCATGCGATGGTCAAGTCGATCTATTTATTTAAAACATAAAAGATTTTTAATATTGATAATATGGTCACTATAAGATGTTGTTACTTGTTAGGTTAGCTAATTACGTAATAACTTAAGACAGAAGGACCCTTAAGTAGGAACTGAATAAATTATAATATAACCGACTTGGTATTACATGGATCTCACAACTTTTTACGGTAGAAGAACTGAGTTGCGAGACTTGGTTTTTTTTTACAAGTTTTGTTTTTGATGGCATATAATTATTGATAACAAGGAAAACGAATAAATATGCGACGTTACAAAGTTAGGAAGCGGTAACATTTGGCAACAAACAACAATCTTAAATGCGTATGGGAAATCATTCTTGCTTTAATAATTCCTTTGCTTTCATGGGTACAATTTAAAAGGAGATGATGAATGCTGTTTCACAGCAGATCGGGAACAGACAGCCGTAGCCGTTGCGTCAATCGAGGTCGGCGTAGTGGTGTGGCGCTCAGGGTTAGCCGAAACTGCGTTTAAACTAGTCCGGCCCGCGCGTTGTATAACGGTTGCGTGCATTTTATCTCGATTTGCAGCCACGCCACATCTCCACTTCAAGTTTTTTATGCCTCGTTTACTTTACAGGTTGAGGAGTGCAACGATTTGACGAAACCAGTTTTGAGGTGGCGATTAAAAACAAGCATCATAATCTACCTAGATTCCAATCAATTTAATGTGTAATAAATACAAATAAAGCCTCGCATAAAATATAGGAAACTATCTATATTTTATGGACTCGAGCGGACTAACATAATAGATTTCTGCCTCATTAGGCTACGCAGCATAATGAATATGAAAGTGATATTAAAATATGCTGTGAATGAAGCAGCTATAAAAGGAGTAGTAATCTCGGCGGTAAACAATAGATACGGTGGCAATTGATGCGAACACGCATTCAGATCAAGGGCGAGCTACTTGTGTCTGAGGGCAATACATTGAATAGCCTCACCTCGCTTGCACGTGGTGGTTCAAAGCAGTTCCATCTCTACTCAATGGACACAATGACGTCTTTGTAGAAACTTATAAAGGAACTATGTACGATAGAAAATATATAGATAGGATATTAAACATATCAATACTGAAAAACACCCGATTGACGTATGAACGACGAGAAGAAGAATGTATACTGGTCAAATTAATGGTTGAGGAATAAGCCATAATTATTTTAAAATAGCAGCAAGCAAACTTCAGCTTTTTGCAACATGTGATACCTGACTACCAATTGCAAGTGGAAGTTGCAGCACTTTATACAATCCAAAAACCTTAGTTTCCAAAGTTAGTTTTAAAATGACACCATGTATTATTTTAAGCTATCTTATATGTAAAAATGCGTACATAAATAACAGAGGATTTAGTCTTTATGCAATTATGTTGCACATGCTTGTGCACTTCCAAAATAGCTTATGTTGTGCCATTTACGGTGAATTGCATTATTTGAATAATATCCATAAAAATGAAGCGCAACATTTTCATACTTTTACTGTGTCACATTAGCTATTTCATTGTATAGATAGAATGACGTTGCGGAAGCCTCATTATGTAGCTTGATGCATCTTCTGTGAAATTGTGCAATATGTAAAATGGCAAGTGGTATTTTATAAAATCAACGCACATCATCGCAATCCGCATCCAATCACTGATTAATCAGTCACTGAGGTAATATAGGACCCTACCCATCGGTATGATTGCAGTGAACCTAAAATTTGAAACCTAATTTATTTATCAAAACTAAGCGACATGATGTGACATTATGTTAGATAAGGTATTATTTGTAAAATTATCGAGGTTGAAATAAATATAAGTAATATATTTAAAATAAGCACGGCAACCATGTCCTTAGATACAGTACGTATCGAATGCGGAGCTGGCAGTTGGCAGCTGGCAGTGGCCGGTGACCGGAGACGGCGCTGCGTAGTCTGCCGCCGGCACAATGGCAAGGCCGTGGTAATCACTCCACAGTCCACAAGTTTACCTCCCCACTTCCGTATTTTTTACGTAATTGCCGCTTATTTCATGTTACTGCCATAACCGAGTAGGAAATGTAATTTTGCGCGCAAATCGTTACCCACCCGCGCCGAAACGATTTCATGCTCCTGTTTCCTACTGAGACGAATTTCGGATCGTCGACCCTGAGCTGAGCCCACTACGCCACTAGCCGGAGACTAGCCACGACCGAAGCGCACGGCCCGAGATCATTCGAGTATTCAAACGTGTGCAAATCACCGAGTCAATGTAAGATCACAATTAGATCAATCAAACAAGATCCAGGTCAAATGATCAATTGATATGATTGACCTCCGTTTGAATGCATTAGTTACTCGGTCGGTGTCAAGATTCACTGAGGTGGATCAGGAAGGTATTAAAAATATGCTTTTGAATATTTAACAAGTCATAATAAGGTTCGGTATTATTGGATGGTTAGTATGGTTACCATACTAAATCCAAAAAGCACATCTAAGCTATTGGTTGGCTTCTAACGCATAATATACATAATTATGTATGTATATTAGAACTATAACTTTACTAGTTTCTGCCCGCGGAATAGTGGTTCCATAGAACGAAATCATAAATGTCCAAATCATCCTTGGGGACCATACAACCGAAATAAAATATACCCTATGTTTTTATCCTCGATATGGTCTGTCTATGTGCCAAGATTCATCTGAATCAGTACAGTAGAAGTGTTTGAGCGTGATGGATATACAAACTACGAAACATCTTCACAACTTTCACATTTATAATTTATTAGTAGGATAAACAGTATGACCACAGTAAAGGAATCGAACCAGTAACGTAACTTGGCCCGATTCTCCAAAAACTTGCCTACGGCCGCGCGGACCGCGTAGCCGCGCGCTAGGACTGTCGGCCGACAGTATTTTAATTTTATCAAACGACTTGAGTTTCTTTGTAGTTTTGTATTTATAAATATTATATTTTCTATTTTAATAAATGCAATTCATTGTGAATAAAAATGAAGTGTTGCATAAAAATCTGTGTTGTGTTTTTATTAGAACTGTGAAGCTTCGTAGGCCTTCAGTATTGTATTAGAGACAAAGACTCTTAGGGCAGGGTAAGTTCTTGTAGGTTAAGGTAAATAAAAAAGGTACAACTGTCCGATTCTATAAACTTTATACCTATTGCTAAATTAATTTATAAAATTGAAATCAAAGTTACAGTAGCAAGTTTTAATGACAAATTAGACGCAAATATTCAAATTACAATTATTACAAATTACAATATTAGGTAGAATTATTTCCAGACGAGATTCATATATTCATCATTATATTCTTTATCACGTCATTCATAATTATTATATTCGTCTATACTATAGCAAACCCCATAAAACAAACTCCGCTCGTTCGCCTGTCGGCAATCGCCACACGGCGGCCGCAGTTGCCTACATATGGCTTGCTTATTCCGATGTGCATAGGTATGACGCGCGTTCCGACCGTTTGTATGAAGAGCGAATACTGGATGTAATATTTATACTGTGGTATGACTAATAATATTTCATAACAAAAAAATGACCGCTGAACACGAATAGATTACAGATAGGGCATGCAATTATCCGTTCATTTTAGTATCCGGATAATTCGAATAGTTCCTGAATATTATCCGGATAATATCCGGATATCCGGATAATATTTGGAAGGCTAAATTCAAATAATTTATGAATTAAATCAATATTTTTAATACAAATACTTATTCAGAATTAAGTTCAAAACTTCGGTAGATGTATCAGCGCGCTGCTAAGCTTCATAAGTTTCACCCTAATATCGCATTTGGTCATGAACTCATGAGCAGTGTTCTTAGGGTACTTCATACTTTTCCACCACATCGAGCTGGTACTGTCTTTGTCTAAAACCTAACTCATACCAATATTTCTGATCTTGTTGTTAGCATCACTGTTTTTTTTCGGCCGACGAAAAAGCAGACGGGTCACCTGATGGTAAATGGTCATCGTCGCCTATTGACATGAGCAAAAAATACCAGAGGAATCGTCAATGTTTCCGGGCCCTGAAGGAGAACTCTTATAGCGCTATAGCGCTCCGGAAAGAAGGAAGCTCATTCGACAGTTTGCATGTCCGTGGCAAAAAAGATCGTGAAAATCGGACCATAGAGGTTCTCCACGAGTCCAATCGGTGTGGATGAAACTCACCGAGCACTCACCGTTGTAAAGTCGCCATTTCTTCTGAAACTCGGGTTTTCTAACCTGTGAGTGACTCGTGGATCGTTGACAATTCGAATCACGCGTTTCTGTACAGCGTCAAATGTATTAAGCTAGTATTGTGGCTACCTTGCCCAGAGGTGGGAACACATTTGAGGCCTGATCTGAGCTTTGTAAAGCATGAGTAGGTCTTGTAGTAAAGTACTGCTTAGCTCGGTTCAGGACACAAAGTTTCTTGGAGACCAGCTTGGCCTTGCCTTCTGAATGACCTAAAACTTTTACTCACGGTGAGCGCGGTATCTTCGAATTGAGGCGTTATAACAAGGTTTTCTTAGCGTTAAGCGCGCAAACTTGTGTCTTCACAGTCCCTTGGGGAACGCCGACTTTTTTATAGGTTTCATATCCGAGCAACAACCGTTTACTATGATCTTGATGTGTCGCTCAGAAAACTAGCTACCTAACTGCATATTAACTTCTCAAAGAGACCATAAGATGGTAACTTCGTGAGAAGGCCCAAGTGCCAGACCCAGTTAGCGATATCTAGGTTGACTATCAGAGCTTCCCCGTTGCGATCAAGAGCCAGCTGAACGACCGTGGCGAAAAACCGTATTGTCGATCATTGATCAGCTGATATCTTCCAGATATCTTAAGAGCTGCGTGTTCTATACTAGTATTCTGAAGCAGGGAAGTTATCGCTATAAGCCTATAGTTAGCCGGATCACTAAGATCGCTTTTTTTGGCCCTCTGGTCCACTCGACTTCTTGGTAAACTGTATACTGTCACCGAAGGCAAATCAAGAAGGAATCCTTGTTCCGGGAACACAACTATGCGCGGATGTGTCCTTTAAAAGTCCAGTTGTCAATAATGTTGACAAATAGAACAATTTTTGACTTCGTACTCTGTCACTCATTTTTTCAATATCTATGGGGAGTATACCATTCCAAAAACCTTTTTCGTAGCTTAAAGATCATTAACCTGAGTCACAGATGACACCAATGTTTTTGCATCAAAGGAGACGGAGCTCGCTCACCTTTTCCGCAGAGCAGAGCGAGAGAGTGAACTCATCGGACTCATTCTCAACAAAAGGAAAACCAAAATAATGCTTATCGACAGAACTGATCAAATCTCTAGGACTAGAGAACTCTCGTAGGTTGAATTGGTCAACGAGTTTGTGGTACACAGAAGCGGTACTTATCAAGAAGGATGTGGGAAGTAAATCGAGTTAAACGCAAGAAACATGGCTGAAAATGCTATAAGCAAATTAATGAAATATGGCAAGATCTAAAGATCTCTAATGTTACCAAGACCAGTTCAAGACATTAGTTTTGAGATGTTATGTTCGATTAGGAAGCGTTGCATACCACGGTCTGTCATGATTGCCAATATTGGCTCAAAGCGGCAACGTAGCTTCAATACTAGACTTATGAAGATGTTATCAGGAAATCCTTGTGTGTTTTGGTGACATTTACTGCCAACATTCACTAGTTTCTCCGTTGCAACGGTTGAGAAGGTTGGTCACCAGGAAAAGTGAAGGGAGCTAATAAAAGTAGTGAAGGAACTTCATCAAGGGTACGACCCTCAGTAATAAAGAATGCGACATAGAAGTATCAATTTCAATTGTAAAGCGATAGTAGCTTTGCCTTTTATTTCTCCCTCCAGCAATTCCCAACACTGCTCGATTTCTGTAGTCAATTGCTATACAACTGCTTGACTTCTGGGCTCAGTTTTTGAGCTGTGCTTTATAGTAAGCTAGGAGTAAGGCATGTATATTCCCTAAAACCAGGTTTCTTCTCGAAGGAACACCGTGAGCGTGCTCAACCACCCAGACGTTGCCTTTATTATACATATTATGTATTGATTACGTTGCCTTTTCTGTGTCACTATTATTGAAATTGCAAACATGATTAGGACATGACTTGGACACTTGCATTTATTGTGAAGAAATATCCGGTTGCCATTTCTTCTGCGAATATAGTATCCATATTACATTAATACAGTTTAAAATATTATATCTCGGTGCTTTTAATATATTTCAATTGAAAAAACGTATAAAATAATAAAATTAATTACTATTCGAATTATCCGGATTATCCGGATAGTAAAAAGCCCAATATCCGGATATTAAATTCGGCGGATATCCGGATAATTCGAATATCCGAATATCCGGATAGTAAGCCCTAATTACAGACCATTTCCTGAATTTGACGAGAAAATGTTTCATCTTGAAAACAATGCTAATTGCAACTCCGCGATTCGAGACACAATGGCAGCTCCGAACAACGAAATTAAAATAGAACACTTTGACAAACATTCCATTCCTTTTGCAGGTTTTGCAAAACCATTTCGGTCGTTGTATCAAGCGACGTACATATACCATTCAATTTCCGTTCGACTTTACTGCTACCTGACACACGGCAATTCCGTTTCTCCGTACATGGTGGTACAGTGCATACATTGCTTCAATACTTGAGCAAAAACATTATGAAGTTACTGTCTGACGCGCCATCGGACACTTGTTTTGCTCACGTCGAAACCCCACAATGGAGTGTTTGGCGCAGTTTACTCAAGTGTCGCGACGTATTCTTCACGAAAACAATCAAGGGAATTGTTTTCGTGAAGAATCAACTCGAACGGCGAGAAAATTTATTATATGTAGTTGCCAGGTTATATCGTGTATCGAGTCGACGCAAACACATGTCTCTCTCTGTCAAGTTCAAAGCGGTCCCTTGACATAGGAGTCACATCACAGGACACGCATTTACTGGTCTCGTACACGTAAAAATCATAGAAGCGGTTCAACTTACGTAACGACTGACAAAGCAAGAATCACCGCCATTGTAACATTATCGAATTTATCGAGACGATAACCGCTCTATCGCCGAGAGCTATTGTGCAGCGGGCAGCGCGAGCGCCGATAACGCGAGCGGCGAGACATTACGCGACCCTGCTCCGCTTGTCGAAACGCAGTAAAAACACATTGGGCAACGCCTAGCATCTATGTCAAGTTCTGCCTTGAAAGGGAGAAAATTTCATAACAAAAGTTATCAAGTTACCCGCTCGTTTGACCGGTTTCGTTATAAATAAACATGGGTTACCTGCGACGGCTGCGACTGCGAGGTCGTCCTCGCGCCGCCGCGGCCGTAGACTCCGGCGCAGATAGGCCCCGCAGACGAGTCGGCCCTTAGGGCGCCGCCGCGCCGGACAGAAATTAACAACAAACCTACATATGTCATTAAATTAGTACGTTTAGTTAGTACAAAAATCAAATTAAAGGATTTCTGAACGAAATTACTTCAAGATATTGGTGTTGACTTGTTGTCTTCATTACAACAACTCTTTACGGTTATATATTTTCCGCGATCGTCTGCAGTGCCAGTGGCCCTCATTATCTAATTTCAGCATGACTGCGATGAGGAGAATGGCAAAGAACTTAACAGGAGAGCGGCAACTGGCAACCCGTAAACGTGACTCACGCTAAACACGACATTCAATGTTCACTGTAGCACATTACACAATTTTTCGCAACAGTCTAATTGTAATGTACTCAGATTACAAGATAACACGTGTCATTGAAATTTTCAGCACATTTTATATAGAACAAGTGCGACGAACTTTCTAGACGGCCACAATAACGGTAATTTTGTGCAATTCGACGGAATTAATGAAAACACTGTTAGTGGAAAGGCCATTAACTTGACGAGATAATTGTACCGTAGTTGGTACCTTCAGTCAGGCGAGGGTGGGGACGGAGTGAGGCGTGTAAGACATACAATAGGTAGGTATTAGATACATTTAAAAAAGTCGCACTGTACTTGGTGTACAAACATAGCTTTTCACGATGACAAAGAACCCAGAAACAAAACAATGTTTCATTCACAAACAGTTTCTGACCACAACACACTATAACAGTCACTTCCTAAATCAAGAGGGACTTGCTAGAGGGCTCCTTTGTCTGCCCAAGGTTGTTAGCTGACCTATGTTAACAATAAGTACAATATGTTTGCTTCAAATCCCGGAAGCACTCCTCGAGTTAAGACACCAGCGCTCATCCATTTGTCTATCCATCACGTCTTATAATGCTTGACTTCACTATGGCCCGACACGGCCCGTATCACTACGCAAAACTCATCAAACGGTATCTCAAGCTTTAAGCAACCTGCTTCAGGTTCCCGCCGCGCCACCGCGCCGGCCTCCAGCTATCGACACCAGTTACCATGGACACATCTGACAGCAGTGATATTGGCCTCCTTGAGTCAAATCATAATAATATGCGTAATTAGTGAAAATGCTCGTTTATTATGTGAGCGCTTCACGGTTGACGCAACGCTGGCATTGTTTTATTGTTCCGAGGGATATCTCGGAGGCAAAGAGGTGAGCGACACAGAGTCTCTACCAAATACGGCATCATTAACATGACAATCGTCAATTTAGTGAAAACTGTTACGTCAGCGTCTCGTTCGACAAGTTCCGAGATGCGTTGTTAAAATACCCTTCTAATTGCTAGTATGCAGCATCGAATTAGTTTCATTTGAATAAAAAGATAATGGTCGAGTAACAAAACGGCAGAAACACAAACCCACGTGCCATGATAGCATGACTTGTCAGATTTGAAGAATTATATTTTTTTGGCCATTATTAATTTTTTACAATGGTTTGAGCAAGTTCTGGAAATCACAGAATCTACACGGCCTATATTCAGTAACTAGGCAGCCGCTGTCAGTCTCCAGCAGAGCTCGCTGCTGCTGCGCTGGTTCATAACTCGAGCGATGCGAGCCGGGTGACAGCAGACAGACCAGCTTACGTTGCTACCGAACACTCGTTAAGGCGCGGTATGGCTACCTACGATTTAAAAACGTTGATTTCACTCACACAACCGCATATCTGCGCTAATCTAATGTTACATTTACGTGACGCTGAATAGGGTTCAAAATTGCAGAGCATGTTTTTGCTAACAATGTAACTAGATTGCGAATAAACATTTAATTTGAGGGTTTTCCTTAGATAATTCAGAATATACACATTAAATTCAATATCTGTCCGGTTTAAGTTTTAATAAAACCATATACGTATTATATTCTCCAAAAAAAATGTTGTTACCGCTGAAAATACAGAGAACGTCGACGATTAAGTTTTTTTTTGTATAGCAAATTTCGATTTTTTATTGGAAATATTAAACAACTATTTAATGTTCTATTCGGTTAACATTTTTCTTTAGACCTTTTTCTATGCTCTGTATTTTTTGCGTGCGATATTTTCATTGGGTTTCCTCGTACTCGAGCACCAAAGAAACCCAGTCTTGTGAATATTGAGATCACACCGCGCCTTAACAAACAGAACGTTTACAGCGAACTGTTGCCAACCGAGCGCGACGTGTGCATGTTTTTACATCGAATATACTGACGTTACCCATTATCAGGCTGTACAATTAAAAATAATGAAGGATAACACTTGCGGCCTATTCGTGTAGGTTGCTTACGTAATCAAAATCGTGGCATATGTACGTAGCACACAGTAGTGATTAATTAACGAAGTGGATGAGGCAATGTGGTAAAAAAATGGAGGCTCCTTTAGGCAGCTGCGACCACCCCGCACTCGGTCATTAATCAATCGCGCCGGTTCTGTATATTCAATTAATTACATTTTTCAATGTGCTAAAACGGTTTGAACTTCTAACGTTGAGTGATGGGCATATTTCAAGTTAATGTTAATTTCACGTATAGCTGCGTCGGGTAAATACGTTTTACGAAACGATAAACAAACAGGGTTAATACTCTGCACACCCTGCAACCCTTAAGCTTTACGAGTAAGAATGATTTTACATAAAATATACATAAAATATATCCTGAAAACAGGATATACAAGCATTCAACTCAAAAGTCTTTAACAAACATTCTCTGAATTTAATTTGACTTATAAAAAGTTACCCCTAAATAAATAAATCATGATATCTGCTAGTTAACAACCGGCTCACATTCGGCAGTCGGCGGACGAACCGCGGCAGGGTGCGCAGGTGACACTGGTGTCGAAACCGCGAAGTTTCCCCAACTCCTCGTTCGGGACCTTGGAGCGAGCGCTACTCTGAATCGGAAATGTATAGTGACCTGCTGGTTTAACCGAAACATGTCGAACTCAAGGAGACGACGCTGTTAGCAATTTAATTGATTTAAATTCATTGGTATTAAGATTTTCCCGTCGCTGGGACTGCGAAAGTTGCACGAGCTCAGAATTCATTATTATTCGAGAAGAATTATTTGAATGGAGAAGATTCGACTTCGAAGTGGCAAAGCCTGAAATTGACTAACGTATTCTTTGACTTACTGTACGTCTGACCGACTGACGATGGACAGTTTGGCTGGAGCAGTCGGCAATGACCGGCGGCTGGCAAGCGCGCACGTGCAGCAATAAACTAAATGTTCATTTTAAGATGGCCTCTCCAATGTTCTTGCTTTGTTTTATCGGTAATTAACAATTAACAACCCATTCGTGATGGAGTGCGTCTTCGTATACTCGTAACAATAGAATAATTAGTTATTACGAACGTAACATAGTCACGTATGCAATATAACATAGTACCTACTATGTACTTTAGTTCTCTGAAGGCAATGAAAGTTTACTTGTGAGATTGATTAGTGATTACGCTAACCGAATTAAATGTTACCTTAGCATCAAATACTCACAGATAAATAAAATTTCTTTAACCCTGTTATATAGTCTGACTGATTCTTACAATGTAGTGCTGGTCAGGGTAATCGCACCAATGCTGGTTTAATCTTGCTTTTAAATTAATTGACACGTAAGAAAACTTAATATAGGTACTAACTACAATACTAAAATGAACGAAAGAAAAAATCATACTGTTATTGATATCAAATCAAATCAAAATCAAATCAAATCAAATGTTTTTATTCAAAATTGGTTTGGTTTACAAACACTTTTTGAAAGTCATGCAAGTTATGCCAATGCTTCAGACAAAGCCCTACTGTGAGAGGGCCCGGGAGAAGAAGCAGCAAGAAACTACCGGGTTTGTTTTTTTCCTGCTCACAGTTACAGATAGCACTTATTATCTACTACAATCTATATCCATAAAACTCATGTCCAAGCAGTCTTGTCTTTAAAATAATCATCTAATTTGTAATATCCTTTCGTCATAAGAATGCTTTTAATATGAGTTTTAAATTTAAGGTAAGGCATTTCTGTAAATTTCGATGGAATTTTATTATAAATCTTTACACATGTATCCATGAACGAGCCACCAGTTTTACATAGTCTAAAATTTGGTACAATCAGTTTAGCTTTGTTCCTCGTATTAATATCGTGGATGTCACTCTTCTTAAGAAAACTATCGTAATATTTCTTAACATACAAAACATTATCCAATATATATTGTGACACCACAGTTAAAATATTAATTTCCTTAAAGAGATCCTTAAGCGAGTCCCTAGGCCTGAGGTTGTAAATGGCACGGACTGCTCTTTTCTGTAAAGTAAATATAGACTCAATATCTGCAGCTGAGCCCCACAACAACAGACCATAGGACATAACACTATGAAAGTAGCTAAAATAAACTAACCGTGCTGTTTCTACGTCAGTTAAGAGCCTTACTTTCTTAACCGCGTAAGCAGCTGAACTCAGTCCCCCAGACAAGGCTTCAATATGAGGACTCCATTGTAATCGTGAATCTGGATGGTAAGGCCAAAGAATTTTGTTGAATTTACAAGGTCAAGTACTTCCTTATTTATAACTATTTGAGTTGGTACCTGTTTTACATTTGGTAAAGTGAATTTCATACATTTCGTTTTACTAGCATTTAACATTAGGTTGTTACATGTAAACCATAAGTAAGGTAAGGCCAAAGAATTTTGTTGAATTTACAAGGTCAAGTACTTCCTTATTTATAACTATTTGAGTTGGTACCTGTTTTACATTTGGTAAAGTGAATTTCATACATTTCGTTTTACTAGCATTTAACATTAGGTTGTTACATGTAAACCATACGATACGATTTACCTAGGATTTCCCAATAATCGCGTAGTAAAATGTGCTTAATTAATAAATTAGTGGCGTATATTGGTGCGTGTCACGGTGTCGGGTGTCAGGTATCACCAACTACAGACACGCCAGGACCGACGCGGCGACGACGGTTACATCTGTACGATCTGTTCTGTAACGGTTTTGTCCGTCCCAAGGTCGTGTCGGCGTCGGTTCGTGCGTCCGCGAGCACTCGGCCACTCGCACTCGCCGGAATACAAAGCAACCTCGAGCGCCGCGGATTGTGTCCAATGAAGTCGTGCGCGGTGCGATGGCAGATGATGTGGCATGCGTTAACATTTGTACAAATATACATCATTTGTTATTTCATTACTATATAATATGTACATGTAAACTACACCTGTTGCTATAGATTCGTTGATATACGCAACACCGTTATTATCATTTACAAAGCACTATATCGCTCTTCTACAACTAGGGTTGTCTCATTATCATTACTGAAGAAGTCTCACTCGTCCCATGCTGGAGATGATAGAAGTCCACCTGAACATCGAAAGTATCCGAAGATCTAGGAAACTAACTAACAAAATACCAGAACACCAGAGATTGTTGTGTTGGTATTACCACAGACCGCAGTGACGCCCCATTTCTGAAATGACTTTCTTCGATTACCATAAGAATTGGTAGCCCTCGCCGTACATTGGCGGGTACTGCAATTACCATGTATCGTGAAATTGCTTAAAGTAGTACAGTACGGCCGACATAATTATCTTGGCGCGTCTGAACATAGGCTCTGCGAACTTTAGCGCTTGTAAGACAGAGATAGCGACACGAACTTGTTAACGTGTGACTGAGATATAATACGACGGATACTGCAGAGCATTGCCGACATTGTTGCCAACTTAGCACTTTCGGTGCTAGATCTAGCACTATTTTCATAACTCCAGCACGAAACAACAACATACAGCACCTAGCACTAAATCTAGCACTAAATAGTCATCATCTGATTATTTTATGGTTACCGCAGATCAAAGCGCATTCACGAAGGAAGTAAAAAAATAAATGTTCTGTGGTAACAAAATACTTAAGTTTTATGCTTTGCTACTCTATCGCAGGGGATTTCCCGTGCACTATTGTTTACGCCAGTTTACGCAACGGCAATATAACACTGCTTGTCCTGTGTTAATAAGTATTTCTTTTAAATTCTATTACGTCTTGTTGACTTAGTCGATTTGCTTCTTTAAAAAGAAAGTGTTTACGAAAATGGATATTCCCTTAAAAAAACAAATTAGTTATGTTCAAAGTTATAGAACCGAATGGGAGAACGATCCAAAATACAAAAAATGGCTTAGACCTGTGCTCGGTAATAGCTCGAAAGCAATGTGTGTTTTATGTAAAACCGAAATGAATGCCAGAATATTCGAAATTAAGCGTCATTTTGAATCAAAAAAACACTTACAAAAACTTAAACATTTTTCTTCGGGCCAAACAATACTTTCTGTAGAAAAAGTTGACACAGTTGGAAAACCTGAAGCACATCACGCCGAGGCTCTGCTTTCAATGTTTATTGCTGAACACACTGCAGTCTTACCCATTGATCATCTTAGTCCATTGTGTGCTAAAGCTTTTGCAGACTCAAACGCTGTATGTAATATGAAGCTACATCGTACAAAATGTGGTGAGATAATTAAAAACGTTTTAGCGCCACATTTCAAATCTGTATTGAAACAGGATATTGGCGATAGTAAATATAGCTTAATAATCGATGAGTCGACAGATATAACTATCCATAAGTACTTAGGTATAGTTATAAGGTATTTCAGTTCTACCATGAAGAAAATGACGTCTACATTCTTTGCCTTGAGTCAGTTGGAGACATGCGATGCCAGAGGTATTGTAAATGCTATCATAAAGACATTGCAAGAGGAAATGGGTTTAAAAATTGAGAATTTAGTGGGACTGGGCACCGATAATGCCAGTGTAATGATCGGAATTAATAACGGCGTATATAAAATCCTAAAAGAAGAGTACGGTTTGCAGCATCTAATTTTAGTTAAATGCGTTTGTCATTCCCTCCAACTGGCCGTTGCTCATGCTTCTGAAGAGACCATCCCACGTACCATAGAATTTCTCCTAAGAGAAACCTATAACTGGTTTTCGATGTCACCGACTCGACGGCAAGAGTATAAAAATATTTACGAAACTATTAACTGTGGACAGGAACCATTAAAAATTTTGCAAAAATGTGCCACTAGATGGCTCTCAATCGAACCAGTGGTGCAACGAATTCTAGACCAGTGGCAAGAGTTAACACTTTTTTTTGAGATTGCCAGAGTTAAAAATAATTGCTATACTGCTGAACTTCTATACCAGGCGTATAAAGATTCAAGAAATAAAGTTTATTTGATCTACATAAAGTCTATATTAGGTCAAGTGCAATTCGCGCTAAAAGCATTCGAGGCTGAAAATTCGGATCCAACAAAACTGATAGAAACTTTAATCAATTTGCTAGAGTCACTTTGTGACAAAGTGGTAATCCCGGGAAGACGTCCCTCCTTCGATGTTTTTAATGACAATGTTGCAAATTACTTGGATCCGTCACCTTATCTCGGCTACAACTTTGAGAACGCTATCGAATCCTTCACAGATTCCGAAAAATCGATTAGCAGAAACCGCTGCATTGAATTCACTGTAAAATTAATAAAACAATTGCAACAACGGCTTCCTGATAATGTGAAAATTCTAAAAGATATGAATGTGATGAGTGTTACTTATGTCTTAAAATCAAACAAAGAGCTTGTCCAGGTTATAAAATTGGCAGAACACTTTCTGCAAAATGCAGAAACTATAGATAAAATAGTTTCCCAATGGAGAAGTATTAACAACCACCAATGGGAAAATGTGACTGACACATTGAAGTTTTGGATTGAAGTATCTGAATATAAAGATGCAAGCAACGAAAATCCCTACAGCGAACTAGTTTTATTGGCATTTACATTGCTGACATTACCACATTCAAATGCCGACGTTGAGAGGGTGTTCAGTTTAATGAACATTTTAAAAAATAAACTGAGGAATAAAATGAACTTGGACACTTTAAATTCAATTATTCATATCCGAACAGGGCTCAAAAATTTTAAGAAGACTTGCCACACATACGAAATCCCTCAAGATATTATTAAAAAAATAGGCAAGAATGAAATGTACACATTTAAATTAAAAAAGTCGACTGAAAGTGGTCTTGAACAACCATCAACTTCAACGGCAGCAGTACAAAAAGAAGTAAATACGATGGCGGATACAGATGACAGTGAAGATGACTGGATATAGATTTTTTTTATCTCTTAATACCTAAGTGGTCAAAAAATTATTAAAAACTAAAAACATTTAATTAAAAATGATTGTGATTTTATTAAATTTAGCACTATTTTTGGAAATTCTTACATATCTAGCACCTTTTTAGATATCATTTAGCACCTATTCGTGGTATTGAGTTGGCAACCCTGATTGCCGAATTGTGTTACTGCGCAGCCTTCCGCGCGAAGTTCAGACGTGTCAAGATACGTCGGCCGTACTGTACATTCAACTATCGTTTTAATTCAAAACTTCTTAATTTTTTATTGAATGAAATATTGGAAGAATACAAAATAATAATTTTGGAATTAAAATCGAAAAATGGCCAATAATTGACTTGGTGATAGCGTTAATTGCTTGTATCCAAAATATCTTTACGTGTACTGTTCATTCCGTATGTTGAAAGGTATTAGTAGGTGTACGTCTGATTGTGAGTTCTGACTCTATTCAGCATCGCCTTCCAATCAGAGTGCGCGCATCGGCTATTTAGAAATGTAATCCACACGGATTCTCAGTGGTCACGTACAGTCATCACACCAAAGTACAGTGATTTAAAGGGCTAACCCAATTGGGGACAACTGGGTTGAAGTGCACTATGAGCCTATGACGACCGCACCTGGTCACAATAGATGCCTCGCACGTAGGTGACACGCACACACGCGCACACACACACACACACACACACACACACACACACACACACACTTTTATGTATGTGATGAGATGAGACAGATCCTGAATAGAAGATCCAACCAACTCCTATCTTTACAATTAAAACCTGCGCTGCACAAAGACCTATGTAGCGAAGGCCGCGGGGCCGAACGTCGCGTCGCGCTCGTGTGACATTGTCGAGCGATATCCCCCGTGCCTACATTTAATTGACATAATTACGACGCCGACGTACCGACCGTTATCGCAAATTATAAAAAGAAAATGGCATGCGACAACTACTTTAACGATGTCGACTTCATGTTATAGCGTTAAAGAGAATTGAGTGAGAGTCGAGACTAACATTTATGAAAGGCACACTCTAACTTTTAATATACGTATAATATAGTATAAGCTTTAATAACCAGACTAATACATTTGCCTTCATTTATATCTTGAACATCGGTGTTCCCAGCTGGGCCCTACCTAGGAAGCCCTAAACTGCCTAAGACAATGTTCCTTTTTTCATCGATGACCAAAATTATTTCACTCTTTTTATACATGCCTATAAGTAACAGTTTATTCAAAATTTAGAATATTAAAATCGACAGTAGAAATAGTAGAACTAACCAGTAGTAGGTATACCGATACTTTTAGGTACGCTACACAATGCTTGTGAATTACGAAACATTTTTAACTGTCTTTCTATCTCGGGGTTTTTATATTTTAGAGGAATAGTAAAGAAATTAAAGAGATTCTTAACTTTAAGCAGTTAGAACGTTGAACTCCCGAACGAAGGAGCCCGAGTTCAATCCTGGCACGCACCTCTAATTTTCAAATATTATGTGCGTATTAGAAGTTAATTATCACTTGCTTCGGTGAAGGAAAACATCGTGAGGAAACCTGCACACCGGAGAGTTCTCCATAATGTTCTCGAAGGTGTGTGAAATCTACCAATTCGCACTTGGCCAGCGTGGTAGACTATGGCCTATACCCTCACATTGTGAGAGGAGACCCTGAACCCAGCAGTGGGACAATTACGACTTGTTGCTTTTAACTTTTATGGAACAAAAGAGCTCAGAGCTGTCTACGAAGCGACGCGCGACGGCACACAAAGAAACTGGCCGAGGGAACACGGTTATGATTATGAACACTGAAATAATTGAACTATCATAATATGTAACAGTAGTTCTTACGAAAGATAACCCACGATATAATGTTATTATTGTAAAATATAATTTGATGGTAATGATCATTAATCAAAATGTAATGAATGAATTACTAATCAAAATAAATTTACTATTATATTAGCAATCTCAAAAAAATTACTGGTTGACCTACTATAAGTTATTACTAAAACGGACATCTCTTACATTCGGCGCCGTCAGTCTGTGATAGTCTGCTAGAACAGTTATCAGGCACATGTCAACCTCATTTACAATGAGCCGAGTTATCAATACGCTGTAACTGCCGAACGCATAATGAAAACTAAATTTATCGCGCTATATAAATAATTAATATGCATTCGGCCGCCCCTGGTGATAAAGAGCGGAAGATGACACGTCACGGTTTAAATATTTTTCACTGGCGTGCTTTGATTTCGATTCTGAAGAGTGTAGTGACTACTATTAGTTACTAGTATTTTTTTAAATACAAATAGTATTTTAAATAGGGCGTACCATCAGGGGTTGTTGTTGATTATGTAGTGTCCACATGGAATCGACTGTCCACGTAGTACTGTAGTGGACAAAACCAAACGACATGCCTGTTTGCTTTTTCCATGCTCGAGTAACTAACAGGTTTCTGTCTTCCTTCTTGGCCAACGCATCTTCGACTTCCGGGTTTAGCATATAACTACATACCCATAGAATATGGTGGACGGTGCCTGCTTGTTTGTCAATTGGTTTTTAGATTTAACGATGAATTATGCTAGAGCGTGCCGGCAACGAGGAACTTCACTAACATTTTACGAGGCTCGGACGCGGACGTCGTCGCACGGTATAGCATAAACGCTCAACGTCCGCGTCATATAAACTGTTAGTGAAGTTTTGAATCCGTGCCTCGTACGGGGCACGGCTCGTGCACGGCACGGTCTAGCATAATTCATCCCTAATATGTATCATTCTGTCTGAGTTCAATACATTTAGAGCGTCGTTCGTTGCTGCATCATGATAAAACAGAGCTCACGCACTTGACGTAGCAACAAGGCCTACATAAATAGCTATGGCGAGGTGGTCGGTGGAGTACGCCGACGTCGCTTCCGGCAACAAGGTTACTAGCCGCCGGCCGCGTCACACATACCTGCGCTCCGATAGGAAATCTTGTCTGAACCTTGCCGCAATTAGCCGCTGCTAATTAGCTTATGAAAACCCTATTTTATAAGGGTATGTGGTAATTCAGATAAGTACTAATGTAGCATCACTATCTCTTAATGCAGTACCTATACCTACTGTGGCTCAGGTATTTTTGGTCATACATCCCAAGGACTGAATGTCTTATATTAATGGCATTGATTTGCGGTTTAGGCACACTTACAAAATTAATAACTGCCTTGTAAATCAAGGCCTGTAATTGGTGATGACTGGCCATTTTATGCTTTCAGCTGCTGATCATGTTAACATACCTTACTGTAATTGAACCAATTCCATTGAATTGCATATACATAGTATGTCTATCTGAACTCACTACAATGTGAATTAATGTTGATAAGTTTGATTTAGGGCACAGCACCCCTTACTTATTTGTGAACATTTTTATAAACATTCAGATATAATGTTAAATGTTAATATATGATATGTTAAATGTTAATATATGGCAAAATGAGGTGTAACTGGCCACTTCTTCTAATCTTTTCCAATAATTTTCTTCTGAAAGGCATACAAATATGATAAGCATAATTTCCGCGTGGGAAGCTGCGGGCAACAGATAGTCCTATATAAATCTATGAGCATATCTCGACGGGTGCAAAGTGAAAAGAGTTATCTGCACTGAAGCTGTTTTGAAGATAGCTCTTTTCACTTTGCACCCGTCAATCTATGTAACACCAATTATGGAAAGAGAAGGGAACTATCAAGATGTAAGTATATAATTATATCCAAATAAAAATAGCACTAAATCAACAACACTAATTTAAAAATATTGATTTTATAAATTTGCTGATTTAAATGCTGATAATAAATTTTAAAATCTTATAGGCACCTGTACCTACATACATTTTGTTAATACGTAGAGCTATTTTTGAACAACATTGACAACATTTAAAAGTGGTTCAATAGGTAAATTCGTACTAGTCATTTCATTATCACTGTTTACAGTTTATCAGCTTATCAATACTTCACATGATAACATTGACCTATCTAAATTGAATAGTAAAATTTTGTGATAAATTTTATAAATTACAGAGTGAATGTTATCAATCACTTGACAATAAGAGGCCTTTCACGTGTCCCAACATGTGTAAACTGTAAAGGGATAAGGAATTTTCAATATACAACTGATACATAACAGGAAAGATTTTGTTACTCATGTCTTAGCATCAACATCCAATACTATATTGTTTACAGTTCATAAAGAAGGCCAGTACAAAAAGGAAGGGAAGATCCATATAATGAACTACTGTTAAAAGCACCCAGCAATGATATAAGACAGCAGGGGGTAATCCAGGAAAAAATTATAGAAAAATAAGAAACATACTTATTATGAAAGTATGCAATATATATTAAAATATGCAAAAAAATTGTGACCGTGCTGTTTGCTGGTGTGGTGTTTCTGCCTCTTAAGCTATCTATGAGATTGAGAGGGCATGAGAGTTTAAATATGCTATCAGCCTTGTCAATTGTTAACATGTTCCTTTGTCTGGCACCAACCCTGAGTATGGCCAGATTATGCTTATATTTTTTAAGGTTCCATACGCAAAAACGAAAAACAGAACCCTTATAGGATCACTTGTGCATGTGGGTGACCGCCGTTCACAGCCCATTTACTCTGAAACTACTGGCCCAAATGAGTTGTTTGGTACTCATGTACTTTTTTGTGACCCAAAGACGAAGGTATAAAGTAATCAACTGAATTTAAAAAAAAGAAATTTAGCAAAACCGAAATTAAACTGTTTTGCAAACCGTATCGTGTAGTATGTTAAATGAAAGGGCTTGTTGTAAGGATCTCAAATATTTTTGTTAATGTTCTACAATGAATAGTTTTAAAATTATTCAAGAAAGATCGAAAATTAAGGCCAAAAATCATTCCCCCCCCCCCTCCCCTTTTATCTCCGAAACAACTAACGCTAGAATTTTGAAAAAAATATCGAGAATAGTTCTTTACTTAAATGTTACAGGAAAACCTAGCGTATGGTCTTAAAAAAAGTGCAAAAATAAATAAAATAGAAAAATTACGATAAATATATTATAATTAACGTAAGAAACCCTCTCCAAGCGAGTTTAAATCTCACTTGTCAAGTTTATATTATATAATTAAAGCAAAAGCAATATTATGTAAATTACAACTCCATAGGATAAGTAGCAGTAGTTTTATTATAATTCAGCTTGCATTTTGGGTCAATCCAAAGATATATATAAACAATATATAGTTACTAAAAATCTTACAAAGCAACATTGCAAGATTAATAAGAGGAATAATAATAAACAACTTTTAACCTATAGTGTGGGGTGTCGTTTCAAAAAGTGAAGTTTGTGAAATATTTAGCTTTAATCTATTTTATACACTTTTAACATGTAGAAAATGTGTGGATGTGTAGAAAATAAATTAGAGTAAAATGTAATGCGGGTAGTGTTGGCTCATAATTATCTGTGCCAGAACATTCTACAGAGGATGCACAGATCTGAGCCTAATCAGACTAGAGATTAATAAATAATTCAACTTCAGTTCTAACACTGGGTGTGTGTGTTCTTATCTTTATGTGTTGTCCACAGCCTGAGGCACCCACAACACTGGGAATCCTATTGGCTAGTGCTATGAGTGTGTAGCAATACTAAAAAAAAAAATATTTGCAGATCAATTAATGTTACGTACATGAACGCAGCCCTCCTATTTTTCACTATCCTATATTTTTAAGTTTTCCTACAATTAAAGATCCCTGGGTTAATACAACTGTTAATGTATTATAATATGTATGTATGTATATTAATGTATTTATAATTTATAATATGTAATTCTTTCTTAGAAATTTTGAACAATGTTACTTATATTGAATGTAGGTAGGAAGTAACTCAATAATTTTACTATAGACTAGCTGACCCGGCGAACTTCGTATCGCCTAACAAACTATTTTTTTTCTAAACTAAAAGTAGCCTAAGTTACTCCTTGTTACAGTAGTTATCAGCCAGTGAAAGTCCTGTCAAAATCGGTCCAGCATTTCAGAGATTAGCCGGAACAGACAGACAGACAGACAAAAATGGTAAAAAATGTTGTTTTGGCATAATATACTGTATATACATCCAAATGCACTTAGTAAAAAGCGGTTATTTTAATATTACAAACAGACACTTCAATTTATTTGTACAGAGTACAGATGTACAGATTACTCACTAATTTGTGGATACAAAGTTGTACAGTATATGGCATATATCTAAGTAATTTAGGTCAACTTCCCTACTAAGAAAAATAAAACAAGATAAACATTACAATACAAGACAAAACAATATTTAAAAAAAAATATTATTCGAGAAAATAAAGAATCCTTTGGAATTGATTTGCTAATTATAACAAAAGTAAGCATGTCAGTGATAAAATGGAATAACAAATTGATTTCTAATTAGAGTTGCACAATCAACTCAAATTATTGTGACTTTAATTTAGTTGATTTAATGTGGGGTTATACTATTTAATTCACTGTAATTACTTAAATCTCAAAGATAAACCCATTTCAGTTACGAACTTTTGGGAGCAATTCGTTAAAATAGCTTCAGTTTGTTTAAATAATACTAAAATAATTATCAACATTTTAATTTTACATTTTATCAATGAAATGTGTTTGCTTTGATTCCTCGTCGTATTGATGAATAAAAACGTGTATGAAGAAAGGCAACGCTTCGTGCAAGCACGAATTGGCACAAAGTTGCGTGATGCGTACCGACTACAATATTGTATACTATATCTTTTGCCAGTACTTCGCACGCCGTAGAACAACATTCCATAATACTCTATACGAATGGTCACAAACATTATAATGAATACTGTATGTCGCTATTTGGAAGAACTCTACAATCTGAATGAGTATACTGAAACAAAACTTACCAATAACAAAATTTCACATGAAATCACTGCACGAATCTTGGGTCCCCTTCCTACACAATATTCGCACCACAGTCTGCGCACAAATACAATTTCACAACAACACTAAATTGTATCAATAAATCCAATATACTTTTTAAATGTTATTTTTGGAAGCACACACAAATTGTCTTTTACACGCCATCAAACGATCAGGCTGAAATCAAACGGCCATTGCTCAAAGCCACAGACTGAGTCTGACTATCTATCGGATTAGATCAGACAGCAGACTTCAGATTCACCACCAGTGTTGCCAACTTTATTTCAACAATCCCACTAAACGCGACCCTTTTTGCCACCAGAAAAGGCAGAAAACCACTAAAAAAATATATTGTATTTTATAATAATAAAAATAAAATGACGTACATCAGTGTATCAGTGATACTTACATAAATACATTATTTTTGAATTGAATTCAACTAATTGAATTTGTTAAAGATCGTCTTCAAAAGAATCGGATTCATCTACGATCGTAGACTGCGAAGAATAAATTTCTTTAGTTCCAATTTTTTGTAAATACTGCAATATTTGGTAATGTAATGGTAGTAATTGCAGCATTTGCTTTCGCCTGATAAAAGCCAACACGAACCGTGAGAATTGATGATAGGAGCACTAGCCTCATTCGGTTTCTCCGTTTTGTCTTTATTATATTCATCATGCTAAATAATCGCTTTACATCAGCATTAGAATGCGGTGAATCTAGTAAGGATATGGCAAATGTGGTTACATCTTTAAATCTATTTTCTCCAAAATTCCTTCGTATTTTTTGTATTTTTCCAACTAAGTAGATATAGGTATTTGACGCCACTGTTCATCAACTTTGGCAATATCTTCTTGTTTTTTATTAAAATGTAACATCAGGTTAGCAATCGGTTCTTTATAATCGGGACAACGCGTGTTCTACGTTGATTTTTTTAATATTTTTCATGAGTGTTAAGTTTTCGGGCAAACTGTTTTTAGTTCATAAATCTTTACAGTGAACTGAATACACCTATTACGAATTATTTCTTCGTTATTGCGTGGAAATCCTTTATCTCCCATCGTTGCCAAATGAGTTTCAAATCAAAAGTAATTTTGTAAAATCATCTTAGTGGTTGAATGTCATGCCCTACCACTAAATGAAAAAATCTTCTCCACTAGAAAATCCACTAGCCACAAAAACCAATTTATCCCCACTAAAGGAGGTGTCGAAACCACCAGATCTAGTGGAACTTTTACTAAATTGGTAACACTGTCATCATCACGCAAGTGTTGTCTCATCAAGCGTAAAAACCAATACAATCGATATTCATATCGATATCTTTTAACTACCGCTATAAGAATATCGGTATTGGATAATACAAATGTAGTCTGTAGAGTGTAGACTGTAGATAATAAAATAATGTAGGGTCACACAATTAAGCCATGGTGTCTGATGGTGGGTCTTGGGTCATGGGTCTTAACGACAACGACATAGATATAGAACCAGTGTAAGGACGCATATAATATGAAACTACTAAAGTAGTAATTAAACTTGCTTATGAATAGAGAATACTAGAATAGAAACCACAATCCCAATAATCCCCATCCCGGTAGTCGAAGCTACGGAAGCCATAATAGAGCCAAGGCGCTTTATTATCAAGATAATCTTGATAATGAAGCGCCTAAAATAATAATATAATGGTTATTGGAACGAAGTTCCTAGCGCGGCTTGCTTGTGGCAACGGCAACAGAAGACAAGTTTAGTGAGTGTGTGAGTTCAGCGACTGATCAAGAGATCTGACCGTATAAATCATTCCCTATTTTCGTACCTTTAGGGGTAACATTTTCTTTCCAAATTTAAACAACAGTAACTTCAAGGTATACAATATTCAATAAAAAAAGAATCTTCGAAATCGGATCATCCAGTACAAAGTTATTGGGGTAACGGGTAAAAATTCCGTGGCTGAATAATCAATCATCCCCTATTTTCGTACCTTTAGGATAGGAATGGGATGGGAATTACCTTTAGGATAGGAATAAAATTTTCAAAAAAATATGGGATCAACTTCAAGACATACCCTATCCATTAAAATTGAAATGTGTGCTGGGACACATTGAAGAAGTGAAACTTCAACGGACAAATGAAAAAACGAATCGCAACCGACAAGTGGAAAAACGAATGACAACGGATAAGTGGAAAAACGAATGGCAACGGATAAGTGGAAAAACGAATCGCAACGGTCAAGTGGAAAAACGAATCGCAACGGACGAGTGGAAAAACGAATGGCAACCGCAGACAAGTGGAAAAACGAATCACAACGGACAAGTGGCAAAACGAATCGCAACGGAGGAGTGGAAAAACGAAGGGCAATGGAGAAGTGGAAAACCGAATCACAACGGACAAGTGGCAAAACAAATCGCAACAAAATTTTAATTTGAAGTTTTACAGGCAGATTGATAATGTACTTGTCTAATTTGAAAACCTACATCCATGCCAATCAATATGGCGATGTCACATTACAATCTTCACTTTTTACGCTAGATTCTTCCATGAAATACCGTAGATTCTAATAAAATACGGTAGATTGTATGAGGAGAATTTTTCCTACTAAAATCTCTTGATTTTGTAGGTCAAAATACGGTAAAATATACGCATTTTTACTAAAATTTGTGTGGGATCGAAGCTTTTCTTTTCACTGCCGCTAGATGGCTCTTCTTCCGTCCCATACAAATTATAATTTATGTGCGTTTACTTTACGCCGCCGACGTTATGTCACTAAAACTCGTACTAAGCAAACTGTATTATCATCCTGAAAAGAAATCCCTACGATAAAACAACACTGAACAAATGTAATCAGTGCTATCTACATTTTAAGAAGGGGAACTTACATGAAGGGGAAGCTACCTGAATGTAGTTTTCCTATAGATGGCGTTAGTTATTATACAATAAAAATCTAATTGATGAAAATTTCTATGTAATGAAAATATAAATCTAAATAATGAAAATCTAATTCATGAAAAAAATAAACAAAAACGACTTGTGTTCCGGCTGGAGGCTTGAGAGCCAGTTCTTTCTTTATTTTATTTATTGGTCATTGCGCGGCCGCGGCGGCGATGTTTATTTTCCTAATTTATTCTGAATGGAATGTCCGATTTGAGTAATTCAAAAAGTTATCAATAGGTATTGAAACAGTTTTGAATATGAAATTATTTATTTGGATAAGGATTAATACGAAGGTATGGTTATCATGGTCTGATTTTCGTCAGCTTTTTTATTAACTTTTAAAATGTAAAAAGTGGTTAAAGTGACATAACTACAATAGTTGGACATATAGTATAGCGAGGTTTTTTGTAGATATTGGTATGTTTTCTAATATTGTACAACATTTTTTTGTTCTATCATCAATAGTTTACGCAGAGTATGCGATTAAAGAAATTTTTAAGCAAATTTTTTCACACCTTGGTTCACGTTACTGATGTTTTAGCAAGGATCCGGGATCCCTAATTTTTTCTAGAAATTAATATAGCCTATGTTACTCGAGGATAATGTAGCATTCTAATGGTGAAGAACTTTTAAAATCGGTTCAGTAGTTTTTGAGTTTATTCGAGTCTCTTTATATATTAGTAGATTTACTTCAAATATTTCCACGCGATAAATCGTCTACGTCACTTCGCGGTAACGCTTTTTTCGTGATAGATATCGCCTAAGATATTACACCTATATAGAAATTTCACTACAAAAAGAATCATCAAAATCGGACCACCCTGTGCCGATTGCTGCGTGATCATACATAAAAAAACATATACCTATACGTGTCGAATTGAGAACCTCCTCCCTTCTTTTTTGTCGTTTAAAAATCAGGGACTCTCAAGCGCATTTAGTTATAGTGTTTTGTCTCTGTCTAGTAGAAATATGTAGGGTAGATGCTAGATTACTGCATATGAAGACACAATTTTAGCGCGCCCCCCCTGATCCTCGCGCCCTAGGCTGCAGCCTAATTAGCCTAAGGGTTAATCAGGCCCTGTGTGAGTTGTCTATGGTGGAAGATGGGTGGAAGTTGAAACTCCACCATCAGGGTCGGTCGTTAGCAATTAAAATAAAGAAATTACTGCGTAAAGACATGGCCAATGTCATTCTCAAAACAAGGCACACAAATAGGTCCAATAAGATAACAGTAGACTCAGTACTGTTCCACAACAGCGATGCTGATCTCACATTATTCGTAAGAGAGAGTGAGAGATAGTACTACTTTTTTCTTGTATGAAGAACATTAGTGAGAAATGTTCCGACGGGTCTATCTTTCCTTTTGATATCATTGCATATTAAGGCACATTTATTTAAATTCCATACATTTAGAATAATACTAATGGTTTGCTGTTGATGTTAACTGCCGATATTTCTTTACCTTCGATATAAATATCGACATGTTTTTAAATAGTACTACAATAACCTATACGTTCTATTACCGTTGCGGACATAATTTTGAATTTTTGAAGTTATGCTTCTTTAGGCGCGTTATGAAAAAATGATGAGAGTGAAATTTTAAGATTTGTAACACAAAAGTAACAGGATGAAGTTACCCGCAAAAAGATGCGCGCGCATCACTGTGAAGTCAAGGCAAAAAGCTACAACAAAATAGAACCTCTATTAGTCATGTATTATGTATGTATTTTTTTGATGTGAAACATCTTTACGCGAGGGGTAAACCTGATTTTAGACTTGGCAATCGTGGCGACGCATTTCGATGTTTCATATCTGTCAGCCGTCCCATGACAGCTGTTATTATTGATATATATTAAAATATTATTAATTCGGTTTAAAGAAACTTTATTCTCTTATGACATAGTCACTTACATGAGAATTACACATTTTTACAAACACAGTAATAATATTGAGTCCGGTGCGGGTAGACATAGAGGTAAGATTATTTAATATAATTAATACTAAAATTATTAATGTTAAATATTTATCTAATGATGCCAGAGAAGTATTTATAACTTCTCACATGCGCACACGTTCTTTTATGTCAGGGTTGCTATTTTAATTTCATAATTTCCTATTTTTCGTATTTCATGGAAGAAAATGTAATTTTGGACCTGGCAACCCAGATTCTACTGTCAATTCGTCAAGACCCACGAATGAAATCAAAATTGTCAACTGTCAAATACATACAAGTGTTCTGTGGTAGCGATGGGCCGAGTAATACTTTTTACAACTCGAGTTATTCGAACAAAAGTAACCGTTTACTCGAGTAAAAACTCGAGTAAACTCGAGTAAGCTCGGTGTCAAAAATCACGAGTAGCGAGTAGAGTCGTGAGCTCCCGAGTAAATATACTCACGAGTAAGTATACTCGCGAGTAAGTATAGCTCGCGAGTAAGAGCGTTGCGACGCGACGCGCGTCGGTGGCAACTCGACGAAGTCGACGAACTCGACGATTAAGCCTAAGAACTCACGGAGCGATTTTCACCCGCGCCCGCTGCGAGTGGCGGAAATTTTAAAAAGCTTCAAAACTCACGAGACCGAAGTTTTGTGCGGTAGCGCAGTCGCCGCGGTTGCGATTATCGCCCGCAAACCTGGCGGGCGAATATCGCAAGACGGGCGGTTTTATGATCTCAAGTTACTCGAGTAAATTTCGTCGAGTTGCCCATCGCTAATTTCGTCGAGTTGCCCATCGCTATTCTGTTTCTGTGGTCAATTACTTACAATTTCAAAAATATTATTTAAATTACAACTTTAATTTTTATTGTAAAATTTAATACATACATAATCGTTTTTGATCTAATGGAGATATTAATTATTTGTTCAATATTTTCTACTAAAACTATACATAAGTGAAAAAAACTACAACACAATATCAATTTTAATTTAATGATATAAATTAAATAGGAGGAATAACATGGTTAAGTTTGAAACAGCATCTTGGGCTTTTAAAACTCTGAACGGATTAATTTGTGTGTACAAACCCCCGTGCACCTCCATACGGCAAGTTCAACACACTGTCATAACAAATCTTTGTAGAGGTTAGTATGTTCTAGTTTTTTTCAACTTTTCTTGCAGGGCCGATTGGATAGCTCGTAGCGGAATGTAGACTATTTTGCTTTTTTGTTTCTTTACAGATTTGAATGCATTACCAGCTGGACCCCGAGAGCAAAGAGTTGAGATTGTGGGAGCAACAAATGCACCGATGACAGTTAAGCTGGTGCCCAACTATGCCGACGACCCTCTGGTGTGTGGACCCCGCTACATCCAACAGGACTTCAGATGCAGTTGGGCAACCCACCTGGGATTGTTCAGCAGTGGAGTTTTATGTAATATTTTAAAGTTGATTATAATTATGTCAGAATATCTCCATTGGTTCCCAAGTTAAACTTAGTGGAGTGGACTAACTGAATAGTCCATTGGGCAATGAAACATAAAGCTTGTAGTAAAACAAGCCAATATATTCTGAAGTTGCTAAGCAGATAACTTGTGGAGCAATAATAAATTTAAATATTATATCATCTATTCTTCTATTCTAATATTATAAAGAGGAAAGATTTGATTGTTTGTTTACATTGAATAGGCTCCTAAACTACTGAACCGATTTGAAAAATTCTTTCACTGTTGGGAAGCTACACTATCCCTGGGTGACATAGGCTTTATTATATTTTCAAAAAAATTAAGGATCCTTAAGAAAACTCCAATAATGTAACCCAAGGTGAAAAAAATAAGAAAACCGAAGCAAAGCAAGGTTGGTTACTCGTGTTAAATATTTAACATTCAGCTTTCTTTCTTTTTCTTCTCTATCTTGGCCAACAATACCCCAGTGATGCCTTTGGTGTCGCTCATGTCCAGGCGATCATAGCCACTTACCATCCAGAAGCTTGTCAGCTTGTTTGTTGGTTATTTCCAAGAAAAATAAAAGCTTTGTAATTAAGATGATCGGTGCTCTATAGCCATGCACAAGGCATGTGCACCATTGCTAATTCAGTTATTGTTTATTGTGTATTTAACAGTTTAATTACTTGGCAGTAACAACCTATGTTATTACTACATCTATCAGCAGGTTGAATAATGAAAGTTTTTGTTGTACTAATAAATAGGACAAAAATGTTTCAGTATTAGGAATCAATGATGGTACAAAATTAACATACCACATAAACACATCAAGACCAACACGGGCGTTCAAAGTGCACGGGCAGCTGGGCAAGGCCACGGACACCTACTTCTGGAATGGTAAAACTGTTGAACGGGCCACCTTCAACCATGTGACACGGGAGAAAATAGATAGGGTGGTGGCACACATGCAAGCTGCTCACCAGAAAACTATGTATGAGTGAGTAGCTCCTCTGTGACGGTATGGCCATTGTCTTTGTCTGCATAAAAATATACTATTCATAAGTTTTGACATTTTGTAGATTATCGGGAGTCCACATGGAGTCACAAACAATGTATGAGTTGGCTGCACGAGGTGTGATCAGACCAGCAAATAGCAAGCTGCCCATACTGTATGGCATTAAATGTGTACATTTTGACCCACCCAACTTCACATTGGGTAAGTTCTTCCACATTTGAAAACTAATTGAAACAAATCCTTAGAAAACATTATTTTGTAAAACAAGAGGATGAGAGTTACTCAATTGGTAAGTGACATGATTTTACAATGTGTATAAATGAAATCTACATTTCAGAGGTACAATCCGTGAATGAGTATGATAAATACCTGTGGACTTTAATTCACGACTTGGGAGTGCAACTGAAAACGTCAGCTCATTGTACAGCAGTGCAGTGCATTCGGCAAGGGAAGTTTGACCTGGACCTAGCACTGTTACGGAAACATTGGAGCTTGGAGCACATTATAGATAACATGGATAGATGCCGACAATTACTTGAGGAGAATGAAAATCTATTGAAACCTAAATCAGCCCATCTAACTTCATAGTTTATCCTGTACCACTTGCATACTGTAATTACCTGAATAGTAGTAATTAAAATATAATAGAGACATAAGAACAAGACCCTTTTTTATTTATACCATACTATTATTTGAGGTGATTTCATGATAATCATAATTCATTTCTAGCTGCAATGATGTATAAAATGTACTATGGTAATAAATATAATTATGTCCTTTACAAAAGAGCATCAACTTGTAATTAAAGACAGTCTTGTCATGTCTCCTTGGGGCCTGGCTTGTCTCCGTGGCAGTGCCATGGTGGTGCCATTGTGAATGAATGGCAAAGGTAGACCAATATTAGATTTTTATAATTTAGTTTTGGAATGAATAAAAATTTTAGATTAGAAAAGATATATTTTATGTGTTGGTTTCTTTACTGTTAGTACTGCTAAATGATAATTTATAATTCTTCTATTTGCAAGTTTTCCTTACATCTAAAATCATTTACACAGTAGTAATCACTACTAATTTAACATAAATTACAACCATGTACACTTTGGAGTGTTTATCAAAGAAATGAAAGAGTTCAAGTGTTACTGGATGAACTGTTGGGGCTGCCTGTGTTAGCTTGTTTTTCCAGTTGCTCTATTCTTTTATGTCTTATCATGTTGGACAAGATGCCGTCGAACGAGGTGGTTTTCTTCTTGGCAGACCCGCGCAGCGTGTCCTCGCCTTCTCTCCTGACTCTTAGTCGTAGCGAATTAACTTCCTCCATGAAATCGAAATCGGACTTTTCTTCTCTAATGGGGGAGGCGGGGGCTTCGGCCTGGTTTTCCTTACTGACCGGTAGCGGGGACGGCGCTCGCCTGCCCGGACACTTCCACTCCAGATTCAAGGTGCCCGTTTTGTCAATAGTTTTGTACAAATCCTCCAATTCTGCAGGGTCCGGCATCCAACTTTTTCCGATGTATATGCCGCATTTTGACAGTTCATCGTCTGAGCACGCTAGATCCCAATTATCGCCTTGGATTTCTGGAACCGACATGATAACAGCCACTCTAATACAGTTAGTTAAATGTACTCTTTGAAACGAACACGAATAAACTGCAACTGCAAACTCAGTAACGCAATAACAAATGTGAATTAAATTGAACTAAAAAGTACTGAAATATATAACACAATACATCAACAATACACATTTTTCAATTCATCCAATTCGACGGACCACTTTGACATTTGTGCGTGCATTTGAGACATTTTTGACAATTGACAAAGAGAGTGTTGCTATCTTTTTAAGAAAAAAACCGTATTTTTTAGGCGTGCAATGGAAAATCTTTAAATAGTTAATTTGTTATTATCTAAAGTGTTCTATGTTCGATGTGTTTGCATGTGCAATGGAAAACCTTTAGATAAGTTGTTAATAAATTTTGTTTCAATTAAATACAACTTTTTTAAATTGATTTTAGCTTTCATCGAATTAATAAACGGAAGGTATTTTAATTAGTTATGAAATGCAAACAAATAGAACACTATTTTAACAACTGCAATAAAGGTTTTCCATTGCACATCTAAACAAAACGTTTTTTCAACGCTCTTTTTCTCGGTGAATCAAATGTCGACACTTAAACTCGACACTTACTCGTCACCTTAAATTTTCTGCAATAGATAGCAACAGCAACACTATTTGTCAAAGGTCAAAGTGGTCCGTCGAATTATAGATTCTAAGCAGAGTTGCCAACTCTACAGTTTTAACTGTAGATTTATTTACAATTCTTTCGATATTTTCACAGTTTTTAGTTGGCTGTTGCTAATCGTCCGCTAAGCGGACGAATAAAATAACCTTATTCGTCCGTAAATTACATTCTTAATTAAAAAAAATTGAATACATGTACGAATTAGCGGACGACTAATTTATGTTATTCATCCGTTTAGCGGACGAATAGACACTTCGTATGACTGTTGCTAATCGTCCGCTAAGCGGACGAATAAAATAACTTTAGTCGTCCGTAAATTACTATCGTTACGTGATTTTTACAGGGCGAGAGGCTTCACCCATACAATAAACGTCATGATAATAGGGCTTCATCACATATGTCACGGAACCCCGCTTCGCGGGGTCCCTTTTTTCCCGTAAATAAAAACAGGAACCTAACTAAGCTAACCTAACCATTTATTGATTTCGGTCACGTTACTTTTTCAAGGAGATTAAAAAAAGCTATACTCTAGTCGTTTTGCAGCCGATACAAATGTAAACAAAAGATTAAAATAGTTTTCTAGGGTTTTCACCAACTTTCATGAATTTGTACACCACATGCGTTTATACTTTATTTAGACAAACTACTCATTATGGCAAAATAGACAATAGTACATTATGCTATGCGCGCTCCACACTCGCGCAAGAATCTCGCGAGAAGGCGAGAAAAACACGAGAAACGTGAATGTGGAGCCGATTCACATAATCTGCGCAGGTTCTCGCCGTGTTCTCTGATTTTAGTCAGTTTTTTGGCGCGAGACAAAGGAGCTAAGAACGCGAGAACTGACGAGAACTGTATTGACTCCACACTCGCATGTTTCTCAGTAGTACTTACTGAGCATAAATATTATCCGGATTATTATTTTTATTCATATTAACTTTTTGCACCATACAATTTGTATAAAAGCAAAGGCGGACTTAATGCTAATAGCATTCTCTCCCAGTCAACCTTCGGATAGTGAGAACACAACGATATGGCGGTATATCTAGGTTGTAATAAAAAAAACTACTGAGAATCAGTATATATATATATATATATATATATATATATATATATATATATATATATATATATATAATATATATATTTTGATTCGGACATGTCAGAAAAACCACATATTTATTATACTATATATATTTATGTTATTCATATTAATGTATTATTATAATTATAATATGCGAATGCGCACAGCAATAAGCTTGCCGCAGCAGTTACTTCTGCGTCCATCGTCATCACTTGAAAGCGCGAGAACAGTATTGAGAACCTTGCGAGTGTGTACCCAAGGAAGTTCTCGCCGAGATTCTCGCTGAAATTCTTGCCGATATTCTCGGCGAGGATCTCGCGTGAAGTGTGGAGCGCGAATTAAACGTTTCAAATCTCTTCTTGGAAATAAGATTGTCATTGCAAAGTGTTTGAAAGATGACGGTGTTATTTATTTTTGTTTATTTCCACATTTACTCGGAGTTTATAATTGTTATCGATCAATATGTATTTATTGAAGAATTCAATAAAATTTCATAAAAATAGGTACGATTCTAAAAATAAAGATGAAACTGAAAATCAAGATGTGCAGAACTGCATATTAAAAACGAGTCACTTTAATAGAAATTGTGTAAATTTAAGTGTAAATGAGTGTAATTTTCTTACTGTAATATGTTGTTTTATTGATTAAATAAAACAAAATAAGAAAAACTGTAGATTTACAGTTCTCTAACTAGAACTTTGCAGTTTTCTACAGCTTTTTGAAAGCTTCTTTGCCGTTTTAATCTATACTCCACGCGATTTGCAGCCGAAACAAATGTAAACAAACCATTAAAATGGTTTTCTAGTGTTTTCCACTAACTGACTTTAATTTGTACACCAAATGCTTTATAATTAGACAAACTACTCATTAAGACAAAACAGTACATTATGTTAAAAGTTTCAAATCGCTTCTTGGAAATAAGATTCTCATTGCAAAGTGTTTAAATGATGACAATGTTATTTGATTTTGTTTGTTTCCACATTTACTCGGATTTTATAATTGTTATCAATCAATATGTTGCAAAAGAAATAGAAACGAATAACCAATTATTACAGCTTAATAAACCCATGCCAATATACCCCTATCAAAATCATCAATTGTCATCATTTGCTCTTTTAAACACCGATCACGAAGAGGTCACTTCAATCCTCATGAGTTTAAAATCTGATAGTGCTTCTGGCTTTGATAATATTCCTACAAAATTTCTAAAACACTCAAAAAATTTAATAGTTCCCATACTCACTTATTTGGCTAATCTTTGTTTTACTAAAGGTGTCTTCCCTTCGCTGATGAAGCAATCAATTGTTACTCCTGTGTATAAGAATGGGGATAAAGATCAAATAAATAACTACAGACCAATTTCAGTCTTAACAGGTATCTCTAAAGTAATGGAAAAACTAATTAATAATAGACTTATCCAATACCTTAATAAATATAACATAATATCAGTCTCGCAATATGGCTTTAGGCAAGGGAAATGTACGCAAGATGCAATTTTAGACTTAACATCGCGTATTGTTGACCATCTTGATCGTAAAAACAGATGTCTGACTGTCTTTTTGGACCTAAAAAAGGCATTTGATACAGTATCTATTCCCATCCTTATAAATAAGTTAGAAAATATTGGCATTAGAGGAATTCAGCTTAACCTGATGAAGGACTATCTAAGTGATCGGACGCAGCGAGTAAAAATAGGGGACCATATTAGTAGTGATATTAAAATGACCTTCGGTGTACCACAAGGTAGTGTCCTAGGACCTACCTTGTTTTTAATATATATAAATGATCTTTGTAACTTTAAAATAGACAATGGGCAGATATATTCATATGCAGACGATACTGCTATAGTTTTCCATGGCAAAACCTGGAATGAAGTTCATAGTACTGCCGAAAAAGGCTTAAGAAAAATATCTAGCTGGCTTAAATCTAACGTACTGACACTAAACACAAATAAAACTAATTATATATGTTTCTCAATTAATAAAAAAACGCAACCTTCATTGTCAAATCTACAAATACATCATTGTAACGAACTGACTATAAATTGTACATGTCCTACCATTGATAAACTAAATTCTACTAAATATTTAGGCGTAATTATTGATGAACGATTATCTTGGCATTCCCATCTGGAACTACTAACTAACAGAATTAGGAAACTTATTTGGATTTTTAAAAATTTAAGACATATTGCGACAAATAAAGTTCTAATCCAAGTTTATACAGCTCTTGCTGAATCAATACTATCCTACTGCATTCCAGTGTGGGGAGGAGCATCAAAAATTAAATTCCTTGAATTAGAACGTAGTCAACGTGCTTTACTAAAAGTCATGTACTTTAAACCTTACAGATTCCCCACAAAAGAGCTATACTCAATTAACAACTTATTGAGTGTGAGAAAGCTATATATATTACAACTAATATTAAAGAGGCATAAAACAGTAACTATAGACATAAACACAAAGACAAAAAGAAGAGAAAACATTATAATAGAAACAAATACTGTAAAAACTGAATTTGCTTGTCATCAATATGCTAAGCAATCTGCTTATTTATACAAAAAGGTAAATAGTTTAATAAAAATATATCCGCTAAATACATACGAACTTAAAAAGTCCCTATCTGACTGGCTCACAAAATTAAATTATGAAGAGATCGAGGCTTTATTTCATGTAATCACATAAAAATCAATAACAACATTACACATAAACACACCACATGGATACAGACCTCACACATACACACCACACACACACACCACATATACACACACCACACACACACACACACCACATATACACACACCACACACACACAAACATGCGCAAGCACAGACACACATTTCTCATGTTAATTTAAGTGAAAGTTTTCTGAATAACCTGAGTTAAACTGTATAAATTTTCTACGGAAGAGCGGGACATCCTGGCACAGGTAAAATTTCTTACTTAAAAGGATGTCCCAACAACGAAATAATTTGTGAAACTCATTTTTCTAATAAATCATTTCATTTTCATTTCATTTTCATATGTATTTATTTAAGAATTTACAAATACCTTATTGGAGTAGTTTGTCTAAATAAAACGCATTTGGTCAGTGAACGTGCGTATATTAGTTCATTGCATTTGGTGTACAAATTCATGTCAGGTAAAAAATCCTATATAACGATTTTAATGGTTTGTTTCGGCTGCAAATCGCGTGGAGTATAGATTAGGGTTGGCAACACTGATTCTCGGTCTGTCAAATTAATGACTTTAGTGTACTCTTTGTACATATTTTGTTTGCCGGTTGGTGCTTTAAAGCATTGCATTAACCCGTCGGTTACCGAGAACGTTCCAGCACGTTCGAACTCAAAGGTACCGCGATCACGCGGATCCTAACGAGTTAAAACATTAAAGAGACCTCTGTTTTTTGTCTTAGTGCACCTCAACTCAACTTTACAATGACGTCTTCGTCTTGGCGTTGTTGCGTTCCTGGGTGCGTTGAAAGTGGAGGTTGGTAAACTTAATTTCTTTCTACCTCCATACCTTTCCATTAATACAGATCCCTTTGTCGGTTTGAATGTAATTTTTCGAAAAAATCTCTTACCTCACGCCACCCGCGCAGTACCAAAAGTGTGGCACGCACGTTCCTGTAGTCATTGGCCCATGTATGCAAGGAAGGACCTCAATCCCATGCCGGCATACTACATACAGAGTATCGTAAGAGGGCCAGATGCTGTGGTGCAACGTACATGATGTGTATTTAATATTTTTATTTTAATTGCCATTAAAGTTCACATTCCATTTTTGTTCTATAATCTGAGATCACATTACTGATTTCAGAAAAAAATCATCCTCTACATGGCTTCCCAAATCCGGCATTAGAAAGGGAACGGTTTAATACCTGGCTCTATGCAATCGGTGGTGACATTGTTGGACTAGGAAGTTCATTCATTTATAAGTACTCCCGAGTTTGTCTTGGGCATTTTGAGGACAAGTATCTGTGTGGCAACAACAGAATCAGTACTACAGCTATACCAACACTAAACATGCCAGGTTTGTTTTTGTCATTCACTTTTTATTACTAAATGCAAAAGGGCTGGTGAACTGTTATTTAAAATAATATTTTGTGGAAAACTTTAGTTTACAATATTTTGAAACCATCTTTGTAAAATCTTCTTTTAAACTGAATGCTATGTATGATATAGTATGCTAGTAGTGTCGTTTAAACCTCAGAATTCTAATTCCTTGAATGATTTATGGACAAAATATAAATGGATGGACATATTGGACATGTTGTGGGTTTGATAGTATCACAGATAATTTCCATAATTATGTATTGTATTAAGTGAAGAAAGATGAGTGCCATGCAATGTTTCTTTGCTTCTTATTGTAAACAATGTTTATTTCCATTATCTCTACTGTCTAAAACAAACAGTAAAAATATCTGACAAAACATAATAATTACTTTTTTTAGTAACCATTCAGATAGTCAACATGGTTATTTTTCAGACATGAAAACCTTAAGAAAGTACAGTATTGGAAAAAGAAGACAAATGCAAGAAGTTCAAGATGATGCTTTGAATTCACCTTCTTCAGGTACAATAAAAATAAACATTCCTTATAGATTTAGTTTTCACACAGAAAGATGATGAGTTAGAATCACATTAATAAAAGTTTTGATACTGGCCATTTTCTGTAACATTGTTATGAACTATAATGTACATCATAGTTTTGATACACACTAACTAATATGTTACAAGAATTGGGGTCAAATACTAAATGCAAAGGAAGCTTTATATTTGTCTGCTATCTGCAAAATAAAGGTAATGAGATAACTTTAGCAGCCACAGATTCAGTAATTTGGGTTTGGTTTTTTATATACAATTTTGGTTTTCTTTTCAGATGATACAGCAGATTTATCTGTTGAGGCAGTCACTAATCTGTACTCAGATGTTGTGAAATATGATGAACTAATATCATCTCCCAGCAATGAGCTCAGAGGCTTATCTCCTAATGAAGACACAGCTCTTTCATCTTACACTAACCATCCAACTCAGCCTGAAGGTTTAACCAGTCCTAATGGCTATTCAGAACCAAGGAATGACAATGGAGTACCTGTAAAACTGTACCTTTCCGGTGCCGCCCGCAGACGACGATTATGGTGGATACAGAAGGGCAAGAGTGAGGACGAGGCAGATGTCCTTTGCCAAAAGCCTTTCTCAAAACTTCAGGAATACCAGGAGGTTCAGGACAGGCTGGAAAAACATAAGACCAAGTCAATCAAAAGAACATGTTCTGAGGTGGATTCATCAAAGGATCAGCCTAGGAAGATTGCGAGAATGAAGGGGACCAAACCTCCCGTCAGTGATGTCCCTGCCAGTCCCGAAAGCCAGTCCTGTCGGATTGGCATTCGGGACGCGGATCGGTCGATGAATTCGGATGAGATCCAGCTGCTGCAGGAAAGCATACTTCAGTGTATAGACTCTTGCAGCAGCGGCGAGGGACCTAAATTCATGGGAAGCGCCGTCAGAACGGGGTGCCTGGTGCTCACTTGCGTCGACAGCGCGACCCGGGACTGGGTCACGTCACGGGTGCCCACTCTGAAACCGTGGGTAGGGGCAGATTTAAGGCTGTTGGAAGAGAAGGATCTACCTAAACCGTACTATGGTACGATTTGGATACCCGAACCTAAGTTGGACTCCAAGACTATCCTCCATAGACTACAGGCCCAAAATAATAGAGTAGTGGATCAATGGAAGATCGTCAACACAAAAGTTGAGTACACAGGTCAAACCGTGACTCTTTCTTTCGACGAGGTTGCTCTGGAATGTCTGAAGAAACGAAACTTCAGGCTGTTTTTCGGCTTCCGCGACATCCCCATCAGGATCAAAACACCCCTCAAAAAAGAAGGAGAAAAGGCAGAGGCGTCAACTTCTTTCACGCCAGTGCAGGTTAAACCAGGCCAGGAACCTGCCGTGTTGATCACAGAGCAACTCAATACGCGGTCAGCATTTGGTGACGCGGGTGGAGCCGGCCGGTCTGGCAAGGAGCCAGCGGGCGCCGGCGAGGGAGAGCTGGTAGCCAACATTAGGCATCCTACTCACATAACCAACAAACCCAACATCATATACACACCAACTACGTCGTGTGGGATTAGATCGAAAAGGCCTTGCTTGCTCCCGGACCCTCCAATGCGTGGTAGTCCCTCATACATGGTTCGTAGCCCGCGAGAATGGGGGGCCATTGCGAGGGCCCCTCACGGGAGCACGTGGAAAAGCAATTCAAACAGGCCCAAGAGCCCTATCAGGAAATAGGCTTGTGCAGCTTCGCACTTTGGCCAGGGTACACTTCAGCTGGAAAGCTCTTGTATCTCGCTCCACAACCAGCTGGAGGGTTATGAAGACAAAACAAAGTAAACCTGGCACTACACAAAACACTGCACAAGTCATCAAACACACTAACACACACCAAACACTACACAAACACAACTCCACAGTCCTTTACCCAATTCATTAGTTTACCAAACAACATATGAAATCGTATCTATTCCTTGACCCCCCCCCCCCCCCCATAACAAATACAAAAACATAATGGCCATTCACGAAGACCGCAAGCACAATCGTTTGCGAAAAGATTCTGGAGGAATGGCTTTCATGGATTAGAGGGACCATGATGACGGGTATAATTTCGGCCGGTAAGTTGCTTATCTACACTGGTAGCATCAGGTTCAAGGCTCAACTTAAATTGCCACGAACTGTCTCTCAATTAGGATGGTCATTGTACGTATATTGCAGGCTCAATAGACAGGTCTAAACAACAGTGCAGTGGAAACACCCATCTGTTTGCCCAAGCATTTTTGAGAACGGCCTGGCAGTAAACTCATTGTAGAAATTGTATATTGGGTAAATTAATTTAAATTAAGATTACTTGAATTACAAAAAAAAGAAAACCACTACATGCGTCTATGATAAATTGTGTATTTTTTTTTCTCCCCAGATCCCAATATCACGAGAGAAGATTAATTTGTTGCATTCTTGGTATGTTCAGAGATGCCAGAAACAAAATAAACCATTTTTAATTTCAGTTGGTAATTGGAATCGAAGGTTGGTATAAAAGTAATATACTTTTATGTAACTCAAACACTATACCGACTATATGGTTAAAGAAGAATGACAATATACAGTGCGACCAACTTATCTGTGAACTGAGGGAGGGCGCTGTCGAACGCATTGGACCAATCACTGGGACGCAATTCGAGACGTAGTAAATGTCAATGTCATTCATTGACATTAACACAAAGAACATAAGAATGGGGCAGCATTAGTTCCAATTTTCGCCATTTCACAGATAAGTTGGGCGCACTGTAAATGATCATTTGAATAAGGTATTCCGTTATGACGTCATCGATCTTCAGGTACCTCTACAAAGTCAGTTATCCAGATAGAGTAATATATCCATGGTGTTAACATTCACTATATTATTTTTATTATTTTTCAGGTAAAAAGGGTCCTTGAAAAATCGCCGAAAAATACATAAAACCATTTTTTTGATAAAGTTGGAATTGTATGGTAAACCTTTGTAAACACCTTTTTTTATCTTTTTATATATGAAAAAAATATCAATGATCAACAAGTTTTATTCCAATTTCCCCAGTGTTGCTGTCTCCATTTTTAATTACCGCGTTTTGCCATCAAATTCTGCACGTAGTGGATAATTATACTTTTGGGATTGGGTACCTACGTGTAAAAAATCTGGAAACTACCAGGTAATACTCGTAATAATTATACCTATATTGTTATTACCTTTGATGAACGTGACGCCAACGATAATAGTATCTTCCTTTAATTGGTAATTTAAAAAAATTCATGGCACTCCATAATGCCAGTACTATACATAACCTCAACTATTTATATAGTCATAATGTAATGATAGACAATGTTTTAGTAAATATAACCAAAATACTGCGGTGAGAAAACGTGATTTTTTTTAGTAGTGTGAATTTTTTAAATTAATGACTACGATGTGAACATAGCTGTTGTAGACAGAGTGAAGTTTGCTGAGTTATGCCTAGTGCATCCGCAGCGTTACTCATAATGAATGGCGTTAGTGTCTGAAAAATAGACATTTCATACCCGTAATTGGACGAGTTTTTACGGACACTTCATAAACAGAGATAACCTTCCTTCTCTCTATCTTCCAAGAACTTTTAATACAACTGGATTTATTATGAACTGGATACTTCGTAGAGGTACTTGATGACGGAGACGTCACAAAGGAATGACTATTCAACCAGACACAGACCGGATTGAGCTTGTCCTTCATAATTGTAAAGTGTCCACACTTCCTTAGAAAAAGTCCAATTTTGATATGGTTCTTCAAAATGTTTCCTAATTATTTTTCTGGTGGTAAAAATTTTTATTATAATTTCTTCAAAATTATCCTTATTTCATGAAAACTGATGTTTTCTACGATTATATTTTTATATTATTTATAATGGTACATTTCTTTTAAGTGCACAACACTTATAAAAATATTTTAACATAATCGAATGATATATCCATATATATATATATATATATATATATATATATAGATAACATGGACACAATACAAAAATGGTTATTCCGTTGTGACGCCATCCGTCTTCAGATACCTCTACGAAGTTATGTATACAGTAATATATCCATGGATGACCATTTTTCTATGGAGTCCATGTTATCTATACTCCCCTGGGACTGGGATATATTCGATTGTGTTAACGGGTGAATTCGCCAAAGTCACAAAAAAGATGTTCCGATTGATAAAAAAATTAATTTACTACTTTTATAATTTTTTATTTTAGACACTGCTTTTATACATATTTTTACATAAGCGCCCACATATTACATTACATTATTTGAAGTAATTTATATAAAAAAATTGAATAACACACCCAAAACATCATTACCATTTGCAGGGAAATTGCTGATATTGATATTCCACAATATTTTTTGAAAAACCTGCCTTACACATTGCGTGTTTAATTTTATATTTTGAAACAATATATAATTAGGTACATTATAACATATAATATTATGGAATCAGCAGTGCAGAACTAGTAAAAAAAATCAATTAAAATTTAGTCACGAAAATTCGTCAACTCCATGTCAGTACCGTCAAACGTTATATTTCTCAAATGTTTTTTGGGCTACGCTATAAAGTACCCCTCGTTTCTCCTCGTCTGGTCCATTGTAAAAAGTGGAACAGGCCAAATTTTTACTGCTGCATGGAGAAACAACTTTTATTCATGAAAAACAACGACGTTTAGTACTTTGTCCCGATTTTGAATCATCGCCTTTTACTGGACTTACAAGGTAAATATAAATTATACATTAATTTTAATACTCCACACGTATGTGTAATAGGAACATGATTTTCACTGGCACAAAGAGTTCATAAATTAATGATTAACAAAATGAATTTTAAGCAAAAAAGAAAAAAATATCATTACCATATGCATCATTCCCATTTGTTTTTTTGTAAATGGGAATGATTTTGTGTGAATGGTAATGATGATTGGAGATTTTGAAATCAATTTTGATTGAGTAATGAGACCTAGCAATTTCTTTTTGAACGATAAATTTTTGTTAAGTGTGTTGTAAATTAAATTTGAGCTACAAGTTGTTGGTAAAGAATCTACAAAACTTTTTAATTTTGCAATATCTTTTTAGTAAAATAAATTATATAAACGAAAATTTAATGCAAATAAAGGCCAAAACCGGAGAAACAAAAATTGCTAGACGGAGGAGATAAACCGAAATCAGAGGAGATTGTGCATTGTACGAAGAGGAGAACAAAGAAAGAGATAAGAAGAAAAGAAAATAAAAAAAGTTTCTGAAGAAAATTCTCTGAAAAGAAAAATAAATTAAAGTTTCCTCGTTAGTAGCAAGCTACTACGTGAACAAAGCCGATGAGAAATTTAATACCCCAGATTTGTTTTGGCACACTTGCTGCATGTTTTTTCTATCCTAGTACTTACTGCAAGAAACGAAAATATCTGGCTTGCTTTCTATAAGAGAGAGAGAGAACAGACAGAGAAACATGCGCACGCCGCACGACATGTAACGACACCGCATGAGTTAAAATGACCTAATGATGGCAAAAAGTGTCGTTACAACTTTTCGTTACCAAATTTTCCGCCTAGCCCCCTTTCGCAACGCGCGATAAGGAACTTCGTTCCAAAAAATGTAATGAAATAAGATGAAATAATCTTTTATTCATGTCGATATCACTGATACACTTATGAACGTCATTTTTTAAATCTAACAGCATTTCGGAACGGTGCTTTGTCATGGAGAAGGAAATCCGTAAAGAAACTCCACAGCACATCTTTTAAAATAATGAAATTGTTACACAAGATGTTCTAACTGACGCGGAACTGGATGCATTACTAATTTACATGCATTTTTGTCAATAATATATTCATTTATACTATAATATCCTTTGCCTACTGGCTGGGATTTCAGAGATCTCTTATACATTTGAATAAGCAAATCATGTACTTAGGTAATTTAATGTAAAAACGTACATAGAGCCCCTCAAAAGAACGTTGTACTCTACGTAGGTGAAAAGAATCCGTAACCAAAAGTATGTCTGTTTCAAGTTTGATGATTTTGCGTATCACTATTTTGCTTGAACCAACCGCCGTTGTTTCTTTATGAATAAAATATAATTGTAAATAAATTGAGATGTTACTGTTAATATGCTGATTTCTTTAAATCTCTTCCGCAGGTAGTGGCGTAATTTTAATTATAGATGGTCCTAATTGCCCTTTTCTGCAAAACAAATATCGCATCAATGTCAGCCTCTGCACTCCACATCAATAATATCAATATACCATAGGACATGAGGCTATGAAAGTGTGCAAAATAAACAAGTTTATCAATTTCTACATCAGTAAACTGTCTTATCTTTCTAATGGCATTAACTAACTAAGCCGATATATGATTGCCCCATTGTAGTTTAGAATCTAAGGTGACACCCAAGAAAACCGTGGATTTTTCCATAGTTATAATTTCATTATTTATAAGGTGAATCAAATATAAACCGGACTTTTTTACTAGTCGCAGAGTGAAGTGACGCGCTTGGTACTGCTGTACGTGTTAAAGGGGACTGTCTCGTATTATTCCATTTGGTAGCAAACATTCTATATACTTAGTTTTTTAGCATTTATCAGTAAATTATTTGTAGTAAAACAGTGTGACAAACAAACCTGAGAACTTTTACATCGTCATTTATTTTATTTCTATTCGTCTTAAATATAAGAGAAGTGACATCAGCAAATATGATAATGTTTACATATTTCTTAATTTAATACGGCAGATAATTTAAGTATACTAGAAAAAGGAAGGGGCCCAGAAACGAGCCCTGTGGTACACCCATCACAGATTGAGATCTCGATCACTTGTTATCATTTATACTAACACATTAGATTCTACTCGTCAAGTACGACACAATCAAGTTAAGTGAATTGTTATTGATGCTGTAGTAGTAGCTTAAGTAGTAATGTTTAGTGTTCAACACAATCAAACGTCTTATACAGGTCACAGAATACCCTTTATGGGATTTTGTGAATTCTCCCAGGTCTCAAAGATAAGTTTGAGAAGCCTAACACCTGCATTTGTTGTATTACGGCTTTCGGTAAAACCGTATTGCTCAGGGTGGAGTAAATTACAAGCGGTGAAGTGCTTCAGCGTTTAATTTAACTTAATTATTTTCGAAGACCGTAGGTAAAATAGAAATAGGTCTGTAATTATTAAGGCCTGTTTTGTCCCCAGATTTAAAAATCAGTATGATCTTTCTGTACTTCATTAGATCTGGAAAAGTATCTAGATTTACACATTTATTTACTAACCTAGCTAAATAAGGGACTATCACATCTTTTATATTATTTATAATTTTAACAGACATTCCCCAGAAAATTTCAAATTCATATGCCCCCCCTTTACCAGAGGTAATTTTATTTCCATGAACTAATAATTCATATTTAGAATAAAATTGCGTAATTTATTACTGCCAATCTCGTTAACATTAATACTCTAATTAGTGGTTTTAGCTTAACATTTTTTATCTTCATATGCAATTTATAGACATAACTATAATACACACGGCTTTAAATTTTTTTTGATTAACATTAAATTTTGTCATTCCCACTAACAAAAAGTCATTACCGTTAAATAAAAGTCATTACCAGGCTGCTCAATATCATTACCATTTCTTATAAAAAAATTTACGACCCAATAACTTTTGATTAGCATAACGAATTTTGAGGACTTTTGTAGGCTTAGAAAGGAAATTTTATGTGCTAATTTTTTTCATGGTTTTGCACGCATTTACGCACATACTATACACGCACATACTTTTAAAAAAAAACACCAAAATAATTCAAAAACGCGAATTCACCCTAACGTTTATTAGTATCTAAATCATATAAAAAATCAGATTTCATTACGTAAAGATAATTTTGAAGAGCTTTTCAGCCTTTATCACGTGATCCGTCTGTACCAAAGGCTTAGAGTTTGCCATGAAACTTCTTGTCAGTGTTGCCGTTTTATAATTGAGCAAAATGCTAACTTTTCGCCGGAAAAATGCTAAAAAATGCTAAATATTTTTTTAAAGTGCTTAATAAAATGCCAATTTGATTGAAAATATTTATTTAAAACTAGCTGACACGGCGAACTTCGTATCGCCTAACAAACTATTTTTTTTTCTAAAATAAAAGTCGCCTAAGTTACTCCTTGTTACACCAGCTATCTGCCAGTGAAAGTCCCGTAAAAATCGATCCAGCCATTTCAGAGATTAGCCGGAACAAACAGACAGACAGACAGACAAAAATTTTAAAAAATGTTGTTTTGGTATATGTACCGTGTATATATCCAAATGCAGTTAGTAAAAAGCGGTTATTTTAATATTACAAACAGACACTCCAATTTTATTTATTTGTATAGATAAAAGAAAAATTAATGTGTGCAGTTCACACGTAGTAGAAGTAAAACTTTCAAAAATTTTGGTTTTAGATAATGAGACGAATGTAAAATTTCGGGAAAATGATAATTGTAGGTTTTAGTAATAAATAATCATAGTGATGCAAAGTTAAAAATAAAACAGTTGTAATTAACGCCATCTCTTATAACATAATATGAACAGTAAAATGAGCAGCTAGCGCTATCTATCCAGCAATAAAACAGATCTTCTATGAATACCTACAACTTAGCACTTTTTAAAGTAATACAAAGAGAACCACGAACATTACAAACAGAAAGCTTCAGTGGCATCATCTTAGACTGGTGACAGCCAATCCTTAAACTCGGTCATCTGTTCCCATTCTTTCTTCACGATAATGTTGTGAATATTTGGGGGCCATGATTCTCACAAAACATGTAGATACACAAAATTAAACAAAAAAAACTTTTTACAAGTATGCGCGCGTACTCTCTTTCGTTGCCTTAAGTCAAGCGCACTGCTAACTAAATTACACTTTTACACCTCTAGTTTGCTTGGCAAGCAAAAAATGCTAAAATAATGCAATATGCTAAATATAAATTTTTAATGCTAAGGTGAAAATACGCTAAATTTAGCATTAAAAATGCCAAAACGGCAACACTGCTTCTTGTGCGAGACATTTCATTTGACGATGACATAATTGATTGACACTGTCACTTTGACAGACATGGACGTTGGACCTCTACTTAGGCCGGATCCATACGTTGGTGCCAACGTTGGCCCCAATGCTACTCGTCCAACGTGTGGATCTAGGAAATAGCATTGGCGCCAACGTTGGGGCGAGCGTTGGTAGTTGGCCGGCGCGTGTCGGTTTTATCAAAGGAATCTGCCTCCAACGTTCGCGATCCGTCCACACATTGGAGATTGACTCAGTCCTGTAGCAACACGCATCGAGTGCACATGTTGATCGAGAATGGCATCCTCGTCCATATTAACGTCGCCCGCGTGGACAAATGTGTTTTATGATGTGTCATCATCCACCATCTTCTTTGACGTGGCTTTTTCTTTAGTAATAAATATAAATTAAGAGATGCACTCACTCCTGTAAAAGCAAATCAGACATCTTCACATTGGCTCTGACGGTATAGAACTGGTATACTAGCCAACGTGTGTACACCTCACCAAATTAACGGACCAACGTTGGTACTAACGTTCGGACCAGCGTGTGGCGCCCCGGTTAGGGTTACGCAAAATTTCAAAAGTATCGATACTTTACTCGATACCAGTATCGTATCAAAAGTATCGATACCTTCAGGTATCGAGTACTTTTTAATAAATTTATAAAAAAACCTGAATGGAATGTTGAGTGTTGTAAAATTCCGCAAAAAAATCAGACAGGAACGTGTCTCACAAAATAGTCACTAATATCCAATCTATATACACTATATACTATATAACACAAAAATGTTTGTACGGATGTCCTTTATAGACACTGAATCCATTCAACCGATTTAAATTGAAACACCGAAACAAATCTATTAACCTAGCAGACCGAGGTGTATCCAATAAGATATCTACATTAAAATCACCGCATATAATTACTGTCTTTTTTGATGTGCATAATCGTCTTAATATATCCTCCAATGTATCCTCAAAAACACTAAAATCTACAGAAGGGGGGCGATATATGCATACGATAATAAACCGCTCCAGTTCCACACAGGCCAGCTCAATAGCGCGCTCAATAGAGAGATTAACAATATCTTTTCTATCCTTGCAAGACACATCATTGTGCACTAAAATTAATGATCCGCCATGAATTGCGGTCTCTCTGAAGAATGCACTTGACAATTTGTAGTTATGGTAATTTACAATATTCTGAGTGCTGGATAGCCAATGCTCAGTTAAACATAAAACATGTATGTTAAAATGCCTAATAAATAATTCAATTTCTAATTCTTTGCCAGAGAAGCCCTGTATATTTTGGTGTACAATATTCATATTATAGAGCTTTCCCGTTGTCTTAACATCTAGTTTAAATTATGATTATCAACTGTACTAGTATTAGTACATGAGTTAATAGTATAATTAGTGGTACTTCTACCACAATCTAAAACATTGTCAATAGACTTAGTTACATGACATGTAACGGTATCTTGTAATTTATAAGCTAACAATTTAGCTAAGTGTCGTTTCACTTTAGATGGTAAGTACATATTTTCCTTTATTAACTTAACTCTGGATGGAATGAATTTATTAATATCATAATAAAAAATAGCATCTCCATGATGAATTGTCAAATTATATAATAACAAATTCAATCTATATATGCGCTTATTTTGATTTTTGTTTATGTTACTAAGATAAGGAAAAGCACATATGACAAACTTGCATTCAGTACTGCTGTGTAAATGTACTAACTTTTCAATACATTTAGTTAGTTTGTGCCTCGTGATGTTCAAACTGTCACCTATCATTAATACTATATTAGTATTATTATTTAATTCATTTGGTTTAATTTGATTTAACAGATAGTCTAAAGATGCTCCCGGTGAGCACCTGTTTATAACAGAATGGGTCAAGTATGGGTTAATTTTAGCACCAAAGTCTTTTCCTAATTGATCAGAAATAAATAAAATAAATAAATAAAATAAATAAATAAAATTGAATTAATAATTTACGCGATTCTAAATATGAATTATTAGTTAATGAAAATAAAATAACCTCTGATAAAGAGGTGGCTAATGCATTTGAAAATTTCTTTCAAAATATTCCGGTTAGGTTGACTAAATCGCTGACTTCATCCCCGGCAGCAGCACATTCTATTTTAAAAGATACCGTTGATGAATGTAGTGTTTCGTTTCAATTTAAATATACTTCCTCATTGGAAATAGTTCGAACTTTTCGAGCATTGCACATTAAAAATACGGGTGATTTGTGGGGAATGTCTGTCAAAGTTATAAATAATATAATAGATGTGATAGCCCCTTATTTAGCTAGGTTATTCAATAAATGTGTAGATTTAGGTACTTTCCCAAATCTTATGAAGTATAGTAAGATTATACCGATTTTTAAATCTGGGGATAAAACAGACGTTAATAATTTCAGACCTATTTCTATTTTACCAACTCTTAGTAAAGTATTCGAAAAAATTATATTAAATCAAATGCTGATGCACTTCAACACTTGTAATTTACTCCACCCTGATCAATACGGCTTTACCAAAGGCCGTAGTACAACAGATGCTGGTGCTAGGCTTCTCAAACACATCTTTGAGGCCTGGGAGAATTCACAAAATGCCATAGGGGTATTCTGTGACCTGTCTAAAGCATTTGACTGTGTTGAACACGAAACACTTCTACTTAAGCTCAGCCACTACGGTATCAAGAATAACTCACTTAACTTGATTGCGTCGTACTTAAAGGGTAGAATCCAATGTGTTAGCATAAATGATACCAAGTCATCGGGATCTCAATCTGTTATGGGTGTACCTCAGGGCTCGATTTTGGGCCCCTTCCTTTTTCTAGTATACATAAATGATCTGCCGTATTATATTAAGAAACATGCAGAGATTGTCCTGTTTGCTGATGACACTTCCCTTATATTTAAGACGAATAGAAATAAAATGAATTTTGACGACGTAAACAGTGCTCTATCTCGTTTATCACACTGGTTTACAACAAACAATTTGCTACTTAATGCTAAAAAAACTAAGTGTGTTGAATTTACACTACCTAATGTACGGAATATTAGTAAAAGCCTGAAATTAAATAATGAAATTCTAACTATGGAAAAATCCACAGTTTTCTTGGGTGTCACCTTAGATTCTAAACTACAATGGGGCACCCATATAACGGCTCTCGCGAGTAAGCTAAGTAGGTCAGTTTATGCGATTAGAAAGATAAGACAGTTTACCGATGTAGAAACTGCGAAACTTGTTTATTTTGCATACTTTCATAGCCTCATGTCCTATGGTATATTGATGTGGGGTTCAGCGGCTAACATTGGTTCTATATTTGTTTTGCAGAAAAGGGCAATCAGAGCCATTTATAAATTGAAATCACGTGATTCTCTGCGTGAGAAATTTAAAGATATAGGCATATTAACAGTAGCCTCTCAATTTATTTACACCAATATTATATTTGTAAAAAACAACTTAGGTATGTTCAAGCAGAATAGTGATACGCATAATCATCTAACTAGAAACAGACATAATTTGGTGACGTCATCTTTTCGCTTAAGTAGGGTACAACGCTCTTATATGGGGCTCGGTGTACGTTTTTTCAATAAATTACCCAAGTCAATACGTGATTTACCTATCCAAATGTTTAAGAGATATGTTAAATCTCAGCTACTAGGCAAAGGATACTATAGCATAAATGAATATATTAATGACAAAGACGCCTGGAAGTTAGTGCCGCATCCAGTTCCGCGTAGGTTAGAAGATATTATGTAACTTTTCATGATTTTAAAAGATGTGCGAGGAGTTTCTTTCGGTTTTTCTTCTCCTCTATGACAAAGCACCTTTCCGAAAAACTGGTAGATTAAAAAATGACGTGCATAAGTGTATCAGTGATACCTATATGAATAAAAGATTTTGATTTGATTTGATTTGATTTGAACCGATATCCCTCAAAATGGTTTCATTTGAAAGGCAATAATTCGAAGATGGTTCAAGATCACTAAAGCAATGCATTAAGCACATTCAGTCCATTGATAAAGTCGATTTTCTACTTTTACAATACAACAATTTGAAGATAATTTGTAACGATGGTGCATTGACGTTATCACAAAAACACTGATCTGTCATATTTATCAGAAAATAATGTATCGTAGTGGAACATGCCGAGAATCCACTAGTATACCGGGTGTTTTTGAGGTTGTGCACAAACTTTACCAAATGATTCTATAGCATTTACTAAACATATCTTATACAGGTACTAGTGCATTATAAAGCTTAGTTTTTAAGTTATTGGTAATTCCATTTAATATGGGTGTACATTGTAAAAGGGTCTTTATTTGTGCTATGTTGCCGCTCAGTATGGTCATAATCATTCAAACTATACTTGTTTCATTTTAAATGTCATGTCATTATTGGCTTGACTTGTCTCACTTGGCTCACAACACACACACACACCACACACACACACACACACACACACACACACACACACACACACATGCAACAGATTTATTAGTAAAAATAGTTTAACTGCAATATCATTGTCTAGTTTTATAAATATGTTTCAAATGTATAATTTTAGTCAAGTTATTACTTACCGGCTATACAGTTACTCAGAAGGGTTAGCAGACTCCTACAACACAAGTTTTCTTAGTGTAGGGTCTGTGCATCACATACTATATGTAATATCCGCCGCACTATTTAAAAATCAACTTACTGCATACATATAAAATGTAATATCTATGTATTTGAGAAATAAAGTTATTATTATTATTATTATTATTATTTTAAATGTCATGTCATTATTGGCTTGACTTGTCAATAAAGGCCCATTTAGACGGAGAGCTTCTCGTCTCCAAGAAGCCACGATCGAATTAATAAAAAAATCTTTCTTACATTTACACCTCTCGCTATTTGACGACAATTTACTCGCAATGGAATATTGATTGTAAACTTAACTCCAATGACAAATTTCGCACTCAAAACTTTTTCAACCGTCTTGTATGATACACGTATGAATTTGAAAAATGTGAGTCGAATACAAGTCGAGATTGTCGTAAGTAATCTTACGTACAATTTGTACCTAAATAGACGTAGGAAATTATCGCCTTGATCGATAAGTTACGAATGTCATATGAGATAATCGTAGATGAGAATTTAGTTCTTTCCTGTATGTAAACATTTGATACGATAATGTTATGGCGATTATTACCAGTGATAGTAGTGTACGATAGATACTAGAAACTCTCCGTCTAAATGGGCCTTAAAGTAAACAAACATCGTAAAACTTTTCGAACTAGTATTATTACCTGTTTGGTTTTGTTAATGTCACTGGTCGCACAGACAGCAAAATCGATGAGAAATAATTGTTAACGTCAATACAAGTTTACTAATGTCAAAGTTTCATATCAATCATAATGCGACGTTGCCAGCTTGCGTGAAGAGATTACACATTAGGTAATTTACGTTCAAGTATTTAGTTTGTATGAAAATGAAAAATAAAAAAAATTAAAACTTCAATAATGAATCCATAACGAAAGATGACCAGGTCTGAATAACAGGCCGAAGTTCGTGCACAAAGTCAGGAACACGGTATATATTAGGAAACTTTCAGACAGTTAGTCCATGGAGTACAGAGGGCAAGGAGAGCCATCTCATATGGGTGGAAAGGTGAAATAGTGCCCAGTTGTATACTGATAATAGAGATTCCAATACCTACCACCATCCTGCGACAATAGCGCTGGCGTCGGAATAACTACGATATGAACATAGCTGTTGTATACAGAGCTGGGGAGTGAAGTTTGCTGAGTTCAATAAAATTTATCCTAGGCTACCGCAGCGCCATCCGTTATTGGCCGCGTTTTTACGGAGAATTTTCATGCACAGAGATGGCTCTCCTTACATCTATACTACATGAGGTAGTCATAAGCATACTGTTGTCAGAAAAGTACTTTCCTATAACTAAGGAACTAAAAGATGCTGTGCAAATAATGCAATAATACTTTTAAGGGCTGCAATTATCAGAAAACTGAATAAGTGAAATAGTTTAAAAGACAAAAAACACTACACAGATTATTCAACCCGTACTCATAGAAAAACTCCTAAAATAGTTCAAGGAAATAAAATGGTAACACACATAAGTGCACAGCAATGACTGGGAATTCATCGAATCATGTTTCAGGCTAAAACTTTTAGCTATCATCGATTATTAATTGCTATTTTTCATAAGCTAATAATTTATTGGAAATGGACGAAGGAAAGTATCGATACTTCTAGAAAGTATTGATACCTAGAAAGTATCGGAACAAAAGTATCGATACCAAAAGTACTTGGTATCGAAACAAAAGTATCGATACCTAGAAGTATCGATACTTTTTGCGTATCCCTACCTCTACTCTCTAGTCAAATGTCAATTGCACGTGGAGTGGAGAAACAAATTTTTGTTTATCGAACACATGTCATAAATCAAATCGAATTTAATGTTTATTTTTTATTTCATTTATTACTATTTAGTGTGCACTCTACCTGGGTTCTAAGTTTTCATTTAATTAGGTATCATTTGTTTTGTGTAAGTAAATCTTTCACTAATACAAGCAAGCAAAATGTCCTCGTCCTCAGACAGTGAAACAGAAAACGAGGAAGAAACTGCTTCCAGGTCAGGATTCTGTTACTTTATTTGGAATATTATGTTCATGTATTTGTTTATTAGTGGTTGAAGACACGATATTCAACGTGTTGTAACTTGCTATTATTTCAGACTAGGAGATTGCGAGGTATGTGGTGCCAACAAGGCTATGTACACATGTCCCAAGTGTGAAGTAAAAACGTGTTGTTTGAGTTGCGTGCGAGTCCACAAGAAGGAGTTGGAATGTGACGGGATCCGGGACCGGACCAAGTTCATCAGAATGAAGGACTTCACAGACACGGACCTGCTCAGCGACTACAGGCTGTTAGAGGAGTGCGCCAGATTTGTTTATGCTGTAAAAAGGGATGAGAAAAAAAAGTTTACGAGGATAGACAAGGATTTGCCCATTGTATGAAATACATTTCATTTAATAAGCAGTATTTATATTCAAAGCACCTATTATTTATTTATGCAAAATCAAAGTAAAGCAAAGACAATTAACAGAAATTATATTCACTTGTAACATACAATTAATCAGTTGTTTAGCTTGTTATTGTTTCATTTCAGCACTTATTCAAATTGAAAATGGCTGCAAGAAAGAGAGGCACGGTTTTGCAGCTTCTCTCCAGGAACTTCACGAGACACGCTATTAACACCACAAGGTACAATTTTCGAACCAATATCATATATTGGAGGGTGGAATGGATATTCCCTAATGTGGAGACGAGTCCACTGAAGTTTGTGGATGAGAAATGTTCTGAGCAGTCAAGGCTATCCCATTTGCTTGATAAATATCTTAACCCTGATGCTTTACCCTTTGAAGGATCGAAGTCCTTAGCATACTACAGATCTGCGGGATTCAGTGGTGTTAAAATTTTATTAAGAGGTAAATTAACACTTGTCCTAATTTATTTTGTGTTTGTTATTTTGTTTTTGTGTTGACTTATTCAAATTTTTACTGTTTCTTATTGTTTCAGCTGAAAAAGTCAAAAGATCAGCAAAAAAGTTTTTTGAACTGGATCCATCTGAATCTCTGAGCGAAAACCTGTCAGGGAAATGTATTGTTGAATTCCCTATTATTTTTGTTGTTTTGAAAGACCACGCTTACAATTTCGAAATTATTTCACCAGGTTAGTCTGTTTTTTATAAACTCAAGAAATATTCATTGTATCAATTATTTTGCATACAAAACATAATTATATTTTATTGCAGAAGATGAATTTGGATATGAGAAAAGTGAAAAAAATATAAGCATGTGTGTAGAAGAAAACACAAGTGATGGAATGGAAAAGAAGGTATCTACTGATAGCTCCAAATTTAATGGCAATACTGGAAACAATATAAATATTAATGATAAAGTACAAACAAAACGACCCAGGACTTTACTTACTGAAAAAATTGCAGAACAAAAGAAACGTGCAATTGAGGAAGAAATTAAACAAGAGAAGAAAAAGAGACCCAAAAATCTTCTTTTCACCACGGGGTACTCTTCTGAAGAAAGTATAGAGAGTGATAGTGATGATAAGGATACATAAACAGAATATTAAAGTTTATTTGAAATAAATACAGAAAAAATTGTTTAATTTCATTGCACCTGTATAGCAACCAAGGAGTTCTCAGTCAGTATGAATAGAAATTCATTTGTTGCATTGATTCCTAGGACCTCTCCTTGCTTCTCAATATTCACGACTCGCTGCTGCCCAACTTTTATATGTTTCATTACACCGCCTGTTCTCTTCCTCAGTTCGCAGTTTGAAGTGCTCACATTTTGGTAAATGAAAATATGTCTAGTCGCTTCGCAGACTACACTATATGAGAAATTTGGGGAACAGGTTAGAAATTTTCGGTTCTGCTTAGACGACTGAACATAGCCAAAAGCCATGAGGGTTCCCTGATGCACCATTGGCCAAGTGTCAGAATTAACAATGGGGCTATAAGGTTGCCACACACATGCATCAACATCATGCCTCAGAACCAGCGCAGGTGCCTCGTGTGTCTCCAACTGAATACTAAATAGGTACTGATGGACACTCAGAGGGGCTCTGTGAGTCATTTGGTGTGTAGACGCTTCATAACGCACTGTAATAGAAAATTATTATTTCTATTATTATAATGTTGAAATAATGAATACTTATGTTCAATAATTAAAAAGTAAATTGAGTGGAATGTTACCTAACACAGTATCCTCTTCAGAAGCAGCATCACATTCTTCAAGTTCTTGAGTGGACAGTCCTGGCACTGACTTATCCGATACGACCTCGGTTTCTGAACATAAATGTGCCAATCGCCTGTGGGCCTCTTCAACTAAACTTGCATCCATTATCTGTTCTCCATTGCTGTCCCCTCCTTGTACCAAGCTATCCCAGAGCATACTTTCGCACTTAGTAAGTAGCACATCCACCTGTCCGTCCGCCTGGACATTCCAAGTTGTCAGCTCACTGTCTATTTTGTGACTCAAATTTCCTTTTACAAAATCTTTTCCAGCATAGCTTATCTTAATTTCCAGTGGAGTGACTGATACTTCTAACAGTTCCTTCTTAAAATCATTCTGCAGCCTCAATGTAACTGTTATGTCTTCAGATGTCTGGAGCCATGTGTAAATTATTTCCTTGGGCTTCTCCTGTGCCACAATGATGTCTCTTTCGGAGTCCATTGTAAATTGAAAGGGGTTGTCTGAGGCCAAGTACAGTGCATTCGATTTGGTCTCTAAGGCTGCATAGTGAACTATACCTTTGCCTCTAAGCTGCTTCATTGATGACTGCTTCCAAGTTTCACCATCATTTTCAAATGTGACCCAAGATAACAGTGAGTAAAAATTACTATCATTTTGTTCTACAGATTGTAGAAGACAGTGTATCACCTCAGTATTTTCTTTGTCTCGTGCTCTGGTGTCAACTATAATAAAGTATTTGTTTTCTCCCAGCACTAGGCTGGAATGGAGGGTCTGCCACGGCGACTTGTCGGCCGCGGGCTTGTTGCGCGCTCCGGTGTCCACTATGTGCAAGTACCCCGTCCCGTCGCTTATTACGGCTCTGTTGCAGGATGGAAATGCCAAACAAAGATTAAAATGGCCCGACCGCCTCTCCACGTGTGCGGGGACATCGTACAGAATTGCATTTTGAAATGTATTGTTAACATTTTCAAATGTTATGTTCCGTACTTGCTGCTTGTTGTCGATGTAATAGTAGTTGTATGCGTGATCCCAGTAGTCGAGAACCAGGTGGTTGTGAAGCGCAAATAACTTTGCGTGAACGAACGAGTACTGAATTTCGTCGGGATACAACCTGTCCACGGGTGTTTCCAAATTTATAGAATAGAGAGGCAGAGCTTGTAAATTCAATTTGTACCCCTCAAAGTCATGGTCTAGAAGCCGACGGTTTGGGCGCAGATCAATTAGCGTTGAAGACATTTTGTTTACAACTGAAAATGTTTAATTCTTATGGATAACAATTTCTGAAGAGAATACTTTGTGCTATGTGGTAAATTTTACTTTTGTCTTATCTTTCTTATATTTATGATAATATCCATTTAAGTCCAAATTCAACAAAACAAAACGAATAATAATTATTTTGAATTATTCACCCAGCTTCCTATCGGAGTATTCGGAGTTCGTAAACATCCAAAAACGTCAATCTCAAACTCAATGTCAATCAAGTCCACGCGTCAAAGTCAAACTCAACTCAAATCTCAAGTACAGTGCGCCCAACTTATCTGTGAAATGGCGAAAATTGGAACTAATGCTGCCCCATTCTTAAGTTCTTTGTGTTAATGTCAATGAATGACATTGACATTTACTACGTCTCGAATTGCGTCCCAGTGATTGGTCCAATGCGTTCGACAGCGCCCTCCCTCAGTTCACAGATAAGTTGGTCGCACTGTAACTCAATTCACAGTTCACAGGTACACGCAGTACGCGTATGACCAACAATAATAAAACAATACCATGTACTTACTCAAATAATACCATAGATAGTACTTAAGTACTAAATCTATGAATAAACAAAGACACACGTCCAATGTGACCATTAGTGGCAAATTTCTGCCATTTTGGCAGATTTAGCTCCTAAATTTTGTATGTGGCAGATCATGCTGACGATTTACAAGTGGCTGATTTTGGCAGATTTAAAGGATTCCAAGAAAATTCACACTACCTAGTTTGAATTTTCAATGAATTAATTTTTTTATATAGTAATTATATGAGGTTTTATATATAGTTAGATAAAAATGATTTGCATATCGACACCTGAGATCGACGCTTGAAAGGCAAAAATTACCAAGCGACATGTTGACAACTTTACACTAGAGCATTTTAGTTTTAGAAAAAAAAATCGTAAAAAAATCGCTTTATTAAGCATTTAAACAATACTTTAAATGTATATTTTTATATTGAATTCGCTGAGTATTTTTTTTTGTTTCCCGAAAGCACGGACCTAAAAAAAAGACGGACATAATTCCAAGAACAAATTCAGTGAAGCACCCATAGGAATACCAACTCTGTATTCGTACAAGTACACACACCCAAACATTGACACCATACGGCTACGAATTTGACACCATCGCCAATCAAAAATTACAAAATTACGCACACATGGTAAGCGAGCTGTCAGCTGTCAGCTTCACTCTCGATTAGACAAGGTTACGTCTGTTCTTTTTTTATGTCTGTGCCCGAAGGCATATTTTTGGCGCCAATTGTGGCAGATTTTTGGCCCAGTCTGTGGCAGATTCGCCATTTACATTGATTAAAGAAAAAGTAGAGGATATGCCCTAAATTGCATATACATTTTTTCATTATACATATATTATGCAAATATGATCCGAAATACCAAAAATACATCTGTCCTTTTCTTACACGCGACAATGTAAACTTAAAGAAAGAGTACAATACATGTAGCATATTTCAATTTTCTGGCAACATTTTAAAGAAATCTATCTAAGCTCCGCCTTGAAGCCTGTTTTCGGACGCCATTTTATGAAAAAAGTTGCTTCTAGGGATGTTCGATCCAGGTGCCTTGTATCGATACTCTATACAGCCGAAACAAATGTCAACAAACCATTAAACTCGTTTTATAGGGTTTTTCACCAACTGACATGAACTTGTACACCAAATGCGTTTTATTTAGACAAACTCCCATTAAGGTATTTGTGAATTTTTCAATAAATACATATTGATCGATAACAATTATAAACTCCAAGTAAATGTAGAAATAAACAAAATTAAATAACACCGTCATCATTCAAACACTTTGTAATGACAATCTTATTTCCAAGAAGAGATTTGAAACGTATAACATAATATACTATTTTGCCCTAATGAGTAGTTTGTCTAAATAAACGCATTTGGTGTACAAATTCATGTCAGTTGGTGAAAACCCTAGAAATCTATTTTAATATAGATAATATTTATTATGGATGTATTTCCGAAATAAAATTATTATTATTATTATTATTATTATTAATAATAATCTTTAGTTTACATTTGTATCGGCTGCAAAACGACTAGAGTATAGATCGATATGGATCGTATCGCAGTGTATCGATCCAGATATCGATCCTAGTGATTTGATACTGATCGATCCAGTATCGAATGATTTTTTTTAATGGAAATAGGCGGCAAACGAGCTGACGATCCACCTGATGGTGAGTGGCTATCGTCGCCCATGGATATCAGCAACATCAAAGGCATCACTGATGCGTTGCCGGCTAAGAAAGAGAGAAAAAGAAGAAAATAAAATTTTAAATAGAAATGTTTAATCCGGGTGTTTTATGTATCGATAGTCCGGTTCGTCATGAATATCTCAATAAATAGTCCAAATATCGATTCATATAATTAAATATACCTGTAAGGTGGGTATCGCGGCCAATGAATATCAGCGACCAAAGCGTTGTCAGCCAAGAAAGAGAAAAAAAGAAAGAAATATGTTAATAAATGAAACATGATACATATTTTATATTTTATTTATATTTAATACTTATAATTTAATACGATGTTTTGTATCGATTCATAATCGAATAAAAATCTCGAATTCTAAATAAATATATATATCTTTAAGCCAGTATTAAGGTTAATCGTTTTAGATTAAATTTTATATTAGATTTAATTTTATTCAAAATATTGTATAATTAAATACTGAAAAAGTCACTTAAGGTTTTTTAAAACAATGTGGTATGTTGTAGGAATATCATATAAATAATAATATCTCACTCTATAACAGTATATTTGATTTAGAACTCTTGTGTTTTATAAACTAATTAATCAAATAAATTCATATCATCATATATTTTTTTCTTAAAATATTATATCGATATGTGTAAAATACAACACTAATTTGTGGGCGGAGTCGACGCCATATTTGAGAAACTTTTGGCTTCAGATCACGTGACCTTATTTCCTATCCTCTCTTTTTCTTTAATCAAAGGCCATTTATGATTTGGTCACACTTGACAACTGTCACCCTTCCAAACGTAGTGATTAAGTACTCTGTGGTCCCGTCCATAGATTAAAGTATATACTAACGTAGTCCCGTCCGTTATGGCCACAGAGTACTTAATCACTACGTTCGGTTTGTTATGGCCAAAATGTACTCTGTGGTTATGGCGTTAACATCAAAGTCATCAAACCGCAGTTCATCTATCAATAATTGAAATTCAAAGCAAACAAAGCGAAAAGTCTCAAAAGTCTAAGCAACCTCAAGTTTAAAACTTTATTTTATTTCATCAAAATAAAGTGAATATATGGGAGTACCCTACTCACTCAGATGAAAGACTGAGCCTACTCATGAGTCCAATGTTTTCGGTTTAAATACCTTACCTTTGGAATGTAGCGGTCTAAAAAAATGAAATAAAATAAATAATATAAATATAAAATTAATATAAAATTAAAATAATTAAAGTTGTATAAAAAATGTACCTTGTACTTTTCGAAGTATTGTGTTATGATTTTATATAATGTACAAAAAAGATCTTTCATATCGTGATATCCCTTTCTCTTGTGAAACTCCTGAAGTGAGTGTACATTATCCGTACTTAAATATTTGAATCAAATGCTTTGAGCATATTTTGGGAAAATTTAGTTTGCTTATTCAATTCCAGGAAGATTTTTTCTTGTATGGTTCAGTCAGTCATTTGTATGCCCAGTGTGAAAGCAATAAAAATAAGATTATCAAAATAAGGACAGTGGGAATATTAAATAATAATCATGGACGTTTTTATATTAAAGAGGTAATTGCATTCTAATTTATATAAGTAAATAAATTGCTTCTGCACAGGTAGGCATCAGCGTTCAACATTGGTGCCATATACTATACAATATAATTATTTAGTGAAGATCTATTTATATTCACAATTTTTGCTGTACATTTTATTCTGAAAAAGTTTAGAGGCCTACCTAGGTATATATATTTAGTAGAGATCAGTGACGTAAAGGATGTTATAACATAGATGATCACAACACACAATCCATCAACGGTGCCAGACCCGAGGCAAAGTATTCAAGTGTCGCTGGCACACATGAACAAGATAGTAAGCTGCCCGAGCATGCCGTACGCTGTGCAGCTGTTTGGCAGGTTGCAGTGGTGCAATAGTCCTGTCATCTTTGCTCAAATAGTGCAGGTACATTTCATTTTTTTGACAGTGTAAAAAGCTTCTCCATTAGACAGCTACAAATAATATCTTATTTAAAATAGACAATGATAAGTCTTCCTATCTGTTAGTGTTTAATCAACGTTCTATCTTTAATAATGGACACTCCATTCAATTGGATGAACTATTGATTCAAACTATCTTTAATCTAATTAAAATTTTGCATTAATATCTCTTGCAGCCTCTGAGCGGCTCGGTGGCTATGCTGCTACATGAAACAATGGGGAGAGTTCCAACACTACAGTCACATAGCCATCTCATTGATTCCAAACAACTTTGTGACTAATTTTTTTTACTAATAATTTAAAAAAGGAGTAATAATCGCTTTCAAGTACACCTTAATTATAAAGATGCCTATTTATTTATGTAATAAATATAAATACTTATTAATTAATTAACCAGTTTTTTTTCATAGTTAATACCTAATGATAAGTGAAGAAAAAAAAAATTCTGCACTGAAAGGAAATTTTATAACTTCCTACTTTTGCAGTTATATGTGTAAAACATGGTTGTATTATTAAATAAAAGGCAAAGGGTTATCAAAAAGAATTCATATTACATCTTAAATAAATATAATTAATAACAAGAGATGTAAACATTTACAACATCCCGTCACCATCCACACAATTATTATAAAAATATGCCGGGGACTAACGTTATTCAGAACAAAGTAAGCCAGGAGTATGCAGATAGTTAACTATATTCAGAGTTAACTCTGGCAAAATAGCTTTCATTAAAATTCAATATTAACATAGAGAGTACAATGAATGAATCATCTATTGAAAAAAAGTTGACAAAGTCTTCCCCAACTCCAACAAATACTCTTGACAACATCAATTGCATGCCTAATGATGAATCTACATTTACAATTATCATATAAATATATTTCAAAGGCTCCAAATTGTACCTACAGAGACTCAGTTCTCTGTACACATACATGGTATTGCAAGTTTTATATTATTGCGGTGGAATGCATTATTAATGTAATAATATTAAGTCATAATTGCTTTACATTGTTACCCATTTTGTCTCAACAACCAATATATTATTCTTGTATAACATACTTAACATAGTGCACACTTAATGAAAAGTAGTGGCCAAGTCTTCCTGGCTGGTAAATCATATTGGAAAGGCAAGGTTCCAAAATAACAATTGAAGGAAAACTGTTATTACAAGAGGTTCACACAAATTAGAAAATAATGAGGGCCACTATATTGAATCACCATTCTAATTATTTAATACCTATTATTTAAAATTTTTAAGATTTATAAACATGTAAAAGATAAATGGAGTAGCAAATAGTGTGATGTGGCGGAGCGCACGGACTTCTAAACCAACATCAAACCTGGCCATATTTAAAGTCTGGCACAAATAAATTGCTACCTCCTTACGTAAAAAACCAAAATATTTTTTTCTGCACTGAAAGGAAATTCTGCTGTTATCCGTATAACAGCATGTATACTTCGGCCGCTGTATCTTGGCGCGTCTGAACTTCGCGCAGAAGGCTGCGCAGTAACATAATTCTCCAATACTCGATACGCGGTGTATTGTGTCTCAGTCATACGTTAACATGTTCGTGTTGCCATCTCTGTCTCACATGCGCTAAAGTTCGCAAAGCCTATGTTCAGACGCGCCAAGATACAGCGGCCGTACTGTACCCTGCAGGATCGAAACGCAGAGTCGATCGTCGGCCGAATTACCAGACGTTCGTTTGTAGGAATGACATCAGGTGAACCACTCAAATATTTTACAACCTGGACAGGTATATCTATAAAAATTTTTAGGCTCATACAGTATGCATTAAACTAAGCCAGCGTCGCTTCGAGCTCGTCTAGAGCACCCAGAAGTACAGAACGAACACCAACAGAATGACGGCTCCGGCCGTGACCTTCACCAGCATCGACTTGGTGTTGAGGTACGTCGCGTCCTTCTTGTACTTCTGCGACATCATCGATAGGTTCTGCGTTTTCGTGTCCAGTTCTGGAAGCAAGCAAGTTAACATTACATAAAAAATCGTGCGCGTATCAGTACTAATATAATAAAGCCAAATAGTTTCTTGTTTTTTTGAACTTGTTAATCTTTGGAAATGCCAGTCAGATTTGAAAAAATCCTTTTGTGTATGATTGCCACATTCATGAGGTAGGCTATAGGATATGGGACTTATGTCTCAGGTTATAATCATTGTATAAATGTACTAATCTGTGTGTTTAGTGCGAGTTCTACTTGACATAACAGGCTCGCAAAGTAAATTCGAGTTAACTAAAATTTGTATGGGACCGAAGAGCCATCTAGCGGCAGTGAAAAGAAAAGTTAAGATGGAAAATAAAGTTAACTCTGTATACATTATTAGTAAAAATGTGACTATTTTGTTAAATTAAGATAAGAAGTACATACATAATAATCGAAAGCTATTTTAACAATGTAACTATGTATTGGTTTTCCATTGAACTCCTAGGTAAAACGTTTTCCGCCGCCCACTTTCTCGGTGGATCGAACGTCGATACGGAAATATCGACATTTACCCCTTACTATTAATTTTCTGCAAATAGCAACACTCTATTTGTCAAAGTGGATTCGATTATGTTACCGGAGAGCACGGCGCCCCGCTGCAGCACATCGTCGATGTTCTGCATCATGATGCGCTGCACGTCGCCCAGCTGCGGGCCGAGCGCGGCCGCCGCCCCCGCCGCGCCCGCCCGCCGCGCGCGCGCCCCCCCCTCCGCGTACTGCTTGCGCGCGCGCTGCATCCACGTGTCGAACTCGATGAACGTGTACGGACGGGTCACTGTGTTCACCTGGAGATAGAATTGTTGTTATGTAAATGTAGCCCATCTAAATTGATTATCTGTAAGAATGCAGCTAAAGCGCCTATCACTTTCTGCTACATTCAGAGACTTATCGTCATAAATTGCTCACTGCTGTGAATACCACAAAATAACGATTACTTTTTTTAATATGGCAATGTGTAACAAATTGCTTTTAAAAGTAAGACAAATAAATGTAATATTAGTCCTTTAGTGTTGTGAATGTGGGTTTCCAGAGTGGGGGGGGGGGGGGACTTGAGGGTTGACAATGACACATTTCAGTTTCACATGCTTCAGTCGAGAAAAACATGGACTGACTTGGTTGAGAATCCAGATTTGTACAAAATTATTTTTATAATGTTTCTGAAGAAAGGAAGTTCGCTAATTAATTCACATATCTTGGAGCCCACAAATAACAAAGATTTGACCATGACAGCTTAACTATTCTCAGTCAGAGAGTAACGCTTGGGTCTACCAGGAAATATTTTCACAATAGAAATGTACAAAATGAATTTTCATAACACATGGGTCATAAGTATGTAGCAACCAATTTTATGATAAGATATTTTTTCCTTATTAATTTTATAATCAAATTTTAACTTATGGTTAACTTATCACAAGATAAAGATAACGCTAAAATAAACTTTATACTATCATCAAAATTAAAATTACATTTAGATGTGAATTTTTTTATTATAAAAAAAAAAATTTTTACATTTTGCTACAGAAATGCAAATAATATCCAAAGTAATAATTGTTATGTTTCTCCAAAATATATTAAATTAATTTCTAAAATTTAGTTCTTTTTCTTTACTTGAGTAAAATTCATATTTTGGATAAAGTAAAGAACATCTTAAATGATTCTTTATTCTTATTTTACAGCTGATTTACAGAATTATTAGGATAATTCTCTAAATCAGCTGTAAAATAAGGGTGAGGCCAAATGAGCATACTTTTTTGAGCTATTGGTTGTGAAAAATGAGACGTGCATTCAGTTTCAGACTAAAGTCCTGTTTGTGCCACAGGGTGACGCAAAATGAGTTTGGACTTTAGTATGAAATTAATTCATTTCGTGAAACACATAGCTGAAGAGAATATGCTTGTTTGGCCTCATCTTTAGGCAGCAAAAATTTCAAAAATCTAGTATAAGTGACTCACCCTCTTTCCGTACTGCTGATAAAATTCCTGTGCAATTTCTTCTAGGTAGCTGAATGCAAGTCTTTTACTATAATTCCTTTCGCAAAGTACCAAGTAACAAATTTCATTCTCTATTAAGTAACTGGAACAAGATTGCACAAAATTAGTACAAGTGGTGTAAATGAAGCTGATGCAATGTGTTACACACTTGTAATAGTTCATTGTTCAACATTAAAAAAAAGTGATTTTTAAGAAAATCAATCAACACTGCAATAAATAATCAATACTTAAGCAAAGTATATCTGAAGAAAATTTGACTAATTTGAAACAACACTATAAGCAAATCAAAATTTAAGGAATATTTATACTGAATTTCAAGTAGTTGCCTACTTCCTATTGTCACAGACAACTTTTTTCTTTCCTTTTCTATAGAAATACAGTAGACCCCTGGTAATCCGGACCTTGTCTAATCCGGCGCATCCTGTAATCCGACACGCCTAGCACTTGATTCTACGTATAAATTTTATTCATAAAAGTTCAAATTGATTATCTGATTTGTAATTTGTTGGATTAAAAGGTACTCTTATTCAAAAAATTCCAGAGTATAGAGGTTCTTAGGTGGTTATAGTAGGAAGTACTCCATAATCCGACAAATTCGATAATTCGACATCGCCCTGCAAAACTTTCGTCGGATTACTGCAGGTCTACTGTAGCTGTCAAATGCGCTGACGATCCAGCTGATGATAACAGAGATGAAACACTACCCATGCTCATCTACAGGATGCTACAGTAAAAGGTTCTACAAAAAATGTAAAGAAAAGTAAACAAAAAACAAAACAAGCGACGGGACTCACTGGAAGAGGTAAGGCGGTGTTTCGATGGAGCAGCGGTTGGGCGCCTGCCGCCCTAGCTTCCTAAACAGCATTTTTGCCTGGTTTTGGTACTCCAAAATATTACAGCCGCTCTGCGAACCACCAGCAAACCAAAGTTATAAACGAAAATCAAAGTAAAATAGAAAATAATAAATTACGATGCGAGTGACATCGATCTACATGTTCATGAACCAAAATTCAAGTGAGTAGCTAAAACGATTATACAGGAACAACAGCAAGTATTAGTGAAAAGCTAAAATTGTAATATAAAATAATTACGGTACGATACCTGCTCATCTTCTTGCATAGTTGCTGCTAGCGGCAGGCCGTCGGCCACTCTCGCAATCATAGTCATTAAAACCATTTTGCTATTTATACTGTCCTCCAACTTAAAATATTAAAGTTTGTACTCAATTTATGTCGTTACGGGGCACTTATTTTTCTTCTTCTCATCATTTTACATTAAAAACAATTCTCAAATAAAGTCGACAGCTGTGGTAACACGTCAAGGAACACTGCCAATTTGACATTGACAGAGAGTACGATATCGGACACGTCATCTTGTCTATACTGAGAAATTGTTGCGTTCAGTTTAAATAATTGAATCCATGGATATATTACTAACTGGATAGATAACTTCGTAGTGGTACCTGCGATCGATGACGTCATATAAGAAGGAGCATTTTTGTATAGTGTCCATGTTATCTATAGTCCCAGGATATATAATTAGATTGCTCATACAGCTGAAGACAAAGCGCTTCGCTGTTTGCTGAGAATTCAACGTCTAGACACCAGCAACATCTACCCACCACAGATACCTAATAGCGGTCCCTCTATGTCAGAAGTCTGCATTCACAATAAAGAGGTACTTAAGACCCTGTGAAGTCTAGACGTGAACAAAGCCAGTGGACCAGATGGTATTCCAGCGGTAGTACTAAAGACATGTGCACCCGAGTTGTCTCCTGTGTTGACACGCTTGTTTCGCCTCTTTATCGAGATTGGGATATTTCCTAGATCGTGGAAGCTTGCCAACGTGCAGCCTGTGCCTAAAAAAGGTAGTCGTGCTGACTTTACTTAAGGCTTTGGCACACTAGCCTTATTGGCAAGCTTTCTGCGTATGGCCTATCCCCTGGCCTGATCGACTGGATCAAAGACTTCCTGAGTGACCGTTCATTCCGAGTGGTTGTCGGAGGTTGTTCGTCGCAATCAATGACAACCAATGCCGGAGTTCCTCAGGGGTCTGTTCTCTCCGTAAGACTATTTCTGCTGTACATTAACGATCTGCTCATACCCGGTATCTATGGGTACGCAGACGACAGCACGGTTGTGGAGAGATGCCTAGCAAATAAAACGAGTCGTAGTCGAATGAAGCCTTGATTTTTAAAATGTTAATATTTAATATCGGCCAGACGGATCAAACAGGGATAAAGAAAAATTAAAAGATAGATTTCACACGACACTCACTTTATTCGTTCTAATGTTAACCTTTCTGTTTCTACCACTAGGTTTTCTTCTTCTTTTTGCGGCAAATCATTTACTGCAATAGCTAGTAAGATTGTGGAATTCCTTACCAATTTCGATTCGGCATGCGCAGTCATAGGATTTATTAAGAAGCAGGGAATATTATCTCTCAGTACAAGTGCCATCATTAAAAATCTTTACAAGCCCCTGTCTTCAATAACTTACTGCTACATTTTTCGTTGCTTGAAATGCTACCAAAGTTTCTCAATGTCCGAAGTTATTGTTGACGTATTGCATAAATTAACTTTTAAGGTATTATTTAAATTAATAATTTCTGCACTCCTAGTCTTCTACCCTTCTCTTTCATTTGCAACTATGTACACTATATTTATGTATCTTTGTAATCAATATTTCTAAAAAATCTTGGTCTACAATAAAAAAGATTTGTGTTTGTATAAAATGTTCCATGGGCCACAGCAAAGAAAATGGTACAGAAACATAAAAATAGCAAAATAACATCAAACTCATTTTTTTTGTAGGTATGATCTCTTCACAAAAATCTGAACATGGAGAAGCAATTACGAAGATCTAAAATGATACCGACGCGACAGTCAGTTAGTTGTTCTTCAAAGCGTCTACTACCGTGAGCATAGAAGATGACCGTGAGCTAACAACACGTTTCTTCATTGATTGATTGTACTAATGTGTCATAATTAGAAAATAATACCCATTCGCAAAAGCTACCTGTTTAACTATGTATATTATTAATTTGTTAGTTATTATAATTTTACTTACTAAATATCTTTGGGTGTTTGACTGTGTGAAGTATTTCGTCTTCATTTTAAATAGTTTGATTCTTATCAGTGTGTCAAATCGCTCAAGGTAGGGAAAGTAGAAGAAATAAGACGGTTGTATTTTATTGTGGATATTTTATTAACATTATCATCATGCATCAAATTTATGTGCTAAATCATTTACACTTATAACTAACTATACATAGAAAAATAACTTAACTAGGGGGCAGAAAATACAGTATTTGTTAAATTAAACAACTAAAATTACAAGTAAAATGTCGGACTTTAACTGCGTAAATCTAAAAGCAAGTATAACGCACAATCACTGTACCGCACTAAACTCTCAGAACCTAAAGATACATATAATTTCGCAATCAAAAACAAGCGCCATCTCGCGCCGAGTAGCCGAAACAATAAACTAATCAAATTACACAAAAAAAAGATGTTGCCAAAAACAAACAGGAAAAACGATGCACACCACTTTATCCAATTACGTATTCAAGTATTAACGGACATTACTTAAGAACAAGAATACATTGAAATAGTAGACAAAATGCTGTCTCAACGTCTATCTCCCCACCCTCCCGCTTTATTCCAAATTCACTAACCTTCTCATTGCTTGCTGCATTACTTCAATATGTCCTATCTAGCGGGTGCCGGGCTGTGCGTTCGGATCTGACACCGCGGTATATACAAATGGTGTAAACGGCGGCCACTCTGGGGTCGCAGGAACGTCCTTTGCCGATACGACGTTCCGGTATAATTTAAAATGAATTCATATGATACTAAGACTAGGTTCAATTAAAATAATTTTTAACAATAATTTTTTCGAGGTGCTGTTAAAATTTACATTGAAAATTTAAGTACATTATTAATTAGAAACTTTGATTTTTTAACAACATCAATTCGACTAAAATTATTTAAAATTTCCGAGCATCTTTTTAAATGTTTGCTCAAACATTTTGCCTACTAACCGGTAACTCGTTTCTCACACTACCCTACCGAGTAGCATCACACACTAGCCCAATTATAAATTCTGAGAGCACTCCACTTCCATCGCTGGTCCATTCATTACAACTATTAAATTACTTTATATCATATAATTATGTATATTACAATAAAATTTGTAACCTACAGAACGAAATTTCCTAAAAAGGAATAAAAAGTATGCGGTCACGAGATCTGCGCACCGGAGGTCGCGGACGCGGCACCGATATTGACTCTAGCGATAAAATTCAATTTAAACTAACTGACGTATAGTCGAATCCACCCGACCTTTTTGACATTTAAAGTGTCAAAGTTTTTGACGAAAAATAAATAGTATTGTGACAAACCGATTCTGACGTGAATCACTGATACGATAAGATTTGAAACATGTATTTAATATGGACCAAGAATTAGCTATTACTATTACTACGGCCTAAATAGTTCACAATGTGACATTATTTTCTGTCAAAAAGGTTGGGTGGATTAGTGATTCGACTATAGATCAAAACAATTTCATTTACTTTTGAATTTAATTAAATTCTAATGCAATATGCTATAAATTATTACCTACGTTTTGCGCAAACCAAGCGAACGCCATACTTCAACGAGAGACAAAATAAATAAGTTAACCTATATTTATATTTACAAAAGCAAGAAAGTGTCGAAAGAAAGAATGAACTTGAGAATTCCGCCTACCTAGGCCTACTTATATAAAAATACATACGATTAAAATCCACATTTATCAATATGTATAATGTTAAATCACATGAAACGGGCACTGGTCTGTTCGAAGAAGTTTGGACACTGAGATCGTTCACTACACATGTATAAAGTCCGTACTCCGTACCACTAACACTGGGTGGATGCTTTACATCGGCGAGCGCTCGAGCCACACTTCGTCCGTCTCCGTCCGTCTCCGTCCGTCTCCGTCCATCTCGGTCCCCACTAGCACCCATCACTTGACATTCGGTTCCCTAACACCCCTAACGCTCCCTAACCCCCACAGCTTGTGTCCGGCGGGACGGGGCGCGCGCCCGGTGCTCTGTACTACACTATTTAAGAGTCTTACCCACTAATAAATTGATATATTTTACTTTTTATTATAAAAATATTGCATAATATAACGTCAGGAATAACGGTCCCACTCGCGCCCCGTCCGCCCGGACGCCCGCCCTAAAATTCCTCCGCTACTCGTCAACGAATTAGGTATAAGTATATAATAATTATGATACATCGATATCGGTCACTGTGGTACACGTCCAGGTTATGTTCATTGCTGATCCGCTCCATGCATGCATTGCGGACATTGCAGACATTGCGGTGTCGATAAACACAACGTGTACTAGGCTACAGCTTAATCGATCTTTTTATCAACTATCTAGATAAAGTATTATGATTCATTAACATTGGACCACAAATCGTAATTAATTATTAATAATATTTATTCAGGTAACAAAAAATGGGGGCCCCGCGCATCGTCTCAGAATGTATCACATAGCGTCTGAACTCTGAGTGTCGTCACTCGTCAGTCGTCAGTCGGGAACGTCTGATATGCAGAGGTCAGTAGGATGTCCGATATCGGCGTGTATATGAAAACTATAGATTTGTCGTTTTGATATGTCAAAAAGGATCGCGCGGGTCCCGCCCAACAGGTTCACTATCTTTAAATAAACGAAATAAACTAGAACATGTTCACCTAACCGGCTCACTTACAGTAAACATCTATATAATAATAATAATAATTAACACAATTAACGCACAAAAATTCATCCCTTAACTATTAATTTATCAGTTTTCTAACAGAAAGTTGGCAGTAGGTTCAGTACTCGCGTAGAATTTAGATGAATTCCACAAATACATATAAAACCTAAATAATATCAATTTAAAATTCGGTTTCAGCGAGTTGTGGACACCGAAACGAACGACTAGGTGTCGGACACCCGCGGCGCGGCGCCACTGTCGCTCGTCCGTCCCTCTCTAGTGTTTGTGCCGGCGTGAGAGCGAGAGGGACGGCACCACGGCACGCGGCGCCGCGCCCCGTAACATAGCTAGATTCGAATGACATCAGATAAAAGGAACAAATACATAGTATATTATATCAACAATAATGAGGTCTTTAGTTTGTAACAAGGTGTAAATATGCAAATGGCCATAAAAAGCACCAAAGAATTAATATATTTATTTCATCTGAGGATAATATTATACGATATTTTTGTTACTATATAATAAACATTTTTTTACGTAAATATTTCTTTAATATAAACTCTTATTTAGACTATAATATTATTATACTTATTGCATATTGTAAAAACTGTTTTCGAATAAATTGTATATTCATATAATGTATTTTTGCGAAGTTTTGAGGTAGGAAGTTTGAAGTGGCCGGCCGGAGGCGCCGGCCGTCGCGGCGGACGCGCAATATATGCCTATAGAAATTTCATTACAAACTTTAAAAATTCGTTTCAACATTATACAAAATCCACTCCGTCCACCATATAACATCTAGCAAATTTAGTGTTCCTTTCTGAAATCCCCCTAAAAATAGGTATATATAAACATTTGAGCAATCAATTTCGTCTCTCCTATTTTTGTATAAATATTAAATTCAATAATAAAGATTACTTCGATTTGAGAATAACAATATTTATCTTAAGAACGTTATTAGAAGCGATCGGAAAAACGTAATGCATGACGACTTGAAAAATAGACGAATTTCCTATTCATAGTAGTTAGTGAAGAAACGTACGTAAGAGCGAAACGAGCGACGGCGCTATCTCAGCGGCTGCCGGTTACGTATGAGAGTCCGGTCCGGTCCGGTCCGGTGCCGTCCGGTTCCTACGCCAGCGAGCAGTCGATCTCCACGATGTCCTTGGGCACGTCCACGAACTGGTAGACGAGGCGCTGGCCGTCCACCTTGGCCAGGATGCCGCGCTGGTAGTAGTAGCGCAGCGCGCGGCCCATGGTCTCGTAGTTCATGTCGGGCTTGTTCTTGTGCAGCCCCCACAGCCGCGACACCGCCTTGGAGTCCACCAGCTTGAACACGCCCTTCTCGCGGTTGGTCCACTTGATGTACCGCGGGCAGTACTCGCGGTCCTGCAGCAGCTTCAGCAGGAACTCCCAGAGGTAGGTGGTGGAGCCCTCGCGCGACTTGCGCTTCACGCCGGGCGCGGGCGGCGCGTCGGCGCGCGGCCTCTTCTTCGGCTTCAGCTTGTTGTGGTGGTGGTGCCGCTGGTAGTCGCCGAAGTCGAACACCGAGTAGGGGAGGTCGTCGTGCGGCAGGGGCGGAGGCGCCGGCGCCGCGAAGTGGTGCCCGCCGCCCCCGCCGCCGTACCCGTAGCCGCCGTACGCGTCGCGCTCGCCCACCGTGCCCACTGGAAAACAAATTATTTCACGTCAATAACTTATATCTATATGATCTATGGAAGAATACAATACAGGGTTTGTAGCTTAAATTAGAAGTAGGAGACCCCTTTCACGTGTCGGCGCCTGCGCATCACTTTTTGTTGGTAAAATATTGTTTCTTTTGTACAATTTTTTTTGTAAACCTTTAAGCATTGCCAATTGCTATTAAATTGCATAGACAGTTAAAGATTGGCGACTTAACAGAGAACCAAGTTAATTATCTTCAGGGTCTCGTGGTGAAGATAAACTTATGAATTAGGTGTTGGTACACGTGTGACGTGTGCTCTCCGCAGGAACCTAAGCAGCCCCGGCCACAACACAACAATTGTCCGATTAGATGGCGAGCACTCCCACGGTGGCTGTGGGACCGGCCGCGGCACAATCCCTATTTGATAACTAGCACACATTATTTTGGCAACATGTTTCAGCGCCAGTTTACAAAGTCACTTATTTGACTACAAACTATTTTGATATTATGAAATTTCCCACCTAGAAATTATTAAATTAAAACACCAGTTCCTAAATAAGTTTTATTTCCATTAATTGTTTTTTAATATTTATTTGTACATACCAATTATTCGATTTTGAAATGTGACGTCACGAAATTTAGGACCCCCTTCCACCCCTTGTCACACAGTGTCACACTACATTTCCTAACGTGTAACGTAATTTATGGATGGCCCCTAACCAGTTAAACACTAATTTTATTGCTTTATTGTTTATGAAAATTCAATTATTGCAATGAACATTGATGTGTGGCGCTGTTATTGTTCACATTGTTATCGTAGGATACTGCATACTCGTATGCTTTTTTATAATAACTTCGCTCGTCTTCGCGTGCAATGCGCTGACACAGTTGATAAGCAATTAAGTTTAAACTGTATTTAATTTATTTAGGCCATCTGTATATTCTGAAGTAAAAATTAGATTCAATTGAAGAAAAACCATTTAGTTAGATCAACTGAGCTATTACAGGCAAATGGGTATGAATGTTTCTATGGTAGATTGGCAGATCAAACGAAGAAGCACATAAATCAAAACTGCAATAGCTTAACTCGGTAAAGGTCATCAACTTGCAAAGGAAAAGGAAAACAGAAACTAAATCTTGTTTAATAGCGTGTTTCGATGTACCAGAGGGATATTGCCCTCTCGAGAACACCGTAAAACGTTTCGTGATTATTTTCACGATCAGCAGTAATACGTTGGTCGCGATTGATATTCACAACGTGGTGCGCGAGTAAAAACAATATTTATTGGGAATCGTGTCCGAGATACGGGTAATACAATACATTAATATTAGCGCGAGTTTGCGTCACTTATTAGTTTTGGAATGCCTGCGCGGCAGTGTTGCCAGCGTAAGGAACTGAAAAGCGCCACTGCATTGGTGGAATAACACTTTGAATCAATTAACATACTCATATTGTTCAACTAATTGAACTTTATTACTTACTTTCTATTAAATAGTTGTTTATATTCTACGATGTTCTACTTATTTATAGTTTTATAGGGCAAACCGAAACTTTTTCAGTAGGCCGTCGTATTTGTTCCGGAAACGGGTCGTTTTACTCGGTAATAGTTGAAATAGTGTTTTGATAAGAACGTTGAAATAGATAAAGGCGCGCTAGATTGCGTCAACGGCCGCGGCGGAGTCTTCGCCTTGACCCCAATGCGGCCGGCGGCCAGTCTCCGGCCGACCAGAGCTCCCTCCACGCTACGCCACATGTCACCACGATTCTCTTAAAATCCAATTATGCGATATGTTGCACTGGATATTATCTTTCTATTTATAACAGGTAACTAGCCGCAGTAGCCGGAGTCGCACTCGGCGCAAGCGACGTTGTAATTATACTTAATTCTTCCTTCCATAAATTAGAATAACGTAGGTATATGGTATCCATAATATTTAAACCGTTTGAATATTATTTACGATGCAGACACTTGATGCTATGATTTGAAAGAGGAGGACTGCAAGTATTTTGTAACAAATTCAGTTTGAGGATTCATGTCAGTCTGAAGTAAGGCAAGGTAGGTATGTTTTAATTAAATTTCGCATCGAAATTTATTACGTATTCGAGAAGATCCAAATGTATTTGTTTTGCGTTAGGTTCCTCCGAGCTTCATCGGATCGCCAGCTGCGATTCCATACGGCGCGCGGCGTCGAGGCGGATAAATATTTCGTGGAAATGTCATAAAAAACAAATCGCGTCCGCAAACGATGACCCAAAAACATCTGAGCAAATAAGAATAGACTACTAGAGGCGAAACTGTAGGACTGGCTCCACTGGGTTAGGTCGAAAAATCGCTGTTAAACCGGACCACCCCGGATGTGGGTGAAGTAGCTGGCAACACCGAGGAGTGTTGACAAGGAAGTGCTAGTGATAGGCAGGTTTAAGGCACTCTATTTTTACTAAGTATTTGTGCGATAACGTATCAGCGAGCGCGACGCGGACGTACGAAACACAGAATTATGCCGTCGTATAAATAATGAGGCCGCTTGCTTTTATTTCAAAGGTACGATTTAGAAGGACTGGTAGAAAACGTTGCTATAGCATTTTAAAATTTTATAGTATTGATGTAGAGTCTATGTAGAGTTTGGTTTGAAACTAGTCTAATTCTAAGATTACCTATTATTGATTGGAGACACTTATTTCTTTATTTGAACTATTCGTTTTATTTCGACTTTAAGTGTATTTAATGTAAGATTCGCAATCGGTGAATTCGGTGATCAATGACCGAACTGGTATAGCAATCCGCGTGTGTATTATACAACACATGCTATTATTTTAGTCGATGCGCGGTAACGACGGCTCCGTGGACGTCGGCCGTTTTCTTTCTAATATTATCTAACTCGCGTATTTTCGCGCGGCTTATCGCGATGTCGTTCACCCCGACACGTGTGAGGGACATACTCGTGTGTCCGCCGAGTTCGCTTGTCTTTAGTTGCGCAAGGAACGAAACAATAACTTAACCTTCCCATGTACGGTGATGGTCCGAGCGCCGGCCGCGGCCGCGTTCAGAAATTACTTATTAAAATCTGATCATCGAGAACAATAACTACGGTTACTAAATTGAAATAAAATGCATCCGTCATATATTTTAAATCTTTTGATTTCGAAATATTTTAATAATTCGTCTTTAATATTTTCTAAGCATGACTTACAAAAACAACATAAATAAGAATGACTTTATTCCGATAAGCTTACGTAACTGACTGTTTTTATATAATATAATTTGGCAGTTTTTCTTCTTAAGAAAATTATGTTATGGAATTTCAGCGACGAGATCCCGCGCGCTACTTTACGTCATACCTGAAAATGTATTTAGTTATATGATGATACAAAACGCGGATGCTTCGAACTACCGAAGGTGAATTTATATTTATATGAACTGGTTAAAATTCATATCATTTTACGGGGCGTTAAAGTTTATTTATTTATTTATTTGCTACGAGTAACCGCCCTCACTTTGCTTCGGTTTTCTTATTTTTTTACAACTTATTGGAGTTTTATTAAGGATTCCTAATTTTTTTTAATATAATATAGCCTATGTTACTCGGGGATAGTGTAGCTTCCCAACAGTGAAAGAATTTTTGAAATCGGTTCAGTAGTTTCGGAGCCTATTCAATGCAAACAAAAAATCAAATCTTTCCTCTTTATATATTAGTATAGATAACATGTGTTTCATAGGTGTTAGAATAACATTATGCAATTGGTATCGACATGACCCTAGCAGGGCACAGCAAATTTGTGATGTGAGTTACGGGTTATATTCAAGTTATACCTTAAATCCTTTAAAATAAAGATTTTCATATCGGCGTAAGCTTGTACAAGTAGCCAGTGTCAAGATTGCAAGTTAGCTTCAATAAACACATATTATCATACCTCATGATTTGTTAGGTATAGAATTTTCAGTACAAGGAGATACCTAAAATACCGAAGGTGTTTCGCAATACGCAACTAGTTAGGGTCGTACGAAACATAATCGCCTGAATCTATTTCTGTGTACCTGGTCTGACACTTATCCGGACCGGATTCTATCCGCGTATAAAGAACCGGATGGATCCGGACTTAGGGACCGATATGTTTCCCAATAGATAGTGTCCATTTCAGCTACGTAATGCAAACATTCTCCGCGTAACAGAAGCTTATTTCATCAGAAGTTTTGCTAGCAGGTTTAGGTGTTTGTTATCAAAGAAATTACAGATATTAAACAGGTCTTTAAGTTCCCAAATTCTAATAGTTCCTGAATAAAAATTTGATCTCATAATCATTTTAAATACGCCAACCATGTTCTCTACAATCCTATAAACGCATTAATTCCCGTGTGCATCGCAGCGAAACAAATATAGAATCGTATGGTGCCTTGCGCAATTGCCGCAGCAAAACAAAACCTTTATTTACGTGACATTGGCCCAGTGAGACCAGTGAGACCAGTGAGCCGCACCATGAAAAACCCGTACAGAGATATTTATGGAAAAACTTGGACGTGTAACCGAATAGATAAATGCAGCCGATAACGGTCGCGGGAGCGGCAGCGGATCGTCGCATCGCGGCATCGCTCCCCGATGGCCCGATATTTACAATTTAATGAACCGATCCATGAGCGGCACATCCAATCCCTTCGAGCCTGGGAACACTGGCGGAACATAACAAAAAGAGCACATTTTATGCCCTGGCGGTTCTATTTTTAGCGGCGCTGGACGCATCCTACTGGTATTACTGCTGCAGTATCAAGGTTACGGCGTCGTGCGCGCTCGTCCGTGCCTCTAGAATGTCATCTTCGCTCGGCTACTTAGCGGAGTGTTTGATGCGAAAAGAAAATTACTCGACATCGTGTCGACCGAACGTCGTCCTTATTCAGCGTCGGTAGCGGTCAAATTGGAGTGTTGCCGAGCGGGATGGATTCTTTTATTCCCGGATGCAAGTATGCGAAGTGCGTAAGGGGGAGGAGCGGCGTGGGGGAGGCGGGAGAAGGAACCGGTCGGCGCATCCCGCGCGATAAATGGGTTACCCCACAAACCTCTTGCGATACAAACGCAGTTGTTTGCGCGCTAATACCGAGACAAAAGCTGTTACTTGATGCGTGTCAATAGAACGGGGATTATGTTTTATTGCCCTCTTTTGTACCACCTAGCCACCTACTGAACACGAGAGTTAAGTACGATGGTGTTGAGCAATTTTTTATAGTTGGGAGGGAATTATCATGGTTTTATCACTTTATTATAGGTACTATAAAAGGCATTTTCCAAAGAATTTAGTCAATTCGGGTGGTATTCGGTGGCCTCCGGAGGTAGATATTTCTTTTTATGAACACATGTTTACAGCAGATTTATAATCACCAAATTATCGCTTGTCGTTACTTACTACGCGACTGTTATCAAAAGAAAATACACTACTTTAGCGCGATATACTTATTTATAATAATAATAAAACAAAGCAAAAGCAAAGCAACAGTCCATAACTATGGAGAATTCTCTGGTGCGGCAGGTTTCCTCACGATGTTCACAGAAGCAAGTGATAATTAACTTAGAGGTGCGTCCCAGGATTTGAACTCGGGCCCCTGCGTTCGGGAGACCAACGTTCTAACCGCTAGGCTATCACTGCATTTTCTAATAATAATGCACTAATATAATAAATATACGGATATTTCTACTAAATACACATGCGAAAGAAAAAAGCCAAAGTGTATCATAAAATGAAGTGACGTAAGAATATTTTTCTATCTTTTTTCGAATATTTTTGTATAATTTTTCCTTCTATCAAGTAGAAGATAAAACCCATAGGAGTGAGAATATTCAGTGTAGCGCTACTTAGGTACAGGAGGCAAAGCCCAATAGTTAATTCGTTTGCCGGCTATTTCTACTAAATACACGTTTACAAATAAGTAAAGGCTTTGTGGTTAGTTAACTATAAAGGGTTTGAAAGGCTAACGTTTGTACTGATGAACTTAAATTCACCAGTTGAGTACCATAAGTGTGTGTGTGTGCGTGCGTGCGTGCGTGCGTGCGTGTGTGTGTGTGTGTGTGTGTGTGTGTGTGTGTGTGTGTGTGTGCGCGTGTGTGTGTGTGTGTGTGTGTGTGTGCGTGCGCGTGCGCGTGTGTGTGTGTGTGCGCGTTATCTCTTCCGCCCAGCATGTTGTCGTCTGATAGCGCCGTCGCCGGTTGCTTGGAGGAAATGCGAGCCAATCTTATCTACCTAATTCTGCTATCGTGATAACATTTTTGCAATCTACCTCGTCATTTATATCTTTTGCCGAGATATACGTCATGACAATATCAGGAGGATGTTTTCGTTATGCTGTTGTGTTTACAGAGCCATATTAAAATTATATATTGGGCCACACAATAACTTCCTTCAGTATGGCCACTATCCTTCAACTAGTTGCAATACAACTCATTCTGTGTCCGACCGAGCGACCGAGCGACCGAGCGACCGAGCGACCGAGCGACCGAGCGACCGAGCGACCGAGCGACCGAGCGACCGAGCGTTGCTTCTTATTACCCTCCAATAAGCTGTGAGCGGCTCGATTCCAAATTCCAATAACGATTAAATTCCTATGTGACGGCGCATCCTACTGGGAGCTGTTTATGTTAGGGATCGTTATAAATTATCATTCTGCGTACGAAATGCATTTACCCTGTATATCTTGTTATTCCATCTAACACGTTTCTTAACTTTATTTAATCCTGTTTTAAAATGCAATAGTTTCATCTCACTGTTATGATATCAAGTTACAGTAACATCCATTACTCTTATTACATTTAGAATCTAATCAGTAATCAACCGAAAAATACTGCTTATTGTGATTAGATCAAGGAAGCTATTACGCCACGCCCGCGTCCGCTCGTGGTCAAAGATGAAAGGTTCGCGTTTATTAAAGCGATATCATGTTTGGATATGTATAGGAAAATAAAAATGTTGTGTATTAATATAATACTTAAAGTCGATATTCTATTAATAAAAATTTGAATGAAGTAGGTAACTTCCTTTGTTGTAAAAGTACCGCAAAAAGTTTAATAGCTTAGCCGTTCACTTAGTTCAGTCGGCATCCATTGCACCTACCTCCTAGTTCGATCGTCATGCATAAACAATGCAATTTTTATTCCAACTCATATCCTTCCATAGAGGTGCACAATGGCGACATCTACGTTTTCCTGTGCGACCGGAAAGCGGCGCAGGCGCAGGCGCAGGGTGTGCGTGTTCTAAGAGCGCGCCGTGCGTGTGTGAGTGCGCGACGGCCGCGCGGCCACACGACAGCGTCGGATGAGGCAGGCAATGACCAGGAAATGACGCCGCCGGTTGACCTTCACACATACACGCACACACCGCGGCACCGCCCGCGCGGGCGCGCATCCCTCGACTCCCGCCCGCTCCCGCCCGCTCCCGTGCCGCGAGATTTGCGCTTCATGTATGTACCTACTTTCCTCAACGATTAGTATTCGCTTTTTATCTTTTACGAGTAACCGCCCTTGCTTTGCTTCGGTTTTCTTATTTTTTTACACCTTATTGGACTTTTATTAAGGATCCCCAATTTTTTTGAAAATATAATATAGGCTATGTTACTCGGGGATAGTGTAGCTTTCTAACAGTGAAAGAATATTTGAAATCGGTTCAGTAGTTTCGGAGCCTATTCAATGCAAACAAAAAATCAAATCTTTCCTCTTGATATACTAGTATAGATTTAATTATTCACGTAAATTATACGTAATTCATAAATTATAAGAATATAAAATAGAAGTGTGTCGAATGTAATCTATTCTTTGATAGGTACGTTATTCTGGACAGAAAGTTGAGGTGCCTTGATAAGTTTTTATAACTGCATGTGTCGCTCTGTGTTATCAAGGTGACATTGTGCTCGCTAATTTGTACGAGTTCGCCTCCGCGTTCGTGCTATCGCATATTAACAATATTATGTAATATATACTGGGTATGTTTGTGTTATATGATGCGATTTATATTTATTTCAGCACTGCGTCCGCGCAACATTCAGAATTTCTAGATAGAGTGTAGCTAATCCTTATTTACCACTACTTCTTTTTCTTCAGTCGTGCCGTTCGTACATTTCTGCTAAGTCAATTTGTTGTCTCCATTTTTGACGATCAGCGTCTTGATGGGGTAACCATCTTATGAAGCTTTTCCTTCGAAGCCTTTTGAGTTGAAAACCTGTCACCAAGAGTTTCTCCGTGATATCATGTGGTTTGTTTCTGCTTTAGCTCCTTGAGATGCCTCTGGCATTGATACGAAAATCTGCCGTCGGCCATTGGGCATTCTTGATGGATGGAGCCAGCTGCAGTTCTCATATGAAGATTGGGATTTAAAGGCGTTACTTGAATTGAAGGATGGTCTTTACTCTACGATACGAAGCTGTTATATTATTATTAGATTCTCATACTACACAGCACCATATTACTAACCATCCACCCTTTACCTTATCTCTATTATTATATTGCAATTCGTCGTCGTATCTCTGGCTCACAAAAGCTTGTTATTGCTGACGGATCTAAGGATACTGGAATTCTTTCACAGAATTATTTCCAAAAACTTACCTTCTATGTCTGATTCGGTTTTTAATGTGTACAAATTGGTTTGTAATAAAAACTAGCAATTTTAGCATTAGACAGAAACTATCAAGAAAGTGTGTATCAAGAAATCACGACGATATAATATAATCTGCTTCACGCTCGATACTTAATTAGTGCTGATATGCGACTTATGTATGTGATAATTGTAAAAAGAACAATCAGTATTGTACTATTTCGCGGTTTAAAATTGTACGCGAATAAAATGCTACTATACTACCAGCCATGGTACTAATTAGTTGTAGGGACGTAATTAACAATAGATGGTGTGTCCGAAGTTCAAAACAAACATCTTGCTGACTTGCATGCTGGTTTGGAATGATTTCTCTAGTCAACCAACATGTGACAGAACTTGTGAGAGAAGAGTGAGTCCATGCTCAGGTAAGAGTTGTTCGTTGATCATGGAACTAGGTTACGACTTACTAAGGTGTAAGTATAGCGATGAATATATCATTTAATTAAAATTTGGGGAGAGACGAGCACTTCAACGAGTATCAATATTCCTCCAATGTTCTGAAATAAATGCTCCTATTGCATTTAGCTGAAGTCACTCGCTTCAACTTGTGCAAATTGTGCAATATCCGTAGTGTGTGCTTGGAGTAGCACTGTGGCAGTACGCATTGCAGACATTACGGGCAAGTCGGGGAACTGCCACTGCGTTAAGTAAGGTCAGCGTTGCAGCTTACGTAACACCTAACAGAGGGCGGCACTTGTATTGGGGTCACGTGACTGACACGATTGACGGATTCTACGCCGCGGGCTCGTTGTTATCATTGATTTTCCAGGTAGTGTGGGCTGTGACATTTACAAATTGTAGTCCATCTCAGTCATTTGAGCTAGTAATTACCCACAGTGAACTATTCTAGTACCTATTACCTACAGGTTAGCTGAAGAGGTCCACAGTTGCCCAAGTGAAGTCGTTACATAATATCAATAAGGATCAAACATTTTGCTGCTTTCATGACTTTCATGACATCATTATTCTTGACGGATGTTCTCATTTTGGTGCTGCTCTTATTTCTAACTCTTTAGGTAGGTACTTGTAATTTGTGCAGCAGCGTAAGTTACCACCGCTGATTAAGCAACCGTAACAACGTCCTGTCGCAGTGGATTACGCCCGGGCACAGCCCGACGCCAACTATCATCCCTTTCCTGGGGAAAGGGCACCTAGTTAGCGGTTCCGTGCAGAGTACCAGCCGCCGTCGTGCAGGCGCCTCACTGGGTCTCCCACCAGCGGGAATCGCCCGGGGGGGATAGCCGCCGACGGCAAGAAGAAGGACCATCAGCTGCAGCGGACCGCTAACATGGACCAACCCCCAGGGGAAGGAACACCGCCGGGAAGACGGGTCGTGGCGCGGGAGCTATTCGCGCCCCGTTATCGCCCCGTCGACCCGGAGCTCCAAGAGCAGCTGCGGGGGATAGGCGCAGGCCGACGTGGGCGAGTACGCACACGCGGCGGAAAGTCCAACCTGGAGCGCCACCCCCGATCACCATCACCATCACCATCGGAAATTACCGAATCACATGAGGAGAGTCAAGAAAGAGGGTACCACCATCTACCCTCATTTCCCTCTACATCGACGTCGGGTGAGAGAGAGGACAGGGTGTCCCTCTCTGACATATTTGCAGACACCCGCAACACCCGCAATACCCAATCTACCCCCATGGTGGATTCAGGAAAGTGGGAAACACCCAAAAAAGTGATTAGGCACACTGAGGTGCCTAGGTCACCATCACCAATGGCACCTAGAAGTACCACAAAGCGCCGACCGCTGTCACCACTGGAAGAAGAGGAGCAGCCAGCCAAGATAGTCGCGATTTCCGGCTCCGGCTCCAGCTCCAGCGAATACGAAGATTCGAGAGAAGAACCACAACAAGAAGAAGGCCATGAAGAACCCGTCGAGGTAAGTGTTTCTGCGGCTACTGCACCGTCTAAGGTAGGAGTAGAAGTAGGGCCTCGCGACGCGGATTTTACAAACTCACCGCCTCTAATACCGCCAACCCCGCTGAGAGTAGGGATAGGGAAAGAGAGCAAACGAAATACAAATTCAATTACCGAAAATAGGGCCGAGTTGCCCCCCGCGAGAACGACAGCCGTCACCTTCGCCGCCGCGCTTGCAGCACCGGGACCATCCCGTGCTACTCCGTCACTTCCGGGCGCTACGGCCGCTGTTACCAGCGCGCCGGCAAATAGCGCCCAACCACCGCGGTCTCAAGCAGCGGCAGGAACAACTAAATATCCCCCCATCGTGGCTGAGCGTCTGCCGAACTGGACGTGCCACTTTCAGGCCTTGCGCGAGGTGTTAGGCCAAGCGCCGAATGCGCGTCCCTTCGGCAGAGGGGTGCGGTTCATGCCTGAGTCGGAGAGGGAGTTCCGGGCAGTCCAGGCCTATATGGTCAAGCTGTCGGAGACAGACCCGGATGTATCGTGGTGGTGTTACACACCACAGGAGGAACGCCCCACCAAGGTGGCGATCTCAGGCCTCCCACACGATACTGATCCGGGAATGATCACCGACGCGTTGCAGGGCCTGGGCTTCCCGGCCAGATTTGCCAAATATATCCCTGGGAAGAGGGGACGTCCGGGCTGCGTGTACCACGTCCAGCTGGACCGCCTGGACCAGGAGCAGCTCGCTCGCTTATATGCGATAGACGAGCTGCTCTTCATGCGGGGAGTAGTGGTTCAGGCGTGGACGACAGGCAGAGTGTTGGCACAGTGCCACCGCTGCCAGAAGTTCGGCCACGCCTCGACCAATTGCTACAAGCCGCCCAGGTGCGTCCGGTGTGCGGAGGGGCACGCAACTACGGACTGCCCTCATCCCAGGGGTACGGCCATAAAGTGTGCAAACTGCTCAGGACCCCACACAGCCAATGACCAGCGGTGCGGGGTGCTGAGGAGGATTGCGCGACTCAGGGGGGTCAAATTGAAGCCCCCGATTCCCCCACTACCAAGAACCGCACCCCCACAACAACGCAGCACTCAAGCCGCGGTGGGAAAAATACCCACTCCTAGGGCTACGGTCGAGGAGTACGCCGACACCGAGGGGGCGTCACTCATGGCGCCGGCTAATCTTCCCAGAGCCGCCCAGGGGAAACCCACTGGCGGCAAAGGGAAGAAAAAGCCAAAGAAAAAGAGGGCCGCTCGACAGGAGATCCCTGCCGAAGCGGTACCGACGGTAACTGCGGCGCAGCCATTAACAGCTGCAGTGGCGCCCTCCTCGTTGGCGGCGCCTCCCAAACCACAGAGGCCCAAAAAACCCAGCAAGGCTAGGAAGCCTGCTGATCCCACCGATCCACCTACCCCATCCCGAACTGCCGCTGAGGTGGTCGTAGGTAAGGCCATATCAGGGAGACGAGAAAAGGGGACACCGGCGGGCACAACATCCGCCCCAGCCCCCGTACCGAGGTCTTCTATAACATCCACCCCGGCTCCTCGACCCCTACAGGCTATAGGGATCGATGCGCCCGCGGACGTGGTAGTGGCCGCAATAGCGACCATTGCCGAGTCCCTCGCGGCGTACCCGGACCTGATAGGGGTTATTAGGAAAGCCGTGGCCGACCTGTTCGGGTTCCAGTATGACAGTACAACTTAGAGTACTGTACTGGAACCCGGGAGGTGTGGCCAAGAAGACCCGGGAGCTGCACACACTCGCCAGGGGGCAAGACATACATGTCATACTCCTTGGCGAGACCAAACTGCGGCCGGGTCAAAGGTTCCGTCTCCCTAATTACCACATGTACCGTCGTGACGAACTATCACCGTGCGGGTTACCCTTTAGAGGTACGGCAGTGTTGGTTCGCCACGACGTCGTACACGTAGCGTTACCACTGCCGGCCTTCACCTACACCCGGTCCATAGGGGTCGAGGTGAATATGGCCGGCGTGGACGTTAAACTGTACGCCGCCTACCGACCACCGGGTCATCTTTTTACCACCCAGGACATCCACACCATCTTTAACGATGGTCCGACTCTCCTCGCTGGCGATCTCAACGCCAAGCACACTGCTTGGGGGTCCAGGATCGTCAACGCGGTGGGTCGAAAACTGTATGCGGACGCTGAGGGTGCAGGCTACGAGGTGTTGGGCCCAGATGCGCCCACCCACGTCCCCACGTCCGACAGCAGTTGTGCGGATGTCCTGGATATTGTGCTCCACAAGGATCTGCCGTGTCCGGTCCATGTGGAGGTGCTGTACGATCTGGACTCACAGCACCTTCCCATTCTGGTCGTGTTCGGCCTGGGGGCAGAGTGTGTGACAATACCGCGAATTAGGCGCAGGACGGATTGGGAGGGATTCCAGCGCCGCTTAAGCGAGGTAAAGTTCACCAGCCCATTAGGCACGCCCGAGGGGGTGGAGGCTGCCGCCCAGGTGTTTACCACCACGGTGCAAGATGCGCTGGCGGCATCCACCACCCAGAGCCGGGTAGAAACTAGGAAGCTGGAAGTCCTCCCAATTCGCCTGCAAAAAATGATTACCAAAAAACGCGAATTGCGAAAAACTTGGGCTCACACACGCTGTCCCCGGGTCAAGCGCGACCTAAACGCCATGGTCGAGAGGCTGACTGTAGAGATGAGGGAGTACCGAGGGACCACCTGGGAGACCCGCGTCGACCAGGCTGGTGAGTCGGCGACTTCACTCCACCATCTCGCCAGGCAGCTATCTCGTACCGGTGTACCCGTTTGTCCACTTCATAACCGGAGTGACGAACGGGTATACTCGGCGCAGGACAGAGCGGAGATCCTTGCTGAGTACATGGAGGGGCAATTTACGCCTCACCCCGCCGCGCCTGCCGTCCGCGAGCATCACGAGCTTGTCGAGAAGCGCGTACAGGATTTCATCCAAGGCCCGATGCCGTCACTCGAGGGTGTGTCTTTTATAGCCCCCTCTGAGACACGGTCGGCGGCTTTGCGACTACCAAAGCGCAAAGCCCCAGGCCTGGATGAAATTACCAACATGGCACTGGCCATGCTGCCCAGGAAAGCCGTGGTCGCTCTGACCCGGCTTTATAACGGCATCCTCCGCACGGGCCACTTCCCGGTTTTATGGAAGTTAGGGAAGGTCATTGTTCTCCCGAAGCCGGGTAAGGATCGTAGGTACCCGGCTAGCTACCGTCCCATTACCCTACTGCCTACTCTGGCGAAGCTCTTCGAGCGGCTGGTGCTGAGACGCATAATGCCATCACTTAATATAAGGGATGAGCAGTATGGGTTTCGATCCGGCCGCTCGACTACGCTTCAGCTGACGCGGGTGATCCACCATATTTGTAGCGAGCTCAACTACGGGCGACACACGGTCGGGGTCTTTCTCGACATCGAAAAGGCATTCGATCGCGTGTGGCATGTTGGGCTCGTATACAAGTTGTTGGACACGCCCGTGCCGGCTATGCTAGTTAGGCTAGTAGCGGACTTTCTACAGGGACGGTCATTTGTCATCTCGGTTGAGAACATGACCTCAGACCCTCGCCCCATACGTGCGGGGGTGCCCCAGGGTAGCTGCCTCTCGCCAGCACTGTACGCGCTCTACACTAACGACATTCCCACTCTTGAGGGTCACCTGCAGGAGTGGGAACGAGACGCAGTTCTCGCGTTGTTTGCGGACGACAGCGCGTACTTCCTATCGTCAAGGAAAGCAGAGCTGGCTGCTAACAGGATGCAGCGCTTGCTTGACCTACTGCCAGACTGGTTGGACAAGTGGAGGATCGCCGTCAATGTCGGTAAGACGGTCCCCATTCTGTTCACCAAGTCGCGAAAACAGCTGCCGCCGCTACGCCTCCGTGGCCGGGAGGTGGTGTGGCAGCCAACCGTGAAGTACCTGGGATGTACCATCGATAGCGCGCTGCGGATGAGCCAGCACTGCGACCAAATGGTCCAGCAGGCTCGAGCCGCACGCGCTATACTCCGACCGATGTTTACATCCCGGCTTCCACTCCGTACTAAACGGACGGTGTACTACACCTACGTCCGGTCACGATTAGCCTATGCGGCGCCAGCGTGGTACGCATTGGCCAGTAGGTGGCAGCGCAAGCGTCTTCAGCAGCAGCAGAACCTGGCTCTACGAGCAATCGTGGGAGCCGGTCGCTTCGTGAGGAACGACGTGATTGCGCGCGACCTTAAAGTGCCGTCGGTCGCGGAGTACGTGTCCAGATTGGCAAAGGCGATGTTCGCCCGCGCCGATAATGGACCGTACGAGTCGCTGAGGGGGATCGCGCCCCTCCACGCTCGTCCTCCGGAGGGCTACCCGCTTCCGCGGGAGCTCTTAGAGTCAGACGCGGCCCCCGACCATCTGGGGGACGTCTGACTGCGACCCAGCCTGCTTACTTGACAATGATAGGATCCCCCGCTCAACAGCGGGGCCCGCCCCTCCACCAGGAGACCCTAGCTCTCCTGAGACCGCCCGGGTAAAAAGGTGACCCTTGAGACCCGCATATCCCTCGCCATAGTCCCCGCAGTGAGCGCGGAGGCGAAGGAAGACCCTCTGTCTGTCTGTCTGTAATTTGTAAACAAATGCCGACGATTAAATGACGTAGCGACGGAAAAGTTCGCAGAGGACAAAAAAATTATATAATACAATGATATAAACCTATAGTTTATTCATATTTTCTGGTTTAATTACACTGGGTGATTTGCATTCTATTCGAATGTCAACTACATCAACTTGTTGTCAACTGTCGAGTCGCATTGGCGCGAAATCCGCGGGCCGCGGCGTCTACCGGTCGCCGCTCGCTGTGGACCACTTTCCTTGCATAATCTGTGTAATTGTTCTCGATGACGTCACTCCCGTTGTCGCATTGTAACCTTTAAGATTACAGCACATCGCAGTCACCGTTACAGCAGGTTACAGACCCAATATTCTACAGACATTATTCTATAGACATTCTACGTGGGAAGTTGTGGAATGAAAAGGGCCTCGAAACAGATGATAAAGAAATGTTGATTTTTTATATCATTACACGGATAGTTAAGGTAATAGATTTTGTCATAGACATCACTTAGGGAGCGTCCATAAATTACGTGAGGTGTTTTTTTTTTAATTTTCTGTCCCTCCCTCCCCCCCTCGTGAGATATCGTGAGATTTTATTCAACCCCCTCCCCCATCCCCCAATCTCACGTGAGATTTTTTATATTGCTGAGAGTTTAAATTTAAGTGTAATAAAAATTTAACAATAGAATACTTAAATCGTAACTACTGTGATTAAAAAAAGAATATCTACTCTTATATAAAGATTAAATCTTAAGCATATGTATTTACAATCTGGATTAAATGGACCAAAATGGTATATTTTTTTTTTGTTTCAATCAGAAAAAAAACTGCGTCATATTTGCCGAGATCCCCCCTCTCTCCAACGTAAGATTAGATGAGATTTGACTCGACCCCCTTCCCCCCTTAAACATCTCACGTAATTTATGGACGCCCCCTTACTGAGAACGTTATGAATTGAAATTATTTTGATTAGTTGGTTATTAGTTACTGTTGAGTGCGGTTGAATGTCGAGTGTAGGCGTATATTAATTCAATTTATCGTAATGTTACAGAAGTCGATAGAGTCATATTTTCCATGAGAGATGTTGGACGCGGCGGCGATGTTATCAGCCGTATTAAGGCTGTGTTGTGCGACTTGTGCGCAAGCGCAACAAATGTTTCGCAATGTCCCGCGACGGTACGTTATATGTGTTCTGTGCCTCTTTACACATATGTATATTATGTATGTACCTAAGTATGTCTCGAGTTTTTATTTAACCAACTGCAAACGAGCTTGTATCATCGTAAATATTTCTCATGACTCGACAATAGAATTTTATGGCGCAGGAAAATTATAATAAATTGTCAGAGTATTGGATTATGAGGGGAAGACCCAAGTATTAAGAGTGAAGCTGATGTAAAATATGATTTCATTCAGCACAATATATTTATTTAACATAAGTATATTATCTAATAGTATGCCATTTCGTTTGTTTTCGTTATTTAATATACTTTTTCAAATTCATCTCCGACATTAATTTTCGCATTGTTAAACTTTGTAATTGCCATTTAAAAAGTCGCATTCAATATCAGGGGCTCAAAGGTCCAGTACTATCTCGAATGTTATTATTACTATTTAATACACTCTTTGTTTATACTTCTAAAACAATTACCTCATTATCGAATTTATTAAACCTTAGTCGAAATCGACGCTCGCTTACTCTATTAAAAAATAACGTTGGGTAATCTGTCCAAGACATAGACATACAATTAAATCGCCATTACATACATTTTTATATTTTATCCAATTCATGGAATGTTAAAAAGGCGTCACAGCATTCGCCGAGTGTCATTATTAAATAGGAAGTTGCCAGTTATCTAATTTCACATTTTGCCCCTACGCTGTATTTATACTGCATTCTGTAATTAATTTGACTTTTTAAACGACTCTTTTTACGTTCGCTTGAGTATATTTTGTGATTAACCTGTTTAATAATTTGGATTTTAGAACCAAGGACGCCTTTTATAATTCAGATTGGGCTGAACAACCAGTTTTTTCTTCTCTTTTTTTTTGGCCGGCAACTCATCAGTGATGCCTTTGGTGCACATAGTCAACGATAGCCACTTAGCATCAGGTGGATCGTCAGCTCGGATGTCGGCTATTTCCATAAAAAAACATTGAATTATGAAATGATTCTCATTGTTTGCCTTTAAGTATCATGTTTCCTCACAGTGCTATAGATAAATTATTATAATGTCATCTTTGAGTGAAATCACGAAACCAAATTAACTCTCCCACAAAATATCCTTATCTTTCCACGATCGCCTTGTTTAGCAATCACCAAACTTTTGTAAAACATTGACGTCATTAAAATAACAATATCATTAAACTATTGAAGCAATATCTTAAAGTGAAGATAACCGCGGCGGCGGTGTTATGCAACAAACATGCCTAAAGACTGTCAAGTACATTGATAGTGCGGCACCAACGAACGCAGAAGCAACAACACAGATAACTTTCATTCGGGAACATAGGTGTCCACAGTGCGCGATAACCCGCTGCGATACGGACACGGGGCTATCGGTGCCTAAAACGTTCGACAAATGCAAATAGCGGCCGGATGCATTTATCGGCGGTCGGCGGTCGGTCTGTACTCTGTGCGCACTGTTGCCACTGTTTGCTTAGGTCGATCGCGTTGGGAAAGGTCAGGTTCACTGCGGCTCCTGGGGTAGGCACAGAGGAGACATTATAATGTAGCGTGGCAGTCGTGGCACATCGCTGCGTCAGCTCATTGATTCAGTACTACACGGAGCTAGTTTGGAGATGTATGGTGTATACTCGCGGTTATAGGTGACCTAAGTTCAGTATTGAGCCGGTAATAAATGAAATGGAATTGGTAGTAATTGGCAAGAATTGGAATTTGTTGTCTTCATACCTTAAAATCAAGTTTTACAACCGTCATATTATTTTAAATGTGGATTTTTACATTATAATATCATTTTGGTTAAAGAGATAAAATGAAAAAGATGACAGAGCAGTGTTCAGGGAAATAATTCGATAAAATGGCGTCCCTTGTCAGTAATTTTCATTAAATTGGTCACGTGTCGAAGTTTGTCGTCGGAAGCGAAACTCGTTTTATAAATACTTGTATTAGGAATGCCAATATCCGTAAACTTAGTACCTACCTGGTACCTACTTTGTTCCTATGAAGATAACCAATGCTTAAATTTATAGAATATTTTTTATCACATGGGGAGTGTGGATAAATAATGCGTTACAGTGGATTCGTTAATTACGCTCTTCGAGCTGAAAAGGATCATCGCCAGTTAGTACGCGGTGAACTTGGCACAATTATCTCAATTTTATTGGTACTAACTCGCCTTAAACATCTTCTATGTCCGTGGTTGGTCTGTCACTGTGATCATGATTTATTGTCTACGTCTGTTTTCGACTCTGTGGAGAGTAAACTTTCCCGCGCAAGTGTTGTATACCTGCGTGCGACGGAGTTGCGAGTTGCGTATGAGAGTTATCTTGTTTGTCATTTCGTCGGTTATCGAAAACTACTTTTATTACAGATTCGACCTTAACCTGTATTGGGACGGAGCGAAGGTGATTCGGCTCGGAGTTCGTACACCTCGTTTATGTAAACATATGTAACTAAGAAATGTCGTCTTATGGCTGCCACTTGCCACTTGCCAGTGTTTGCAATGCAAGGTCGGAATGTCAGTGGCGCCATGGCGTGGCGGCTGGTGATGATGATCAGTTTAAACATTATGACGGATTAAAGTAATTAGAAACCTATGCATTCCTTTAGAAACTGATGTGAAGCCTACACCAAACTTTACATCTATAAATTAACTTTTAATCAAATTACTCGATACCATGTAATTTATACAGAAAATATTATGAATACTGCAAAACTAACATAGTGAAATAATGCATCCCGGTCGTAACGTGAAACGGAACGCGGTGATGGAGAGGGGGAGGGGTGGCGATAGACCGGGTGTGGGGGCGCGGGTGGCCGGGGTGCGGGGCGGGGGCGCGGGGCGCGCGGGGCGGGGGAGTGCAACTGTTTGCGCGCGGCGCGGTGGTCAATGACACGGCGACATTGCATCAACGCGCGAAGGTCACACCGCCCCCCCCCTCCCCCCGCACGACACCCCGCGCTGCCTAACGCGCTTCGCGAATTCCTGCACTTCCTTGCAGGACGCCATCTTGCATCAATCACTCGGTTTTGTTTATAATACGCTGTTTAATGGTAGTAGCATTCGTTTATGGGCAACAAAGGGTCGAAGTATGGGTAATAAAAAAAATACTATAATATAATTACAATATAGGTACCTGCCTACGTAGTACGTCCCAATGCAATTATAAGTTAGTTACGTAGGTAATCCCATTTTAGGTAGAGTCCTGATAGAGTCCTGAGAGTCTTAAAAGTATTTTTTTTTCCTTTCAAATGGACTGTTGCGGTTGACCCCTTTCGGCCTTTACAGTTTCGAAGTAGAGTCAAGTAGAGATGTTGTTATTATCTTGGGCTCTAAAATAATTGCCGTTAATAATAAATTAATTTTACATTATCATGACATGACATTACACGCTCATTTAAGCTTTCTCTTTCGTTTCATTGTTTTCTATAATGTAGAGTATGTATGTTATATCAAGATACGACATTTATTTGTGTCTATAGTGTAAAATCTCTAGGTGTAAATATCCGTGAAATATGCTAAGCTGCAATAAAACGCAAGAATGACAACAACAGCACACCGTGAGAGACCCACAGCCGTACCAATAGTATATATCTATCTACTTATTACCTACCTATTCGTACTTATACAGTAATCATGCTGAGCGCATTACTCGAGGCGAGTTATTTTGGCGCAAGCTACGCTGCAGCGCGCATTGCGTGACGGGAGCGAATTTTCGTCTTCCGCTCATCACTAATACTGATTTCCGGCTGCGTCCGCCGCGCGCCCCGCCCTCAATACATGGATTACCGCAAACGCGTTGGATCATTTACCAGTACGCCAATTTGCTATAATAAAACTACTTCTTAACAAACTTAGCTCTGGTTGCGATGACCATTTAGTTGATTTTCTCCATCAGCAATCATCTACCTACTGCAGTGTAATTCGCCCACCCATTTAAATCTGTTTGTTGCTAGTGATAAATATTGTTTCAGTTACTTTGTACAGAAGAACCTAATTGAGGTAATTTTAATCATTCCTTCTGCATGTTTCATGAAACACAAAGTGGGTTCATTACGTAATTTGTCTAAATGCGAGTTGGCAGTTTTCATACTTTCATCTGGCAATCTGCACAGAACTAAAGATGAGAGACGGGGAAATATCTCATCAGAGAGGAATGTCTCACTGCAACTGGTCCGTTGGTAACAACTAACAAGTAATCATCGACATGTGCTATCGGTTAGTTACATTAGTCAGACTGCATATCCGTTCCTACTTCCCGTATCAGAAGAGATAATGTTCCCGCGAACGACAGCCCGGAGCCGCGCAGCCGGGAGCACTCGGCAGATAACTAAGATGGCGTCACATTTTGCGCAAACTATTGACTACTGAGCGGTAAGATCGCGTAACGGTCGGCAGCGGCGGTAACAGCAGCCACTAGCAGCCACCAGCAGCCGCGGGTTGAGGGCCGGCGAAGCGGTCAAGGTCCTCCCGATTTCCACAACACGTTGCCACATCGACCCTGACTCCGCAATCAGGCCGGAACGGTTTTTTTCGCCTAATTATCGATTGTAATTGTCAACTTCTATTGGTATTGTGCACGACGTCACCCGCTATGTAATCGGAACTTCTTTATTGTCTGATTTTATTTGTGCCACGATTTCATTGTCTGTGTACCTGAGTTGTTTTTGTACCGCCTAAAATTCAAATATTTAAATCATAAATTGGTGTCACTTCGTTTGTTATTGTAGCTACATGTTTGTTATTTAAATTGCTGAACGTTTTTGTATTTGGAGTGACGGATATCTTTCTAAATAAATGAAAATTAAAGTATCTACTCAATGGCGACTATACATTCACCGACATTCCTACCAAACAACGGTAGCCACGTTCAATTCGTTATAATTGACTTACAAAAGGGAAATAAGTTAATGTAACAGAACCTCACGGCAAAAAACGAAGTATGGTATACATAAGTGCATGATTCCTTCGTACAGCGCTCAAGATCTCTCGGAATCGCTATGCTTCGATGGCTTTGATGGTCCGAGTTCGTCTGGAGCGGATCCCTTGTCTCGAATGATGTTATATACTTTCAACCATAACGAAAGGAAATACAGTTTGAAAGTATTTCCAGCCATGCATAAATACTTGCTTAAAACCTAATAGTAAGGTAGGAGTCGGTGTTTATGCAGCGTAGGCTGATATTTTCCGGTTGTGATTCATTTTAATAAATATTGTCTTCTAAGTTGTAACTGCCGTATTCATCTTTGCAAAACGGAGGGAATGGTCTGCGCTATTGACATACACCATTGAGAGAAACGTAGTCATTTATTGCAAAAGTTACCTATTACAGTAATGCGGTAGTAAGCATATTTTTGTTTATTACCCAATCGGGCTCTTTACAAGGCAAGCGATAAAATCTATGAGATGGTTCGATTCTGTAGACAATTAATCACAAATTCTAGTAATAGTACTATTGAATGTTTTTGACAAATGGCGTTGATGAGTTGTTTTTAATAAAGGAAAAGTAACAACGGTCATGCACGATACCTAGATAGATTATTCAAAAGTTATATTAATATCTAACCAACGAGTGGAAAATAATCTAAAAAAAGGTTGCGCTAAAGTCGACGGATTCTTCAAATAACAGATTAATTTATATGAACGCATTTTCATGGCAATCATCGTAAATATTATTCCAGGCTAATAGTAATTCGATAATGAGGACGGCGAACAAATATCGCCTCAACAATTTGGAAAATGACCGCTAATTTTAACCGACCCATATTCCGCGACGCTGCATTCACACCGGTATTTCTATTATAAAATCGTCACTTGGTCGCATTAAATGTTGTTTAGAGGAACGTTTTTAGAATACAATTGTAGGTTTAGTAACATTTCGTAAAATTTAATCTTGACTTTGTTTTTCCATAAAGTAATGCTGCACTAATTCAACGTATCTAATTATTCCACATACATCCATAATTAAGTATGTTTTGTTTGGGCAAATTATTACAATGTAATGAAATGCTACTGATTAGAGTATCACAATATTATGTAAAGTTGAATAAAAGACATTATCATGAAGAATAAAGTCAATATCGTAATACTGATAATACAAAGCGATAGTGAGTAATTCATACTGCACAGGACGGGAATGAAGATGAAGCGATGTGACTAGGACTACAGCAATTGGGATACGTGTAAATGTTGATAATCCGTGTAGAGAAGTTGCAACCAGCAAAGATAGTTAAAGTTTAGCAACGCCACCGCTCGCTGGAATCCCTCGGTTTGGCACCGCGCGTGTGCGCGTAAACATATTGCGAAACCAAACTACTTGTGTTTTATATCCGACAACTGCTAGGGCTGCCGCGATAAACTGGGACTGATCCGTTACAGAAATAAACTTGACAAGTGCGAGTTAAACCCGCTTGGTTAGTTCCGTACGTTGATTATGTATTTACAGTTATTTTTCTATTTTGTTCATTTTTGCCCTTTTTTTAAGACAATAATTGGATTTTTATAGGTTTTCCTGTAAAATATAAGTAAAGAACAATTTTCTGTGTTTTTATCAGAATTGTAGCCTCAGTAGTTACGGAAATAAGGGGGGGGGGGGGGGGGTGTTTGTCTTCAATTTTCGTTCTTTCTTGAATAATTTTAAACTTATCCATTGTAGAACTATAACAAAAATATATTTGAGATTCTTACAATAAGCCTTTTCATTTGACATGCCACAAGATACGGTTTGCAAAACAGTTTTTGTTTAATTTGTTTGATTTCGTTTAATTTTTTTTTTCAAAATCCATTTATTTTCTTTATACCTTCGTCTTACAGTCACAAAAAAACAGCTGAGTACCAAATTTACCAAACTAAAAATATTATAATAGAACTTCTTCGCAACAGTTAACTCGTGTCCTTAACATAACACCTATGAAAAATTCAACAAAAGTTTTTGTTCATTTTCCGGATGTGGAACAATTATGTAATATGCTTCTATGAACCGTTTATCAGATTTATTATAAGTCGATACATTTATTATAGAATGCCAAATTCTTATGAAATTTCGGTGTAGCACAATTTATTACCGTTTTGATTGGGCCGATAACGCATAAGCTTAAATTTATTAGCAACAAGTTTACTGCGTTCACTATTATTTGACATTTGACAAAATTAATGTTTCCACTGAATACAATTAGCAGCTTATTATCTTACGTTTGTTTCATGCTTTGTCATTAATAAATTAATTGTTAGCCAATGAGCCATTCACTCGCGGGTTGTTTGGTATTGGCAGAGCGAGAAGTACAATGTACATCCCTATTCCGACTTCCACATGATGATCTTAAAGTGCACCGGAGTGGGGAGCGGAGCTATTTATGCAGTGCTATGCGGCCTAACACTGACCCCGTTAGATCTCGGGCCTCGGCTCACGAACACAAGGATAGCCACTCCATCTCTCCCACTTACGTGAGCGTCCACGCGACGTCCCTTGCGGGCTGGGGACATAATAGCGCACTTAATCTAACTGCCTCTCATCAAATTGAAAAGAGCTTCGTACTCGCAATAGTAAAGTGATCGGCGAATGAAGGGCATTTCAAATTATGTTTGAAGGACTAATGAACTCCGCCGCCTCGGTGACACATTGTTTTAAAAAGACCGAGCCGAGTACGGAATGAACGTTTAAGAAGAGCTCCGTGTATAGCTAGTGAGTAATGCAATTTTTTTGGTCGTGTAGCGAACATGGTCAGGGAAGTATCGGTCTATTTAGAGTGTAGGGGGGGCCGTGGTCCGTGAAGGGCGCGTTTTGCCGCTTCGCCGGGAGCGAGCGGATAATTTTAAAACGGGCAGGAAACCAGTGGAGCGCGTATATAGGCCGCCTGGACTCGACGCCCCTGTTTTATACCTATCGTAAACGTAAAAGAAGCTCTCGCTCGTATGAGGTTTCCGGGGAAGTGGAGCGCTGAGATTCGGTGCGGAATTGGGTCGTGATAATGTTTCCGAGCTGCGGTTATATGCAGGTCAACGTGAATTTACTTAGGCGGCTCGACGTACCCTACATTCTGGGCGAGATAAAATATTTTCAATAAATTAAACAACCAACGATAACATCTCTTTGTTCCTGACGTAATACTGACTGAATAATAACAAAAGACATTAAAAAGTTGAGGAACCAGGAAACTTGTTGAGGTCAACACAAAATACTAACAACTTCGCCCTTAATTCAGTTAGTGATGAAACGGTTCCATACGCCACTTATGAAATTAAATTAGGTGTATGCGGCTGTTTTAGCAGATTCATTCGGAAGCAGAATTTCCTTCGATTGGTGGTCGTTGCGAAACGCAAACGCAGGAAGCGGCTCTCTGACGCACTACTCCATCGGTCCCGCCATGATTCATGGCGAGGGAACTTGCATGCGGTTTAGCGATTGGACTGACTCTGGCGGTCGCGGGTCACGTACGCCACGCGCCAGTCGCCAGGATCTTATCGTGCTGCTTTTCTCGAGGGATGCGAGCTATGAGTGCGCAATGCTCCAATGACAATTTAATTGTAGTTTTTCCTCCTGTTTCCTCGCTTTGATTGGATCAGAAGCGGCTGTTATGCAGTGTGGTTTTGCAAATTTCCAATCATCTTACTTTAGATGCTACGCTGGTTGATACTACAATTTTAATTGAGATTTGATTGCTGAAATAAGCGCTGGTCTATAATCAAAATTGTAGGAGGCGGCATTCAGTTCAATGCTACAGCGATGACTTCAGTTTGGCGTAGTTACTGCGATGCGGTCCAAGGTGTGTCGGCGCGGCGCGGCGGTGGGCGTTTCGCCAGAGCATCCAAGAGTCTATGCTGAATTCCGGGATCGCAGTCCTTTCGCTTTCGGTGCGCGTGCGGCGCGCGGCTGCGGCGTCCAATTCGCGGCGTGCCAACTCAAGGTCGGGCCGTTCAACTCGGATGCGACGGTTGCGGGTGTTGCGGCTGTTGCGACACCGAAATATGTAATTGTAGAGGAGCCGTTTGGCAGCGGCCACGGCGCAAGTGGGTCGCGGCTTGCGCAACTCGCCGGCAGATGGCGCTCGCCTTCCTTGTATGGACGGACGAAACAAAGAACCAGTTCGACTCAATCGCTCTTTTCAGCGTTAAGTACATACGCGACGGAATATGGGCCGACAAATTAACGTTGTCGTAACCAAATCTAATAAGTAACTTCAACTCTATCATGTTAAAAAATTCACGAATACTACCAATACCAAACGTAAATAAAAATGGAATATGTTAAAGTCAACAATAAATGAAAAATCTACCTACATAATCTCAATGTAACTGCGGTATTAAACGCTCAATGAAGTAATTTTGTAAAACACAGTAGCGCGAGATTTTCATATTTGACTTAAAACAAAAGACTATAGAATTGGGCAAACGCTAATGACTAGCATCAAAAGAGAGAACGAATCCAATTCGAAATTAAACGATCGTAAAATCTAACAAAATCCAATCGGAATCAACATCAAAGTGGAAAACAGGAAAAGCCGTAGTGATGTAAGTCGTTCTCAGTTTGGAAGTTCGCGAATGTCAATAATAACGTTCCGGTCCCCCGGCAGGCGGCACGGCGAAAATAGTCGCCAACTATTAATATGAGCGCTAGCTGCAGTGCCCTTGAAACGGGACGATCACCCCGCGCACACTCCCGCGCACACACACACCGCCGCGTTAGACACGCACACTCGCGCGCCTTATCGCGATGCAGCGGTGCAGAATAGACGCACCGATTATTTTAATTTCCATTTCATTTGCAAACGCATCGCGTAACGTGGGTACGCTACGCGCGACCTACGCGCTGTGCCAATAAATCTCCATTCCGCATTGAGATTAATTAGTTTTCCTCGTCACAACAATAATTTATTCGCATATCACTCCAACAAGCTCGCTACGTAACCTGTCGCCCGCGGACTCGGACGGATTCAGGTCAATACAATGAACAGATAACCGACTGTAACCGTATGACGCTCGACGGCTCTGTGTCCGCGAGAGGATATCGCGCAATCGCTGACCGATCCGTGTTGGTAATCGGAGTAAGTCACTTGCTCGCGTTAGGCCTAAACGCGTGATTCAATGTGTCGTCATCACCAACAAGTGACCATTGGCAAGTCATGTTCGTGGGGAATCTCCTTCTACAGCGGAAATTCCTTTTCAAATACCACATGTTGCGGCTGCGGGCTGATCCTTGCCGGTACAGTTCTTGTGTTCCGTTGATTCACTTTCCTTTATTCATTTACGTACCTGTACGGACACATATAAATTAGCTCATTTCACAAGAATGAGTACTGCGCAATGAGTATCCGCACACGATTCTCAGCCATAATATGCTGTCCTTATCTGACGCAACGCACATCACAATCCTTCCAAAATTATCTCTCGGATTCTTACGTGCTCCCAAAGAATGGTGTTTCGCATCGTCTGCGTCAGACGTTGGCCAATCCGAACCACCAGTCAAGGCTTCGATGATTAACTTCGTGATATGAAACGTATGATGCATTTGAACGGTCTACGTTGCTTATACAAAATATCTCGATCGGATAATCTTGTCGCATTGCTTAGATATTATTATTCCAATTTGGTTTTGGTACTTTTGCATTTATTGCCTGTCGTTCAATCTGCACATGATCTGTGACAGTTCGCATACCTTGCTCATTTATTTCCTGTAAATTGGCGACAAATCCCTGCTTAGGCTCGAGAAAGGCACGCTTTTTGTAGGTAGTCGGTATCGTCACTCGTGTTAGTACGCTACACACTCGAATCAGGTTTCGACTGCCCAATCCGAGTAGGAAGGTCGCGTGCGTTTCGCCAGCGGCTGACAATGGCGGCGCCGGTACCGCGCTCTGTCGCAATCGGTTTGCAACACCGAAATTTCGTGTATATGTTACAGCAACACTCGCGGCCGCACGCCCGGCCCGCGGCCCGCGGCCACGAGCCGTCGTGACGTGCCCTCCAGCCTCTATGTGCTCACAGATCTCTACTTATGTCTTAAAAGATGATTCGACATCATTTGCTCCACCGTTTGCGGTGCTGACACATCATTGTCAAAATTTCCAGTTGGATTTTCATAAATTTGTACATGGACACCGACAAATATCACCTAATTGGAATAATGAAACTACATGAAGCCACTGTTGCTGACGAGTGCTGCGATAATTCTTAGTTCGATAACGTTGCTATTGTTCTTCACATGACAAAACAAATTCGACAACTATTCTGTTTAAACAAGAAATTGTGGTTAATGTGGTTTTAAAATGGCTAACAAAATTACTTTATTAACCGATTGTTGACATAACGGAACTCAATATATTTCTATCAGACAACTGTATAGCCTCGACGACTATAATATCGTCATGTTTCGCGTCACAATTAATGACGTTATTAGTTTTTGTCATTTTCACGGTCCGCAGTCACCGAATCGTACGTATCTGGGCTGAATGTTATTAGGAATAATAATAGTGAATGTTCGAATGACTGATTCCGTTTGTAGCATTCAAGTATCATCATTATCGGCCGTGGCGTTGTGGTGGCGTCGCCGGACATTTCCGTTGATCTTGAATATTTGTGTCAAACTCTGGGATTGTTAACAATCAGTCTTTACAGCTCAATAACTGTTGCCAGTTATTATGCCTCCTAAATTCTCAGATGGCTTTTCTTAGTACTTCATAAGATGAAATTCGATGATTTTATAATCAATCAAGGTAGATAGATACTTAGTCACAATTATGTCTTACAATTATGTCTATTATTACTGGGTTTCCTAATCATAATTCTTAGCAATGTCTTGTTAAAGCTTAGCATTGTATTGTATCTACCTTTTTCCTATTTCGTAGAAAATTGATGTTTTAAACAGGTCTGGTTGGGCCACCAAATAATCAAAATATCGATGTAATCTTCAGACCTGAATAAGTTTAAAGTAAATCGATAAAAATTCTCTCTTTTAGTAGTGTTCCGTTATTCAATGCACTAAATGCTAAGTCACGAAACCGCCATTGGGAAACGTTCATACACTAATTGATTTTCTGCCGCTACACATGTCGTGTCGTGTCACATTTTTATGTTTATGTTATGTTTATGGCCATTCGTAATCTGTGCGTGGAATAGTAATAAATACCGCGTCTTCTTTATAGTTTGCTGCAATGAGGATTATAATATCATTATACGATCAAGCTTCTAGGATAAGGAAATTGAGCGTATCAAGTGTAACATTTAGTAGGAGGATGCGCGATCATGTTCGATTGCATTTAAAAATGTCTATTGGAACTGTTTAGCATAGACAGGACATTCGCTTTTAATTGTGTGCGAGACAAAGAAGTCCGTGGAAGTATTCTCGGTACCTAGAAGGCATTTTTATATGCAGTACAATCGAAAGTGGTCGCTTCGCATGCGACGTGCGACGGGCGCGCGACGCGGCTCGCATACGGCGCGGCGGCGGCGGCGCGCGGCGCGGACGGTGGCCGGCGCAGATTTTTTGCATCTTTATATTAGGATCACTGACCTTGTGCAATGTCAAATAGCTGAGGACAGGTGCCCGTGGACGATGCACTACAGTCAACTACAGCTACATACTACAACATTACTCATACCGCCCATCGATGCGCTTCCGCTCTTTTCGACGCGTTGCAATTGTAATGTGACAGACATTGGCGGGGTGACAAAATGCGTATCCAAATTTCTGTAACTTTCCGCCTGTTTCGAAGCGGCATACACATATGTACATATTGATAGTACTTAATGTTCTACATCGTTATTATATTTCAGTAATTGTATTTGGTCCTTTATAATTACCGAAGCGGATATTATCATAATTACTTTTTGCGGTTTGTACGAGAGATGTAATGATGTACTCGTCGTATCAGTAAATTAATTAAATATTTCAAATATAAATATGAAAATGTGACTTTACTTTCCGTGTCCGCGAGGAACATAGTAGCTCTTTGGCATAGTGTATTACAACCGATTAAACGTGTCACGTGTGAACAAACGTATGAGCGACTTCTGAAGATTGCTGTGAATTCTGAATATTATCGAGGGTTCATTTATCGAATGTCAGGTGCATGTTCCAGACGACAGGGGGCGCACGTCACACAGATGGGTCATCGATGCAAACAAGCTTATCTTTGATAAACCCCAAAATCCCCAAGCTAATTTTGTCTTGCGGAATTGATCACTCTGTTTATAAAAAGCAGCCGTCGACGTCGCTGCAACGTGTTTTTCTCGTACAAATTGAAACAAATGCAACGTAAATTATTAGCGTGCGGCTGAATAATTTGTGTTTTTAATGGGCCGATTTAAAATTTGGGAAGCGAGGCCAACTGGCCGGCAGCCAGGGCGGCGTAAACACGCTACCGGAAGTGGATCCGGGACCCGAGACCATGCTACGATATATCTTTGAAGATGGGAGTAAACAGTGTGACTTATAATCAACTGTTAGATAAATCGTTTAATTCGTATTGACATATAAGTAAGGGTTTTAACGCTAACTAATTATCGCAATCCGCTCGGCGATTCCATGTTTAAAACTAGAGTGGTGTCGCGACAGCGGATAGCGGACAGCGGGCTGGACTGAATCACCTATCCGCCTGGATATATGGGCTGCGGAAAAATGTTGTATGTTTGTAAAATATATTAAACGAGTGACCGCCCTCGCTTTGCTTCGGTTTTCTTATTTTTTTACACCTTGGGTTACATTATTGGAGTTTTATTAAGGATCCCCAATTTTTTTGAAAATGTAATATAGCTTATGTTACTCGGGGATAGTGTAGCTTCCCAAAAGTGAAAGAATTTTTCAAATCGGTTCAGTAGTTTCGGAGCCTATTCAATGCAAACAAAAAATCAAATCTTTCCTCTTTATATATTAAGTATAGATAATCTGTACCGCACCTACTGTACTCACCGATTTTAAATTTAATTCTGTAAATGTTACATTTGAGAGTTAAAAAAGCTTAAAGAGTCGTGTAAATGTATTCTTCGTCAATTAAGAATTTTTAACGATTTTACGTTACTTGAGTTATGTGCTTACATATTTCAAGATGAGTATTTTTCTGCTTAGTACGCCTGTTATGATATTGATTTTATAATATTCATATTAAATTATTAACCACAATTAAATTTTCTTAATTATCAAAAGCGTAAGCAAGATTATTACTTAGCATTAAAACCGATGATTATTTTGTAGTCGTCGCATTCCTTAGCGAACGTGGACATCAATAAATCATTTCTTATTTATTGAATGTCGATGCAGCGATGTCAAATCGCATTATCAATATGCTAGGGCCAGGGGGTCAAGAAATATCGGGCGCCGTTTCCCCGAATCCGCGAAAAGGTGACTTTCCGGGTGGGGCGTTCACCGCGCGGCGCCGCCGCGCCGGCGCAGCAGCGGTCACCTTAACACCGCCGCTGCTCGCCCCGCGCACCGCGCCGAACAATGCTATTGTCATTCCACCATCTTTAATTTAGCACGCCTAGCAAACAAGCTTATGCACTTGCCTGTGACGTCAAATGCATAATTAAAATTTTATTTGTTATACTCTTTAATTAAAAATACCTACAAGTTACATTTCATAAAATACGTTTGCTTTCATACTCGTTTTCAATTATAAATTGTTGAATACCAACATTACCTATTAATTTTAATGACTTGAAAATGTTTCATTTTATATGAATGTCGGATTTATTTAATTAAAGGTACGTAATTTTTTTTTTTCAAAAACAGTATAACATTGTTCATTGGGTAACATAATTCGATACGTAATAAAAGATAAATATTTTTTTTTGTGACAAATACTTTATTGATAAACGATATGGTCTAGTGACCAGATACCGGTTCAGAACGTATTTTTATCATGAATTAAGTAATTACGTACATATTTAATTGCTACGCTAAGCTTTAAATATAAAATACTTAAATTTATGTTATTACTTTATAAATACGTTTAGATTATAATTATAATGTTTATTTCAAATTCTTAACATGTTTGGCATTCGGAGGATGGGCAGGAATAACAAATGGCACGCGTGTGCACGTCTGATCGGTCGGAGAGCGAGGGCCCGAGTGTTGCGTATTCCTGTCACAGAGTCCAGTCAAGATATAAATCACCGGCCGCCGATATCCGCGGATCTAGCTCCGGGTTCGGACACACTTGTACTTGTGTGCCGTTTTAACAATTTTAAATGTTAATAATTTCTTTTTATCTTTAGTTTATAATTTTTCCTATCTTTCTACATTTTTTCGAATAAAGTTTTTTTTTATCGGGGAAATCATCAAAACGTAGGTACTGGAACTTTTTGGAAAATTCGTATAAATTATATCAGTTTTATTGTACTATTTGTTTAATCGAATTCTATCATAATTTTATTATCAGTATCGTTTGAGACCACATAATGTTATGTGGCTGTATTATTGTAAGAAGCTGTGGACAGTTTAAGGGTTAACCTATGAACCGAGCGGGTACTCACCGGGAGGCCTGGGATGCGCGGCGGCGTGGTGCTGCAGCGAGGTGGCGATCTGGTGGTGCTGGTAGAAGGGCAGGAAGGGCGCGTGGAAGGGCGCCGGCGGGGGCGGCTGCAGCCGGGCCTTGAGCTCCTCGGCCGACCCCGCCCCCGACGAGGACGACTCCACGTCGGAGACCCCGCTGTCGGCTGGCGAGGGCGGGAGGGAACCTGTCACAATAACGACACACGTTACAATCAGTTGGTCCACTTTAAAGTCTGTGCGAGCTTGCACAAGTGGTTACTACCGCATACAATGTAATGCATCAAATTGCTGCAGCTCAAATAAATAATCGTATGTGTGTCAGACATTTATGTGCTGGTTTTACAAACTTTTTCAGAATCAAGTTACGACATCCTACCGTGAGTCGTCTCGGAGTATCACACTAAAAGCCCGCAAACAACTTACATTATTTTTATGGATATAGCCGGCAAACGAGCTGAGGATCTACCTGATTGTAAGTGGCTATCGTTGCGCATAGACATCAGCAACACCAAAGACATCACTGATGCGTTGCCGGCCAAGAAAGAGAGAAGAAAAAAGAAAGAAAGAACTGGTTCTAAAGCCCCCAGCCGGAACACGACGAGTCGTTTGGCGACTGACTCATGCTCATGGGTGATAGCTATCCAGTCGAACCCCATCGAGAAATAATAATGGTAATAATGGTATTAATTAACAATTAAAATCAGTATTACTAACATAATCCCTCGAAGGAGCTTACCACCAGCGGGCCGGATTTAGTCGCCTCTTACGACATCCAACGTAGGATTGGATACAGTGAGTTTATTAATTATTAGTGATCGTACAATAATATACACGGAGTTTCTTAAATCAAAATATAATACGTTATTAATAGAAGTGACAGCGAAGTTGTTTGTCAGTTCAAAGCATGAAGCTATTATAGAGAGGAGACGGCCTAAGCAACTGTGCACTGTGACTCAACTGGGTCCTGACGTCATCACAGTAGGCGTGGCCTTAAGTCAGTCTACTGTCGGCGCCCGTCCTGTGCACAGCTTCACATTTTCAAAGAAAAGGATGAAGTGCTGTGTTTTATCGTGTAAAAACTACTCGGATAGACGTTCTGATGCTATGGATGGCATTTCATTTCATTTTTAAGTAATTTGATTCATAATTTATAAGAATAGGCAGAATAGTTCTAGAAAAATCACTAACGCCGATCTCGCCAAATAAAATTCTACTCGACATTAGATGGCGACACTTTGTGTCAAGAGAACTAAAAATGTATAGGTGCGTAGAGCTAAGTATTAGTATTATATTGATAATCATACGTACTGAAATTTGTCCTACATTCATTCCTATAGAGTTTTTCACCGCCAAAATATTATTTTTCTAGTTTTTATAATCATTTTGTAAACAGGCCGCCATCTATCGTCAACTATTTACAACAAATAAACATAACAAAAACACAGGGCCGTAATTAGAATCCAATTATTTTACCGAGTGTCCCATTGAATTAAAGTACTGCCTATACTCTGTTCATTATAGCTTGATTCTTTTTGTCTTGTGATGGGAAATGGGCATAGTATCTATATAAGGCAAGGTACAAAAGGTTTAATTTTATATAATCTAAATTTTACTAACAAAAAATAACCGACTTCAAAGTCTCAAAAAGTACTTTTCAGATCTCTTTCAATGTGGGACCACATGACAAACACCTGCTTTCGATTAAAAAAAGAATCATCGAAATCGGTTGGCGTGATATTGAGTTATTCGTCAATTTGTCGCGCACATCTTAACACAAATTTACGACTTATGTGGTTTTCTCATGGATGCCATTGTCAGATCTCAATAAAATATATGTGGGACCACATGACAGCCACCAGCTTTCGATTAAAAAAACAATCATCAAAATCGGTTCGCCCAGTCCAAAGTTCTGAGGTAACAAACAAAAAAAAAAACAGTCGAATTTTTTTTGAAGTCGGTTAAAAATTTTATTATAATCACAAAATTGATACATTTGGTTACGATGACGTTAGGGATATCATTATTGATTGCTACAACCAATAAAGTATACTATTGACGTGCGTGCATTTCTATGTAAAAAAAATATGAAACTTTATGCCCGTGATCTCGATGACCGCTGTCAAAAGAATAATGCCATAATGAACAGAGTATAATTTATTTAATTACGTGAACGGGAGTAGGTAAAATCAGTTTTTTTTAAGTTTAACATTGTATACAATCTTTATAAGTCTTACACTTCCCGCCCACGTCCGACTTTTTGTAGGACCGATAATCGGGCCGATTTTTCCTCAGATTCTTATGACCGATTTTGTGGCCAACTCGCTATTCGACCACGACCGATATCGGTGACCGATTTTTTTTGTAGGAGAAATAGAGCGTACTGGTCACTATAAAGTGAGATATTATTATTTACATGATGGTCCTACTACATACCACATTGTTTTAAAAAAACCTTAAGAAGCTTTTTCAATATCTATTTATACAATATTTTGAATAAAATTAAATGTGATATAAAATTTAATCTAAAACGATTGATCTTAAGATTGGCTTAATGATCTATCTTTATTTAGAGACCCACTGAATTAAGCTTGTCGATAGTTTATATAACCATATTAAAAATATTTTATTTGATTCTGGATCGATACGAAACATCATATTAAATTATACGGTATATCTACATAAAATTACATCTTTTATTTATTACCATATTAGCTTTTGCCCGCAGCTTCGCCCGCAGTAGAGATCAATTTTTTACAAATCCTAATTACTTTTACTTAGTTTGATTTAGTTGCCTATGACTTAAGTAAACATGTATCATTTGATAGCGTGATTCAGAACTTGCAAATGAATTTCACTAACGCCATCTAGCAACTAACAAAACGTCGATCTTCCCATGGCCTGGGGATGTTTTACCGCGGTAAAAAGTAGCCTACGTTACTCTCCATCCGTATCGATACAAGGCACCTAGATCGAACATCCCTATGTCGGTGAGTCGGTGAGAACCGAACGTTCCATTTTTCACCGATATCGGTCGGAATGCACCGATTTTATTTCTGACCGACTTGTTGAAGGACGTGTGCGTTGCACTATTGCTATCAGTACGTTCTATTTTTCACCTACAAAAAAGCGGTCACCGATTATCGGACGTGGGCGGGAAGCCTAAAAACAAACTAACGCCCCAACTCAGAGTCAGTAACGGTTACTTAAATCGCTCCTTAGTACATAATTTGTGTGGTGATTCTATACTAAGGAGCGATAAGTAAGTGACTCTGAGTTGGGACGTAAGCCATTTAAAAATAAGAAAACCGGGCAGGTGCGTGTCAGGCCACGCCCAATGTAGGGTTCCAAAGTAGTAAGTTCATCGACTATTGCTCTAATTTCATCATATTATAACCTATTTTTGAGAATTTTTTCACTTGTCTAAATTATGTCCAATGAGGTGGTATGAATATTCTGAGTACGTCCCTGTTACATCCTACATTTATTGACATCTAGTGTGAGATAGTTAAACTACGTAATAAAATCGATATAGAACGAAGCGAGTAGTTTTGCTATTGATCGATAGATGGAAAATAAATAAGTGGGCGGGATTTGGTGGGTTGGAGGGGGTGCCCTCGCCCCGCAAAGTGTCACGCGTTCTTACATAAGAAAATCTACATACAACGTCTCCTCTCTATAATAGCTTCATGGTTCAAAGAATATGACGACAACACGACACAATAGCTCCGTCTGTCCGTGGCGAGTTATGTGGATTGTGGACACATCACATTGTCTCCTGCCTCCTGTCGCACATCCTAGGAAATTTTACCACTAAATCTTCGGTAATTTATTTGTAACTGCCTTCAATCGTTTTTATGAGCAGATACTCAGAATTATTCGCGTAAATGTTACATGTTTTGCAACAATAGACAACAGTTAATTGTTAGAACGTACAGCATTTTTAATACGATGATACAAACAATTGCTTGTGAGATTAGAAAACGAGTACCGGGTACTTACGATCTAAATAAGCAAATGTGGTTATAATTATTTAAATCACCTAAAACATACCACCATATACCTCTTAAGGCGCAGTATGACTACGATTTAAAAACGTTGAATTCTCTCACACCACCGCATATCTGCGCTAATCTAATGTTACATTTACGTGACACTCAATAGGGTTCAAAATTGCAGAGCATATTTTTGCTAACAATGTAACTAGATTGCGAATAAACATTTAATTTGAGGGTTTTCCTTAGATAATTCAGAATATACACATTAAATTCAATATCTGTCCGTTTAAAGTTTTAATAAAACCATATACCTACTATATTCTCAAAAAAATATGTTGTTACCGCTGAAAATACAGAGAATGTCGACGCTTAAGTTTATTTTTGTATAGCAAATTACGATTTTTTATTGGAAATATTAAACAACTATTTCATATTCTATTCGGTTAACATTTTTCTTTGGACCTTTTTCTATGCTCTGTATTTTTTCAGTGCGATATTTTCATTGGGTTTCCTCGTACTCGAGCACCAAAGAAACTCAGCTTTGTGAATATTGAGATCACACCGCGCTTTAAGCGGCAGACGAAATACTCATTTAACTATTTGCTAAACATTTTGGGAGCGACGCAAGTCTGCAGGTGGATCACTTACAAATAAAGCCTGTTAGAAATTTGCTGCCATTTATTTATAACTGGCTACTTCTAATACTAAGTAGATAATGCCGATCCTAAATAAATCGCAGCGAAATAATTGGATATACCCAATGTCAATATTGTTATTATTATTTTTAAAGAATAAATTAAGGACAAACAAACTTTAGAAAACTTGTAAATGTTACATACTGGTTCTTCAATTACTCAAATATTTTTTAACGGTCAAATGAGTAAAACATAATAAATCACAGCATCTCTATTGTCCGATCTAACGGTCACGTTGCATAATAATTTGCATGCAGCCCTGAGAAAGTGCGCTAATCCTGCGGTCTCGGAGACCACCGCTGCACCGGGCACTCGGACAATGGCTCATCTGCCGTTAGAAGAAAAGGCCAAATCTTATGCACTTGCACTCACCTGCTTGAGTGTGGGAATTAATTCAAATGGTCAGCGCAATGCAATTGTTATGCAAAAATGGACGGTGTATTTTTAATTTATGATTATGCAGATTCTCTGTCTTCGGGTCGCCCGGGCCAAGGGTTAGATAGGGGTTGCATTTTTTTGCATCCGAAATGTGATGCCATTTTGGTATGTTTTGGTGAACAGTGAATGACCGCCGATCACATCGTACGAGTAACATACAATACTTGTTGAATTAATTAAAAATGTAATTTATGTGCAGATTGAATTTTAAACGGAGTTTCGGAATGGGTTCTCCTAAGGGTCCAGATATGGTAAGTGCTCTGATAACCCGCAGTGGAACGTAGAAACGTATTTGACCGGCGGCCTGAAAGTTCACGCTTCTCGGCTTTAAAACACAATCATGGAAATGAGTAGTCCCAAAACGTTCTCATGTCCGAGGGCCTCAATAAAAAAGTTTGACGAGTAACGGTTGTTCGGCATTTAAATAATATAATCGGCGGGTATACTAGGAGGCGAAAGAAAGCTGTTTATTCATACGTTTCCTTGTGCATTGCTATGACGGGGTATTAAGACCAGTGACCATTTGACCGGTGCGAGGAGCGCTGTCCACACCCTTTTGTGGCCATTGTCAACCCTTCAATGCCGCACAATGGTTATGGGAACCGGGAAGCGAACCCGGCCTCGGCGGCCCTGGCCGGCTTGACCATTTAAAAGCTCAATGGAATAGTGTTACGTGTATAATCATCCAAATAGCGCAACAACTGGGAAGAATAACCTAGTAGCTTACGCCGCGGCGCCGCCGCTCCAAACGGAACGTGTTTTGTGTAAGCGTAATGCGATTGAAACGACGCGGGATTCAATTTGTTGACCGGATATTATTTTAACGTTGTTTACTCGACGACGGATTTTAAAACTTCCACCGTCTGCGCTGCGTGCTCGGCGGCGTGCGCGCCTGCGTGTCGACAGAGTGTAATGTAATTTAATGGTAAAATATTTTAATGTACATATTTATAAACGTGACGCTATCGCCTTTAGTGTGCAGAAAAATAGTTCGTCTGGAGGGTAACATTTCTTTTATTTATTTTTGCACAGCTGAGTACACGAGTAAACAGAACGATTTGAATAGCTATGCCACCATTATGCCACGGTGTTACGAACTCACCTTCGCACGTCCGAAGGGTACACAGAAGTCACATTCGAAACAAAAACGTCTCTTGACATTTACCCTATTCCATTTATAACGATAACTTTCTCGAGAATTTCTAAGGTTTCTCTATATTTGGCCGGTAACCTTTCGGACGGCGACGTTACCGAGCGTGTTGCCAGGCGTCCGTCCGTCCGTCCGTCCGCGGCACCAACGGCTTGGAACACGGAATCGGGCGCATTGTGCCAACCCTTTCATCTCCCATATCAAAATAATAATAAATTAACTATAAATAATGACAGCATTCCCTTAGGGTGCCGAATCAGGTCTACCGGTCGGAGCGGAATGCGGTCCCATTAGGACGGTGCCACAATGAGGCACAAAGGTGCCCACCCTGTTTAATCGGACCATCTTTATGGAGTGACCACTGTCCATCGCCTTTGTGCAAAAAGCGGCGTTAGACCATAATCCATGCGAATGGAGACTTAGAATCTTTTTGCATATGAATAATCATGCGGTGAGAGGTATATAAGCCGTTATGTGAGGCTGAGCTACACGTGGGGTTGCCGGCGGGGCGGCGGGGCGGCGGGGCGGCGGTAGACACTCGTGGGATTGTCCTAATCGCTAAACCGATCCGATAGCAAATCTAATGTTTGAATAAAACTCATGTATGGACAATCACATTATTTACTTTTTTGATTACATCTAGATACCAGTGTATTCAGCAATTTGGACTTTTATGGTCTGATAATGAATTAAATGAAATCGTTCTTTTAGACAACTGGTTAAAGCTAGCTCGGCGATGCGTGCGCCAAAGCTTGGCAATGGCTAGTAATTAGCGTAATATACAGTTTTGACAGCTGGATAGTTACTACCGCACGAGAGAACAAAGTGTTAAAAAGATAATACACTGAACTGGTATCCTCCATACTAATACTGAATCTCAATTAGGGAACTTTACGCAAAATATATTTTATGAACTATTTTTTGAATAAAGGGTGGCTAAAGTCGCTCCGTCTATTCAAATATTTTGATAACCCCTTCGCTTCGCTCTCCCCGTAATTCATATGACTAAGATATTTATTTAGGTATTTAAATAATTCAGTAACACCATTTTTAAAATGAACACGATATTGTGGAATGAATAATCTGTAATAATAAACTTGTCGAAAATTACCAATTTTTAGGGTTCCGTAGCCGAATGGCAAAAAACGGAACCCTTATAGATTCGTCATGTCTGTCTGTCTGTCTGTCTGTCTGTCTGTCTGTCCGTCTGTCTGTCCGTCCGTATGTCACAGTCACTTTTTTCCGAAACTATAAGAGCTATACTGTTGAAACTTGGTAAGTAGATGTATTCTGTGAACCGCATAAAGATTTTCATACAAAAATAGAAAGAAAACAATAAATTTTGGGGGTTCCCCATACTTAGAACTGAAACTCAAAAATGTTTTTTTCATCAAACCCATACGGGGGGTATCTATGGATAGGTCTTCAAAAATGATATTGAGGTTTCTAATATCATTTTTTTCTAAATTGAATAGTTTGCGCGAGAGACACTTCCAAAGTGGTAAAATGTGTGTCCCCCCCCTGTAACTTCTAAAATAAGAGAATGATAAAACTAAAAAAAATATATGATGTACATTACCATGCAAACTTCCAACGAAAATTGGTTTGAACGAGATCTAGTAAGTAGTTTTTTTTTAATACGTCATAAATCGTAAACCACAAAAAACATCGATCAAAGTTACAACGAACTAAAAGAACTTTTATATTATGTTACTTGCTGCTACGGAACCCTTCATGGGCGAGTCCGACTCGCACTTGGTCGCTTTTATATTATTTATAAACTATTGTTTCAAACATAAATGCAACATATAAAAATATAAAGGTAATATTTATTTTTAATTTATAGAGGAATTAAATCTGCCCATGTCAATCAAAGTTGTATTATGTACATCGACATTAAGTAAGATTGTATATAGGGATTGCAATCCGGTGTCATTTTCAATCCGGCCGGATTTTACCGGATTTTCGCCAATCCGGTCGGATCCGGCCGGATCCGGCCGGATTGGTCAGGTGATCAGAATTTTCCTTTTCATTCCAATATAGACTGTTTTTATGGTAATCAAAAAAGTGCTTTGTATTTAAAAAAATGCAAATGCTTTAAGACAAAAGTAAATACAAGTAAGACGCAATAAATACTCGCACGGGTCAAGTCAGGTAATGTTGATAGCAGCTAATGATGATTATCTATACTTATTATTAGGAGGAAAGTTTTGATTTTTTTAGTTAGAAGTAGAAAAGATTATCAATATAACTTATCTTCTAAAAAATGTATCAATATGTATACTTTTTCTCTTTATTTTCTTTAAGGATGGAGCCAATAACAAGCATACATGTATACAATTACACATCTTTAGATGTATAAGGGGGGGTTTTTTTGTTGTCATGTCACATCAATTGAAGTACACCTATAGCTTAGTACCGGTATATCGAGGTGTTCAAGTGTTTATACAAATCGGCCACCATGTCAGTTCGATTACAGGACTGAAGCACGAACCCCTTCCAATGCAGAGGGGGGTCAGACAAGGCGACGTTAATTCCCCGAAACTGTTCACCGTTGCTTTGGAAGATGTGTTCAAGCTAATGGAGTGGAAAGGGCTCGGCGTTAACATCAATGGTGAACACCTCACACACCTTCGATTTGCCGACGATATAGTGATCCTGGCGGGATCGCTGGAGGACCTCAGTACTATGCTAGCGGACCTGAATAGTGCCTCACAACGGGTGGGTCTTAAGATGAACATGGACAAGACAAAAATCATATCTAATGTCCACGTCACACTCGTACCAACAGTTGTTGACGACACTGCTCTCGAAGTTGTCGACGAGTACATTAACCTGGGACAAATGATCTAGATGGGTAAGTCCAACTTCGAGAAAGAGGTCACTCGGAGAATCCAACTTGACTGGGCAGCGTTCGGGAAATTACGACATATCTTTTTAACCAAAATTCCTCAGTGCCTGAATTCGAAAGTGTTCGAGCAATCTGTGTTGACAGTGTTAACATATGGATCCAAGACGTAGTCTTTTACTGTTGGCTTCATTCGAAGGCTCAAAGTCACACAGCGCGCTATGGAACGAGCTATTTTAGGTATTTCACTACAAGATAATATTCGTAACGGTGAAGTCCGTAGGCAAACAAAAGTTACCGACATAGCTCGCAGAGTTAGCCGGCTGAGGCAATGGGCAGGCCACGTCGTTCGAAGTCCCAATAAAAGGAGCACTGGTCGCATCCCGACCAGGTGGACTTATGACCTAAAGAAGACAGTGGGAAGCCGCTGGATTCAGAGAGCCCAGGACCGGTCCGAATGGCGCAAGTTAGGGGAGGCCTATGTCCAGCAGTGAACTTCTAAGGGCTGTTAGATAGATAGCTTACACCTACATACATTAAGGGCAAATATTACAGATTATAGACAAGAAGTATATATTAATCGTTATTTATAATATTATATTAACGAAAATATTATAATTTCACGCTTTTATAACTTGCTTTTAATTTTTTATCCATTTAGTAAGTGTTGTACTTAGTACTTACATTACATCCCTATTGAACGTTAGTAATACCCGATTGCAATACTAGATTAATTGCAACATCTATACCAGGCATTCAAAGCATCTACACTAGCAACAGGGTGATTATTTTGCCAAAAATTTGCGTAACCGGATCCGGTCACCGGATCCGGCAATTTCCACCGGATCCGGTATGCGTTAAAAACGCCGGATCCGGCCGGATTACCGGATCCGGTTTTCCGGATTGCAATCCCTAATTGTATATACATATAAATCGAAAGAATAACAAAATGAATATAATTTATAATATCGTTACAGCGAGACCTTTCGCACCGCGCGCCGGAATCGTCATAATGAAGCCGTACAATACTTGTCGATTGCGAATCCTTCCCATTCAACAGCCGACAATGGGTTGCGTTTGTGCGCCCACGCGTGACATTCTAATTTCAAAGTGTCAGTAGCTCCGGAAACCAGCCGGGGCCGCTCCAAAAGATGAAAGAGATGCAATTATGCGACAGAGCGAAATGGGCTGCAGATTAGCGCCTATTGTGATGGGATGATGCGGCGATTTTGCGGCGCAAGGTGCAGTCTAACCCATTTTTGCATAAAAACGAGACGTTTTGAGTGAAAATGTGCGATCGCGCAACGTGTGCAACCATCTGCGCTCTCCAATTGTTTGTTTAGGATATTGCGTGTTTGGGTTTTCGAGCCGCGAGTCCGACTGACCCAGTACCGCATTACAAGGGTTACTTTTATGACGCCGCCATATTTTTTCTTAAGTGTACACAAATGTGTTGTCTAAACTATCAGATTATGCAACGCGCACAGGCAACGCGTTACCATTATGTTGTCTGTTACGTGTCATCTGAAAACACTTTGAATTGTTTTATTTTAATATTGCATCTATAATAACTAAATCTCGTCACTGATTAATCGCGGCATGAGTTTATCACTCATTAAGTTATATTTAGTTAAATGTAGAGTTAATAGTTCATTAATATAACAGGACAAATTCTGTAATTGGTATTTCCGAATTGACCTGTATGAAACAACTAAGAGTTAACGTAATAAATATTTAAAGCATCTCATCGAGCACAGTAACACAGTGGACACGATGTGATTCATGGAGCGATCAATCAAAAGCTTTGTGTGCGAACCGACATTGTACGCGAACCCTTTAGCGCTAATATTATTATTAATCCTTGCGCAAGTCGTGCTTCAATAATCCACCCACATCGCATCGGAGGGTTAATAGTAATTATGACATGAAAATGCACATTGGGAATTGCACGGCCGGCCGGGGACATCTGCGCAAATGACGTCGCAGCTAAAGGGTTTAGGGAAAGTGAAAGAGAGTGATATTGATCGACCAATAATGACATTTAATAACATCTGCGAAAGTTATTCAATAATTGCATACGTTGCTAAACAGCTCGCCAAAAATGCTGATGAAAATCACACAATTTAAAGTAAGGTCTTCGATAGTAGCAACGTTTTTTTACCGACTTGAGATAGGATTATCTATAGTAATAATGCAATAACGAAAGGTAAATCTAGACGCTACCCTAGCCACTTCTTTGTCATAAAAACATTTTGATCGTCGCTTGTGAAGTGTTCCGAGATGTTCGAGCGTTTCAGAAGCATTTAAAGGGCGACATAAATCGTTTGAATTGTTCCGGAGATTAGGCGTCACAGACGTATTTACGGACATTTTCCTTTACGGCGCTATAAAGCACCTCGGTTACGTAAGTGGTGCGTGTGTCTGAATGGCGGGCATGGCGGTGTGCGTGTGTGCGTGGGCGGCGGTGAGACAGGGCGGGCGGCGGCGGCGGCGGCGGTCGTGACATTGGGCGGGATCAGCTGGGGCTATCGATTGCCTCGCACTTCCTCTTCGGTCTTATGAATTTTTCATGTCGTTCGCTCGGTTGTTGTGACGCGCCATCTACCCGGCGATCGGCGACATTGGGAGTCGGGAATGTGCTTTCACACTTGCTTTACAGACGATCATTGACATAGAAATTACTTGGCTATTTCGAACTATGTTCGGGAAGGATTCTTAAGTAATTGTATAAATACTTCTTAAGAGAGTCAGCAAAAGACTACATATTATGGTACATTATTAAATTCTCAGATGCTGAAGATCAATTTAATTACTGGAAAAACGCCACAATAAGCTTTTATTGGATGAAGCCGAATGTAGTAGCTACTAAAGTCATTAAACAAATGAGCAACACAGTATAATTACTATGTCTCTAACTTTTGAGCATTGTATCGTCAAAAGCCGTATTACGTACAATACATTGTAAACAAAGGCAGTCCCGCGTCGCCGAGCACAGTCGCACGGAAATTACAACTCGAGGGCTGCATTTTATATATATAGTATTGTACGTTTGAACCAATATTACGTTTCTTTCATCTGGAATGGCACGCCCCGCTCTCATTTCCGTCGTTCAAGTCAGTTACATACTCGCTTTCTTTGCTAAAGCTCAGCTTAACGAAATAATACAGCACTAAGACGACAAAACATCGCAGACTTTTTGGACTAGAGCTTGCTTTTTATCAATATCCGGTAATCGGATGTCAGTGTTCTTTATGGGATTAACTGAGCGACAAATCAGCTAAGGAGATGGACGGAGATGGAAGGGAATTTTCGATGTGGATTCGAGTTAAATCCGAGATTATCGTAATATCATCGGAGTCTTACAAAAACCTTTGTTCGCGATCGGCTGGGTCTCCGTGGAAACAATAGCAAAGTCCGATTCACATTAGTCTACACAATAAATGGCGAACGATTCGTGAAATGCTCGGCGTCATGGCGGCATCATTTCGCAAAACGGTCTAATATCTAGGGACAAAGGACGCTCATGGTCCACTCCGAGTTTGCTGACCCGTGTCAAAAGGTGGCTCGCAGCACCTAAAGTACCTTTCATGTCTCAGATTGTAATGTATTTATCGAAAAATTCCGGGAACATCAATTGGATTCGCCGCTATCAGCCGCGCTACGCGTGACTGAGTTCCCTTTGCTGCTTCCCTTTGCTGATTGGAGAACGTGGTCCGTATTACCGAGCCCTGATATACTTACATCACTCGAGCCTGGCTGTGATCTTACACAGAGTAAATATCATTATTTGTTGTGTCATTTTCTATTGTATGTATTCCTGCTAATCAACAAATTCGTTGTGGACTTCGGAAGGTTCCTCGAAAACCTTTATTTCTATAGTTGTTTTAGTTTAACTGGCACTATGAAAGTTAGTACAAAGTGCTCATTTGCCCCTTCCAAAAGTATTGAACACGAATTTTCTTACAGTAGTAATTGATGTGCTAAATTAGTATAACGGAACTTACGAAAGAAGAATTAGCCACTTGTAGGAGATCCGATGTGTATTAATATAATTATAGTTTCACTGGCTCGACAATGCCCACGTATTTTAAGCACCTGCACTGTTGTACGTACGCGCCATTCGGCTTCCGCCATGTCAGTGACCACAGAGTGCGTAACCACTTCGTAAGTGACAGTGACGTTTGTCATTTCATACACACACGAGACAGTGTATGTATGCTATCGCACATACACTAAGTACATCCCTTAAGCACTTGGAGTGAGAGTTGTAACGGCTTCATTAGTGTTCCAACAATTAGCTTCTGCTGCGACAATCATCAAAAAGTTTGTGCGGGAAGGAGCAGTGAAGAAATATTTTCTTTATGTAAGGTTCATGTAAGGTGTCTTAGTGCGTATTGTGTTCCCTCCTCCCGTAAAGAGAGCCTTGACGAGATTATACTGCCTAAGTTTTACACATTTCCTCACTTTATTACCGTAGATTATTACGAAATGTAAATACATACCTACTTCCGTTTTTTGTTGCGCACTGAAATTATGTTAAAAAGTTTTCAAAAAAAAACATTCACACAGTCAATTTTCCAATTAACTAGACGTTTTAGGGCTGAGTGTGTCAACTTGAGTTATGAGAATAATAAAGTAGTGCCGAAACCGAACCGTAGCAGAAAAAAACTATTTTCCTTATGACTTTTAAGTCGCTTCTTCTCTCGGGATTACTCACGTTAGGAATTAGCTGAAGTGATTACTACTACTAGTTCGTTGGTAAAACTGTAATTATCCTAAGATGATAAATATCGTAATAATCTTCAATTAAAATAAAAAAACCGTCAATTTTATTTACAATAAACGTAGTTACTATTAAATCGCTGTTAAAAAGTGTTCATTGTATTGTATTAAGGTGCTCCCTCACTTGGAGCATTCGCCTGTAATGTAACGTTTCAGATTCGATTTTGAGCATCACATTACAGTACAGATATTGCCTCCCTGACTGATGAGCATTCCTCACTTGGAGCATTCACCTTGTAACGTTGTATCATTATATCACACATTGTATCATTAAGTTGCGCACTGTAATACTCAGTGCTTTCTCTCACCAACATAATGCTCGAATCTGTAACATTACATTTTGCGCACTGTAATGCTCGGTTCTCCTCCCTCACTGATGTAATGCTCGAATCTGTAGCGTTACATTACAGGCGAATGCTCCAAGTTAGGGAGCACCTTTGTATCTCACGGTAGCTTACCGGTGTTGGGCGCGGTGTAGAGGTGGTGGCGCGGCGCGGGCGAGGGCGCCAGCAGCCCGTGCAGCAGCACGCGGCCCAGGGAGCCCCGCGCGCTCAGCGGCAGGCCCGCGGGCTCGCCGTCCACTGCAACAACACACACCGTTAGCGATATTGCCACGATTACCTATAGATACTGCTTATTAAAACATGCATGGAACAAACATTTTTTGAAGTTATACTTCTTATGCGACTTGCAAAAAGGTTGCGTTAAGCGTTTGCGCTACCATGGAGGGGGTATGAAAACACTGGATAGATGGTTCTAGCTTCTTATTATCTTTACCTGTTTTAAAATTTAATGTTACTTATACAAATCTCCAGTCTCAACAGCGTGATTCAGGTTCCTGAACAACGCCATCTAGTTTGTACTTGTGTCAATATAGGTAGTACACAAGTAATATTTTATTATATTAGTGACTTGAATATTGAAGAAGTATATATAACTTCTCGTGCGCGTATAAAAGTACACGCACCCTTTTTTACTTTAATTTCCACCAGACTTTGTTGCCTAAAGTTAAGTACTTTTGAAATTATCTCTGTTCCAAGCTTGTTGTTGTCTTAACTACTTTTAAAATGATTTGTTCTATCTGCATGTGTTACCATAATATTATGATGAATGGTGAAAGCTCTCTCTCGTAGCAAAATTCGTAGCACGCCCAGATTCACTATCCAGTCCATTATTGTTAATGATGTTTAGACGTCATTGTAGTGTGTAAGGGTTATAAATTCCATATGTAAGTGCATTAGCGTACAAATGGACGTTTGTCGACGCATATCAATTAGCAGCGCTTGCGGAGTTGCGTCATTCGCGCTACAGCGGCGCGGTGCGCGTAGCTGCTTCGGAATAGTATGCACCTATGTATGTTTGTATAATGTATGCGATATTATTTAGATACAGCTCATAGTTGTAGCAGTTGATATCGATAGTAAAGTTACGGTTCAAAAATAGCTGTATATATAAAAATAACTTCAAGTAAATAAGTAAAATAAAATATTTTTAGAGTTTTCACTTCTCGCTAGGTGCGAAACACATATATAGTCGCTTTAGAAAATAATTTCATATACTCAGAAACAATAGACAAGATACATGGTTGTTGTCTACCGTCGACCTCGTTCCCGGTGTTCTGACGAGTCCTTAACCTGGATCATCAAACATATCAGCGGTTTACTGTCGAGACGAAATTCGGCAATTTCGAGGACGTCGTTTATCAAAATTTACTCAGGTGAAGGAGGTTACGTCCCCGCGCGCGGCCACACAGACTCCGCTATGTAATTTGTTCTGGAACTACGCTTATTTGTTAGTGATTCACTGAAGCAGGGGATGTCTTTTGAGCTACTGATCGTTAATTTTATAAATTTTTATCTCTACATTTATGACTGTCCTAGTCATAAACTAAAAATCTTTAAAAAGAAAAAGCAATACACATAACAAAGCAATGAACATCATTTTACTCAATATAAAAATGTACATGGCTCAAGTTGACCACGTTCAGTCATTTGATGGGAGACGGCTACTGGTAGTAACAAAAGTTTCATGAATGTTTTTGTCACTCTAATGTCAGATGACTGAATACTTAAGAAATATATATAAATTGATAAAGTGCTTCATTTCAGCAACGGGTTACAGCGAGATTACAGACGGGCTTGAGCGTTACGAGGGAATTACCACGAAATCGATAATATTTATTATAATCTTGATACATCCGAGCCAGACGCTTCCGTGCGCTGACCTTGGGCGCCCACCCCCGGGGCCGCAACCCGCTACCCACCTGTTGTCTCCTTCTACCCCGAAGGCGACACTGCGCATGTTTGACGCAGAGAGGGAGACGACGGTACTCTCCCTTTCGTCCAGGTCGAAATGTCTAGACGGAATATGAACTCTTTACTGCCCGGCCACGCAGAGCTCGTCTGACAGCGGCATCGCGACACCTTATGCAAAATGCTAGTTTTTCGTGACGGTGACGTGTCGCACGCGATGCACCGGTCGCGAGGGAAAATTCACGGGAAAGCTTTTCAAATTTTAATTTAGTTTCACTTCACACCCCGTACCGTACCACTTTCGTTTTGCTGTAATTTACATTCTTGCATGTACTTAACACGATACACTATTGTATGTTTTTTTACTTTGGCTAGAAGCTCAGAAGACATAATAGTTGCTAGAAGTAATAAAATGGCAACGATTGTAACAACACCGCTCGGTGACGCGACAACTCAAAGTTTCTTTGCAGACATCAGTGACCTCGACGTATCAGCGCCGGTAAAGCCTGCATGATTATACTCGAAGGATTATACCCTAAATTATTGGGCTCTCATTCGCACGTTTCATATTTTCTCTTGAATTTTTTGTACAACTTATTTCAAGAAGTGGATCTTAATGTGCGGCTACGTCATTTGGAAAATGGCGAACATTTCCAGTAATCTTAACGCTATGAACGGCGAGCAAATTTTCTGACAAATCCTTTATATTGAGGGAAATTAAGAACCTTCGCCTTTTGTGTCTAGACGACCTTCTGGACATTCTTTTTGCGATACTTTTAAACGTTTCCGCTTAAAATGTTCTTTAACGGCAATTTTCTAATCACCTTTATTCCTTCTGCGAAGAGAATCTGTGCAATATTGTAAATCGTATCAATGTTTAATAATAACAATTATTGGTCAGTGTTGGAAGAACGGAGACGACGTTCGCTAGCTGGGTATAAAGATTAAGCGCACCGAGGATATTCCGGACGACTGCATTATTCAGGACATCGGAAGACGCGCCAGCCCGGCAGCCCGGCAGCCCGGTAGCCCGCCGGCCCGCCAGCCCGCCAGCCCCCGTCTGCAGCCCGCCCAGGGTCGACGACTCCATGCACGCGGAATTATTCTGTTTATGCCAGCGTTTTGCACTTAGCGAAAATTGAGATGCCGCGCTTTGGATCCCGCAACGAAACATTTCAATTTTCTCCCGGAATGAAAGTGCATTAGTTTTGCAAGTTGTTTACAGGATCTTATAAATGTGGAGCTCCTCGTAGCTCCACGAGTGTGTGGATGTTGTTTTATAAATGAGCGAGAGTGTCGTTCGCAGCTCCAGCTCGTTACGCAATAGTGAATCACACTGTTTTTCCTATGAATTCTTATTAGCTTCAGCAGACAAGTTGTTGTTAGACTAAAAGGGTACTAAGAAATTGATAACTATGGAAAAATACGTAACTTGGTAACCCTTATCATTGTGAGAGCCCGGGTCCAGCGGTGGGGTTATGGGTTTTGATGACGAACTCGATGATTTTTGTCAAGAGATTCATCGAGGCAGACATTAATGTAACAGTTAATGTTTGCCCTCGGATCTTCGACGTTGATATTTACTGTAGGTCCTGTATATTATATCATTCTCGATTATATTATGTAGGTAATCAGTAGGTACTGAGACATTACATACATTACGTTTGAGTAAAGCCAGCACAACAATAAAAGCATTGTTGTATTTCGAGTCCTTTTCATCATTTTGAATTGCATGGAAAACAGTTGACGGTTGTTCTTGGTACTTATTATTTAAAAGCTCCGACACCCCTCCCCCCGCGTCCGTGTAGCGTATTCGGTTATTATTTTCCAGCGAGTTGGCGTTAATATAGGTCCAGCGCGGCGGTAATCGATACGCACTGAAATTCAGGCCGCCCCACATACCTAGTGCTCCTATATCTCGATATGTATTGCGTACAATGAGTTGCGTTGGTACGTGCCTTGACGGCCCTGGCTTCCGTTGTCACGGCTCTCCTCAACGGCCTCGTTCTGCTGTAGACAGTTCGATGATGTCTATCTACTTATAACTTTAAAATATTACCAATTATTAATATTATTATTATTAAATCTAACCTATCGTCGAAAAGTAACTCGACTAGGGAGAAAATACGAAACATTCTAATGAAAACCACGTCTCGTCTCATCGCTCAGAATGCATATGTAATGCGGCGCTCGTCTTGCCGTCGCGAGACTCAGTCGAGTGTAATCTGCACAAAAATTCATTGTAGGGAACGAAACAAATTAACTCGATTGCAGTTTGCAGTGAACTAACCCGCAGCTCGGTGCGAGCGGTCCGGAGAACAGGCGAACTTTGTGTAATCCCGCTGAAAACTACTCTTACTTTCGTGTTGCGCTCAAATATTAACTAACTTGCATAAGTTATGTCGGCGGTCGGGGGCAGGTGAATGCACTTCTCCCCGAGCCCGGGGGGTGGTAGACCCGGGCTGCAGGTTGTATTTGAGCTGGTAAAATACCTTTGTTGGTTTATAGCGGTGCAACGCTCGACATACGGGCCGTTTCGACCCCCTCCGGCCCGGGAGGTAGCTAGCGTCATGTGCACTTGAAATAATTCATTACTAATGAATGCCGTCTGAATGACGGCGTCTTTTACATAAGTGTTTTGTACTACATCATGAACATCGTATGTTCTGTGTAGTGTTTCAACTGTTTTCGGAGAATCCGTTAACGGGTTCATCGCTTATTTCTTGGCCAGCAACGCATCCGTAACCTCCCTGTTTCTCTTTTTACGAATGCTATATATGTAGGCGACCGGATTAGTTTATATTATTGATAAGAGCGGCGTGTTTGTCGCACGCTGCGTGACTAGTTCCTGCTACGTAGTAATCTCTATCTGCAAACATTATTTATAGCTGCGGACGTCAAACGTTGCAGTTACCGTAAATGCGGTTAACTCGGTATAAATAATTGCATTATAAATAAACAAATTTAGATTAATCCATGTTTTGACGACAGCCGCCACTGACGACTACGACTTATGAGATTACGACTTACGGATAATTACTATGACGTCGCTAAAATGCAAGAATCATGAATGAATGTTTTTGTGTACTTTGATAATAATTATAGTTTATGAAATCAGAAATACTTGTCGTTTGAAATAGATTGTTTAAAGGTTAGTTTGTTTCGTCATACATTATTATTTGTTATCGGATCGTGGATGTTTGTGATGTCCAAGTCATCGCACACAGCGCGGGGTGTATAATGTATAGTTGAATGAGCAGGCGAACGACGTCCACGGTGGACTTCAACTTCACAATCAATTGTCTAGTGGATGGTGTGCTTTATTCTGAAACTTGACTCAGAATATTGGTGTAATATCATGTAACGCAAAAAAAGCAGAATGCTTTAATAATGACATATCAAAACGATAAAACTCGCATGACAAACATTATCTCGTGGTTTACATCTAACTTATTGATTTTTGTTTCTAAATATATAAATTAATTCTATAAGTAAATATATTAAATAATTTTACATCTTGGCTACATTGGCTAACAGATATGTTCACTCCTTTCTCCTTTCTTAAATTTGTGATGTGGTATAATATGTTGCTCTAATATGTGGTATAATATATTGCCGATCACTGGATGTATAGGTACACTCATCCAGTGATGGGTGTTAAGACAGCGAGTAACGCTCTGCAGTTCTGTAATGTTATCGATACGGGAATTCCCGCGCCGGCCGTCACAAACAAACTGGTTTACATTATTTTATCATGTTTGTTTCATTAGACTTGAGAAAAAAATTGGTTTTTACACATTTAAAAATAAACAAAATAAATTAAACGATCTCTTAATAATCGAACCTAATAAGTAAAATCTACTAATAATCCTCTGCGTTTACATATTCGTTAGTATAAGTATAGTTAGTTTTTGTCAAATTCTTATCGCTTGTGAAGTACCTACCTACCTGTTTCTTCTTTCAAGTCTTTTTTAAATATGAAATAACTTTAATCGACTAACAATATTCCTGTATATATTTTCATTCTGTAAATGTTGCAGAGCAATGTTAATTTTGTACCATCTAAGAGAATACTGACTGGTGAATAACAATACTTCCTACACGTTATTTAGTGCTCAAGTTTTTTCTTCTCGTTCGCGGTTTCGATGCGGAAAAAACCGAAAAAACAATCGGAGGTGCCAAATGCCACGTGACCGAGCATGAGCGGTTTTTATGGTTCGAAACCGAGGAAGTACGGTCCGCGCTCATGGTGCGAAGCCTTTAATAAATCCTCGCAGCACGTGCTGTGACGTCATATCTATATGTGTATGCGTAACTGCACAGTACTCAGCGAGGAGGATATACTCGTATTTTATGTCATCTAATATCTTCGTATTTAATTTCTTAATCTAGAACTTCTCAAGAGAAAAATGATCTCATAAACACTCTTCTATCATATAGTATATAAGTACGACGACTACATACGAGTGGGGGGTTACGTAGTGGGATACGTAGTGCGGGGTTGTGAGTAAGTAATAATAGTAGGTAATTAAATAACATCTAACTGAATCCTTTTCAAAATCTATTTTAGATCTATACAAATAAATAAAATTGGAGTGTCTGTTTGTAATATTAAAAGAACTGCTATTTACTTAAAACAACATTTTTTAAAAATTTTGTCTGTCTGTCTGTGTTTGTTTCGGCTAATCTCTGAAATGGCTGGACCGATTTTGATCGGACTTTCACGGTCAAATAACTGATGTAACAAGGAGTAACTTAGGCTACTTTTGTTTTAGAAAAAAAATAGTTTTTTAGGCGATACAAAGTTCGCCGGGTCAGATAGTTTGTAAATATATTGCTACTCGTATATCCTAAAGCAACATTATGATTGTCATCACGTAATGTTGCTGATTGAAATCCCCTCATTCCGCAATATGATTGTCATAGGTTTTTCCTTTCTTATTAAAGCGCAGAGTTAATGCGAACATTTTAATTGCGCAGTGAGCATCGCAGCTGGAGGGCTTGTTGTACCGAGCTCGGTATTGATCATGTAAGAATTCAAAAGAAGGAATACATTTTATTGCAGGTATGGTGCAATATAATGTATCTACATCTTCCGATCATAGGTACGTCCGGTTTTATGAAACATGTTGGGATCGGATATTCGACACCACTTACTATTGACGTGATAACGTCTATTAAAACGATGAACGCCGGGCGCACGTACGAAAAAATGTAGCGTTCCACGAGCGAGAGAGCGACAAAAGCGAGAGAGAATCACGATCGGCTACCATCGGCGTATCATAGCCGATGCCGTAGGTGAGCCGTAGGCGATCGTAGTTGAGTGGAGCGGAGCGGGGAGGAGCGGGGCGGAGCGGAGCGGGGCGGAGCGAAGCGGAGCTTTGTCATGGCGTTGTCACGTTAAACTACCGTCCGTCTAAGAAAATATGTACAGAAGAGTTTATATTCTTAAAATAATATGTCGGTGGCTCAGGAGGTAGAGATCGCATTTTAAGATAATATGTTTTTCCTTTATATTTAAACTTTCATTAATTTGTAAGAGATTAATTGATAACTACATTAATGAAAGCCAGGCGACATGGAGGCGCGAGGAGTGTACCAGGAAAATATTTTAAACATAATTTTGTACAAAATAAAGAACAAGTAGTTAAATTACTTTAAGATGTTTAATAAAAACATGAATTATTAAGAGGGCGCTGACATTTAGACCGCGATGTTTTTTGTGACAAAAACCCGATTGCAATAGCTAATTTTTTTCAGTTGCGCATCGACCACTTTTATTATATCACTTTAATGTTAATAAAATAAAAATAAAACATATTGACGAATCAGAATAATTTAAGGAACTCTTAATTCTATCATTACCCGACTAAAAAAAAGGAGGAGGTTATCAATTCGTCGCGTATATATGTTTGTCAGACATACATACAATTTATCTTTTCAAACATATAATTTAATTAATGGAAATTTTATTGAATGTAATCTATTATACGACACAGGGAAATCGAAGAATATTGTGTTTCCTACGAAACCGGGCAAGTGCGTGTCAGGCCACGCGCAATGTAGGGTTCCGAAATAGTAAATTTTCGACTATTACTCATTAACTACTTATGCCAACATAACTTATTTTCGAGAATTTTTTCACTCGTCCGACTTCAATCGTTTAGCCAGTAGGGGGGTGGGGGGACGGGGGGGGGGGAGGACACTTGACTCTAACCAAAATTAGTACTTTGAAGCCAAATATGTATTTCGCAAACAGACCCCTAATTCCAAAAACGGTCTTAGGAGACCCATAATATTTTTGAAATACCTTATCATACACACTAATAGGGTACGCCACGAATAAAAAAATTATCCTCACGTAACCTGTAGGGGTACCTCCCCTAAAAAAAATATTTTTAAATATTTTATTCTACGATTCTGGAGTTTTATATGCATATCCATGCCAAATTACAACTTTCTAAGGGTCTCGGCGCTTTGCTTCGGACGAACGGACGGACATGACGAAACTATAAGGATTCCGATTTTTCTTCGGAACCCTAAAAAGCGTTCGTATTTATACAAGTGCGGTAATTACGAGTATATAAACAGTTTTAAATTCTATGAGATATAGGATTATATGTGTCAATTAGTAAAATCCTTGTAATGTTCGTTGATGCGTCCGGACAACACCGGATAGTAGACAATGCTTCTCGAACGTTGCCTGCTTCACATTATTCTGAAAAACCTACTTATTTATTAGTCGCTTCATATTTCTAATGAGAATAAATCATCGCCAATGTTCATAAATTTATAATAGTTAATTAGAAAGACTATTAATTGACGACATCATCAAAACAAAAAATATGATCATCTTGAATAAAATAAAGTCATACTCGTATATTTTATAACTCCATAATTTAAGAACCTTCATTAACAGGGCAGCATTTAAAATAGTTATAATTTATTTATATTCTTACCGGATTATTGTTAAGTTTTATCTGTTAATTTTTGACTTTTAGCACACAGTGAAACGGAAGTTACGTCATTTTCTGTTACCATACCAATATTAACAGACGATGGTCATAGAGCCATACCTAGCCAGTCATTCAATATGTGGTATAAAATTAGAACTTTATCACACAGGTGTTAAGATTCATTTAAGCTTGCTACTACATTTTGGGAAATCTAGCGAGATGCGTGACGTCAGAGAGTTACATCCGGGAAGCCGTCGCTATTTCAAACTGCGATGGTCCAGACTCAAAGACCCGCATGGAAAATGATGATGCATAGATAACAGAGTTCAAATTAAATTTGATAATGTTCAGCACCTACTCTAATAAATTAGTAATTGAATATGGATGACTGCGAGCTAGCTACAATGGAAGTACCAGTCACTGCCCGGTTGAATTAAGAACGACAGCGCGATTCATCATTTACTTGCTAAATGCTGATTAAAACTTAATGGTTCAGATTTTAATAGATAATATTTTATGGCTTCATTTTTATTTTATTATCATTTAAATGAATGGTAAGAGAACAGCTCATTAAAGGTTATGATTATGTATTGGAACAGTCAATATTTTTATTTCCGCTGTTTAAGAGTTACTAAGACCAAAGCAAGGTATCGTTCGATCATATTTATTCAGGCCAAGTGCGGATTCAGTGACAGTAGTTGAACCTCGCAAAGAACTCTACTGTGTATGAGAAGGACTACAAAGGACTGTGTATGAGAATGAGTAGTGGGTAGAGTATAATATTTAGTGGAGAACAAATCGGGAAGCGGCAATGTGCGGCGGACTGCGCGCGGCGTGTTTCCGCGCCCGAAATAGACCCGCGTACCTGTGGCCGGACTGACCGGTTGACACCAATAACCTTTGTAATAAGTCACTTTTTATAAAACCGTTACATATTTTTTTTAAAATGACATAAGAATGCATCAATGATAAATTGTATTTATTAAAGAAAAAAAAACTTGTCAATTACGTAGGTGCATGGTGCCTATATTATATTTCAGAATTGTATTATGTACGTAAATTTTAAAAAATATTAATTTAATTCGATATAATTAAGTATTTTCTATTGTCTGTATCTGTCATAGACCTATATGTATAATATTTAAGTGTATGTATCTGTATCATTTATTTTAACAGTATGACTGTCGCTGGTCTCCTTGCACCTGTTCAAACGCAACCATTTAAAACATCTGTAAACGAACTACATTAAATGAATTATTTCATTATAGTTACTATGCTTCTAGTTCAAGTGCACTATTTCTACACGTCATACGCCATTGAAACATGAGAAAATCACTTTACTTGTGAATTTCAACAAAATCTTTCATACTCAGAAACAGATAAAATAGAAACCTATTAATATAAAAAGTTATAGTACAGAAAAACAACAAGAATATGTAGCGGGAGAGAGGGGGAGGGGGGAGAAATATCAAAGATGGCGACGGAAAAGCGCGGCACTTTCCCCGCGCGCGGGAAACGAAAGAAAGTCGACTGCGAAATGGAAACTGTTGCGATTACGATGATAACACGTTTATCTTGCACTTTAATAACCAAGTAGTTTGAATGGGGCTGGCGGCTGGCGGCTAGCGGCTGGCGGCGTGGGCTACCTCAGCGCTTGTGGTATTTTCCCTGTGATTTCAAATTCAAGTGCAGATGCGTTTATACATTTGAACGCAGAGTTACGCTAGGTAGGTAGGTACTTAGATACTTGACTAATACGAATAACTTTTTAAATTCCTAGTACTTATTAACTCCACAGAAATACTAACTGTAATCAAGTTAATGTTAATTTGAGAACTAAATAATACGTTTTCACTGGGTGTGGGACATAATCTAAAGACATAATTTTTTAGAGGGATTACCGCGTAGCAACAAGCCAACAAGTGATTTTAAAACCCTGCCCAGTGAACGGATCTGTGAGCAATTATGGGTAGAGTTAAAAGTGACATTAGTAACTCAGGAGTTCGCATCGTTCTGGAACTACTTAACATACTAGTATGATTATTATGCTGAACATCAGCTTTCCCGTTTATTAATGTCTTAGCAAAGAACCCACAGTCTGGCAGACGTGCAATTACGTATTAAACAATTAGTTCGAATCACAATCGCGCGTAAATTGTATCGAAACCCGTCGGATTTGTATACGTAAATGTAATTGGAGTTATGGAGAGTTGCGCAAGGCGGCGGGGCGGCGGCGGCGGCGCGTGACTCATCCGTGGAAAGGCCGTAACGAGTGTTTATCCGCTTACAGGTACCTTACAACATTCGGCAGTTGCCGCAACCGTTGTTTGTAACACATTATCTCAGGATTATGACAGGTGTCCATGTAAAAGCCCCCGTTGTGCCCTCGTGTCACCGCGTGACTCCGATGTCCGATACGTGCAGGAAGTTATAAAATTTACTGTCTTTAATTTTTCAACACTTCAAAATTACTGGACAGACTTACTAGGTACTGTAGAGCCGATTTATTCAGCTGTTTTAATATGCTTTTAGGAATAAAACTACCAAATGTTACTTCCACAGGTACTAAATAATTTTCGGGGAAGGATATTCAGTATTTCCAACGAACATTTCAGTGCTACAGTGTATACAACAACAGGCCCGAACGAGAAGTAATTAAATTATTACTCGACAATATTCGGCCAGTTTTCCGCCTCAAACCGGCGCGGCGGCGCGGCGGCGCGGCAGTGCGGACGGATAAAATTATTGTTAAGAATAATTTGATGTTATGTACTTATTCCTGTTCTGCTTATTTTCATTGATGTAAAACTGATATTTCGTTGTAATGTATAGCACGACACGACGACGATGGTCTGTCTCGGTTGACAAATATCGCGACAGTTCTGTTTAAAATACCGCTTAATACTCTTACTCCAGATAAGGGCTGTTGATGAATGACTTAAAATATTATTGAAATTATGATATTATGATCATCAATAACCAAACCTAAATCTTAATAACATTGGATAATTTTACAAAGTAAACAGTGTTAGGTACTATTGCACTATATTTCGGTGAACAAATCAGTTAGAATAATCTAGAACGAGGCTGGTGTTGTGTTTGCTAGTCAGTTGGTTATTGGCTGCCCTAGTGCCCCTAGTGGCGAGTGGCTGGGCTGCACTGGCCCAGTGGCGGGCTGAGCGGCGCAGGCGCTCTAACTGGGTCACAGCGAAGGGCACGATGCGCGCGCGACTCCCACGTCGCCGCACTCGCCATGTCCGGGTCTCTCGGCGCTAGTCTCTAGCCGTAGCTAGAAGCTAGCGGCTAGCCTCTCGGTCTCACGTTTACATTTTTAATAAATCACATTTTAAATTACTATAAGGATTTATAAACAGTATATCATCAAGATCTATTACTATTATCAACCGAGCTATAAAGTTAGAAACATTACCAAACTAAACTTGGTGATTTATTGTAATAATATTACTGGGACACAAATACAAGGGTAATGTACTGAAGAACAGTACTTACATATCGAGTTATGACGTTTGATAAAGGGTAAAATAGACGAAGGTTGACATCTGGAGAGAGTCAAATCTAGCTATGTCCGTTTGAAAGACGATCGTAACTGCTAACATATCACTTAGGCTGTGAGGCATATTTTGTGATTTTATGTATCTAACAATTACACATACGTACCCGACTAAAACAATCACATTCATAATAGTACATAGATTAGATATCGTGTTCTTCCGGTCTTTGTAAAGCGAACTTTCAACTGACGTTTTCCGCGCCACCGTGCGCTAGGCAGTAGCTACTGTAGGCCGGACCCCCGCGGCCCGGCATGCAGCACACGGACATGGTTCCAAAAGACATTTCGTAAGCCATTGTCCATTAGTCATGTCCTAAAACCTCAAGTTTTTCGCAACTGTAATCACCGCGTACTGACGACTGTAAATTATCGACACCAACGCCTTCGTTATTTTCCCCTTAGTCAATCTGTTATGTACCTACGAATGGAAAGCTAGCTTTTCCTTGTGTACTCGTATAAACCGTATTCGAAATTGTATATTAATTCGAAATTGTATATTAACTGTTTATCAAGAATTATGAAGTGGGTATACAAATTTCAATTAAATGATAACAAAATTGACACCGCATCGGCATTACCGAATGACGTCACCGTTTAGTAAACCAGAATCCGTCGCAGACCGAATAACAGCGCGACAAGATCTTAATGCGCAATGTTTATCTTTAAATCTAAATTTTTGTCTGTTATTGTTTACAGTAAAGTCACAAAGTGGGCGTTTTGCAACTTATTGTCAAGTGGCGGAGCTTGCGATTTCGTTGTTTTTTCGTTAACCTTGCGGGCGCGGGTGCTGGCAGCCTACGTGCAGCCTCGCCAGCCTCGGCAGCCGCTAATGCTGCTCACGGTCGGAGCTGGTAAACATGCCTTCTGTTTTTACGGCGGTTCCTTCGTGCGCCGAGCGAGCCGCTCGACCGTGACTAGGACGGACTGTTTGACATGTTGCACGGTTGCTTGTGAAATTTATCATTAAAGGTTCGAAGGTTTTAGAGTGACTGGAGAGTTGTAAGCCGGCGAGTAATTCACACTGTCATCCTAATTACATATACACGTAATCAAATCAGTGTTGTTTGTCGCGTCCGCGGTATTGCATTACCGGCTGATAAGCTACTATAGCTGATACGCTATCGCGATTACGCTCGATACCCGGCGTAGGAAACGAGAACCGGGACAAGGATATTAGCCTTAGGTATGTTTGTCTGTTATTGTCCGATTCCGTACACGTGTAAGTCGTTGCAACACACCCAAATTATTCTTCTGTGGCCTGGTTAAAGAAAACAATTAACTTGGGGACATCTACGTCGCACGTCACCAATATTTGATACTTGCGCAGCTGTCGCGCGCGCTTACATCTGAATTAAATAATTGTTCAAGCAAGGTAATATTATTCAAATAATTTCTAACATATGTGACTATATCATGTATATGGACGTTAGTGTTTCGATTGCTGAACGCCGCTGCCGCTTTTCCGTTTCGAGCGTAAAAACCGGAAAATCGCAGGAAACGTGTCAACGAGAACGAAGTTGCGCGTCACTATAGGTCGGCCATGTTTGGTGCAGGCAGCGCGCGAAAGTGAGATTTCACGCGAACGGTGCATCGCGCCTCCCTTGACCCGGTTGTAGCCGCGTCCCCCGCGCCGCGCCGCCCCGCGCCCCGCGCCCGTCCGCGACCGTAAACAGATAGATGATAGAGCTAACACAGTAACAGCCACATTAGAACTTCACATCTAACGCTCTCAAACGATATTATTAGGCCGAATGCCGTCTTGCGGCTCGTGGAAACGTTTCAGGGATACGCTACGCTATCAATATGGTGATTACGCCATTCATTTTTCACAGTTATCTCGAGCGCTTACGAAATAAGATGTTTACTACGATTTCATGTTTTAGAATGTATCGAAGAAAAAATAATTTGTTCAGTACGTTCTCCTAGCCAATGTTTCTTAGAACATGCAAACACACAAGATCACTATGGCAGTAGCGTGAACTGTTGTCGAAAGTAAAGCGCTCGCGCTGTGAGCCGGAAGCAGTGGCCAGGGCTGGTGGGCGGCGGATTTGGTGGGGGTATCCGATGCTGGGCTAACGAAACTGGGGCTTCCTGCCGAATGACTTTTTTACTTTGACCTAAAACCACTTACAATGTTGAGTGTTAAATGTTGTCCGGCCGGAAGTAAAGGTATTTCTTGTGTTTTTATTACATTTTTGTTGACTTTGACCTCGTTTACTATTGAGAGCTAAATAAGCTTTTAAGATTGCGGCGATTGTAAACATTTTAACAACAAGCAAATCAGGTAGGTTCCGATTAGACCACATCGTTATAATTATTACCGGAGCTCAAAACATACATGTTTTGGATAGCAACATACGAATGTGTTATCTGCCATTGACAACACACCAGCTAGCGGAGTCGTCTCATTGTCAGTTAACTACGCGTCAAGGTGAAGTGTTGTAATTCGGTTGTGTATTCAAGTGAGGTTTCTGTGGTTCGAAGCGATTTAAATCTGTAGTTTTAAGTTTGTTCACACGATCAACACGATTTAGCCACATTAAATGAACCATGACAAAGATACAAACAAAAATCTTTGAATCATTTGGAGAAGTATTTAGCACCGAGTATGCGTGGGGGAAAATAAATAGTTGTCAGTGGGAGATATGATGTCTAGACTGAGCTATCATAATTAATAAATTACATGAAGCATAAACGTTATTACAATTACCAAAGTTGTATAATATTATACAACTATAAACTGACATAAAATCGTTGGACATCTCGGCTATAAATAATAATAATTACCTAATTAGAGAAATAATACGATGAGAAGAGCTCGGTACTGCTACTTGTACATTACAATGCATCCGAGATTCTGCCGTACACCATGAATGACGGTCTAGACGTTATTTGCGGCAACAAAGGAAACACAATTAATTTCAACATTTTCCTGTTTATTGAATGAATGTAGTCAATTGCGTAACCCGTAGCGAGTTCCTTTTAAACTCTTACGATATGTAAATAACTGGTTTTATTGGGCAACGTACTAATGCGCGAATAATAATGTAACTTTACACGAGTTTTGTACTGCCGAAATTAATATGCCCGCAATGGACAAATTTAGTTTATTTAATGCTCGATTGACATGTCTGGGTGATATCGTTGGCTGAATGCGCTAAGGATGTTTCGAGACAGATAAGGAGCTACTGATCTCAGTTACAACATCGTGAATGGATGAGAGATTCATTGTCCCTGAGAGTTTAGTTAGAGTCATATAGAGTTCATATTACAGATAACTTTGTGGAAACTACACGTAGTCTTACTTGGCCATAGATGCAACATGAAGGAAACATAAGTTGTGGCAACTATCGTATAACACGGTCGGCGGTCGGCGGTCGGCGGGCAGAGCAGGAGATGTCGTGCGCAAACAGGCAGAGGAAGCCTCTCTTCGACAACAATACCGTGTTTGTTTGTTTGTAGCGGCGCGGCGGCGCGTGCGCAATGCCGCGGAGGCACGCCGTAGTTTCCGGCTATTCGCAGGGTTTTAGTAAACTGATGCGTTGTTTGTAAGACATGAGCGTAAAGATACCTACCTGAAAATATATTAGCCGATTACCGAATGGTGAAAAAGTGTTGGCGTAGTTTTCTCGGCGGAATATGTCTAACCGACTGACAAGAGTGACTAGACGAATGACTTGAAGACAAGAGCGGAAAGCCAGAGGATTCGAAGTGCTCAGGTCCGGTGGGAGTGACACCAATTAACGGTTTACGCGCAGCACTGGAATATATCTTCTAATCTACGTGTTTTAGGTTCAATTCACTTTGTCATTTGCAAATATCTAATTCGATACTAATCAATACAATTATGTTGGAGTTTGTAATCGGAACTGACGTCAGCATTGACAGGATGTTTCAGAACTTTGGTTGATTCTGTTGACTTTCGTCATACAAGGCATAATATGTTTACTTTAACATGTAACTCAAGTCTCAAAGTAACATGTTTATTTTTTAAGGTATATTATTTATAAGAGCCGCTACATAAGGGCTATGCTGACAAGATTCGATTCGAGTTGAAGTCGTGTCGATTTAGCAGAGCTAAACCCCTTTACAATACGGGTTATTTTCGAGTGGCCAGCGCGTGGCGGCTGGTGGCCAGTGGCACGCCGCACTGAATAATGCAGCCGCTGGACATTCGGAATGGAGTCGAGAACTCTGTTGACATTGACACGATTATTTCGTAACAGCTCTCCGTGTTTTTACGCACAGCTTAGGACTCGTGCACACGGGACTTCTGTGGTGAAACGTGACGCAATTGCGGCTTTGTCGCATTCTGTTTTTATAAACTGAATTGACATCTGGTTATCTGGGGATTTCGGTCACGTTTGATCAAGATGACCCTATTAGCGTAGTGATAGTGGCCATGCCAACGGAGCAAGAGTGCGGGTCTTATTTCAATAGGAATACACTAATCATCATCATCATCACCATCCCCCATAAAAACCCCGCTGCTTTGCTCGAGTTTCTTCTCTTTCAATGACAAGAGTAAAGAAAATCACATTAGAGATCGTTTGTTTTTGATCAATATTTTTCCGGTGTTTAACTCAAGACACGGTTTTATTTTTAAGAGCCAGCCACATTTGCTCGTTACACAACATGCTCCTGTCGCGCGACTGTCGCAGTTCGCAGCGACCGGTCGCGGCTCGCGCTCAGTATATATTTGCGAGTCCACCGGATATTGCTCCATCATCAAATGATACTGATACAGGAAATTGAGTGGCCGCGTTTCTTTACTTCATCCTAATATCGATATTTTTCTTTTTATTTTATTTTCAAGAAATTGCTTTGACTGGATCCGTCTGAAGCTAATGGAATGTAGGTATGTACCTACCTACTATGTACGTATATTAAACAATGATTCGTTGTTTGGGATAACGGAAATAAAAATAATATTAAAGTATGTTCTATAGTTTCGCCATGACTTTCGACCTAAATAAAACGGGGAAATTAGTACTTACAAATTATTTCATTCGTTCTTTTTGATGTCAAAATTTTAGACGGAACTTCTATAAAGATGTTGGAATGCTCAGACTTAATGTGTAATATTATTAGTAAAAAGTAATTAAGTATGACCGAAGTAAACTGAAAATCATGTTGGAAAAACCAAAACATAGTAATAAAAATCATTAATTAAACACGTACGGAATACGTAATACCTACGTTCCACGTATGAATACGATTAGACCGAATGTATTACATCCTCTGAGATGTAAAGATTTCTGGGAGCCATTCACAGGCACTGGGCCTCTATTTTTGCGTTTACCACACCGGTTGCTCAATATCCTCATGACGCAATTTAAGTTGGCAGTAAGCACCTTATGTCTACGGCCATAAGAGCCATCGCTTGCTCCACGCCACCTTGAGAACGCCCACCGTACGTTACAAAACGCCTTTCGAACTTTTGTTCCGCGGTTCCTCTGTGTAGCGGCACCCAAAGTTTTTCACGGCTCATAAATTTTAAAGAATTTAATGTGTGCTTGAAGTGTTAAAACACTTCATATTATATAAAATATATCATGCCCAACACTAAAGGAAAAATAAAAGTAAATATAAACAAATTCAACATAATGAGACGTAATTTTTTATTATGACCTTTAAATATCCTAAACGTCTTTTCACGTAAAATTATGAGGTAATTATTGTCGCTCCGAGACGTACCTACCTATGTATGCGGAAAAATGCGCCACAAATAGGCCACACGTTGAGCAGCGCTGGGCCCACGCCCACGCCGTCATTAAGCGTGACCTGCATCTGCTATTGATGTTCTGCACGAGCGCGACGCGCATGCATGGATTTGCATGACTTTGATTTAGATATCGCTGTTTTGAAACCAGTCAAAAGGTGAGCAGATCCTCGGTACTGCACCAACGACAATTAATGACGTGGAATAAGTTCCCTCGAGTCACGCGTTGCGACATGAAGCGATGTTTACTAATGAGCCGTTCGACAGGAGGAGCAATACGTCTGCGATCTATTTCAAATAACACTTTTACATGTTTTTGTTCCAGCTGTTGCTATGCGGAGATCCCACTTATTACCACGAGCGTTCGAGACTGAGATAATTTCCGTTTGCATGAGTTAGGCGCTTGTTTTTTGTGTTTATTGAAGCTCAAGGCCGAGGAATAGCAATCAAAAGAAACGTCAAATATAGCATTAACATGGGAGATGGATGCTATCGACATTAACCACGGTATATGTGATAATAAAGACACTATATAGTATAATAACAGAAGACATAATAGTAGTATAATCTGAACAGATAGTCATGCTGAGCACCGGCATCCACAAAAAGCAGCTCCACCAAATAAACCTGAAATAAAAACGGCAGACATAATAGCAACGTTACATCATCTCGAATCGCTTTCAGAGAACTCTGTTATTAATTATTGAGCGTAAATAAGGGATAGAATCGCTTGAAATTCACAAAGGCCCGATTGTTGTCCTGGAAACGTCTGGCAAGCGCCCTAGCTTCGACCTTTAGGCGCTAGGCGTTTTGTGTAGAATAAAGAAAAGCCGGTAACGATGTTACACTGGAAACTTGTCACGTTCTAAAAATTAGGTACCTCGTGTACCTCCGTACCTATCGCTGCAACGTTACTAACTCAGTTTGCGTCTAAAAGAAATAACAGACATTTTCGATAGACTAGATGGTAGATAGGGAGATTTTAGGAATGCTGTGGAAAATTCTGGCTAGTTCCAGGAAACATGATTGGCAGTTGAATAGATGGTTGCGTCGATTAGAAATTGTGTCGATCAATCATACAAAACTAAACCACTAAGGTTGAACCAAATAAAAAATAAGCTTTTCATGTGAATTTATTCGTTCGTTACTTCCAGAAATGGGTACAACCATTCATTTCTATGAATTACGTTCAAAAGAAAAGTATTGTCAACAAAGCACTGGGTACATAGTATATACCGCGATGTGCTATGTTTGTAGGCCACAAGCTACTGCCTTCCTGAGAATCAAACCTAGAATCGTTTTCATTTACCAGGTACAATGCTAAAATAGGTAGCTGTGTTCTGCGAACAGCATTCAACTCCAGCACAATGATAGTACGACCTCATTATTCCGACGAGTATTCAGTTTAGTTCTGAAACTTCTTTTTCACTGTTATTGTTTAGTGTTTATTACTTTATAAATGAGGCCCGGCCGCGACACGAAAGCCTTGTACTAAACTAAAGCCTTCTGGCTTTATTATCGACCGTTTGACTCTTTATTTACGATGTTTATAAATACACATCAATTCTGGTTTTTTCATATCGTATAGATCAAGCTGTTTGTTGTTCAATCCTTTTAATTACAAGGTCTCATAAAAATGTTCTTTCAAATTATGGGAATTGAAAATTCCTGTAAAATAAATAATCGGTGTTTGCGTTTTGCATTGTATTTATACATATGTACGAGTATACAAAGTTTGTCTGTGTGTGGAAGTGAGATTGGCCGGAAGCGAACAGAGTGGTGACATCACAGATATCTGCCATTACCCTGGCTGACGCATGCGGCGCGCGGCGGCTAGACGGACGGACACTGCTTCCACTATGTTATCTATCGGACACTAATTACTATTCAATTTTCATCCTTACTGCACTCCATTTACGATGACTTTTAACTTTACAGAACTTTAATGTAGTATCGCATAGGAAGATTTTATAAATTATGTTGCTAAAACTGTTGCCAGTTTTTATGACGCCGTGTGACTATGGATGTGATTTATGACATTGAAAACGTGTAAATATTAGGGTTACAAGTTTACTGGTGGCTACGGTGTAAACAAAGGACAATTAGTTTTTAGCGAGCGTTAAAGTAAATTGCAATAACAAAACACTATTGGTGGGTTTGCAAAAAACATCTGCGCTGCAGTAACAGACAAAGCGCCGGAGTACCGTTGCGAAATACGGAACGCACTCATAAATTTGGCAACAACAAAAACTATAACTGCAAGGCAAAAAAGCCGCGATAAAATGCCACCAATTCTTCACTCTGTACGTAAAAAGGTTTTACAGTTAAGTTGTTTTTTCCGCGAGAGGGTGTGCCCGCTACCGGTGGCAGGTAGCTTTTTTTAAACGCACGATTCAAAATTGGGTTAAATTTTTTTCCCGCGACAGATGAACGGAGCAAGGTGAGGTGTATGGTTACGGAAACCCGTGGTTTACAACGGTATGACCCTATTAACTGAATTTTTTATTCGCCATAATCTTTTCACATGTTTTCGAGTGTTTGAGAGCTCGAATAGGTTCATGTGTTAAGATTAGATTACGTTCGGCGGAGGAAGTTTTTCGGTGAGTGGAGCACACTGCACAAGCCAGGCCGGGGGCCCCAGCGACAGTGGTCGAGCAGGTTGGCGGCGTGTCTGTCATGCGTTGTGAAACCGAGAAGCCTTGCTGCGCGGTTGAAGGCCGGCCAAAAACTGCGCGCGCGCAGAATCGCTCACAAAACCATTACATGCAAACACATCATAGATAAGCCTACTCGCCGATAAACAGAACACAAGCTTGCACGCGTATCATCCATTTTTCCAGTAATATCCATCCTCGTCTGTCCTAATTTTTTGACGACGTGGAATTAGTCAAATATAGTAACTATCCATTGTTCGTCGAGGAAGTTGTAAAACAGTTTACACGTAGATTACCAATTGGCGGTGTTGCGTCGACCGGTTTTTATTTTCGAAATTCTATAAACGGATGCGCTAACGTCGTTTGAATACTGAAAATGCATCCTAAAAAAAGAACAGTCTGGATCTGTTTTTGTACCGCCATCCTCGTCTCACCTTCGCAGTCGGGTTAGTGGCGAAGGAGACGTATAGCTTCCAGGAAGCTATTCAAAAAAGGACAACCCTTCCTCACCCCTTCGGGATATTCTATTGTTTACGTTGAACCAAAATATCCTATCGTATTCGAGCGGTCGTAAACAGAAAACTTAGTAAATGCCGTGTTAAAGTTCAGATTAGATCGGCGGGCAGACGCTTAAGTCGATATCGGAATGGAACACGAATTAATGTAATCATTATTTTTTACTTGTTTGATGGTTGAATTTCTACGAACAGGTAGCCGGGTAATATTTTGATTGTGACTCGAATGTGACTCGACTATAGGTAGTGGACAGCTGGTTTGTCTCCGCTAATAATTGACGCTTTTAGAAATAATTTATGCAAATATTTCTGAGAACAACGACCTTTGTCGGCGATCACCGGGCCGCCGATGTTTTATTATCACGTCCACGATGTCTTCGACGAGCCTGTATTTTTACAGAAAATCTGCCTACACAAATCCACTTTTTATTGTACATATTTAAATAAAGAGCAGCTTCTTGTTTCCGATTAAAGTAATAATAAAACCAATAAATAATTCTGTTTTACCGTCCATATTTTTTAACACATTTTATTTTTGAGCTATCGGTTTAAACTGAAATTGATGTGACATGTTAGCTCTTGGAAGTCTTCGGCAAAAAAACGTCATTAGAATGCAGTATCAAATCACGGTGCATTGTTTTCTAGCGCATCCGTCCGTCCGTGGATCACGTATATGTAGATATCGAGGATTTATACGCATAAATAGGATTTTTTACGCACCTTTCACTTCCGACCTGCGCGGCTGCGCAGGCGCAGGTATGGCGGCCGCAAGAGCTGATAGCCCGTAGGCTGCTGATAGGTAGAGTTCGACAGCTGCCAATCATTGCTTCCTGTATATCCTTTCTTCGGGATCATGGGAATGGTATACCATCAATTGTTGTTTGTTTTGTCCGCCGGTTGAAGCGCAGAAGCACGCAAGGCTTATTTTATAGGTCAATTCACCCGAGCGATAAATAAGTTATTTTTATTTCTTCAATAAATTTAGCCAACGAGTGCTTTACGCCAATGTAGATTTTAACTTTTTGATTTAGAACACTTCGAGATTAGGATGATAAATAAGTCAGACAATTTTAGTGATACATTTTTCAAACGTTGTAGAAAAATTTAGAACTACACCAAATTATCCACTGTTTCAATACCAATATTCTATAAACTGAGACCAAAAATAAGACAGTTTCTAGTAGTTTCTTATTAATATCATTGACACAGATATGTCACGTTATTAAAACTGAAACGGACACTGTAGTGACCAGCTGCGACAGATTAAAATGTTTTAGATTTTTCGCGGAAGCCTGACCGAAGCTCGCCCGCCCACTTCCAGACACAATCATATTTTTTATTTAATAATCAGAGGCACACTACTGAAGGACTCGTTTCAATATGAGAAAAATGAAGAGATATTTTATATTAGCAGATAAACGATACAACAATTTACCTCATGAAAGATATATTACAGGTATATTTATTTTTTAAATGAAACTCGAACGAACGACATTTATTAGTTTATATGTTCTACAGCCTATCAAGAATGAGTTTAAAATTGCCAATATAAAATATTAAATTACAGAATCCAGTGTGATTCATAACAGACGATTATCCAATTGGTGTAGATATCGTCTTGAGCGAACCGAATTAAGTTGCGGTATTATCTATAGGAGGGATTAATAGTGGAGGTGTGGAGCGTAGAGGATAGACGATATGGAAGACCTGAAACTTGATCCATGTCATCATCCCTCCATAATGAATGGTACCGTTATGGTGAACATTGTTCCATGGTTTTTATAGTTTATGTTAATGTGTTTGTGAGGTAGTTGCATATGGAGACGGGTGACGTGCCGCACGCAACTTTATCGCAGACCATAACTTATAACAAGCCAGCGGTCTGCCGCTCGACAAAAACTGCAAGTGGGTCGCAAAAAAAACAACTAAATAATGTCACGTAGCGTATTAAATGTGCGAATGTAATTGGAAACGTAATACGACATTCGTGCCGAATCGCAGTCCATCGCTCCATACTCGGAAGTGACCCGGGCATCGAACCCGCTACCGCGAACTGATGACGAGGCTCCGCCGCTGCTGACGGTGCTGGCACTGCTGACGGTGTCATTCGATAAACAATCAGTGTTGGAATACTTGCGAATAAGCTGTTGCAACTAGGGTTACCATACGTCCGGATTAGTCTGGACTTTGTCCGGCTTTTTAATTTGTCCGGATTTTTTTGGTTTAGATGGAATATGATTAATAAGACTTAAATAAATAATATCAAATCAGTCTTTAATCTTTATTAACTTCCCACTCTTAAAACAAAATATAAATTTTCTTTCCAATCAACTCAGTGAGATCAAATAATAAATTTTCTACTGCAATTACAAATAATCGCGCGTGATTCCCGCTCCCCGCAACCACCCTCCCCGCCCGAGCGATCGTATGCTGCTACTTTATACGTATCACTGTTACTAAGTGGGTACCTCCAGTTTGCATTTAGTGACTAAAATGTCCGGACTTTTTTTGATCTGTCAGGCTTTTCAAACTATATGGTAACCCTAGTTGCGACCTGATATTTTATGTACTGCAGGGCAATACACCAGTGCAATACTTATGATATTTTACAGGATGTTACGTTCTTTTTAAACATAGTACTAAATAAGAACACAGTGACATGGTCTATATAAATCCCGCTTTATAATTCAGCGATTCTTACGAGTAAGGCGACCCTGCTCTTCTCGGTTAGAGCATTCCTCAAGAGATTCAAGTAGGGTTGTCGTTTGGTTTGAAGTTTGTCACAATTGCCTGTGAGCTGTGGAGGTTTCAGGGGCATTTGTAACATTCCAAGAGAATTAAATTCCTATTCAGTTTGTTATGAGGATTAAGAGAAACCGCTAAGATTAGGTCACTGCGACGCCCTTATGAAAAACAAAGTTTGGTTAAAAGGCAGTTCCAAGACAAAATTCACAGGTGTAGTGGAAATCTTGACCCAGGCTAACCCATGGTCCTTCTAGATACCAAATTCAAAATTAAGTTATTTATAGTATGATTACGAAATATGTGTATTGTGTACATGACAACACGACAGAGCGGCTGCAGGCTAATAACATAAGGTATATTTTCCGCGATGTGTCGACGACCTCTTTTTGTGTTAGTGCAACATGCATTGCAACGAATTGCACTTGTAGGCGGAAATTGTACAAACCTACTGCAATTTTATGCACTCGTTTCGATTTTAGTTTTTTCTTATGTGCGCTAAAGTAAAGCGTTGCAAGTGCTGGTCACGCATTATGTTAATGGTTGAACCTTAGTAAGGCCCGTCCTGTGTGCTTAGTACGAGGTCTGACATAACGGCGATGTAAACGCAAGTTTGTATGAGACCGTAGCAGAGCCATCTAGCGGCAGTGAAAATAAAAGTTTCGATCCCACACAAATAGTAAACGTGCAAACGTGCGTACTTTACGCCGCCGTTAAATAAAACTCGTGTGTCAAGTAAAACTCGTATTAAGCACACTGGTGAGTGAGTGAGTGGTGAGTACCTCCATTGGTGATTGCTGTTTGATGTTGATAGCTAGCAAGGTAGCCCTTAATACAGTGTTAAATGCTGTCAGCACTTACCTAGGAAGATTCGATTTAAAATAGGGCTGCGGTCCAAAATGTAAAGATAAACATTTTTGTAAGAATTTGTAATTAACCATTATGGTGCGTGAAGTGTGTCAATTTGCTCTTGCGGCCAACTTCTTAAATGGTCTCATTATGATGACACGTCGAGCCGGGCAAAACCTAAGCTTTGAATATTGATATCGATGTGCATTTCTAACAAAAAACTGTCATGGCAATCTGGTATGCCTGTTCGTTTATAACTTGTCAATAGCTAATATTGTCACCACTTTAGGAATAGAAAGTCTATTTTTTTCTATCTTTATTTTATTAAAAAACTCATCTCGCCGCCCAACTTACGAGTACAATACATATGTACATACAGTATATAAGCAAGTTTACTGGGAAACATTATTTTTGTAAGCTTTGTAAGTAAATAGTCTATTTACTAAGTGTGGGTGCGGGAGGGCCTCGCTCGAGGCGGGTCTAGGTATCTAGAAACTAATACCTCGGGTAAGTATCAGTATCATAAGTGAATTATTGTTATCCGAGGGCTCCCGGCTACCTCATAATGACATGATCTAATATTTTCCAGGTTATTTGAAACATTTTTTTTATGGAAATGGCCGGCAAACGAGCCGACGATCCACCTGATGGGAAGTGGCTATAGTCGCCCATGGACATCAGCAACAACAAAAGCATCACTGATGCGTTGCCGGCCAAGAAAAAGAGAAGAAAAAAAGAAAGAACTGGCTCTCAAGCCTCCAGCCAACATATTGTTTATCAAATTAACAATCGAAGTATGGATGTGTGACACTTCTGGTGGTAAGAGCATCTTAACAATCACGCTGGCAGTACTTGCTACTCACAATGTCAATTTACTGAATGTATAGCAATTGTCTCTAATTATTGATTATTTATTGATTAATTATTTTTTTAAATTAATTTTGATACTTTATACAACTAGCCAACTCCTATAGCCGTCCGCCTTAGTTTATGCTCCAAACGACTTATGCTAATTAGAAACAATATAAATATCGGTTGACAATATATATACGATTGATATCGGAAAATGTGTCGTCCGCATTCCTAGACACAATAGCTTATTGTACAGCGGACAGCGGTAGCATAACTGAAGCTCGGTGTATGTCTGTCTTTAGCTGTACCGTGTACGGCACCATAAACTTGTTAATCCGTGTAGTTTAGTTTATTACAAAGTTCAGTAAGTCGAACATGATAACGACAGTCTTTTTTGATTTGTATAGGATCATAGAAAAGCCGCAAGGCTGCTAATACGTTTTTTATGTAAATAACTGACAAGCGAGTCACCTGATGTCACCGATGGTAAGCGTTTACAGTCGCCCATGAATATTAACCAAAATCACTCACGCATTGTCGACCGAAAGAAGGGAGGCCCGCATTATAGGTGAACTGGTGTTTAAAACGAAAAATGACTCGGTAAGTTAATAAAATACTTAAATTAAATTTTCTGTATTGGTCTTTAAAGTCGCTTAGAATTACTGAGCTGGTACTTGCTTATTTCAAGTTTATAATAATATGTTGCGCGTGGGCGCCATTGATTGCTTCGCACCACGTGGAGTGTTATGTCAGTTATAATATCCATGCTAACATTATGGTAACGACGTAATACAGAACATCATACAATCTAGACATACAATAAAATTGTAACTGGTCGATGCGTGTTCATGAATTCGCAAAAACACATTTAGGTATTGGGTCTATTAACAGAAATATCGCAATAGACCAAACCAAAGAAATCTCGAATTCAACCGTTTTTGTAGTAGACTTAAAGTTACATTTTAGCATTGTCGTATTTTGATGATTACATTTCAAAAACCAATACAATTATCGCACTGACGAAGATCAATTAACCTAAAAAGCCACCAGGAAACAACTGTTTGTAATTAATGATAACACCTTGGTACCCTACCTACTGAGACAATTAGGATCACGTCGAAAACAAATTTATTCAGAAACTAGCTATTACCTGTTTTGTTAACGATATGTTATGTCTACTTGTTGTACCGATATCTCAACAGGTGCAAGGGCTGGGCCACGGCTAAACTGCTAAGCCTTTGGACTCATATCAATATTATGAGGACCCGTATCGTAGTACACTTCAGCAAAAAATATTACGTTGAATATTCCGCCGGTACGGACGACGCGGTTTGGATCGTCATTCATTATACGCACCGCTAAGGATTGGAATAGCTTGCCTACGTCTGCGTTCCACCTACGACGTGGATGACTTCAAAAAAAGAGTGAATAGGCTTTTACTAAGTTAGTGCGCTCACCATCCTGGACCACATCTTCACTTACCATAGGATGGGATTGTGGTCAAGCATTAACTTAATTTAAGTAAAAAAAAAACTTTGTTAAAACGTTAGTTAAGTATTACACGACAAGTCACTCCTGCGCTAATTGATAAAAGTAATATATGAAATAATAATCCAATCCAAAAGAATAAGAACGTGAGTATGAACATTAACACCTTTTAAGTAATATTTTGTGTGTAAATTCCTGAATGAATGAATGAAGTTTTGCCTAGGTTCTGGCTATGCACAATCAATGCAAACGGTTATAGTATACTTACCACCACATGTAACATTGTCTCGTCTAGTTCTCGAACTAAGTAATAATCTCTAATTAAATCCGTCAGTATCGATGTCCAGACCCCTCTTTTCCACTGGGCACTCTGGGCACGTGCCCAGGGTCCCGTGATCGATAGGGGCCCCCTAGTCCCTGCCAGATCACTAAATGATAACCGATATTAATTCCCGAAAAACTTTTTTAATTAGAATAAATCGAACCTAAATTACTGACTGCCATACCTTGCTCATTAGCTTTTGCATAATTCTAGAGGCTTGCTTATCTACTTTCTTTGTGTATTCTAATAAAATATTGTTCTGACAAAGTCATATGGGCTCCATTATCCTAATATAGCCAGGGCCTCCCGTAGGTTAAAGACGGTCCGTGAACAGTTCAATAATAGTATCGGTTGGTACAAAGTTCCAGCTACAAGCGTCGGTACTGTACCCTCTGATTACCGTACCGTACCCTATGGTACCGTACCATCGGCACTCATTCCCTGCAGTGTTCAGCAGATTCACAACCATGGAGGGAAATAAATGTATGAACTGTTCGAATGTTTTTAACATATTAAAGTTACATTGCACAATGTTTAAAATGTAGAATAGTTAAGCCGTGTAAATATGAATAAGTTATAGATTAAGCGTTATTGTGGTCCTAAAAACTTATTTCGAGGAGTATACTTATAAGAAGTTGTCTGTCGAAATGTCTAGAACGACGCGATGCTCATTCAGTTTACGAATAAATATTACTCAGTGAATGAAAAATACGTGTTCTTCCCTAAACGCAGATTACTAATTGATGAAAAGCTGGTATTATTAAATATTTGTTATTTATTATCAAACACAAATTAATTTTTTTGTGTCATGAAATAGATTCCTAGTTCGCTAATAAGCGACATTTCGGGAAATTTGACAAAACTAACCATTATTAGTCGTTGAAACTAATACACGTAAAAATTCAAACTACGATCATTATTAAAAGAAATATAATATTTGTACTTTCAATTAGTTCGTTTAATACGTTGACATTGTTTATAATCTCGATTTACCTCATAAGTAGAAAATGATATATTTAAAAGTGGAGGATTGTTTGGCTGATGATAACATCCAATCGTTTTTATTTTTGGATTACAGCAAGATCCTGGTGAGAGGGTAAACTGATCCATGGCTGGTCCACAAGTTGGACGTCTGTAGCGCCGCGGACGGCTTGTCGGCACCGCGTAGCAGGCTGTAGCACCGCTACGGCCGTAGCACTCCCCGCTAATGTTTATAACAATGTTTATCGCAATTATTACATTATTATGTTGCGTATTTTCCATTATTTAAATAACTTCCAGTGCAATGCCACAGGTAATGACAGCGGACGATTGCGCTCATACATGTGTAACTCTCATACATAAATACAGATTATTTCCTGCTAGCGCAAACAAAGTATTTCCTTTTAATAATTCATTTAGATTAAATAGATTATGAGGTAGACGGACTCGTTACATGATCTGTGTCGCCCGAGGCTAGTGCAAGGGCTAGCAGCTAGCGTACTTGCTGGCATCAGTTCAGCAAAGTCCTGAATACGTTTCTCTCACTATTTATCTTACATTAAATTAAACTCGGAGGAAAAAAATTCAGTACTCTCGATCGGTCCTGAACAAAATCTGATCCAATAATAAAAATATTCCATGCGGAAAACGAACAATAACTCGCGATGGTTCCGCCTCCTCTTATCTGCCCGTTACAAATATTAACAAACAAGTCTAAAAATAATCGGCCCACACCAGCCCGGCTCGCAGCCGTCTCGCAGCCGGCTCGGCCCCGGAACCACCGCGGCACCGTGGACAGTAAAAACATCGACTTACTGTATCTCTTCATCAGGGATTTCTTGTAGGCCTTCCCGGAGACGGGGTCCTCGCCGGGGCTGAAGCGGCCGGCGGAGTCGTCGGACTCGGTGCCGGAGTCGCGGCCGGCGGCGGCCAGGTAGTCCCGGGACTGCCTCAGGATCACCTGGGCCCTCACGTAGTCGGCGGGATCGGCGAACGAGTGGCGGGCGAAGTCGCGAACTGTGATCTCCTTGCGGGTGTGAACGGTAAGGTCTAGGGGCGCATCGACGGCTTCCACTCGAGGCTCGGGTTCGGGGTACGCCTTCCTGGCGGCCAGGGTGCGGGGCTCCGAGTCGGCGCTCATGGCGCGGCGGTCGGCGGCCGGGGACCGGCGCGGGTCCGGACTGTTGGGGCCGGCGCTCGCCGGACGGGCCTCCACTGCCATCATCGTTAATTATTCACACGGACACCATAATCACAAACGTTTCCAGTTATGTCATACAGCGTAATGTGTTGTGTGCAAACCGCGCGCCGCGTCCGCCGGCGTTCGCGTCAAATTGCGGACTGATGTCCCAGTTTCGACGACGAGTTCCACTGACTTCGTGAGCTCGCTTCGGCAATGATCGGCGCCGCTCGTACACTTTCGTTTTCGTATCGCTGCGCCTGTGTGCGCCGCGCACACAGCCGCGCGCCGCGGTGTGCGTGCCGGCCGGTGTGTGCGGCGAAGCTTTTTCCACTTTCGTCGGCGAGCTTTCCTTAATTTCCCGACTCGCCAGACAGGTTTTCACTGAGGCCACTCCATTAATTAATCTATTAAAAGTCTGTTACTGGTTTTTTTCGCGTGCTCGTTCGATCGATCGCAGCAACAGTAGGAGGAAAATTAAATTCGCTATTGATTTCGAAGCCATTTTTCCACATAGCTATGTGCGTTGGATTCCAGTAACGTTCCAAATATCCTCTGGACGACCTACATTTCAAATGAGTCACCTGAGTACTGTACGACTCGTGTTTACAATTGTACTCTCTACAAACGCCAACTTATGCAATTCCAACATTAACGTCATGATAAGTAATTTATGAATCAATAAACCGAACATATTTCTCTGTTACTTTACATTTTTTCCGAAGCACTTGCTGTAATGTAATAATATTTCATTACAGAATTATATAATGTTAAAAAGTAATAAATTTACAAAACATTATTGATAATTATTATTAAGTAATTAAGATATTATGTGCCACATGATAAAGCAATAATACACGTTTTGTACTTTTGACTCTATTACGGAAGAAAGTATCATAAAACAATGAAAAAACCTGTAGCGCGCACAAATGACGGAGTCCACGCAAATAACGTGAGCCGGAAAGCGAGAAACAATCAGTACCAGCGTTTTGCGTAACGCGCCGCGTAAACATTTTGTATATGTGTTTTTTTATCTAACGCTCGGGGCATTGACCGAGTTTACAAATAAAGTTGCGCGTGCGCCGACCACGTGACACACTGACTCGCCCACCGTAAGCTGGTCCGCCCCCCCCGCGCCGTGCGGCCCGCCTGACACGGTACGCGAGCGATCGCGATGGCTGGGCGGGTCAGGTTACGCTGGCCGCGATAGATAGGGTACCTCCGACAAATGTAGAGCCAATGTCACTCGCCTATTCGGCCTATGGAGATAATTTGAGTGGTACCGCTCGGCGAGGGAACGTATAGTGCGTCATGTTGTTTTCGACTGGGCGGTGTTGTTTCCGTAGTAAACAACTTTAAGGAACTACGTCGGGTCACGTAGGTAGCGGCCGTGAGACGAGCCATTGATGTCTCCTTGCCAGCGAGCCTACGATCGACTTGGAAGTTTGATATAACTGGAACTGTGTTATTTTTACCAGTGGGCCGTGTTTACGCCCAGTTACATGTGTTATGACCGGTCGTATGTAATGGGGGCGGATGCGTTTAGCTGTGTAATGTGCATATTGTCCCTAATAAGGCCGTCATGAAGATGGGTCGATTTGATTAAAAGTTCGCTTTTTTAAGCACCGTATAAATTGTTTGATTTGATAATACATTTGCAATATAACGGTAACAAATTATTTGTTATATATTTTATTAGTATTTAACAAGCCAACAACCGGGCAAACGAGCCACCTGAAGCTGCTGGTAAGTGGTCATCGTCACCCAAGTGCATCAGCAACACCTTAGGCCTCACCAAAAAAGAAGAGAGAAAAAAGAAAGAAAGATTGACCCTTCTCAACAGACATGTACATTATCGAATCAGAGTATATTAGTGATATTCCATTTCCATTTACATTATATTACAAAGCAAAACGTACAAAATAAGCTATAAACAAACGGTTGACAATTAAACTGTAGTAAAGATTCGACCGAACTTTAAAAACATTACCTAGTTAAGCGTATATCTACATAACATATATCAGTAGGGTCACGACGTATATTTATACCGAATAGTCGGTAATGGCAAATAACTTGGACGGCGCTATCTGCTTTGAGCTTAATGCTGCAATATGTCTCGCTGTCACTGCTCTGGCTGGAGACAGGTTTCCAGGCAGCTGCGGAGGCATCGGAGCCGCAGTGCCGGCGTCTGCCATTACCGAGGATTTGCGGCTTCGACGCTAGCCGCGCTATTTATATTAGCTTCAGGGATTGGAACGCAGAGGCAAACACTATTCTGTAGATTTAGAAAAATAGAGTTTTATCGTAAGCCTTCAGCGTGCCCCTTAACTACGAATGAAGTAATTTTACGTATTTAATATTATTTGATTTCATAATGAAGGGAAATTTTGAGGAAATCCGCGAAGCTGAAGCGCTTGAAATAATTATGAACATACTATTTTTATTCGTCCGAGAACCCAAGCCCATTGGATGCAATGTTAAAAATGTGTAACATGTATTTGAATTTGAATATTGCATCTACAAAATGGTGTTAACATCAGTCTAATAAGAATCTAAGTCGTCAGAGGCGCGCCATGTCACAGATAAGCTATCGAGGGTATCTGGGGTCGGCGAGTGCGTATCAGCCGATCGGGCGTCGAACCCGCACTTGCTTATGTAACGGGCACATTATCAACACTTTCCGGGAAAATTTATATGATAACCTTGAACCACGGCGTGTCAAGATCGAGCTGTCTTGTCTCCGCGCGGCCGCGTTGTCGTCGTATTTTGGCGATAGAATTATCTACGCAAACTTAATATTTACTCGTATATTATTTACTCGTTTATTATATTAAATCTGTATTATTCTGTTCCTAACATTCCTACTGTGATGTTTTATCTTTGCCAACGAAATGGATCATATTATTATAATCGGTTTTTAAAAATGTGTTTAACAGAAGCAGTTGGCGTCTTATGAATGAACGGGTACGAGAAGTGGTATTAAGGAGGTGTTGGCGCTTGGCGGGCACGCGGGCAGCATGGTGCGCCTTGAATTGTTTAATGTCTCACTATCAGAAGGTCTTGTTAACTCGGCGATTACGGCAATGCACAGTGCTGTAGACTGTACGCAAACTATATGTGTGTTATACATACAGACAGAGAAGTGTCATAGAACACTGAAATATTATTACTAGCGTATAGAACTGACATCGCGAACACGATGTATGTCCCAATGAATTTGACATTATACTTCAATGTCATAGAATATATGTTTCTTCATAATTTTGTCCTCATGTAATTTCAATCAAAAAGAAATGTTTTTCGAATAAACTATCTCGTTTTAAAATTAATAAACCGTAGCAGTACGCATAAGCAACTACAAGCCGTATCACAGTGCGTCATAGACAAGCTACTAGCAAAGGTTACGTCAACGTATACTGTACACGAACGATAAAAGAACAGTTTATACAAACAAAGAGTTACAATTACAAAAACACGCGATTTTCGTGACCTTTAAAGTTTGGCAACAAACAGGAGTCACGTGGCTTGCGGGCATGTGCCGGTAGCTCGGTGGGCCACGGGACCGCGGGGACCGGAGGCCATGTCACATGCCGCTAAACCCCTCACTGGCCACTAGTGTAGACCCACGACGCTATAAATAAATTAATAAACTGTGTTTAGCCACTGTGGCCCACGCATGTCTAAGCATGTCATCCAACCAAAGATAATATCTGCTATGTAGGTATAATGTACTGTATTTCTATAATATATCGTATTTCAGAACACAGTCTAATTAATTAATTGTTATTGGAAGTGGGTTTGAGCCGTCTGTAAGGATATTATCGTCTTTTTGTTTGGCCAAACAATACAAAAGGTAGTTTGGCACAAAACCACATCGCCTAGGTACTAAAGTTACACGTTACGCGTTACGCTAACAAAAAGCCAACCTAGACAATACACTTCATAGTGAATAGATGTATATACATGCAGCCAGTCTTTGAGGAGGGACGTATAAATGAAGAAACTGGGAAGATATGATACGGATGAAAAAAAACGCATAAGTTACACATTTTTGGAGGAAAACAAAAAAGTATGGAATTTTTTCAGGAAAACTGAGGAAAGCATTGCATTTAGAAGAATGCCCTTTTATAGTAGCGGAGCCCATGATGCTAAATGTGGATTTACTCGAGTGTCGCGGAAAATTATAGATTAATGATAGGAAGAATAAAAGGTCCTATAATGTTTCCACTTTCAGCGGTGGGGGAAGAAGCCTTTACAGATTTTCAAAATTGTAAAAATAAATAATGACATGGAAATACTTGAGCGCTTCAGATTAAGATAAGGGGGGTTAATTACGAGCTAAAAAGTGTCAATTTTTATAATCTGACGATTTGAGCGTAACCTAAAACGAGTGGGAGGGTAACAAAGTTTGCAAAAAAAACGACGAGGAGGAGGAGGAGGAGGAGAGAAGTCAAGACGACTTACTCGAGCGCGGTTGTTTTTTGCTTATTTCAAAGGTAATAATACCAGATTAATAAAAAATATTCACAGACGATTGCCGCAAGCCGAAAATAATAAAAATCGTCAATTATGCGTATATTAAAGGCTCATAATGGTTGGATGTACTTATCAACATGTGAGGTATCCTCCCTCATATTAATCTACCGCGCTCGGGTAAATCCAAAAATCCCCTCTTTGGCCCCCCTACGTAGAATTTGTGGCAAGTTATTGGCAAGTGGGATATGAGTCCAGTTGTGGCTGTTTGCAGAAGGACTGAAGGATGAAGCAAATCTGTGTGTTGGCTACACATTTCTCCGAAGCGCAACCTGAATGTGTTGGACAGTGGACTGCACTATAATTTTCTACAATATAAAAAATGTTATAACTCGTTACAAGAAACATTCCACAAGAAATACGCCAGCCAGCGCTTAATAAAATAATACCTTTAAATATAGAATTGCAACGAGCAACGGAACTTAAAATAACATTGCGAGTGGTAAAAACCTAAATAAAAAAGTTAAAAAAGAACAAGTCTGAGTGGTCGATCGATCCGGTGCTTAGATCATCAATCTCTCCGTTTCTCGCTTCCTCCGGCGCCAATTATCCGCAAAGATAGAGACGGGGATAGAGCTGATGTATGGAGATAGACAGAGAGAGGTGGAGAAGCAAGATGGACTAAGGATCGAGGTGTTGCGGATTGGGGCGTTCGGATAATATGATGGTAATTTTGTTCCACTTAATATGATTGACTTGTTATTTATTATATTATAAGTATGTCCTAGATCGGCCTTTTTAACTACTGCAGCGAAAAAAAAAATTGCATTACTCATTTGCCGTTGCTATTATTACTGGAGTAATTTTTTAACATCTTTTCTTTTACAATAAGAAATCAGGATTGAAGTTGATATATTGAATGCTTAGTAAACAAAGATCGATACGATGTACATTCCGATAAGAGTTCTAATCAATCCAATACTATTTGTCCATCATTGTCTATTATTTCTCGCGAAGTTGCACAGCGTTTCCGAACTGATATCGGAGCAAGTGCAGTCGATGTACGCATTCAAGGCTACACTGCCGCGGCGCCCGCGCACCTCGCTCGCACACACGCACACACGCTCACACACACACACACTCAGGACACGCTGGCAACACTGCATCGTACGTTATTTGTAATTGGCAACGATTAGCACAGGAAGACTGGTCGTGTATGGCTTTTTTCTCTGTATAAATAGCGTCCTATCCGGTCAACTGAGTGCTCGTTGGATTAGGTTATGTTCGTGGCAATATTACTTCATTCGCGGCCGCCATCTTCGTTTTACGCGCAATGACAAATATGCCGTAATAGTAGTATAGTATCCGATAATGACATGTATTTCTTTTCTCGAATCGTAAAAGCGGCGAAAATGATAAATGATGCAATTGGTAAACGTTATTGGTCTAGGACTTCAGCTCCATTTACATCTGGCATGCAAGCCAAGCCTATCTCGCGACGCCGTAATCATGAAGCAAAGTGGTTTTTGCTCTGCATCACAAGACAAATTTTTCACTATTGTATTAAGACTGTTCGAAATGGTACTTACTTATGTAAATTATCTTTTTGTAGTCGGTATCAGTGTTTGACTTGGTGAATAAATGTTTTGCCAATGATGTTACATTACAACTCTACGTGGTATCGACAATCAGCATCGCATGGACAGCATTGATATTATAATGTAAAAAAGAGGTAGATATGTCATTAGCGCACCGAAGATGATGAGCGTAAGAACAGGCAATTGACCGTTCTGCTCGTAGTCGCTCTGTCAATACAAGGCGATACGTTAAAATGCCTTCGAGTATTATACCAATGTGATTGGTGTAGTGAAACAAAATATAAACGTGTGTGTTGTAGCTCTTTTCGGAACAGATTTTTTGGTTGATTTGTAAGGGTATAACGTATCTATATTTTTTAAATATCATTGATGAACAGTAATGAATAAATATTATTCAGTAAACAAAGCTGCGAAAAACTCAGAAGTCTGTTGTTATTCGATATTAAATATTGTTATATAACTTTTCCATTATTTAAGGATATTGGGTGAGCCCCGAGCCCCGAGCCCTGAGCACCGTCTCGCGGTTGCCAGTGGCGAGGACAACAAACAACGGTGTTCAAGTGTTTGTCAGTGGACTCAGTGTCTCGACGCATTGCCTTGGCGTGCGCAAACACTCCACGTGTCGAAGCAGATACCGTTAAATGCCAATATCCTTATGGTAAAAATACACAGTTGCTAGGTACGAGTATTTTAGATGCTTCAGTTTTACCTGCTGTAGTGTCATTGATACTAAATAATTTTTTGTATTTATAATGTGAATGTGTTGTGGTAGTAGGAAGTATTTGTGTATGCAAAGTAATCCATATTGTTTGGTAGTACACTTAAAATAGCCCATTATTTTTAAGTTTCTCCGATGAAATTTATGAAATTCTTATTAGATTAAGTAAGGATGTCAAATCTGTGAAACTTAAATTACACTGAATCGTGTTCAGGACAACGCGAAAACTACGATATAGATTCATATCAGAATACTATTTTAATTCATTAGATTCAAGTAAGAATCACATTTAGATCTTAATCGCCAAAAATGTCATCTCAATAACAACATTTCGATAGTCACATACCTTACAAGAAACGTGAAGTAGCTTGAGAGTGGTAAAAAATAGTAACATCACAAGACGTATCGTTCTCATTACGTATTGTCAGCCATATTGGATCGGCGCGAGAGTTGTGGCGGGAAAAAAGCGAGTCGCACGCGCAGAGATAATCTGTGCAGGAATTTTCACTTACGAGAAAAATACTTATAGATAGTGAAAACGGTAAACAAACGCGTTACGGTGCTGGATGGATGTACTGGCCGCAGAAACGGTAGAAAGTACTGGGAAATGATATTCTTATACGTATACTTATTGGAAACGACTGGAGCGGAACTATTATTATATCGCGGACAACAATGCTACTTGCATTCGTTTGATAATGGCGATTGTTGTAAAGGAAACGGTATCTTATAGGATTATTATCACCATATTAGTCCCACTGCTGGGCTCTCCTTTCTCTGTGTCCCTGAATAAAGTTTTGTTAAGTATGCAATTATTAAATTAACCATATATTTTCAACTAACATAATATAATAAACATCTTGTATTCTGATGATAATTATATTAAAAATTAGTTAATTTGGGAAATTTAGATTTAAAAGTTATTCCATTGATTGATGTTCAGGAAGCCAGCGGCGATGAAATAAAACAGCTGACAACACGCTACGCATACTTATGCCAAAAGTGTATTTTGGGAATTCCGACTCAGAACTATTGAAGTATTATTCAGATCGCATAGTTTTTATACCTTTGAATCTAAATAAGTTAAAGGGGCTTTAATAAATATGCCAAACATACGAAACAGTGCAATGCGAAATAATACGTTAGGTTTTATTTCGGGGAAGGGTGTTGGAAGTTTGGCGGTGGATAAACACATTGACAACTTGGCTTATAAGGTATGTTAGCTGTTATTACCGATACATTATATCTACAAATTGCAAGATTCATCTTGATGTTGGAGACGTAGATTATTATTCGATGATATTAATATTTCTTTCTATCTTTAGATACGTCTGTGAGTGTATAACAAGGATTGCGTGATGGTGTTTGATTGACCTATAGCAATATCAATAACAACAGCGAACTAAGTTCATGATGAAACTGTTCTGTAAAAACTTTGAGCGACTATTAATTATTGTTCATTAAATTATACTAATTGATATGTATTCGGCTCACAATTCGTTATGAATGGAAATTACCGATTATTAAATTAGCTTGCTATTTATAGACCCTTCAGCTAATCAGTCAATCTGTCCATTCATTAAGCCATGTTACAATAAATTACAGAGGTATATTGTATTTCTAGAGGCAAATCAGGAGAGCAGTAATAAAATATGTGTGAACTACAATTTATTTGTGCCGGAATCGAAGCCGGAATATTCTTTTGCCAGAGGATTGCCAACGAGCTTTTTGCATAATCGTTTGTCCAATATAATATTAGTTTTGCTCTTATAACTCAAATCAAATCAAATCAAAATCTTTTATTCATAGGTATCACTGATACACTTAAGCACGTCATTTTTTTTAATCTACCAGCTTTTCGGAAGGGTGCTTTGTCATGGAACTGCTTTCAGTATTAACTACATATATGTATATTATAAATAAATAAAAAATATTACAGAAAAAAATATTACAAAAAATTACGGAAAAATATTACAGAATGAAGGATAAGGTGATAATGTACCTCTGAGGTTTTTAATGTGGGCTACTAATCAAGTTCTGCAAGACTCAATAACTCAAGTAGTAGTTTGCTGTCGGTACCGGCAGCGGGTAGTGTTTTTGCGTGCGGCACCGACGCGCCGTCCGCACTGAAATTGAAAGTGGAAACTGGCTCATTATGACATTGTTCTGCGAGAAAAACAGATCGGCACAATTAGTGCAGACACCCATCTTTTACTTCTAAATTAGTAGCGCAGAGAACGGCTACTGCAATTAAGATTATTCTCGCTCGCTCGATAATATCTTGTGTGGATACGTTTGGAATAACAATTCTCTAACGATCAATATTGGTATTAAAAGTTAATATTTGTTTAACAAATGATTTGTTATTGAAAAAAATCGGGCAAGTGCGTGTCAGGCCGTGCGCAATGTAGAGTTCCAAAGTTCCAAAGTTTATAGACTATTCCTCATTAATTACTAATTCTAACATAGCCGTGATAGTTTTCCTTGCCAATTCATTATATAACCTATTTTTGAGAATGTTTCACTTGTCCAACTCCAACCGTTTAGCCGGCGGGGGGAGCACTTGACTCTAAACAAAATTAGCACTTTAACTTTCGCAAAAGGGCTCCTTTTTCCAAAAATGGTCTTAGAAGACCTATAATATTTTGCAAAGACCTTTTCAACGATACCCCACACTATAGGGTACGCGACGAATAAAAAATTCATCCTTACGTTACCTGTAGGGAAGGTACATTGAAAAAAAAATGTTTTTCAATATTTTATTCTACGATTCTGGAGTTTTAATAATTATTATGTCCATTCCAAATTACAGCTTTCTAGCAATAATGGTCTCGCCGCTTTGCTTCGGACTGACGGACGGACAGATGGACGGACGGACATGACGAAACTGTATGGGTTTCGATTTTACTGCGGAACCTTAAAAACGAGCCTAAAGTTTATTTTATTTCATGGTGACTAGTTGACTGCCGCTCAAGATTAATGATTATATTATTTCCAATCATACTATTTTATTTACAATAAGATGTATTGAAAGGGTATAAAGAGGAATACATACAGAAATAACCTATAAATAATGAACCAGCGCGTTCATAGCGTTTTCGACTAGTTTACAAATTTTTCCAATAGCTTTGAGTCCCGTCAAAGTTAATAACATTTTCCGGCTTCAGTGCGACCAACGCAGTCGTATTAACCTGGTTTTGGTACGCAGAGGCGCTTTGCCGAGCTCAATCTTTGCCAGCACTGCCTACTTCCTTGCTGTGTGAGTGGAGCACGGCCACCTGGGCGTGTCACCTAGTTTTCGCAGGAAATCGACATCCATCTGATGTTTAGGGTCCTGTATCATTTCCATATCGACGCTTGAAAGGCAAAATTTCCAAGCGACATGTTGACAACTTTACACTAGAGCATTTTAAAGTTTCTATTTTAGAAAAAAAAAACGTAAAAATCGCTTTATTAAGCATTTAAACTGCATGTAAAATTCATTGGAATTAAGTAGCTATGACTAATAGGCGATTTTTTTTCTAAAATTAAAAACTTTAAAATGCTCTAGTGTAAAGTTGTCAACATGTCGCTTGGTAATTTTTGCCTTTCAAGTGTCCATATGGATTAGGTCTAAAATATTATAGGGTTTTTAAAAACATGTCCATTTACGAACACATTGTAAGTAATATTACTAAGCGATACTTTGCGGATCTCTACCGCTGTAAAATTTGTATTGGTACTTTGCGATATCACATTACGTTTGTCGGTACCGCCGATCCTCAGAGGGCAACACTGTTGCAGAATGAATTCATAATGACGATAGTAGGCTGCCCGCGAGCGGCACATTCTATGGGCAGAGTACCTACTTATTGGGCATATTGCGTTACATTTTAATAAAGAATACTTCATGAATTTATGCGCAAACTTGTTCTCGTAGCGTAAAAAGCGAAATAAACATATGACGGTTTGTGCTCGCTCACACAAAGAACTTAGGGAAATATCGGGCGTTGAATATTACGGCTGAAGGAACGCCGCTGATGGCTCAGGTCTGGCTCTAGGGAAAATGACAGCTTTTGATACTATGTTACGCAATTTCTTTACATACAAGGACTAAAATGTGACCTAGTTTCGCTATTAACTTGACAACATCCTCAAATGTTCCCACATCCATCTAGCGGCGGCGTATTCACGAGTTGGCCGGAGCCTTTTACCCACACATTAATAATGTTTCAAGGCTCACGTTAGTTTTGCTTCGTTTGCTACAGACGCTACAGACGCTACAGTACACAACTTATGTTAATAAAATGCTGTTAACTCCCTTTTGTAACGTTTACAATATTCAGACCAGACAGCCGGGGACGTATTTTCCTAAGGGCGCGGGGAGAGGGGCGCCCTGGGCGCCCGGGGCGGTAGATCCTTCAGGGCTGTTGGAGGGAGTTTCGGCGGGCTCGGGCACCTCCTGTCAGTTTTGACAGCTGCCACTTATAACACCACGTAAGTCTATTTGTTTTGACTGTGTTAAACGATTGAATTTTTGCGACTTTTATTTTTTATTAATATTACGAATGTTACTCTCAAAAATACCTAATAGTATTAGAATACTAGAATAGTACTCGTGAAACCCTTGATGAATGAACCCATGAAATTATAAATTTTCTAATTTGCCCAAACCTAACCAAATAGGGACGGAACTCTAAAAATAAAGTAGTGATCGCATCAAAAGACGCATTACGTCGAAATGAGTGTACGCACATTCATAGCATACGCCAAAAGATGAGAGCACATGTTGCCCAGGCAGCCCTTAGCTCTGAGTTAGGTACTTTGTGAATAAATGATGTTTCAGAATTCCCGAGTTGTGCGCCGCGGGCCAAAGACGTCAAGGACGACTCGAGTCTACAGTTTCCAGTCTAGACTCTAGACTAAACCGACACCGACACCAGCCAGATACGCAGGGCCTGTGCCTAATTACTATTTCAGTGTTTGTTTCTGTACCGAATCTCACGCAATAAGTACGTCTCCTACGGAATCTACACACCTGAAAGTACACCGTAATGTTCTCAAGCGTATAGACGCGATCCGAGCCCAGCACTGGAACAGGTTTGGATTGCAAATGAATGAACTATGTGCATTTCACCGTACGAGGGCTGTTTGATAAGTCCTTTTAAAAACTATTTATAAAACCTTTTTTCTCTGGTAAATGGCATTAACACTGGCAGGCACAATCTTTCAAATGAAGACTGTCAAAAATTCAGCAAAAAGAATATAAGTTTTTGTCAGTTTAACCATTGTTTAACTGTGATCACTCGTAAAGGGCATAGAACCTAATTGGCACACCTACAAGTCCGCCATTTTGAAAAAACCTCGATTCGGCGGCCAGTGATGAAACATGTGTCAATCGATAGACTAAATGATTATGATCAAAAAGTATTCAGTGATGAAATGTCGTAAGTGATATACTTTCTGAGATAAGTGAGTTCAAAACTGTAGAAAAATAAAGCAAAAAACTTCGTTTCAGCGGACATTGATAAATCATATGTCATTCGATAGGCTAAATAATTACGATTAAAAAGTATTCAGTGATGAAATGTTGTAAGTGATATAATTTCTGAGATATTTGAGTTCAAAACCGTAGAAATATAAAGCAAAAAAACTTCGCCACGGCGGACATTGATGAAACATATGTCAATCGATAGGCTAAATGATTACGATTAAAAAGTATTCAGTGATGAAATATTGTAAGTGATATACTTCCTGAGATATTTGAGTTCAAAACCGTACAAAAATAATGCATTAAAATTGATCATTTATTTTGAATTTATTGGGTCAATAATGAAAAATAAGTATATTATGCCATATGTGTATGTGCTGCATAGGTACTTGATTTATTAATAACGGGTAGGTTTGAATTTAAAAAAGAAGCAAAGCAAAAGCAAACTACTAGGTTGTTTTATAAATAATTTATTTGCCACCAGCGGCTACAGCTTTGGCAATTACTCTAAACCAAAAGTTAAAATTCATTATTGGCTTAGTTTTCTATATCATGTCTGACAATCACTGAATCTAAAAATTCCGCTGGTGATAAAGGCAATGTTTCCTGATGTCGAGCCCATGCCAAGAACCATATAACACACATTATATGGGAACAACAGGACAAGGTTCTTTTTCCCACTATGCATGAGCAGTATCATCCCGCGATTTTATCTCTACCCTTAAGTTGTTTGTTTGACGAATTTGTTTAATTTTTATAATACATAACGTAACTGAGGTAAGGAAAAAAGTGACCGGTACACTTCAATTGCTGTATCGCCATAAACACTTAACCATAAATACGCCATAAACACTGGTCATCCCTCACCTTGATTATGCTATGTGTTGTACAGATTTGTCAGAGGAACTTCTGAATACATTGGAGCGCCTTCTTAATAACTGTATTAGATATATCTTCGGTTTACGTAAGTATGAGCACATTTCCCAGTTCCATTCCTAACTTAAATGGCTACCCATTCGATACAGGCGAAACTTCAGAATTCTCTCAACATTTTATGCTATTTTTAATAATGTGTCTTCTCCTGTTTATTTAAAGGAAACCCATAGCACTGCTTATTTCGGGAATTCCTTCACAATACAGTTCATACTGTTCTGGAACTCCTTGCTTGTAGACATCAAAAAATCATAGACTACCAAAAGTTCCTTCAAGAAGTCCGGCAGCACTACCTGAAGCAATTAGAATGTTGTCGCCCGTGGTCTTCAACCAGATGTTATATATGTATTTATAATTATTTATTTACATATTATATAATATAATATGTATAATAAAAAAAATTAACTATAAATGTTTTATTTTTATACGGGTTTGAACTCAAATATCTCAGAAATCATATCACTTACGATATTTTATCACTGGGTACTTTTTGATCGTAATCACTTAGTCTATCGATTAACACTTGTTTTATCAATATCCACCGAAACAAAGTTTTTTACTTTATTTTTCTATGGTTTTGAACTCAAATATCTCAGAAAGTATATCACTTACGACATTTCATCACTGAATACTTTTTGATCATAATCATTTAGTCTATCGATTGACACATGTTTCATCACTGGCCGCTGAATCGAGGTTTTTTCAAAATGGCGGACTTGTAGGTATGCCAGGCTCCATACAAAAATGTTGGAAGCCCTTTTCAACAACTATGGAAATGAAGGGTTGCAGTGCTGCCACAATAAAAACTGAACTGTAAACGGCTATTTTGAAGACCTCGACAAAACGTATTTTTTGGAGGGCATAAAAAATTGGAAACTCGCTGGAACAAGTGTTTGGGCCTCAAAGGAGACTATGTTGAGAAATAAATTATTAAAAAAAATATATTTTTTTACTTTTTAAAACGACTTATGAAAGAGCCCACGTACTTGGGCGGATTAGAATACTGTTCAGAGACTGTTCCCACCCCATGCCAGCAAACCAGAGAAGGCGATAGAAGCTGTCGGGCTTGGTGGAAGGACTCCACGTAAGGATCTCTCAATATTATTATTAATTCATTAATATTATTACTGATATTATTATCCGTGAAGCCTGCCTGGCCACCACACTTGCTTGATTCCGGCTGCGGCTTGAGAGCCAGTTCGCAGTTCTTCTCTTTTCTTTCGGTGATATCCAAGGTGTTGCTGTTGTCCATGGGCGATGGTGGTCACTTGCTGGGTGATGGTCGGCTATATAGAAAGCATTTATGTCATACAAATATTCCAAGAACTATTCTAGAGATCAGTGGCGCAAACTTCAAATTCAGTCTATTTGACTCTTGTTTTTTTTTATTACCTCACGTTATTATTTCAGAATTTTTATAAAATTTAATTATCTTTATCTATACTAATATTATAAAGAGGAAAGATTTGATCGTTTGTTTTGCATTGAATAGGCTCCGAAACTACTGAACCGATCTGAAAAATTCTTTCACTGTTGGGAAGCTACACTATTCCCGGGTGACATAGGCTATATTTTCAAAAAAATTAAGGGATCCCTAATAAAATCCAATAATGTAACCCAAGGTAAAAAAAATCACAAAACCGAAGCAAAGCGAGGGCGGTTACATGTCATAAATATATTTATGAATAATAAGTATGATATTATTTCATAACATTTATTTGATAAATAAGTTGGTAATATTTCTTTTAATTTATCATAAGTCATCCTAGTGGAAGCCTATATAAACGCACGGCCTCATAAGTCCAAATTTTACTTGATTTAATAGTTTTTTGTAACAGTAAAGTATGTAATATTATAATTGTCATCAGATAGGCGCGGCAGTTGTCCGAGCCCCCGCCGGAGCCAAGTAGACGGCAATTTCCTGTAACACATTTCTAATACTGCGCTGTTAGTAACCACAATACTACATACGTACGGAGCTACGGAGCAGTACTGGTACTGTGTTGCACGCAAGTCGCAACTATGTAGGCGTATTAAGTAACCGGCCTGATTCCGCGAGAAACGCACCGCGAAAGGGAAAGAGGGCAGCCGCGGGAACTGTTTCAAGTTTACTGGCGCGAGTGCCGCGAGAGCCGCCTGCGCCCGCGCACTGTTAACTTCGTTGTTTACGTGCTATTCGTTCGATCATAACTTATTATTCACCCAAATCACTAAGTCATGATGACGTACTTGTTATCAGTAGAAGTGGTGTGAGTTTTGTTTTGGAGTTCAGCTAGAGATTGCTAGACTAAAATTCTGTTATCGATTTCTATACATATCCCTTACTGCCAGTAACAACGTGGTTTTTTTCCTATTTGTTTAACCTCATTAAACGATAGACTCGTCTCAAGTATCGATTTCATAATCAGAAAGAAAAGATACGAAAAGATAGAAAGACCGTAACAATGTAAACGCAGATTGCAGATGCGTGAAAGACCTGTCAGGTGCGAAACATTGACCAGCGTAAACAGCACAAAACATTCTACCTTACAATGTACTACGTATAAAATATCTACATCACAACCCTAGCAAATGTCTGAAAACAGTGAATTGTTGTCAGCAAACTAGAGATATATGAAGGCGCGGGGCGCGCTGCACTCGGCCAATGTCAAGTTTACCTCGCTCCGCCTGGTGCGGGCGGTCCGTGGAGCTAGAATGCACTTTCTTCCTGCACACACACCGCTGCACCTGCCTACTGCACACCGACACACAACTTACACTATAAACGAAAGTTTGTGAATGGCGTACGCTGCGTTTTATCGCACGAAAGCAGACATAAAATTATTGACAGAGGCGGCTGTGTGTGCGTTTTATGCTTCTGAAATTGCCTACCATTAGTTTTATATGGCAGGTTGTTTTGCCTCTAAACAAGTTCGGTAGGAACTAGATTGTGACTGGATTTGCTCTCCTGTTGTAATATGTGTACGTTAATATCCCTGGCTGCTGCAGCAGGACTACATTCAAAATGAAGAAATAATTATATTTCTATGTAGAGTTACTTTTCATTAACTTAATAATGGGAATCAATTTCATAAAAATGTAAGTAAGTATGTATCAACCGGGAGTTTTACTGGTTTATGATAATTAGAATATTAATATTATATAGTGCTTAAATTATAAGGTGTAATGATAGGCCTTTTCTTTCCGCTCGTAGAATTTAAATTTCCTATTAGGCATGGTACAAGCGCATTCTTCTCAACTTCGCAACCCCTAACTCACACCCATATACACCACATACCTAATATGTGTAATTCGTAAGCGTAGCTTAAACAAATTACAGGTTTTTACTATCAATATTATTTTTAAAAGCAGATAGTCGCTTATGTAAAATCTTTGATGTTAGTGATGTATAATAATAATAATACATGCTTATATATATTTTAGTTTATTATATGGGAATGGTGATTCGTGAAAATACTTACTGTACCGCAGTGAACTGTACTTCAGAACTTACCTGTAAAAAGAAAAACAAAAGTTAGTATAACACATTGAAATAATATTTTCTTTAGGACTTCCTTCATAGGAAAATTATTTATTTAACTCTTTATTGTACACCAATAAAATAATACAACAACAATTAAATTTTGTAGGTAAACCAGTTACTGCACCATTTTTTGGAATCATTGAGGACAAAGATTTTTACGTACACATTTAAAACGTTCTATAAAAAATCTCACGAGATTTCTGACACCCCCGCATGTTGAGTTGAGTAACTGTACTGACAGTTCCTTTCCGACCTGTCAAATGGTACACGGGCTGTGACGAGCTGCCGCGACGTTCATCCGACCCGCCGCTGACAGTCGACCGCCGTCAAACACAGGCGCGTTAATAATTTAGGCAAGTCTGGCCCGGATCGACCGGCAGCCAATATAGCGGTCAGATTTAATGTTGACATTGTTGACTGAAACCTCTGACCATTTATAACCTTGCCGCTAACTCTGGAAGGATTTGCCTTGGAGCAACGTGGGGGCACATTCTCCAGAATTTGTCTACGAGGAAGGAGTTCCCTGCATAGTGGTAAAGCCATAAACTGTTCAAGATAATATCTTCGGTTCTACTGTGCGTACTCGATAGTAACACATCTGAGGTCTATCAGTCGTCACGTGTATCAATTGTAACAGAATAAATGATTTCGTATTTGATGGAATATTTATTTAACATTGTCGTTTCATGTTTCGCCGCTAAAAATGTGACACATTTTGTTATACGTCTATTTTGTTCCGAAAGGGATTTCTATAAATATGACTGACCTGGTCACCGCTCCGGGCTTACAGAACATCAATTTATTAGATACTCGTAAATAATTGATATCAGTTTTATATACCTACATATAAATTGGCGAAACTGTTAGGCAACAACAAAATGAAAATAAAGTAAAGCTCTCAAATTAAAATTCATATATTTTTTGTAGGTACTAATTACGTCATGGAAGGAAAATTAATTCCTGAGGAAAAACTTTGATTAGACCTAGTAGAGCCCTTTACAATGTATCCAGTAAGAACTGATATTGTTTTGTAAATTTCCTTACCTTAGGATGACCTTTCTTTCTTTACAAAAAAGAACTTCCATTCACATAATACACTCCAAAGAAAACGTTTTAATTATGTACTTTAACAAAAAGCAACTCAAAACTTTAAAAGGTCATACAGAGTATAGTAGAGCTTCTTTGACTTTACCAAAAACAACAAACAGTCCCTAACCACGAGGCACAGAAATTGTTTGTAACATTTTCATTCCGTAAACAGGAAGCTAAAAGAAAATGGCTACCGACTGCGCTGGAAGTGACGTCACGCAATGACTGAGTACTTACAGTTTGTGGTATTTTCTACAAAAGCAATTGTTAAGCGTTAATTATTCTCAATGATAATGACAGTAATGTTATTTATGTTATCCTATCAATATTATTAAAGTATTATATTCACTTTAAAATCTTTGAGGAAATTATTATCTAAATATTTTAAAAATGCAGTATTCATTACAAATGCAAACATTTTTGTCTTATAAACACAGGCTATTAATAAAAATCTAAATATACACAGAAACTGACACATACACGAGACAGATCGGATTATATTTATTTTAAAAATATTGGCTTCGACAACCAATTTATATTTTAACCTGAACTTGAGAGCTTGCTTCATTTCCTATTAGGTGAGAATCGATTGGAAAAAGTTAGTTAAATTCACAGCTTTTATTATTATTGAAAATTAGTACGAATTTGTTTTAACAAAGTAACAGATAATTTCAGGACCAAGATTTAGTAGCTACAAAATGTAAACGGAATAATCTAAACTAGCGCTAAAGGTACCAACAATCAACAATTATTATAGTAAATCCTCAAAGTACGAAATACTGAATAATTTATAACGCTGTCAACAATGACTTATAACCTTTAAACATTAATTTATCAAGCGTCACGATCTCATCTCAATCGTCAGTTTATGTTCGGAGGCCGTGGTACTTGCTTTATATTGAATTAAATGCGTGAATTTTAAACCGATATCAGTATAAGTAAATCGGGGTACTGGGTGAAAGGGTACAATTCATTAGCAGTCTAGGTAGACTCAAAAGATTTGACGTTCATAAGTATATTGAATAATACCTACATGAAATAAGTGATATGAGTTTGAACCTTCTGTAGACCGGGTCTCATTCGAGGAGTCCTGGAGGCCCCGGAGCCCGAAAAAGACCAATTAGCATGGATACGGTTGATCAATTTACCATCTCGAATGGTTACCAATAACAGTTTTGTATATGTCTATTCCTGAGGTCTATTCCTTAAAGAAGGCTTAGCTGTAACTTCATTTTTTCGTTTCAATAAATGAAGGCATATATATGCATAAAGTTTATAGTTCAAAGAACATACTATCTAAGATTAAATCAAAAAATGGTTGTCTGTAAAGTCGGTTTACGGACGGTAGTTTAACGTGACAACGTCATGACAAAGCTCCGCTCCGCTCCACTCAACTATGATCGCCTACGGCTCGCCTACGGCATCGGCTACGATACGCCAATCGTAGCCGATCGTGCCTCTCTCTCGCTTTTGCCGCTCTCTCGCTCGCGAAACGCTACATTTTTTCGTGCGTGCGCCCGGCGTTCATCGTTTCAATAGACGTTATCACGTCAAAAATACTGAAAAAATTAATACTATCTTCTTTGTTATATTATGTCATCAGAATATCTACAACTCTAATGGGTTGACAGAGTTAGCGGGTAAACATACACCCAGACGTAATTCTTCCTATTAATTAGGCCCCGTCCTATCTGGATAGGACCCCAAAAATAATGGTTGTGAATAGTATAACAGCGATAATTATAGTCCTTCTCGTTAGCGGGGACCGTGTGTCGGCGGCCTTGGGCGCTTGCTCCACCAACAGCTAGTAGCGAACAAATAACTATGTTTAATTTGTCAAGTGTAACGATGTACACTGACAATTACAGATTTCCGCCGAATTATCGCAGGTTTACCACTTCATTCTTGGCTTTTACTTCCTAACGCATATAAATTGTTACTAAGTCAGTGAACCGATAAGATGTTAATTTATTTCCAAAATAAGTTGAATGTTTTAGCTGTAATTAAACGATAGTGCAGAATTGTGCTAGAGTGGAAATCTTAATAGGTAGGCATTTTACCACTGATTTCAAATGATCCTATCAACCTGTCTGGGCTTACTCTAGCTAAAAGTACTATAACAGGTAAACGGTGTTCAGATCCATCGTGAGTACCTACCTACATATCAAACCAATAATATATTGCGCTTGTATCTTGCCAGTGAGCGGTGGGACACGCAGTAATTGCGTAATCCCAACTATTTCGTCTTGTCTACACTCTACTCTGATTTATTACTGCGAATATGTAGGTCTTGCAAAGGTTGCTCCGGCACACACTCGTACCTACTCATGTATGTACCGCAATATTTACCGACTACCGTTACATGTTACATAACGTGACAGCTTTGTCTCGCTTGCCCGTATGTCGATGTTTGTTAATAACTCACGCGGACTTACCAAGTTGGGAAGAAATTTGGCAGAAAGAATTGGATCGAGATATATGTTTTTTACATAGAACTTACTCGGCTGAGTAGGACATCTATCGCCGCTCACATAGAATGATAGAACACATAGTATTGCTACCACACGTTGTTGATGGAGTATGGACTTCTATGAGGTTTCAGAATATTGTAGTCTAGACCACTGTGACACTCTAATTAATAAATAATAATAATAATAAATACCGCTTCACACTCATATCCCCATACTAGGATTCCCTGTGTCGTGGGTGCCATGGACAACACACTAGACAAGGACATTCACGCCCAGACCGAGAAGAGGAATTCAAAGTCAACATTCAAATTTCCGCCTCGCTGGGAATCGAACCCAGGACCCTTGGTGCGGCGATCCGGCATGATAACCATTGCGCCATACGGGTCGTCAATTGATAGGTAACTAAATTTCTTCCATTACAAGTACAAAAAAATTAATATTACCAACCGCTCTCTGGCTGGATCCATGTCGCAAATTGTACGCAAGAAGGGGTGTTGTATCCCTTTGATATTATTTTTGGTATTCACATTAAGAAACAACAAACATTTGTAATTTATCACACGAAGACACCGAATGTACTGTACATGGATAGCTATGTACCACTGTATATAATGTAATATGTAAGACGAAGGACGACGCTTACGTCAGACTGTATGAGTGTGTAAGGAATGTATCGAAATGGCGGATTTGGGAAGTCATATCATTATGACTGTGTCACGGCACTTACGGTGAATTAATGTCGTAATTCTTTCATGTGTTTTCATTGCGACAAACTTTTGGTATAATCTGTGGGTGTTACTGAATTACCGAACATTTAGCAGAACTGATTCGCGATGAGCGGCTCTTACTTAAGCAATCTACTGTACCCTGATTGTACCATATAGGAAACAAGGTACACAGATAGCACGGAATCTGTGTAATCTGTTCGGCATGCGAGCTAAGCTAATATGAGCTTTGGTAGTTCGGACTTGTCACAACAACATTGCTGGACTTGTGAAGAAGATGCAGAAGAAAATTCAGTCTGATTCTTTATTTATTCAATTATTGTGTTTGCAATGTAGTTTATAATGGACTCAACTCCTGTGAAAATATAATATAACTATGCCCGCATTAGTATGATGATCGGTTGAACATGACGATTACCTAATGATTAATTGATGGTCTGTACCATCACATCGTGCGAAGAATCCCCAGCCCAGCATTGGGACAGTTGTATGAAATGCGATGATCATTAAGAAATTGATATTAGTCCCACATTTCCTTGTACTCCTGAGGACTTACAACCATAGCCGTTGTTCCCGTATAATTAGCAGATGTTGCTTCCAAGACAAGCGTAATTAAATTCTACTGCCTCTTATAATTGCGACTGGCAACACTGCCTGACAGTACGATGTTATAGAAGGAGAATAAAAAGTCGGTTTACGGACGGAAGTTTAACGTGACAACGTCATGACAAAGCTCCGCTCCGCTCCACTCAACTACGATCGCCTACGGCTCGCCTGCGACATCGGCTACGATACGCCGATCGTAGCTGATAGTGCTTCTCTCTCGCTTTTGCCGCTCTCTCGCTCGCGGAACGCTACATTTTTTCGTGCGTGCGCCCGGCGTTCATCGTTTTAATAGACGTTATCACGTCAATAAACTAATCTGAACACAATAATTAACAAACAAGCAGTACTCATACGTTCATACTCGAGATTTCATGTTTATATTCGTTAATATTACGGGCATTCACGACCATCCGCCATATCAGCTGTTCCTCTCGAACAAAATAGGAAAATGAGAGATAAGCACCCAAACAAAATCACACACCATTGAATTTTAACGGCGTTCCGGCCACACTGACATCAAACCTATTAGAGGACAGGTGCACACCTTCGAATCTGTTTTTCAGCGCCTCCACTACACGTGGTAACGAGGTACGCGCACACTAGTGCAGGCGGCGGTGGCGCGTCGGTGAAATCTGTAGAAAAGTTGGGGCGCACACAGCGAAGCATTTGGAGCCTGGTGGAGTTTTGTGGGTGTAGACGGGGGTGAACGGGGGTGAACGGCCTCCCCGTCGACCTTCAGACGAAGGGCGGTGGGCGGGCGTCTCAGAAGCCTTTCGCATGTAATCGTTTCTAACGGTCGGGTTATGTGGGTCCGTTTCAAATGTTGAGGGCTACTCGCGTGTGTGTAACGCGACCGATTCCACCTCGTGTCCGATCGGATTCCAGAGTTATTCCGGAACATCGGCACCACGTTTGCTTCTGCATACTTAAATATTCAGTAGCGACGAATCCCAGTCGTTTCCTTCGGAATGCGCAGTCACCTGTGACACACATTGGGATACGAAACTTAAAGTATCAAAAGATACCTCTGACCCTCAGAGGAGACACAGATCCTTATCGAAGCCAATTGTAGGTACAGAGGATGTTATATTTGCTGCAAATTGGCTGATCGATGATAGGAAATTTTCAAATATCCATCAGCCTCTGGAAGTAAATTACTGCATATGTTTCTTCTAATTATAGCAATTTTAACAGGTCCTGAGCCTTTTTAATTCAAATTATGTTTCCTGAAATGCTTGAAAATCTTTGACAGGCAAGAAAAAAATAATGACGATGAAAAAATATAGTATCCGAAAGCACTCCACAGGAGCCGAATTCTAAAGTGACTTGTTTCTCGTGAACTTATCCATTTGGATCAAAGGTTTTAGGTTCGATTAGATTAAGGATTTAGGTAAACATATTAGTCCAAAACAATTTTCGTCTTCTCCATGTGAATCTTAAAAAAGCGGCCAAGTGCGAGTCGGACTCGCCCATGAAGGGTTCCGTAGCAGCAAGTAACATAATATAAAAGTTCTTGTAGTTCGTTGTAACTTTGATCAATGTTTTTTGCGGTTTACGATTTTTGACGTATTAAAAAAAACTACTTACTAGATCTCATTCAAACCAATTTTCGTTAGAAGTTTGCTTGGTAATGTACAGTCACGAGCATAAATATATTACTATGGACACGTCAGCAATAATATCTACCCCAAGATGCGTTCAATAATATCTGTCTGCACGGACGCAGCAAAAATATCTAATATTCATAGACAGCATATTAAAGTGACGACAAAATTATCTGACGAAAAAAGCACATCAAATAATTGTGACAACCCCCAAAGCAAAAATATGTGACGACATTAGGTACAAAATAATGTGATCACTCTTTTAGTGCAATTATATGTTTGCCGTTTACTAATTCTGTAAACATTTACATTGATACCTCAATCATATAGATAAATATATTATGACGTTCAATAGTTGGGAAGACTCACCGCGGTGTTACATATTGTGAGAATAAGTGCTGTGCCTCACCGGGACGCCATGGCGATGTCGCCGGCAACATATCCAAACAATTTATATTGAAATGCATGGCGGCTATCTCATTTGGCGACGGTGTGGCAATATAGCCAATTTGGAAGTGTAACCACATAACGGCTCCCTGAGTGGAAACTGGATACTCTGGCGAGCTGGCAACGTGACCATTAAAATTTACTCGTGTAAGTTGCACCTCCTTCACTGAGTAGCCAACCGGCCGCCATTTCGGACGCTCGGTCAACATATGTATGAAAAAATTAGTTTCGATACAGAAAAAATATTGTGATAATTCAAAATCGTCCGTGCTTGCGTGCATAGGATATTTTCTAAAATCTTCATAGTGCATAGGATATTTTCTAAAAGAACACCACAAAAAAAAACACCACATCGGATTCGATCTGATAAAAAAGCGGCCAAGTGCGAGTCGGACTCGCCCATGAAGGGTTCCGTAGCAGCAAGTAACATTATATAAAAGTTCTCGTAGTTTGTTGTAACTTTGATCAATGTTTTTTGCGGTTTACGATTTATGACGTATTAAAAAAAAAACTACTTACTAGATCTCATTCAAACCAATTTTCGTTGGAAGTTTGCATGGTAATGTACATCATATATTTTTTTTAGTTTTATCATTCTCTTATTTTAGAAGTTACAGGGGGGGGGACACACATTTTACCACTTTGGAAGTGTCTCTCGCGCAAACTATTCAGTTTAGAAAAAATGATATTAGAAACCTCAATATCATTTTTGAAGACCTATCCATAGATACCCCACACGTATGTATGGGTTTGATGAAAAAAACATTTTTGAGTTTCAGTTCTAAGTATGGGGAACCCCCAAAATTTATTGTTTTTTTTTTTATTTTTGTGTGAAAATCTTAATGCGGTTCGCAGAATACATCTACTTACCAAGTTTCAACAGTATAGCTCTTATAGTTTCGGAAAAAAGTGGCTGTGACATACGGACGGACAGACAGACAGACAGACAGACAGACAGACAGACAGACATGACGAATCTATAAGGGTTCCGTTTTTTGCCATTCGGCTACGGAACCCTAAAAAGGATGAATCCACCGTTTCCTTTTTTCCTTGTAGTATTTGTCAACGACGTACGTAACAAATAAGCGCGATCTCTTCTACGTCCACTCCTAACATCATAATCGAACTGACTGAAGAGAAGTAGCAGAGCCCTACCTCACCGGGACGCCATGGCGACGTCGCCGGCGTAGTTGCAATGGCTACCTTTGGCTTTCGAAGGTAGCCAAAAGAGTAGCCAGTGGCTACCCTCTGTCAGTTTCTCAGATCTCATATCTTTTTTAAATTCTTTACATAAATTAACTATTTCGTCCCAACATCTTATTTTTAAATTGCGGTCGGAATAATCAGTTCTTGCGGTATCCCATAAACGTGGACGATTTTGTATTTCTACAATAAACCTTTCTGTATCGAAACTTATTATTGAAAAATGGAACCGTGCTAAGTGAAAAACATAAATAAGAATAATAAATAAAATAGTTTGTTTTTGTTTGGTTTGGACACTGAGTGAGTGAGACGCAGCGCGCAACTTGCACGTGTACATTTTACTGGCGACGTCGCCAGCTCGCTACGCTTCCAAATTGGCGACGTTGCCAAACCGTCGTCGAGTCTGACCGCAAATAAAAGTATTATATTATGAAATGTAACAAGAACATAGAGTAGTGTACTAGTAGAGGATATGCAATAAAAGAAAGATGGTTCACTGAGAATAGCGTGTTTTTATTTAAAATAAGTAAAACTTAATAAATATGAAATTTTTTGATGGGTTTAGAAGGATCATACAAAGGCAGTCGGGACAGTTAGTTTTTTTACGCTGTCGGGTTTTTGTTTTTTTTAACTATTTTTTTTACACTTTTTAGTTAGAAATCATTGTCTTCTATATTAGGAGTTAGTAAATTAACGAGAATGGTTGTTTAACCAATTTTAAATCGTTACATATCCTAAGCTGTCACTTAAAATTAAAAATGATGAAACGAACCTAAAAATAATTTTTGAATACCTATTAAGCGATACCCCACTTGACGTAGTTCGTCGAATTTTTTTTTCATTTAGACAATATTATATATCTGGCATTGTATGCACCTACTACACCTTTTCACCTGCTCCCAGGGTTGACTGGCAGAGAATGCCAATAGGCATTAAGTCCGCCCATTGTACTCCTTTATATTAAGGTTGTTACAATAAAGGATAAATAAATAAATATGGTGTCTGGTTGTCCCTGTGGTTTTTGATTATTGTCATGTCTTTAATAACAATCGCAAGGTTAAGGCGTATCGATTGATAAAAGAATCATCACAATCGGTCAACCCGTTTGATCTCTATAACGCCACATAGGAACATACATACATACATAGACTGATAAACACATTACCCTCCTTTGCGTCGCGCAGTCGGGCAAAATGTATAAAAATAATAAAAGATTTACGTCATATTTTTGCCAACTATTGAACGTCATAATTATATTAATGCACATGAATCAATGTAAATGCTTACAGAAACGTAGAATTAGTAAACGGCAAACATATATTTGTACTCCAAGAGTGATCACATTATTTTGTAACTAATGTCGTCACATATTTTTGCTTTAGAACGTCATACATTTATCTATGATTGAAGAATAAATGTAAATGCTTACAGAAACGTAGAATTAGTAAACGGCAAACATATATTTGCACTAAAAGAGTGATCACATTATTTTGTACATAATGTCGTCACATATTTTTGCTTTGGGGGTTGTCACAATTATTTGATGTACTTTTTTCGTCATATAATTTTGTCGTCACTTTATTAAGCTGTCTATGAATATTAGATATTTTTGCTGCGTCCGTGCAGACAGATATTATTGAACGCATCTTGGGGTAGATATTATTGCTGACGTGTCCATAGTAATATATTTATGCTCGTGACTGTACATCATATAATTTTTTAGTTTTATCATTCCCTTATTTTAGAAGTTACAGGGGGGGGGACACACATTTTACCACTTTGGAAGTGTCTCTCGCGCAAACTATTCAGTTTTCAAAAAAATGATATTAGAAACCTCAATATAATTTTTGAAGACCTATCCATAGATACCCCACACGTATGGGTTTGATGAAAAAAACATTTTTGAGTTTCAGTTTAAGTATGGGAAACCCCCAAAATTTATTGCTTTTTTCTATTTTTGTGTGAAAATCTTAATGCGGTTCACAGAATACATCTACCTACCAAGTTTCAATGGTATAGCTCTTATAGTTTCGGAAAAAAGTGGCTATGACATACGGACGGACAGACAGACAGACAGACAGACAGACAGACAGACATGACGAATCCATAAGGGTTCCGTTTTTTGCCATTCGGCTACGGAACCCTAAAAAGAGTAGCATCCATTATTATTATTTGAATAGTTATAATAACACTATGAAAGGCTAGTAAATACTGATTTGCGATGATGTCATAATTACTTATTGAATGAAAAACATTAAACTGTGGGGCCTGCTATTTAATTTAGAGAAAAAAGATAATCTGTTTGAAATTATAGAGTACTAGGTAAGTCGGCGTTGACTATATAATACGTCTCTAGGAAAGCCACTATATATATTTAAATTATTTTTGGGAAAAAAAAATTATAATGAAACATTACTAATACTGACTTTAAATTCAGTATTATTCTTTATTTTTCAATCAAATAGCTGTGTTTTTCATTCAGTGGAAAAGTAGATAATCCAATCAACCTGTATTATATAGCTGACCGGGCAAACGTTGTTCTGCCAAAAATTTTTAGGGGTAGGGGGATGAAAAATAGATGTTGTCGGACAACATCTCCACCCTAGCCGATATGCACGCAAAGATTCACGAAAATCGGTCCGAGCCGTTTCGGAGGAGTTCAACTTCAAAAAAGCGTGACATGAGAATTTTTTATATTAGATATAAACCACATGCTAATTAAAAGGGTCTGTGTAGTGCCCATTATAAATCCTCATTCCTTCGACCACTAAACTCGGTTGTTTTATTTGCGAAAACATGTTTCTAGCGGAGAGGATGTGTACTCGTAGGTGATACGTGTACGCTGCACAGTGCACACTGCACATGCTACATAATATAAAACTCTGATGCAAAGAGACGCAATGTAAATAAAACTATTTTCTTTTACACTTGTCAGACTACGCTACATACACAAATGAAAGACTGAGACTACATGTTTCTTGGTCCACGTTAATATGTTTTTTATTTAATAGCCTCTATAAAAAGGGCTAAAACACTTGCTAATTTCGTTACAATGTTGTGTATTTATGATGGACTAAGTACCTAGAAGACAGAATTATTTATATAGAGCTATTTATGTATAGAGCTTTACGCGCACTGATTCAAAGTCTATCCATTTTTGGATTTAAGGAGCGAAAGCAAACCTTTAATATGTAGTACTTCTTTCGTACAAATAAAAACAAATGTAGAAATATTAGACATACTCTGCAAACGTATTTTTCATGAGAAAACCTGTTACTAAAAAAGTAAAAGAGTGTCACGAATGCTCCTTGAATCTTTTGATGTAATATTGTTTGAGCACTCATTTGGAAAATGTTTACCTAGCGTCTGGGCCGGGCACCGGGCGCCCGCGGATACCGTTATGTCAGACCAATGTTTACCTTGGCCTTTTATAATTTTTGGACCTTTTTTTAGCAGCCATAGGTACTGCTGTTTCTAGGTTTGAGTGAGGTCCGCTTGTTCGTAATAGAACCCGGCTAACATCATTATCATCAGCCAGGAAGTCGATGGCGGAAGGACTCATTGTAACGTGTAACAATGGCGTAGTTTTTATGACACGGAAATATAAATCAATAGTCAAAATTAAATTTTGTGGCCACTGCAGCGATGATGTCACTGTCGGTAACCATCCTCTACAGGGGTCATTTGCGATCCGTCGGTGAGGGGTCGTTTATGCCAAATATCTTAAGCCGACAACATTTCATGACATCTTTTGTGCCTCTGGTGGAACGGCCAGTGCCTGTTGTTCCGCTGGACACCGTCAGCTTGCTTATAGGACTTGCAACACAGGAGATGGTCACAAAGCCCTTCGCCAATCCCAAGTTTTGCAGCGCAATAGAAGCGCGACACGGCAGTAACTGAGTGTTGCTGAAATGGTCTCTAAAGTCCGGTTTACACGTATTAAGTAGTTAAGTAGATAAGTAAATTTTAACTAAATTTTAAGTGAATAATTTTTAGTGTCCGTCCACACGTAATAATTTAGTAAAGCTCTTTAGTTCATTCAATTCTACTTAACTACTTAAGCATTTTACTAAATTACTTAAGCATTTTACTAAATTTTAAGGTAAAAGTGCCTGTCCAAACGTGTTAAGTGACAAGCCCCGCCCACCTACTTAACAGAAAATAGAAAAATTTCTAAATTACTTATCTACTTGATTACTTAACTACTAAATTACTAAACAACTAAATTGTCCGTTTACACGTATTAATTTACTTAAAATTTAGTTAACTACTTAACTACTTAATACGTGTAAACAGAACATAACGTGTTGAATTTGTATCTATAGATTTCTAGTCACATTATTACATACAAATGATAACATTAAGTAAATGAATTAGACGACGAAAATTCATGTTTTAAAACATTTCAAAGACACGGCGTTGATTTGAAGTGGGTGATATTCGTATTTATGAAAAGTTGCCCGAGGCAGGGCCAGCACTCATCGCGAAAACTTACCAAAACCAATTTGTTATTTCAGAATTTTTGTGTTTGAACATCTCTGTTGAAATTCATTGTTATAAACTGTTCTGCTATTATTGTTTTATGATGTTTTCAGAATTCATCGAAGATTGAGGAACGATTATATTTGGAGTTTCATCGTTCCATCTCTTTGCTGAACGAAAGGTAATTCTCGAAAGTTACACAGGCGAGTTTGAATATTTTGGACCCCTTCAAGGGTACCACGTAGTCGATATTATAGATACTGGGATGGGTATTAGGGATTAGTATTGGGTATAGGCAGAGATAAACGAGTACTCGTTCCCTCACTCGAATATAGTTTTAAGACCAGTGGCACTAGTACCTATGGGTTGTAACGAAATAAGTGAAGCTCTTTATGACTTTATATTAATAAGGAAAGTACAAAATACATTTTTCGGATCGATTTCTACTATGTTATTATTATTTCTTAGAAAACTTTGTCCCAGTTTAGCTGTACACATGGCTTCGCATTAGCGTATATCATGTAGGTAGCTTCAGTACATACGCACGTACATTTACATGAATTATTATTCCCGACTAATTCGTCCTGAACAACCAAGGACAAACCTAGCGATTGCTGGGAGACCTGGAAGGACCTATTATACATGATGATCCATATAGAACCGTATTTCTCATTCTTAGGTTTCAAATTTCAGCAACTACAATTCAGACATAGATCGTTTCGTTGCCAGATACGCTAGCTATGAAAGCGAAATTTATACCTGACATTGGCTTCGAACGAAACTGTAAGTTATGCTGGCTCGGTAAAATCGAAATTCGAGTAATACGGCGGCACGCGATGTGCGAATGAGATATCGTTACGGGATGGAGCGGGACGGCAGCACCCTGCTGGTCCGTGACCTATCCTACTGACGAATGTCGAGTCCCCGGAATACCGCATTTTAACAAGTTGTCTAGACGCCCGCGCTAGTGTGCGCCGGGTGCCTGTGTGGGTGTATCGGACGCAGGCCGTCGGTGTGCGTTCGTCCGTGAATAACATTCGTGTTTTTACAGGAGAGTACGTTTGTGTGCGGAGTTAAATAATTATTCTCATGGCGTTCGGAAAACTTTTTACTTTTTAGTCAAAGAGGAGTTTGCTTGGGTAGGTAGTTCGTTTGGCAGGTTCTAGCGTGAGGCAGTTGGAAGTTGGAACTTTGTTTTAACCAAAGTTCGATCGTCCGCAGTACTGACGGCCAATTAATTACTGATTTTTGGTTCCCCGTACAAAGGAGCTGTCGACATGTAGATAATGAAGAGTTATAAAATTTGCGAAAATAACGCCGTCCTTGGAATTATTTTGTCGGTCCTTCTCGTAATAAAAAACGATTTCTTGTTGCCATGAAATCTTTACTTAATTGGCCTTAAATCATATTATTATTATGATAATATTATAAGATATTTTTTTTATTGGAATAATAAATACCTACAACGTTTATCAGACAGCGCCATGCTGCGGGTTAAAAGTTGAAATGCCGCACACAAGTAGGGTTGCGAGACGTCCGGATAAAGCCGGACATGGTTAGGCTTTTTGACTGCGTGTCCGGCCAAATTTAACGGTGTCCGGCTTGTCCGGCTTTGTTAGGCTTTTTACATTTTACCAACTTATAAGAAACTTATACAAGGACACAAAACAATTTATATTGATGACTGTTAAAGACGTTCCTGCACGTTATCAAGTTTCCGAAACTATTAGTATCTACGAAGAAAACGTCGAAGTTGACGATAGCAAAGGTTTTGATCAATTACATAACTTTAAATATTTTCTGATCAAAAATGGGGATGTTGATGGTTGATTTCAAAAAGCTGTTAGTATATAAGAAATGAGTTTCTGCTAATTGTTTAATATTTTTAGTTGGTTTACTTTAAATGTTATTAATTAGTGAAGAAGTTCTAAAAAATTGTCTTAATAATATTTGAATACATAAAATTCTTGATAGTTTAGGGTGTCCGGCCTTTTTACCCAAGTGTCCGGCCAAACTGGCTGGTCTGTCCGGCTTTTTGGTTGGCCGACCTGGCAACCCTACACACAAGTACACATCCAAAGCTAAAGACGCGACATAATGTTACACAATGTCTTTAATGATATCTGAAATCTAAAATAATGATATCTAAACTAATGTCTATATTTCTTCAATAATGTTTCGTTAAAAACATAAAATAATTTTTATCATTCATTATTGAGGCTGACAGATCCTTTCGATACCAAAAAATAAACCACTAAAATATTTTTTTTAATTGAAATAATTTTTTAATAAGTTTGTACTAGGAGTACCGGAACATCATGAATGACGAATAGGTTTGCCTAACCCAATGATATTAGGTTTTAATTTATGGCACTGTGTCCGTTATTTAATTATATCTATGGCGAAGGAAATTCGTTCCAACGTGAAGTCCCACGTGACATCTCTCTCTTAATATATTTGGAACACAATAAATCTTGTATGCTTATGTCTCTCCATAATTATCGAAGTGTGACATCGTTCAAATCCAAGATGTGTCCATGAAATGTAAAGCATATCTTTTTAGTGGTTAATATAGACAACACTGCAACCGCGTTTTAATTTCGCAAATGAATTCCATTCAAATTCCAGCTGTAAAGACAGGAGTTAGGAGCAGTCTCCCAGGTGGAGCGCCCCCGGTGCAGGGGGATCCCGGGCGATGACCTGCACTCCTCGCCGCACGCCCGCTCCGGGGCAACGCTTCCAGAAGTTTACCGTTACGCCTTTGGCCTTTCTCTTTGACGGATAAAAGGACGCCGGGGAGAATTCAACCCCGTCAAAAGAAATGTAATTATACTCATGGCTTCGGGCTGACATAATGATACTAACTGACACAGACATCTCTGTCCTAATGTTCGAACCCAGATCCGTTCGTTCGACAGGCAGTCACTATTAACTGAGTTACAGGGACATACCGCATTACGGCAACCATTACCTAGTTAATCTATTTAGTTTATTACGAGTGCCTCTGACAACTGTTAATTCTGTGAAGGAAGTGGCTACATAATTAAGCATAAATGAGTGGAAATACTAATGCCACTTCTAAAAATCAGGTGGGTGTGAAATAATTATGCAGTTTTTCGATTATAATCGATTAACTGAAATTCAATTTTACAAATTTTAAAAATGATTCTGGTTATGCTTCACGTAAAAAGGAATATCTAGTACATAAGCATTGGGAAAATTTTTGGGGTGGCACCCTATGCAGTTAGGAGGCACCTGAGTTCGACGACCTCGCCCGGAGGCCCGTCAGCCAGCAGCAGACTATCAACCATAGGACTGTTTAATAAAATCTTTGAGGTCTGGTTACACTGCTTTGTATTGTGAATATTACACGCAGATGACAGCGACAAATTTAATTTTGACAGGGAGAGTGAAGCTTATGCATTTTTATAGCCTGTGCGAATGGCACAGAGGAATATTTAAAATATTTTAAGGAGTTTAACCACATGTTCTTGCGGTATATTCTAAACACGGTAATTTCAAATACTACTGCATTTTCTTGCGATTTTAACCAATAGATAACGTAATTCAAAGAACCCTTGCTGTATGGTTTAAAAAAAACAACTTACAAGCATAATGTCATAGAAAAGACATCTCGAACAAAATGTGTGTCCCGCCGGGAGGTTCTATTTTCAAAATTGAGCCCCTGTTCTCCTTTCAAAATCGAACGAATCCATTGGCAATTGAAGCCGCGCGGCGTCAATTCATTGTAACATACATTGTGTTCGCGGTGCCCATTCTATACGCTAGTAATAATACTTCAATGCTTAAAAGTAACAATTTTTTTTGGGAACCAACAACTCTCCAACGCAAAATTTCCAATGCAAAATGAAGGAAAATACAGCACGTTGCTCTTACAACGTTCACTGCGAACGTGTCGTATTACGTTAGTTCTGGCGTGTCATGTGTATCTGTACACCTGTACACCTGTACACCTGTACCGCCTGCAGTATGCAAAGCGTGCGCACCGCTCCAGCAGTGCCGCCCTCAGGTCAACGCTCGGCCGTCCTTGCCGGAGGAAAGTGAATTCAGCCGGCCGCTGCACTACACCTATTGTATTCATGAACACCCCTAACTTTCAGTGTGGCCCATTCTAATATCCACATGGATTTTCGGTTCAATAGTCTAGGAGCTTAAATATTAGAATAATATTTAGATTTATTAGAAATTATATGTAGAATTAATTGCTAGGCTAAACTCTTAAGCCCATTTTTTAATATCCTAGCTGCCTTCGAATGAGATCCCGGGTTCGACTTCTAACCTGGACAAATATTCGAGTGAGAAAAAAAATACTAAGAAAAAATACTAAAAAATTACTAAGAAAAAAAAATAATTTGCAGTTCCGCCCCGGTTAGAAAATATTACTACAGATAATTAAACTTTATTTGCCATTAAATATTGTTTTCGAAAAATGTCAAAAGAGAGAGTTCTTACTCTGTTTGTTCAGAAGCCGTGATTACCACAATGGGTGGAGTAGACATAAATACAATTATTTGAATTCTTTCGGAACTATACAGAGTTGCAGAATTATCGGTAAAGAATTAAATTAACCTAAGTCACGTTTACCTAAATACTGATTGTGAGTATAGTTTTAAGTATCACTTCCAAGTAATTCACAAATTTTATTAGATTATACAAAATTCCTAATAACATTTCATTTTGCTTTCAGTAAGTTAAGTACGCATGTCACTTCCATGACTTTTAACGGTGTATAATATTGAGCTTCAATATAAATATAATTTTGTGCCCAAAACTAAGGTTGAATGGAGTTGACAATATTAATTCAATGCGAAGCTTTTGACAAGGCCACCTAGGGGGTGCCGGGGCGCTGCGTCCTTCCTAGGGCGAGCGTCGACACCGGCCACCAGACGGGATTGCAAACGCACTTGTTATGAAACGTTACACCCGGCCATCCCGGCCATCCCGGCCTACGCAGTCTGATAACCAAGTTCAACATTATTTCATAGACGGCTTTATTTACGGCGGTCTTTGCCATGTACCCCAGACTGAGCCTCTGTTAAGTTTGACTACCTACTGTTAAGTATCTACTGAATTGTTGATAATATAAATTTAGCATGAATTTCAGACACTTTCATATTTTTCTACATCATAACTTACTTTATTACCTAATCAATTATAAGAATTGCGACAAATATTACACTGTCTATCCAAATGTAATTATAAGCTTCCAATTTGGTAATGGAGTATGTCGGTACTGTCGGTAGGTGCCGGACGGACAACACGCGACGACACGTGACAACACGCGACAACACGCGACGACACGACGCGGATACCGCGGCACCGCCCAGGGCGGGTGGCGGTCGGCGCGTCCTTCCTAGGGCGGCCGCCGACACCGCCGACACCGCCGACACCGACACCGCGGCAGACGGCGAGCGCGAGCTCAAAACATGTTATTATGGAATCAACCTACAATGCTGGCTTTAGGGGTTATATTGACCTTCGTGTATGTATGCAGTGTGTCTGTATGTATAATAGGCACGATGACAGTAAGTAAAAATCACTAAAATTATGTATTTATTTAATGAAACCCTATTAATGGATTACAAAAGACGCATATATCGTATTATTATGAGCGAGATTTACAATATTTTTGATAAAACAAAACTACAAAATACGGCAAGCCGCCATATTAGCTTGAACGCCAATCAGTCTCAATCAGCGCGAATTACGTCACACTTCTAAAAAGAAATGAATATTACCATACTGATAATGACATCTTGTCTATTATTTTCCTGAAGAGTGACGTCACAAGCGACGCCATGACACTTTGAAGCGTTTTGGTGCGAATTTTAAACTTATAAATTGAAATGTATTTATTTTATAATAAACCTTATTTTTTTGCGGAAACATGATATACGTTGTAATTATAATAATAATATATTTATCAACAATACAGAACAGAATTTCAAAATCTATCGTCATGCCTATTGTACATATTATACTGTATACATGCCTCGGTAATATTGAATATGACATGAATGGGCAGTGTTATAGGAAGTTAGTTAGTCACTTCTAAATAGTCCTAGTGATTGTAAAGAAGCACTTTTCTTGAGACTAACCAAAACAAGTGAAGATCTAAAAGTTTTCTAGTTAAGAGTGATTACACTACATTATACAAGAGGATGTTTGTCAACTACTGTAAAACATTTTTTACATCCAAACGCACGGATAATATAGATTTGGTAAGTATTTTTTTCTAATCTGATATTTAATGTCATTTGTACGATTTTTGTGTTCTATGCACTAACTGCGTATACTAGTCCTACCTTCATTTAAATAACTTTTATTTTTTATTTCTATATTTATTACATTGGTTATTTTTAATAATTTATTTTACATTTTTTCACATTATATTAAAAGGTAAATAAAAAACTTTCAACATGGGAATCCTATTTATAGTTCGAATTTAAAATTATATTTTCTTGATAGACTTATGTACGACACATACAGGCACTTTACATTTGTGGTAAGTCATTAAAAACACTCCTCATCGTTACTTCCATTTCAAAACTAGGAAAATCTATTATGAAAAAAACATTGCATGTCTACGAGGTCGTACTGACGCACGAGGCTCGAGTTGAGATCCGGTCGGGCTACGCAGCCCTCTACGCCGTAGAGGACGGCTACGAGGCTACGACCTCATGTCGCGACGGGGGCTGCAGGCTCCAGGGGGCTTCAGGGTGGTTCGTTTATACCGACTTAAATACGATTACTAGTTTATATATCTAGTGGAATAACTTTACGTAATTGTATTTCATGCGGTTTAGTAAATTATGTTTTAAACCTTATGTGGTTTTTTACAACTTTTTGTATGATTGTCAATTAAACTTTTGAAAAGTAAAAAGAATTACAATATTTTTTGTACTGCTTTATAAATTTACATATTTGTTAATTAGTTTTTAATTATGATAAGATTTAAGTGATCGCTTTCTCTGCTCTCGGTAACAATACAAATACGAGTAACAAGTAATTGAAAGTAGCTTTGTATGTAGCATGTTTATGTCAATAGTCGATAAACAATTAGACCAATGCACCCGACAACCTGGTAGACGCATTAATATCCGTACAAGCCACAGACATGTCTGTGGTACAACCAAAGGCATCAATACTGCCAACCTACTGAGTAGAATCATTTGCCACTAGCGATCACCAATTTCTTAACAATTATATTAAAATGTAAAAATATCATTGTTTCCTAAACAATAATTCATCCGCTCGTTACTCGGCTATTTCCACAGAATACGTATATAACACAAAACAGAAACTTATAGTGTGGAATCTGTAAGTAGTTTCATAACAGACTACTTTTCTAAGTTGTGTTAACCCGAACATGCTGCAGGCTGCAGGGAGGGCGGCCAGCGACCCGCCCGGCGCCCGGGCGCCCACACCACACGAGGTACAAAGCGAATGTTATCTGCATGTACTAGTATTATGCCGCCCACTCTGCCTTTACTACTAATGTTCTATTTTATTGTTCCAAACTTCTTTCGTACAGAAAGTTTTTTACATTAAAAAAAATCTTTTTCTTATAAACTCTTGTAAATCTGTCTTTGTTTGACGGTTTTGACAATTAATTTGAGTATATAAGTAGTAGCAACAGTTTAAAGGTTTTCATGATAATTAAAACATTTATATAATATGTAGTAACTGGTAATTTTCAAATTGGTTTCGAAAAAATTTAAATTGTTAGGATCTTTCAGTATTGTACTCGTATTAACGGCATTGCTAAACTGATGTAAAAGTAATGGATAATCTCTCGTCGTTATTATACACAAAGCAATCTTATGCTTATATAATTATATCCAGTATTTCTTAATGGAGTACTCGTACTGTTCGGTAATTTAATGAGGTAGGTCATGGAAGCGTTACAACACAACACTTACATCTCCATTCGCTACCTAAACCATAAAAAACTAAGCATCCCTATAATAAATTCCCTATACAGAACGTTCTGCCATAAACAGCGGCGGCTCGTAACTGCTGGTAATAATGGCAGCCGAGTGCACGCAGCCCCGGTAGGATACCGATCCGTGCCCCCAAGGACACCCGGCCGACCTCTAGACGGAGTCACTGGCCAGCAGGAGGTGGCATTGCCTATTGCGTCTGCCATCAAACTCCAGCGCGTATTATGAAGTACTTAAGGTGAAGTGATTTAATAGTGAGGGCACTTTGTTGAGTTCTTTCGAGAACAACGTCTGGGAATTATTATTTAGGTGGAGTTGTTCTACAAATGTAACGACACAGATTAAAAGTAGGGTTTGTGTTATTAACATGCTTTAAAACGGAGCAGGATTTTCAATCGTATTCTTTATTTTTGTTAAAACTCCGTTACTTTTTATGTAAAATTTTTATTTCGTGCTAAAGACGAGTTTCGGAAATTTCAGTAGTTAGCGCTAATAATAATACTAGCTAGCTACATTCCTATTATATTTAAAATGTGAACGAATACAGTATATTGGTTCATTGTATTTAGTTTAGTTTAATCTCTTTTTAGGGTTCCGTAGCCAAATGGCAAAAAACGGAACCCTTATAGATTCGTCATGTCTGTCTGTCTGTCTGTCTGTCTGTCCGTCCGTATGTCACAGCCACTTTTTTCCGAAAGTATAAGAACTATACTGTTGAAACTTGGTGAGTAGATGTATTCTGTGAACCGCATTAAGATTTTCACATAAAAATAGAAAAAAACAATAAATTTTGGGGGCTCCCCATACTTAGAACTGAAACTCAAAATTTTTTTTTTCATCAAACCCATACGTGTGGGGTATCTATGGATAGGTCTTCAAAAATGATATTGAGGTTTCTAATATCATTTTTTTCTAAACTGAATAGTTTGCGCGAGAGACACTTCCAAAGTGGTAAAATGTGTGTCCCCCCCCCCTGTAACTTCTAAAATAAGAGAATGATAAAACTAAAAAAAATATATGATGTACTTTACCATGCAACCTTCCACTTAAAATTGGTTTGAACGAGATCTAGTTAGTAGTTTTTTTTAATACGTCATAAATCGTAAACCGCAATTTACCTCGATCAAAGTTACAACGGACTACAAGAACTTTTATATTATGTTACTTGCTGCTACGGAACCCTTCATGGGCGAGTCCGACTCGCACTTGGCCGCTTTTTATTTGGTTTGTAGACGAGCTTTTTTTCGTTTATTTTTTAACGAGCAGAGGCACTAGTGACCATCATTAGCTAATGTTTCGGATCCAAACTTGTGTGATGTGTAACCGATCCTTACAAACATACAAAAACATATAGACTTGTATTGTAAAGCTGTACGTAGTAAGGCTGTCGTATAAGAATTTGATGTAATTCTTTAGGCTGTTAGAAACTCTAGTATCTAGTAGTAGTTATATATTTTTTTTGTATCACACATAAACACCAGGAATCATACTGCGGAACCCTCGCTTTGCAGGCAAGCTACTGTCAGATACCCTGTACCTTAGACGAGTCTTACTGATTTTGCCTCTCTTGTGTCTTCGTCATCACTCTGGTTAGGCTAACAACAACAACAACAAAATCCTCTTTATTGTACACCAAAATTATTTCTAGGCTGACTCCAAACATTAACTGATTTTAAGACACAGATGGAAATCTAACCCAACATGACATACCGACTAAAAACACTCAAAGTTTTCCGATACGTGGCCACGTGACTGCGTTTCGTATCTTCCATAGAGGAGAAGGAATAGGCGCAGGTCCAACCACCTCGGGGACAGCAAAGGTTGAATCGAACATAGATTGGCAGTTCAGCTAGCACGGCCGCCCTTCAGACGGCGCGAGCGTCGCCCCGACCGCGGCGCCCGGCGCCCGGCGCCCTTGCCCAACGCATCCTGCGTCGGGTGTCGGGTGTCGTGCGTCCCGTGCCTCCGGTGCGTCTGAGGTGCGTGTGAGGCCTTTGACCCGTAGGAGCTGTCGGTAGGTACCGCTTCATGTTATGGATCGGAACACGTCTGGGTTTATATGTGTGGGTTTGTATTGTTTACTGTCAACAGATGTGTAGGAAGGTAACCTTTTTGGTTAAGGATTGAGATGTTTTACCTGCTCTCTCTCTTTATTATTAGGGTTCCGTAGCCGAATGGCAAAAAACGGAACCCTTATAGATTCGTCATGTCTGTCTGTCTGTCTGTCTGTCTGTCTGTCCGTCCGTATGTCACAGCCATTTTTTTCCGAAACTATAAGAGCTATACTGTTGAAACTTGGTAAGTAGATGTATTCTGTAAACCGCATTAAGATTTTCACACAAAAATAGAAAAAAAACAATAAATTTTGGGGGTTCCTCATACTTAGAACTGAAACTCAAAAATGTTTTTTTCATCAAACCTATACGTGTGGGGTATCTATGGATAGGTCTTCAAAAATGATATTGAGGTTTCTAATATCATTTTTTTCTAAACTGAATAGTTTGCGCGAGAGACACTTCCAAAGTGGTAAAATGTGTGTCCCCCCCCCCCTGTAACTTCTAAAATAAGGGAATGGTAAAACTAAAAAAAATATATGATGTACATTACCAAGCAAACTTCCAACGAAAATTATTTTGAATGAGATCTAGTAAGAATTTTTTTTTAATACGTCATAAATCGTAAACCGCAAAAAACATTGATCAAAGTTACAACGAACTACAAGAACTTTTATATTATGTTACTTGCTGCTACGGAACCCTTCATGGGCGAGTCCGACTCGCACTTGACCGCTTTTTTTATAACTTGTGCCAGTAGTTAGACGTGTACCTGTCCAATTTATCATACACATTTTTTTAACTGGATGGGCCTACACCAAAATCAAAATCAACAAATATTCATAGGGATAGGGATAATAATAAAGAGAGACTGTATTTACTAGGTGTTTTAATAATGATGTCATTCTCAAGTCATCCTATTATATGCACAAACGCAAATACATCGTACTTAAGTAAGTTTTATAGCGAACGGTAGCTGTTTAGTCGGTAACGAATTCGTTATCCAACGATTCAGATGACCGACTTTCCACCGAAGCATAATTTGTTTTGGACAATTGTTTAAAAAAAATCAGGAAATGCATCGTCCGTTTGTTTGTTTGTTATTTTTCAGTTATTTCCTTCATAGCTAAGTTATTGTATCGCGTCCAGAGCCGAACGGAAACGACCGCTGGTTGTTCCTTCATCGGTTTTTGCTTCGTTACATTTTTTATGGCTGATTTGTATTGTAGTAGAAGATCGGTTCTATAGGAATATTGTTATACTAATTTTAATATTTATTCAAATTTTGTATCGGTCCAGTTACATGGACCTTTGTCACGGTTCATGTATTTGGCACAATGTACCGACAACAGTTGTACAATTAGTTTATTGTCTCCTGGTTTACTGGCGCCTTCAGTAACTCTACAGACATTAAATCTCCGTGTTAAACCTTCGCATCAGGATATCCTTTACGTGTTTTACTTGTGTAATAATTGGGTATGGTTGAAGCGCTCATAGCCCGGCGGCTTGCGTCGATCCTATGTGATCGACAAAGTTAAGCAGCAGCGGACGCGGTCGGTAGTTGGATGGGTGACCGCTAGTGGCAAAAATTTCTTGAGCGTTTCCGTGCTTCGGAGGGCACGTAAAGCCGTCGGTCCCGTTTGTTATCATACGATAACAGTCGTTAAGCCATGTCGGAGGCCCTCGGGCGGTTTGAAAACTTCCGACACTCGGGTTGGCCATTAACCCATCCACCAATCCGCACTGGAGCAGCGTGGCTGAGTATCCTCTAGGCCTTCTCAAGAGTAGAGACCCATGTCCTGTAGTGGGCCATTAATGGGTTGAAGCCAGTAAATGGGCATCTTTAATTTAATTGTCATATTAGCCCCTAGACTTTGTCCGATATGCAGGTACTGATTTCTGGGCATGAGACCAAATATTGCCTGCACTTAGTTGCGAACGCCTAACTGAATTGCTAGGGTCCCAACTAACGTTACGGATACGAACGCCAGAATATTTAAATTAGAAAATTACGATAGAGCCTACCTAAGCACATTATAGGGTGCACTTCATAATTTTTTTTTTTTTTATTTACAATTTAAACAACGAATTCTTAGTTCGTGCAATATGTAACATTATTACTATCGTGGATTGCTGAATCGGGAACGTTATTACATTGGATCTAGTCTACACTACACCCGTAGCTGTTCTACAAATGTCTGCATCTAGAACGGAGACAAGTATATTACATCCACGATAATACGTGCCGTGCACTGCTAGATTACTTTGTATTCATGAAATGGATTTATTAAAATTTAAATAGCAATAAATCAATACATATATTTAATTTTTAAATATTACATTACAAATCAATAACTATTGTAGTTCCCATACATACAATTAACACAATTTGTATGGATTGTATGTTTTTCTATACAACTAAAAATTTAAAGCCGTGACCAATTAGTTATAAAAGTACCCGTATTTGAAAAATAGTGAAGTAATTCATACAGTATTAGGTCCAAAAACACCTTACACTTAGGTACACAAGTGCTACATGACAAAACTAGTATATATAAGTACATCTAATATACAAAATTCTCGTGTCACGGTATTAGAAGTTGAACTCCTCCGAAACGGCTCGACCGATTTTCGTGAATCTTAGCGTGCATATAGGCTAGGGTGGAGAATCGGACAACATCTATTTTTCATCCCCCTAAATGTTAAGGGTGGTCCACGCCAAAATTTTTGGCAGAACAACGTTTGCCGAGTCAGCTAGTATTACATTATATACAAAAAATGTTTGTAGGGATGTCCTCTATAGACTCTGAAACCATCCAACCGACATGCATTAAAATGGTTTTATTTGAAAGGTAATAATCCGAAAATGGTTTGAGACTACTAAAATAATGCATTATGCACATTCAGTCCATTGATAAAGTCGATTTTCCACTTTTCCCATACAACAATTTGAAGATATAATATGTAAAGATGGCGCTTATAGACTGTCAACACAAAAACACTGATCAGTCGGAATTCGTAAGTAACCCCATCTGACTAGAATAGTTTTATTTGAATAGCCTTGAAAGTATTTTCAATTACACTCCTATGAAGAGATTCTTATATTTGATATGTAAACAGATGACAATGAAGAAACAGCCACCACAACTCCGGTTATATTTAACCAGCCAACCAGTACCACAGAGCAGTCACCGACGTGAGACTCGCGAAGGTCGTTCTAAAAACTAACCCAGCCATCATCGGAACGCGACCATTACAAAAATAACGAAATAAAAACTGCCATCGTCACCAATTACGATTACAAAACGTTTAATAAACCAGATTGGCAGTGAAGACTCACAAGCCGCGGCCGACCTCCGTCGGGTATCGAACCCGCGGAACTGGGTCATTGCGGCACGACACGTCCCTACGACCGCCGGCCATAGAGCTACGAACGTGAACGCACAATAGACAAGGCAAATCGGACGCCGGGTTTTTGTTCGTTTTCCTTGTGTTTAATTTTAATAAGGTTGGCTGCTTCTACTAAGGTGGTTTCGAAAGCGGCCATGTAATTTACACTATTTTGTAATACACTAATTTCCGACAAGACAATCTAAGTTTACAATAAATAATAATGCAGATTATATATTATTGAAAAAAAATAAGCAAAAATCATGTAATACATGTTTGGGTGCCACAGTTAAAAACACAAAAAAAATTACTTGTCGATCTTAAAAGACTTATAAGTCCTTAAAAGACTTTTTTTACTAATTTAACTATTAAGGCACAATTAAAGACAGTTTGATAGCAAATCTCACGGCAAAACCGAAATCTGTGTACTTATTGGGCTTTGTTTGTATAATACCATTTAATTAACTTTATTAAATAATAGAAATTAATTTGCAATAAATACGGAAAACGCGGTGAGCACAGACAATAATTTTATTAAGTTTCATGAACAGCAAGGGACAAGGTCACACTCAAAACCTAACAAGGACCGTTTATTGTGTTGCACGATTCAAGAACGTTAGTGCAAATTGCAATTATACCAAATATCACGTTTTAAATGTCTCTAATGCTTCAGTAGCCTCAAAGTAAATAAAGACATGATTCAGTCAAATACTAATAATAAATAAATCAGACAATTCATTTTTCTATTATTATGCCAAAAGGTTGCCAATATTTGGCATTGTATGCTAATTTAAAAGGAAAGGAAATTATCCGTACTTGTTTGTAAATAATGCCAATTCATGTAGTAAGCAGTGTATTAAATATAAAAAAGATGGAAAAAATATGGAAGGATATTATGGAAAAATATGAAAAATATGGAAAATAAAAAATTATTAAACAAACAGTTTAAGATAACTTTTAAACAAAATCAATTAAACCTTATGGGTACTTATAACAGCTCTAGCATAAAACATTAATCCCACCCTCAGTGAAAAAAAGCATAAGTCGTATTACTTTGAATTTCAGTTAATAATATGATCGGAAAGAGGGACAAAAGTTGCATATGGTCAATTTTTTTTCAAATTTTTATCATTGGTCTTGACGGTTTTGTGCCAGAAATCGTAATGTAAATTCGTTTGACTTAACCGTTTTTTTGCTCTTCTGTAAAATTGCAATTTTCATCTTATGCCTTTTTTTCACTGAGAGTGCGAATTAACATGAAGTACAGTTTTTTGACAATAAGCGATAATAATAATAATTAGCGAATTTTATTGACGTATATACCTAGACAAAAATCACTGACGTAAAAGTAAAAGTATTAAAAATAAATATGGTTAGTGATTATTAAAATGAATTTCGAGGAAATATTGAAGTACCAACTTATCACAAATTATTTATTTTTATGGACATAATTATTTCATTACATATATTGTTATAAATATCTGGAAAGGAATGGTAGCGTTTAATAAGACTGATAAATAGTCTCCCTATTGCTGTCACTAAGAAATAGTTACACTAGTGATCGCTTATAAAGTGAAATCAGCCTGCATTTGGTGAAGGTCATAAAATACACTTATTCAACACAGTATTACATTCAATGTCACTAACCTAAATTGGTTTAAAATTGTAATATATTTACGTAAGCATTAGCCGCGACGGTATCATAATGTATTTATTCGTCACATCCATCGGCTTCATATCTCCGGCCGTCGCGCCGTCGCGTTTATCTCGTAAAGGAAAACATCGTATCGAAGGAAGTTAATAATCTTACTTGCACAGTAATATCTGTGTTTCAATTATATTTACCTAGTTACCCTGTACTACTGGTTAGCCCGGCTTGCTTCGTTTCAGTCATGAAGAATCACTTTTAAATGTTCCTGAATCAGAGTTAATAATTGGTTTTTCTGCAAGTGTTTTAATATTGCACGGATTCCGAAGTAGGCTGAATGCTTATTATTATGACTCAATGGCATATGTTATGTAATCTAACATTATGCACGAGTATGTACGAGCAAGAAATAACTTAACGAATTCGTGTTTAAGAATCGTTATTAAAAGGTTTATTTGAGCTCTGTATAATGTCTTATGTATAGTCACTAAATATTGGACTATAATACGTCTGTTCAGGATCACAATTATTATTCCTGAAATGAATTAAGTGGCATATTTCAGAGATATTTGACAGATATATTAACATAATATAATCTAAATATGGACCAAAGGCATCACCGAACGAGCTAGTGCTAATATATGGTTTTGACCAGGCTGTCTCCATGTCAATCGCAATCGATTGATGAAATTCCAATTTATTCCCATTTAATTGACTGAATACTTAATTCTTCCAAATACGGCGTCATGTAATTATTTAAAAAGACTAAAGTTGAAGGCTTCTTCACCGCCGTTGAAATTTTTGCCCATATACGTTGAGTGTGGTGAGCGGACGGCGGTCTGCGGCTAAACTAGGATTAGAAGGTTAGCGGTCGTTCGTGGAATGAACTGGTCAATTTTTTGCCCACGATTGCCGAGTGCCGAGTGAATCGTTACGTGATCGACCATAAGTTCACTGTAAATCAACAATTCTAGCAATTGGGCCCTCACTCATTAGCTGCGCGCGTTCTCCTCGTAATACGAGGACTGAAGGTTATTCTACCACGGACCTGAAAAAAAGACGGACGTAACCTCGTCTAATCGAGAGTGAAGCATATCAATGGCCGCCCGCTTACCATGTGTGCGTAATTTTTGATTCGCGATTGACGCAGTATGGTGTCAATGTGTGGGTGTGTGTACTTGTACGAATAGAGAGTTGGTACTACTATGAGTGCTTCACTGAATTTGTTGTTGGGAATACGTCCGTCTTTTTTTTAGGTCCGAGTCTACCACACAGCTCCAGTGTCGCTTGGTTGAGGGGTTGGTAATATAATGGTGGTTGTATCGGAATGGGTTTCACTGTGTAAAAATAAAATTCTTCCATACCAACGATACTGATAGCATTATAATATTGGATAATTTAGTCTCTTTTATTCAAGGGAATTTCCACCCGCTGACCGCGCGTCTGGTTGCCATGGCAACCGGTCGCTGGAGACTAGGACCAGGCTACTTGTATCCAGACTTCATAAAAACCGTTACAATCGATTATTAATTTATCCAGCGATTTCGACCTTCACGGCGATCCCAGTGGGGTCTACTGATTTATAATTAAACTGTTTAAACAGTTTTGGGGATTGTTAAAAGTTTCGTAGAAACCTTTTGTGTTACATGAACAGTATTACAAAGGTTCTCTTTTTGAAGTCTTAATAATTTTCTCTAGGGAAGATTTTTGATATATTTTTTAGGTCTGGTTTTAAACGAAATGAATCCCTGCTTTACTATCCTTGAAGAGTAGTGAAGAATTTGTTCCAGCTCAGTGTTAAGAGTTCAAGGATTGAAGAAAAGGTTACTCTTGCAGAAAGTGTTTAAACCAACAACAACCAACAACCATGTCCTATTTGTTTAACGTCACGAAATCGATATGACTGCCGGTGGTTTCTGCTACATTTGTATGATTACTCGTATACATATGTGTATTTGAAATATCATTATTTGTGTTGGCGAACCAAAACATAGGAAGATTGAGAGTTCTATAAAGAGTTCCTGAAAGTATGTGAGTTTGTCCATTGTACCTGACCTGGGCAGAATTTCTGTTCCAACAAAGACTCAACGACTATAACTATTATTGTGGCGAAAGAACGAATTATGAGGGGTGGTTTTTATTTTTTACCATAATTAATTATTTAAGTTACAAATCATCGAAATACAAAATTGTGTTTAAAGATTATACTGCCCTTCGATATGAAATAAATATATAAACACCTCATTACGTATCGTCATGGTGTATTTAGTTTGAAAGCGATTTAACCCGTCGGTTACCGAGAACGTTCCAGCACGTTCGAACTCAAAGGTACCGCGATCACGCGGATCCTAACGAGTTAAGTGACATTGCAGTATATCTTCCTGAAAAACGTCGCGTCCATGCAAAATAATCCAAATATTCCTATGCATAGGAAATCCTTGAACGGTTCCAGTACCCTCTCGGTACCATGTTCTCATTTCATTTCGATGTATATTGGATGACAGAACGGTTTTACAGCTATCGTGACCGCTCCACATCAAGACTTCATGTTTCACAATTGAAGGATCTGATAAGCACTGCATTTGACGTCAAGGGGGGGAGGGGGCTAACGGGTGCATTTACCTGGAAACGAAGCAGCCATGGTTCACCCCGGGCCATAAAATAAAGCATTTACCTCCATATAATATATTGAAAGCTTTCAAGTATGTAATTCATTTGAGTAGTTATGTCATTTCATTTCACTTGATTGAAATCTACATTCTATACTTGGATTTTTTTAAAAATTGTTTCATTTCATGCTGAAAATTAAAACTAAAAAAGACGGAATCTGTTTACTATAATTATGTTGATAATTATGGAATGTTGAGTATAATTCGAAGCAATTAAGTACTGCATAGCTACTAAAGCCATGAAATTATTCATAGATTACCTCCGCAGTTCACATTTCAGTAGCGAATTGTGAATGACACCTCAGCTTTTTAATAAATTGGTTTATAAAAACTTTTACTTTTGGTATCCTTGTGGTGCTGGTGCCAGCGTCACTGAAGTAGGAATATTCCAGGACATCTGGACCTGACATTACAAATTCAGACAAAATTACTTCTTCCACAGACATTCTCCTGTAGCTGGTAACAGTTTTTAGTCAAAAGCCAAAATGATTGCCCTGTTATTAAATGTAATCAATTCTATTAGTAGTCTAGTTGTCATCGCTAGGTACAATCTATCAGTGGAGAGGAGCAGTGACTGTAGACGTTCAACATTACCGAGTGACAAACAAGCCGTGTTCAACATACAAAACAGATGAAAGGCTACACTAATTCACTATCCACAAGGGTTTCCAGTCGTAGATTATCGCGATGGGAAGGAAGGAAACCGCACTTCGCACTCGCAACCGACTGAGGACAGAGATCGACGACCCTGCGAGGCCGCTTCATGTAAATGCGCCTCTCAAGGCGCTCGCCCCAGTTACGCTAACCCTACCGCGGCTCTGCATCTCCATAGACTCTACCACTCGCGCCTAGAGCTCATTATCGCTCGCATTAACAACATCTAACCGCAAATGCGAGCTGGTCGTCATTCCACATAGATGCAGTTAGTGTAACTCGTATTGCAACAGATTAAGGTCACTTTTTGCACGCTGCGCCGGCAAGCGCAGCCGCGGTGAACCGAGTGCGATCAGTTGGAGACTGTGACACGATCACGCTCCTTTTAAGTCTAATCGGTCGGTATTGTATAAAAAATATTTGCCGCGTTTGGAGGTTGGGTTCGCTGAAATAGGGTTTTTTCTAGTAATTAACATTTTGAGTTGTCATAGTTTCAAGCGATGGCTGATTTTGCGTTTTCGTGATTTTCTATTGATGGGCCAGCATTAAGCTATCACGCACTCATTGTGTCCCGGTAACTCTAATCAAATTGAAATGGACCCATTTAAACTTTAATCACGAATACATTTATACTACTGAATACTAAATTGGGATATGTTATTTGTAACACAAAATTAATAAAATGTCTTAAGTAATTCTTAAGTCTAGGGAAATTTAAGTAGCCTGCAGTGGCATGAGGCGTTTAATATTTAAACTTAAATTTTGTTTAACAACATCCAATTCCTGAGGCATAAGAAAACAAAAAACAGTTTCATTAAATAGGTACCTATGCGATCGATATTAATATGAACTGTTTACAAACTAATCTTAAAACTAAAACAGTTAAATGGAGCGGCTGAATCTGTTTGTTTCAATTATGTCCGTCTATCATCAGACCTATTTCTGGGCCGGCGGTAGGTACCCTACTCAAACTACACCGTTTGATACAGCCGTTTACTTGGATATTAAAGATTGAAACAAAAATTTAAGACATCTAAGTATGTCTCGCTAATTTTATTTTGAAAATAGTAAATTTCGATATATTAGATCATTGAAATAGTGTTTGAATTTTTTACAAATTGAAAACGGACAATACTCTTCTATTACGCTATGCTGTATACGCAATCACTGCATTACAAAATGCCTTTCTGTAGAGGATAGTAAAAGAAATCTAGAAACAGAAGGACGGGATACAATAGATAAAAAGATACTTTCATTAAACTGACTCGATTACATTAGAGCTTTTATTGGAAAGTCACAGAACGGACTTCATTTCCGAGTCAGTTGAACAGTCGTCATCAATAACCTAATGAATTGTTCCTGGCTTATGAATTGTTCCTTTTGTATAAAATCTCTTGTATTATTACGACGTTTGTTTAGTACCCTTCAGGTTCATATCAAAGCATTGTTATCGAAATTCCATTGTAAAATAATTCCAAATTTCAGCTCGATCGGTTAAGTGGAAGTTGTTAAAAATTTAGTCGCAGGATTTCACCCATATAAGCAAGTGTAGTTACTCTAAAGCAGGTAATCAGGGCGAACGAAGCGAGCCCTAATAATAGTTGACAATGTTATAGGCATTAAAATAAATGTACAAGAGGAACCATGGCGGTCGCTAGGTTCGCGAAATTAGCGTGGTTACGTAAGGCACGCACGGTGCATATGCGACCGTCAGCCCCGCGCCCGCGCCCGCGCCGCCCGACGACGTCCTACTTGCCCTAAGGTGAACCGCTTCACACGTCCAGAGACCTAACAAAATACTACGACTATATGTTACGTATTCAAACTAACAACTTATCAACCCTCACACATTCACTCTCCCGCATTATCTTTGACAGTCGTCTTCGGGGGTATTACGAGGAACCATTAAAAAGATCCGAGTATAAATATTTGCAATTTATCCCATAAATTACATGTATATGTTTGGTATTTGATAATTTAAAAATACTATTTCAGAATGTGTAATGCAAATAATTATGTAATGGAATTATGATAATTTATTTTGTATGTTAGAGTCATATTTTTTCCATACGTTTACGTGTGGTGTTAAACGACATGTCTAAGACTTATCGCAAGCACTTTGCTAATTATTCGAACCCATGCCCAGCCTTACAGGACACTTGACTCACACTGAACTTCTGAACAAGACATAACTAGTAAAACGAGTGTAAACTGGAGCCACACACTGAACAGACCGCCATTCGGTCGTGTGTGGTGTGTGGTAGTGTCGAGCGCGGTCCAAGGTCCGTGTCGTAATAGACAACTCTTATTCGCGATTAGCATTCATATATCCTGCTCGATATACGAACGACCCGTGTGCTATTAACAGCGTTCATAGAAATAGAATCTATACAAATAAATAAAATTGGAGTGTCTGTTTGTAATATTAAAATAACTGCTTTTTACTAAGTGCATTTGGATGTATACACGGTACATATACCAAAGCAACATTTATATATTACAATTTTTTGTCTGTCTGTTTGTTCCGGCTAATCTCTGAAATGTCTGGACCGATTTTGACGAGACTTTCACTGGCAGATAGTTGATATAACAAGGAGTAACTTAGGCTACTTTTATTTTAGAAAAAAATAGTTTGTTAGGCGATACGAAGTTCGCCGGATCAGCTAATATTAAATACACAAAACAAATTAATAAGTTCTGCATTGGACCGTATGGATTTTATACACCAAAGTCTAATTAATGTAATGTCTACAGGAAGACTGTAATAATTTAACCTCATATTTATAATGCGGTGGAGACAGCGGCTGGTTTATTAGGGTTCCGAAGTAAAATCGGAACCCTTATAGTTTCGTCATGTCCGTCCCCGTCTGTCCGTCTGTCTGTCTGAAGCAAAAGCAAAGCGCCGTAACCCTTAGTGCTAGAAAGCTATAATTTGACATGAATACATATTTATTGAAACTCCAGAATCGTAGAATAAAATATTGAAAAACATTTTTTTTCAGGGTCGCCCCTACAGGTAACGTGAGTATGAATTTTTTAATCGTAGCGTGGGATGTCGTTGAAAAGGTCTTTCAAAAATGTTATGGGTCTTTTAAGACCCTTTTTGGAATTAGGGGTTCGTTTTCGAAATGTTTGGCTTTAAAGTGCTAATTTTGGTTAGAGTCAAGTGTCCCCCCACCTTCGGGCTAGAGTTGGACAAGTGAAAAAATTGACAAAAATGGGTTATATGTTGAATTTACAAGTGAAACTATCACGACTATGTTAGCATAAGTAGTTAATGAGTAATAGTCGATAAACTTACAACTTCGGAACCCTACATTGTGACATGCACTTGCCCGGTTTTATTTACATACCAATGCATTTTGAAGATGAAGCAATTTTGATAGTTCCATTAAGTTTTGTATAGAAACAGCCAGCGTCTGGATTTCACTAGTCTAATCTATCAAATAGTAAATTATCTAGAACCTATTTCAAATAAAAAGTTTTTTCAAAGCATTTCTTTGCAATTTTGATTACGACTTTGCTTCCGAATGAGGTTAGTTACTGCAGTCATTTCAACGCATTATACATAATTAGGTATACTCTAAAATTAATTCTACCAATTCAAATATGTAGCCTGTTACTTTTTGTTGTAATTCGAAGTAACAAGTAAGATTGAGACCCTGTAGCCTAGTTGGTAGCGACCCTGCCTGCGAAGCGGGGGGTCCCGGGTTCGATTCCCGGCCGGGGCAGATATGTATGTGACAGATAAATATTTGTACTCGGGTGCAGGGTGTGATTGTGATGTGTTATACCTATGTATGTGTCGTCCATGCCACCCGCGACACAGGTAATAAACCTACTGCGGGGGTATGAGTGTGTTAGCGTTTATTTAATTTATTTATTTATTAAAGTAAACAATTCTATCTATAGTTGAAGAAGCGGCAATGTTACTTTGTCAAATAAACCTTCAATTATTTTCCGTAGATACATATTTTATAATATGAAGTAAGATTTCGATTGCTTTTCAACTCTAAGTAGATGGACTGCGTTAACGACAACCAAGTTTAGATTAAATAATGTAGAGAATTGGGCAGCTAAACGACCTGCAAGTATTCGCAAGTCAGTAACTGTACGTAATAACTGGTAGTGGGGCAGCCTGGCCGCGGGCAGGCAGGGACAGGCGGGGACAGGGGGGGACAGGCAGGGGTAGGCAGGCAGGCAGGCAGGTCGTGTGTGCTAGTCCAAGGTCTGTGTCGCAACGCCACGGCTCTTGCGAGCGGTACGTCCGGCTCATTGATATCGTGCTAAAAACGTACCTGTGTTCGTCTGTATATTTGTAGTATTTTAAAAGACATCGACTTCGTATTTTTCTATTAGAAACACGCCAAAATGATACTCTACTACCGCGAAATTACATTTTCGGGGATTCGAATTTATAATTCCCTTGCGAATAACGGGCACAATGTAGTATGTTAACACAGACCGTATTATAAGGGGACCCGAATTAAAAACTTTAAGCTTAATGCTTAAGCTGATGTCACTTAGAACATAAATAACTTAGTTTTCTACTAGCAAAGGAATTGCTTGATACATATATGTAAAAGAGAAACACGCGTTGTGTAGTTCTTTCAAAACGACACTTAAAACAAATGACAATATTCAAAATCCCCATCGGTCATTAACAAAAACGAAACCTTATTTGTGAACAGCTTAACTCTGTGCGAACATTATTATGGTGGTAATAAACGGAAAATGGAGGTACGACCTACATTACGCGTCGAGCCAGTAAATCAAATATGAGTAGATAACACAGAATAAACTACTTTCAATTAATGTATGTTTTGCATGTTATATGTGTTTCGTTTTGTATTCTCGATTTAAAGCTTTTATATCTACGTTGTGGAGACGGGCTTAGAAAATCGTAACGAAACGTTTTGTCGTCAAGGATGCTTTAGCCACGACGACGATAAACAAGGAAAGTTTAAAGTCAAAGTCAACGTCAAATATGTTGAAATACCCAAGAGGGTAATTGTTATCACAATTCTCCTACTATTCCTATTAGGTACATGAACGCAGCCCTCTGTGTTATTGAGGTAGATTAATACTATGTTGTCATACTGTTTGTTCTTACTGGCATGTTTTAATGTTTGTGTTTAAGTACTTTATTCAATTGACGAATATATCAGACATCAGATGAAGTATCTGATGACGAATTTTATTTTTCACTATCCTATATTTTTATATTTTCCTGCAATTCCCCATCAATGTCGAGTTGGGCTCGTCAGTCTCGCAATGAGAGGAGTATTGGTTACAATTCACCATGATAGCCAAGTAAGTATTGGCAAACAATTAGTTGTATAATTATATGATTGTAAGATATACATTATACCTACACCAAACTATAAGTTTTATTAACTTAATGATGAACTGCGATATCCTGCCATTGGGGTATTCGAAGGTGAAATCATCACGCTACGCTAATCTTCTGTAATTACATGTGTATAAAATAAAAAAAATTTAGTTCCTTCCGTAGAACAGTATCGGGCGGAAATGTGAAACTTTCATTAGAGCTACCAGAAGTACGTGGAGTCACAGAAAGCAGCGTTTAAAGACTACTTAATTTTTTATGAAAATATAAAGGACCTGTAGAAAAAATATTTTTATTTCCATTTCCGTTTGCTTCCAAATTTATCATTTTTGTAAGCTTAACATTTCTAAATTAAATGATTTCGCAGTCACGCGTACGTACAATAAACTTGACCGGAAAAAACCTTTCTACGTAACGTTTTCGAATTGTATTTCTCCGTCAATCATGGAATTAGTCGGTGAGCGTTAGCAACAACTTTTAATAACACCCTTGTAACTTTTTTACCCTTTTTACCTGTGATTTAATTCTATTTTACAGTTACAAACTTACAATTTCATAAAGCTGCGTTAGAAAAAGAGATATTCTGTCAACTTAATCCATGCCTCGAGTACGCTGCGACCGGTCCTATGACGTATTATTTACGTCAACAGCGCTTCTATATTTTCCCAAGCATTCAAAAATTATCATAATTCTTACATAAGTCATATCATACAAAAAATAATGGCTATCCACACGGTAATTTTGACCATATCTCATTTTATTTATAATAGCTACATACAAATTATTTCGGTACTTTATATGTTTGTCACAACTCCAAAGTTCACTGATCCGTATTAAATATTATATAAATTAATAATTTATTATGTGAAAAAATCGTCAATTTATTAATAAAGTTAATAAACTAATCAAATTTAAATAAGGTTGTAACAAGAAATTAGAAACTTTTTATTTCCACGATTACCTTAGATTGTTTTTTGACAAAAGTTTCGCAAAGAAAAAGAAGAATTGATATGACAGCTTTGTAAGGCTATTACTTATTAAAGAGCTACAAGTTGTTTTCAGCGTATTTTAAGTTGGGAGTTAAAGGAAAATTAAAACAGCCCCTTCACAGTTGACTTGTCAACAGAATAAAAACATCAATAATGCGAAATACTTTTCACCCGATTGCGTGACGCAAGGAGGATAATTTGTGTTATCACTTATCAGTCTATTTACAAAAGTACTATGCGATACTAGGCTTAACTATCGCGAATATCTTTTGTAACATTATTAAACTGGTAAAATAGCATAATTACGTACGTCATCACACATATGGCTTACAAGCACGGACCTAAAAAAAAGACGGACGTAATCCCAACAACAAATTCAGTGAAGCACCCATAGTAATACCAACTATCTATTCGTACAAGTACACACACCCACACATTGATACCATAATGCTTCAATTGCGAATCAAAAATTACGCACACATGCTAAGCGGGCGGCCATTGCTATGCTTCACTCTCGATTAGACAAAATTACGTCCGTCTTTTTTCAGGTCCGTGCTTACAAGTAAATGTTTAAGATTTACTTACACTACACTGCAAATTTTGAAAAACAGCATCTTAACTGAGGACACTTACCTGAAAAGAAAAAAACGTATTATAAGCATTGCGTTTCGTTACTACCTTAGTGTATTTTTTGTCATCACGAATTCGTAAGATTTGACTTAAATCAGAACTTTTCCTGTTTGGATATTTTTAATTTCTTATAATGCGACAAAACTACATACACATTTTTTTCAATATCTAGCCAGTATTAAAAGTAGGCAAGCAAAAGACAGGCAGACTTAACCAGGCGGGTAGAATACCCTAAATGCATTGGTACCATTGCCTTGGGACTAAATGGTGACAAAGAATAGGGCTCTAGCAGTAGATATCTGGCGCTCATTACTCAGCTGCAGCGCGGTCAATAAAGGTAAGCTTGGATTCATATGATAGTCCTTCTTAACACATTAAATCTTTAGCAGACGTGTTGATTTTCATCCTTTATTACATTGCATGAACTTGTGACTAACGGCCATTATTAAGATGCATATGTTTCTTTTAAATCATAAATGAAAAATGGAGCACCATTAATGACTTTTTAAACCAAGAAGGTCTGTCCACGTGAAGCTATTAAGCTCGATAGGGCAGCAACAATCCATTAGAAATAATAAAAGCGGCCAAGTGCGAGTCGGACTCGCCCATGAAGGGTTCCGTAGCAACAAGTAACATAATATAATAGTTCTTGTAGTTCGTTGTAACTTCGATCAATGTTTTTTGCGGTTTACAATTTATGACGTATTAAAAAAAAACTACTTACTAGATCTCATTCAAACCAATTTTCGTTGGAAGTATGCTTGGTAATGTACATCATATATTTTTTTTAGTTTTATCATTCCCTTATTTTAGAAGTTACAGGGGGGGGGACACACATTTTACCACTTTGGAAGTGTCTCTCGCGCAAACTATTCAGTTTAGAAAAAAATTATACAAGAAACCTCAATATCATTTTTGAAGACCTATCCATAGATACCCCACACGTATGGGTTTGATGAAAAAAACATTTTTGAGTTTCAGTTCTAAGTATGGGTAACCCCCAAAATTTATTGTTTTTTTTCTATTTTTGTGTGAAAATCTTAATGCGGTTCACAGAATACATCTACTTACCAAGTTTCAATGGTATAACTCTTATAGTTTCGGAAAAAAGTGGCTGTGACATACGGACGGACAGACAGACAGACAGACAGACAGACATGACGAATCTATAAGGGTTCCGTTTTTTGCCATTCGGCTACGGAACCCTAAAAATAACTACTTAAGTATAAGTTGAACTATTATGTCTTCTATAAGTTCCAGAACAAAAAGTCCCACGACATTAAATTCTCGTAATTCGTTAGCGTGAAATTCTAATGTTAGTTTGACACCCGGGGGCGGGGGGTGTGGCCGCGGTAATAGACCGTGCGTGCCGGGGAAACTTGTCACGTGGCCTGAACTGGTGGCATATAACGTCCAATTAATATTTTGGGACCTGTATCGAATATAACTAGGTGCTTATAACATAAATTCACTCAGCTACTCTACAACCTGGATAGTCAGTGAGTCCAACTCGGCGAAGATTAATTTCGATACTGAAGAATTTATTTGGTTAGCTCCTCTATTGATTTTCACTCGACCCAAGCCAAACATCTCGGCGTGCCCAATACCTAAGCCAGAGCTATCGTACATAGATTAATTTCCATTTAGCCAAAGGCGAAATACAAACCCAATACCGCTAATAATTAATCAACAAGGACATCTAGGCAAAAACCTAAGCCTGGAAGGTAGGCCGTGGGACGATCGTTGCGCAACACCGCTGGGTTCGCAGCGCCCGGGCGCCCGCGGATCTCCGAGACGAACTATTAATTCCGTCTATGGTAATGTCCCGGTATGTTCGTTATTAATGACACGTCACTACAGATCCGCCTGGCGCTTAGCCCGTTTTTATGATACTGAAAAATAACGCAAAAATAGCGCCCCGCCGTGAAATATTAGTTTCCTTTATTCCGAGGTGTTTAATGTCACGTATAAATATCATTATGATTAAATAGCAGTGAAATAGTTTTATGTTTTATACTTGTTTATGGACTCAGTGTTTGATAATTACATATTTACCAAACACTTCTAATGACAAAATAATAAAAGTTAATGATAAAAAGATAATTAAATTGGGTTCGCATTGTTAAGAGCGGTGGATAACCATCGTATTTCCATGTGGCTATTAGTACCATTAGCGTAATTCTTTATAGTTTTTATAGTCCGACGAGTTAGAACAAACTTTTGGGGTGACCAGTTGAGCCCTAAATCTCCAGCGTTTTGGAAGATATGAGCTAATGAAGATTATTACATTTACATGCCTACAAGATACGCGAGAAAAACAGAACCCTTCCTTGGCAGTCGGGTAATTAGTTAATAAAAATCAATGTATCGATTGGTTGAGATTTACGTCTTTAGATTGACAGGCGAAGATTTTGGTTTATATTAGGTAGGTACTTGTATTCTGTACGTATACCTACCAATTACCATCGAGATATTTGCAGTTATTAAAACTTCATTTCCTACCGAACGGTGCGTATAAGAACTGAGCAAACTATTAGTAAAAACGACCGGTAGTTAGAAGGCCAATCAAATCGTGAACCTTGGGGCGGAGTATCGACCTAGATCGCGTGTCCATGTTACACCACACGAGAGTCGACCTGAGCCTGCGAAACTTAGCTGAGTTGGCAACTGGCTGCCACAGCCAAGGGCTAGCTTATTTCTGACTGGAGAATGTGAAGAACTTGAACAATGATCCATCACACTTGCTCTATGTTCCATACAAAAGCTCAGGCTTAACGCTGACGGCAATCCCAGATAGCAAACTGATTAGTAATTCTTTAAGACATTACACACATAATTTGTAAAGATTACATTATCTTAGTATATTCAAATGTCGAGTTTTTCAGAACTATTTTAAGAACATTTTAAAATACTACAATGGTAATGCAATTTGTTAACGTATTGCTACCTACTTATAATTTCAAAAAATTAACTATCTTAAGTAACCCTTTTCACTACACTATTGTTTTATGCTAAAAGTAATAACTCATAATATGAAGTACGAAACAAGTTCCGGTATAAACGAGCCCCTTAAGACTTTATTAATTGGCGTCAATTACGACTTTCCCTTAAAACAATACCAATTAAAAAATAAAAGTTCATTGTGTTTCTCCGATACGTTATCAATTTTACTCGGGTATAAATTACGGCGGCCAAATAAAAGGATCATTATGTACGAATTACAAGCTCGGTAGTCGGTCCTCTCTTTTACGGTGTAGTAATATCGCCCAGGAGACTTGTTATTTATATGCCTCCACGCTTTTGAATGATAGTCCAGCGGCCAGGCAGGGCGGACTAATACTAGGGCCTCAGTCTACCCAGTCGGCGATAGGTGATATCGATACATATAATAAAACTGTAATTTTTGTCTGTTGGTCTGTTTGTTTGTGCGTTTGTTCCGGATAATCTAAGGAACGGCTTAACGGATCTAGATGTGGTTTTCACTGATGTATTGTAGTAAGTTTAGCTTAACATTTAGGGTTTGTTTTATTTTAATTGAATCATAAATAAAAAAGTTAGGTCAATTAAAAAAACATTAAAAATACTATCCATACATTTATAAGAGTGTGGATACCGAAGCGAAGCGAGGGCGTTTACTAGTATACTAATATAAATCGATTTATTGGTATTAAAATCGATACAATAATACCATGAATTGCTGTATTTAATAAATAGTAAGTTTATGTTCAGTAATTATTTTGGTTCCCACCCACAATATTCAGTCAGAGTCACATAACGGTAACTTAAATCGCTCCTTACTACAGAATCACAAAAAATCTCAAACTTTCGTATTCTCATACATTTTAATCGGTCATTTTTTCTCAAAATGAATTCACACCAAGCTGTATAGAACACAAAAATAGGCCAATTTATGTCACTTTTAAATTGATTGACGTCACGAAATACGAGGAGCTACGAGCGCTGAATGCATAAGTGTAGTAATTTAAAATGTAACGTTCAAAATACCGAAAGCCCTTTGTTTATGAAAGGGCAATCTGATAATACTTAATTTACAACATACTCGTAATACAGCTTAATTGAAAAAAATAGTTTTGAAGTTGTTAATTGTAAATGATAATGACTGATACAGTGGTCAGAAACGAAAAAGAAATATTGAAAAACTTAATATTTTTAAAAATCTTCATTTTTAGCTTTATGACGAGTTCGATGATTGGAATCATCTTTTGTAATTAATTGATCTGAACAGAAAAATACTAACGTAAGTAAACACACTATGATATATTTTTTAACAAGACATTTTGTATGCTGAACCTATGACAACATATTATAAAGAAATAAACAAAATATTAGGTGTCCGTTGACAACCAAAAAAACTGTTTAGCAGAAAGGCAATATCCAGGAAAAAACAGACACATTCTCAATTATTACGGAATGTCACAACAACAAAAAATGTGTACAAAAACTCAACGTAAATATTACAAAAAGTTAACACGAACTTTACTCCCAGAGGTCGACCACTAATGTGTTGTAAAATGAACCCCTACTGTCAATGTGTGTGTGATTAACCACTAATAGTATTTCTTCTTAGCATAGTAGTTCAGTGTGAAAAACTTAACGTATACCCACAAAACGATTAAGTGAGTTTTAGCCTTTTAGACTGTTCGAATCACTGTTCAAATGTGGTGCTAGCTAGCTGCCAGGTCCACTGAACTTCTTTTATGCCACTATTTTATTATTATTAAAGTTTCTTTAAACACTAAAATGGAATTCAAAATCTGCTAAAGAAAAGACAAACAATTCCATTTCCATATAGTTCTGATAGCAATGGAGTGAGGAGAATATACCTACTGATTATACTCTGCATAATTGTTGTTATTTACTAATTGTTTTTCTTGACTCTTTCTTCCTACTGTTACTTTAATTAATTTCAATAGTGTTCAAAACTGGGCGTTGCCGAAAGACGGTAGATAATAAGGGTCTATCCCAAAAGTTCTGTTGAGTTGTTCCGTGACAGGGCAACTGGCTCTTTAAAAGAAAATCCATTATTTATTAACCTCAGATTACACTCGAAAGAGAAGTTCTTTTAACATGAACCGAGATGGTTACCTTACACAACAATGTGTCTAAAATGTATGTAGTTCAATGGCTGCATGATAATCTAACAATTCATAGGCCCGTTCCCGTTACCCGAGAGCCGATGATGATATTAATTTCAAATCGGTATAGGTTGCTAACACATTCTACTCGTACGATTATGAAATGTGAATCTTCGGCGAAGGTGTACGCTACACTGTACATTTAAATTTTGAGCAGATCGATGGGAATTAATATTGAATTCAATCACTTTTTATCGTGAGTGCCAGTACATAGTAATATACGTCATCAAGTTACATACGCATTTAAAATTATTATTCCAGTAGTTACAATCGACAAAATGTTTTAGAATACGAGCGCTTATAAATTAAGGAATAAGGAGCTTATAAACTGAAATGGAAATATATTATTTATACTATACGAGTATCTAAGTAATAGTTATCGCTTCACGACTAAGGTACCTACCTAATACCATAATTGTATTATCTATCACTAATTTAAATAATCTTCGAAATATGTGTGTACAACGAAATGAACCATGCCATGTACTTTTTAGGGTTCCGTAGCCGAATGGCAAAAAACGGAACCCTTATGGATTCGTCATGTCTGTCTGTCTGTCCGTCCGTATGTCACAGCCACTTTTTTCCGAAACTATAAGAGCTATACCATTGAAACTTGGTAGGTAGATGTATTCTGTGAACCGCATTAAGATTTTTACACAAAAATAGAAAAAAAAGCAATAATTTTGGGGGTTCCCCATACTTAGAACTGAAACTCAAAAATGTTTTTTTCATCAAACCCATACATGTGGGGTATCTATGAATAGGTCTTCAAAAATGATATTGAGGTTTCTAATATAATTTTTTTCTAAACTGAATAGTTTGCGCGAGAGACACTTCCAAAGTGGTAAAATGTGTCCCCCCCCCCCTGTAACTTCTAAAATAAGGGAATGATAAAACTAAAAAAATTATATGATGTACATTACCAAGCAAACTTCCAACGAAAATTGGTTTGAATGAGATCTAGTAAGTAGTTTTTTTTTAATACGTCATAAATCGTAAACCGCAAAAAACATTGATCAAAGTTACAACGAACTACAAGAACTTTTATATTATGTTACTTGCTGCTACGGAACCCTTCGTGGGCGAGTCCGACTCGCACTTGACCGCTTTTTTTGGAGGTCGAGTAGGAGGAACACGGAAGTAATTTTTTTACCAAACCCTCACAAAACAAAAGCCCCATTAATTTTGTATGCCTATAGCCTGTGTAACCTCACCTTTATCGCTGCAAGGATTTCGGTTTCAGCAAATTAGAATTAGATAAAGATTAAAATTGATGAGTGGTCCGCCCCAGTTCGCGGTTGCAACACTTGCCACCGCCGTATAATGCTCTCGCAAATGCATTTAGGTGAGTACGTCCTGTTTGCGCTAGACATTTAGCTATCATTTCATATTTTTCTGATCAACTTTCTTTAAGAAATAAACGCACTCCTTTGATTGTATCCGTCTTGAAACCTTTGGAGTCGGTCATTCCTTTGGAGTTAGTGACGTCCCCAGGTAACGGTGACCACTAACCATCTTATGGCTCATTACTGAATATCCTATTAATATTATAAATGTGAGTGTTTGAGAAAATGTTTGGATGTTTGTTCGTCAATCACGCCACAACTACTTAACTGATTTGTCTGTTTGGAATGGAGATAGATAGCCTATACCCTGGATTAACACACAGGCTACTTTTATCCCGGAAAAGTTCAGGGTTCCCGCGGGATTTGTAAAAAATCGATCTCTACCGCGAGTGAAACCGCGGTCAAAAGCTAGTAATTAAAAAAAGTGCTTAATGAAATTTGTGTCCAATAATCGTGTCTCCAACATTGTAACACCCTTTTATTATGGGTACACTAAATATTACTATTATATACCATTCCATACCAAACCGATTGATTTACAAGTAGATCTGGGGGCACGGCAGTGCCCCCGCCAAGTCGAGCAAAAAAGCGGCACGGCCGTACCATCCTTTTCTCGAAGCAATTCAGGCCATTTTCGACCCCCTATAACTTCGTTCTGGATAAAGCTAGAAGCCTGAATTTTTAGTAACCAAGCAGGCATTGTATAAACACGTTATATTTCAAATTTCATTCAATTTGAACCAGTAGTTTAAGAATTATAACTAGTCAAAGTTTCTTAATTTCGTCACTCACTGACTGACTGACCGATCATCAAAACTCTAAGGCACTTCTAGCAGACATAGAAGCTTCAAATTTGGAACACAATTAGTGTTTAGTGTATAGATCAAGGAAAAACTAAAACATTTTGCAATTTCGGTCTAGTTTTCTAGATACATCAACTGCATAAATAACTTTGTAATCACATATAAATATATAGGATTACAAAGTTACATTTGCAGTGAATGAATCAGTGTAACTGTATATAATATAATGATATAATAGGTGTAGATAGGTACCTAGATATAATTATGTTCAAAGGTAACTTGTAAAAGGAAAAAAAGTAGAACTATCTAAAAAAAGAAATGAGATGCCATCAAAAACAAAACTTGTAAAAAAAACCAAGTCTCGCAACTCAGTTCTTCTACCGTAAAAAGTTGTGAGATCGATGTAATACCAAGTCGGTTAATTTATTCAGTTCTTACTTAAGGGTCCTTCTGTCTTAAGTTATCACGTAATTAGCTAACCTAACAAGTAACAACATCTTAAAGTGACCATATTATCAATATAAAAATCTTTTATGTTTTCAATAAATAGATTGACTTGGCAATCGCTAAACAATTAAATTTAATATAATATGTAGGTATTACTTGTGAGATATATTGTATTTTCATGCGATGGCCAAGTCGATCTATTTATTTAAAACATAAAAGATTTTTAATATTGATAATATGGTCACTATAAGATGTTGTTACTTGTTAGGTTAGCTAATTACGTGATAACTTAAGACAGAAGGACCCTTAAGTAAGAACTGAATAAATTAACCGACTTGGTATTACATCGATCTCACAACTTTTTACGGTAGAAGAACTGAGTTGCGAGACTTGGTTTTTTTTACAAGTTTTGTTTTTGATGGCATTGTATTAACTGCAGTTGCAAGGGTTGATCAGTTGATTGAATCGAATGCTTCTAAAATGTAGAAAGGCCACGTACGTTTTCAGCCGTGCCCTTACCACGCAACACACTCGCTACTCGTACTCGCCTACAACTAACAAAGCCAGATAAGCGACAAACATTCGAACGCACAATTACCCAAGCATGTGTCACATGCTAGATAATTCCACTTCTCGTATGCACCATGTTCCAGATATAGCGAACCTTCACAGATATCACACATCTTAGCCAATCGCGATCGCGATACTGCGCGTGTCCGCGTGTTGGGCTGTCGGTGTGTGCGTGCTTGTCATTGACACGAATAAGGTTGTCGCACGGAATCAAGGAGCCTGCCGCTCGGCCGCCGCTTGCCGCCGCCGCCCGGCATCGCCGCACCGCCCGGCCGCGGGTGGCGTTGAGCTAGGCTCGACAGTGCACACTGTACAGTTGGACGCGTCAATAGGATCACTATAATACTGAACACGTATCAGTATCAATAAATAAGACCAAATCTAAAAATATTAATATTGCAAAATATTTTTTTTTAAATGTATTGAACCTAACCTTGCTATTTTTTATTGAAATTAAGCTAAGCATTCCTCTAGCATTATAAGTCAAACAAAATTGTCGATAGACCAATGTAGAGTCGATGGTTTCCACCACTCCGTACTGAAGCAGCGTGGTGGAGTATGCTCGAAGTCCAGGCCAGAAGAGTGCCCCGTACTCAGTAGTGGCCCAGTAATGGGTCGAAGGTAGCTAGAAAGCTACAGTTGATGGGGTTTTAACTCGAAATAAGATTAATACGGTTAATCAAAAAACTATAAGCTGAATATAAAATAGACACTACAAAAACAAAAAAGTTTGAAACTGGAATGTGCGTTCGACACATGTAGATGGTCTGTGGCGCGGGGTATTCGCGGCCGCAGAGTAGCTGCAGGTAGATACATAACACGTACGCAATTAAGGTAATATAGTTAGTATCGGTCGTTTCCGGCGCTGGCCGCCTGCTATATCCACTTGTGTGCTATGCCACTGGCCACTGAGTAACGGGATTTTATCTCATATTTAATATTATCATACACATTCAATTAATATTTAATAACCTGCTAGAGTATTAAAATGATTTAGGTTACTTGTCAAGGCGCTGGGAAAGGGAGTTCCTTTTATAACTTACTTACAATTAGTTTAATGTTTGAAGACTTACTAGAACTTTAACGAGTCCTTGTTAAGAAGTAATTTAAATATTATAGGTAATATAGATGAGTGTGTGTTTATGGACTTCTCTAACTCTACTCATAAGGTCACATGGCTTTAATTTCAGTTTCGAAAACCAGTTAAGTAACCTACAGAGGCTATATTCAGTATGTCAGAGATACGAGCGCTTCAACGCACAAAACACTATAATTATATGCATTGAGTTATAAGTACACATAGAGAAGAAATCTCAAACAAAATGTGTGTCCCTGCCGGGAGGTTCTTTTTTCAAAATTGAGCCCCTGTTCTCCTTTCAAAATAGAACGAATCCATTCGACATTGAAGCCGCGCGGCGCCAATTCATTGGAACATACATTGTGTTCGCGGTGTCTGTTCTATACGCTAGTAATAATACTTCAATGTATATTATGTAAGTTTGTACTTAACCCCATTCGAGTAAAACGTAACAGTTCCTAACAACCTATTTATGATAAATAGATTCAAAGAAATTGCTGAAAACAGCATCTCATACTTAAATCATAAATTCATAAATGTGATATGAATCTGAAAGGAATGCGAGATGAGCGCTAACGGAATAACACGAAACGAATTAATTAAAGAGAGAAAAAATTAAAATCTAAATTCAGCAAAGTATTTTATCAGAAACGTAGTCTCTGGTTAAATTTGAAATAATAATTATTTAGTTTTACATTTTTAAAATAAAGTCTTAAATTCTTATTCTACTAAGACTAAATTTTGCATAGTTTAATTTCTTTACTTAACTGTGACTGGGTGTCTGGGTGTCTGGGTGTCTGGGTTGTATTGAAGTATGTTTGTCAAGCTGTGAACAGTCGTGTGGTTACAGGGGCTTGTAGAAGTTTGTCAGCAGCACACTTGCCGGTAAACTGTGGTATTGTCGTTATCTGGGTAAATACCGCCGGGGTGAAGTCTCACGTTTGATTTTGGTTTGTTTGTGAAATGGCAATAAACGTGATGATTTACTGTCATTTAAGGCTTCTGCTAATATGGTTACGATTATTCAAATGTATTTAATAGTCTATGATCTCAACTTTGAGTGCAGATGGTAGCCAATGCGTACGATTGAATGAATGCTAATTTAAGTGACCCCGTTAACCCGAAAACATTTTGAGGAGGGCTTTAGTAGGAAATTAGGAATAGGCAGTAGGTATGTTGTAGTGGTAGGTAGTGTGACTACATCTAGGAGCGGTAGGGCCGGCAGCCAGTGTGGTGGCGAGCGGTAGTGCGGTGCTGGCGGCGCTGGCGGCGCGCGGGCCCGCGGGCGCTAACAGGTCTCAAGGCGACGCGCGGATGTGTAGTGTGTACCACTTGCGTAACGCACGCCCGGCGTATGCTCTACTTGGCTCCAGGATTTTATATTTATTGTTGAGGTGGATTCACGGTCCATTTCCAATTTAGATACTACAATTTTATTATTCTAAGCTCCGAATTATATATCTACCAATTTCGCTTTATCTTACGTGAGAGGGATCTATTTTTGTAAACCTATGATATTGTTTTACAGAACTGTGAAATTTTTGAATTGAAACATGATTAATTTCGACCAAATATAGCTGATATTTATTAAAATTGGAAATCAGATCTACTTCGATCAAATAGGAAATTTTTATATTTTTTATAGTTGTTATTTTATTATTGAGATTTTTTTTGTTATATAAGTAAATTAACAAGTGTAGGTAAGTATAGAGTAGTAAGCAAGAACAAAGTGCAAGTGGAGCAAACAGCCGAAGTTACACGCACCACGCTCCATCTCGTATGACATAACACACACACAGGCGCGCGCGCACACACGCGGCGTGTTTGCGCCCGCGCAGTGAAAACGGGGTCAGGGCTCGCGCGTGACGCACGCTGCAGCGCGTGCCCGGATTGCGGATGCATTGTCAAAATACACTGCGAATTCGCGGATTTTTGCGGACTCGCGACTGTAGGAATATCTTTATTTGATATGGTGCAACCATCGGCGATGGTAACGACATGCTGCAGGAAAAATGTTAAGTTATAGGAGGACTATATGAGTTTATAGTTGTCCAACAAATGTTCGCTACATAGCAAATAACACCGCAAGTAAATCGCGCTTTAAAGTAGGTTTTTTTCAGTATTCTTGTGGTCTGATTATATATCATTTGATTTTGTGATCTGACCGTACAATTTATAGTATAAAGGCTCTACGACATAACAAAAGCGTAGAAATGTTTAATGTGATTCATTTTTAATATTGTACCTACAGGCACTAAACCAGCAAGTGCAACCACCAGATGGTTCATATTCAAGCAAATGAAGTGATTAAATTAACATAATTACATACCTACTTCAAGAGCCGCTCTATGTAAATACTGATTGAGTAGAATAATATAAAATAACTAACTGACCCGGCGAACTTCGTATCGCCTAAAAAACATTTTTTTAAACAAAAGTAGTCTACGTTACACCTTATAACATCAGCTATCTGCCAGTGAAAGTCCCGTCAAAATCGGTCCAGCCATTTCAGAGATTAGCCGGAAAAAACAGACAGACAAAAATTGTAAAAAATGTTGTTTTGGTATATGTACCGTGTGTATATCCAAATGCACTTGTAAAAAGCGGTTATTTTATTTTAATATTACAAAAAGACACTCTAATTTTATTTATTTGTATAGATATTAATAACATGAGTATGTAAATAACTTAACGGGCATGAATTAATAACTTGCGGACTAGAAATAGGTTGCATCTGTGGTTGAATATGCAAGGGAAATATAGAAATAAGTCATGATGAGATGCGGTCTGTGGTCGGCTACTGTTTAGTGGTGCATTCCCTTCATAGATATTTTTAAATATTACACCAGTAGCCTCGCCTCGTTTCTACACGGACTCCAACTGTTTCGGAGTAATGAAATGATCTCGATTATATTGTCAAATCGCTGCCCACACCAGTCCCACTGTTGGGCTTGGCATCTGTTCGGTTTGAGTAACCTACGGATAAGTCCATAAGGCTCTCAGATTTTAAAGCACTGAAGAAAAAAGTAAAATTCCGAATTTTATGGCTTCCTTCCTGAATTTTTTATCTGATTTTTATTATGACGTGTTCCTTAGCTAAACAAATTATGAATCATTTCTCATGTTCCATTTTTTTCTAAATATGTTTCATTTTAAATTTGAATTTGTTGCATATATTTATAAAAGACCTATCATGGCTCAAAATCCATGTTGCATTTCTGCGGAAATAATTAAGCATGGAGTATAGAGGGAACGCTACAAAGTACTACAAACGTACGTAACGTTGTCAGTAATGTAAAAACGTCATAAAAGTGGCAAAAACAGAAAAATTATGAGGAAGTCTGGAAATGTAAGTAATGTAATCAATATATTTTTATATTTAGTTTTGCGACTTGCGAATCTCACTATCAAATGTTGACGCACAACGCACAATCACATGAAGCAACCGACTTGAGGAAAACGCGCCAGCGACGCGCAAACACGGAGGCCGACCGAGGTATGTTGTATGGTTGTATGTATGAGATACAATGGATCGCGTCGCAGAATCGACATATTTTGTAAATAACATTATCAATAATGAACTCTTTCTTGCTTTCTTCTCCCTTCTTCCTCGCGGCAAAGCATCGGTGGTGCCTTGTCCCCCAAACCTTTTTATCACTAGAAATCTATAAACATATTATTTTGTAGGCTCCTAGGCTATCCAGATTCTTTATACCCATTTAAACCACCCCCCCCCCCGGCAACCATTTGACGCGTATGGATTTAAACATCTTTATACAGGGTGGCGCAATAGTCATCACCCTATCGGAAGATGCTATAATTTTTTTAAATGGCGGTAAATGCATTGAAGTATTACTTATTACTAGCATATAGAACCGAGACCGCGAACACAATGTATGTCCCAATGAATTGGCGCCGTCCGGCTTCAATTTTCAAAGGATCCGTTCGATTTTAAAAGGAGAATGGGGGGCTTTTTGAAAATAGAACCTTCCGGCGGGACACACATTTTGTTCGAGATGTCCTATGACATTATACTTCAATGGGTAAATGTCAAATCGGGCCCGTATGGTCATCTATTCTGGCAGCAGCCACTTGGCTGATATATAATTTTTTCTACTTAATGAAAAAAAAATTTGAAATCAAATAAACACAATCCAATTGCAAAATTTGGAGTTTTTCATTTATTAAAACAATTACAGTCAAAGATCTACTATCAGCGCCATCTATCTCATCTTCAAATGAACTATCGTCTTGATAATACAAAAATATCAGCGAATAAGAAAACAATTTGTACACCATAGCATGGAACATAAACATAAATTAAAAAGATTAGAGGTACAAAACAAGAGGCGGCCTTATCGCTACGTAGCGATTTCTTTCCTTCCAGGCAACCCATCAAAATCATAGGAATACAAATAATACCTACCTTACATGAATGGTTCGGCGTACACAAGGTCAACAGAATAATTAATTAATACTGATTTCAAAAAATGTATAATTTCTGGATGTTTATACCTAACAAAATTAAATTGTTAATCAAAACACATGTTGTTGGTTAAAAGTTTAAACAAGTTTCACATCTCTGTACAAAAACTTCGGGGAGCGCGATATTTCTGCAACACCCAGTAACACTCTCAAATTAGTCTAGAACTTAGGGTCGGAATGTATGGGTAAGGGATATGTGACGTCTGCGGCAATACGGGATACGGGATGGACCTATGGATATAATATAGTAAATATTATAAGGCAATAACTAATAATGTCATGTAAAAACATGAAGACATTAAGTTAATATTGTGGCGTTTGTAAACTCTCCTAACAATTTTATTACTTCTACGAACTTACAGAAAGGTAAGGTTTAGGTCAGTAACATTTTAAATCATTTATATGTATAGGTAATAATACTTATTAAATAATTTGAATTATCTACCTATCTGTTATATTAGACTAAAATTATGTACCTTATAAAAACGTAATTTTAAAACCATTGTTTGTGTAAAAGGTAATTAAGAGTATTTACAAAGTATGACACCACATTCCTGTGAGCAGAACTATGAAATTGAACCTAATGTTTTTGGCTCAATAAATATGGTATAGTCCCCGAAAGCATATCAATAGCAAACTAACTACTGTAATATTCAGTAACCTCTCCGTTAACAGTAACCCTGCTAATAGTTTACTGCATCCCCACTTCCCCAGAGATCACTCCGAGTTGCTGAACATTCAGAATCAACAGGCTCCACGGTGTAGCGGTTTCTTCTTTCTAATTACATGTTTGAATGGTCCGGAGACAGACATGAAACCAAACTCGAATAAGGATAACGTTCGATACTAACATGTAAACAAACTTAGTAAATTTCCTTAAAACTTGCTCGAAATTGTATCAGTATCTCGTTTGTTCTCATTAAATTGTGCGAAACAAATGAGTGCGAGTGACGTCACGAGTCCCGCCATAATGAGGGCACCGTGACATCGCGTCGTGACCTTGACACGTTGACACCATGCTCCATATACGAGGACGCATTACCAGGAAACTACTGGCTAGGGGATCGACCGACACCGGTGCGTCAAGTCAATCTCTGACTAGCTTTCCTTGTGACGAAGGGTTGTGGTCTTCAGGTGGTTTACTTATTCTACTTTAATTTACACATTCACTTGTGATTTCGCTGGAATCTAATTAGTTCAACTAATTAGATTGACGACCCTGTAGCCTAGTTGGTAGCGACCCTGCCTGCGAAGCGAGGGGTCCCGGGTTCGATTCCCGGCCGGGGCAGATATTTATGTGGCAGATAAATATTTGTACTCGGGTCATGGGTGTTACTGTGATGTGTTATGTGTAGTCCATGCCACCCGCGACACAGGTAATAACCTACTGCGGGGGTATGAGTGTGTTAGCATTTATTATTATTATTATTATTATTATTATTATTATTATTATTATTATTATTATTATTATTATTATTATTATTATTAATAGCCCATGTCGGTTGCGAGTGACGAGTGAATACAGTGTAAGTGTTGCGTTTTTCGTTTAAATGAGGAATATAAAAGTTAAGTTTAATTATAAGAGACTTATTGTGTTTATAAGGTCCTTGATTTCAAAGCAATTAAATTGAAGGGGAAAAGTTAATCAAAAGTTAAGTTTGAAAGTTTGGTCTTATTAAAATTTTAGAATTCGTACTGATCTTACAAATTGTTAAATTAATTAAATTATCAATGTACCCTTATTAAAACGTAGATAGTGCTTATAATTTATTAGATTAGATCTGAGTGATTGCTGTGATGTCCCTACCTAGGTCCTTATCCCATAACATCAAAATTATTATGTTTTAGCTAGCGACTTTGTCCGCGTGGATTTAACATAAAAGTTATTGTTCTTTTTCCTAAAACTATTTTTTTTCTAAAATAAAAGTAGCTTAAGTTACTCCTTGTTACATCAGCTATCTGCCAATGAAAGTCACGTCAAAATCGGTCCAGCAATTTCAGAGATTAGCCGAAACAAACAGACAGAGAGACAGATAGATAGACAAAAAATTAAAAAAAAATGTTGTTTTGGTATATGTACCGTGTATACATCCAAATGCACTTAGTACAAAGCGGTTATTTTAATATTACAAACAGACACTCCAATTTTATTAATTTTATAGAGTATAGATGTACAGATTTACCGAAAGTAACATTTGAAATTATTACCCATATTTGTTATACGTATACTGATATCAAACTGAGTACCATTAATTATAGCATCCAAAATGTACGTAAAAACCTACTATGTACCTATAAGGTAAATACTAATAATACATACTTCATTGCCAATATGTAAAGTATTCAACAATCGTTGTAAAAACAAGGCACTTGTAGGCCCATTAAGAAATCTAAACGTTACCGCTCCTGCATAGCAAGTGTTATGGTGATCCCGCGGGACCGGCGGGACTGGCAGAGGAGCCGGCGAAGCGGCGACATCAGTCGCTTTTATGAGTTTTTTAATACCCAATTACCCACTCATGTGTTCCACAGATAATCTCCACTTTTGCTGAATTATTATTAGACATTTTTTGCAGGAATGCAGAATGTGGACCGAGGTGCCATCAGATACTTAGAGATACCAAGAGAGATACATTAGATATAAGAATCTTCGTGCGATATTTGTACAATAATAATATTATAGTAAGGATTGAAGCAATTATTGGAGCCTAATCAATGTAGAGTTAAATACACTTCAAGCACTTAATAATAAAGTGTCAAGAAATAGATTCTAGAATGATTGGATCCACGCGACATTCCATGCTCAAATTCAAAAGTATGCCAATTCTAATGGTAATGAAACTATGACCCCAAAACCTTCGGAAATACGGGCCTAGCCCAACAGTGGGAGCAAGGTAAGTAGTGGGACGGAAATAGATACGAGTAGGTGTTGCTAAAGTGTAGGTTTCCGCGAGTGTCGGTGTCGGCCAGATTCGCGGATAGCTGAGAAAGCCCTGCGGCTAGTATGCCGCGTGCTTTCACTTCCGGCCGCGCGGGGGCGCTGCCAGCGCCCGGGCGCTTGCTATCGCCCGGCATCGCCACCGCGGGAAAATGTGCTATTAGTGTTCAACGGGTCTAATTTACAGCCTACTTTATTCTAGTCATGATACCGTTTTAAAATATATGTTTGTATTTTCAACGAGACTAGTGAACATTGGTAAAGTATAGAATTCAATAAAATATAAACGTTGTAATTTGTATTCGTATTTTATTTATACCTGTCCCGTTGTAAATTATACTTTTAAATTAATTTAATTACGCAAATATTTCTCAATCAAAAAATATAAACTATCTTGGAATTTTGTATACAATCAGGCATGGCAGCATGACTGGTAACAAGTTAGGTTTAAGTTCCTTTATTTGTGTTCCAATGACGTAGCTACACTTAGCTAATTAACACTTAATATGTACTATAATGAGGAGGCCTTTACCCGAAGAGGGTCCTCAAAAAATAAAAATTAAAGTGCCCTATATTAGAAAATGAATGTTTGACAATTATACCTATTATAATAATAATTATGAATTGAAGATTAATATTTAATATTGACATTGAAAAATGATGTGCAGACATAAAATATTATTTAGTTCGGAAATACTTATTATAATATTTATTACATATAGTTTGCATTATAATTTATTGTTAAAAAATGTAATCATTGACGGGCATTGCGGCCAAAACCATACATGTAAAAAATTGTGAAAGAGGAATAAATAGCTTTATTATTATTATTACGTATTATTATTGTTACGTTATTAGAAATCAAAAGAGAAGTGATCCTGATATGTTAATCTAATAGCGCTCTAGCGGTACCATTAGCATATCTAATTTGAAAAAAGAGATATAGAAAGGTCACCAAAAAGATCAGAAAACAACACAGCCGTAAAGTCATACATTCGTACATTAATTAATTGGACTCCATCGCCACTTACCGCCGAGTGCGATTGTTGTCAAGCGCTTCTTATCTATACTAATATATAAAGAGGAAAGATTTGATTTTTTGTTTGCATTGAATAGGCTCCGAAACTACTGAACTGATTTGAAAAATTCTTTCACTGTTGGAAAGCTACACTATCCCCGAGTAACATAGGCTACATTATATTTTCAAAAAAATTAGGGATCCTTAATAAAACTCCAATAAGGTGTAAAAAAATAAGAAAACCGAAGCAAAGCGAGGGCGGTTACTCGTTGTTAAATAAAGAAAAGAAATCAAAGCGCTTATTGCGAATCCAATAATTTACATTTTACGAGGATACTCAAAACTTTATCGTAATTAAACAGGAAAATTAATATGTACAAGTCTTGTTAATACAGGTGATCAGGTAAACATGTCATGTTTCTCAACATAGTACAGGGAAAGTCCGTCTCGGAGTAGCGCAGTCATCGCGTAAACAAACTTACTAATGCAACCTCCTACGTCTATGGGAATAACAGCATTACAGCACAACAGCTTCTTAATATTTTCCGTTTTCTAATGATTGTATAAAACAAAAACGTAGCTAGTTGGAGGGTACATTGTGTATCAAGATGGTATATTTGTCATCATGAGTACCCGTTTCATACATAACCGCAAAAAATCGAACCTAAAACGATGATTCCATTCGAGTTTGCTTAGCAACAAAATTACCTACGATTTAATAAATAGGTCTTTCGAATACAGTCGCTCTTGCCCTAGGGGCCTTTAGAGCTTCACGTGGACAGAAATAGGGTCCATAGCTACTATTTGTAGCTAGTGGCAATATAGATAAGTTTTTGATGTATTTTCTAGGTTTGTGAGATATTTGAGTCATAAATCTGGCCCCTGAGACTTAATCATTGTAACGATAACAAAGTGATAGACTAGTGCTTATCATGTTCTAAGCCTGGAAATGTTTCGTCTAGCCAACCAAATGGCAACTTAAAAGTTAATCGAGATTATTAATGCAATGTACAATCTCGCAGTTGTTTTCAGCTATCATTTTCTAATTATGCCGACACCCCAATGCTGCGATGTTTTCACGTGAGCATTTCAATTTTCAACCGTCTATACATGCACATAGACGACCTAACCCGTTATTAACACTTGTAGTTGCACTGGTCATTAATAAAGCTATTAGACTTTCTCGTCGACGATGGCGAGTACGAGGTAAAAGCGGCAGATCGCGAAAGGAAAATTGCCTGCACTTCCTCGAGCGGAAATTGAAAGTGGATTGTGATCGGGAGAAAACTGCAGCGACCAACCGGTGCGCTGCAGCCGTGCAGCGGAGATTTTGTGATAAGAATAACTTCATCATTTTCATCTACTACTAGTGACCCCTATTGGATGGTAACTCTATACTTAACATAAAAAAGAGCGCCATCTAGCTTCGTTACAGAAACTACTTGTCTAAGTCTTAGGATAGCTATAGATTTAGTTCTGCTAATGCTCAATAGATGTCGCTAGTTTAATTATACTATTCCAGTTCTGATAATTATCATATTTAGGTATCTGCCGATGTTGATTTTGTCGCATAAATAAAATAAACCTACCTTTACCTCCACCAGCATCATGCACCTGCGGCTTCCCACTCGGCACCCGTTGCATAGGCGAAGCATTTCCATAGTTCATACTCGTTCCATTGTAGTCTGAGCTCATTGGTTCTTGCTTTATGCCGCTAGATGTCGCAGCTAATTTTTCCGCTAATAAGGGGTTTGCGGAAGCTATGTTGTATCTTCCATTGTTGATATTATTCGCGACAGCATTGTTGATGGCGCTGGTGCCCGATCTCAACAATTGCTGCAGGCGCTGTTGTCCGTTATTCGGAAGCCCAAGCTGATTGCTCGATTGCTGGTAGTATGAGCCTTGTTGTTGGCTTCCGGACGCTGGCGACAGGTTATTGTTTTCTTCTTGCTGAAATGTACAATAAATCTAGTGAGTTTATTTTGAAATGTATTTGAAATAAAAGAAGAGATTCTTTTTGTTTTCAATTTTCTAATTTCTAAAAGAAAACGATTAAAAAGAAATTAGGACATTATTTATTTCTAAGTCAAAACATATTAGTTACGTTTCCTCAGCTCAGCTCAGTTATCATTAAATGATTGAATTACAACCAACACAAGAGTCACGTGATGATAAGTGATCGCCGTCACCCATGGACATTAGCAACACCAAAGGCATCACAGATGCATTGCAAGCCAACAAAAGAAGCGGAGGACGTGCATTATTACCGGATACACTAAAAACAAATTTTACGGCCCATTTTATAAGGAGCGTAGTAGCTATATAGAGCATAAGGACCGTCGGGATTAGATATCGAATAAGGGGCCTTTGGTCTATTGTTCAATAGAGGGCACCACAAGTAGGGGAGTTTGGCATGTTCTTAAGATGGATATCTCCTTGACTCCTTAAACACCAAAAGATTAACAAATAATATTTTTACTTAATTATTACATGTTAGCATTATGTTACCTTTATTTCAACCGGTGGCACAGCAGAGTTAGTGGAATTGGTCAAATCGGTGAAAAATGTGTCAAAGTTGTCAAAGGCAGTCTCGCCGAGTTGCTTCAGGATGTCGTCCGGGTCCGCGGCTTCCGAGCCGTCGGCCTCCAGCGTGAGCCCGCCCACGATGTTGGACAGCTCGGCTTGCGAGAGTTCTCCGAGAGATGTCGCCATTTGCAACTGCAATTGCGCTGCGGCTTGGCCACCAGCATTTACCGCGTCCTAGAAGATTAAATACACATGTTATTTACATTGAATTAATTTATTAATAAAGATTAAATCATTATTTATTAAGGTTTTGAACAATCTTAATTTTAAAAAATCTATAAGACTTCTATTTCATTATAATAATATTCACGGACCACTCTGCTACCTTTCGTAGGTATCGTTGTCAATCGCTTAATGATTATTGATTATAAATTATTATTTTTCTTTCTCTTGATAAAATAAAAATTTGTAGTTTCAGCTACTCATTACTAGGTGTCGCTGTGTGCTTAGGTCTGCTAAAAACTATGTTGTCACTGAATTTTTTTATAATTTCATTTACTATTTTTTATTACAGATTTCTGTGATGATGAGGAATCTTTATTTATATATTTAGTGCTTATATACATATTGGCTTTTTTGCTGATAAGCCTGCAGATTAAAGAACAACCAATTACCTGTAAGCAATTGGAGAGGTCGACCATTCTGCCCTCATTCTCCGCTGACCACCAGTCGTCTTCAATAAATGGCATCGCCAGCGCCGGCGGCGGCGCATGCGTCCCCGCCACGTTGTCGCGCCTAGGACACGCCAGGGGGCGCTGATCACCGCACTGACACTACACGCGCGGCTACTACACTACTGTACAAAACTTTACAATTACGACTGTATATACACTAATAAATTCGTTCAAAATGTTTGGCAGCGTTTTGGACGGACCGTACATTATTCGATGTATAAATTACTTGAGGCTTAGGTACTCGGTTACGGGGGAACACATATCGGTGTGGGGTATTGTCGTTGCGCGACGTAGATTGCGGGCTCTGTGACGGTAGAGGCGCAGACCCCGCTGGCGAGCGGCCAGGTTACCTCACTCCTCGCGACCCTCTCCTCTTCAGCAGTGACCTGTGAAAACGGAGAGAGTAGGCTTTCACGTCTTTCAGGTAACAAGTTAAATAGCAACTTACTTGTTGAAAATGATACAGTGTTATTACCAAGTGAAATGGGGGTTAATACACAGTCATCAGCTGTGAACTCACAACTTACTGTCTTTTTATTTTCCAAGGCCAATATGTATTTTCAGTTATAAATTTTTCCTGGTCATTCAAAACTTCTTAAATTTTTAATAAGGTAAATAAAAGTTAATTTACAAGCTACTAGTGTCATCTATTAATTTATTTACGAACTGGGAAATAATTAGATATTTATTATCTAATACATCATAATAAGTAAATAACAGAATGTCGTCAGTTGACAGTCGATGACGGTTCAATGAATGTTTCATGAGATTTACTATAAAGTATCAATTTATTGTACCTATTTCTATAACATCGAAATCTTATTATAAGTACTGTTATTTCTTCTGTATTGAAATGTCAATGTAAATTAAAGTGAAATTTTGAGTATTTGCTCTGCGTTGCCACTTCAGATGAATGGGCTACAAGGAAAAGAATAGGAATGTCGCTGGGCCAGTTTTTTTAAAGCTAAAAGCAAAAAAGTTAATTAGCCTTGAGTGGATAGAGTTCAATGGGTTCAAATGATGAATCGACATTTTAGTGGGTGAAGATAGAGTGTTATAATTATGTATTATGTTTTATTAATAAATTATGCAATATATGATAATTAAGAATATACATATAACAATCACAGAGGCGATAGATAGTAATTAAAATATGTGAGTACATATAAAATTGTAAATAATAACGCAAATAATTTCAATAAGCAAGTCAAATTTTGTGTAGACTAGTACCTAAAGATATACATAATTATATTTAAGTAAATAGTGATACTTACACAGGGATCTAATAAGTCGATTATTAAAATATAATTGTTCGTAAGACCGTTCCGCCCAGACGGGTCCAAGTCATTCGTCTATAAATAATGCATTTGAAATAAATGCTTCAGGGACTTGAAATATGATGCCTAGTAAGTCAGTTTCGCTAGGGGTCTAGGAGTCTTAGTACAGTTAGTAAGGCTGTAAATCTCAATAATAGCCTTACATCCTACCGGGGATTGTGATTTATCGAACGGATTTCAAACGCAACGCCGGTTGTCTTGGCTGTTATTTACGACCTCTCGCCGAGTTATTATATTATGGAGCTTATCACTTATGAAGGATTTAAATTAAAAGATAGAAACTCGGAATATGGAGAAGTGTATCTACTACTAACTATACTATACCTATACTATAACTATACTATAACTTGTGTGTCTACTACTAAAACAGAATAGCCGAAGAACTGCACAGCAACTGGTACAAAACATTCACAATGACGGGAAAGGTTTTTTAAAGAACATTGCCAATTTTTTCATGTTTCACCATAAAGTCCAAATCAAAGCCCTGAATCAAAATAGCCCTAAAATATATTGCTGTATGTTGCGCAAACTTGTTGCCATTTTGAGATAGGCAAAATTTGAATTCCACTCTGTTAAAAGAATTTAGTAAGACGCTTGAAGTACCGTAATGTGTGCGATTAACAAAAAGTGAACTTATAACCACTATGATTCAACGTAGAAATCCTTAAGCTCTAGCTAAGTAAAGTTAAGAACATAAATCGTGAACCACAAAAATTTTTCCAACAAAAAATCCAAGAAAACAGGAACGGTACAACTAGATTCCACCTAAATGAGAGTAAGATGCTGACTGTAGTACAGTTTAACGTGTGATTAAAAAATCATTCAGTTATTGCTGTTTTTAAACTACCATCGGTAAGGTAGCTTTGATTGAAGAGAGTTATTGCCACTGTTCTAGTCTAAGCGGTGTTGTTCCGAGCGCTTGAGAATTTTGTCACATGGTTTTTCGTTAGGGTTAACCGTTAAAGATACCTATTCTCTGGACTTGGTCTTGAGATGCATTGCAATTAGGACATAATGATTTTACATTATTTTACATACCGTTAGTAAAATTATCAGAAGAACAATATTAGAACAATTACCTTTTAAAAATCCCTCTATGTTCCCGGTACTATCTAATGTGTGGCGATAAAAATTTAGTTCAAGTGTTTTATGCCAAAAGCTAAATAAATCGAATATATTCTGTCTTTGTCTAATGTATATATGTTAAAACGAGAGAGCGACAGTGCCCCGGTATCACCTGGCGACGTCCCGGTGTATGTCGAACCTGCGTCGATGCGGCATAGATGTAGCGCGGACAAACTCCTGCGCACACACCGCTCTGAAATAAAGTAAAAACTTGGATGAGCACACTTTTCTTTGGTTAAATAAAAAACTTATATAATTAATATTAATAATGGTAGACATGAAAACAATGTTGATTAATTTGTGTGTTATTAAATTTATATTAAAGTAGGTATCTCCTCCCTCCACTAGATGGCGCCAGCGGTAACATTTCATTTTGGAGACCGTTACTAATTCTGGCATAGAGTTACAATGAAAGCCTTTTTATTATAAATAGCCGACAACGCCTAGTGTTCATGTAGTGGTCATCGTCGCCCGTAGACATGTAACAGCTGATGTATTTACGACCAAAAGGAGGAAGAGTGAATGAACAACGAACTGGCCCTCAGCCCGAATGACGAGCTCCGTCCAGCCTGATTTGAAAGCTCAAGCAAGAGGGTCGAGGGTGGGAGGCTGGTAGCTGGTAGCTGACCATGCAGGCTCCGCGGAGTCTTCAGTCGGACCGGCCGCATCCATTCGGACGAACATCGAAGTGTAAGATAGGATTTTACATGTGTGTTATTATGGGTAATTCATTTGTATTTTGTATGAAAATACCCTGTGTAAGCCCTTCTAAATTAAATAAAATTTCAAGAAAAATGTATGTAGTAGGTACCTATAGGTAGCTACTACATAGAATAGAAGTCTATGAACAAAATATGTTTACATTGAGATGGCAAAGATGACAATACGCGGAAGAGCCGCCTCTAGGCATAAAACTGCCGCATGTGGAGGTATTACAAAAACGTGCACAATGCTTCACGGCCGGTCTCTCTCTATAATTATAATGAAAGACTTTTGTTTTCTAGTCGCTTCCTCCGCCACTTTCTTGACTTATTGTGTTGTAGCAAGAATATAACAATTATAATTTGTTTGTCTCCATTGTTCCTGGTTGTAAACTTGCTTTACTACTTCATCAATGATACATAATATTATTGCATCTAAGAAGAAATATTACTTTTTTGTGTGGATAAAAAAAGGTTATTTATGTGTCAATTTGTTAGTAAAAGTACCTATCTAATTAATTCAAAACTTAAAATATTGGTTAAGGCACCGATAACTACTGATTTCATGGTAGTGAAAAAAAAAGTTTTTCCCATGTTTTAAATTAACTGCATCAGTGAGTTGTCTTGACTTGAGCGAGCCGGTGAAAAGTGAAATGAAATTGGCGCGAACAGAGCGTTGACACGGCGGCCATATTGTGGTTGTCGTGACGACGGCGATGCACGCGACGTAATTACGTAACATTGCATACACGGTTAGATATTAAGTGATATTGCGATGCAGTGATAGTGTGATGCCGTACCATTGATACGGGTAATTTGGCTGCGCCCCTGTAGCTACCTTAAGTCATCCCTTAGAAAATGTAGTCCTACGACTGCTAAGTACTGCAGGCTCAGATCAATTAAAAAGGTAGATATATCCTAACAACAAGTGTAACCAAATTTGGAAGTGAGTATCTAAGCGTGATTAAATCCCTAAAATGTTAGGAGTACTTTAGTTTTAGACTTTTATTTTATTACTCGATGTTGTATTGGTTTTGTATTTGGTTTTGTTTTGTTTCGTTTGTTTTTTTACCTAGCTGGATGATGTTTATAATAAAGAGATGTACTGACTACTGAGAGCCGGCCTTGATTCGTTTACTTCCTCTATTGCTTGTTATTGCTATGAAGACCTTGCTGTATGCTATCGCGCGCGACGCTGCGCGCTGCCAACGAGTTCGCCTTCTAATAACTAATGTTATTTATTTACTCTAACAATAATTTGATCGTTATTTCAGTATTAAAAAAACCGGGCAAGTGCGTGTCAGGCCACGCGCAATGTAGGGTTCCGAAGTAGTAAGTTTATCGACTTATTAACTACTTATATATTACTCATTAACTACTTATGCTAAGTGCTAACGCAGCCGTAAATTTTTTTCTTATAAATTCATCATATTACCTATTTTTGAGGTTTTTTCACATGTCCAACTCCAACCGTTTAGCCAGCAGGGGGAGCACACTTGACTTTTACCAAAATTAACATTAAAGCCAAATACATATTTCGCAAACGGACCCTAATTCCAAAAATGGTTTTAAAAGTTCCATAATATTTTTGAAAGACCTTAAAAAAAGTTTTTCAATATTAATTTATTCTATGATTCTTGAGTTTTAATAAATATATATATCCATGCCAAATTACAGTTTTCTAGCAAGGGTCTCGGCGCTTTGCTTCGGACAAACGGACTGACACACGGACAGACATGACGAAACTATAAGGTTTCTGATTTTACTTCGGAACCCTAAATACCAAACAGCAGGACCGGGTTACGTTTTATGTCTCCGTCGCTATTGAGAGAATAATTCGTTGAGATGTTTTCAAAAATTTTAACCTTAATTTTGCCTAACGCAAGAAAAATATGCTTTTTTAAGTGATTAATTTGAGAAAAATAACTATTGGCTACAAGGTACCCGTTGAGTAAATGCATTTTATTCATAAACACTTGTAATCGGTATTTTTTTAATAGTTTATTGAGGAAGAACCTTCAAACACTCTATCACGAGATCGTTATTATTACGATTCCAATGTAAAAAATGTGTCCCAACATAAATTATTATTGACTGCAACTACCTATTTTTATTTATTTCATTTGTGTAAGTAGTTTTTTTTAACAAGTAAAAGTCATTACCTTCTTATTATATTTTATGATATTACAACATACATAATACAATAATAAAATATTGGTATTAAAAACTGGACGAATATTATAAATAACTCGTTGTGCAGTGCAGTGTGCACATATTATTATAATCTATAAATTATATAAAACACAAAAAAATTGTACGGATTTCCTAAAGATTTTAAAACCATCCAACCGATATGCCCCAAAATGCGTCTGCGGAAAAATCATCGAAAACATTTCATCGAATTACAATTCGCCGAACACAATACATCGAAAAAACATTTCGTCGAATAACAAAACGTAGAACAACCAAGTCATCGATTGACATTTCCTCGAATAGCATTACGTAGAACAACCATTTAATCGCATGACAATTAATCGAATGTCATTTCATCGAATGTTATTTCATCGAATGTCATTTCATCGAATGTTATTTCATCGAATGTCATTTCATCGAATGTCATTTCATCGAATGTCATTTCATCGAATGCCATTTCATCGAATGTCATTTCATCGAATGTCATTTCATCGAATGTCATTTCATCGAATGGCAAATATCAAATGGCAATTCATCAAATGGACTGCCATTCGATGAACTGTCATCGAATGACAATTCCTCGAATTGCAATTTTTCTTGTTTAAAAGAGTTAAAGATTTTAATATAAACAGAAACAATTTTATGCTTTTTAAAACTTTTTTGTATTTCTTATTTTCTGATCAATAATAATTTAACATTTTTCTGTACATAAAAGTTTTAGGTTTACTTTCTTCCTTGAATCATTTTTTTTTAAAAACGTTTACGTTAGTGACAGAAACGAATCGCTGCAAAACCGACTCCACGTAGTCTTGTTTGCCCTACCCCTAGAGTGTAATGTAAACCCGCGTAGGCGCGGAGGGGCGAGGCGGCCCGCGAGCTAAGGAGCAGGTGGTTTCAATGCTCGCCGCAGCAGCTGAGGCTGGCCGGCGCAGCCGGCCAGCAAGCCGAAGCTGCGGTGGTGAGCATTAAAAGCATCTGCGACGACAAGCTCGCGTGGGACCGCCGGAGCCCCGCAGCGCCGGAGCCGTGACAGAAACTGCGTTTGCTGCATGTTGCATGCTGCTTACGTCTTAGTGCTGCCTTTCAAGGATGTGTGACGTTTGCTCAATTTTAGCTTAATTATTACTCTGTAATAAGCAAATATTGTCAGTTTTGCAATTAAAACCCAATAAAAATGCGCCACATCAGTGCGTTTTTCACGAAACAAGAATTTAAATAACATTATTTTAGATTGAATTTTCCACAATAAAACCTATGCCATAACATTAGGAATCGAAAGACGAATTCAACGATACCAATAACTCTATTTCAGTAATTTCATCAGTTGAACCCTTTTTACACTTACCCCTTCAATTATGAAAATTATATCATTCGATTCGGCCAATTGTGATTCGATATGTTGTCATTCGATATATTGTCATTCGATATAGTGTCATTCGATATATTGTGATTCGATATATTGTCATTCGATATATTGTAATTCGATATATTGTCATTCGATGAACTGTCATTCGATGAAATGACATTCGATTAATTGTTTTCGATGAAGTGCTAATTCGATTAATTGTGTTTTCGATGAAATGATCATTCGATTAATTGTGATTTCGATGAAATGTCCATTCGATTAATTGTATTTCGATGAAATGTGTTCGATGAAATGTAATTCGATGAAATGTTTTCGATGATATTTCCGCAAATCCCCAAAATGGTTTCATTTGAAAGGCAATAATGCGAAGAGATGGATTGAGATCACTAAAACAATGCATTAGGCACATTTTCGATTTTCGGTGATGGTGCTTAGATACTATTGATATTAGGATAAACTTAGGAGATCAACACGAGGACAATCCCGGATTGTCTGACCATCTGGAAACCTTAGTCCTGACTCTTGGCCCAGTTCGAGATGAGGGGACAAATGTAATATCATACACCTCGCTTCTATTCATGTTCTTTCAACGCACCGAAACAAAATAAGAAAAAAAAAATGTCAATGCAAACATATAGGTACCTAACTACCTACCTCCTGAAAAATACTGGATTGGTAGTTCGTACTACAATTGTTAAAAAACAACACTTTTAATTGATAATTTAAATTTAAATATTTTATCAAAAGGACACAATCTATAATTAAATTATAATGAAAGTGCCTACAGTAAAACTAAATTTGGATTATGCATTTCAAATTGATGAAATTAATCATAAGCTAACTACGTAATTGTTTAATCTAAAATTATACAAGAAATTAAAAAACTCAAGACGGGAAGAAAAAGGATTAAATGAAATAAAGGATTAATAAATAAATAAATAAACGCTAACACACTCATACCCCCGGCTACAGGGTCGTCAATTAATGAATAATAATGGTCCTGGGTTCGATTCCCAGCGAAGCGGTTTAAATGATGAGTTTGAATTTCTGTTCTCGGTCTGGGTGTGAAGTGTTCCGTCTTGTGTGTTGTCCATGGCACCCACGACACAGGGAATCCTAGTGTGGGGCTAAGAGTGTGAAGCGTTATTTATTTGAAGAATCGAAACATAAAAATAAACGTGTACTTATTTATGTACGCGCGTGAGAAGTTATATTTCTTTGGCATTAAAAAAACAATTTAAAACAAAAAAAAAGAAAACAATATTCGAAAAAAGAAATAAAAAAAATATAAAAAAATATAAAAAAATATAAAAAAAATAATCAAAAAACAATATTAAAAAACAACATTAAAAAACAGTATAAAAAACAATATTAAAAACCAATATTGAAAAAACATTGAAAAAAGCAATGTTAAAAAAACAACATTCAAAAACAATATGCTAACAATATTCAAAAAATGCAATATAATAAATAACTCGTAATAATCATTTTTTTCAAAACGATCGTTTTTAAAAACGCGCGTGCCGTTTTTCGTTACCGTCGTTTTTGTGTCACCGTCCATGTTACAAATCTTAAAATTTCACTCATCATTTTTTCCATTTATTTCATAATGCACCTAAAGAAGTATAACGTCAAAAAAACTAAAGAAGATTAATAATAACAGACCCAAGAAAATTCTCCAGCTAGCTCTCTGAAGCTAGGTACCATTTTTAATTATGCATCCACATAATAACGTAGCATTGGAAGAATTAGATCGATCGACAAGTTAACGCCGCGCCGCGGCGCCGTCATTTCTTTATCTGAGAATAATCGCCAATGAATCTGACACACTACAGAAAACCATATTTAAATCAGTCAAACCTTCCTAGAGACAAAGAAGAAAATTAATTTGCAAAAACAACTGCAGCGCCCCCTGGCGAATTAACATAGTACCTATCAGTTATTTATGAATAATCGTAAAGAATCACAAACACTGTATGTATTTAGAGTTAAAGAAGAAAATTGATTTAAAACTTATGTAAGCACATTCGCCGATGAATTATAAACACTGCACAGAAAACCGCATCTAAATTGATTCAACGGTTTTGGAGATGGTAAATGGTAACATTGGTGTGTATGTAAACACACTATTAACAAGTTACCAACCTCAGGTACCGTTCCATCGATCGAAAAATACAACATTCAACATCAACAGAACTAATCTACTATTAGTTTTCTGAAAGGTCATAAATTGAATAAAACGTGGCTTGTTTTATTTATAAAACACACGTACCTATTACAAACTGAGAAACCTCAAGGTCAAGAAACCTCAACTTCATAATACTAATATCCTATACAAAATTAATATTATTTTTGTAAAGTCGGCGGAATGTGCACATTGCGTTCAACCGTCAACGGAACGTAACAGAGTAGTCAGAGTACTGACAACTGACAATATCGAGTACGTCAGTCTGACAGTCAGTGTCATTAGCTATTTTCGTACTTGGTTTGTTTACAAATAAGTTTTGCAAGAAAATAAGCAATGTCTGGAAATTCCTCTAATTCTGATTCAGAAACCAGTGCCTGTAGTTCTAAATTTGATCCTATGAAAGCTTTGTACTCGGACAAAACTAAAGTGCCCGTAAAAAATGCCCCAATGTACGACAACATCCAGCAATACGAAGCGGCGATGTCCAGTACCTCCAATATTATCCCTGTGGGCGAAGTAGAACGTGTAAGAAAGAGAGAAGAAGAAAAGCAGAGGAAAAAATTAGAAGCTCAAAAAGAATTGGAGGAAAAAAATAAACAACGCTTCGCACAATATCAAGGTATTTGAGGTTATGTTTTGATGTACATTTTAGTATAATCATGATAGAGAACTATTTCTATAAAGTTTGAGTTAATGGAAGTGTTCAAACTTTATTTTTTTATGCTGAATAAGTTATATATTATATCATATATATTATTATATTTATATAATACGAGTAACTGCCCTCACTTTGCTTCGGTTTTCTTATTTTTTTACACCTTGGGTTACATTATTGGAGTTTTATTAATTCCTTCCCTCCCAAATTTTTTGACAACATAATATAGCCTATATGTCACCCGGGGATAGTGTAGCATACCAACAGTGAAAGAATTTTTGAAATCGGTTCAGTAGTTTCGGAGCCTATTCAATGCAAACAAACAATCAAATCTTTCCTCTTTATAATATTAGTATGGATTATACCATTTAATGTAGTTTCAAACAGAATAAGTATAAGAGGTATAATTTTTGAATTGTGTTGCAAAGGATAAGATTTTTTCTTATTAGAATTTTATAAGTCTGTTACTTAGTTTTTTTTTTCTTATTACAATTTTCTAAGTCTTTTATTTCAATTACTTTGGAAAGTTTATTTATTGGAGTAACCGAGAGATTAAAATGACAGGATATATACTACTTATAGCAGTGTAAACTGGGGGCTAATATATTTCAAGTGCATAGATAGTGATTGGGTTGATAGAGTAGCAATAATGCTGGGGGTACTAAAACTGTGCTACTGAGGTACCGCATGCATGCATACATATTTAATGAAGACAAGTATGTACAAATTAGGATTTACTATCAAGCTCGGGAGTTGAGCATTGACGTAGTTCTCCAAGATGAGAAGCCCAAGTTCAGATCCTACATTAACCCAAATTTATGAAAGTTAGTTCACACAAGGTGGAGTGGTGAAAAACCCACACCTGAAAGTTTACCGTACAATTTGAATGCATATAAAGTTCGTTGATCTGCCCTTCTGGTAGCATAGTGTGTATGTATAAAAGTAGCGAGTCCTCCTGTAGAACATTTGTGGTTTGAGCTACTGATGATTTTAGTTGAAGATAAGATGTTTAAAACCTCTACCCAAATTGGCTAGGTAGTAGCGAGTTAACTTTCAAGTTACGATGTTACAATCCCTAAGTAACCAAAATGCACTGAGATTAGGTTACTTAGTAAGAAATATGTCATCAAAAATATACATAAATGTGAAATGAGAGCCAAGTTCAATATTTAGAATATAAATCTGTAGACTTTTTAGAAAAAATAATCTTGATCTATATGGGTGGCAAGTTCTGTGTCGTGAATCCTAAAATTTTAGTTCCAAGAACATTTAATTCAAGCTCAAGATTTGACTTTATGTTGACAGATTGATCTGATATTTGGTACACACCTTTAGTTTGGATGACAATGCAATTTTGTTATAAGCATGACCTGATGCTATAATCAGGTTGGGCTCCAGCCGAGGGAACTCCTCAACGGTTTATACCACAGCATCATTTTTTTGTATGACTACCTCGATTGACACTATAAACCGTGTATTTAGTATTTAAACTATTAACTTGTTTAAAACATATTTCATCAATTTATTATCACCAACTTATTTCTATAACCAATTAGAAAGAGAGAAAAGTACAGTTGTATTCCTTGTTAACATTAATAGAATTTGGTTACTTTTTAAACCGTCAACGCGCGAAGGACTGGCCGTTTGCAATTTCCTTCAGAATAAAAAAAGTTGCAAATGTTGCCCCGTGGCGTCCCTCATTACGCAATTAGCGGTTCGGTGGGCCACGTGGCCGGTGGCCGGTGGCCGGTGGCCGGTGGCCGGTGGCAGGGTGGCGGTAGTGTGGTGTGGTCGGCGGCCGGGGTCACGCGCCGCAGTCTAGGCCGTTCAACGCGGCTGTGTGTCACCCGCGGGTATCGACCCCGGCCGACTCCTTGCGGGTGGGCACTTGTGTGATTTCATCGCGCTTCGCCCCGACGACCCGTTAATACAATGCTATAAAATGTGACGTTTCCTCGATCGCGCCGGCTGCCCTTTGATTTGTCGGCCTTCGATTTGTGGCGAGGACTATGCAAATTGCGATTTTGCTTAACGAATAGTGTTTGTAGTTTTGGTAACTGTAGCGATTGTTGGACTGCTTTAGTTGTCAGTCTTAGTATCATCCATTGAATAAGATGTAGCTTTGGCCCTGTAGCCTAGTCGTTGTTGTAGTTAGTGCCCCTGCCCGCTGAACAAGGAGTCCTTGTTTGTATTTGTTGCCGGAGCAGAGATTCATGTGACAGATAAGTGTTTATGTAGGGTTGTGAGTGTTTTCACACGTATGTGTCCGTGCCACCTGCCATACATTGTACCTTTCGGAAATGGTGGTAGAATAAAAAAAAAATACCTTCATAAGTGTAAGATAAATTAGAGAGAGAGATTAGAGTATTAACGCCCCAACTCAGAGTCACTAACGGTTACTTTAATCGCTCCTTAGTAAAGAATCACCATACAAATTCTACGCTAAGGAGCGATTTAAGTAACCATTAGTGACTCTGAGTTGGGGCGTAACTGATATTGTGTGTTGTGTGTTTAGAAAAAGCCAACCTTCCCTTCTCGTGTTTTCGAAACGATAGTCGAAACAATATGATCCCTCCGGCTGGAGTTCGCTTGTATGGATCAGTCGGTCGCTATGCTATCACTGCTTCGATAGAGAAGTAGAATAGTGATAACAATATTTTATATGATACTACATTTTACGAAACAGTTGAACATACCATTAAGTCACGTACCTTCAAGACGAGGAACCGTTAATGATTATTTTATTATTCGAATCATCATACTTATTGCTCTTGTACCTTTACTGAGTCATTACTACAGCTAACAGCGACCCGTGCAAAAAGTTTGCGCAATTGATTTAGGTATTCAGATTTTCGCAGCCATGGACAAGGCCGATTACTCAAACTTGGTTGAGACATCTTCATTGTGCCATATTAAGAAGAACACATTGTCCAGATTTGAATAGCATTATCAGATCAGGAAATACAGAAGGATGTCAGTCCAACGTTGAATGAGAACAAGTTCAGGAAATAAGTCGTACAGCGTTCGATAAAACCACCGAAGATGCAGCAAGACCCTCCACGTGACGCTATCAGCGCAGGAACGTGCCTCGAGAGTTCGCGTGCGCCAGCTACGTGCCAATAATCATCTGTTGTCTAGTCTGTTACATTGTGACATGCTTCATTGCCACCGATTGAGCTATTGTTTTATCCGTTACTAGATTTTACTAGAGCCAGTCCGCGTGACATCGGTAACTTCGTCTATCAATGAAGGATCGTTTTGAACTAAGGTTTTGTACGTCCATTAATAAAACTCTTGTAAGTAGACTTTCAGTTCGTTTAGGACGATGAAGATTTGTTCCTTCTCATGGTATCATCTCTTCAGCGATGAGCAAGTGATTGACATCAGTCCCCTTCCATAGCAGTACACTAATCTATTCCCCACCTTGCGGTAGTCTTGCATGGCGGTAAGGGTTTTACCTGCATGACGTGAGAATGACTAGTGACGTCTAATGTCTAGTGGCCAAGGCGCAGCGGCGGCAACTACAACTCGTAAGGCCGTTCTGCAAATTTTTTTAGCTATTGGTGTACTGTATTTGTTGCAATTCGGACTTTCTTTTATTTATTCCTTAGGGTTACTGGAATATACAATTATATTTTCTTCATATAGGTAATAATAGATTATTTGAATACAGAACAATACTAACGGTTGAGTAGGTTTTCGTTTTTCAACTTCATCCTATCGAACAAATAAATCAGGCATCCCGCGGGGTACGTCGTAAAACCTCAGTTGGACGACGCGAGCTCGTAAAACAGCTACATTTTCGTTCCTGAATGGAGTGCTCAATCGATCCAGGCCCAGCCAATGACGTGCGCTATCAACAATGCCATCAGCTCATTTGCATAGCGCCCGTGACCCGGTGCCCGGCGTCGGCCTTGCCTTCTTACATAAACATACTTTTTTCTTACTTAACGCTCGCTAACAGACTTTGTCCATCTTTTTGTGCTAATATTTTAGGCCTGAGTATAGCGAGGTATGTGTACGTATGTATGTACATATGTGTACACGTACGGGCCTTGCTGCAATTTTTATTTTTATACATCATCATGGAGTCTATCTTTGTTTAATTTTACTTGATGATTGGGTTTAGGATATTTGAAGTAACTGCAGTCTCTCAGGTGGTCCAGTGGTATTGTATTGTAATAATAGCCCCTATTAAAAGCAACGGAGCTCGGAACCCAATAATTGCGATAACGTTCGTAGATAGCAGTTGTCTAAAATGGTTTCTCTACGACTCCTGGACATTACGACCTCTTACAACATGTTTGTCTTTGCACGATCGCGATAGTCGTCTTATGATAAAACAGATAAAAACATAAACGTGTAATTATGTACGCGCGTGAGAAGTTATACTTCTTTTTCATCATTAAATAAATATTTAATACTAGATTACAATTAGACAATTTGTACTACAAAAATGTACGAAAATAGCATGTAGAGCTGGTCAGGTGAAGTGGCAAGAGACATATCATAGAGAAATAGCCCATGGAGACGAAAAGTCCTTGAACGGTGTCCACGCAGCGTTAAAAGGAGTAAAGGTGGCCTCCCGCTCAGGTAACAGCGGGACACCTCTGCATTTAGAAAGCACACGACCGGTCGGAGTGACACCAGTATAGGAATGTATACTCGTACGTCCAGCAATATACTTCAAAAAATTGATATTTCGAATTATATAAGACACCGCAAATCTACATGGTTCTCAGCGCTCATAGAAATTAACTTCAGCTCCGCACTTTCTAACTGGTATTCCACCGTCGTTGTACATTCGCCAGGTTAACGCGTATTACGAAATTAAACACGAAATGTCACCGTAAATAAATTCGTGGGTAAACGATTAATGCGATTTTAAAATCTATGTGGGGCGGTCATGCGATCGCGTGATCACGCCTCCAATTATTTTCCCGGCAATTTAACGAAAATTGCACGGGAAAGTTACCCGTGTCCCTAAGACTGGCCAGCCTGCAGCGGTGGTCGGTCGTAAGTTGCGTTTACGACAACTGCATACTATTCTTGTAACCTGTTGCGTAAGGCAACAGTGTCTCTGGCGTATCGTTTATATGTCAAGAAATGGCGTGAGATTATTCTATTGTAAAGATTATATTTCTCGTGAAAAACGTTGAATTGGTCGATTGCGCACTTACATTCACAATTCCTTTTTTATGGTTCTGAAGTAAAATCGGAATCCTTATAATTTCGTCATGTCCGTCGGTCCGTCTGTCCGTCTGTCTTCGGAAAACGCCGAGACCCTTAGTGCTAGAAAGCTTTATAATTTGGCACTGATATGCATATTTATTAAAACTCTAAAACCACCCTTACAGGTAACGTGAGGATGAATGTTTTTCGTTGCATACCCCATAGTGTGGAGTATCGTTGAAAAGGTCTTTTAAAAATATTATTATGGGTCTCCTAAGGCCCCTCGCCCACGGCGACTTTTTGTAGCGATGCAGTAGCGATGCTGTCGCGCGTCCGCATCGATACAGTTGCGAAGCGGTCGCTAGCTGTGTGCCCTCGCCCACGGACCCAGATTCAGTCGCGATACAAACGCGATACTTTCGCGCTTCAGTAACGGCACATGCAAACGCGATTCAGTAACGGCACATGTTAATTCAGTAACTGCGACCGCTACAGTTGCAAGATTGACTCCGTTGAGACTTGAGGCAACATTAGTCACGTTGTCTTTGGTACTGCTTCTCTCCCCGTCCGACACGGTCGCGCGTTGCATCGATACAGTCGCGATGCTGTAGCGCGTTAGCATCGCTTCTGTAGCGCGTTGCAAATGCGACTAACAAGCGTTAGTAGCGATGCTGTTGCGCGTTTACGAAACGCGCGACAGCATCGCTACAAAAAGTCGCGGTGGGCGAGGGGCCTAAGACCGTTTCTTAAGTTAGGGGTTCATTTGCGAAATATTTGGCTTTAAAGTGCTAATTTTGGTTAGATTCAAGTGTGTCCCCCCCCTGCCACTAAATGGTAGGAGTTAGACAGGGGAAAAAATTCGAAAATAGGTTATATGATGAATTTACAAGGAAAACTATCACGGCTATGTTAGCATAAGTAGTTTATGAGTAACAGTCGATAAACTTACTACTTCGGGACCCTACGCGTGGCCTGACAAGCACTTGCCCGGTTTTATTGAAATATTTTTTCGTTTTTCCTTTTTAGAATTTCGTTTATTGTAAAACTATACAATGTAATAAATTCATTTAAAATGATTTTCTAAAGTTGCTAACTGTACTATCCCTATATTTTGTGCTGATACTATTCCTGTCCTCTTTTGTGCAACAGCCAGAGCTAATCGAGTCGCTTTTGTTGATTCTATCAGTGTTTAATTAACTGCGCTATATCGTTTTACGACACGGAAACAACGTTCTGAATAACTTTTACGCTCGTTGCCTCCGCCTAATATAGCGTTACTCGATATCCCGCCTTAATGGTAATTATTTAATTAAGATTCAATGTAAATAATCGCATTCATAAATGTTGATTGTTGACGTATCGTGACAGTTTTAGTCTTATTATAGCTAATTTTCTGAATTCGGGTTTCTGATTGAGACTAAAGTCGACATTTTGATTGTATAATTATAGTATATAAAATCAGGAGCTGGTCAAATCTCGTTAGTAGTTAGCAGAAACTGATGTAGAGATGAATAAAACAACAAGAAATGTTTTTCCAAGTTAGATCAAATCCTCAGGATCTTCCTAACGATTTCAACTTGTTATTCTTAAGTATAAGTTAGAAGCATTATCCAAGATAGCTTTCCTTCATATCGTACATCTCACGAGTATAATCTTTCCAACAGATGCACCGCTGGCCGCTGGACGCAACCGCACGCATCGATTGATAAAAGTATGCGCACGACTTATCATGTCATCTAGATACAAAATTGCGATGGTAAATTGTACGTAGACTTTCGCGAGCACGCTCGTTACATAACCGCTTTCCACATGAGTGGGACGCATGCTATCTCCCTTGCGCCCTGCGGCGGCGGTCATTGACATCCCATCCAGATTCGCGGCCGATGAAATGTTATCTTAAAAACTTGCCTCCAGGCCAGCTTTTTGTCGGCCGTTCCATCTTTAAAACACGAGAGCGTTTGCCTCTCCTGTGGCCAAAATTTGCCCCCAGTAACTTTTTTAATTTCTGGAAGTGACAGGTTTAATGTGCTGAAAATTACTGGCTACTCTTATTTATCTTTATAAAAAAACGGCAATGCTTATATATTACAACACGTCATTTATCTTTCCTTTTGTGTTAAAATAAAACTGAAACATAATTTACTTAATTTTAAACTCTATAAGATACATATATTTTTATTTTGACATTAACTTTAGATAATTCGCTGTTTACAACGGCCTGTCTGTGTTGTAAACGTAAAACATTCACATTGGTTAGGTTACGTACTGTTATCATAAGCCAAGTAGCAGTCTACGCGTCGCAGTCATCTTATCATCTAACATTATCTATTTACAGATTGCCTCATAGTTATTTTATATTATATATATGTGCGAACTATGCGACTATAATTAACAGAAGTCTTTTGTTCTTGGTGGGAGTGGAACCAGACATTAAAATATTATCTCCTAAAATTGTTAATTATATCCTTATAAAAATCGTAAATTGTATTGCATGTAAGTATTTTTTATTGTACGTTTAAATATTTATATGCAATACAATTACCTACAACAATTTAGCAAAACAATATCGCACCGAACTAATATAACTTAGAAGGTCTAGTTCTAAAGCGGTTTGTTTGTTTACTCCTACTAGTCCAATCCGAAAAAGTGAGGCACGTGTCGTCGTCAGTTCGTACGCGTAACAAGTACGAAACGGAACGCAAACGGAAGTGATGCAACGGAACGCGTTTCGGCGCGCATCTGTGTAAACATGGCGCGCTTTTCTGAATGGCATGATGGCGGGTGGCGTTTCCCGCGCTCGCTCGGCCGACGACCCCGCCGCGCGGTCAGCGCCCGGGGATAGTCGAGTGAAAGTAATTCGCGATCGGCGACCATGCGAGCCATGCCCGTGCCTCCCTGGTACCTTGCCTCGAGAGCTGCATAGATTTATCGTCAGTTACGTATTTATTTTTGCACCAATACTATCGACGTTTTTGCTCGTTTGTCATTTTATTTAAACCATAAATCAGAGTCGGTCCATGAATTTCCAGCTGATGTTTGGGATCGTTGGATGTCGTTAATCTGACAAATTTTATTAACTACATTACAAATTAAAATGAGAGTCTGAGCGTTGAACTTGTTTTATACGTTTTCGTTGCGCGCACTTAGGATATCTTCGATGGTTCACGTCCTATTTTCGAACAATCGATCGAATATTCGTATTTGGTTGAACCCATTTTCGGCGCATCTCTAATTCGGACTATGTCCACGATTTCTGTATATTATACGCGATAATTTAAGTAATAATTTAAAATATATTTTAACTTTTGATTTATTATTTATTATACCAAATGTAGAAATGTTACAAACATGGATGTAAGTACTGTAAAACGACTCTGAATGACGAAGAGTTGACCTAATCGAAAGTTAATTTGAAAACGGCTAGTGAAAATCGTAATCTACTGTTTTTGTTACCTAGTGATGGGCAACATTACAAGGTTATTTACTATGATGATTCGGATGTGTAAAGAGCTGCATCTATTTCTGAGTTCATCCCACTGACCCAAGACCCTGGTGCCAGGTCCAGGTTTGTTCTGTTGCAGGTTGCCTAGCTCTACCCCCTGTATACCTTATTTTATCCCCTGGTACTAATCTGCTTGAGTGAACCGTGAAATGTTTCACCGTTCTGTTTGTCGGAGAATGAATAATGAATGAGTGAGTGGTTCTTAGCTTACTTCTCATCATCAACGATCAGTGATAGCTTTGGGTATTATTCAAATCCTGTGAATTTACCTTCCTTCCAGACCTAGCGGCATGTACGTACTATGTACTATGTGTCCATTGAAAGCAAAATTTTTAGGAACCCATTCCAAATGAAGTCACGGCAGCGAGGCTTATAAATAGTTAAAAAATAACGCGTTGACATAAATGTCGGACAGCGCGTTCCTACGAGCGATAAAACGTTATAACGATCTGACAATTTAATGTGAAACTGAAGCGTCGAACGTTGCATTTAGGGAAACTGTTAAACAGTTCTTATTAGCCCTGCTGGGTTTACGAGAGGTAGTTTAACTGCCACATACGATTTAAATAAATATAATATCGCTCTGTACCTACAAGTAACACGGAATATATTTAAAATGCTAATGATAATGCTGACACCGTGACGACTCAGTCAGCTGGGAGAAAATATGGGTTTAAATTTCTCAAGTGAAAACCCGTTATAGTCTTCATCTTGGAAACTTTTTTATTGCCGTTAATTTCCTTAGAGGAATTTCTCAATATAATTATAGTAAACATTTCAATATTTCGTTGTCCGTTACTTATTACATTTTTGCTCTATAAAATCGTCCTGATGCGTCCAACGAACTCCACATGAAACAGTATGTGCGACGATTGAGATGTCAAATAATACTTAGGAACTTAATGGGCGAGGTTGATGCATTCGGCAAGTGTCGTTGCACTTTGCATTGTGAGGCAAACACCTGTGCTAACAATCGATATATGGTTGTATATTCACAATTATAATATAAGGTCACTTGCGAATTACTGATATTTTTAACCGAATTGTACGTATGTATACCTCTTTTGTGTTTGTGGAGTCAGAATTGTTTTCGTGGAGTGTTTGGGTTTGCTACTCAGTTTTGTCTGGGATTTATGTCACACGTTGTCAAGCTAGTCTGTGTTTAGATAGGTCAGGGTTCTAAACAAGACTCTTTTCTGAAAACGTTCACGCCAAACGCTGCCTTCAAAATGAATGGGAATGACATTAGATGCGGAAAAATGAGCACGTCACCTCTGTCTGTCTGTCTGTGGTATGTCATTATCATACATTTTGAAGCATTCGTTTGACATTAGCGTTTGCAGAAAAGAGTCTTGTCTCTAGGCTCTGGTTTCCTAATTTCTCTTTGTTCTTTTTCATTATTGGTTCGTGGTAAAACATTTGTTGAAAATTTTTCGGAAAATAAAATTCCATTTACGTATTGGTTTATAGTGCGTCTATAATCCTTTAAAGTTTTTTTTAAGTAACTGACAAAATAGCTGACGATCCACTTGATGGTAAGTGGCCACCATTACTTATAAACATCAGCAACACCAAAAGAATTACCGATGGTTTGCCGACCAAGAAAGAAAGAAAAATAACGAAAGAAAGAACTTAGGCTAGTGCATCGTGATTATATGTAGATTACAAAGAGTAAAAAAATAAAGAGATAATTTCGATGTATAAAGTTCTGTACATTCTATAGAGACGACCCGTGTGGCGCAATGCCATGGCGGATCGCCACGCCAATGGTCCTGGGTTCGATTCCCAGGGAGGCAAAAAGAATGATGAGTTTGAATTTCTGTTCTCAGTCTGGGTGTAAGTGTTTTTGTCTTTGTGTGTTGTCCATGGCACCCAAACACAGGGAATCCTAGTGTGGGGCTATGAGTGTGAAGCGTTATTTATTATTATTTATATTACAGAGAAAAAAGTGTGCGGGATTGTAATTTTGGTAAATGAGCACATTTGTTATTCCCAGGGATGGTGCAAGCGAAGCCCGCTAAGAAGAAAGCGAATGTGTTGACGCGGATACAGAGTGCGGTGGGGCCGCTCGCGGCGCTTAGAGACTGTGTGGACAACAGGATCAGGATAAAAGTGAGTATTGGATTTTTCTGGAATTTCTTCCTATACATATATTTTTTTGAACATTTTATGCATCCTGTATGGTTTATGGGATTGAGTCGGTAGGTATAGTAATTGGTATCACGGGAAAAGTGAATAAAAAGAAAGCAAGGATTAAAAAGTTGTGGTTTTAATTAATTACTCTTACTTCAATAAACTTCGAAGTCGATCGGATTAATTAAGAATCGCTTTTAGTCAGAGTTTAACAAGAAAAGCTAAGCAAAATATCTCAACGTCCGTAATAAATGAAAGATACCTTTAGACAGTGCTTATTAAATACTTGGATAATTATTATAATGAGTAAATTGTGGAAGGTTTTTAAGACAATAAACGCAATTTTAAAGCACACGGTTTCTGTCACGTTTAAAAATTATCAGTGTAGCGTAAAGCATTTCCTTGCTATTCAATGTATTAATGTCGTGACGATTAGTAAATTGTGTAATTATTTACAAAATTGTTTCTTGGATATCATGAGAATGGACATATGTGGCGACCAGCTTGACCGGTACGTCATCTCGTGTATGCTTGTTGGAAAATTCCATTTTACATTATTATGCAGTCCGTTAGGCCTACCTCTTGTAAGCTTTAAATATAGTTTGCTATTTTTCAAAGCGTGACTCAAGGCTTGTTGAATTGTAGACTATTTTTCTTATACATTGCAAAGCCATTAATAGAAAATGATATGTAATAAATAGATAATATCCCTCTTGCAATATAAATAACATTTTACCACTGATTTTCCTACCATAAATCGAACGAGCATAAGTGTTTAATTAAAGTACTGAACGCCGAATTATGCACCTGTCGTGCTGTCGCGAGGGGGGGAGGGGGCTGTCGGTCACGTTGCTGTGGTTTTATTAGATATCTTTATTATAATCTCCGGAATAACTTCACGTTGCTACCTAACCTACATACAGCACTAACAAATCTAATAACTGTAATGTTGTGTATTCCTACTTTATGTATCTATTTATATAAAATGTAGTGTTGTTTTTCTCAGTAATAGTGGTTTAAGAGAGATTTTTAAAAAAAGCGTGCATTTTCTTTCAATTTTCTTCACTGCTGCATATTGTTCAATAAATATCATTGGTAGGATATTGTAGAAATTCTTAGAAGTCAACATTTTTTCTTAAATAATAGTTATTTTGTACATATTTTTTATTTATTTATTTAAACGTCTTTGTCTATGAATTTAGTTGTTAATGTTTTAGTACGTAAGTAGGAAGTAATTTTCCTTAAACTTTACAGTCCAGTTTGAGTAACTCCTCACATAAATCTAAACTGGCCCTAAACGGCTTTTGTCTGGCCGTATGTTTGTTTGTTTAGTTTGGGGTGTCATAACTCTGCGGTGGCCCTCTATGCATCTTTTGTGCAGTTTTGGCAACCTCCCAACCCGGAACACTCGCCTCCAGTACGCAAAAGTTGATGACTGATGCTCCTAGCTGCTCAGAAATAGAAGTGCATTCTCTGCCAGATATAATAGCCTTAAAGATATTGTTTATGTACTGAAATATTTTTTTCTCATTTTAAATTACAATTTGTTTGTTTTCATGCTGGTTTTTGTAAAGCATATCTGCGTAGTTTATAATGAAAGCGATATCTAAATTTATCTTCCGAACACTTTGTTGTATTTTCTCGTCAGTAGTTACTATCGTATATTCAGATTTCTATTTCACGTCATCGTAAAGCTGTCTGACTCGCGGTGTCAGCTAGCTATGATCGATGGCTTCATTTCGCGTACTTAGCGCTGGGTTTCTAAATAAATCTTGACAATTTAATATCGAAATTATGTTGAAGCTGTTGAATATCTTATTAATAGTCTTAATAGGTCTATCGCATAATAACATTCTTTAAAGCAATATGTTGTATGTAAATTTTCAATATTCAAACTTTTAACTGTCCTGAATCCTTCGAGTATCGTAACCTTGAATATGAAACATAAGATGTGTAGATAGTAATAGAAACAACATTCAATAAAGTAGAAAAGTAAACGATCGTGTCGCTATGAAGCGACTAGCTTTCAACCCTGCCCTCGCACACTGCGCGAGTATTGCGAACGGTTTCTCCGTGAGTCACCCGCTAAGGTCTAGGAAGAGCCTTGCCGGGTGGCCAGTGTCTGCGCGTCACGCCACCGCCACCGCCCGCCATCGCCCGCCACCGCTATTAATGGCGCATTACTGCAACTGGTTTGGTATTGCTAACAGGATAAATAAAACATCTCGATTAGACCCGATTATTACGATCTTATTCAGCACCGCCTGACGCGATTGCCAACCGTTTTGTAGCTTGTAGCGCATTTTATTACGCAACTTACGCTAGCTAGGTCCCGTAAGCGCTTATTTTGGCTGTATCTGTATAGGTTTTGAGGACACATTCGCTGTAACCGGTTACGTAATTTATAGATGAGTGTGTTTGACCGTTTGGGTCTCAATGTCAAGATCACGCACATGACTAGATGTGTAATATGTGTAATCTGTCGTTAATGGTTCGGTTTGTAATATTAGGACAACACTACCATGCACGGAGATATCTTATATGGTGTGCTTGCTCTGTAATCGATAGGTACTGTACCATTCGCCGATGGACAGATCTAATATTAGTCAAATCTGTGTCGTAATATTTATGTGATGATTGAGAAAATAAGGTAGTGTTGTGTACCTATTGATGACTGAAATTAATATATCCAATATTCATACCTCAAGACCTCGCAAAAATGTCGAGAAGAAAGACGAGAAAGACAACAGAAAATCTAAAATTGAAAAGCGACACACCGCTGATTAAAAAAATCTCAAAAACTGCTGAACCGATTAACATGAAATTTGGCAGAGAGATAGTTTATGCTAAGGAGACGTCCACTAAGAACGGATTTTTGGAAATTCATCCCCTAAGGGGTAAAAATAGAGGTTAGAAGTCAGTTTCATACAAACCAACTTTGTCAGTTTTAGATTTATAAATTCGAAATTTTTTATGTAAGTTTATAGTAATAAACAAAAGTTAACTTTAACACATTTTTTTGGAAAATCATCCCTTAAAGGTTTAATTTCTTCAATTTAACTTAGTACGCAACTTCGTCATTTTTGAAGTTAAAAACATGAAAATTTATATATTAGTTCAAGATTAGAAACAAAATTTAAAAGTTATGAGTATTTTTCGAAAATCAACCCCTAAAGGGTTGAATAAGGTTGTTCAAGTTTGTATGGGAACTTCGTCAGTTTTGAAGTTAGAAGGGTGAAAAATTGTATATAAGCTTATAGTTAGACACAAAAAATAACTGTATCACTGTTTTCTCGAAATTCATCCCCTAAAAATAGGGGTTGGAAGTCTTTTACATATAAATCAGCTTCGTCAGTTTTAGAGTTATAAGTATGAATTTTTTTTATGTATGTTTATAGTAATAAACAAAAGTTAACTTCAACACATTTTTTTGGAGAATCATCCCTTAAAGGGTTAATTTCTTGGATGGAACTTAGTACGTAACTTCGTCATTTTTGAAGTTAAAAACATGAAAATTTATATATTAGTTCAAAATTAGAAACAATATTAATGGTTATGTGTTTTTTTGGGAAAATAAACCCCTAAAGGGTTGAATAAGGTTGTGGAAGTTAGTATGGGAACTTCGTCAGTTTTGAAGTAAGAAGGGTGAAATTTTGTATATAAGCTTATAGTTAGACACAAAAAATAACAGTATTACTGTTGTCTCGAAATTCATCCCTTAAAAATAGGGGTTGGAAGTCATTTACATACAAATCAACTTCGTCAGTTTTAGAGTTATAAATATGAAAATTTTTATTTAAGTTTATTGGTATGAACAAAAGTTAAAATTTAGCTGAAAATCATCCCTTAAAGGGTTAATTTAGGGGATGGAACTTACTTCGCAACTTTGTAATTTTTGAAGTTAAAAACATAAAAATTTATATACTTAATAGCTCAAGATTAGAAACAATCAGTAATATGTTTTTTTTTTTTTTTGGAAAATCCTCCCCTGAAGGGTTAATTAATTAAGGGAGTGCAAGTTAGTATGGCAACTTCGTCAATTTTGAAGTAAAAAGGATGAAAATTTGTATATAAGCTTATAGTTAGACACAAAAACTAACTGTATCACGGTTTTCTCGAAACTCATCCCCATAAGGAGTAATACTAAGGGGTTGTAAACATTTAAGATACTACGTCATTTTTAAACCCAGTAATGTGAAAATTTATATGTTAACTTATAATTAGAAACAAAAATTAATTAATTGTAATAAGTTTTTTTGGAAATTCATCCACTAAGGGGTAAAACCAGGGGATGTAAGTTTGTACGAAAGTTCGTCAATATCGAACTCAGAAATGTGAAAATAAATCAAAAATTAACTTTAACAGGTTTTTTGGAATTTCATCCCCTAAGAGGTAAATAAAGAGGTTGCAAGTTTTTCCACAACTTGGTCATTTTCCAACTCAGAAATATGACAATTAATATGTAAGCTTATAGTGAGAAACTAAAAATTTGTGTAGAGGACTTTACGGACGGGAGGAGGAGGAGAAAGGGACAGGAAGCAAGAGAGGGACCGGGAATGGGAGAGGGAGAGGGACAGGGAGCGGGAGAGGGAGAGGGACAGGAAGCGGGAAAGGGAGCAGGGAGGGAGAAGAGCAGGAAGCGGGAGGGAGAGGGAGGGAGAGGGAGGGAGAGAGAGGAAGTGGCACAGGAAGCGGGAGAGGGCCCGGGAGCGGGAGAGGGAGAGGGAGAGGGAGAGGGAGAGGGAAAGGAAGCGGGAGAGGGCACGGGAGCGAGAAAGGGAGAGGGGCAGGAAGCAGGAGAGGGAGCGGGAGAGGGAGAGGGAGCGGGAGAGGGAGAGGGAGCGGGATAGAAAGCGGGAGAGGGACTGTGAACGGGCGAAGGAGAGGGACAGGGAGCAGGAGAGTGAGAGGGGAAGAGAGAGAGAGAGGAAGTTTGAGTGGGAGAGCGAGTGGGATTGTAAGTGTCCGGATGGAAACAACAGAGCCGTTTTTAAAGATATTTATACTGTTCATGTTGACATCGTAAAACCAGGTCATCATTGATCTATTTAGGATCTCCTGGTGTTACTTGGAGACAAGATATGTAACTCCTGGATGGATGGAAATAACAGAACCTTGAGTTGAGTTATATTAAAAAAAAATCAAGATTTTTTTTGTATTAAAACTCAAGAGCCAGTTTTCTATACCTTATTTTTTAAGAATTTCGGTTAGGGACACTTCAATAACGTGTTATAGCACCAAAAAAATTGTTTTTAAAATTATTGTCTGTTTGTCTATCCGGGCATCACATTAAATCCCTTGAACTGATTTCGACGGAAATTAGTTAAGTTGTTCCTTATACTTTGGATCACGTTTTAAAAAACTTTTCGTCTCGATAAAATTAAAAGTTTTCCGCGGAAACAAGATTAAACTTAATATGGAATATTTTTAAAACATCAACGATTTTTTTTAATTTGCAACAAACATTCCTCATTTAATTGATGGAATACATGTTTTCGAGTTTTTCAAAATTTTTCATGAAAAAGAAAAAACAAATTAAAGTTAACGTTGATTATTTTTCAAAATCCGTTCCCGGAGGAATGAATGATTTATGATTGTATCGTAGGTTTCAGTATATAAATTCCTATGTATAAGTACTTCAATACAAATTAACCTGTTTTTAAATTTTCTTCTGCAAGGGGTACAAATATGATAAGCATAATTTCCGCATGCAAAGCTGCGGGCAACAGCTAGTATAGTATAAAATTGCTTTTCATAACAGAATATGTGAAAGGTAAAGTGTTTTTTGATTGAACCGTTACTTCGAAAAAATAAACGTGTACTTATGTACGCGCGTGAGAAGTTATACTTCTTTGGCATCATTAAATAAATATTTAACACTAGCTGTCTTGGTGAACTTCGTATCGCCTAATAATTAGTGAATGTACTTTGTTGTTACTTTAAACTTTTATACTTTTGGTAGGTTTAACAAATCAGAGAGCATTAAATTCCTTCTCCTTCTCCCTCCCGCTCCCTCTCCCCTGCCCATCCCCCTCCTCTCACCTCCCTCTAAATATTTGATAATGAGTTTGAAGGTTAGCCACATCGAAATCGATTGTTAATTGATATTGGGATTAAATTACACTACAATCGCATTAACATGCTATGACTTACGACTATATGTATAAAAATAATGTTTGTTTACCACTACTTCTATGCGTTGGTGCATTATTCATTCGACCCCGAGTTGATACTTATACAATTATTGATAACTTACAGCAAGGTTTCTAAAAAGTGTAGAAAAGTGGGCGAAAAACAGCTAAACAGGGTCATAGGTTCGAGTTTATGTCATTTATGTGTCAACACAACACTAATCGTGAATGTGATCGTGTGTGTGTTTTTTTAATAGCAATGCTGTAGAGGTACAAACGTATTTTTCATCTCCGTTAATGTTAACGGCGGTTAGATTGTAATAAATAACCACATTAAATACGTTAACCAGTCATTGTATTAGTTTTCGAGTACGCCCGCCAGCTACCTTTGCCTTGAATTTTAATTTGATGACTACACCGAAGATCAGATTGAAACATTCAACATACTCGAGTTATGAAACAAATTAACGTACAACGTTTATGTAGCTGCGTACCACAATACGCGGCGATACTCGTACTCGGCCGGTACGTAGAAGAAGAAGGAGAAATATTTGTTCCGTCATAGGCATAGCAACAAAGTTAACATTATAATTTTATATACCACCAATTTACGAACTTTACGGACGTAATTTACCGTCGCTCTGTATCTTTTTCGTTACGAGGACATACCTAATAATTATTATAAGAGGATGAAAGAATTCGTAATGCTATAGGGCTAAATGCTTGAATAAACAATTATTTACACGTGCCGGAATCATACGCAGAGTCATTTGTTTGGCGACTAGAGTCACATAACGCTATTAACTGAGCTAAAGTCTGAATCGACCGTGATTTTTCTGTGTTGCTCATAATTAACTTTGCTTGCATTTGTTTCATAGCAAAGAAATGCCAGATTTGTACACAAACCGCTTCCATTTAGTTATCCGTCGCCAAACAACGTACGAATAAGCGATGAAAGTCCGCTGATAGAAATAGACAAAGAGAAAGGGAACAATGAAAATCAGTTTAATGGCTTTTAATTCAAAGTAGCTCGTGTGGTGCGGCTCCGGCCTCCGAGCCTGTTTAGGATGAAGTATCCCTGAAGTGAAATTCGCAAATCCGGTTGTAAAATGAAATTGTTATCGTGTTGCCGCTGTCCTATTTGTAAACACGACTCGAACTATTGAAAGTAAAACAGATTTGTGTGGCAAATAGACCACCGTCTTAGGCAAATTCGCGTGCAACTTGCACACGAAATTTTGTACATACCTATTTACGCTGTAGGCGTGAAGAGCGAGGTGTTCCAGGTTATCTGGGCCGGGCAGAATTTTTTGTTTGTTTACATATTTTTAGGGTTCCGTAGCCAAATGGCAAAAAACGGAACCCTTATAAATTCGTCATGTCTGTCTGTCTGTCTGTCCGTCCGTATGTCACAGCCACTTTTCTCCGAAACTATAAGAACTATACTATTGAAACTTGGTCAGTAGATGTAAACCATACCGCGTTAAGATTTTCACACAAAAATTGAAAAAAAACAATAAATTTTGGGTGTTCCCCATACATAGAACTGAAACTCAATTTTTTTTTCATCAAACCCATATGTGTGGGGTATCTATGGATAGGTCTTCAAAAATGATATTAAGGTTTCTAGTATCATTTTTTTCTAAATTGAATAGTTTGCGCGAGAGACACTTTCAAAGTGGTAAAATGTGTGTCCCCCCCCTGTAACTTCTAAAATAAGAGAATGATAAAACTAAAAAAGATATATGATGTACATTACCGTGAAAACTTCCAACGAAAATTGATTTGAACGAGATCTAGTAAGTAGTTTTTTTTAATACGTCATAAATCGTAAACCGCAAAAAACATCGATCAAAGTTACAATGAAGTACAAGAACTTTTATATTATGTTACTTGCTGCTCCGGAACCCTTCATGGGCGAGTCCGACTCGCACTTGGCCGCTTTTTTGTTTTGATCTCCAACACAATTTATTTATTTATTTATTTATTTATTTATTTATTTATTTATTTATTTTGTGATCTCCAACACAATTCAATGTTTATTCTCGAACCTCACTTGTTAATATTATATTTTGTGTGTATCCACGCCACTCAGGAAATATTAGTGCCTTGCATATCTATTTAATATATAAAACCCAAAAAACATGTTTGTTTGTTTGTAAGGACGTACTTTATACACTTTTAAAACAATCCAACTGATATGCCTCAAAATCATTTGAAATCCCAACTGTTAATCCTTCTGTGGTGTAGTTGTTCAGTATTACTTACTGTATAACATTCTGAACTACTGAGCTTGTTTTTTTTTAGTTTTTTTACGCAGTTGGGTTTTTTAATTATTATTTTTTTAACTCAGTTGCTCCTTCCCGATGACCAATAAGCCCTTGGGCAGGTCTATAAGGACCTTCTGTCGCTGTATATTTTGTGGCGACGCTATGAGCTACGCAGCGCACGCAGCATGTACCCGGCGCGTGAGTCTGAGTACCGTCAGCATGCTAAGCTGGTCGTGTTTTATCATTGATACTGAATATACAATGTATTATTGTCTCAAGTGCCATTGTAGCTTAATATCTGGAACTGTCGCGGAATAAAAGTATAGTAATATGAAAGTATTGTTGCCAGTGATGGGATACGGATCCGAGACGTGGTGCTTTACTAATGGCCTAATCCACAAACTCAGAGTAGCGCAGCGGGCTATGGAGAGGGCTATGCTCGGCATTTCTCTACGTGATCGCATCAGAAATGAGGAGATCCGTAGACGAATAAGGTTAACCGACATAGCTCAAAGAATTAGCCGGCTAAAATGGCACTGGGCTGGCCACATAGTGCGAAGGACCGATAACCGTTGGAGAGGAAAGGTCCTCGAATGGCGCCCACGTCTCGGAAAAAGGAGCATAGGACGTCCCCCGACCAAATGCACTGACGACCTGAAGAAGATAGTAGGCATCCGCTGGATTCAGAATCGGTCAGGATCGGTCAGAGTGGCGCAAGTTAAGGGAGCCCTATATCCAGCAGTGGACCTCCAAGGGCTGATGGATGGATGGATGAATATCAAAATGTGGAGAGTATCAAAGCGATAAAATGGCAGCTCTTTATCACATCGACAATTCAAACTGCATAATTATGTACCAATGCGAATTACTAATTCAATTCTCATGTCAATCTTGCGACTTGCGACCTTGCGGCACACATGGATCTCTTAATATAGACTCTAATGATGGAAATAATGACTTTCAGAAATAGCGTGACGCTGCACACTATAAATTAAATTGTAAAGTCACATACTATCAGCATCCATTTTAGCTGTGAAGTACATTTTATTTGACTCAACTGTCTTGGTATGCTATTATGATTAAAAGATGGTTTGATATTGTTATATTAATTATATCTAGTGTGCAATAATTACATCACGAGGTGGTCATGATTTATTTGACCCATGCAACTTGTCACGATAACAGACGTAACTGCAAATGCATAAATAACTATGTAGTATTTTATCGATTGTCGTGAATTGACGTTGGTTTCGTTTCTTATATTATTAGTATATGGAAAGGGAGGAAAAATTGAACTTATAACCATTTGAACAGGCTATCTTTGTGAAGAACATATTTGTCCCTTTGTTGCTCTGAATTTTTCACGTGTTGCCAGGCAATTTTGATATTTTATAAACGATTTTTTTTGTTTTTATTAATTTCTTTGCTAACCGTACCGACCGGCGAGGACCTTGCTGTGATGTCAGTTATCTCATGGCCATTCTGTTGAGCGAGTTGGCGTGTGTGTGAATGTGTGGCTGTACTTACGATAATTTTTTTGAGTGTGTGTACGTTTGTTCTTGGCTGTATTTATTTACGTATGCTCCAACAAGGGCCTGCTAGGACGAATCGTGCACGATACGATACTTCCTTGTAGATTTAATCCATTTATCAGTCATTAGTCGGTTTCGGAGTCTCGCTCGCCTTGAGTGCCGCCGGCTTTTTTTCAATACGCAATTGATCGGCTATGAGGCCGTCGAGATCGACACGGGTACTCGTGGCCTGACAACTATCAATATATTTGGTTGAACTATAATGCATGTTGATAAAATTAATGCCTTCGAGGTGCTACATAAAAAGGTGTTTCAGAATTTACAAAAATTTTCTTTGACGCCTTATTTAATTAAAATTTAAAGTATATGTTTTAAAATTCAGTTAATCAAATTTAGTTCATGTTACTAAGATGTAGATACGCGTGAATGAATCGAGTAAGAATCCTAATTAATCAAGGGTTTTGCACTTCTACAACTGAGATGTTTAAATTATAACATGTTAAACTCAACGAAGAACAGTTATTTTTCATTGTAATTAATTTAATTGAACGAGTTAAGTGTAAGGTCATAACTGTTGCATTTTACACTTCTGTTGCCTACCATCATGTACCGGTTAAATAAGTAACAAGTCATGTACCTAACGACTAACTTACTAGACATTAGCTATGTTTATATTTTGTTTAACATATTTACAACCATAGACCTCTAATCTCTCCAAGATTAGAAGTCTTAATTTTAAATAACTTTAAACTTCACTTATTAAATACCCGTGCACTATTCCTTGCCTTGTGTCAAGTTGTGTCGTAGGTGGCACGGACAGCACACACATATTCGCATCTTAAGTAACAACGAACCGAGAACAAACACTCATCTGTCACCTACACAATGTTTTATCGCCAATAGAATTTACATGTATCTTTTGAAGTTTAATACAATTATAATTAGAATGAGGAATTAACATTTTTAACCGACTTCAAAAAAAGGAGGAGGTTCTCAATTCGACTGTTTTTTTTTTATGTTCGTTACCTCAGAACTTTAGACTGGGCGAACCGATTTTGATGATTCTTTTTTTAATCGAAAGCTGGTGGCTGTCATGTGGTCCCATATAAATTTTATTGAGATCTGACAATGGCATCCATGATAAAACCTTATAAGTCTTAAATTTGTATTAAGTAAGCGCGACAAATGGACTAATAACTCAATATCACGCCAACCGATTTCGATGATTCTTTTTTTAATCGAAAGCAGGTGCTTGTCACGTAATCCCACATAAATTTGAACGAGATCTGACAAGTAGTTTTAGAGTAACTTTGAAGTCGGTTATTTTTTGTTAGTAAAATTTAGATTATCATGTCTCAGCTGTGAATCAGGCGAAGTTACCTTGGTTTTGAATATGCGAAGGTTTATTTTAAGATTATAATTTTTATTACCTGTGTAAAGTTTAAAATGACAGGATAATTTTATATGTAGCTGCACATTCTTGCAAACGTTCATGCGTTTATTCATTTGGCGCGTTGAGTTATTTAGTTTTACGATGGCAATAAAATTGCAACAGGTTCATTCACTCTGTGGTTGGTTGGTTGTTGTATGTTGGTCGCTCCGGTCGCTGGCGAGGCAGTGCGGAAGTGTGGCGGTGGCAATGAGCGCCGCACCGGTCGACCTCACTAATTGTAATTAAACTATCATTATTATCCTTTACGACGAGTTGCTAATAAAAACAACCTTATTGAGCATGATTTAGTGCGACTTAATCCGAGAATGTTCGAGAGGATTCTTAACCTATATTTGAAATAAAAATTAGATTAGATGCGTGACAAACTCTCGTTATAATCGAAGTAAAAGATAAAACAGTAATTTTCTTATCTTTCGTGTACGATATATAACGAATCGTTGCAATTCAATTAGGTAAATTATAATTATTTATACAGTAAAAAGCAAGCCCTTTTTAGGGTTCCGTAGCCGAATGGAAAAAAACGGAACCCTTATAGATTCGTCATGTCTGTCTGTCTGTCTGTCTGTCTGTCTGTCTGTCTGTCTGTCTGTCCGTCCGTATGTCACAGCCATTTTTTTCCGAAACTATACGAGCTATACTGTTGAAACTTGGTAAGTAGATGTATTCTGTGAACCGCATTAAGATTTTCACACAAAAATAGAAAAAAAAAACAATAAATTTTGGGGGTTCCCCATACTTAGAACTGAAACTCAAAAATGTTTTTTTCATCAAACCCATACGTGTGGGGTATGGGATAGGTCTTCAAAAATGATATTGAGGTTTCTAATATCATTTTTTTCTAAACTGAATAGTTTGCGCGAGAGACACTTCGAAAGTGGTAAAATGTGTGTCCCCCCCCCCTGTAACTTCTAAAATAAGGGAATGATAAAACCAAAAAAAATATATGATGTACATTACCAAGCAAACTTCCAACGAAAATTGGTTTGAATGAGATCTAGTAAGTAGTTTTTTTTTAATACGTCATAAATCGTAAACCGCAAAAAACATTGATCAAAGTTACAACGAACTACAAGAACTTTTATATTATGTTACTTGCTGCTACGGAACCCTTCATGGGCGAGTCCGACTCGCACTTGACCGCTTTTTGATATGACTATTTGTTCAAAATTGAGCAAAAATCTGCGATTGTTGGAAGTGGATCAAGACCGATATTTTCTGAGTTTTTAATTTTCTTTGTGAAATGTAATAGCTAGCAATATTATAATTCAGTTAGACGTAGTGTTGTATGCGCGTACATTAAAACAGGTATGTAATTATTCTCATGATTTTCACATGAGCTAATGTTGTGCGCTGGCTCACCCCGAATGTGGCTGGCAACAAGGCCGCCTAGATTCGAAGTTGGCTCGAAAACCAATCTCTCATGTGCGTTGAAGCCTTCATTGTTTTCAGACGTATCTATAGCTAATATGGATTACACCATAGAAGGCACATAACGATATATTCGGTCTGGATTGTTTGTGATGTGTGTATTGTGTGGTTTGTATGATGGAATCCCAAAGACGTATAAGTGGTTGTTGGTTTAATACGATTTCTAAAATACTTACAGCTTAATGAAAGCCTTCGAAATGTCATGCAATCGGCAGGGTCAGTCCCCGCCATTACCTGCGGAGAAAACATTGTTAGTAAACATTTTCTTATTGGAAAAGCTTATCAAATAGCCGTAAGAAACCTGTAATCTCGGGAACGACTTATGTTACAAACCTGCAGTTACAATGCCATTTTAATTATATTTATTCAAACATTAAAATAATACAAGTAGAACTCGTGTATAGGTTAAAAAATTACCGTACATAAACCATTATTTCCTTTGTCGTCTCCTACTCAGTAAATTGATGTCAAACGTATAATATTTTCTTTTGTTTTGAGGTTTGTTTGCGTATCGAGCAAATGTACTGAGAAATAAGGAAATAAAACGTAGCTGCTGGTACTTTATAATGCTAGTCAAGAAATTCTTTGTTTCGTTCGCTTGTTTGTTTATTCTAATGGAGCTGCTACGTCGTGCCTTTCAACAGCACTCTCTAGATGAAGCCATTTATAAAGCACGTAAAATAACACAGAGTATCTACATTGCGAGCTTTATCAAAGTCCCCAGTAGTGGTCCGTTGTCTTGGCCGTGTACGGTGTACCTATACCTACACGACTTCTTTACTGAATGAGAACTAATTTTTAATTTCGGCCTAGTCACTATCGATTCGTTAACGCGCCAATTAGATTCAAGGTTTCTCTGAAAAAGAAACGTACTCGATAAATTTATGGTCTCAATGTTTCAATAATCGTTTAGCGTTCAAGTACGGCAGGCGAAGGTATGATGCATGCGGCCTCGCGGGTAAACAAACGCTAGATAGCGCTAGACAAAGACGACGCGAGGTCATGAGCGCAGCCTTGCGCGGGTGCGCGCGCGCACGCTTCCGCCTGTCGACGGTCGAGGCGCACCGCACGCGAGCGGCGGCGGCTCTGACTGTGCGCAGTTGCCGGCCCACCGTCAACCGCGGCGGACGTTTGAATTGAACTATCACCTCGATCTACTAACGTCTATTAGCTTTATGACAATGCGATTGCCGTATTGTGGTGTACCTATCACCAATTTATTTAATGATGATGCTGTCAATTATTGTAGAATGTTATGAAAGTAGATCCTTCACTTTCTTCACGTGAACATAGAATAAAATCTACTATATAGTCTTTTCTTATAGTCTTATCTATATAGTCTTTTCTTTTTAGTTTCAAATAAATTAATCAATTTCTTCGGATATTTACTAATATTTATGTTGTACGAGTACTCGTACATTGTGCTGGCGCAGCGTCCTTGTGCCAAGCACGAGTTGCCTAGCTGGGCGCGCGGAGCCCATGAACACGTACAAGACGTGACTTAGCAAGCGTCTGACACCAATAAAACCCTGTCAATTAGCAATACAAATTAGTGCAGTAAACATCTAGAGTCAGCTCGGTCACGTGTTTTACTACCGAACCCCCCGCGGATACACTCACGGCGGCCACGCTGCTCCTGCACTCAACAGCCTCCTCATACATTTTGGTCCTTCGAGCCTTACTTTCGGTGTTTTAGCGGCTCCTTTGCGGCTAGCGTATCGGCTCAGTTGGCCTTCCACAAGCGGACCTCCCCAGCTGAGTTGAGAAGGGCGCGAAACCCGTACTGAAGCTGCGAGAGCACTGAAAGCGACCAGCGGCGAGCGATCTACAGTTTGCCGAAGAACGAAGAATACGCAACGTTAATCGTTTTGCTGCACAACAAGGAGGTTAACATCAACTGCGGGATATACGTCCTTATCTCAGGAAGAACATTTTCATTCAACTTTTAACTGCCAGCAATCTACAGTTTGCTGAAGCAAGAAGAATACGCAACGTTGATCGTGTTGCTGCACTACAAGAAGGGGTGAACGTTAACTGCAAGATTAAGGAGACGTCCTAATCTCAATGCAACATCGTATTAAAAAACGATAAAATAATAATCGTATTATGTAAATTACATAGCCAACTTCGAGGAAATTGCACTTCACAACAATAACGTGACATTTCAAGAAACATTTAACAAGCAACTGTATGCGTCCACAAGTAATCACGTACCCAACGGAAGGTGTGAATCACGATTACTGATGAAGAAGGGCTTCAAGTATAAATCTGGCAAGTTTAAGCCACAACAACTAGCAGAGTACAGAAGAATGAACCGTTATAAAAACAAGAAACACATCAGCTCCCAGGGTAACGCCGCTTTAAACTTTTCAAAGTTCAACGGTTTTACACGTATCTTACAAATACCGTGTAACATCAATTGTTTTAAAACAAAACTACGTCAGCTGAAAACACGATCAGCTGGAATGGGTTGCAAGAAATTTGACACCGGGGGCACTGTCTACAATGCACCTGTTTATAGTAATTATTCAATGGCGATGTAAAAAACTAAACAAAAGCAGTCAACGTGGTGGTATTTACATTATTGACATTGACATACTGACATCATCATGCCGACCACGTTGCTGCAACTCTTCTGAGGTCGGAGTGGAGATTATGACATTCTACGCAAGGAATTGGAGCTCTACAGGCTACTGAAGATTATTTGACATTCTTCAATCTACGAGACAAGTGGATGAAGAGAGCACTAGCAGTAGTACGAAATACGTCGTACAGCAGTATAATTGACATTTTGACATTCTTCAATCTACGAGGCATGTGGATGGAGAACCATGACATTTGTACGAAATACATCGTACAGCAGCAACATTTGAAATTTTGACATTCTTCAATCTACGACACAAGTGGATGGAGAGAGCATTGACATTAGTACGAAATACATCGTACAGCAGCAGCCTTTGACATTTTGACATTCTTCAATCTACGAGACAAGTGGATGGAGAGCCATGACATTTGTACGAAATGCATCGTACAGCAGCATTTGATATTCTTAAGTCTACGAGACATGTGGATGGAGAGCATTGACATTTGTACGAAGTGCATCGTACAGCAGCAGCATTTGACATTTTGACATTCTTCAATCTACGAGGCATGTGGATGGAGAGTCATGACATTTGTACGAAATGCATCGTACAGCAGCAGCATTTGACATTTTGACATTCTTCAATCTACGAGACATGTGGATGGAGAGCCATGACATATGTACGAAATGCATCGTACAGCATCATTTGACATTTTGACATTCTTCAATCTACGATACAAGTGGATGGAGAGCCTTAACATGTATGAAATACATCATACAACATATTATAAGCATTTGACGGAAGAATTTGACATTGTACAGTTTACGGCAAGAAGAAACTGACATATAGCAAGTAACAGTAACTAACATCATGCCAGTGTCGTCCCGGAGATACATCAGCTCGCAAGATCATCGCAGACTACACTGCAATGGGTTTTAACTTAATCACAGCTGATTGAAAACTCGCAAAACATATAAATGCATTACAATTGACATTCCTTTCGTTATAGAATTGCTGAATATGTACAATACTTACGTATCATGCAAATCATATTACTTCAGTCGCGTGACGGCGCGATCAGCTGGAGCGCAGTGCAAGCAAAGTGACACCGTGGGCATTGCTGAGAATGCACCTATTACAATTATTTGTTGCGAGGTGAACAAATATTTTCAAGGTGGCAATATAAAACAAGATCAAGGGCACGGTGACTTCCAAGATCAATCTTTGCAAAGTGAATCCTTAATTAGACTACAATAACGAACTGCGAGTGTGAGGCTGCTTACAACAGTCTACACTGAAGAGTGACGTCAAGATTGCTAAGGATTCAAAGTTGACAATTACTGATAAAACAAACGCACTCATGAATTTCTCAAAGCATCACGTCGACTGTATTTATATAAAAGTACAGGAAGACAGGTGGCAACATCACAATCAAGAAGATCGCAGGAAGATGCTTACATTGTTATCAGTTAACAAACCGTCGCCGCAGGAAGCAAACAGTTCCACCAGACTCCAGACTCGCTAGAAGAAAGCAGCAGAGAGTCACGTCGCCGTAGGACCTCAACGAGCAACGGGAATCGGCCGCGAAAGTGGACACTGCAACTTCCAGTTTTAACTTTGAATTTAGATTGCAATATTTTAGCAATGTTATGTTTACATTTATACGTTACACATTTACGTTTAGATTAGGATTCAATAATTGCAACTTAACATTTAAGCCCAAGTGCATTATTTACCTTTTTGTTTACAAGTGCATTAGTTATTTACTTTTGTTATCAATCATTTTTAAAAGTTTACAATTTTCTACTTATTTTGTTAGCGACTATGTGTATAAATTTTGTTTGGTTTCTTTTCTTTCGGTGTCAGATGCCAGTATGTACGAGTACTCGTACATTGTGCTGGCGCAGCGTCCTTGTGCCAAGCACGAGTTGCCTAGCTGGGCGCGCGGAGCCCATGAACACGTACAAGACGTGACTTAGCAAGCGTCTGACACCAATAAAACCCTGTCAATTAGCAATACAAATTAGTGCAATAAACATCTAGGATCAGCTCGGTCACGTGTTTTACTACCGAAACCCCCGCGGATACACTCACGGCGGCCAGGCTGCTCCTGCACTCACCAACCTCCTCATTCATATGTTTAAATTTCAAATCTGTTTATTTAGGCCTTAAAATATTCCTTCACGTTCATATTCTTAGCTACACATTAATATATTATTAATGTCATAGCTTCTTGAAAATTACATCATTATTAAATTTATATAGCTTTATATAGAAATCAGCAGCAGCAGTGTCCTATGTCCAGCAGTGGACCTCCGAAGGCATGGATAAATTTCTATAAATTTAGAAATCTAGATCTAGATTTAGAGATTTTTGCCGTTTTGGGGCAGCTTAGAATACTAACCCCAATCCCACGCCGGATGGGTGTCGTAAGACGCACAATGGCGACTAAATCCGGCCCGCTGGTGGTAGGGCCCCTCGAGGGATTATTTTAATTGGTAATTAATACCATTATTATTATTATAATTTCTCCATGGGTTTCGCCTGGATAGCTACCAACCCTTAAGCATGAGTCAGCCGCCAAACGACTCGTCGTGTTCCAGCTGGGGGCTTGAGAGCCAGTTCTTTCTATCTTTTTAATTTTTATTCCCTCTTTCTTGGCCGGCAACGCATCAGTGATGGCTCTGGTGTTGCTGATGTCCATGGGCGCCGATAGCCACTTACCATCAGGTGGATAGTCAGCTCGGTTGCCGGCTATTTTCATAAAAAAATCATAGACAACACCGAGGCATGTTCAACGTGTATCATAAATTGGTAAAACATAGCATAACCTAGAAAATTTACTGAAATTTAAAAAAAATCAATCTCTAATTTTTTTATTAGTAAGTTATCTCAAATTGTCTATTATTGTATGTAAAGAAATGCGGATCCTTTTGGTACAGCGTGGAGTGCGAGCTGCGAGAGACTCCGTAAATGTACACAAGAATTAAACCTATGAATGGCGCGCAATTTGAATATCGAATTCTTGTTTATGGTAATGGTGAAATAATAAGACGGTTGTTGTATAAGTGTTTTGCTATCCAAGCGATTTTAAAGTTCTATGTATGCGATAGAAGTTTTTTTTAATTTTTCAATTCTAATTCTGCATATTTTACGCAAAAGGATCCTAGAAGCTACGTAGGATTTAGAATCATCTTAGCAGTTTCATAAATAAACTTTGAACATCTCTAGAAAGCTTTTCGATTAATATAATATGGACTTTGCTAATAAGGCATCGTTAGTATAGGTTCAGTTGGTTTCCAGTCCTTTAAATCTAATGATCAGCCCTTTAAGGGTTTTTTTTTTTAATTTTCTTAAGCTAAATCTTAAACTTTTGTTTCAATATTTCCAATTACTTTTATTGTTATATAGTGTTTTTTCGTTATTGAAGCAAGATAAGCCTCAGAAAGTGGAAACTTTATTGACTTCTTAATAATCCAGAATTTGTAAAGTTGAACAAGAAATTCTTCAACATTCGAAAACTTAGAAATAATCCTTTATACAAGTTTAGTAATGTATATTTATATATAAGGAGAAGGTATAAATTTGAGTCATATGAAATTTTGTCATCTAATATGAAGGTAAAGTTGCGTATACCTACAACATGTCCACGAAGTTGTACATACTCGTATATGAGCAATCTTCATTTATTTTTAAAGATGTGAGTAATCTGTTAGCCTTCACTTGGCTACCGTGGTGCACTATTAACCATTCTCATTCTACAAGGCGGTTCGACTCAGTGGGATTGATATGAGCTATACAAGTTTTACTTTTTTCATCTATTGCGTGGTCTATATTTTCCTCGTCTTTTATATCTCCTCTCTGCTAAAAGCGGTTTCATTGAGCCGCGCCTCGGATGGATTCGTCTTTATTTATGATCCGCTTTGATCTATTTTTTATATCGAATTATTTACACTCATGAGAATGAATAGAAATGATAGAATGAAGTACATAAAACTTCCTTTTTAATTCAGTCTCTGTAAAATTAAAGGAGCAAATGCTATTAAAATAAATAATTTATACTGCCGTAAATAGTCACTGATCACCCAAGGACACAGAATAGTATATGCATAAGATACTTAACGTTTAATTTAAACTTTGCAATAAATTATGTTTAAAAATATTCTTAAAAGCTTTTAAAATTTTGTGTTTACATTGTGCCATTTGCTACCGAGGAGTTTCCTCGTCTGGAGACAACCCTGAACGTATTATCAGGGCACCAGCGGAACCAAATCAATTTCATGAAATTTCAACTCTATAGAATGAGAAGAAGTACTTCTAATGGAGCTTGCAAGACCCATACATATTAGATGCTAACAACCTAACGAACAAAGCAAATTAAATAAAAGATTTTAAAAGAGATGATAGTAACTATAATTACTTATGTAGGTATTAAGATTAACGAATTTAACTTCTACAACACTTTTACCCGGAGACGAGTACGAGAATGTTGTGTTGGGCGCTTTACACAGTTCAAAATTATTTCTTCATGGCATAAAAATCTATGAATACTGACTTATTTTAAAGTTGTTTTTATTTACTCCTTTGTGTTTTCGTGCAATACCTTGAGTTTTAATACATTTCCTTGCCTTAAAAGCTTTGCTGCAGAAATTGAGATTTCGCGGCTTTTAAGCAATTTTGGTTAACATTGACGGTGACTTCCTCAATAACTTTGATTTTATTTCTTGTTTTTACACAAAATTCGTGAAATGATATCCATTTATGGCCGGCGCGTGCACCCGACGAGGACACACGGAACTGGCTTGTTAATTGGAATCTCATGTAAAACAGCCTTAAGTTCATCCATTTTTAATTATCAAACATTCATCATTATTTTTGATGTCTTTAACATAGGCATAATTGTTAAGTTTTTAGGCTCTCTAGAATTCATTGTCATCTAAATGGTTTTTGCCTGACCGCTAAAGCTGCCCAATGCCAAGAAGAGTGCAAGCGGAAAAAATCAAAGGCGATTGTTTAAAAAATATAAAACAGACATATTGACCTTTACCCACTGACTTAGGATGGAGACCTTGCGCCTAGATTTGCTTTTGGTCCGTTATCGTAGTGCTCGGTGGGCTAGCGGGCGATTAAAGGGCTTGCCCTTGCCACTATCAGTCGGAGGCCGCTGATTCGATTCCGCCATGTTTTTTCGGATGATTTTTATGCATGGCTGGAATTTCCGCGTCCGCTTCCTTCCTCGACGGTTCGATTTCACAATGCAATGTTTGGCTCCGAAGGTCGCTGGTTGTTTGTATTCTTAACGAGACTTCTTTCATGGCCTAAATTACTTAGAAATAATATTGAAAGTGATGTTTTTTTTAACCGACTTCAAAAAAAGGAGGAGGTTCTCAATTCGACTGTTTTTTTTTAAATGTTTGTTTCCTCAGAACTTTGGACTGGGCAAACCGATTTTTTTAATCGAAAGCTGGTGGCTGTCATGTGGTCCCACATAAATTTTATTGAGATCTGACAATGGCATCCATGAGAAAACCATATAAGTCGTAAATTTGTGTTAAGATGTGCGCGACAAATTGACGAATAACTCAATATCACGCCAACCGATTTCGATAATTCTTTTTTTAATCAAAGTGGTCCCACATAAATTTGAACGAGTCTGAAAAGTAGCTTTTGAAACTTTGAAGTCGGTTATTTTTTGTTAGTAAAATTTAGATTATCGTTTTTAAATATTGCTCTGGTATATCAATGCTCAAAGAGCGACAGTGAAGCGTGAACGTTCCCAAAGAAACCAATTAGTCATTCTGTGAATCACGACGCGGAGAAACACGCGTCACCTGTTATTGTGTCAGGTTACCCTAAACTCGAATCTTGACAAGAGAAACAAATATTAAGAAAATTTTCTATCAAAACAGATGTTTATTAGATTTGAGTGACTTGGATTGTACATGATTTTATCATTAATATTTCGTTAGTATAAATGAAATGTAAAAAAGAAATCCAAATTCAGCTTGCTCCAATCATCATCGTTAAGTAGGTATATTATGTTGTGTGGGGAGTACGAGCTTTAGAATCTTTAGAATCCCATGATTGTCAAAATCATGTCATGTTTTAACACTAAGTAGAAGAAGTGTGCATATAATGGAGTGATGAAAAGCGTCGTTGCTCAATCCGAGTCACTTTTCCTTGAGTCTCGTAGTATGTCACTCGTACTTATGCTTCTCCTTGACTTATAAGAATAGCTTCTGTTGTTGCCTGCTATTACTTTACACGTTCGTCATTAATGCGGTCATTTTGTATTTCATTATCTGTTTTAACAATGATTATCTCACATCAGTTAGTTGCTTTTAATCAATTACAAGGCATATTATCAGTTAATAGGGCTTACCTACAAACGTAATCAATTTGGTTTTTGAATTTAAACTTTATCAAACTAGTGTTTAAATCCACACACAACTATTATGTCCTTTATCTTCTACGAGTAACTGCCCTCGCTTTGCTTCGGTTTTTTTATTTTTTTACACCTTGGATTACATTACAAATAATGTACGTGTTTTATTAAAGGATCCCTATTTTTTTTAAATATAAAATAGCCTATGTTACTCGGGGATAGTGTAACTTCCCAACACTAAAAGAATTTTTCAAATCGGTTCAGTAGTTTCGGAGCCTATTCAATGCAAACAAAAAATCAAATCTTTCCTCTTTATATATTAGTATAGATTACATAAACTAAGGCCTCTGTAATAGTCTATTTGGATGTCTAAAGAACTCAACTGTTTGTTTTATGTTATTGTTATAGTAATAACCTTCGTGGAAACAAAAGAAATGTTAACCGAAACGCAATGGACCTATAAATCTAGGGATTACTTAAGCTGCTATTGTCTGTCGCGGGGCGACAAGTGTTTCAAACTTTACGGACAATTGAAGCGTTAATCTTTAGAAAAGGTTGTCACGTGTTTGCACTTGGCTGAATGCCCCAAATCAGTTTTTTACTTTTTTTATTTCACTCCGAGGTCACTGGTCGAAACAAAAAGCGCGGAAGTCACGGCCTATGAGTCTTGAATTTCTGAGTGCACGCCTCTATATTCAATGTCAGTTCTCAACACTTAATAATTTATAGTGCCTTTTATTGTGAAGTTAAATGATTGTTATGATGAATGTTCGTATAAATAAAAAATACACACACTAGGTGGTTGATGGTGGTGTCCAAATTAAAAATATTTCAATGTGCAATTTTATGCGAAGGTCTGAAATATCGTAGTTTTACTAATATTTATTTAAGCTTTGAACGGAAGTTTGAAGGGAAAATGAATAGATTTCTGACCCAACTTCTTTGAATCCTAGAGGTATTCATCTTATAAAATGATACTGGTAAAACCTCCCGCTTGGGCCTGCTGATTCATTTAAGTAAAGTCTGATAACCATGAAATAGAAACGAATGTTAATGTTGTCTAAGAACAAAATAGCAGCAGTCAGTGTCCATGACCGTGGCTTGCCGAAGCAAGCAAGTCAAGGGTCAGAGAAGCGCTCGTGCAAGCGACTGCATTGAAAGTACAGCAATCCGGTGAGGTGCATTTACCGAAATACCCGTTTTCGGTGCTGCATCGGCACATAAACATTCCTATGACGCATGATTTATTCTGTTTATTTTGAACACTGACCTTAGAGCTCGCGGTTCCGGATCTTACAGCGGCAGTCCAATTCTAGGTTAATATTAGTACTGTATGTTAAAATCATATGCTGGTGTATAAATACAACTTACATTTGATAAGAAAAATGTTAGGTAAAAGAAAACTTTTGAATCTGATGCTATCAACATTCGTTTAGAGACAAAGGAAGCTCGAAGAGCCAGAGTGGCGACGATTTCGTAATTTTCACACATTCTCAGAAACTTAAATATTCAATCTGTCAGCGGCGGTGGCTTCGAGCATGCAAGCCAATAGACGTGATACCTTCACCTTAGCTACCGTGATACGCTTCCGCGTACCACGCGTCACCGTTCACTTTCACTGCGACAAAACGTGGGGGTACTGCCTGACTTAACTACGACACCGACAGCCGACGGACCAACTACACTAAAACAACACTTATGTTCAAACTATTAAGGCACAATTTTTAAAGCGGTTCGTGAAGCTATGATTTTTAATGATCCATCTGATAAATCCCCGATTTGGACTTAGTGTGTCACGTGATAAAGTCGCATTTTGATCGCTGATAACCCGGGGACGGCCTTCAAGGCCGCACGTAGTGAATTCGTAGTTGTTTACTTTCTATAGCGGTCAGTGGTCACAGCTTTTGGCGGTTGGGATTATGGTTTTTGAAGCCATTCAAGGTCGGCCGTTTTTATGTGGTGCTATATCGAAAGTGAAAGTGGACGGACCGCTCGATCTCGTGCACGACGCTATTATAACGCGATAAATACAATAATAGGATTTAGGACGTCAGTAAAAAGTGAATTGTGTTGGTCAGTTTCTAAGCTTAAGAACTTTCTTAAATGAAGAGCTATTTAAGCGTGCTATTGCACACTGTTGACATCTTTAATGTAGCTTGCAAGTTTCGTTGGTATGATTGGATGCGGTGGGTTCAAATCCTGATAACACCTGGAAGTTCTTATTTTCATAGATATTATATTTGTACCAGAAAATAATTACTCAGATACCTCACACTGAGAACCCATGGGACAAATATGAGTTGTAATCATGCGATGTTCATACCACATAACAAAAATATACAAAAATTCTAATAGGTATGTTTTAAACAAAAACAATATATTGTTTAATACTGATAACCTTTATCAGAATTTATTTGTTTTTGTTAAGGATTATTTATATTTTAAGGGCGAGGTTATTTTAGGAGATTAGTATTACAGTATTTCTGATTATTACGTAGGAAGTTAAACATCCAAAGTAAATAATGAAAAGTCCTTAAAGCAGAAATTTTTGTTTGTTTACCTTACTTCTATATAAATATGTTCCTTATAAATAACTTTACTTCTGCATAAATATGTTCCTTATAAAGTAAGTAATTACCTATTTAACGATCGTGAAAACGAACTGTGTTTTTAATTCGGAAAGACAATGTGTCGGCGATGATTTTGATGTTTGTCGTTCTTGGTAGTTAACTCAACCAGATGGTTCGTTTTACATTGGTTCATACAGTGGTTGGTTCGTGTTACATTATCGGGTATTTCCTTAAATACAACAGGTTTACTTAATATTAATCCATCAGTCACTTAGTCAAAGTTAAAACGTTACGCTTGAAATTAGAAGTGCATTGAAAAACGTCCCCCGCCGCCGCGCCGCCGCGTTGGTCATGCACGTTTCGCATATTTTGTGTACTTTCACTTGGCACTTGGCTGCGAACGTGATTCAACAAACTATTTACATTTTACCATTTAATGCTACTTCTCAGATTTAATGTAACGACCGCCTTTTCAACTTAGAGCTACGTTTAAGCCTTCAAGTTTTTTTTATTCGTTTAAAAAATCTTTGTTAAAAATATCAGAACACTGTTTTGATCGCAGTGAATTTGAGCTTGGTGATGGTGTAGGGTCATCGTGGGAACAGTGGGTTACACTTTTTTAAATGACATAGCTCCGTAACTATACGAGATATTGACGTCAAACTCTAATGAAAGAAAGGTAGGTTTCTTAGCTGCATTTTGGTCAAAAAGTATTTATCTGATGTCTGGTCTGATGGTTTTTAAAATATTAATATTTTCTTAAAAAAGTGTTTTGACTCACTGTGTCCTTAGGTGAGTATACGGTAATATATGTATATGTACGCTAATATGTACAACAAGACATAAATTAATAAAGTTATTTTAACTCACCAGTTTATCGAGTTATCCTGTACCGGCATGGGAAATGTGATGACTGTTGTATAGTAATCGTAACACTACATTAACGTGTATTTCGATATCATATTTACTTGACTTTGACTTTGATTACTGTCAATAAAATCGCGGCCTTGGAATGGGACAGCGTGCACGGAAAACATTTTTACGATTACGTGTGATAAACAAATATTATCTTTACTGGAACTCCGTATAGTACAGCAATTTAGTTAAGCACCAACATAATACGTCGTTTCAAAGGTTAAAGTAAATAAACAGCAGATTCGCTAATGCGTAATATGTATTAGATTGCGCCCAAAAGAATAGAAATGTTCTAAGAAATTAAGATAATTGAAACCCTTTGAATTAAGATAAAGGATTGTATCGTTTAGAGGTAGGAGATGTAACTGTTCTCGTTGAGTTGATGTTTGAACATAATAAATGAAATGAACGTTACACTTGCGGTTATAAGGCGACCTTCACATTTGGATAGTGTTGACGGCGCGGCTGCGCGGCGCGATCGCACATACCAGTTTGAGATCTCGTTATATGGATGCAGCTAGAGCTGACACTGTTGGAGGAACTGATCTTCCTCAGGAATGTTGAAGTCAAGATACACTCGATGATATAGTTCGTACAGTCGAGGGTATTGATAAAATTAACATACGTACGACGCACGTCCCTTTATTATTATAAGTATCTGATTCTACAGTAACATTTGGATAAGCTTAAATAAAAACTTTATGGACCGCTGGCTGTTGGTTGATTGAGTTGTATAACTTGAATATGTATTCCAAAATATTCAGTTCAAAGATTTTTTTCTAAAACCCAGCTGCGTGTATCAATTATGTTTTTAGTACTTATCTTGGAGAAAAAAATTATTGATTGCAAAAACTCTTCCGTTATTTAATTTTCCTCTTATTATTTTTTATAGTAAAGATATTTGTAGTAAGTTGTCTACCTTGACGCTATTAATGGCGTCTGTTAACCATGATAAGTACCATGGTGCAACACTTTCACTGATTATACCTTGAGATTTAAATATCACTTGTAGTATGGTATATCTACTCATGGTTCATGGCACCCTTTGTTTTAACGATGATAATATTGATTGAAACAAAATCATCCTCTATCAATGGCAGCCTTTAATTTATATTTAATCGTGTTGGTAGTCTATCGTCATTGTGCGCCCGTCTTTCAGTCGATAAACTTTACTATCTGAATTGATTATTTCATGACCACATCCTTCGACCAATGACCTTCATCGAGGCATTATGAAACTAATGTTTTTTCCTTACGTTAGTTACGATAGTCCTGTCGTAATCATTACGTTTCCCCCCAGCGATACGGAACGCATTAAGTGTTGGACTGTTCAACGAAAAATATGACGAATAGCTAATCCATTAGAGTATACACTTGTGTGCGATACGCCGTTAAGGAAGATGAAGATACTAAGATGTAAACGTAATAGAGGTCGTTTACGCTGCTTTACGTACTTATTTTTATTATTATTATTCCGTTATACAACACAAACAAGATTATTTGTTTTTCACAACAACGCGGATATTAAAAATCGATAATTGTGACAGGTAGTTAGAGATCAATGTCGTGTGATGTGACGTAGAACATTTATAATCTATATCTATACTAATATATAAAGAGGAAAGATTTGATTTTTTGTTTGCATTGAATAGGCTCCGAAACTACTGAACGGATTTGAAAAATTCTTTCACTGTTGGGAAGCTACACTATCCCCGAGTAACATAGGCTATATTATATTTTAAAAAAATTAGGGATCCTTAATAAAACTCCAATAATATAACCCAAGGTTTAAAAAAATAAGAAAACCGAAGCAAAGCGAGGGCGGTTACTCGTATATTATAAAACAGTAACTCGATAATGTCTGTACATTGAAGATATTTAAAAAAATTTGGTATCAGGGGACTCAATAGGAGCGATAGATTGCAAATCTGTCATTTTTAAAAATCTTGTCTGTCTGTATGTTTGACACCGCATCACGCCAAAACGATGAAATTGAACGCGGTTTTCACAGTTGTGTTGCTGGTGGTCTAACTTAAAATCTCGTGTACGTTTTATTGTGATACGTCGCTTAAAAGCCGAGATATCAATAAATAGGACTTTTTGATACGCCACATAACAGCAAGAAATTGTAAAAGTACCCGATAGAGGGATAGAAAAGACTGTTTAGTATCGGAAATGTTTGTTATTTCTTAAAAAAATCAGTGTGTACATATTTTTTTTTAATTTATGATTTTGCAGTGAATTAGTTCTGCAAATCAACAACAGATGTCAGTTTAGGTAACTAAGTAGGTCTGAGAAAAAGACATAAAGCTATTATATCGTGAATAAATCTTTTATTGAAATTAATGTGTACCTATTTAAAATAAATAAATAAATAAAAAATAAATAAACGCTTACACACTCATACCCCCACAGTAAGTTTTAATGTGTGTCGCAGGTGGCATGGACGACACGTAACACATCACAGTAACACCCATGACCCGAGTACAAATATTTATCTGTCACATAAATATCTGCCCCAGCCGGGAATCGAACCCGGGACCCCTTGCTTCGCAGGCAGGGTCGCTACCAACTAGGCTACAGGGTCGTCAAACATTGGGGTTTTAATTAAATTTACTCATTAGACATAACTAAGTAAGATTTTGTTATCGGATTAATATAGATTCACTGTATGATGGTGTGGATCAGAGTTAACGATAATATCTATTATGACACAGTTTATTAAATTTACCATATAATGTTTTTGTTTTTGTAAATAAATAAAAATCTTAAATTCCAACAAAATATTATCTGTATAATTTAGATTTCCTTACTGTAATGTAGAAATAGACACATAGGAGATAATAATAAAAATACAAATCCTTTACATACATATTTAATAATCAAAATGAGTAAGAAATAAAATATTATGTAATATAGGCAAATTTTATGACCGGACGTAAGTGCAATACAAATAACTAAAATAATTTTAAATTTGCGAATAGCCACGTAAGAGCAGACGAGTCACCAGATTGTAAATGGTCACCGTTTTCCATAGAAGAATGAGTGCGTCGTCCGTGATCAGACTTAAAGGCATCATCCATGCGTTGTCATCCAAGAAAGAAAATAAAAGGAAGAAAAAATAATAAATTATCAAGATGATTGAATTTCCATTCTATAGAGTTTAGAGACAATTGTTTATGATGTAACAAAGCTTTTAATTAAGATATACCGAGCTATATAAATAGTAGTAAAAATAAACTAATAACGCGCTGTCTTATCCATAAACTTTGAAGTAGTTAAAAACAATAAGTTTCTTTCGAAACGTTTTCCAGGAATAATATATACTTCTGGCATTTGGACCAGGTTCTTGGGCGAATAGCTCGGCCTTACGTAGTTGGAAGTTACACTTAAAAAGCCCAGAGTTATTCAGGAATAAATTCAGGAGAATAGAGTCTTCCAGTTGAGAGGCGGGCCCTGCTATTGCATAGGGGATCCTTTCATTACCATAAATCTAAATCTGACTTCTGAATTTCCACAGAAGCGTTTAACTCTCAGGCATTCAAGTGTAGGGGCGAGACGTCCCTGAGCGACTCCCGTGGCCCGTGGTCGATGCGATCAAACATTGACCGAAAAACCTAATAATATGGTACATCTCAGGTACCTGCTAAACCACCCGATATACGTGATCTGGTGACCAGAATGGGGACCGTCTTACAGACATTATTACTTGGTCAGATAAAAACAAAAAAAAAACATAATCTTAACACACATTAAGTCAAAAAGAAGGAAGAAGTAGTGCCAAGAAAACACTTAAGTAATTCAAATGGAATAAGAATTCGATTAGGTTAGATTTGGCTGTTTATACTTACGTGGAAAACATTGTCGACATCTATGAATAAATAGGAGCAGTCCAGTATTCCAGTACTTGGATTATTTTTTCCAATCCAACGATGTATATAACTCATTTTCGCCAAAATGGAGCTTTAGTATTATTGCCTTTCCAGTGACGATACTGACATTATAAAACCAGTACATCGTTGAACGATTCAGGGTTTAGTCGTGTATCTTGGAGATAGAATATTACTCTCAGAATGTTACTCTAGAATGGGTGGGAATAACTTAACGTTTTTAAGAATATTTGTTTTTGGTAACGTTGACATTGCAAAACCAGTACGTGTATACGTGTGTATAAAATCTCACTAATATTTCTTAAATTAAGATAATTTTTTAGGTAGGGCTCCCAGATGGAATAATCCCAGTTAAATAGGTTGCATGTTCGTCGGGATCGGGTTGTTCGAGTTCGAGGCTCGGGGATGGATCTACTCCTTTAGGAAAAGGGGTATAATAATTTAGTATGAAAGTTGTGTTTACAGGTTATAATTATTATTTTGACTGCTTTTATGTATGTGCTACCTACTACATAGAATTTTTGTATATTTTTTAGGGTTGTTCTTCAAAAGAAAAAACATCCCTTATAGGATCATTTCGTTGTCTGTCTGTCTGTCAACCTTATTATCTTAGTAATGCGTGGAGACATAATTCCAAACAAACTTAAATAAGTTTAAGCTTTTGGTTAATTGATTGAATTATAGTATTTGGTTAATTGATCGCTATGTCCATGTATGGGAACGACTGTTTTCCAGCGGCAAAGTTAAGTTTGTTACTGAATGATTTAACATTGCTCTTATCTTCGGTGCCGTCGACTTTGCCTTCACCTGAGTTAATTTATCCAGGTTTCTTAAGTTTACTTTTAGTAGACTTTATTCACCTATGCAGCCAGGTGATTCGTTTCTGTAAGTTTGGACAGAACCCTCGATGCGCAACTATTTATTACTAATTCTTCTCAAGTCCACGCAGACGAAGTCGCGGGTAGAAGCTAGTTTGTTATAATATAATTAAATAAAACCGGGCAAGTGCGTGCCTGACTATTACTTATTAACTACTTATGTTAACATAGCCGTGATAGTTTTCTTTGTAAATCCATCATATAACCTATTTTTGAGATTTTTTTCACTTGTCCAACTCGAACCACTTAGCCAGCAGGGGGTGGGGACACTTGACTCTAACCAAAATTAACACTTTAAAGCCAAAATATTTTTCAAACTAATTCTTGGACAGACAGACGGACGGACGGACAGACATGACGAAACTATTCCGACTTTACTTCGGAACCCTAAAAAGCATTCATCATAGTAAGGGTAAAATGCACTTATATTTTTTGGTTTGATTATAGCATTATTAACCTTCGCATATTTACTATACTATGAAAAAATGTATTATAGAGTTTTTAATTCATATCTGCGTTATTATTAAGTACTTAACGATACATAAGATACTTAATTAATACATAGCGTTTACACTTGCTTTGACCTATACATAGAAAGGAATTAAAAACGTTCTGCGTAGCAACTAGCTACAGCAGGGACTACGGTAGTTCGGTCGCGACCATTTAAACAAATTTCACTTATTATTTTAATCTTAATCACCTGGCTGAAAATGACGGTCTGACTCAAGCAGCAACCTTTAACAACCATGTTATAGCGTGAAGAATCTGAATAAACCATTTTGAATTAATCTAAAGCATAATGCGCAATAGAGACACGCCAACACATGTATTTGACGAGGTTGCAAGTGTAAATTATCGAGTTGCGATAGATGCATTTACAGTAGCCACACGTGGTCTTGTGTCCCTATTACTATAAACTCCACTACACATGCCTGATGCCATGACACGAGAATCACACGACTGTCGTAGAGCTGTTTAAAACAAATTCTAACACGCAATTTATGCAATTAATAACCCTTCAGTGTTGAGTATTAATAGCCCGAGGAATAATGGAAGGGATATGTTGGCGCGGCGCGGCGCGGGCAGCGGCAAGGCGAAGGGCGGTGGGGTTGTTACGTAATGTTACGTGTTGTCTGAAGAATACTTCTAATATCGGCTACAGGTTACCAGGGACCTGGCTACTAATTGTATACCGATTATAATGTATTTTTAGGCTACTTTGCATCCAATGTAAATAGATGTATGTATATAGAATAGAGTATTTTAGTATTTCTGACATTATCGATCCAAAAGAAGAATTCACTTGTTTGTATTATCTATATTCGTTGTATGGGTTTGGGTAGCTTTTTAATTCATCTGCTTATCTACGAAATGCTGCGAAAACTTCTTCGTACGCAAAGAAAACATTTAAGTAGCACACAGTTGAGATCCAACTGAGGTGGTAGAGACCTGTCATGAAGGAGGTTTCGGTTTTGACCCTCTTTTAATTTTTATCGTCGTCTGGCCGGGTCATTATTGTAACTTTAAGTGTGAATGACATAAAGATTTATTGATATTTAAATAATAAAATAATAAAAACGTTTACACACTCATACCCCCGCAGTAGGTTTTCACCTGTGTTGCGGGTGGCATGGACTACACTTATAACACATCACAAACACCCATGACCCGAGTACAAATATTTATCTGTCACATAAATATCTGCCCCGGCCGGGAATCTAACCCGGGACCCCTCGCTTCGCAGGCAGGGTCGCTACCAATTACGCTACAGGGTCGTCAAAGGTCGTGAGGGTCGTTTAAAGAACCATCTATTCGATATCATCGTTTTATCGAACCTTAGTATCGGATCAGCATTAACCTGGTGAACTCTATGCTATCTATGCTATCTAGAGTCTATTATGTCGTCTGTGGTGTAGTGATAATGTTCGCAAGTCCTCTGATAGCCACTTTGATGACATAATGAAGTGTCGTTTCCGCCTTTCAATGGGACAGATCCAGATCCCGTCTGTGACCATTACGCCTCTGTTGCAATGAAGCGCTCTGGATGTTGGTCATAGGCTACAGATTTATAGTAACTACGGTTTACTGTACTTATGTGTCAAATAGGTAGGTAGGTACCTACATTACTAAAATAGTAAAATGTACCATCCTTACTTTATGTTTTATCTGTACCTGTATCTATGTGTGCATAAATTATTAAATAAATAAATAAATAGTTAACAATTTGTGCTACGGATTTGAAGCTGATTCTCCGCGTACGAAGCCTCGTAAAAGTAGCAACTGTTGTAAAAGGCAGTCAGTTTTTATCCCTACTGTCACTATTAACCGATAAAAAATATTTTTTTATGAAGTATTCGTTACTTACCCGTAAACTATTACAATGTAGGACCACAGGTATGACGCCATAAAAACATAGATTCGCATGAATAACACCATACATGAGGCGCAAGTTGTACTGCACAGGTGGAGCGCAGTGCAGGTGCACCCGTCATATGGCGCCATGCCCCATGAAAACATGTGAATTTATGCGCTTGCGCATCTCACGGTGCCATAAACACATGGTGTGTGCATATTTTAAGCTTTTAGCAACTGAGATAGGTTTGATTTTAGACAAGATACTGTAACTTATGTTCTACTTCTATGTGATGTAACTTGGATGTGATGTGTGTGATGAGCAATATTACGAGGAAACAGAAGTGTCACGTAACAATGTGCCCCGAACGGGACTTGTGTCCACAGATGTTACGGAAGATCAGAGGCCGTCATTGGACCTGGAGTGATCATAGCAATCAAGCTAAAGATATTCTCTCGTCCCCCGAATGTTATTAGGGAGAGTATAAATTATAATACAAGCACAGGTGTGCAACCGCAATTGTAAATGCGTTGGAATGTAACTACATAAGTCAATGACTAAACTTGATTATTCTCTGGTCTGACGATATAATACGAATAGTAGAAACCAAGTTTATTTGGAAATTGACAACATAAGTAACTAGATTATAGGAGTCTACGAGTATACATAATTACATATATGTATTTTTGTTGTTACGTTAAGATGAGATTGGTCGGGTCAGGAGTAAGCAGGAAGTGTATCCACACGACCTTAGTTTGAAATTGGATTCGCAACAGGACGAGCCGTTTACGATTCCAATATACGCAGATTCTGATCTCCCGTCGGATCGCCAGGGGCGGCGCGGCGGCGGCGGCCAGGAGGGGGCTAGTAGGAAACGTGCCGGCAATTTAGCAATCACGATGGTATCTGATGATAAGTGCCGGGACGCGCGCAATTGCGCCTGCATTCAGGTGATGCGAACACGTGGGACGAAGTGTGAGATTGACACTTGGATAAATGAAGGTCACTAACAGGGTGCTCCGTTATTACCGATTGAAAAAAAAGAAATTTAAATGCAAACGTTAATTAAATTTCACAGTTCAATAATGATTGCATTCGGTCTTGTCAATTGTTTAAATTAATGACAAAAATATCTTTTGACATAAATATTTTTTGAAATTAACGACAAATACCAATTCTTTGAAATAATATCATCATGGCATAAATTAATGTTAAATATAGCACAGAAGACATAATAGTACATAATAATAATATAGCGATTAGAGAATTGCAGTGTCTATTCGACACTTCCTACGAACAAGAACGAATGGCTCGTGCTAATTTAAAGGTTAAACCACTTTTTTATTACATATTTTAAGCTTGTGTATACGTTAAGAATAAATCCACAAAACACATCAAAATACAAAACTGTTATGAGATTTGAATTACTTGATGTGATATCAAGGAGCAGTCGCAAATGATTATAAATGGAGTCGACCTTGTCCACGGCGGAGAGTGCAGAGACATATTCAGCGCTGCTGAGCCCACGTTAGGGCAGGTTCATGTAAACGATGTTACCAGATGACGTGTTCCGAGTTACGAGCCCCGCGACCTTGTGCGAACAACTTTCCACCCGGAACACTCCGCCATTTTAGGGTCTGCAGCGGCCATTGGATTTTACTACATGCCCTTTTTAGGGTTCCGTAGCCGAATGGCAAAAAACGGAACCCTTATAGATTCGTCATGTCTGTCTGTCTGTCTGTCTGTCTGTCTGTCTGTCTGTCTGTCTGTCCGTCCGTATGTCACAGCCACTTTTCTCCGAAACTATAAGAGCTATACTGTTGAAACTTGGTGAGTAGATGTATTCTGTGAACCGCATTAAGATTTTCATACAAAAATAGAAAAAAAACAATAAATTTTGGGGGTTCCCCATACTTAGAACTGAAACTCAAAAATGTTTTTTTCATCAAACCCATACGTGTGGGGTATCTATGGATAGGTCTTCAAAAATGATATTGAGGTTTCTAATATCATTTTTTTCTAAACTGAATAGTTTGCGCGAGAGACACTTCCAAAGTGGTAAAATGTGTGTCCCCCCCCCCTGTAACTTCTAAAATAAGAGAATGATAAAACTAAAAAAAATATATGATGTACATTATCATGAAAACTTCCAACGAAAATTGGTTTGAATAAGATTTGATAAGTAGTTTTTTTTTAATACGTCATAAATCGTAAACCGCAAAAAACATTGATCAAAGTTACAACGAACTACAAGAACTTTTATATTATGTTACTTGCTGCTACGGAACCCTTCATGGGCGAGTCCGACTCGCACTTGGCCGCTTTTTTTTTGGACTACGGTCGCTAATGCTTGATGACGTTCTGATCTGATATCGTTTTGATGATCTTGTGGTTCTGATTAATCTACAATCGACTCTCGAACACACGGTACCTGGTTCGATACCTGGCCAGGACAAGTATGCTAAACTTTTTTCTAAGGTTATCTTTGTTTGTGATAACTTATTTGCGGGTAGCGAAAATTTTTTAGTCAAAATTAATAAAAAACAAAATATTATGCCGAGTATTTTAATTTAGAACTTTATAACGATTTTTGTATTCAATTCATATCCTTTACTGTAAGACAAGAAACATTTTTTCTTTATAAAATGAAGTTAATGCCCAAAGGCATCTGTAAATGTTTTTTCAAATTAGCTATAAATAAAATAATAAATAATAATTACAAGGAAGACCTTGATTACTGTTGTTTACATAATATAAATAAGACATTATATTTAATTCTAACATTCTATGGAACGTAACAAGCAAGTCTACTTGTAGACAATAATAAATTCAATACATACAGCTTAGACAACTTAAAGCGTCGCTGTATGTCGGGGAAAACCGTGTTTCAGGTACAACCGTACGAGTACCTACCTACATGATACGCGTCAAGGTCTACGGAGTGAATAAAAAACCTTTTTATTTAATACTAAATATATTCCAAGGCTCGTTTATATCTGTCATGAGTTTATCTGGACGTGGAAAAATCCCAGTACATAGCATATAAACCCTAAATCGACGCACTGATCTGCCTCAACCTTAACAGACTTGTATTAACAAACTGACACGCGTTATATGTATTTGTTTAGTTTTATATTCGGGAGTGGAAAAATATGCTATATATACGTCGGTGGGACCTTGAATGGGGACTTACGAATTGAGCCGGCCCGGCTCGAGGCCGCGCTGCCTTCCGTCGGTACTCGCTCGTGATAAATACGGCGTGCGTATGTGCCGCGTGTCGTACGCTACGCACACAGACACACATGCGTGTGATTCGCTTGATCCGGATCGAGCTATATATAGGTCGGATTCGGATAATAGGAAAATGTCCTTGGAGTTAACAGTTATTGGATATATTATATGTTGTTTTCATTACATCATTAATTTTAAATGTAGATAAGGTTTACAAGGTTGCAAATATAATAATATTATAGTATAAATATAATATAATAGTATTTGTAATGAAAAATTGATTCGTAGGAATTGTATCCAAATGCCTGGTTTATATTTAAGAGAAAGATTGTTTTACTGAGAAAATATGTAACTCTGCGTATGACTGACACTAAATGCTTTGTTGTAGATATATGTATATCGCCCCAACTCAGAGTCACTAATGGTTTTTTAAATCGTTACTTAGCACATAATTTGTATGGTGATTCTATACTAATTAATGTAACCCTTAGAGACTCTGAGTTGGGCTGTTAGTCCTTAAAGTGATCGTTACTAATGAAGAATTAATAAAAAACTTCTAATAGTAGCTGCCCCCAGCGATGCCCTTTGAACCAAAATACAAGTTCGTAGCGATTAGCTTCACGACCGAATAACTGTGCTGATGATCTCATTCCTGGCGAGCTGTATCGCGACATTCTCTACACTTAACTAGATACCATTCGCATTCGAAATTCAAAGATGAACTTTAATATAAGCTATAGCGTAAAATAGCGTACTTACCGGGCAATAATTTTATTGAACACACGCAATCGGAAGGCAGAGTTGCGTTAGAACACATTTGGTGGTAAATTGGTCAGTCACTGCACTCCTTCCTGCAACAAAGAGAGGTTATTATTAATATTTGTTTGCATCGCAAGTATCGCAACAGTAACCTGTGTACTTGTTAGGAGCGAGCCTTGTATGCAGAGGACCGGTCCGGGGAGAATGGATTAGCCATTACATTGTGTGTGGTTCCTTCTAACAATTAAGTTGCTTGTAACTAAGGTGTTGCTTTCTGATTTATCGGTATCCATGTTTGGCCCATCGTTGATTCTGTGTGAATGTAAGGGTTTAGTATATGTACGATGATGTTGTTGGTTGCATACGTGTAAAATCTGGTGTACATAACAGCGAGTCTGGGAAAAATAAGTTTGGCTATAGAATACTTTTTTACCGACCCCATAAAACTGTAATATAATTTAAGAACCGCCCTTATAGGAATGATTAAACTTGAACTTCATATAATTATGGTTTCAGTTAAAATGCATTGTAATTTCGTAAAGAATCCCTGATTATATTCATGATTGATATCTCATAAAAATCATTTAAAGGTACAGAAATGTAAAAAATGTGTCGTAATACTCGTAATATACTGTGACCATCAATTACAAAAATGACATAATGTTATATTGCGAAGCAGCCGCTCCCCCGCGCCCCTGTTTAATCTGCGTTGTATGTCGACATTCTGGGAAGCTCACATTGGGCGCTTCGCGTTCCAACACTTCCAACGTATGTTTACTGGTAATCGTCGGTAATCTGATACCTTTATCACTTAGTTGGAGCTATTAAACTTGTTTTATTTCTCTTTTGTATTCTCTTGTACAATTCTGGGGACTGTCTGATCTTTTAACGCTAGCCTGATACTTATACTTAAGCTAAACTGTACACAGTATTACCTTCCATTTTAGAAAATACCGAATTGTATATCTGTATAATCGTTCAGCAAACGTTCTGTAGATTTATCACCAGCGGATTTAGTTCATAGTCTTAATAACTTCTATGCTTCCCTGTAACTGTGCTAAATCTTTAACGTACTCTACTTTCCATTGAATGCGATAGCAGGTACTATTGTCGATAAAATGTGCTAACTTCACTTGACAGAGGTGGTTATCTAGCGTTGCGATAACGGCACGTGGTAGTTAATTATACACCGGTTCCGATGTGGCGGGAACTGGATGGCTCTGGCCTGGTGCAGCTCGACACGTGGAGCTGAAGAGCACTCATGGCCCGAGGTGATAGATAGTGGAATACCCTTCTCTTTCCCACTAGTTTCTAATCGGTAAAGAAATTGTGCATTCTAAAATTGTGACAAACTTTTTCTTTATGTATTGGTTTAGGATAGGGTTTCCCATCAGAATTAGTGGTTACATAGTTCAGGACGCAATTGACTATGAGTTAGTTTTAATAGCTCACGAAATAATATGATGAGCTGAAGTTATGCAGACTTTTTAGTGCTGTTTATTTTACAGCCATTGTCATAATGTTTAGTGAGATATATGTATATACGTATTGTGAGAGCAAATAAAATTGTTTGTTTATTTAGCTTTCTTTTTACTTCTTCTGCATATGCTCACATATTTTTCTTAATGATAATTCTTACTTAATATTCGTATATAGCAAGGATATCCACTTCTTTATGATTAATCAGTAGCCCGTTGTTAATTTACTACTAGATATTCGGCCCCTCTTGGATAGTTCCTGTTGTTGTGATTGAGATTGATGAGTCTCTATCTCCAGGTTATCACACGTAACGACCGGGGCGTGAGAGGAGAGCTGTACGCGAACCTGGTGGCGTTCGACAAGCAGTGGAACTTCGTCCTGACGGATGTGTTGGAGGTGTGGCGGCGGAAAGCGGTGAAGAAGAGGAAGATTCCTGCGTCGCTGGGTATGTAGCAAACTTAATACGTCCCCTAGTACTACGGTTGAAAAGGCAACACTTTAGGAAATGGTAGTAATCCATCAATGATCCAAAGAGTACTTCAGTGCAGCTGCAAAGATTGAACCTCATGAAATGAGTTGCACTGGGAAATGTTGTTTGGATGCACTGTGTTGATTTGGATGTACTATTTTCGTGGTTTAATTTAGTTACCTAATATTACATATCGTGATTAACATGAAATGTGACTACTATTAATTTGTTGAAATTGAACAACAGAAGAACAGAAGTAAAAATTCAGGTTCGCAGTCACAGCTGGAGTATTTTTCAGTTAGTACATACCTTAAAATGTTTTTTACTTATGAAGGATCTTCCTACCCAATTCCTTTACATTCCATAATTATCGTAAATACAATAAATTCCATCAGCGAATCGTGTATATTCCTAACAATGTATTTGATGTGTTTATGCTTATTCCTTTCAAAGTACCTATGTTTTTTATGCCATCTAATGGTTCGATGGTTCTGAAGGTTCCACAGATAGCACAGGACTCGCATATTTTTAAACCAATTTTAATCAGTCGTACTGAACGGTACTCTTGGCAGGGGTCCCCGTGGAAAGGGGTACCGCGGCGAAGATCTCCCCGGTCCCCACGGTGACGGAGACCCCGCTGGGGGGCGGCGTGTGGGAGTGCACGCGGCACATGGCGCAGATCATGGTGAGAGGAGAGCACGTCGTGCTCGTCAACATCATCGACTGAGCGGTGATCACCGCTGACAGGTGAATGTGATATCAATCGTGTTGGTGTGTACTGTGTAGTGCGTGTCGCATAATATCAGTTTTCTTCGCTGTCATACTTCCAGTAGGTATCATGGAGAGACACTCTTCAGTGGTTCAAACTGATGACCTTTTATTGTCTGGAGAAACTACCACGGACTTTTAGTCATAGTAGGTATGAAGAAGATATTTCGTAAGATTAATAAATTAAGTATATTTTCACGTACTCTAGAGTCTAGTCAATCTACACTATTACTCGTATACTAACCACTTTATTGTAACGTAGCGAGTAATACTACCGTGCGTAAATAAATAACTGAAACACAAAGAGATCTTGATCCTCTTTTATCTGTTTCGATTGTTATGCCATGTGGCATTGAATAGATTTTGCCATTGTGACATATAGATTCGTTGTTCGTGGGTCGTGTCGCAGAGATAACGTCGGCTAGGTCGGTAGGTACTGTGGCCACTGTGGGTAGGTGGTAGCTAATACGGTAACTAATGGACATCGGACCCAATTGCTTTCGTCATCGATCAGCCGAGCGAGAGGTTACTTGAACCTAGATATTAAAATCGATTTGGACGTTAAGTATCATATTTTAATAACAATAAGTAACTTGGAAGTTCAAGCAAGAATTTAACTTTGTCAAAACAAGCGTGGAGTACACGTGTATATCCTAAAACTAGTTAGTATTAGTGTTATCCTGCAATACTAAGGTGTATTTGAAGGCAACGTTGTTACAAACTTCTCCTAATTTTGATCATGATGGCGGATTGAATTCTTTCACCCTTTTTAGTTTCAATACAGGCTTCTTCGATTTGGAGACCCGGAGCCTTGAAATTATCCTTTGATAATATAATGTCGCCCGAAATAAAGCGTAGCACTTAAAATGTGAAGCTTGTACATTTAAAAAGTGTTTATGAGTCTGTATTAAATAACTCCACTTAATTAACGTGATTTGTATGATGTGTAGGGGCAATAATACATTATCCACATGACAGGTTGTTTTCGTATGTAAATGTCACGAGAGCAGCGGTGAAGGTCAAATCTGCAGCTCCTGATCATACGTGTATTCATTTTTGTCTGCGCGTTTGTCACTTTTTTCATGCCACTGACGTCATTTTATTTGAAATGTTTTAAAAGGGAAGTTCTAGGCGTATTTGAAAGGGAAAATAAAATGTAGGTAAAGTTTTACAGGTGTGATAACTTGAATTTTTTTTGTCTATCGAAAGAATACTTGCTGTATAACAATTAGCTTTTGTATTACTGATTTTATAACTGCCTATGAATGTCATGAAATATCATGTCACATTTTAGTTTTAAGAATGTGTAAGTAAATAATTTAGGAAATCATTTGAAACTATATTTTTGAGATTGTTTGTTTATGACTTTGGCTATAAATAACTAAAAAAAGTATACATAAAAGATTTAACGCATGTATAATTGTTTCCAGTATGATGTTTTAAAGCGCTACCACCAGCAACACCCCATGTACTGCAGTGGTTAACGCGAAGCAACAGTCGTGCTGGAATCCATAGCAATTGTTTCCATTATGATGTGTTAACTGTGAATTATAATAGGTTTTATAATAAAATGATACAAGTACGCTTAATTCGTAATATTATTTTGTTTTACATCTAGAAAAACTGTATCGTATGTTAGTTATAGGCTGGTAGGTATACCAGTACCTTTCGATTTAGTCCTTAGATCAGTATAATATTTAGATATTCTAGATAGACTGTATGTTGATAGTACTTGGGCACACCTGAACAAAATTATTTAAATCTGTTTTAGTGTGTAAATAAATATATTTTACAAATAAAAATATTTTCTTGGAAAAATTTTAATCCTCTATCTATCATAAATTCTTGAGATTGATGTAGTATCCCTCCTTTGTTGTGAAAACACTTAATATTCAAGTGTTTCGCGGAGTCTACGACCCTCCGATACATCGTTGAACTTTCGAAAAGTTCGTTTTCAGCCTCCAACCAGCGAACTTTGCATATTTTCTCAACTCCAGCTGATGCAAATTGAAATTCCTTACGTGCTTAAGAGTTTGTCGAATAACACGCGGTGTAAATCATGTGGACAGGTAGTGACACGGTGGGGTGGGAGGCTCTATGAAAGATCTATTAGATAAGTTGGTACTTTGGTACACTAATTATTTAGTCTGGAGAGTTTTTGTATGTTTAAATTAATATAAAAAATAGTAATCTAATTATAATAGTCTAGTCATCCGCTACAGAACTTTTGTCACCAGGGCTGCAGCGCTGCAGCGGTCAGCTAATGACTTTACGACTGACACAAGCCATGTATGGTAGGTTTACAGTTTGATGGATTACGAGTACTAACTGGTCTGAAAGTCTGATCCCGGAATTAATTAATTAACTGTCAAATTCCAAGGTTAATAAAGTACAACTTGGTCAAATCTATTGTCAAACGTCAATGCGATTTCTGAAAGAACAGCATGACAACAGAGCTGTCAAATTATACCTCAAATCGTTTGTCAAAAACAACCTCCATAGTGTTGTTTATGTACTTTGTGACAAACTCCATTTCAAATGAAAAACTATAAATTTTTGTTTAATCATACTTTTCAGAAACTTTGTGTGTAAGTGCAGTGCTGATCAGCCTTTTAGAAACCGTCGGTGAGTGTAACATCGCATTGTAAAAGTGAAGTGTTGTGAAATATTGTTTTCTACCCCCGCGCGTGGGCCGGCGGCCGTGGCGCTGGCCGGCCGCCAGGGGGCGACGCCCCCCCGGCCATTGTCTCAGACACCAACAGAAATAGACCTGTCTAATGCATTCGGGAATCCTCTACGTGTCACTAACTTTTCGGTAATTACATGCTCATGAACTCTACCGCAGTTCATCTATTGCAGATTCTTGCAATAATGTGTCTTTTTAATTTTTATGTAGTTTCGGGCAAGAGAATCGAGAAGCTGAAACATCCGATGGTGAGTTGTCACCATCGCTTATGGACAAGATAAGAGTAAAACCAAAAACATCAAATATGGGTTGCCGCCCAATAGCTCTGGGCCTGCATTATTTTTGGTTCCCTGACACTGAAACCCAGGGACGTAAAAATATATAATTTTAAAATGAGGGTTGTAGGTAGCACCACTAGCAGCGGAGATAGGCTCTTGGGCTCAAGAATGGATGGAGCCTTACAAAAGACTGGCTAATTCGAGTTTACAAATGAAGCGCTTAGTCAGAATATAGTCTATCTAGACGTAACAATCGAAACAAGAGATCTGCACTCAAGTTTATACATCAAAAGATTCCAAGCTACGCAATGATGAAAATCTCACTGATCTCACAAACTTCGTAAAGAGCAGAGGACACAAGAACGTACGGGAGACTTTCCATTTGACGCACCGCGAGTTGCGAGTTAATCTAAGCTCAAAACTACAAGAGCGGGTACTTTCGAATGAAACATTTCTCTTTTAAAAAAATAATAAATTTGAATTCGGAGTGAAGATGGCGTGAAAGCACGCGAGACGCCGCAGTCGGTCCGCGGCGGCCGAGGTCGACGCACGGTCGCAGCCGGTCACCAGGGAGCGACGCCCGCGCCGCCCGCCACCGCCCGCCGCCCGGGAACCGAACGCCATGAAAATGGGAAAACAATTGTTGCGAACAATGCGTAGGCTCGCTTCCGTGTTAGTCCACTAATGGGAAAACATTTTCCTTTGATCTGAGCTCGGACTCTTAGCGATTTCCCTTCGACGTTTTGAAATTGTTCTAAAATTGCATTGTGTCTTAAATAAAAATTTAATGTTTTTGCCAAATAGAATCAATTGAACTTATTTTTTTATTTTAATTATGCCCTGCCCCCTGCCCCTGCCCATTGAACAGAACAATGTGCTTCATTTTACTAAAACGCGTAACGTTATCTTCAATGTAATCTTCACTAAGTAATTTATGGCGCTCCACTCACGACTAACGTACTAGTATAACCAATAATTGGTTGCAATTATTGTCAATAATAAGTGCGAATTAGAAAGTGTCTGTTAACGTGGAACGCGGAAGCCAAACCAATCGATCTTGAACTTTGTTAGGACCGCAGACAATAAATAAACAAGAAGGACGCTATCATGCAACATGTTATCTGTGGATACAATCGTGTTACGCAACACCTGTACCGGCGTACGGCGCGCGGCGCATGGCGCATGGCGCATGGCTCACGGCGGCGCATGACCTCGTAACCCGCGCTGCGCCCGCGGCTCTGTCCCTCCTAGACTACTAGCCTTATCAATATGGTAAAAGGTAAGGTAGAGCAGTCAGAGCAACGGCATTCAACTGTGGACGTCTCTATACTGGTGAATGACGTAGGATGGGGCCAAGGTGCTCATATAATAAGAAGTTGATTAAGTACTCGTTATACTACATAATTTTCCATACAAGTTAACGAAAGATAAAGATCGCCAAAGACCGCTTACCGCTTTGATGTGAGGCAACTAGCTTCTAGATGAAGTAATGTTATGTTTTTTTTTATTATTTTTTTTGGTTTTGGTTTGCATCGAGCTTTTGCCAGCGAAATTGACACTTCTTTCTATCTGAAACCTCCATCTCGGTTCATGAAACGTAAGTAGCAACTAGTACGTAGGCCTAACTTCAACCAGAACTGTGGAATAATTGAAGATTTACAACTACTGTTGATGATGTGTATTATTTTTAAAGATAGCTGAAAAGCTGAGGCGTTCACCATTTAAACTCCTAAATAAAAATACCTTTCCAAAACTGAAAGGAAGCACAAAAAGGTAAGATGTGAATAGGAGGATCATTAATACCTACCCATAAGAGAAAATAAATATCGATCCTTTGGAAATGACCTTAGGGCATTAATAGTTTATTTGAGAAAAATCTTGCTGTTGAAATTTTTTTTACACCGCCGGTAATGTTCCCTACTATCGGTACGGAGTATCTCATGGAGGAGCCGAAACCCGCGCAAGGCATGCGTAGTCGCGTAGTCGTGTTCCTGTTAGGAACTGCACGCAGATATACGCGCGATATAAATAGCGGATTGCGCAACCGGCCGATGCACCGGCCGCTGCCACCGCGCGTCGCGCACGCTAACCGCCCGTTAGACGAACGTGGTTAAGTTACTGAACTCCCTGACCAAAAATTTATAGAACTTAGCATTTAGTCTGGGTCTACAATTTTCTAGACCTAGGCATTTGAATATTTAAAGAATATTTTTAAAAATGAATGTCTCAATGTCTGAAATATGTTACAGTTATAAACATTATAATCCGATCAGACTAACTGGACAATGAAAACGACATTGTGAAGAAAATAGGATAGTTAGAACTTTTTCTTACAAAACCGGCTTGGAAAATTACTATCGAATGTTGCGCAATACATTTTCACCTGCCTTACATATATCAAAGTGGGGAATTATTTTCATAACAGTTTCAATTATGATATTTAAGTGGGTATTTAAATAGTGCGAGAATAATCTTACTTCTTAAATTGATATTATGCACAAATGTAATTGAATAAATTTAGTCCCAGATTAACACACACTCATTGTAGACAGTTACACACATTTATATTCACACATAAAATGATCATAAGATATTACCCCGCAGCCCGCATAAGGCTAACTAGTCGCGACAAGGCGACACTTCCGCAATGTACATAATAATAAACGTACATTAATGTTATTTAAATTATGTGTATAAATGCCGACCAATGTCGACCACAATTCTTTTACGGCGAACTAACCTTGATCAGTTGAACTCGTGCTTCACACTTCACAAAGTTTCCGTTCAACCTCCGATGTACTGAACCCCGAGATTGATCTATCGGAGAGAAGGGAAGAGACACAAAAATGGTCTTTAGGTTATAAGGCTTTCATTGGCTTTTTAGAAAATTCGATATTTAACATGGCAGTTTTATGTGATCTAATTACCTACCATATTAATCCCTTAATGGCCTAGAGTAACTTGGTAGAACTATTATTATTGACATGGTATAACAAATTAACTATTATGATGATAATAAAAGTGGGCAGTAATCACCGACATACGAGACCCCTATCGTATTTATTATACTAATTTACAAATAAAAATGATATATAATTTTCTACGTCTTATTTATCTCGTTTCTACTGATGTACAAGCAAATATAAAATGATCAGCCAATGGATTACGTTACCTACGTCATTAGAACAATTTGACAGTGGAGATTATGTTTTTTGTTTCTCTTAAGTCCATCGGGAATGCTTTAGTTTCAGAACAAAAAAATTAAGTTGAAAAATTGAAAAATTGTTGTGTTGGAATTGTTTATTCATCTCTTCTTTTGTTTCTGTATTATAAAAATAGCGAGCGTTTTTTACACATTTGTTACAAACTACTGGCAACACTACCAAGTAGATGGCGGCACATTATGAGTAGATTGATTATAATACTTCCTTAATTTCATATTTCATTATAATTTATTAAAAGAATATTATTAATGAACAATTATTTATTTTATACATATGTATTAATTATTTTGATTGATAAATGAATGTAAGATAAGTCATAATGAGATATTGTATTGACTCTGATTTTTCGATATAAGCGCATGTAACGTGGAGCTGAGATCATTCTGTGTAATAAAGCGTGTAAGGTGTTACTCTGCCCAAATATAGCCATACGTGAAGTATTTAAGTGTCCATTTTATTTCGGCCATCCAACCAACATCATAACACATTGTAATCGAATGTAGCTTTCAAGGTACGATCACGTCATTGATATTTTTGCCGCCAACTTACCTACCAGTATCACAAAAGAACTACAATTGATATTATCTTTTTGTTTATCGTATCAAATTTCTGTAAATATACAAGTATTATACCTTAGCAACAATGAATTTACATAAACTTACATAGGCTATAACAAGTTAACCGCGTGTTAACTCCCGTCTCTCGTTACGCGGTGGAGCCGGCCGCGCTCGCTTTACTCTTTTTGTATTCGTTCTTGCAGCTAACTTGGGCCCGGCTTGACCCATTTACTGCAAATAGACGCAGCCCGGAGTGAGCGGACACGCGCCTTGTGTTTTAGGCATTCCTCCATGGTGGCTCTCGGCTCTATCGTCTGGCTAGCACCGAAATAGGAACGGAATACTTCGGACATTTGGAGCTCGCCTTCTGATCATTGTAATTACTCACGGAGAAATTCTGACTACGATTTAAAGTTTTTTATCCCATTGTGCTGGGTGTTGCCGTAATGATCATATGTTAAAGAAATGGACTTTCGCAGATTTTATACTTTTTCTGTTGAAGTTATTTCATCACTTACATCTTTATAAACTTAGTTTAGGTAACTAAGAACTAGGTAGGTATTATGCTCAATTCAGCTGCCGCTTAATTTATAAGATTACAGAAGGACCCGAGGATCGGGACGTTTAGATACTGAAATGTAAACGACTTCGCGAAGCCTTATAGCGCGTGAATAACTTAATTTTCGTGGCCTGATTAGTGATTAGCCCTAGGTGAACAACCTGTTACCTAGGTTTGAGTTATTTTTGTAGGTTTCACGTGTTACTTAATGCGGTATTGTAGGTAGTATTAATCGGCTTCCTACTAGACACGTTATTTTTACCTTCTAAGCTCTTAAACCTAAGTATTCTGTTGCAAAACTTGCAAACGAACAAACACTTTTAACTTATAACATAAGGTTAAGCTCATTCAATTTTAATTCTTGTCAATGTTTGGTTGTACAAGCTTAGGCCGTAACGATTTAATTATACCTATGTTCTGAGATAGGCGCAGGCGCACATGCGGCGGCGGCGGCTGGAACAAACGGTTGTTATGCAACCATGCAATTACTTAATCCGTTTAGAAATCTTATCCGAGTCATTAGCTTATGCTTTATGCAGCACACTGGGTTACGCGGCGTTCATTACTCAGGTACTTATTATTGGAACTCTATTTAATATCTTCAATACTCTATTAGAGAAATTTCATAACTTAATGCTACGGTGTAAGCTAATAATTATATGGTGGCTATGCAATTTATTTGTTTATTCTCTATTATGTAAATATACAATGGGCAAAACTAATGCGTCTGGCATTCTGTACGAATCAGTTAACACTTGGTGTTTTTGAGAATGTGTGGTGGAAGAAAACTTATTGGTACTTAAATTATTCCTGATTTGTTTATTTTTTGATTTACGAACACAATAAATACAGTTAGGCTTGATGAGATTTAAAAATACATATATACATACATACGACCCGAGAACAAAAATGTATCTGTCACAGTCGAGCGGGACCCTTCGCTTCCCACGTACCTACTAGCGCCTTAGCGAATCCTTTAACGCCCCGTTCCCTAACGAACCGAGTACATAAATAACTTCTTACAATTACTTACTAACTAAATACAATAAACCAAATTTCAAGTCGCATGAACCTAAAACAGTGGTGGTTTATGCAACATTGCAATTATGTGTAAATTTTACCAGCAGCCGCTAAACTAACTGCTGGCTTGACAATTACACGCGCGTTACCATCGTTAGGTAATACTGGCTGCTGCACAGCGCACGACAGGCCGGGTATATGGCCAGTGCCATGAAAAACTATAAACCTTAGGCTTAACCGACGTTTGGTATTTTTTTACTAGCTCTATCAATATGTACCAGGCATTAAGATGAGTATAAAGGGTACAGTAGAGACGTGCCATAAGACGGAGAAGAAGAGGAAGACTCTGAGAGAAGCACCAATGAACGGTCGTCTTCATGTTACAGAAGTTATAACAATACCTCGTCCGTGTTCTTGAGGAGGTTAAATTATTTAGTAGGATCTAATGAAGGTACAGTCCTGCTATGCGACTCTAATGTATTAAACCTACTCATTTTATATACTGTGTTAAATAATTTTATACTTTATAACTATGTCTTTGTCGATATCGACAGATACATATTTTAAGACGTGGGTCTCAAATCAGGTGACAATTATATTTAAATAGTGCAAGTTATATAATCAATACTCATTAATAGGAATTAAGGCGTAGATTGATTGGGTGTAAAAAACAAAAAAAAACACATTCGATTCTATTCATTATGCAAGATATATTTAAATTTAACTAAGGCGTGGAATATTCAAATTTAACGATAAATAATTCATCGTAAATAGTCAAACTATCGAATTGATTCTGCGAAGGATACAAATGAATGTCACAGGCCAAAAAAACCCGTGTCACGTCGCTCGGGGCCCGAGAGACCCGACAGTGATGAATTGTGGCTACACCTACACGGGTTTAATCAGATCAGCGTTAAGCTGCTCTGTGACATTTCCCTACTGAATCGCAAATAATATGCACTTTGCATGCGAGTAGTTTACTGTTGACAGTAGGTAATCACTATAAATCACTATAAATTTTTAGCAAAATATCCGCCAAAAATATGGAAATAAATCCGGTTCTTCGTATGTAACTATTAAGTTACAGTTAGAATGGAAATCGGATACAATTTTCTGTATTCTATTATGATAAGTAAATAGGTCGGGTTTGAAACGCGGTTCTAGACAACATACAAAGAATTTATTTAGAAACTAGCTCTTAAAACTGCCACTGTCGATATTTAATTATAATATTTCTTTATCAAGATAAAATGTTCAATATTAAAAACGGTGTCCTGTGATCGTTGCAGTTGTTACCAGCTAGAACTAGACCGCTGCCCAACCGAGGTGGTCACGACTCCTTGCCACATCTGACCACCTGTTTGGAGCGCCGCATGTAAACGCTGCCAACCACATCTACATAATGCAAACCAAACTGCTCACTTAACAACAAACTGTTTAGTTAACGACTGGATAATGGTTTTAGGTTGGAAAATTAAATTATTAGCCAATCTAGCGTGACTTTGCACAGATAATTGCGGGTTTCAGTGACAGTGTTTAAATGCGGTTGTACAGGTAACAGGAGTGTTTTGTGTGACTATACTCGTAGTATTTACAATACTAGTAAAGTTACCGCTCACATGAGTTCATAAAAACCTCAGCAAGCGATTCAAAGAATGGGATTTTAAAGGCACTAAATTATATTTTTTGAATTAATAATATTTTTTGAAGTTGTACTTCTTTAGGCGCGTTATGAAAAAATGATGAGAGTGAAATTTTAAGATTTGTAACACAAAAGTAACAGGATGAAGTTGCCCGCAAAAAGCTACCAACAAAATAGAAATAGAACCTCTATTAGTCATGTATTATTTATTGATATAAATTAAAATATGTTATTTAATATAATTAATACTTAATATTATTGAATTACTAATGTTAAATATTTATTTTAATGATGCCAAAGAAGTATAACTTCTCACGCGCGTACATAAGTACACGTTTATGTTTTACCTGTGTGACACAAACTTTTCAGAAGTCTAATTTTCGCAACAAAAATGCAACGACGCATTTAATTATTTTGAATAAAAAGGACATCCTTTTTTAGTAATACAGAGGAAAATTATATACTTTTTTATTTAACTCATAAATATTGTATGTACGTAGCCTAAAATTGCTCGTGCGTCGTGACAACGACAACTGCTTTCACTCGCGCTTCCTCCTCGCTGATTGATACTGCACACGACACGACACGACACGACACCGCCGCACCGCACCGCCAGTATAAATAGTCAATTTATTAGTTTTTGTCACTAAATTACGTTCGCCAACTTTGTATTCGCTGGTACCATTGGCGAAAAAATTGCAAGCGGCTCTGATTCTACTGTGGTTGTAATAACTTATGTATTTGTTTTTACACGCATTGTGCAATATTAATGTTCGTCCACAACACGATTGCACATGATTTATAAATGAAATTTTAATTTATCAATTCATCAATATTTACTTACAGTATTGATTTACGTACTTACTCTTTTTACTCTCGGATAAAATTAATAAAAGCAGGTTGCATACAGCTTTATTTTTATTTCGTCTTAATCTTAAACGTTAAATCATTTATAAATAACTAGCAGTTGCCCGCAGCTTCGCACATATGTGTACCACCCCTTACAGAAGAAAACTTAAAAAAAGGTTAATTTATATTGAAGTAGGTACTTATATTTAGAAATTCACGTATATACTGAAACCTACGATAAAAATCACAAATCATTCATCCGGGAGCGGGTTTTGAGAAATTACATTAACATTAATTTGTTTTCTTTTTTCTTTTTCATGAAAAAAATTGAAAAACTCGAAAACATCAATTGAAGGAGAAACGTTTGTTGCAAAAAAGCAAACCTTTAATACATATTTAAAAAATATCCCATTCAAAGTTTCATCTTGTTTCTGGGGGAAATTTTTAATTTTTTCGGGACAAAAAGTTTTATAAAACATGACCAAAAATATTAATAAAAAATTTCTGTCCAAATCAATTCATGGGTTTTCATGTGATGCCCGGACAAACAAACAGATAGACAGACAGACAATAATTTGAAAAACAAATTTTTTAGTGCTCTAACACGTTACTGAAGTTGCCCCTAACCGAAATTTTGAAAAAAATTTAATGTACAGAAATATTTATTCTCGAGTTTTTTTTTTATTTAAAAATCTTCCGTTGTTTTCATCCAACCAGGAGTTACATATCTTATCTCTGAGTAACACCACCAGATCCTAAATGGATCAATGATGAACTGGTTTTACGATGTAAAATGTGCACAGTAAAAAATATCTTTAAAAAAGGTTCTGTTGTTTCCATACGTTCAGGAGTTAGATACACTCCCTCTCCCTCCTTCTCCCCTCGCTCTATCTCGCTCTCCCACTCCCGCTCCCTCTCCAGCTTCCTCTTCCTCTTCCTCTCCCCCTCTCCCTCTCCCGCTCCCTGCCCCACTCCCTCTCCTTCTCCCGCTTCATGTCCCTCTCCCGCACCCGGTCCCTCTCCCGCTTTCTGTCCCTGTCATTCTCTCTCCCGCTCCCTGCCCCTCTCCCTCTCCTTCTCCCTGTTCCTCTCCCTGTGTCGCTCCCAGTCCCTCTCTCGCGTCCTGTCCCTCTCCCCTCCCCCTCCCGTCCTTAAGGTCCTGTGCACAAAATTTTTGTTGCTCTCAAAAATTTTCATATTCCTGACTTCAAAAATGATGTACTCGTAGTTGCATACTAACTTAGAACCCCTTTGGTTTACCGCTTAGGAGATGAATTTCCAAAAATCCATTCTTAGTTAACGTCTCTTTAGCATAAACTACATCATAATCGGTTCGGTAGTTTCTGAGATTTTTGTTTAATCGGTGTGTCTCTTCAATTTTATATCTTATAGATAGGTATATTTTTTATCCATTGACAAAAAAAAACAAGTGTTAATGAAATAATGTTTTTTTAATGTTACATAACAATAAAAGGTAGTTAGTATTATACGTATATTACTGTAGAGATATTACTGTTTTGGAATGAAAATATTAAATTGCTTTTAATTAATAGATTACGATCGATCAGTAGTAAATTGAGTAAATTCTCTCTGATATCTTTCCAAGATACCAAACAGCAAACCAGCGGAGCTTGCCTGTCACCGCCTACTAAATCCAAATAAAAAATAGGTGCCCTTGACTTACAGCATGACCTAATACTATTAATTTATAGTACTTTATAATATCAATGTTTTTTCAACCTTCACTTTTTGTGCTTGGACACGTTTTTTATTTAATTGTTAGGTCTTTCGTTCTCAACAAAAATGTACAAAATAGGTCCGTCTGCAGTCAACATAAAAACTAACAGTATACTGTCTTGTTTTTGTTTACGAGTAAAAAATATAAATCAATGTTACTGATTGTGCCCTGGGATTTCGAGGACTACCGTATTTTAGGCAACAATTAACTAGTTGGATTCGTAAAAAATCGTTAATAAACAACTTTCAAATTCTAAATTGAGTTAAGCCACTCACAGAATATGATTGTAAGCAAATCATCTACTATTCATGAGACAACCGCCTACACTTAACACTTTTGAATTAAAATAATCCACCGTTCCATCAACATTTTAGCACGGAAATCTAAAAGTTAACCCTGTCTTCGACTCAGAATAATAAAAATAAAATCCAATTTCGGGGTGGCCTAAATCTCTGGTGTAGGGCCGGTCCCGTGACTGAGAGCTTCGTTATCAATACGACCCTTATCGGCGTGACCATAATGCCCGCGTGGGCGGATTTACGACGTCGCTTATCTCTGCACATCGATTTACTTAGACTAGCTTCAAGTGAATTAAATGCCTTGGGAAATCTTCTAGGAATCCCTTTCTATAAAGCGAAGTAGAAGCGTTTTCTATTCTATCAAGTCGTTCATTATTGTAATTAAAATAAACGAAAGCATATTGTAAGTTGTAGACAAAGCAAAGGAGAAAAGTGGATTAAAAATATAGGTTTACACATATCAAATAAAAAATGTGCAAAAAGTATTTTATATTCGCGTGTCTTTGTATTTGTAGGATCATTAACCGGAGCAGATAAAAACTAGCTGCGAGGATTTTTCAATAGTAAAAACAATCGTAAATCATAAAATTATCAATTAAAAATGTTATCTCAGTGATATAATGTCGATAAATAATGGGTCTGAACTTTTGCTATTACGAATAATTAATCATTGTTATGTGTACGTGCCTGTATAAAAACTCTGCTAGAGTTGGCCGCGCGAAACAATAGCTGGATGTAAAAAGTGCATAAGAGTGAGTGGAATACGTATAGCCTAGAAGCAATATATGAATACAAAAGCTCATTTGAGCCAACCACCGTCCACGGCTGCAGGCTGCGGGTAGGACAGACCGAGAGACGAACCGCATTCCTAGATGCATTACAACTAGTTAACTTCTTAACCATTGCAGATTCGCGAGCCAACACTCCCATCCACGTGAGGGCATTTCACCGCGCCATCTGCGTTATCCTTCCATTTCAATGACAGAAGCCAGGCGACACGAACGTAAACGCGTACGTACCGACGAACTATCGTTGCAGACTCGCATGCGCCGGCGCAGTGAAAGTACTTTCGCGCGCTCACCGACCCGGTCGTCGACCTTCACGAGCGACGGCGCTATACTCGTGAGCGGGATGGGTGTAGTTTTCTCGGGACAGCCGTGAAAAGCCCGTCGGGTGCTGGGCGCGAAAGTAAGTCCACCAGGAAATAGCTGCGATCGTAAAGTTGTAGCTAAACGTTTTTTATGCGTTCACCTTTACGATGACTATAAAAGGTTTATTGTTTGCAGCAGTACAGTGCGGTGGCCCGCTTTCAGCAGATTTTCTTCGTCATTTTCCGAGCAGGCATCCCACGGGAGGAAGACCGTAAACGAAGCTTGGTTATGTTTAAACATATTTATCACCAAAACCCCGCCGTATTTTTTCGCGTTTTATATTCGGTGTCGTAACACGACACGTAGAAGATAAAAACACTTTTTTTTGTAGAAATTATGTTACAAACTTGAAATTTCATATACGAAGCCGACACGAAATAAGATCGAAAGTCGCTCGGTGTCGGCGCAGCTATTTTCTCGGTGTTGCCATCGCGGCGACGGCGGCGAGTAACTCATTAGTTGCGTGTTGTTATACAACAGTTGGTGTTTTCTAACCGCGAGCGTTCGCTAATCTTAGATGTGGATAGTTTATGCTTTATGAATAATTTGTACGGAAGATACGAGTTTTAGTTATCTAAGCTATTGCACCTTAAGTCCAGTTACATACATTTATACCAGATAAATGTTTATAACAATAAGCAATAAAGAAATGGTAAGTGGAGATCTTACTCGTTCATGTGTAATGTGATCATGTATTTTAGCAATAATAACCTAGTGTTTTGAACGTAGAACTCTCGCACAGGGGCCTGTGTGTGAAATAATTTTCAGAGTCGTGTTTATTACAAATGAAGGAAAACATCAAGAGGAATCCTGCACACTTAATAGTTCTCACGATGTTTTCAAATATGTTTTATGTCTGCTAATCCGCACTTGGCCACATTGTGAGATGAGCTAAAATCTCAGTAAGGGCTCTAAAACACGATAGGAAGTCGCGTTTTTCGTTGTGACGTCACGTCGTGGGAATCGTGGAAATATTTCGAGATTAACCAGAGTCTTAAGATTAACTATTAATTAGAGTCGCGCCGTGGCTGTGGCTTTGGTTTTTGAAGCTTACCTTCAAAATATAAATCAGGAGTTCGTATCAGATTGTAAAATCATATAGGTACCTACTTGTATGGTAAGAGTGGAAAACCGAAAAACGCCGCAGTACGAAACACGACTGACTAGATCGTGACAGACGAAATAAAACCATTCCGTGGTGCGACCACCAGGACGCTGCACTGGTTGAGTTATTGTTTGTTTACGTAACAATGACCACTCGGTGGTGGCTACCGGCTACCGGCGCCGTGTACCAGCAGTGGAACAAAGCAGCGCTATAGCCACACTATCTATAACCGACGCACATAACACAAAGCGCGGCTGTGAATTCTGGCATTTCATGCCGATTGTATCTGTTCACTTGTTAAGAGACAAGCGTGGAGCGATTTGTTATTTGAAATTGGTTCGTTCTCGGGACACTCGTTTATGTGACAAGTAAATGTTTCTTTACTGAGCTGGTTTTAGCCGTATGTGATTATGTTAATTTTGTGTGTCCATCCGCAACCCAGGAAATCCTAGCTGAGGTGCGAGCGCGGTACTCGCATATGTGTGAGAGGTTATTTATTTATTGGAATTAAAATTAACGTCTTCAAGTAAATGTCTATCTACACATCAAATTCAGAGCACAGGTCTTGTTAAATAAACGAGGAACCCTGAAATATCCTTCACTCCACGGCTGCAGCGTAAACTGGTGGGTGAAAACTATAACTGCTTAGCCAAGTGTCAGTAAAGTACCGTATAACGTACCTACCAGTATCCAACCTAGCTTACCGATTGCTATCAAACAATAAAAAACGGGTACGAAACATACAGCGATTGCAACACATTGTTGGGCTATGAGCTACGCATTAGCCCTTTAATCCCGCTGAGTTGTTCATAACATTTCCTACTAACTTGAAAATTGTCTGCCTTGTCGTGTTGATAAACATATCTGCTACAACCGCCGCTGCTGCTCATGACTCGTCCAACAGTCAAAACTCAGCGACTCGCGCGTTAATTGTCCACTAGAGAGTGAAAGTGCCGCCATTTAATTCGTACTGGAATTACGTTTGTCAATATGTTTGCGTGTGTTACGAGAATCACTCGGGTTCTCTTCCCTGGTTGCGCAAGAGGCCATTGTTTTTATCCCCATAGCTATGTAGTCCAAGTCTGTTTGTATAATGCGATAGCAAAAGTGATAGTAACACAGTATAGCAACTTAGTCGATTAAAGGGCTCGAACGTCTCTTCCGCAGAAGATCTGGATTGAAATTCTACACTTTAATCATTAGTCATTTGCATTAGTGAACAAGAAAATTATGATCCCTGCATCAGAGAGTGCACATAATGTATTCAAAGATATTTAATAAACCCGCTATGAACAAGCGAACCAGATCCATCGATATCGGCATGGTAACGAGTTTTCAATTAAACTTTCCAATTGATTAAATATTCGATGTCGAAGGAAACAAACTTCCAATCCAGCTCCAGTATAAACGTCATGGAGGTTTTTTTGTCCAAATTGATCAATATCGCTCAGAATTTTTACGTCGCAGCTACGAATAATCCTACTAATATTATAAATTAAAGTGAAAGTTTCTGTGGTTGATGATAGAAAAACTACTGAACAGATCTACATGAAATGTAATGTGGGACACTGGTAGGCCATGATCTAGAACTAGAATAGCATTTATTATGGGGCACTTGTTATCCCGGAAAATATTTATAGTAATTTATATTAAACACAAATAACAGGTAATGCGTGAGAGTATACCCATTTTAAGGAAGCAATGTGTACCGTTACATATGCGTGGTAGGTTGTTGTTACGAGTGTGGTAGACGGTGATCATTATGCAACGTAGCCATTGCCTCCGCGGCGTGTAAACACGCCGCCGCGCCGGCTCCCAGGGTAGTTCCATCCTGGGTGGGTGCATAATGAAAATTGGGATTTAGCAATCATCATATTTTTACACGCTTTATATTAGCTTCACCTGCATGTATGTAACCGACTCCTTTGGACTTGATTTTGAACCACTTCAAACGGTCAGATTTCATTTAAACTTCGTAGACTTATCGAGGACCGATGACAATTCAATATTTAAATAAAAGAAAGAAAGAGAAAAAATATCATTTAAAAAAATCCAACTAAAAAATAGAAAATGAATTTTAATTATGAATCGTGTAATTGTAAAAAAAAGCGGCCAAGTGCGAGTCGGACTCGCCCATGAAGGGTTCCGTAGCAGCAAGTAACATAATATAAAAGTTCTTGTAGTTCGTTGTAACTTTGATCAATGTTTTTTGCGGTTTACGATTTATGACGTATTAAAAAAACAACTTACTAGATCTCATTCAAACCAATTTTCGTTGGAAGTTTGCTTGGTAATGTACATCATATATTTTTTTTAGTTTTATCATTCCCTTATTTTAGAAGTTACAGGGGGGGGGGACACACATTTTACCACTTTGGAAGTGTCTCTCGCGCAAACTATTCAGTTTAGAAAAAAATGATATTAGAAACCTCAATATCATTTTTGAAGACCTATCCATAGATACCCCACACGTATGGGTTTGATGAAAAAAACATTTTTGAGTTTCAGTTCTAAGTATGGGGAACCCCCAAAATTTATTGTTTTTTTTTCTATTTTTATGTGAAAATCTTAATGCGGTTCACAGAATACATCTACTTACCAAGTTTCAATGGCATAGCTCTTATAGTTTCGAAAAAAAGTGGCTGTGACATACGGACGGACAGACAGACAGACAGACATGACGAATCCATAAGGGTTCCGTTTTTTGCCATTCGGCTACGGAACCCTAAAAACGTGGGATGCTTTTTAAGATAATGCAGGGCAACTTTCGAAGAGATACTTGAAGACAATGATATTTTAATGGAAAAAAAGAGGTACATAATTTTATTATGTCACTAGCGCGCCGACGATGAACAAAATGATAATCCTTTTACGATGTAATACAGGCAGTCCTCGACTTACGTCGTTTCGATTTACGTCGTTTCAAGTTACGTCCAACAATGTTTTGACACTATTCCTCAAACATACGTCATTTGTTTCGATTTCCGGCATAAGAAAAATAACTAGCAATTTCATAAGTGCATATATAATTATTTTAAGAACTTACTTTTGATAATAAAGTATGTATATCCTTTGTTATAAATGCAGTTTTTTTTTAATTTCGAGTCCGTGTGGATCCTAACCCTTGAGTTTTACATGTAAACATAATATGAAAAAATATGTCTCGACTTATGTACGTCGTTTCGATTTACGTCGCGTATTTCGAGAACCTAAAATGCCGTAAGTACGAGGACTGCCTGTATATTTATACTGTGCTTTTACTCCGATACCATGCACCCACGCTTTTATTACAATTACACGATTCGTAATTCAAATTTATTTTTTATTTTTAAATTGGATTTTCTATAAAAGCGTGTTTTTTAGTTTTTTTACTATTATTTTTATTTATTATAGTTACAAGCTTTTGGTGCTCATCAGTAACGGCCGGTCTCAATAATTTACTAACAGATGGAAGACTGTGGATAGGGCTACCATTAGTATGTTATCTGTCATATTTGTCAATTTTTGCGTCTGAAAAATTGACAAGTATGACAGATAACATACTAATGGTAGCACTATCCACAGTCTTCCATCTGTTAGTACATTATTGAGACCGGCCGTAAGAGAATATAACGCTTGCAAGGAAGCTACCATCTATAATAACACATTATTTCGATGAGTTTATAAATTTTAAAATTACATTTATACTAAAGTAAATATATATTTTAATAAATACGTTATTATTGAGCTATACGTAGCGCGTGTGATTGATTCTAAACTAATTCCCCAGTATTTTAAATATATTTTTTATTCATTAACCAGAATTATGATTAAAAAGAAATATATGATTTAGGTATATCGTTTTAGTATTAAATATGTAAAATTATTCATAATGCAAAAATTTAATTTTTGTAATTAGCAATTTAACAACAATTAATGGAATTTATTAATTCAACTAACATCAATTTAGTAAACATAACAAAACTGCGCACTTACAAAACCGCATCAATACAAAGGGGTCCATTGTACCCCCAACCTTGTCCAGGCTGGCACGGCACGGCACGGAACGCCCCGCGGCCCCCACGATCGATCCCGTAGTACACGCTACGACCTTCGTAGACCTCCACGACCTCCGTAGCGCGCTACGACCGTGTCGCTCAATAAACTACTCAACTACGACGGGGAAGTATCGCAGTCATTTTTTGTGGTATTATTTCACTAAGAATCAGTCTATATTTATTGACACAGTACTTGGATACTTGTTCAAAGTTATGGGAACATATTGTAATTCAGCCCTGTAGGCTTCATATCAATGATTTAATTTTTGTTACAAGTAAGTTAGTCTTCTTTATTATATGACTCAGAATTTGTACCTGTTAGCGAGAAGGTTTTTCAGTTTTATTTTAACACTAGAACGAGAATGTATAGAACATAATTATATGTTTTCGTTATTACAATATTATCTTCTAATCAATAAGTTATTTGCCTTTCTTTTTATATTTTGTTACTGTAATAATTTCGTTAAGTATAATTAATGTTCAAAACCCATGGTTTTTTCTACGCACTGTTCCTGGAATAAGAATTTCATAATTATGTTTTTCCCCGGGGGTGCGACACGCCCCACCCCTTGTTTTCGGCCGGAGCTGCCGACTTCATTCTTCATTGATACACGTGTTTCCTCTCCCCCCGCGCCCGCGCACCCCCCGCACCCCGGGCTATTGGGCGTCATGAATGGCTACATCATACGCACGGTTTAAACACGCGATATTTTTCAGGATTACGTAACGATTTGCTGTCGTCATTTATCATTAGGGTTCCGTAGTCAAAACGGAACTCTTATAGTTTCGTTATGTCTGTCCGTCCGTGCGCAGCATAGCGCCGCGGCGCCGAGGCCCTTAGTGCTAGAAAGCTGTAATTTGGCATGGATATTATGTAGGTACATACATACATGCCTTTATGAAAACTCCAAAATCGTACAATAAAATATTGAAAAATATTAGGTTAGCTTAAATAGTTGATGAGTAATAGTCGATAAACTGCGGAACCCTGTATTACGCGTGGCATGACACTCACTTGGCCGGCTTTTATTTTATTGTTATAAAAGGTATGTAACATTCTTCCTAGCCTCGCATGCGTACAATACGTACATACAATAATTTTCCTTTGCGTAAAGTTAGCCGCTTTAATATTTTTGGTATTATATTACGTTTTGGCAGGGAAAGGTCGATGACACTGAAAGTTTAGGCGTTCTATCTCAATTCTCAGTACTCGGACACTGTACAGTACGTACTGTAATATTCACCTTTATTTTTATAGGACTTACGCCCCAGCTCAGAGTCACTACCGGTTACTTAAATCGCCCCTTCGTACAGAATTTTTATGGAGATTCTTTACTAAGGAACGATTAAAGTAACCGTTAGTGACGTTGGGGCGTTACTCTACCTACTGTAGCTATTATGTGTTTGCTGCTCTTGGCAGTCTTGCTCGAAGATATATTAGTGGTAATAGTTAATGTTATAGACATATTTATTTAATCTTAATATGTGGAAATCTAAATTAATGTACTTTATGTACTTGGAATACTTCTCCTTGTCTTATCTATACCGCTTTCAATGTTCTTTGTTCAATTAAATTAAGTTCGATTTTTTATTTCGTTAGGGTCAGTAAATTATGAATAATTATGTAAGAGGAATAAATAGTATAGGTTCCTTATATCTCTAGTTAAACAGTAAAATATAAAACAACCCCGTGATTATATTTAAAAATTGTTTTAGACGTAGATGAGTTGCAAAAGCCAATAAATATCAATTCGACTACAGCAAGTAGCAATGATCATTGCTAGTTCCAACTTTTAAAACGTGAATTTCCTATGGAAAATGATTACTTATTGAAAAATGTACACACCTATTATTATGAAATTAATATTGTTCAGAACATCTGTACCGATGCACAATGGGTGGGGGAGCCCCGAGCGGGGGTGCGAGGTGCGGGGTGCGGGTGAGGGGAGGGGGGGGGGCAGATTGCCGGCACGTGTAACGAGGCGGTCTCCACAAACGTAAACATAGAATATTGTTTTGATAGAATTAATTTCAGTTATATATCAAATATGGCAGTAAAGAGATAGCTGTGAATTCAGATGTATTCAATAAAGCTCTGTTACAATGTTACTGAGAACTGTCCACAGCTCGACTACAGTGGTCAATGGCGGCATCGATCTCAAACACTTTTATGAAAATTTTGAAAAACTGTAAAATTTTCTCGGTTATTTTCTTTTAGCGAAACAAGCAATAAATAACTCCCTCTCAAGATGAATTTCGATAGGAGTTACATAACCGAGGTCACATTCACGGTTCACCACCACATGACAACAGTAACTACGTACGCACTTTTTAAAACGTGTAATAATAAAATTGGACAGGGCTACTAATGGAAGAGACTAGTTATATATGTAGTAAATATTGCAGTAATATGTATTGAACCGCTGCTTGGTACGAAAAGCTTGAATTTCCTATGATTCCGGGCAGCCGTGGCATCGCCGAGCTACCCTGCTAGTGCTAATACTCGTATACACCCGCCGGTTCCCTGTATTCTGTAGACCTCGATGCATTTGTTTCTAAATGTCGCACCTTCAGAATAGTATGAACTTAACTCAAAAATAATAAAAAATATGCAACATTTCATATATTTTATTGCTCTTATTCACAAAAGATAAACTTAATACAGAAATCAAAAAATTGATTATTTTTTCATACAAAAAAATTTCATACAAAATAATTATGTTTTCATACAAAATGAATTAATTAAATCATTTCAAAGTTGAACGTTTCAAAACTTCGTTTTCGTCTTCCCAAAATAAATGATTTTTTGATATACGTCACTACTATTCTGAAGGTGCGATGTATCAATTTATTGTTATTCTGACGAAATATGTTTATAGTACAACTGCTCTGACTTCTCAGATTACTTGCAATAATATATTTCATAACATATAGAACGGGGTTGTAGGTTCGTGCTCATGTTTGACAATCCATATAAGTGTCGATAAAATTGTATAAAATTCTCACTGCATTATAATCCATGAGCGGTTTATAAGTACGTAGCTAACAAAAGTTGAAGAACGTTAACAAAAGTTGTGTAAATCGGAAGCGGCCAAAGTTTCGTAGCGGTACTACGCCGTAGAGCGTTCCCGCGTCGCAATATGTTAATGTCGTCGTCGGCAATGATCGATGGAGTTCAGCAACAAGCCGCAAAATATTATTAAACACATTAATATGGTGCCAAAGCGTATTAAGTAGTTAAGTAGTTAACTAAATTTTAACTAAAAAGTTACTAAATGGTCTGTTTACACGTATTAATTCACTTAAAATTTAGTTAAAATTTAGTTATCTACTTAACTACTTAATACGTGTAAACTGGACTTTAGTTATCAATTTCTCGTACATCTAATTCGAAGTTTCGAACAAATGAGTGGAACTAGTAGTTAGTTAAATGAGTTGAACATCAATATAAACGCTTCTAAATAAACGCTTACACACTCATACCCCCCGCAGTGGACACACATCACAATAATACCTTGATCCGAGTACAAAAACTATTTATCTGTCACATAAATATCTTCCCCGGCCGGGAAACGAACCCGGGACCCCTAGCTTCGCAGGCAGGGTCGCTACCAACTAGGCTACAGGGTCGTCGATCAATATGTAACTCGTCATTAAAAATGCATACATTTATTTATATTAATATTGCAATTAATTGAACATCTTCCTTGACAACAATTACATAATATTATTTTATCGCTATTACAACATCGTGACCTTCGACATAGAAAGTTATTATGAACACAAACCGACGGAAGATATTTAAATATTAAAATTAAATAACTTTCATTTTAATTTGCGTGGAAAATATTTTACATTATTAAGTAGTTAAAACTGTTACAACTTTCTGTCAAACTTTTTGAATAGCCGAATATATTGGGAATTCAGTTTAATAGTCACATATTACACGCCTCATAGGCGAAGCGTTGAGGTGATGCTTTACTCCCGATATATGAAAGTCAAGGACTTTAGAAACTAAAAATGAGTATTTTTCTCACATTGCACTTATACCTATATATTAAAAAAAACAATCGTTTAAACGTATTTGATATTTTTAAAAACCAATTATTTTTTTAAAGTAAAAAAAATTAAAAAAATATTCGAGGACGTCCGGATGTCTGTCCGTGTATGGATCTGGCACTCTCACGACCGTAAAAATTAATGTATCTACGTATTTTTTTTAAAAGCTTCATAATCACAGCGCGCTGCTTGCTATTGAAAATCTCTGGGTAATTCGTTGTCTTTAATTACAATCAATAAAAAACTAAAAATATTGATTAGTCTTTAGTGTGTATCTTATGAAAATTGGGTTCGTTCACAATGCTTGCGAGCTATTGTGTTGCTTAACGTCGAGAATGGCGCGAAATTTTGAAAGTATTTTTTTTATATATATCTTTTTGTATAGTATCATTTGTAATCATTAATAATAGTTCAATGTTTGTAATTCATATTTTTTGTTAGGAATTAATTTTCTTTTAAATAATTTATGTTTAATGGACTTGACGCGATTCTTACAGTGAAACTGTTTTTGTTCGGATCAATTATACCATTTATTTTATTGAAACAAATAAACGTAATGAGGCGTGCACTTTTGGATTTTCCAATTTTAATATTTGTCACAATTCATTAATTTTGGAAGCAAAAATGCATCATATAACATAACAGCAATAAAAACTGCAATCACATATTATATTATATCCATTCGTTATTAACGCTGTTATAAATTCCTTTTTCATTTTAATAAGACAGTCGTGACTTTGTAGGTATCAAAACTTATTGAATTGTACTAACCAATATCATATTTTTTGTGCAATGTTCATTCTGTGTCACTGTCTTACCTATATGATTAGTACCTTCTTGGTACGCAAAGCATCGGTGATGTCCATGGACTCCATTGGCGACGGTGACCACTGAGCACCAGTTGACTTGTCTCTTCGTTTGACGGCTAAATACATCAAAAAAACTATTTAAATCCGCGTGTCACTATTTGTCTGATAAATTCATGATGATAATGAGTGATCCTTGCCTCGATAAATCGGTTGAATGATCAAACATCCTATACAATCCATTACGAAAGAAAGAAAGAAATAAAAAGCATTTATTCGAAGGAGCAAAGCACAAACAATAAAATCTAAGAGTCTTACTCCCTTATTCCTAAAAAAAACAGAGATAAAGAAGGCTTGTAGAATGTTTAGTGTAACTAAAATAGGTTGAGCTTTTATAAATAAGGTCATAAGACCATTAATCTTAAAAGAAAAAGAAAAAAACAGTAACAAATGAAGTCTGTGCTGCAGCAAGGCCTTGGAAATGGTCCAGACTCGACTTATGTCGTTGGAGACGACACCGATTTTCAGTCTGGCCTGTATGACAATAGCTCGGTCATCATTACAATACGCGATAATACAAATTATCACCATTTTATATAATCAGTGTAAGTTACATAAAAATGCCGGATAGTAGTTACGTCTAGATCTGTCCGGGGTCGTTCTGAACACTCACGACGCCGTCACGGAGGTCACTGACGCAATAGCATTCGATACGAACACATCCTGCTCCTAGACCTACTGTACCAGACAGACAGACCTTCCGAGAGTGACACTGCACGTGGCTTTTTATTTATTACTTTGTTATCTATGGGCATTTTTACATTATTTAGGGCAAGGTTGGCTGGCGTTCTCATTTCAAAATATTGGATATTGATGGTTCTCACACTTCTCACTGATGAGAACGATTTGCTATAAGCATTAAAATACTTGTTAGACTAGCTAAAATTATTACTTTACGTAAAACTTTAAATTCTAAATTAATTCAATAAGTGAATCATGCATACAGCGCAATTTAGTATTGTACAGTATTAAATATTTTTATCTAGTAGGTTGAAATAAATGACAGTTAAGTTAAATTTGAATAAAAAATAACTTAATCCACGCCATTTTTAACAAGGCACTAACATAATTCCAAATTCAAACAAGCGATGGTTGTCAAATTGCAGAAATAGCGCAAAACGCTCGGCGCGATTATTTTTAAACGCGCGAGTGACCTCAGTTCATGAATGTAGTGCCAATGTCGCCGTATCTGGGTCTATGTCAGGCGACCGCGGCCTTACTGCGCAGAGGTTGCCACGTTTACAAGCCTTATATGGCTGTTTCGGAGCCTGTGGGATATTGGACGCAAGTGGATTGCTGCAATCACTTATTTCGTTACACAACCGTCATAGCTGTCAACTGGTGGACTTAAAATATTTTAGTCGCTAGTTTTTGGGTGTTTTAATGTATTTGAAGTTCAGCTACACGTCGTATTGTTTGTATTTGGAATGGGACCATTGTTTCTGAATTATTTTCAAGAAAACTAATATTGGTAAGTTTATTTAAATTTAGAACTATACCTGTTAATACTACGAGTATATCTGTTAATTAGTAATTAATTACAATAGAGTACTTCAATATATATTGAATTACTATATTAAGATCCAAGATACAGTATGTACATAAGTTTAATATATAAAGTAGGCATTATCTTGTTGTACGTTTTAGTAAACAAAACGTTATTGCAGAATAATGCAATCTAATGTTACTGTGTCCTCAACGTCAAACATGATTAAGGATAAGAGATTTCTAGTAGATTTCTAGTATGGTCTAGTTGTGTTAAATGCAAACCTACATTCTTTAATATTTGGATAACAGATGATACTATAAGATGAAAGACTGCGATTTTAAAAGATGTGTCATGGAAAAATTCATGCTACTAGCAAATACAGTCATAACAGCATATTTTACAAAATAAATAGTGAATCTAAATGCAAGGTAAGGTTAAAGGCAATAATATATTATGTACCTACAATGGAAATATTTTTTATTTATTGAACTCCAGTCACATGTGAATTAAACTATTTGATGTAATATAAATTGTTCAATATAGGCGCCCAGTACTAGAATTATGTTCTGGCCGTGAGTGTAACCTTGCTAGCTCCTTCCCGCTCCCGTGCACGCTCGTCGCTATCTCCGTCTCGTTCTGATTGAGTGAACAGAACCACTACCGGATTCCGAGCGTCTCGTACAGATGATAGAAGAAATTAATGTTGCTAGCATTTGGTATGTGTTGTCCACAATTACTATGTACTTGTACATGTATATAAGTTGCTATTAAATTATTATAGGCTTAGGCAATATTTATGATAATTAACAGATATACATAGGTCATACAGTACGGTACAGAGGCAAGTAGACTTTTAGATACAGGGTTTAACTCTTGAATGTAGGTAACATTGAAGTATGTTTACATTGATTTCCGGAGTCACGTCTATTTTTAAATATTTTATACGTAGCCGAAAACCGTGACCCTCTCGTCGCCTACGGATATCACCAGTAACACCTTAGACATCACCGATGCGTTGCCGGCCGAAAACATGGAAGAAGAAAAGAAAACTTTCAAGGCAATTGTTAGTAGTTGATTTTATTGTGCGTAAAAGTATTGTGCTCGTTTTTAGGGTTCCGAAGTAAAATCGGAACCCTTATAGTTTCGTAATATCCGTCCGTTTGTCCGAAGCATAGCGCCGAGACCCTTGGTGCTACTAAGCTGTGATTTGGCATGAATATACATATTTATTAAAACTCCAAAATCGTAGAATAAAACATTGAAAATCATTTTTTTAGGGTACCTACCCTCCCCTACAGGTAACATAAGAATGATTATTTTATTTTATTTATATATATTAATTATTCGCCGCTTGGCTTATAGTGTGGAGTATTGTTGAAAAGGGCTTTCAAAAATATTATGGGTCTTCTAAGGCCATTTTTGGATTTAGGGATCCGTTTGCGAAAGATTTTGCTTTAAAATGTTCATTTTGATTTAGTTGAGTTAGATTCAAGTGTCCCCCACTCTGCTGGCTAAAGAGTAGGAGTTGGAGAAGTAAAAAATTCTCAAAAATAGGTTATATGATGAATTTACAAGAAAAACAATCACTTACATTGCGCGTGGCCTTCCACGCACTTGACCAGTTTTTTTTTGTAATTTTTTAACCCGGTCACTGCGATTTAATTTCGTTTTAAATTACTATTGAACAAAGTGATGGACAAAAGGCAATTAATATTCAAGTATAACATGAATGAACATGTTATAAATATGACACAAATCCATAACAAACGCTCACAGATGTAGGACGGATTGTGCAACGTTGTGCCTCGACGTACCTACTCGTATTGTTCGACCAAAACTGTCCAAATGCACAAGTGCAGTGTCGCAACGCAACACTCGCCATGATCGATGCAATATGCCCTAAATTTCTCTCGCTACGTCAGCACACTTTTACTCATAAATCATAAATCGAAAGAGTGAACGAAGTGCAATGAGTTTATCCGTCTTTAACAATTATAGGCGTGTTTATTGATTAATAAACATTAACAAAGTGATATGATGAAATACTTATTCTATGGAACATAGTCTTGGAAGTTTTTTCAAATAACTAATACTTTTAAAAAATAATTAGAACAACGTTAACAAAGTAGATAATGACACTGAATAAAAATTTCCATGTTTTATTTTTATTCTTGATGTATTAAGTGATGAACACAAAAATAAATGTTGCGCGATGAAGGTGTTCAAGGTTCGAGTGTATGTAGGTGAGTGTACCTATGCACCTAGATTATAGGTACTATTGTATATAATCTACTGTACAGTATAATTGTACAGTACAGATTTTACAATAACAAAAATAAAATTTTACTCAAGATTTACAAAACTCTTCATGAATGGTTGCAATGAAGAAAAAAATTATATATTCCACCATTATTTATTTATTTATAAACTTTATTGTAAAACCTACAAGCTAGGCCTACAAAGGGCGATCTTAATGCCATGGGGCATTCTCTCCCTTTCAACCCATGGTGTAGGTGAGAAGTTGTGGTAGGTGGTAACAATAACTATTAAACGAAGTAGCATTATTAGTTGTTATTACTTGTTCATTGAGTTATTAGCGTTTATCAAAATATTTTTTTCTACAAATAAATAGATACGACGAAGAAACTCTGAGGTAAGAATACAAAAATAAATTAGCACTTCTTCGTTTTTCTCAGGAACTCGCCGGATAAGAGCTAAATGATTATCCATTAGACAACTTCCGAGGGAGGCAAAGAACCCGCTTGATCAATAAGATTACTTCCGCGAAAACTCGATGTTGTCAATAATAAAGAAACGATTTATTAACATTAACAACTTTCGCTTAGTCAAGGAAAAATTTCATAATACTACATCATATGTATAAGGAAGCATGCCATCTGCATTTCAATAAATGAAAGGACTGATTGGTGCCTTTAAGTCTAAACTATAATAGAATCGACTCGATTCGAATCATTCGAAGTCGAGTCGGGTCGTAGACTTTTACATCATTTGAGCGCTATACAGTATCTACACGAGTTCACTTACAATCGGGTGGAATTTTAAGAAACAATATTTGATGAAAATAAAAGACCTTTAAAACATTCTAATTTTTTACAGTTCTGTTACACATCAAATAACCTCAAAGGCCTAATGAAATATAAAAGCAGAATCAACGTTTTGTTGGGTAATTAGTGTTATTTATTACATAAAATTTAATTGGAACATAAACCTACACGGCTGAAGGTTTTGTTGTTATGATTTTAAATAATTCAGCGAACAAGGTTGCGTCAGTCAAATGAGTGATGCTAGTTATTTATTTTTCTATCAGCTCACAAAAATAACACACAAGATAGCTAGCACAACGCACGATAATTCGATACCGTTGTTAAAAAATATAATTAAATACGGACTCTAATGAAAATAAAATATTTTATTTTAAATAATTTTCCCGCAGTGCCTTTTTTCGAACAAAGAATTGAACAGTTTATTCTCTTAAGAACAAACGACCCCGTAGCCCAGTTGGTGCCCCGTAGAACGAGAGATCTCGGGTTTGATTCCTGACCGAGACACACTTTATAAGACAGATTAATATTTGTTCTAGGATTGTGGATGTTTTGTAATGTATTGTGTCTTTTAATGTTATCAGCTCCACAACGAATCTCAGTCCCCGCACTGTGTATGAAATATTATTTACAATTGAACACACATGTATGACATGTTTAATGTGGACCTTTACATTACACGTTAGCTTTGCCATGTATATTATGCACAAAGCGAAATGGTAAGCATTACAAAGGTCGCTGATACAATAAAGTCGACATCAAGCAATAATAATTACAATTTATCTTAAAGTACGATCTCTTTTAATCGCAAAGAATTCGTGGAAAAACATGACTGACAGAATTTAAAGTTCTATTAACATGCTTGGGATTAACTTAGAACTCTCGAGTAAAGTAAGTGAAAGGCTCGTAACAGAATTTTATTATAAGTATAGTCCCTGAATCATTGGCAGTGACTAGACGAAACGACTTCTACTTACAGCGGAGTTCATTACAAATCTTACCAGATCTGTTGCAATAAACATGGCATATAGCACCTGCTACACAAATAACACACACACATATCATCTCACAATCACATCACAATATCCGAGAGCAAATATTGATGTATCATATAAGTGTCTCACCTAGTCGGGAAACGAAGAAGGGTGCCCCTTTGCTAGGAAGATAGTATATCACTAACAACTGGTAATGGGATTTTCAAACTTCAAGTATTTTATTAACGGTGCGCATTTGATTAGCGGTGCGGAAAAATCATTAGAGTTTTAATATGAAACTCATTTAATCTATACTATAAAGAGGAAAGATTTGATTGTTTGTTTGCATTGAATAGGCTTCAAAACTACTGAACTGATTTGAAAAATTCTTTCACTGTTGGGAAGCTATACTATCCCCGTTTGACACAGGCTATATTATATTTAAAAAAATATAGGGTTCCTTCATAAAACTCCAATAATGTAACCCAAGGTGTAAAAAATAAGAAAACCGAAGCAAAGCGAGGACGGTTACTCGTAATATATTTTTTAAGCGTAGTAACATGAAATGATGAATTACAGATATGGAAGAGGACACTGCGGTTTAGTCAAAATTTAACTGTAGCCGTACAAGGTAACGACAAACGAATGCGTTCGGTCGTGCGGCAGGGCGGCCGGGCGCCCGGGCGGGCCGCGAGCCGCGGGCAGCGCATCACCTTATTCCATCATCTTTTATTACCCGTGTGTCCTCACGAGTGTCGAATTATACGGCGACCCTGACGAGATGTAACACTGCCTCGCTAATATTTGGAAAACCTTTGCGCAAGGCCGGGGGAAATTCGCAAGGAAATTCATTTTAACTTTAATGTGTAATTTATGGGTGTTGATGTCGAATCTAGTATAGTAAACACGCAATGCAGTCATTCTCAAATATAAAGACATTGCTTCTTTTAATAAATACTCATATTGTACCTATCCTAATGTTGTCAAGAACAAAGGAGATCTTACACATGTTAACCAGTTGGCGTCGCAAGTGCGTCGTAAGTGCAAATGATGTCTTACACTTGTATTGTACGTTGGCTACACGACGTGAGCAAGTTCAACGTGTATGGTCACACCGCCACGAGGTCAAAAGAAAGTGCGTGTACATTCTAATGCCAACTTCATATAAAAAATATCGTATTGATACGAATACTTTTTCTTTTCATCTTGTTTGCGAAGTTAATTTTAATATAATTTTGTTTAATTCGTTGGACTCCAAAAAAAGTGGTTTAATTAATTTATAACTTTAAAGAATTTAATGCTAATTAACAATTTCTAACAGTCAAAGTTCAGGAGAGAACTTCAGAGAAGTGTTATGTTATATCTATTATGTTTTATGTAACGTGATGTAACGTAAGGTGTAAGTCAACAAGGAAAGAGCCGTTTTGACATGCGCATTGCTAATACAATGATACAAGAGTAATCGTGCAAGGTTTTCCGAGCGCAGTTTACAATTCACGAGATGTGGGGTATTGTAGAGTCACACTACATCATCCTGTTCACTTATGTTAGTGTTTTACTGATATGTTCCATCCATATTATCTATGTAAACATTAATTACATCTCTACTAAATATCATTGTATCTTACAGCTTATTGTTAATCTCTCTTGTGTTAATTGTATACACTTGAGTAATTAGAAATATCGAATATTTAGGTGTCTACATAAAACATTAGTAAGCGACCTTGCAATTAAAATACTTATGATTGCATTACCTATTGAAATCTGTACATTTAAAATGGAAAGAGTGTTAGCAGATAGCACGAGATATGGGTACGAGGTACGGGTGATATGAATCAACCGACATCCGCTGGCAACGCCCAGCCAGTCGGGGAGTGGTTGACATTTAGTGTCAAGAGTGGTGCACGGAGTACAGTCAGCAGTCGGCAGTGTCGGCACGGCGCGGCGCGGCACGGCACAGCACAGCACAGCGCGGCGCGGCAAGACCTTCTGCCACCTACCTGCACACACGCGGTGGCCCTCGAATCAATTTATTTAAACTTAACCTACTGATCATGACACACATTCGACGATTACGCACGCGCCGCGCCGCACACGATCGTTTCGTACACGAATTTTCGACGAATCCTGCTCCTCCTGCAGGCCGGGTATTTTCAGAAATGGGTCATAGTAGGCAGACTTTTTTAAATAAAAATTATAAAGCAAACACAATAATAAATATCGTAAATCACAATCAGCTAATTATTTTATTTGTCGACGCAACACATCGAGCTGCCCCAGTTTCGTATTTTCAAAGTCAGCGATTCAATCAGATCGTTTGTAAAACAGAACAATAAAGCCTAGTTAGTTACCCAAAATACGCCGCCGATACGTTTTTCTGAACGAGTGAATAAAAATATTTAATAACGTTCAAATTGATTCGGCGAAGGCGGAAAGAGCGGACGCCAGATAGAAGCAAGGCTATCCGTCAAGGTCCACGAAAAACTATGATCGAGGCGATGTAGCCTTTATGGTCCGGCAATAGAGTGGCTTATCGAACGCGCGCGCGGGTCGTAGTGCAAGACAATAAGTCGGTGTTTTAAATGCAGCATTTTTCAGTAATAGGTAGAGATCAAGGTTGCTAAACATTGACGTGTCGAGTAGTACTATAAGGTCGGCGCACACCGCGCCGCCGGCATCGCGGCACACGCAGCGCTATGCTGGCGTACGGCTAGTTGGGATGCGTGACGCGCGCGGCACTACCACGGCGCGGGGCGGCGGCGGCGCGGCGACTCCATGGAAAATTTATAATTCAATTATCTAAAACTACATACACATTAAGCGGGCATTGTAAACTATATCACATGATTGAAGCCAGCCAGTGTATTAAATAACATATTATTTATTTTCCTTCATGTTATCGTTACGCGTGACTTATTTCGACAAGGGAATCTTTGTACGCTGCGCTGTGCAGTTTTCCTATTATTTTGTAATAGTAATCGAACAGGAAATTACTCTAGATTATCCATAGATGTCGTTTACATTACACGATCCGTGATCGCATCGTGATGTCTGCTCCGGTTTAAATTTAGTATGTTAACTGGCTTATGTTATGGCGCCAACGCGATCTAAAATTGAATAGTTAACTTAATTAGTTTTTATTGATCTATTTATACCTGCGTCGGTGTCGAGTCCGATATGTTTTTGTCGCCTTGTCGATATGCTGACTAGCGAGTTAGCGACTGCGGCCACACGATGTGAACACGTGGCATCAAACGAATTTGGGTCTCAATGAGCATGCAACAAAGCAATAAAATGTATGCTCAATAATTAAAATAATTATCTATAAAAATAGGGCATATAATAAATTATACGGTTAATAATGTAGAGACACCTGTCACCCACTTTATAGATTTTGTTTGTTTGAATATTAATCAACACTATTTAATATCAGTTTTAAATTATTTTTCAGATAATAGTAATAATAACGAGGCGCTAACAAAGAAATATTATAGTATTACATTAGTCACTACAGCTGGGCGGCAATTTCTGTAGCCGCAGACGGGGTTTCAGCAGTATCAATATTTCATGGTTTCCCGCTAGAACTACAAGGTTACTTGGCCTTTTCAGGAATTACAGTACGTTAATGTAGCTCGTACCCAAGTACGATAATACGAGTCACCGCTGCTCCAATTAAGTGGCTCATAAACCGGCGATGTAAATAAGGATCAAGTGCAAAAAAACTGGGCCAAGGATGACCCGAAACTGTTTTCATTACGAGCTCAATTAATTCGAGACTCAGCACAGATATACGCTGACGGCTGGGACAATGACTGTGGGAACAGATTAGAATTGACAATTTAATGCTATTGCTATTACGTGATCGTGTTTTGATTTTTTTGTAGACTCTGTGATACTATACGCATAGGAATTTTTGAATGGGTTAAACATTAAACTCTGCAGTTCTTTTGATCTCTAGAAAAGACTATACACCGGGTCACCGATAGTTTGAAGCTAAATAATATTAAATATTAATTAAATATTAAACATCACAATAACATCCTGAATCCTGATAACATCTACTTTTGTATTGATGACGTACAACCTAACCTTGGCAAAAGTAAAACACCTATACGGTACATTGTTGACTACCCAGCCAGAACTAGGAGAAGGAAGTCAATCTTATCCAATATCTGTACACATGGACGCGGGCGGGACCCACTATCAAAGTGGGCCAAGGTTACCCCAACCACCATTACACGGTGACCCCTCAGATAGTACTTATCGTACCACCTTCATAACTAGTAATGTATAAACGCGCGGGGAGGTGCAGCTCAAGTGGTAATGGACGAGTATAATATTTCAAGGCGCGAAATATTCCGAATTTCGCCGAAAGTTACCGAAGCCACTGATGCCATGACCATGAATATTTTTGTTACTATTTTTAATAGGGCTGATCATGGAGTGTATACGCAGTATCTGGTGATGTATTTTGTATAGGTACGCAGTTACATCGATCTATATACTACAGTCATTGATATCATTTTAAATACGTACCTACCTATCTGAGATAGTCATTTGGTGATAGTCAACAAATGTATCATAATGTAGTGTAATTATCACATGCATTTCATGCAAACTTAGTAATTTACCATCATTGAAGTATTATTACTAGCGTATAGAACCGACACCGCGAACACAATGTATGTTCCAATGAATTAGCGCCGCGCGGCTTCAATGTCCAATGGATTCGTTCGATTTTGAAAGGAGAACAGGGGCTCAATTTTGAAAATAGAACTTCCCGGCGGGGACACACATTTTGTTTGAGATGTCTTCTCTATGTATTTAATTTACCTCAATGTTTACCATGCGTAATTTCTTTATAAGTACTTAATGGTATCTAAAAATTTTAAATACTTACTGATTTTAAAGGAAATCAGAACAAAGCGTACAAAACTATCGAGTTTCACCGACACGGCGAGATCGAGACATAATCTCGTAAATTTTGGCCGCCTACTTTCTAATTGAGGCTATCATCATTGATAATACGATATTTGTATATTTTGTTGTAATATTTTGCATTATAACATCATTCATTTTCTTAAATATAATACAGATACAGAGTATAGTAATAATACAGAGTATAATCCAATTATAATTTGAAGTCTGTTATACATATATTCGTCGTAATTTATCACTCATAGCGGTAAGACACCGATATTGGACATGGATCCGTGTAGATACACCACAAAAGAATAATAAGCACTTTTAACTAATGTTTAATTGGTTCAAAATTCAATATACTATTTAATATAATATCACAAAAGTAAATCGCATTGTTCCAATGACAAAAATTAAATTGTTTTTCAGTTCCAAAATTAACTTTACTCTAGTGGCAAATTGGGTCCCTAACAATAAATAAATGCTTTACAAAGTGATTTTTATTTCATTTGTCCTACACGACTACACGTCAGTTCACCTTCAACAAGCACCTCACACGTTTTTTATTAAAGCTGCTTTATTTGTTGCGGATATCGCTCAAAAGAAATCTCAGAAACTGTCGTAAGTATTTAATTTACTGTTTAACTTTTATTTTTCATTTTGGTGTTACCGAATTCGGGTCATAAATTACTATAAAAATTTACAAAACCAAAAACATTTACCATGTAGGAGTATAACAATAGCGGAGATCTGTTTAAAAAGCAAATGTTAATTATAATTTAAAAACAGTATATGTTTTATTTTTTTAAACCTAAGTTTTGTATAAGTTAATCACCACCAATCAAAAATTCAAAATTTTCGTGGTATCCGCAGAAAGTGTTATTCATATAGGTAGTATTATTGACAGTGATAGATGCGGCACCAGTTTTTTCTTCCTTACTTAATTTCTTTCCAAGATTTACACAGCCTAATATACTTGTATCCGTCTAGTTTAAACAAAAATAAAGAACACCCTAAAAAAAGTAATAAATAAGAAAGTGCTATTTCTACAAACAATGTAAAACACCCGTTAACAATTGAATATTTATAGCCGTTTTATGTGGCACCGTAAAAAAGCTTTAAGAGCAAGTAACAATTTAACGGGTTTACTATCAACCCTTTACGGACTGGCGGTAAAACAATTAGGGAGGGATACCGCTACACAGATCGGTTTAAAAATAAGTTTTGTGTACGTTGAAGTATCGCTTTCGTAATTTACACTGGGGGCCCGCACTCACACAATAATCCTTTTGTTAAATAATATTAAACATTATTTTAAAGTGATCGAAGCAGTGAAAACTAAATAAGCTCACGACAACATTAAAATATAAGAAGGCCATATAATTTACTATTAAATTGTCAATTGGTCACATAAGTGTGTAATAGTATTCATTTATGTAGTTTATTTATGTGGTAACCTTGCTTTTTAGTAAGTAGTAATACCATAATATTCTCTACTCAAAAGGACAAATATCTCTACAGTTAAGATCACCTGTTCTGCATTTCTGATATTTTGTGTGTATTTTTGTATTTTTACTGAATGTAGTTTATAAATAATGAAGTAAATAACTATATGACATAAAACCCTTGTATTCTATCGTGTTCATTTCAGTAGCTCGAGCACGAATATTTGCGAGAAAGTATTCGTATGGTTAACGTAAGCAATTTGTCAAATTTGTATGGCATTTTAGTACCATTTACGTACGATAGGGGCGCTTTTGAAAAAATGCCATACAAATTGCTTACGTTAACCATACGAATACTTTCTCGCAAATATTCGTGCTCGAGCTACAGTTGTCATTTTTTGGCGTACCAATTTTTTTTTTTGTACTTAGACACTTTTACACCAAGCTTATGATAACATGATTAGATGCTATCAGTATTAAATTATTAATACACTTGAGTCACTTGACATTAACGACCCTTGACGACCCTGTAGCCTAGTTGGTAGCGACCCTGCCTGCGAAGCGAGGCGTCCCGGGTTCGATTCCCGGCCGGGGCAGATATTTATGTGACAGATAAATACATATTTGTCTTCGGGTGCAGGTACATGCCACCCGCGACACAGATAAAACCTACTGCTGGGGTATGAGTATGTAAGCTTTAATTTATATTTATTTTATTTATTTATAATATCGGGACACGTGCTGACAGATAGCGCGTGGCTTTATCTGTTCCAACCGTAATAATATACCTAGCAGCGGCATGGCGATATCGATAGATAACACTAATAATGTTTAGGAAAATTTACTCAAACTATTCTTACATTAGAGTAATGATTCGAAAGCGTATGAAGTGTTTTAAGACGTGAATCTCTTAGTGGTGTGAACTTTAATCAGCCGGTTTGGCACCTGTATTCGAATCTTGGAAGTTCTAAGTTCACCTTAAATGGTATGTTATGTCTGTATTTAAAATATAATAATAAGTTAGATGGGATTTTTATCATAATAATTTTGACAAATCGTAGAAGACTACAAACACTTTACAACAGAACATCATAGAAAAATCAAAGCACAAAATCAGGTATAGACTAGTACAGCTATACTCAACGTGCGGCCCGCGAGGCTTTTGTTGGCCCATCTGGGGTTACTTTATTTTATAATAATCCCGAAAACCTAAGAAATCAATACCATTTTTTTTATTTCTTTGTTTTGCGGCCCGCGACAGCCTAATAAGACTAATGTTCGGTTTACACGTATTAAGTAGTTAAGTAGTTAACTAAATTTTAAGTAAATTAATACGTGTAAACGGAAAATTTAGTAGTTAAAATTTAGTAAACAAGTAATTTAGAATTTTTTCTATTTTCTGTTAAGTAGGTGGGCGGGGCTTATCACTTAACACGTTTGGACAGGCACTTTTTAGTTAGAATTTCGTTAAAATTTTGTAAAATGCTTAAGTAATTAAGTAGAATTGTGAATTTAAAAGCTTTATTAAATTATTATGTGGACGCGCACTAAAAATTATTCACTTAAAATTTAGTTAAAATTTAGTTATCTACTTGACTACTTAATACGTCTAAACCGGACTTAATACGTGTTTGTGGCTCGTATGAAAAAAAGGTTGATTTCCACTGGACTAGTGGATACCCAGCGTGTTCCACTATGCCACAGCACTGCGCTCAAAATTTTTTGATAACATGACAGATTAGTGTTATTCCTCCAAATTGTTGTATGGGAAAAGTGGAAAATTGACTTTATCAATGCACCGAATGTGCGTAACGCAGTTTTAGTGGTTTCAAACCACCTTCGAATTATTGCCTTTTACATGAAATCCTTTTAAGGCATATCGATTGGATGGTTTCAGAGTCTATATAGGACATCCGTACAAACATTTTTTATAGATTATGTACAATAAATTTCGCGTAATAAATAATACATTTTAATAGTAATTAATTAATTAATTTCATTAATTCGTTACCTTCACCAAATTCTTTTATTTTTCTCTTTTATAAACGTTTGCAAATTCGAAGTTTTAAGTAAGACCAAACTTAAATAATTTAAATTTATTTGGAAATAGTCTTTGTTTAACTGAACAGTGTCGAAATCTCTTTAAATCAAAATTGTAATGTGCATATTGTTGCGAAATATATTCCCAAGATAATTAGCTGATTATTATCTAGTTATATTATAAACTCATTTAAAGTTAACATTGAAGACGTGTGTTGCGACATTGAATAATTAAAAATACTTGGAACTAATAACAAAGATGAAAAAATACCGAGAATGAAAAATATGTATTTTTTTTAGTTTATATAATAATTATATCAATAAGTAATATTAAAAAACTACCTATTATTTTGCCAATTATACATGCCAATTTCCTATCAATATTATGTTTTAAAAAATATATAGATTGAAGCCTAGTGTAGAGGCAGCTTATGTTGTTCCCAATTTCGTTTATTTGCGAATTTATTTCTGTCAACATCCCAAGTGCCATTCGCCTAGTTTCGGCAGCTACAAATCTGATGGCGAGACTGTGTAATTGGGTCACACCATGGAGCCCTGTCGCCAGCCACCATCCACCACCCGCCGCCCACCATACTGAACTGATCTACATATTTTGCTCATCTCGATATATTTACTTAATAAAGATTAACCTTGTTCAGTTGTATGTTATTCGAACACCGAACATGAAATGTTCTGTGACACGAAATATTTAAATAAATGTTACTTTGCAAATGAATTACGTTTGTGTATTTTGTTGGAAATTTTAAAATACACGAACATGTCCGCTGTTAACTCGACCGCGTCACAATCATATTTGTATATCCCCATTTTATTTATTCACTTTGTTGAGCGTTCAGATTTTTTGCATCTTTACGTATTGTAACAACCTAACCCTATAAGTAGGTATATTTTGTAAGATCCCTGCAAACGGTCGCAGACATCGTATTTGGATGAAATCGTTAAATATTTTTTTATGGAAATAGCAAACGAGCTGAAGATCTATAAATGTATCCATAAAATAATGATCGGTAGATGATTATCATCGCACTGATGCCCTATGATGAGGGCCAAGAAAGAGAAAAAAGAAAGATTATTAAATGATTACTTATTTTTAACGCCACAGATGGATAGATTATGAAAGGATCAGTGTGTATGTACCTACTGTTAAAGTTTCACTTGCTTGGTGCAACTCTACCTGTGAACTCCACGTACGAGTTGGGAGGCGCGGCGCGGCGGCGTACGGTGTGCGCACGCCTTTACGGCGCATCACCGCGATATGTGTGTCAAGGAGAGCGGAGTATTGGAGAAAAATTCGCGGACCTTGGCGCCGTTAGATTAGAATTAGGACTGTCCGAGTTATTTATTTTATTACGTGGGCTCCGATTATTTTGGCGTGCAAAAATAAACCAGTTGCTTTTTTCAAAGGTAATATTCGCAATGTTTTTATTACGAGGGGATGTTTAATCTTCGTGTAGAAATTGTACGTTCTTTTTCCTGACATAATTTCCTTTTTATCAAGTTAAGAACTTCTCCGCATAACGGTTGAAACACCAATAGGCATATTTACATAACTTCCTGTTATTGTTACGTCAGACAAAAATAAGCTTTTATATTATTATTTTTCGTCTTACAACCAGTCAATATTAGAATGATTTTTCCGTTTTTTAAGCTAATGTTCAAGAGTCCTGTTAGCCATTGTAATTAATTCAAAGTAGAGCAACTGTTTGAAGAAGTATTTGCATAATCAACAGTAGGTACAATAAACAAAGTTCTGTATGGAACAGTAACCAGACGTCATGTAATTGAAACAATGGTACAGAAGTAACGAGCACCTAATAAATTATAGTTTAACCAGAGGTGAACGGCCGTAACGCAGTTATTTTCGGACACTTAAATAAATAACATCCACATAGGTAACGTGTGATATCGAACAATTCTAACGGAAATAATAGTTACACAAACATACAAAACTATTCTTCAACGCACATTCTCGTGTGAGATTCAATAGTTCGCACCCTCAGTGGAAAAAAGGCATAGATGAAAATTGCAATTTTACAGGAGAGCGAAAAAACTAATATAATATCAGTAAGTAGTCAAAGGAATTTACATTACGATTTCTTGCACAAAAGCGTATAGATTAATGACAAATATTTGAAAAAAAAATGAGCATATGCAGCTTTGTCCCTCCTTCCAATCATATTAATAACTAAAATTCAAAGTAACGCGACTTATGCTTTTTTTTCACTGAGGGTTGAGTTTTCCTATTGCTAAAGAACCGAGGAATTAAGCTATAGCTAGCATGAAAGGAGAAGCATATGCAAGTGTGGAAATAGACGAAACTGTTATAATTAGTAACAAAAGCGGCAAATACGAGCAACCCAACACAATCAATCCCACTGTCAGCTGCGCTAATACTTCAGACACGCTACAGAATGTTATAGCCCTTACTGTCAGTGAATCATCTCCCTGTGATAAATCCATAAGATGTTATTAAAATAAATATTACTATTAAAATACATTTATATTATATTGGAAATGATGTAAAAAAACCTGATTCAAATCTCCCATTTGGCCATTAATTAACAGTCAAATCGCTCACCTAGTAAAACAACGGCACAAAATGTTTAAAATTAATTTATGGGTTCTTTTTACGTTTCTATCAGATTGTATGGGTTTGGTTACTAGTATAGACATTAATACATATTTAGCACTATGTAGATTATGCACTTTTAAACACGTATACCATATAAACTAAATTTCGCATTTTTTTCAGATGTGCCATTATATCACTAGGTGAGCGAAATATTTAACGAGTTACCCGTAATCTTAAGTTTGCCTCAAACGTCTGTTTCTTGGGCGCAAAATGAAAACTATAATCATACTCTCTCCTGTATCCTACCGACCGTTCAACTAACAGTAATAGGGCAGCATTAAAAATCTGAGCTATTTATAATGTATGGGAATCGTAGCGAAATCGATAGCCAGGCCGTTGAACCTGTAGCGTAGTGGCCGTGCGTTGTCCGGCGTCCGGCCGGCGGCAACAGGTCATCTAGCGGGAACACTTACTTTTTTCTAGGCCGGCAACGCGTCGGTGACATCTTTCATGGTAGATACGGAAGGCGCAGACCACTTCCCTCGTTTTTCGGCTATGTGTTGTTCAGGGCCTGATTAACCCTTAGGCTAATTAGGCTGCAGCCTAGGGCGCGAGGATCGGGGGGGCGCGCTAAAATCGTGCCTTCGCATGCACTAATCTAGCATCACTGCATCTACCCTACACAGGCTACACATTTCAACTAGACCGAGACAGTCTAGTCCCTAGAGACGAGTTCCTGATTTTACCAATAAATTTTAAAATTTTAATACCCCATTTACAAGCGCGCGCGAGCCACGAGACAATCCGCGAGACGCGCATATACGCGCGCGTGTGAACAGGGCGCTCGCGGACCAGACCGCGGCAAGTCTCGTGGCTCGCGGGCTCGCGTCGGGAGCGGTTTTGTAGGCGCGCGCCAAAGGGGCTCGCGCGAGTGCTCGCGCGGTGTTCACACGCGCGTAGGGGGCGTGGCTTACGGACGCGCCACGAGACGGTCCGCGACACGCGCGTGTAAATGAGCGGTAAAAAGCGCGTGTCCTACGAGGGAACACGGTGTTAGGCTTGCAGTCTTGGTTCGGCAAGTGTCATATACAAAGTTACTCTATGGCAAGTGTGCAAACGAGGCTTCTAGTTTGAAAAGAGAACAAAGGGCAAGCCGGCGGTGGAACACATATTTTGTTTGAGATGTCTTTTCTATATACAGAGTGGATTTTTGAGACGGGTCAGTAAGGGCAGGTACCTTAACCATTATAGTTATAGGAAAACGTTCCTACGAGACTATCCATAAGTTTTTAAGATATTCTGAACTGCATTCACAGATTTTTGAGAAAATGTACGGTCAGCGAAAAAAGTGCTAAAATCCAAAAAAAAATTATGCCTATCGATCCTACTTCGCATGGGAATCAAAATACTCTATGGGACCATTTAAGGTATGAGCACTAGAAATGTCAGAAAACGCTAAAAACATTTTCCATACATTTTGTACTGAAATTACTGTTTTGGTCACGTAGGACACTTCAATACATCTCGAGTGTTTGTTATTTTTGCTTCGCGCCGTGTCGCTTCGCGTTCGCGTTGATTCGCCCACGTAGGACAGCGCGTTAGTGTGTCCGTGTTTTTTTATTGAGGTACATTGCCTTTATGTACGATCAGCTTAAAAAATGGTTTGCCACCCTAAGGTTGAATGTCATGCAGATTAAAGGACAACGTTAGTTTCGCTTGCAGATCAATCTGAAAACTTTTATGAACCATCTTAAAATTTTCACACTACTACAGTACTCTACTCACTACTTTTTTGGCGGGGGCGCGTCCTCATAAATAGCCTAGGGCGGTCAGATCTCTTGATCAGTCGCTGGTGTTGTTAATGCTTTGAAAATAACATTAATTTATATTTATTAGTTTCAATAGAACAGAATGGTGCTTTCCGCCCACGGTTTCATATATGAAAGAGTGGTTTCACAAAACGAAATCAAAAAGATAAAAACATCCCAAACATCCCACGGGAATATCTAACCTATTTTTCTGTCCTGGATATGTACTGTGTGACTAAATCTCATTTTAATAAAAAATACCTTTTCAACGACACTATAGGATACGCGACGAATAAAAAAATCATTCTCACGTTTATTATACCTGTTGGGGAGGAACTCTGAAAAAATGTTTTTCAATGTTTTATTGTACGATTCTGGAGTTTTAATAAATATGTATGTCCATGCCAAATTACAGCTTTCTAGCACTAAGTGTCTCGACGTTGTGCTTCGTACAGACGGACGGAAGGACGGACGGACATGACGAAACTGTAAGGATTCCTATTTAACTTCGGAGCTCTAAAAACTGGATGGTTATAAATCATTACCCTACCAGCACTGGTCTTGTACTTGAAGAAGCCATCACAAAAGACGCAAACGCACATCAAATTGAAAGCACAACTTAGTCTTACTAATAGAACGTAGGAAACAAAAAAATAAGCGACTGATGGTAACAAGTGAAAGCGAATGTTAAAATTAACAACATGAGATACGGTCGTTAATAACATAACCGAAAACCATCGAAAGTATTCGTTTAGTCATGAGTGCAAGCTCACGTCGCGACGCCGCGCCGCGACGCTACCGGTAGTAACAGTTAACATCTTTACCGTGAAATAATGTATCGGCATCGTTTACCGATCGAATACCGCACGACACGCGACTGGAGATTTACATCGTGTTGCGCAACATGTAAAGCACGTTACATAAACCGCACACCGGCAGAAAGCGAAAAGAAAACTTGTTAGAATAGCAAATACGCGACCGACTTTGAACGCGGTGTTCATTTTCGGACGAAGGTCTCATAATTATCGTATCGTAATCGATTGTAATATTGTTTACATAATTATATAATGTACCTACTCTATGTTTGTATTTCTTATGTTATCTTTAGTTTTTAATTTTGGTAATTTTTAAGTTGAAATAAGAAAATTTACTATGTTCACGGCACGCCCCTATGAATCGTCAAGCGACGGCAGAAATAGCGAGTGTGGCAGAGCTCCAAGTGAGCCATACATGGCTGGCCACTAACTGAAGTGACGAGCGACGGAGCGATACTGAGCCTTAGTACCACCCGATAAGGCCAAGGCCGCCCGCCGCCGCCCGCCGCCGCCAGATAATACTCTTATCTGCCCTTACATTTACTACTCTTCCGTGATTTCTGTCTGATTAATTATATTATCAAGTCTTTATTTAAACAAATATAAAAACAACAATAAATTCAGTGTTTTAAAGTTTCTTATCTAACTCAACAAAAGAGATACTAGAATTCATGACATTGGATGGATGATGTTTCGTTTTTTTTTAATTTCCTTTGAGTAATTGTAACCTACGTAGGTTAACTAATCATCTATAATTTTTTGCCCCCGTAATTAATTATATCTCTTAAACTACCTTGGAATGGTTTATCTATAGCGGCAGGAATACCGGAAAGAAACAAGTTTAAACTAGTGTTGTTCACAAACTATGAGATTTAGATATAAGTAAACCGAGCGTAGCGTAGATATAAAGATATAGATATAGATATGTAGTAATTTTTTACTGCGCAATTCTTAGATAAATAGACAAGGCCGAACTATTTTAATTTTGCTTGGCGAAGGTTTCATTACTGTTCGGTTATCCCGCGGGAATCCTTGGAAACTTTTGGAACAATAGATTTGTCCTTCGAATCTCACGGCTTGCCGTTCAGTTAGGAATAGAAAGGATTTTTTTTTTGATATTGCCCAAATACATAGGTGTCTTACCTATGTGAGGTATTTACCTTTTGTTAATTTTTTTTTGTAAGAAACACTAGAATTTCTTCAAAGAATTTGAAATTTTACCAGCATTAGGAGTTGTTCGGAGAAACAAATCAAATTTATCCTTGTATCAATCAGAATTTCTTTTACATTAATTTTTTCGTGTATAGTTTATTAAAATATTAAAGATTTAATAACAATGACAGAATATAATGCCGTGAAACATTTTAGGGCAGTCAATTCTAGAGTGACGATAACAATTTATGTTCAGTTGGAGAATCATAATAATTCGTCTAAAGTAATACAACAGGTCTCCTCCGTTACAAGAGCCCAGTCTTCTGTAGTGGACCGTTAACGGCTTGAAGCACTTCTCCTAGATATCCCTGATAAGCTTGATATACGAGTATGAGCGCCCAAGGCTTAGTTGCGTCCATGGTCCATGGCTATTTCCAACTGATTGTGACATCTATTCTAAACATCATATAAGTATGATTCATGTCCATAACACTAGAATAATTGTACAAAGCAACAAAATAATTTGCTGATTTTGTTTGGAAACACCCCAACGCCTTAATTTAAGTATTTTTGTAACTAGGAAGTTTTGGAACGCTTTTATAATAGCAACTAGAGAACAGATACAGAGAATAGATAACCGTTTGAGATTTGAATGATAACTGTTTCCATTTTCAAGATAATCAACGGCCTATGTTGTGAAACGTGAGGTGAAAGAAGTACGACAGTCCCTTGGAATGGAACAAAGGTAGCAGAACTATGTAACAATGTCTAATAAGTTATTATATAACGTGTTGGTCAACAGCCAGCCCACGGCCAGATGCAGCGACAACAGTTTCACAAACCAGTAATGGCTTGCACAGACGTCGATTAAACAATATAGCTATCAGATTAGCGTAATGGGGGAACTATATTTAAGGTACGAAGGCCTTTTTATGTCGTACGAAATAAAGTCGAAATTCATTGGGAAGTGGAGTAAGTGTTGGGTGAAGGTGTCAATTTTGCATTTCAACTCTTAATTAGTAGCTATTATGAATGTATCTAATGAAGGGATCTATTATTTAGCCACTTTAGCCAGATGCAGCTTGTTTTAGAGATTGTAAAGAGTAGGCCTACCTACACCCAGGGAGTACTTCGGCCGCAAGAAATACTTAAGTAAGAATGCTACATGTTAATTTTTCTAATTATATAGGTAGATGTTATATCCATCCATCCAACTCTGGAGCAGTGTGATTGAGTGCTGAAGGTTTATGACCTTACATTGGGTACACAATGAAAATTCCACCTAACGAATGATAACACTGAACAAATCAACAATCATAGTGTGTTTGTAGTATAATACAACGCTTGAAAGACAAAAATTACCAAGCGACATGTTGGCACCTTTACACTAGAGCATTTGAGTTTTTAATTTTAGAAAAAAAAATCGTAAAAAATCGCTTTATTAAGCATTTAAACTGCATTTAAAAATCATTGGAATTAAGTAGCTATGCCTAATAAGCGATTTTTTTTTCGTTTTTTTTTTCTAAAATTAAAAACTTTAAAATGCTCTAGTGTAAAGTTGTCAACATGTCGCTTAGTAATTTTTGCCCTTCAGGCGTCGAATTATTTTATAATTAAGGTTCCAAAGTGTCACTGCAGCATTATCCATTATCATTATTTTAATATTTACCAATGCCCCCCTATATGGATCAGGCTTATTTATAGGCTAACAAAGGGTTTCAGAATATGATGAAGAAATCTATGCTAGCTTACCATGACACCTAAGCAAAAGATACTAAATTAAATTTTACCGTTATTTGTTTACATTATAACTATTATTATTTGGGACGACCCTGTAGCTTAGTTGGTAGCGACCCTGCCTGCGAAGCGAGGGGTCCCGGGTTCGATTCCCGGCCGGGGCAGATATTTATGTGACAGATAAATATTTGTACTTGGGTCATGGGTGTGATTGTGATGTGTTATATGTCGTCCATGCCACCCGCGACACAGGTAATAAATACCTACTGCGGAGGTATGAGTGTGTTAGCGTTTATTTATTTATTTCGAGCTTGGGACAGCTATCGCAAGGGCCACTGCGACCAGGTTTGATCTACTGTACCCGTGTCGGAGTTAGATCTGGTCGCCAATTCCTAAAACAATTCCACCAAGTCCTACCGTTCGATCAAAGCGGAGGATGTTCTTAGGTTCCAGTTATTTGCTTATAACTTAAAATTAAACTCTAAAAAACTAAAAAGAAACTGAATTTTTAATTATTGAGCCAACGTAGCGGACTGAGAATGAAAAATATGCCACACGAGACCGTGTGGTTGGATAACTTGGATGCGATCAGTGTTCTCCTCTCGAAGACGATTTGTTAAGTTTCTACATTTAAATATTAATAAAATAAAACAATAATTTTCCGTTGCTATCTAAAATCAGCAAAAAATAACAACAAGTAAATTGCTGTTATACCTTTTACACCTAGTAGACGTTAAATTAACATTTCCTGGTGAACGAGAAAGCAATACAAGTTAAATTAAGTGTTGACAAAACGACTGTATAATTATCTACAAAATATAGATTATCTTTGTTGATAATATTATTGGCTGAATTGTTTTGAAGTATTATGTATGTATAACTGTATATGATAAGTGTTAGAGCGGTGTTGTTATTTATAATAATATGCCGTCTGAAGCGTTACGTTCCCGCACTTGCTAGTTCTTTTGTAAAACGATTTGCTTCGAAAGACTCCATGCTTTCATTTGAAATGCGTTGATTTCTAATTATAAATAGAAATAGAGATGGTTCGGTGTTATTGGTCAATGCTGGCACGCTTATGCGGCAATTTTTTAGATACCCGCAAAAGATACTTTTATTTTCACGTGAAAATTTGGTCATATTGTTACAGTGAACTACCTACGAAAAATTAAAATAACTGACCGAAACGATACAAGCCCGACAGTTAATTTCTAATGAATACTCGAGAACGTTATGATGAACACAGAAAGCAGAATTGAAATTTAATAACTACACGGTAAATGTTATCTTTAATTAAACCTTAGCCCCAATAAAAATATGATAAGTGTATAGTCAGAACAGGCACAATACCAATGCGTGTTTGATAAATAACCATACAACGTATTTTATATTGTAAATCAACAGAAACACCAAATAATTAAAGGTCTTCCTCCCTCCGAAGTTTTCACCGAGAGGTCAATAAACGCCTTGAACTCAGTTCGACAACAAATATTTGCATTTCGAACGCAATGCGTATTCCCAAAATATTAAATCGCACTTACCAGATCCAAAACGCAATCCAAAAGTTCACTGTTCCGTCCACAACCACACAAAATCAATTATAAAAACAATACAAAAATCATGTATCCATCAATCCAGTTTGAAACGGCAAAACTCCATGCGGCACTCCACTCCTGTCACTGTCAGAATTTTCAAATTTTCACACACACTCGTAGTCTCGGTCTCGCAGCGTAAAATGTTTGAGCGCGACACACGCACATACACGTCCGCTCAGTGCGGCGGCCCACGAGTCACTGAACTGGGTTCGCAGTTCGCGCGGCGCGCCCCCGTCGCGGCGGTCGCGGCTCGCGGCTCGCGGCTCGCGGGATGCGAGCGCGTATTTTTGCTAGCGCCACACTAATCATTGTGGAAACCCTGAAATGGACTTCAATTAGGAATCGGGTCACGCGGTGACGGTTGACGCCTTATCTCTTACCCTCAAGTTCATTGAAATTTTGATGCGCTATATGTAATCACTTTTATCAAATGTAACGCTATCAAAATAAACTTTAAACCTATGTTTACGATGCGTGTATTTTATTAATATCTATCTCCCTACAACTAAAACGATGACCGTGAAAAAAAGGTAAATGCATAAAAATATTATGAACGTAGAGCTTATTACAAAATTTTGAGTTGCTCTACCACTCTCAAATTACCTGACGTTGACTTAAAATTTTAATGAGAAAATTCAAAACACCCAATTGCAATTTTTTATAACAATTAAAATTCAGTTTAAAGTAGGTACATTTTATCTGTAGTTAACTAAAAACAGGCTGCGCGGCACTTTTAAAAGTACTTAATGAGCGCACTGTTGTGTTCCAAGTACTCTACCACCATGCCCTGTCATGCCCTGAGGCGCCCTTACGGGCCCTCGGAAAGCTCACGGAAAAATTAGTCGTGAATACGCTCTATTTCTTCATTTAAAGGTCACTTTATCTATGTACATTTTATTCAAGTCCTGTCAAAGTAGTAACGAAAATATAAAAATTGTGAAAAATCTCAATCGCCATTCCATAGCTATTGTCAGTACCATACATGACATTTAATTTCTTACCGTAATACATATTTTGGAAGTGTGGCTTCAAAACGAGCAAGGCTTAATTTTTACCCGAGATGTAGAGTTTACCAATAGAGTTAGGACTTGTAGAGTCAGACCTTGTAGAGTTAGGGGCTTCACTCTTCAAACATCTGATAACTTCGTTAGTTACCGCGATATGAGTTTGTGAGTCTTAGCAACCCGTAATACAATGTTTTGGTGATATTTTAATATAGCTACTTGCAAGGCCGTCTTTAACCTACTGGAGGCCCTGGGCATATTAGGATAATGGGGGCCCCTATGACTTTGACTGAACAAAATTTTGTTACAATAAACAGTAATCATACAAGCCTCAAGATTTATTTTTATTGATTTATCTAAGCATGCTGAAATCGGAAAGCCTAATTTTTGGGCGAGAGTAGAGTAGCTTCGCGCATGCAAAAGCTAATAAGAAAGTTGTAGGCAGTAATTTAGGTTTGATTTAATCGAATTAAAAATGTTTTTCGGTAATAAAATAAATATCGGTTATCCTTTAGTGATCTGGCAGGAACTAGGGGGTCCCTATCGAACACGGGGCCCTGGGCACGTGCCCAGAGTGCCCAGTGGGAAAGAGGGGTCTGGCTTCTTGCAACATTCATATCTACTCGTATATAGGCACTGAGACATGCGCTCACTCGAACCACATCATTTAGTGTACAAAATAAAACTCTATACTCCATTTTTTTAGAGGAGACTCTTTTTACAGAAGTGGTGACAGAAATTAGTTTTGGCATTAAATGTTCATTCATCTTTAAATTATTATCATTTCGTGTCTGCCTTATATGTAGAGATATAATTACCTTTGGAACTGAAGATGTGTTTCAATCAATGAAAATCCATTTTAATAATGGCAGTTTAATTACGCTACGCAGACGTTGTTCAGCCATAGCCATATTATTAATATATGAATAATTTTATAAATATACAATTAATTGGTAAGTTGTCGACAGCACAGAGCTGTCTTGAACATGAATATTATATTGTTAGAACCATCATTATTCAACGATAATAGTATCGGACACGAAAATCAAGCCGGCGGCTTACATTTATTCAAAAGAAAATTTTGAAACACGTAGGTATCACTATAAATGTTCACTGATATTATGTTATGTCATTTTTACATTTTTTATATTTTGTTTAAATAAAAAAATGTTTCTAAAATTAAAAAATTATAAGAATAATAATCGTACAAATGACGTAAGATACTTTCAGTATATTTCCACTACAATACCATTATCTCCAATAAAAATAACCATTTGGTATAATTAACAATAGAATCATTATGCAATTGCGCGATTTAAATAATATGAAACAGTACATAATAATTAATCCAATAAAATTTTGCGCTTGGACGTCAAAGTCATTCGATTTGTATTAATGCACGTCGTTAAAAGAGTGAAACCCATTTTGCTTTCATCGCGCCGTGTGGAGCATTCAATTAGATAAAATAAAAGCGAATCTCGCACCAATTAAAATGGATAACACCCGACGACGACCGAAGATAGTCGAGTCGAGACGAAGCGCGACCGATCGTAGCCGAAGAGCGCCGATGGCAGCCGACCGTTCGCGGCCGCCAGCGAGGTCGCGGCGCGGGAAGCGCGTCACGTCAAGGTGAGTTCTTTTCCCGCCAACTACGTCACATTAACTTTGTAGTTTATATTGTGTTGCCACTTTTAATTAACACTGAAAATGTCAATATTAATAGAATAATGACCACATTGTTTGCTTTGATTAGTTCAATTGTCTTTAGACGAGCTATTTTAATTTGTGGGTAGTAGATCATCTTGCGATGATGTGGTTTTCGTTTGCAAAGAAATCTTTAGATAAGGTCAAAATTACATATGGGTAAAATCTGTGATAATCTTAAATTAAAAGTAAAAATACCCCAACAGTTTTATTTACACTAAACATAGCTAAGTTTAGGAGCTACGATTGTCGATATCACAGACAGACATACAGATCCACAGATATGTAGGTGCAAAGATATGATTGCATACACGTCAAACTTACAACACCCCTCTTTTTTCGTCAGGGGTTAAAAATCACTTGTCTGCTTCCTAAGTGGGCACGTACGAAACGAGACAACAAAGTGATGATGATGATAAAACATGCGGTATTTTTAGATCTTTTCACTATTCATTTATATCCGATCCTGTTGATCTGAGGTCTCCTTTATGATTTCAGTAAGCCTCTTAAAATATTAGAAGCACCTTATGAAAATCTTTCCGATGTTTAAAATATCCTATTAACTTTCAACATAAGTTTAATGTAATAATTATTCATTTACATATATTTATTATATAGTCCATTTATCTTATTGGAACAAAAGTCAGCATGGGTGATGTTCACGCGACGCAAACAGGCGACCCTAAGAACATGGCAGGAATACAAAATATTAATTTACAACATGAATGCTCCTCCTAGTTACATAAAAAAGCAAAGCAAAGCAACAACCCATAATTGTCCCACTGCTGGGTTCGGGGTCTCCTCTCACAATGTGACGAGTATAGGCCACAGTCTACCACGCTGGACAAGTGCGACTTGATAGACTTCACACACTTTTGAGAACTTTATGGAGAACTCTCCGGTTTGCAGGTTTCCTCTCGCTGTTTTCCTTCACCGAAGCAAGTGATAATTAACTTCTAATACGCACATAATATTTGAAAATTAGAGGTGCGTGCCAGGATTTAAACTCGGGCCACTTCATTCGGGAGACCAACGTTCTAACCGCTAGGCTATCACTTATGCGTTCTAACCTAGTAACATAACCGACGTTAAATTGCATCTACCGGTGTACAGAAGCAGGATCATTTAATTTTAATAATAAACATCCCGTAAATTATTTTATTTCTCCGAAAACTTGTAACATGTAACTTGTAAGGGCCTGAGTCAGTGTCGGCCTTAAAATTTTCGAAGCAAGGTCCGAAATCAATGTCAAAAACGATCATGCATGGTTCGAGTGTTTTGACCGTGTTATGGCTATTTTCCTTTTTTGATTCGATTGTTCTTGGTATTTTGATATGAAGCTTAATTGCAGATGCAGATTACATTGCCCATAATGTAGTATCCAGTTGGTGGCGCCTGCTTGCTGTGCGAGGGTTCTGGGTTCTGTTCCCCGCTAGCAGGTGTTTATGGTATGTATTTTCATTGTAAAATCTGCAGCTAAAAGAATCCATACGGATAGGAATGTGTGAGTGTTAAATAAAGAAATTTCGGCTCCGGAGAATGTAACTTTATACAATATAATATGTTACTAGTTCAAACGCCTTACTTACCTATTGTAAAAACAGCTGTTATAGATTCAAATATATTGAAAACTAATTTGCATTTTCTATGTTATCTGCATCATTTTGTTAAAATTGTGTCAATGTAAAGCGAGAAAAGCTGTTTGAATAATTTCCTTTATAGCATTTGTTAGGACTTTTGTTCCCAAATATTTTTCATCATAATAAGTAAACCCAGTAGTAATTACTGATGGTAAATCAATGACAAGCACCTGATGGCAAATCAATAATTATTTCCTATTAGCATGAATATTTTAAACATCAAGGAGTTGGAATACGTCTGGGTTACTTGTGTAATTTGAAACAAATACATTTCAGCAGCGAAAACGAGATTCTAAATTGCCAAACCTTTGGAATTTCAGTCCATAAATATCGTAAATTTGGCGTCAGTACATCATTACTTTTCTTATTTCAACCTAATTTCCTAATTAACACAAAGAAACAGTTAACACAACTGCCACGTGGAAATTATCCATTACTGATATATAGAGGCGTACAATTTGTTTGGCAGACAAATTTTTTGCCAAACTTTTCAAATCAAACTGAGAGTGGACCATGGATCTCGCAGAGTGCAGTCATTTGCAAGAGACGCAAACCTTTTAACTCTCATTTCTTCTTGTAACTTCTGCACTGGTATTTAAAATGGTATCCGGCAATCAATATGTTTCGTTTCTAAAAGCTTATCATCGACAGTCCTCGTCGTCTTCATCACCACAATTCTAAAATTGATGACAATGTGGGTGGCCACCCAACTCAGCAGAAGTCCTAACCCGAGTTTCCTCTCATGATTTTAGTTTTCCATATCGACGCTTGAAAGGCAAAAATTACCAAGCGACATGTTGACAACTTTACACTAGAGCATTTTAAACTTTTTATTTAAAAAAAATCGTAAAAATCGCTATATTAAGCATTTAAACTGTCATGTAAAATTCATTGGAATTAAGTAGCTATGACCAATAGGCGATTTTTTACGATGTCTTTTCTAAAATTTTAACTTTAAAATGCTCTAGTGTAAACTTGTCAAATGTCGCTTGGTAATTTTTGCCTTTCAAGCGTCGATATTTAGATTGACGGATTACATTTGAGAAAATTACAAGCTACTCTCAAGTTCTAATTTAATTTCTAATAGGTACATAACTGAAGAATAAATAATAGGAGGATATAACAAATTCTGGAAAAGATTTAAACATTGACTCCTTGTGTTCGATTTCGATCCTCCTGCTATTAGGTAAAGACAGGCAAATCCGCGAGATTAATATGCTATATGAACATGGACATACGTGTTGGTTGAGCGTTGTCGAACTGAGCACCGAAAGTTTATCGCACTCAAACCTTGGCAAAGGTCGCCAGAGTAAGGCTGCAAGAGGTGAGAGAGGTCGCTTCAGGCGTCAGCCAAGACTTGTGTTGAACAGGACACACATGCCACATCACTCACTCAACTCAGATCTACGCATATATGTCACACAGTGTGACCCTCCTAATCAACGTCAAAAGTATCTGTGTTTTTGAATGCGTATGGGTACTCATGATTCGGGTACTTTATACCGATATGTCAGTCCAGTTACTTTTTCTTCTGATATCTGACTTCTGATATCTTCGTAATAATTATTAAATTCGACACTTTTTCGTTATCGTCAGTGAAGATGTTGAATATCTGTAGATAAGTACTGCATCATTATTGAGATTAAAATATTCTTTATTTTTTTTTTAAGTTTTATTAACAGTCAAATAATTCAATCTCAGTACTGTTCTAATGTTGCAATTTATTATACCAACAGAATTCTCTTGAAAAATAACAAATAAGATCAGTGGGTGGGACGATTGTGATTTTCACGCGAACACATCGTGCAAAATTCTTTAAATGAAGACAAGGTATACCAGTCGAAATTACATATTTGTTACGTAAACATTACGAGGTAGCTGCGAACACTGGACCTTCACTACTATTTGGACAGACACTAGACACTGCCTTTTGAAAACTATCAAGCAGTCTTGGGCTGGCGAATAAATTTATTACAGGGACAGTGTACATTATACGTTGTACAATATACCAATGTGGACAAATAAATCCAAACATCTCAAGTGTGGTAACTGGTAGATTGAATTGATGGAAATATCTACTTAGAATAATATTTCAGTCGAATCTAACTTAAAGCACAACAACATTTTTACGACCTATGGACAAAAATAACGTAATGATCATTAAGGAATGATGACCGAGCGCATGAATAAGTTGAATCCTTGAGGTCGGAACCAGCACAATGATACATGTTTGCATGAGTTACGAAAGTTTATCGCTCGGAGCCTTGGCGGAGGCCACGAGGCCACGGAGGTCGGCTCTAGGCTGCGGCGGAGGTCGCCGGGTGCGCGAGGGCCTGCGGAGGTCACTCGCGAAATTAAAACGTTTCCGCATACTACCTGATACTGCTGTCGATTGCATGTCGAAGATAAACGTCATCTCAATGACAGCGTATTTATCTATATATCTATACATATACATACTGTTTGTAATATTAAAATAACCGCTTTTTACTCAGTGCATTTGGATGTGTACACGGTACATATACCAAAACAACATTTTTTTACAATTTTTGTCTGTCTGTCTGTTTGTTCCGGCTAATCTCTGAAATGGCTGGACCGATTTTGACGGGACTTTCACGCGCAGATAGCTGATATAACAAGGAGTAACTTGGCTACTTTTATTTTAGAAACAAAAAATAGTTTGTTAGGCGATATGAAGTTCGCCGGGTCAGCTAGTACAGCATATTATAATAGCGATCTGCCCGCAGGCTTCGCCTGCCTGCGTTTGCTGGGAAACCCGTACCCAAATTTAAGTAAGTTTTAATTTAGTATGCAAATTTTCATGAAAATCCGTCCAATAGTTTTTACCGTTATCCGTTCATGTAATGATTTAAGGTTCACTTAATCTTCCATTACAACATTCAAATTACGGATAATGTTATGAAAAGCATTGATATCGCGGTTTTCTGATGGACCAACTACGTAAACACAACTAGTATGGCACAACTAAGTGTTCCCATTGGCACAACGATGTACAACTACGCACAACTAGCCATAACTATTTTCACCATTAACCATATCCATTCCTTGAAATACAATTATAGTGAAACCGGAAAGCTATGTATTTCTAAGGTAATATAGGTACCTGCTGAAATTCGGTATAGATGTCAATTTTCAAACCGGTGTTTTCGAATGACATTAATTTATATGACATTGTTTTACGGGAGTTAGGTATAGGTTACGTGATAATTTTGTTTTCCCTTTAGGTGTTTAATTTATAAAGCATATAATTATTTCTATAAAACTGCAACCAATACATGGTACGATGAAGATATTGTGTGGAATTCGGTATATTCGTTTTTGGCACAAACACCTTATCGGTACTATACCTACTTAAATAGTAATCTTAAAATTAATTTATTAATTCGATCATTCACAAACATTCAGAACTGTATACATATTTTAAATTTTAGATTATGACACGAGTATGTAGAATTGGCTTAAATCACTTAAATATCACTAAAATGGAAGTGGTCCGGCTCCGGCTGAGGCCACGGAGGCCTTGTGGTCAGAGCTCAGGGTAATGCCGTATATAGGTCTAGAATCTACTTCCGGGTTCGTTTTTGTCATTAAATTTGCATTCGCTTTAATCATATATGTATTAAGGTCAAAATTATGAAGCTTCTTTATTTAACCTATCTAGACATGCGGTAGCGTGTCAAGCCAATTTCAAGCTAACAGAAATGGCAAGCAGCACCGTGTGTAATATTACACGAACCATTTGGAGTCACTTTTGACCCTCTCATAACTCGAAAACTATTCCATATAAACCTGTCAAATTTGGCTCATTTATTAAGACTTGCGAAATACATATGTGCTCTAAATTTCATAAACACATCTCAAATGGTTATTTAGATATTAACGTCCAAAAATCGTCATTTTTATCACTGACTGACCTATAGATCAAAACTCTAACCCAGTTCCAGATGACCTAGAAACTTGATATTTGGCATTAACGAAGACTATTAGGCGTATGTAAAGGAAAAATCTAAAAACTGAAAATTATTGATAAATTAGTTAGCAACCAACAAACCAAATTTTAGAAAAATAACATAGGTCAACACCAAACGTACTGACTTAACAATTATAAAATAGCCTAGGTAGGTACGTGAAACTAATCAAGTCAAATGTAGAGCTTGAATTACATGTTCTTGTGACTAAAATTTTAGGCTTTTATACACAGAACTTGGCACCCATTTAGATCTCAATTCTTTTTTTTTAAATTGGCTCTCATTTCACATTTATGTTTTTTATGAGATAAATAATGATACATAAACTACTTTTATTTTCCCGCGCTTCAGTGATAAATCGAGTAAACAGCGCTTTACTAAAATTTACATGTCACAATGGGAGGATTTACGATTAGAAAGCTTACGATTGGAAACTGGCAACGGGCGGCGTGTGTGAGATCGTAAATGACGGTGGTGCCGTGGTGAAGGTAATGGTACCTCGAGCCCCGGTCCCACGACTAAAGGTCCCGAAGGCACCGCTTTCTTTTGTCACGTTCCCAAGAAATTGCAATACCGCAGCTGAGAAGTATTTTTTACGCGGTATTTTAATACAGAGTATTCAATACGCTTTTGTACATGTGAATAAAAACGACAAACGAATAGACGCGTCACCTGATAGTGAGTGGCTACCGTCAGCCATGGACACATGGACAGCAACACCAAAGGCATATCCGTTGCATTGCCGAGTGTATTGGTCGGAAGAGAAAAGAAAAAAAAAGATTTTGGAGCCAGGCCTGGTAGAGTTTGTGGCTTGGATCTTCAAGGGATATGATAACATCTTAAAATCCAAGCGTTATGAGCTTATGAGTCTAAAAACATATTTTACTAGAAATATTTTTAGTAGAGACCGACCGAACTTTCGGTTTCGGTTTAGGTTTCGGCCAGTTTCGGCCAAAAAATCTAGTTTCGGTTTCGGTTTCGGTTTTGCCAAAATTTGGCCGAAACCGAAACCGAAACTCTGTGTTCGTGAATTGTCGTGTCGTGCGTAATTTCGTCGTCTTAACCATGTTTATTTTATTTGTTCATTAATTAATTGACAGGGTGCTTTGGCGCTCATTTGCATAGGCCTATGTTGAGCATATGACTTTAATTTTATTGTTTTTTTTTTCATTTTATTTAACACCATTTAACTGTCCGTAGGTACATACTAGGTATATACCATCATCGTCCTAGCCATATAATGAAACTGTAACTGTACTAGTATTTGAGTAAAACTTTTAATAGGGGTAAGTATTTATTAGCCATAATAGATTAAATAAAAATGATTTTTTATTTATTTGTCTGTGCGTTTGTTCCGGCTAATCTCAGGAACGGCTTAACAGATTTAGCTGCGGTTTTCACTGACTTACACATATTCTAGTGAGCTTGGGTTAACATTTAGTGTTTGTTTTATTTCAAACGGTTCACAAATAAATTACGTTATCTATATTTCGCCTATACTTACATTTATTGAGTGAGGCCCGACAGTTTGATATACACTAAACATAGCTAAGAACACTTTCGATTTGGTCATCTTCGTTTCTCCGTTTGGGAGCGACGATGCACAGACATACAACAGATACACAGACACGTCAAACTTATAACACCCCTCTTTTTCATCGGGGGTTAAAACAGCGCCCATTCATAAGTACATTTTTTTCGAATTTTTGCCGTCTATGTATTAAGATATAAGTTTATCGAACTCAGGGCACATACTACTATACAAATGTGTAAAAAACCACGCTATATTTCAATACCTATAGGTACTGAAATACCTATAGGTACTTCCGTTATGTACATATGTACCTATATATAGGGTATCCCGTAAGTAGTGGATCTACGTTAGCGGACAGATAGCTTGAGGGTTGACCTGCCAAATGTCAAAAAATGCCCTTTGTAAAATTTCAACAATTCGGTTCCTTTACCCTACTTTTTTTTGTTGAGTCCACAAATGAGCAGCTCAAAAAAATACCTTAACGGTGTGGCCAAACGAGCATATTTTTTGAGCTGTGCGTTGAGTAAAATAGCGTAAATCGTAAAATCGCATATAATTTAAATTCCAAACAATTCAATTTGAACTTTTGTATGAAACCAGCTCATTACACGTGACTCACAGCTCCAAAAATACGCTCGTTTGGCCTCACCCTAAGTTTCGGTTTCGGTTTCGGTTTCGGCCGAAACTGGAACTAAGGCCGAAGGTTCGGTTTCGGTTTCGGTTTCGGCTGAAAAACCAGTTTCGGTCGGACTCTATTTTTAGTAGGATACTAGCTGACCCGGCGAACTTCGTATCGCCTAATAAACTTTTTTTCTAAAATAAAAAGTAGCCTAAGTTACTCCTTGTTTCATCAGCTATCTGTTAGTGAAAGTCCCGTCAAAATCGGTCCAGTCATTTCAGAGATTAGCCAGAGCAAATAGACAGACAGACAAAACTGTTGTTTTGGTATATGTATCGTGTATACATCCAAATGAACGTAGTAAAAAGCGGTTATTTTAATATTACAAAGAGACACTCCAATTTTATTTATTTGTATAGATTATTACCTATTTTTATCACAAAAATCAAACTTCACAATTTTTACACTTCTTACTAGAACCTTTTTAGAACATTGTAGAACAATAGCCATTCTATGGCGTGTTATGTAAGTAACGTACATATGTATGTTAGCTGTTCAAGGAACTGTAACCCTGCCAGCGAGCCGCCAGCGCAGCCCCGGCCGCCGCCGCCGCAGCCCGACCGCAGCCCCCGCATTTCTTCTTCTCACGCAGTTATATAACCGCACAATTTCCAGCAACTATCAAGTAATTATTGCGTCAAGGATCTCGCGTTATTCTCGAGTCGAGAAGCGAAATGCTCGTAATGTTTAACAGCTAAAGACTGACGTTGGCGGGAAGCGTTATGTGTGAATACCAAATTAATTTTAATTTGCTTTCATACATTTCTCCATTATCTTATCAGCCAGAGGACAGCAGAGCCCAGTGGCTTAGAGGTAACTTCAGTTAGCTATTTACTTAATATTGGGTAAAATTAGGATTTCACAATTATTAGAAAGCCACTTCTGCCAAAAATGCAGACAAAAATTGTAAAAAATGTTGTTTTGGTATATGTACCTCAATAGATATATACATAGAGAAGACATCTGAAACAAAATGTGTGTCCCCGCCGGGAGGTTCTATTTTCAAAATTGAGCCCCTGTTCTCCTTTCAAAATAGAACCAATCCATTCGACATTGAAACCGCGCGGCGCCAATTCATTGGAACATTGTGTTCGCGGTGTCTGTTCTATACGCTAGTAATAATACTTCAATGCTTAAGTGCTTCATTTTACGTGCTTTATTTTTGTAATCCTTTTAAAACAAATCTTGATTATTATTTTGTGACCCCATAAATCAGTTGGTAGTAGTTACTGACATCGTGACCGTACGAAGCGAGAGGATCAGTTAAATATCTGTCATAGAGACTAGGATGTCACATGTAATAATTATGTGTGTCAGTGGCCCACGAGTGTCGCGACAAAGGGTATCCTAAAGCGGGGATATGTTAAAATTTATAATCTAACCTCCTTATTCATAAAAACGAGAAGTTATAGAAGTCTTATTAAAGGTAAATCGTTTTGTTTCTTTCACTTTTATGAAAAACAAGAAAGATAATAAAACATTATAATAAGGCCCTAATCGTTTTGACATACTTTAAAACCGAAATATTTGGTCGTGTTCCAATGTACCCCATTCTCAGAAGTAAAACATGGAGTTGCATTATTACGTAACGCGGTCCGCGGTACACGCTGTGAGTCGGTCGCGACTCGCGGTGAAAGTCGCGCGCGAACACTATGTCGCCGTCCACGATAGACAAATTTATTGTGTACACTCGGGACCGATACCGCGCTGCAGATTAGGGCAGATACAGACTGAGGGCTTGACGCGGACCTTGTTGGGCCGAGATTTAGTGGGCCGCGCGGCAGATAGTGCGGAATGTACAATAGTCTTCCCCCTGCCTATTCCACGCTAACATCAACAGAACTTCAACTTATATTATTGTTACTGTTGTATTTAACGTTCAATATTTCCACAATTTTATTGTTTCTAGTCCATTTAACGCTCCGCTAAAACTGTAGGTATCTATATAAAAATTAAGGAAAGAAAAGAATTACACAAATACAAACCTAGAGATTTTACTGAGCAGAAATTCTTCAAACTCATTTCATATAATTTTACGATCAGACTTAACTCAATAAATTTTAACACGTCAAGATCCTGATAGCAAAAGACATTCTGTTGATCGAACTGCAAGGTAAAATCGTTCGATGCTTTTGGTCGTTGTTCGAAGACCTAGTAATTAAATTCAAACTGTAAATAATATTATATTATTAATTATTATGTATCAAAGAATCGGTTTAGTGAATAGATCTGATACGATTACGCTTACAGCCACGTCTCTGAAACCGTAACGCTTCACACTCCTAGCTCCTAAGGATCCTAATTACTCGCGGACAGCATCGAACTCTAGCTGAAAACGACAAGCAACGCTTCAATGTAGTTGAAGTGAAACGTGAACTTTGCCCGAGTTACCGTATACTCTGCCTGCGTGCTGAATTTCACGAAAATCCGTACAGCAGTTTCTGCGTGAAAGAGTAGGTAACAAACATTCAAAAAGCAGCACTTACGATTATAATATAGGTTAAGTAATATAGAAACTTCTCGTTTAATTGTGAAGTAACTTTTACTTTTACCATGATGATTTAACGAAATTAACATAATTATTTACGACGTTTTACGTGTCGGATCTGTATCGACATTTTTAGTACTTTCGTAACTGTAATTTAAATTCTCAAATAATATCTATACTAATATTATAAAGCTGAAGAGTTTGTTTGGTTGAACGCGCTAATCTCAGGAACCACTGGTTCGAATTGGATTTTTTTTTGTGTTTGATAGTCCATTTATCAAGGAAGGCTAAAGGCTATCTAGCATTATATATTTTAGTAATTAGTTTTCCATAAATTAAAGCGGGTGAAACCGCAGTGAACAGCTAGTTTGTAATAAATGAGATCAATTGTTGTATCCTACTGCTTTCTAATCCATAACATTATTTTTTAATTATTTTTTATGAAATTCAGCACACAATATGTACCTATATGGATACTGGATATGTGGTACAGGATATGGGATACTTATTATCCCGAAAAATGCAGAAAAGCCGCGAACAGAGCGATAGTGTAAATTAAAAAGTTATCATCATGACTTGTAATTGTCACATTAAAATGTGTTATGTTGAAAGGAAAAATAAAGCTATTTGTTTATTACTATTTCCCATGCGCTTTATCGTCATAGTTCTAAAATCTCACAGTTCAGTAGGAGTGGACAACAATAATATTGACATTGTGTTTACCAACGTACGACGTATCATTTCAAAACTGTGTTTGATAATACGACAATACGTAATTCCTAGGTATATTATTTTGGGCGGCATACAATGTCGATGACAAGTTTTTTCCGGCTTTGTAAAACGTCGTAAACTAAGTAGAATGAGGAAAACAGTGACAGATTGTCCTTTGTCTCAATTTTCCAACGAAATGTAATTTTTGCACCATTACCAACACGCCAAGTCTCCCACCACAAACCATAGCTTCATCTAACGCCGTGGACGCTTCGCATGTGTGCGTCTAACGCTCACGCGCGCGATTGTGCGCTTACATAACGCGCGAGAGTGCATTCACTCTGCAAAGAGAAATGCATCGTTGCACCGCGTGATATAATGCGGATTAAGACGATAAGACGACATCAGCGAGTGTGCGGGGGGGAGCGTGATGGAGCAATCTCCTAATGTCTCTTGTATTTGGAAAAGTAATTGGGAATAGAAACATTACTGGAAATGAACCCGAGGTCCAGTAAACCTTCCCCTAAAAAGCAAAGAAAATAACAAATATATAAACCCATAATTATTGTTCCACTGCTGGGATCGGGGTCTTCTCTCACAATGTGAGGGGTATAGGCCATAATCTACCAAGCTGGCCAAGTGCTAATTGGTAGACTTCACACGCCTTTGAGAACTTTATGGAGAACTCTTCGGTGTGCAGGTTTCCTCACGATGTTTTCCTATAGCTTTATGTCCCCTAGCTGATGTCCCTTTTTACACAACATATGAAGCGCCAGGTCCGTGTTGGAGGTCGTTTGTCTCATTTTCACTCAATTTGATCACGATAAATACTTGTACATGGTGGTAGGATTTTGTACAGTGGTCTGGCCAGCTGCCATCCTCCTCAAGAAGCGACTGCTTCTTCACCTGCACCTTCTTCATTCTACGCTAATATTACATCCGAGGAATGTACATAATTATAGTCTTACCATCAGCACAGGACCTACTGGTTGTTGTACCTCACTGAAAAAAACAGGAACATTTAAAATTGAAGTTTTCCATATACGTCCCAACACTAACTAAAAGCCACGCGCATACCTTCCAAAGCTCGAAAAGACTGCAAAGTTTGCTTGCAAGTTGATGGGGAACAACTTATTATCCTTCGACTGCAATAGACTATATCCTTACTTAACTCTTTCAATCGCTTATTGGCATACCTACATTGTTAAGCTTAAAGCGTTTCGACTTTTAGATGTATAAAGAAGAAGAAACATTACTATACAGTACCTTAATATGTTAGTAGGTGTAGTGGTCCAGCTAGTGGATCAACTTTTTGTAACAAGGAAACATTTTGTGATGACTGAATATAATTGTTGAAAACTTTATAACCTAGCGGCTTTGTTATTTATTAGATATTGTTTGATAGAAATAATTCCAGCCACTATTGGCTTGAAATAATGCAACAAAAAACTTGTAGATATTTAATACATGATGGTTATTACTATCACAAAATTAATACAAAGTAAATTTTTAACCTATAGTTTCGATCCAAGTTTCAAAATAAAATTACTGTGGAAACGGGCAGTAATTGCATGCAATTAGCTTTTTATTAATATTACGCTAATTCTTACCTTTTTTGCACATTTTTTGTGAAAATCGATTATCGCTTGCACGTTCGTTGTATATTTATTGATGATTTTCCACAAACCAGCTACAGTGTACGTGGTTAGTGGTTCTCCATGAGAAAGTTCGCCGGCCGTCGGGCTCTGCGACTTGCAGTCTCATAAATAATTCACTCGCCTTTGACTTTATTGGGCAGTTAACACAAACTTAAGATTATTAAAGGACATTAAAATTTATGAACGAATGCAATTGCAACTATTATATAACAGTAGCACCCATCGCTTCGCTTTACGTTATTAAACCTTAGTATTAGCCCCCCCCCCACATTTTGGTATTAAGAAAATTATAATAATTATTCAGTTATTCCAGAAATTTTTAGTTATAACAAAAGCCGTCGAATTACCTACAAATGTTTGGAAGAACCTCGAACCTAGCTTGTATCTTTAAAACTGCGTTTCTTAGGATATAAAAAGTATTTTAGAAGGCCAGTAATTTAAGTTACAAAAGTGACAACATAATATTATAATCTTAATCATGCAGTTATTTCTGCGTGATTCACGTATGTACATATGAAAAAAATCCCAAAAATAATTATATGCTTTGGCCTTTTGTATATAACAAAGTCTATCTTTATTAAAAATTCCAAAAAAATATCCTTTACAGTTGTATTATTTCTTTATTTTATTTTTAGTTTTTTGCCTATACATTCTCAGACATTGAGTTTTTCCTATTTCTAAATGGATGATCACTGGTGTCTAAACGACTTGATAAACATTATAGATAGTTAATCGCATCAGACGCTACTTTCCGGGAAAATCCAGTCTTATTCACTATTAATCTGCTAATGCCGATGAATCGGCTACGGATCGCATTCGTCCACTCATCTTACGCCGACAATGCCCGGTTGTCCGGGTGGGACGACACACCTGCTGGTTAGTATGTTATATTAATGTAATTTTTTATAACTTACTTCAGATTTAACACGTTCACTGCGTTGTGAGGTCATATTGACTCACAGCGAACTTTCATGTGGTGCGGCGAGCAAAATAGCGTTCTTTCCCCTGGTGCGGAAGGCTTAACTTTGTGTATTTCTATCGTAGGAAAAAGATTTTTATGCCATTGCAATTGCCGCTTTAACGTGAACAATCCTATATTTTCAAACACTCGTGAGACAATATGACCTCACCCGCACTTAAAGAAAATTGTTTCACTCTAGTGCGGTGTGAGGTCAATATGACCTAGCGCTCCGCGCACCTCACACCCGCACTGAACGTTGCGCTAGCGCCATTTTGCGCGCTTAGTGTTGTGCCACGCGATCGATAAGGAAGACGTCGCTTTCAGCCATTTTTCGCGCGTACGAAATATATGTTTTGCAACTTTTAATTTCAATATTATGTTAGTTATATTAGTAAAGTAATATTATAAAATATTGTATTAGTAAAGTCGTGTGGTGTTGTCGTCAAGTGTAAGATATGCCATATTATAGATATGATATGATAAACTATACTGTTGAAACTTGGTATGTAGATGTATTCTGTAAACCACGTTAAGATTTTTACACAAAAATAGAAAAAAAAAACAATAAATTTTGGGATTCCCCATACATAGAACTGAAACTCAAAAAATTTTGTTCATCAAACCCATACGTGTATGGGTAGGTCTATGGATAGGTCTTCAAAAATGATATTGAGGTTTCTAATATAATTTTTTTCTAAACTGAATAGTTTGCGCGAGAGACACTTCCAAAGTGGTGAAATGTGTGTCCCCCCCCCCCCTGTAACTTCTAAAATAAAATAAAAGAATGATAAAACTAAAAAAAATACATGATGTACATTACCATGCAAAGAAAGAAAGAAAATTGCTTCCAAAGAAAATTGATTTGAACGAGATCTAGTAAGTAGTTTTTTTTAATACGTCATAAATCGTAAACCGCAAAAAACATCGATCAAAGTTACAACGAACTACAAAAACTTTTATATTATGTTACTTGCTGCTACGGAACCCTTCATGGGCGAGTCCGACTCGCACTTGGCCGCTTTTTTTATGTTACTAACAATCTAATATATATTAAAAAATGCTAATGTTAGTACGTGAGGACACGGTTTTCTCTATCACCACCAATTCCAATCGACTCCCCGTTGGGGTAGTAGATACCCCTTGGTCTCCTAGTGAAAGTAAGAGAGTTTGGTGACGGGGGGTGGAAGGGGGTGGTTGTGGGGGGCGAAAATGTGAAAAATCATATATCTGTCCTTTTCTAACCCATGTGAAAAACATATATCTGTCCTTTTCTAACTCATGAGAACTTTGAGAAAATTCGAAAAGTTTCTGAAATGATATAGAAAACTCCAGAATGTGTGCATCTGTTGTCACGATCTGGAATGTTCTAAAAAAATTTAGAATGTTCTAGAACTCCAGAATGTGTGCAACTTGGTCTCCCGATGAAAGTAAGAGAGTTTGGTGGCTGTGGGTGGAAGGGGGTGGTTGGGGGTGGCGAAAATGTGAAAGAACATATCTCTGTCCTTTTCTAACTCATGTGAACTTTGACAAAGTTCGAAAAATTTCAGAAATGATCTAGAAAACTCCAGAATGTGTGCATCTGTTGTCATCGATCTGGAATGTTCTAGAATCTTCTAAAAAATTTTAGAATGTACTAGAACTCCAGAATGTGTGCAACTTTGTCTCCTGATGAAAGTAAGAGAGTTTGGTGGCGGTAGGTGGAAGGGGGTGGTTGTGGGTGGCGAAAATGTGAAAAAAAATATCTCTGTCCTTTTCTAACTCATGAGAACTTTGACAAAGTTCGAAAAATTTCAGAAATGATCTAGAAAACTCCAGAATGTGTGCATCTGTTGTCATCGATCTGGAATGTTCTAGAAAGTTCTAAAAAAAATTTAGAATGTTCTAGAACTCCAGAATGTGTGCAACTGTTGTCATCGATCTGGAATGTTCTAGAAAGTTCTAAAAAAATTCTAGAATGTTCTTGAAAACTTCAGAATGTGTGCAACTGTTGTAATCGATGTGGAATATTCTATAGATTCTTACATATTTTTATACCATCAAACATGTGATGTATTTTAACCCGAGCAACGCCGGGTTTCGCTGCTAGTAGTTTATAAGAATTTTGTACTTACTAACATCATATGGACTTTGTCCGAAATAAAGTTTTATTAGTATTATTATTATTTTTCACGTAATTATGAGACTTACAAGGTTAAAAATTAAACTGTCAATAAAATTCTGGGAAAATTTGTCGAGTGCTATACAACAGAGGTGTTTCCCATCACTAGTGTTTTGATATCTTCAGTGCGTTGTGTGGTCAAATTGACCTCTCAAATTATTTCTCTTTTAGAGGCTAAACGAAACAAGCGAGCTAAAAACGCAGCTAGGTATATATTGCTTGGTTATTATTCTTTGACCTCAAAACAAAATATATTCAATAATACATATCCCCATTGAGAAAAACCTATATCAAGGCAGAACTGAATGAGGGCTTATTTGACCTCACGCCGCACTGGGAAAAGGTGCTCTGTGAGTCAATATAACCTCACGACGCACCAGCAAAAAGTACACTGAAAATCCTTACGCAGCGAACGTGTTAATGCTTGACTACAATCCCATTTGATGGTAAGTGGCGATGAAGTCGGTCGGTGCCCGGTGGTAAGACGCACTGAAAAAGAGATATTTTAATTTTTTCTAAAACCCCTCTTCCTGAAGCGAAGCGAACGTGGATTTGCTAGTAACTTACTATATCTTCTTAATTAATATAGCTACCCAAGTTGATGTTAATTCAGAATCAGAAACATAACTAACTGTTCTGGACATGACTTTCCCACTCGAAAATACTATCTGTTGCCTGCTGTGTTATAAGCTGGTGGAGGGACAATACATTTATTTTAATATCTAGTCACGGACCTGAAAAAAAGACGGACGTAACCTTGTCTAATCGAGAGTGAAGCATAGCAATAGCCGCCCGCTTACTATGTGTGCGTAATTTATGATTCGCGATTGAAGCATTATGGTGTCAATGTATGGGTGTGTGTACTTATACGAATAGAGAGTTGGTATTACTATAGGTGCTTCACTGAATTTGTTGTTGGGATTACGTCCGTCTTTTTTTTTAGGTCCGTGTATCTAGTACAGAGTGCCAAATAGAAGTGTCACCAAAGATTTTTGTACGTCACGTAAGAAAGCACAGCACAGCCTGTCACACCGAGGGCCCACCGCAGTCCGCTCAGTCGCGACACTTCCCGACCGCTCATACATAATTCACGGCGCGACGGCTTCTTACTTTATTTGGCGGCTGCGAATTGAACGTTCGACTTGTCTCCGTACATTTTTAATGCGAATTTAATTTGCGGGACTCATTGTTGTCCGATTTTTTGGGAAGTACGATTCATCGCGTTGATTGGATCCCCGCGGCCCCGTACACCACGCGCTAGGAACAATAGCCGGCTATTTCTTTTGTATCTGTGCTGAGCATTTCATATTTCATTGTGTCGATGGTCTTCTTTGAGTTTGATTTAACTTCCCAAGTCTTAACTTTGTAGCCTGAATGCTTCGAATCAGATTTTAATATGGAGATTAATTCAAATAAAATATGATTAACAAATATCGTTGTTATATAATAGACGATAAATATTTAATACATAGTTTGTTCGTAACAACTTTAGATGGTAGGTAAAAGCTTGTTTAATTTTTTTAGAGCGTGGTTTTACAGTAGTCGTTAAAACCGTAGGACCTCAGCTGTACATCCTCAGTTAGTGAGGTCTCTAACAGACTGTTCTAAACTATAACCAATTTATATGATATTATTTATATCATTCTATATAAACCGCTTTAAATGCCGTTTTGGTCTAAACCTACAAAGGCTGATGGATGGATGGATGGATGAAATGTTAGCAACACGCCACCGAGATCGGGTTTGTTTGTGTCTTTCTTTTGTTGCGGTATTTTGCAAATGAATTGCATTAATCTCACTTTTATTCATCTTTACCAGTCGTAGGTATTAATATATTTTATTCTATTTTGGATTATGTCATAACTTTTGAGATTACGTTATGTTATAGCACTACATAATGTTTCTTACAATAATAACGTAAAATAATGAAAGATATACATTTTTTCGTAATAGATGTCATAATATTAGAAAAAGTGTGAATTTGAAAACAAATCTTATATATTTGAAGATAATTGTAGTACATAAGTTTAGCATATTTAATTTTGATAAATTTCGACGTAAACATTTCCCGCTTGCATTAATTTCATAATAAGAATGAAAACATTGTATTTTGTTAATTTTTTTAAAGTTCTTTTAAAGTAGTTTTAAAGTTCTTTCCTTCTAGAAATCCATTAATTTCTATAAAATAATTAAATAAATGATGAAATGTTAGATGTTATTTACTAGTAAAAAACCAATTATCTTTTGCTTGACTAATACATATTATACCGACATAGTTGATTTTATCGGAATACAATCAACAATTATCATTGCACAAAAAGCGAGACTAATAAAAAGTCAACTAAAGTAGGAAAAACTTTGTATCGTCAACTCGCAATGATTTTCGTTGCTGTAAAACAAATCGTTACACACGCGATTCAAATACCAAATTAAATAACCTTTTACATGACGTGTAACATTTCTCCGACAAACTACTTTCCTTCGTCGACCTTTGGAACAAAGCCTCGCTCTGAACTGCATCGGCGTGCATTGAAGACCGCTGCTGTGTGCGTGATTGTTGCCGCACACACGCACACGCTCACTTTCACTTGGCGAACTATTCCTAGGGCGCGTCTACGGCTTACAGCTTTCAGATCGCGCGAAAGAAAGCGAATTCTATTTCGTTGCAGTAGTGGAGTGATATTGAAAGTATTGTATTTTTTCAGAGTTCTTAAAGCAAACACATGTACATATCTATAGTCATAAATGTAAGCAGAAATGTATAGAAACGATAGAGCAAATATTAAGTTCTTGTATAAAAAGATGCAACAAATAAACAATAATTTATTATTTTGTATATTTTAAAGAGGTATTTTTATGTATTTTTAAGGGTGGGGGAAGTATTAAAACGTAAAAATACGTTAATATATATGAAATAATATGACATGTAAGCACATTGTAACATAAAAAAAAGAAATATTTTGTAATTGTAAAAATAACAAGTGAAAACCATGCTCGATTAATAGACAAGCGTCCAGTGTGAACACATCTCGTGCATCTATTAGAAGCCTGCATCTGTGTGTGTGTGGAAACTGCAGCGCTCGCGTGTGTGCGTCTAATGCATCGCTTAGATTATATCATACAGAGCTGTGAAAACATTAGAAAACATTTTTAATGTTTTATTACAAATAATCATATTTAATTCGTATACAACAAGGATTTGCTTCAACCCATTAATGACCCACTACTGAGCACGGGTCTCTCCTCTTGAGTTTTAGAGTATGTACACTCCACCTCGCTGCTCCTGTGCTATTGGTGGAAGGGTTTAACGTGCCTTCCGAAGCACAGAAACGTTTAAAAATTGCCTCTAGCGGTCACCCACCCCAATACTGACCGCGCCCGCTGTTGCTTAAGTTTATCGATCACTTTGGACCGACACAAACCGCCGGGCTATGAGCGCTTCTACTAAGATTAAAGAAAGGTGGATTGTATAATATACGTATACACAAAACTCTCGACTGCCATAAATCTAAAATATCAATTACGTACTACAATAAAATCGTTTAAAAAAGTACAATAAGTAAATGGCACCTCCTTTGATGGGTGTCAGAAAGAGTAACGAAGTAAGTATCGATGTCACGCGAACGCCTGCGTGCGTCTAATGGTGCGTTAATGCGCTGAAAGTTGCAGGGTCAAGAACCGCGCGTGTACTGCAGCTACGCAACGACAAGAGAGTTGAACACTTTGGACGACAATACGAGAGACATTGCGATGACATGCGGACCAGTAACAACCAGAGCTGTTGACAAGAGATACAAGCTCTTCAAAGTTATGAGTACCAAACCATGTAACATAGTAATAATATGCCTAGTTTGTTTGTATGTTATTGTGTACAATTCCATATAACAAAGTCCAAATACAATGCGCGTCTTTACGTGCACGCGTATGCTGCATGCTTTGATAAAATTAAATACTTCACATATCTCTATTCAATAAACAATGAAAGAAAGTACATATACTTTTGAGAAAAGTTACAATATTATGTTATATAATAGATATGTAGTTTCCAGCGTTCTGGACGATCGCAGCTCCATATGGTGTATGTGCGTGCGGGCGGGGGTGCGGGGTGAGGGGTGGCGGGTGGTGGTAGTTCGGCACAGCGCAAAGACGTTCGTTGCTCCCGCGCAGGTCATCGACTCTTTCACCGGCGCGCGCGCACGCGACCCGCCGCTTTCGCGCGATAACATTGCCCGGACTGTTGATTTGGAGCGAGACAGTCGCACGTACCGAGCCTGTGCTAGACAGAGAGGCTGAACTCGAAAAATTTGCTCTAATTAATTAAGCTATCGTGTCTTTGCTCTTATTTCTATGTTTTGACTCCCCAATCGTAAAACGCTAAATCTTAGCTCATCGTATGAAAGTATGTTACTATACAACGAACAAGAAAGCAACAGGCATACAGTCTTCATAAATGGCAACTGCAACCCATGAGTGTATAGATTATTATAGATATGCTACGTTTGAGAACTGACTTGGTGGATATCCCCATTGATCAAGTGCCCCGTGCCCCGTGCCCCGTGCCCCGTGCCCCGTGCCCCATGCCCCGTGGAACAGAGGGTCCACCATCTACCGTATTACTACCAACAAGAAGCACGTGTAACCTTCGAAGCATAACAGCTGGTAACTAGAAGAGTATGCAACAGTTTTTCCAACCAAGTACAAGCCTCACCAATATATTATGTATAGTAAAAATTTCAATATGTCAATAACAACAACTGATAAAATAACATAGTATCATTGTGTATTTAGTAATAAATTAATCACATTCAATATTTTCTTTTTCTAACACTTTAATTTAAGTGTAATTAGTAGATACCGATATCTCCCTACTTTGAGTTTAAGTAGATAACTTCATTTTTCTTCCTTTTCATCTAATTTTAATAGCCATTATTATAACGTTTAGAGACTGCATGCATTCTCAAGTCAATAAACATGTAGGTACATCGTGATTTTCACTACAATTGTTATCTCGTACTAAGTACATGGTGACGTAAACTGTGAAATAATTTTTCCGAATCGGTGTTGAACCTAGTGCGACGGCAACGCACGGGCTCGAACCATTGATGACGCCCGCAGTGGAATGGAAATTGATTTATGTTGTTGTATTTATTGTTGGGATTTCATCATTCCAGCCTTTTACGTGAAACAGTAGCTCACTAGCTAGCTGTCGTAGTCAAATAAACTCCTAACGTGTTGAGTTTACGGGCTCCATCCATATCCTAAAGGCTTATCCTAAAGTCTAAAAACCACTCTTCGTGTTGACTTAAAAGAGTAATATTTTTAACTTTAACATGTTTCGGCGATACTGTAGTGCCTTTGGTGTAGCGGTCCATCCGTGCCATCTGCATGTTTGTCGATATTAGGTACTTAAAAACAATCTGCCAAAGAACTGACGGAGCAATAATAGGTTCTCTCTGCTCTCTCAGTCGGGCTTTCTAAACTGTTAGGTCTGCTAACCCTCATCACATTGACTGATGATAATACAGGACAGACCGCTCAAAGAACACAGCGAAGTTATTTACTCCTAATGCCAATGAATTTGTACATCGTAAAGTATTTCTTTTTTCATAGGCTTTCACTGCAGCGCGCAGCGGCCGTCAACACCGCCCCGCGCCGCGCGCGCGTCGCACAGAAAGTGATGTGACGCGCGGCGCTCGGCTGTGCTCGTCACCGCGACTGTTCACGTCACTATTATTTGCAGTAACATCTTACATTACGTAATATTTTACGCGATCGATGAACTCAAAAGAAAAGTTATTGTTATCTTTATTATTATAAAACTATAACTCTGTAATCTATACTAATATATAAAGAGGAAAGATTTGATTTTTTGTTTGCATTGAATAAGCTCCGAAACTACTGAACCGATTTCAAAAATTCTTTCACTGTTGGCAAGCTACACTATCCCCGAGTAACATAGGCTATATTATATTTTCAAAAAAATTAGGGATCCTTAATACCCAAGGTGTAAAAAAATAAGAAAACCGAAGCAAAGCGAGGGCGGTTACTCGTGACTGGATAAATCTGTAGTGTAGACTTGTTTGGGAGCCTTCCTGTTGAATTATGTCTGTAACATGGACTGACACAATCAAACTATACAAAAAAGTACAAACATTTTTAACTGCCAAATTAAAATGAGGAATGCTTCAAGGAACTGTAAGCTTGGTGTCCACATCTCATCCCTCCCTATGAATGAATAAGCTATACGCTATAGGGATGGAATGGCAACGTAATAATCCTTCACAGTACAATTTTTGCTATCCTTTTTGCAGCGTACCCGTACAACGTAGCGTCACCCGTGTTACACTATCAGGAGCGTGCTTTATAGGGTACGCAAAACAGTTCGACTCTATTAAGTTCAAAGAGACGTTAGACCTTCAATAGAAATAGCCAATATATGTAAACTATTATAAAACGTAAGTATCATATTTACCGAAACGTAAACCATTATGATGATTACAATTAGTTAGAGAACAAATTACGCTAATAATAACTGAGCGCTTATCACCGTGTCACAATCGACACGTGTACGGATTGTAGTTTATTTTGGTCAACTTAAGTTCAATCGTTCTAAATGAGTCAGTTAATATAACAAAAAATATATAATAACTAACATTAGGTAGGATTACAAATATTTACGCGTACCTATTGGAAAACGATAGGATGTACGGAATGTAATTTTTTTTTTCAGTATTTGCAGACATAAATTGAGGACATTAATAGGGGTTAAAGGTGCAGACGTGTGAATGACAGGGCAACGTCTAACGTCCCCTTTTGTAGTCTCCTGAAAGAAACGACATTTGAATGCACTATTTTAATGACTTATGAAGCTGAGGCTTAGTTTCGCCAGTGTTTTATTGCATCTCATAAAGACTGGGCGTCCAAAAAGTTAGATTGTAATGATAGGTAAGTCTTTTTAACAGACTTCAAAAAAGGAGGAGGTTCTCAATTCGACTGTATTTTTTTTTATGTTTGTTACCTCAGAACTTTCGACTGGGTGAACCGATTTTGATGATTGTTTTTTTAAACGAAAGCTGGTGCTTGTCATGTGGTCCCACTTAAATTTTATTGAGATCTGATAATGGCATCCATGAGAAAACCATATAAGTCTTAAATTTGCATTAAGTATGTGCGCGACAAATGGACGAATAACTCAATATCACGCCAACCGATTTCGATGATTCTTTTTTTAATCGAAAGCAGGTGCTTGTCATGTGGTCACACATAAATTGGAACGAGATCTGACAAGTAGTTTTTGAGTAATTTTGAAGTCGGTTATTTTTTGTTAGTAAAATTTAGATTATTGATAATAGTTTTAACCACCGTATGAGACTGTGGTGACATCCCATTGTAATTTATTAGATGCCGACTGAAATAAGTGAAGTGGCGTTTGGGGCTTTCTAACAACCCTATCTGCGCTACCGTTCGGAGCGTATTGTGCTATACTCGCGATAGTTTATTATTAGACAAATTATTTAGGAGTAATTTAAGTAAAATTTGTGAAAAGTACAATATATTATTAAGGTTTACCTAAATAGTTCCTTAATTTTATCGTCTTAGAAAACGCAATAGAAAACGCATAAATACATTGGTAACTACCTATTTCTATATATCAAAGCCAAACTGCCATAAGACTTTAAAATATATGACTTGCTGTCCAAATACGGAACAAATCAATCATTCCCGATAATCATTACATGTAGGTACTTTACAGGTAGGTAGGTAACAATTTTAATAATATTTTCATAGTCTAAAAAATAAGTTAAATTGATTTAAAATTTTAAGTTATACGAAAAGAACTCAGATTATGATAACAATAATAACTACATAGTTCTATTGAACTTAATAACTTAAGTACCTAGTAGGTAATATGATTTATGTATGATATAATATTACCATAATATTATTTGATATACGTACGTGTCCGTCACAAGGGCAGCCTTTCACCGCGCTCCGCTGCCAGCAGTGCCAGCCACGGGCCCATATTAATCTATGCACGGGCCACCAGCGACGGCAACGACCATCGCGCCGTGTCACAGAAAGTGATAGTGCCTTGACGCACATATACATACGAGTAGCACATACGTCTTTAAAAAAACACTTGATTTAAAATGGCATATCATTTCTATAGGTATTAATAGTCTTTACCTATGAAATTGAAAATTTTATAACCAGCATTTTCAAATTTAATTATCTGTGTATATGTTACCGGATATCTGTATAATTCAGCATTCTATACAATACCTAGGCAATGTATAGAATATCTAAAACGTTCAGGTAACGTTTTGAATATTATTTATTTCATACTTAGCCCAGGCATTCTATAGAATACTCCATGCGTAGTTGGTAATGTGTGTAAAAGACGGTTCTCTGCCTTTTCGCCGAAAATTGTTTGGCCGATTATCACTTGCCAACTAACGTTTCGCAGAATTTTATTTCGCCGAACAATCATTTGCCAACTTATCACATTTTCTTTTTTAATTTCCCAACCTAACAGTTGCCAACTGTACGTTTGGTCTGCCTTTTATAATGACACTTTTCAAAAAGCCAACTTTCAAGTAGCGAATGTTTCAGTTAGAGTAATATTCATTTGGTTGTATATTGTTTATAAACCTAGGTTTGTAAATTTGCGGTTCTTGTTATCTTTATTTATTTATTTATTATAGGATTACCAACATAAGATACAGTTTCATCATTTGCAATACAAGTTGTTACTTATCATATTAAATCTTACTGTTCCTATAATTACAGGTACTTAACCACAGCATGCTTTGCAAATAGTCATCTTCCGGTGACATATGCACTTTTAGGGAGAATTTAGGGGTTTTTGATACATAAAAAGGCTTCCAAACATTCACTCTAGGGGTAGGGCAGACTAGTACCACGTGGGGTCGGGGTTGACTAAGTCGGTTCTGTCACCAATTTTGAAAAATCCGAAGCTGCGTAGGCGAGCAGTGTAGTGTAGGAGCCATTAGACTGCATCTCTCCTTACCATCAAGTGTGATTTCGGTCAAGCATTAATTTAAAATGTATAAAAAAATATCTATTCATGCAGGTTATAATTTGTTTTGAGTGTGTTTTTAAGTAAATTCTTAATTCCAACCTCCATCCAAGTTGACTACCATACCCAAATCTAACTTTATTCATTGCCGGTGGACCTGCAGGTATTCTGTACAGTAGTTGGGAAACGTATACATTACCTAGGCAAACTATGTAATGGTGATAATATTCATATAATTTAATACATTGCCAAAACGACCCAGGTATTATACACATTTCCTAGGAATTGTGTTGAATACCAGCATTATACAGATATCCGGTAACATATACATTCTGAAGTTGGTGTAGTTTTGGGCGCCATGGATATACAGAAAATTGTCAAATATGACTTCCTACGTGGAAATAGTCAATTTTTTAAGTGGGAAAAAGTTCACCACCCGAGTGGCTGTACAAAACGCTTTCGCTGACTTTATCGCCTCCCGTCCGGCAGACTTCTACAGTAAATAAACTGCCATCAAAAGGGCAAAATTGTATATATAATTTGGGCTAGTCAAAGTGATTCTCTAAAATAAAATAAAAAATACCAAAATTTTTATATTTTATATAAAATTTTTATATAGTATATTATATATTCAATTTCATAGGCTCAGATGATTCATAGGTATCATGTTTTATCAGGGTAGCAGTAGGTAGTATTTAGTTGGTAGCTATCCCTTGATTATTATTTTTTGTTTTTGGTTTTAATGCCAAAGAACTTCATATCATTTATCGACCGTAAATGTAAAGAAGGTATTAGTCGTCTCTAAAGACGACGAATGAATGGACTTGTTAGCTAGCTAAAAATAAAAATATACAATGTTTTTAATACTCTACATTTTATGAGCACTTATGCGGAATTGTAATGTTACATTACATCTTCTCGTACAAAATTAAAATTAAAATAAACATGATTAGCATAAAACTACCAGCATAACTCTAAAGTTAGCTACACATTTTTAATGATATCATCGCACTCACTACGTGTAGGAAAATAACTCGAAACAAAACATCACTTTCATCCTCGGATAAGTGAATGAGATGCTCTCAACCTCCGCGAGCCGTGTGAATGTTCGTATTAGACTGTTTGCTCCGGCTTCAGCTTATCTACTTACATGAATAATTAATTTAAGTTAGTGAAAGATCTATAAGATGCACAGGATTCATCATTATGTGTCTCTACATTCTATTCAAGTATTAACATAATTAATGTGTCATGAGCACATCACTTTGAAAATTAGAGGATCGTGCGGGAATTTAACACAGATCTTACTGTGTGGAAGACCTTGCAACTGAGGGCCTTGATTATCATTGCTATATATTTAAGTCTATGTTGTTAGGTGCCTGCCAGTGATAGTTTTTAAGCACTTTCGTACTTCTAAATTGAAGGAACTTCAAGCCGTGGATTCAACCTTTATTTTTATCATTTTATACCAGTCAGTTGTTAAAGCTTTTCGCAGGACTTCCACCGAGAAACAAGCTTTGAAACTTCGATTGGCCTCTAACCCAGCTAACCTAACCAATGCGCACTAAAAACCATGACAGCCTGCAGTTGAATCCAACTCTAATGTTCTGTCCGATATAATATTTTTATTGTACAATATTTAAAACTAAAATTTCTTTGTCATAGCTACAATCTATCGACGTTCGAGATTTGTTTAGAAACTCGGTTTTATAATTGCGTCTGCGTCGAGAAGAGTCGAGGAGAGTCGAGGCGAGTCGAGGCAAGGCAGCGAGTCGGGCGCTCGCCGTCCGACACGCGCTTAACGTGTTGACCTTCCCTGGCGGCCGCGGCCTAACGCGCATGTTTGTATGTATGTTCGTATTCGTTTAATTTATAATTTACGTGCCTGCGTACGTAAGTGTTCCTTAAATATGTACCTGGTCGACGGCGCGGGCGGCGCGCCGACAGTCAGCGGCACCATCAATCCTTGTTGATCTGTCGCAGCTCCTAATTTAAGCGGCCAACCGTCCGCAATCGTTCCGCGGTGAATTTTTACTCGATTCAGCGATCGGTTAAATTAACCTCACTTACGTGTGAATCGTAATGCCTCGCGTTAATTGAACAATAGTAAGGTCGCGGATTGTTTCATTGTTTTTTTAATAAGTAAGATAATCACAGCCGAACGGTGCTCGCGGGGTTCCGGCCCGTGCGCGAGAGCCGGCGGCCGGCGGACGAGCGGGGCGAGGCCGGCCATCGATAGCCCTCGCGATATCCACCGACCAAAACCATCGCACGAGCGTGTCCTTCCTCACTGGCAATACCGGCTAGTGCGAGGAGTCATTTATTTTTGAAACAATTGCCTTCGCTGCCTCGTAACATCCGCTCGGAGTGGCATCGGGCGGTACTTACGACCGCATGTGCTCTGACTAATGTAACATTACTGGAAGGTCGCTACGTCGATATCCTCACTAGCTCGGCCCCTAGACCCGTCCTCTGAAACCGAGTTGTTAAATAACAGTTGTGATTGTAAATGAGGTGTAAGTGAGTCAGCAACGAGTGAGGACATGGAAACTGGTGCAGGAGATGTGCGGCCGGTGTATTGCGCAAGGTGGCGAGAGGTTCGCTCGGTGTATTATTTATTGATTGTTGAAAAACAATGGCGGGCGCGCGCCGCCCCCCGCCCGGCGCCCGCCGCCGCTGGCACTCAGTCAGTGGGTCAAGGGCGCGCTGTCCTAGTTACCGCGCGCCGAAATTCGCGGCTTGCAGTTGCTAACCTCATCGAGTATGGTACGAGCCGTGCGAGCGCGGGTGCCGGGTGGGTAGGGGCCACGTAGGTAGACACGTACGCACTACGCATGTACGGTGTACCCTATCGCGGTTTTTACTGCGTTTTTGTATAAGATAGGTAGATACCTAGTTATTTTGCGTTCTAATTTTGTTTATTAAGCATCCGTTCAAGATCCTCCCACTGTTTGCTCTCAAAATGCTATCGTACTACGAACACTGGTCCACAAGGTTACTGCATTACCGATTTCGTAGACCAGTAAATGACAATGATGACATAGAGTTAGATAGATAATATTTCCAAATTCAAATCCACTTATACAAGAATAAAGGTAAATAAAATTTTCATATTATAGGATACAATACAATATCCACATTATATACAACCAATAATCGAACATAACCCGAACAAAACCAACTTTTTAACCGACTTTAAAAAAGGATTAGTTATCATTCGTCGCTTAAGGGTACCTATATATATTTTTTTCAACTTGTCTGAACTGAGTGTGTTTCAGTTTCTGTTTTAAATCGGTTCATAGTTAATAAATATTTTGAAGAGTAACGTAATTCCAATTTTTAGAATCTAAATTTTACTAACAAAAAATAACCGACTTCAAAGTTACTCTAAAACTACTTGTCAGATCTCGTTCAAATTTATGTGGGATTACGTGACAAGCACCTGCTTTCGATAAAAAAAAAGAATCATCGAAATCGGTTGGCGTGATATTGAGTTATTCGTCCATTTGTCGCGCTTACTTAATACAAATTTAAGACTTATATGGTTTTATCATGGATGCCATTGTCAGATCTCAATAAAATTTATATGGGACATGACAGCCACCAGCTTTCGATTAAAAAAAGAATCATCAAAATCGGTTCGCCCAGTCCAAAGTTCTGAGGTAACGAACATAAAAAAAAATACAGTCGAATTGAGAACCTCCTCCTTTTTTTGAAGTCGGTTAAAAATATACGACATAGTATAATAATCTAAATAGTAGTCTAAATAAATAATAATAGCCTATAATAGGCAAAACATTTTTTCCACGGTCGATCTACGGCCGAGGTTTCCCGAAACAAAGATTTATTTCTAGTAAAAAAAAAAACATTTTGTGCCCACATAATTAAATATTACCTACATAATTACTGTGGCCACGCTGGCCGAAGCCGACGTGCGCCTGCGCCTCTCTTTTGGACTTTTGTGTTTTAGTTCCACTTCCTTTCATATCTACTTGCTTACTTACACAAGTCATATAGGTGCGTCATATCATTTCATATCACAATTCACACCTACAAATTATTCGTAGCTACAAAATCTACAAATAGTGCAGCTACACTACACTACTATATCAGCCTGTGGTACCTACTAATAAATAAGCGTTATCTGGACTCACTCTATTTTTAAAAGTTCTAACAAAATGAAACTTAGGGCAACGATAGGACAAATAGTGCATTTTTTTAAAGATTCGTTTAATTCTCTTATTTCTCGTGTATTTCTCCTATGAATTTGTTTTAACATACCTATAATAATTTAGATGTCCAATATAGGCATCACTGATATACATCTCTATGCACGTCAAGAATTGGCGACTCATCTGTTATTGCTCATGTCCATTTATTGGCCATCCATAAGCGACATTTACCATTAGGTGGTCCGTTTGCTTTTTCGTCAACCCTAGGCTATAAAAAAATATTGAAAAACGTTGAATATGGAATTCTTACGTTCTTTACGAATATATTGAATTAAATTTCGACTTGAACAATTTCTCTTTACCTACCGATTCATAACTGCGCAATAACGCTGCGCCATCTAGTATCAAATAGCAGTACTTTAATATCAGCTAAGAGTAATGCTAGCACACTTTTTATTGACAAAACGAACGTTATCCAGGGTGATGAATACATTGTTCCTTTATTTGTTTTTCTAAAACTTTACTGGTATTGTTCAACAAAAAAATGGACGACCAGGAAAAGAAGATTAGTGTTCTGTGCTTAGGACCAACCGGGTCGGGAAAAACGACTTTATTAAAGAAATTACAAGAAGAGGAGGGCATCGACTACACTTACAGCCCAGTGCCCACCATTGGCACCAATATTTACGACATCCACTACATCAACAAGAGCGGTAAAAAGCAAGTTATCACCGTCAGGGAGATCGGTGGGGAAATGATCACTTTTTGGAAGAACTATTTAGACGGTGTGGATAAAGTAAGTATTTTATAAATGGCTAATTACAAGATAAGCTCTCTTTACATTACGTTACAATTTAGAAAGCCTGGAGGATATCCTAGCTATGATCTAACTTATGGCTGATGCCCTCCAAGGGACTACTTGTAAGTGAATACTTGCCAAATTCTAAATTCTGTTTAGTTATTTTTATAGAAACAGTAGACGGGCCACGGATGATAAGTGGCCAATGTCGCCTATGGATATGAGTGATATGACTATATGAGCAACCAGAGGTGTCGCCAATACAACTCCAGCCCTGAAGTACCAAATATGTTATCTCGTTTCACAGGTAATATTCGTAGTGGACACATCAAATTTATGCCAGATATCCGCAGCTGCTGTGTCGCTTTACACGTTACTAGCGGAACCGCAACTCAGGAATGCTAAGGTATGTGGACGTTTTGACCGAATAAAACATACCCAATGGATAAACAATTAATGATATCCAGAAGAATTTTGGTAGCTTGCTTGGATTTAACGTTACGCATACCTCGTCCACAACACCAGATTGTTTTTTGTTCGGACAAAGTTCGGGAGAAGCCTCTTACGTCCTCATTATTCGTACTGATGTATCTTTTTCAGTTTCTGTTAGTCCTGAGCAAGATGGACGCAGCGTACAGACAGATGCGTAACGAGGCGCTGCTGATGCTGCAGCACGCGCGCCTGAAGACTGAGCTGGCCAACGCGCCGACGCTGCTAGAGGCCTCCCCTCTTACCGGGGAAGGCCTGGACGAGCTGAGGACTTTCCTCGCAGAAACTAAACGGACATTGCCGTTTACTAACATTGCAAAGTTGTAATTAGCTTCTTTTATTTGCTTGTTATTAATATTATTTAAATAGGACATTTTTGATATGTTATAGAAACAACGCAATTCAATATCCCTTTAATAATAATCTACTTGTTTTAAAGCCGATGAACATTTTTAATGGTATGATATCAATTAGAATGTTGTTTAGTAGTTTCGTAAAGTTCTTACGATACTTTGATCGATTAACAGTTTAGTAACTCGACTGATTTATTTCGATTAGGCATGTATTTGTATACGGAAGGCTGACTACCTCGTTGTTAATATGTTAATTAAATTTAGCCTGAAGTAAGGTCTTATGTTATCTCTCTCCTAAAATAACATCAACGGACGCCGACCTTCACCCACTAACCATAATTGTATAATGCAAGGTAAATTATTAAATCTAACTGATAACATTACATCCTGCGAAAAAATATATAATTTCAATTCTCATACAACAGGATTATTGTTATCTAGATGAGCAGAGCAGAGGAAACAACAATATGGCCGCGGCCTCGCGAGGTCAGCCTCGAGAAATCAAACAGCGTATAATTAAAAATACATACATACATGCATTGTTACACCCCCTTGAATTTTTTGATAACCAACTAGATTTCCGACTGCCTTAAAAGTTAAAACAACAACTATCATAAATATTTTATGTAACCTTAGTATAAAGACCTTAAAACAACATCTCTCGACTTTTGGGCACTTTTGGCAAAATAAAATCACAGTTACATTTGAGAATGTTGGAGACTCGGATGAAAGAATAAAGGGTTGGAGACAGGTTAGAGAAAGGTCAAAATGTGAATGAATCCGATATTGTGATCAAGCTGGATCTTTACTCTTCGAACAAGTACATAATAATTATGTGAAAGAAAGGGTTATTCTATGGTATTGGTTATTCAATAATATTCCTTTTATTTTGCTCCATGATAAACGATATTTCCAGGCTCACATCATTAACAATCTATTCTGTCATCAATCATAGAACGTCCTACGTATGTTCCAAATAGATTGACATATTCCATAATCTAAAGATTTAGTTTTTCTTCATGACTTCTTGTATGACAGCATCTGCATCGGCCGATCGTTGCAGAACCAAAGATGTTGCTCGCCGACATGCTTAATAATTGTATTTTACAAGGGGGGTCGGTGGGCCCCACAACACAAACCCTAAAACGGGCACGTAAACGGTATGTATGTGAATACAGGATAGCGACTTACCTGAGCGCTCCAGTTGTAGTACCTATGCTGGAGAGTCACTAGTCAGTCTGTTTTTCTAGGGATAGAATTGGGGGTGGAAACCTAAAGTTCTACAATTACCAAAGGAGTAAGAAGTTATGGGGATGGACCAACTACTTATGTACAACGCGTGACCTCCTATTCCACGCACACAGGTTACTGGTGGGCAGCACCAGGATTCTCGCTGCAGCCAAGGCTACCAGTTCCTATTTGATATAATTAGAACTTTCTACTACTAATTATAGGTAAACCGTTTCAATACTATGTAAAAACCATACTTCAATGGTAAATACCGAATATTTCAGGACTATTCTTTCCGTACAATGTTCTTCACTGACAGATTTTTTTCGACTCTGTTTTGTCTGGATTCAAAATAAGAATACCGCAGCGACTTACCTATTCCGAATAATAAAATATTATTACAGAATTTACACATTTTACGACCTCATTGCCAAGTAGTGGTTCTACCCACGAAGCGAGGGTTTCCGGATTCGATATTGGCGTTTTTATTGATTTGACGATCACAAACTAGATGGCGTTGTTCCTGATTTGATAATAACGTCATGTATGTATTTTATAATTGCTCGTAAAGGAGCAAACTCCAGTCGTGCACTGGAACTGACATACACAATTTTTTTATTTAAATATCACATTATCAAATTTGTATTATTTCTAAACTAACAATCTAATTAAGTATAGTTTTTTTTTTTCAAATTTTATTATATTTGTGATAACATTAAAACACGGACGCTCGGATGACAACTGATTTAATGGGTAACTCTAATATTATTCTGGTACAACTACCCACAACACCTCCCCCTTAAATTAGTTATTATAAATTTTAATATGTAGTCTAATCACTAATTGTTTAATGATAATAGGAGTGTGCGTATTTCTTTTTCTTGCGCATTCCTATTACCTACCCATCTCCTCTCACAAAAAAAAAAGTATCAATATGGGATACCTATACTTGAAAAACAAAATTAAAATAAAAAGTATAAAAAACACTTAAAAAAAATTCAAAAAAGTCTTCGCCCGTTTACGAGTGACAGGAGGCTCATAATTAGTACCGGATGCGCTGGGGCACTCTTTGGCCGCGGCCAGCTTGCTTTCGTCACTGAGTTCATACTCCTCGTCATCGGTAACTGGCGAACACTCTTTTTTATGAATTGATCGTTGATCCTTATTGACTTGCATATACGTACTTTTTTGTTCCTCCGGTAAACACTTAATTAAATGTCGACGATTACGGCGGTACATACCTAACTTATTTTTAATGACGTATGATCGCGGTGTACAAGACTTTTCATGAACCTGTCCGCGGACTCTTTTGTGCTTATCAACCATAATAACGTGATCGCCGACATTCAACTCTGGTAGGTCCCTTGTATGCAAGTCGTAGTACTGCTTCATTTTACGCTGTTTATCTAAAAGTACATTATGCTGGTGTTCGGTACACATTTGAGGTGCAAGCAAATCCGGATGAACTGGTAGTCTACAATTTAATCGACGGCCCATTAATAGTTGTGCAGGAGAGTTCAAATTGTCACGCGGCGTATTTCTGTAACTCAGCAAGTCTAATTGGAAATCGGTACCACTACGTATAGATTTAATCAACATTTTCTTTATAGTCTGCACTGCTCGCTCGCTTTTACCGTTAGATTGTGCATAATTTGGAGATGACGTTACATGCTCGAAACCCCACAAGGAAGCAAATTTTTTAAAGTCGCGACTACTAAACTGAGTTCCATTGTCACTGATTACAGTTTCAGGAATGCCATATCTAGCGAAGTTTTCCTTCATCGCGTCTATTACCGTACTCGATGTTATATTAACCAATAACTTGACTTCAACGAATCCTGAAAAGTAGTCAACAATGATAAGATAATATTTTTTCCCATACTCAAATATATCTGTACCGACCTTATTCCATGGCAACGTTGGAATGTCGACAGGTAACATAGGTTCCTTATGCGGTGCGTTCGAACTCTCCTGACACACCTTACAACTCTTAACATACAATTCAATGTCTCGCGTGATGCCCGGCCAGAACAATACCTCTCGCGCGCGCCGCTTGCACCGATCCAACCCCTGATGCCCGTCGTGGATTATCGTTAACATTTCACTTCTCAATGAATTAGGAATTAACAATAATTTATTTTTAAAAATAACGTTATCCACTGAGAATAATTGATCCCTAATAGACCAGAAATATTTTAAATTATTAGGAACGTTATTCCGTTTATCGGGCCAACCATTATTTATGTAATTTAAAAGACGACATAACTCAGGGTCTTTTAGTGTTTCAGTTTTTATGAGATTTAATTTGTTACGTGATATCGGCAAACTACTAATCAAAAAATTTACTTGATATCGAATACCTTTACTTATATTGTCATCGTATAAAATCGGAAGGGGCGCACGCGAAAGCGTATCCGGCAAGTACATAAATTTACCAGGCTTGTATACAACTTTTAATTCGTAACATTGCAAACGTAGCAACATTCGTTGCAAGCGAACTGGGACCGATTCTAAAGACTTTTTAAATATACTTTCAAGCGGCTTATGATCCGTTTCTACAACTACGCAATTACTTCCGTAAATATACTGATGGAATTTTTCACATGCAAAAACAATAGCAAGTAGCTCCTTCTCTATTTGTGCATATCTAGTCTGTGCGTCGGTGAGCGTCCGCGACGCGTATTCGACGGGGCGGCCGGCCTGCAGCAGCACAGCGCCCAGCGCGCGCGCGCTCGCGTCCACCGACACCACAACCGGTTGCGACACATCGAACAACGCCAGTACCGGAGCATTGCATACTAATTCTTTTAATTTGCTAAAACTTTCTTCATGTCCTAACTCCCAACTCCAGGCTGTATCTTTTTTTAATAAGCGAGTTAATGGATATACATTTTCAGAGTAGTAAGGTATAAATTTGGATAAATAATTTATACATCCTAAAAATCTTTCTAAAGATTTTTTATCGGTTGGAGCGGGCATATCTTTTACGGCGATCACTTTCGCGGGGTCCGGTTTCATTCCGTTCCTATTAAATACGTGACCTAAATATGTAACTTCTTTCACACAAATTTTACATTTATCTTTGTTAAACTTTAAGTTTATTTGTCTCGCTCTATTCAAAAGTTGATTCAAACGCTGGTCATGTTCCGCCTTTGTCCTACCCCAACAGATCACATCATCAATAAAAGAGTCTACTCCCTCCAATCCTTCCACAAGTAACTGTTTAATTTTAGCGTGAAAAACCTCTGGTGCACAATTTAATCCGTATGGCAATCGCAGGTACTGGTACCGTCCGAAGGGTGTCGCAAACGTACACAAATCCGCACTCTCAGAATCGAGTTGTACACACCAAAAGCCTGAGTTAGCATCCAGAACAGAAAAATATTGCGCGCCGTGTAACTTGGCCGCTATCTCATTTACGGTTGGTAACTGAAAGTGAGCTCGCTGAATAGCCTTGTTTAATGGCCGGGGATCAAGACAAATACGTAGGTCACCGTTTTTTTTAGCCGCAATAACCACGGAATTAACCCATCTCGTGGGATGATCTACTTTTCTGATAACCCCTAGTTCTATCATCCTACTTAACTCCCCCTGTAACTTATCTCTCATATTCAATGGAACCTTACGCGATGCACTGACCATCGGCTGTACCGACTCATCTATTACGATGTGATACTCACCAGGCAAGCAACCTAACCCCGTAAACAAATCATTAAATTCTGACATATTAATACTATGCACGCGCCTTATCAAACCTAAATCGGTACAAGTCTGTCGTCCCAGTACGCTTTGACATTCCATATTAGCTATAGCAAACTTTAAAATGTACATAACATTTTTATACCACCACTTTAAATGACAAACACCTTTCACCGGTATAATATCACCGCTATACGATTGTAATTTTATATTACAGTTCAAAATTATCTTCGGATTATATCCTAATGACAAAAATCGTGCGTAAGATAAAACATTAATATCAGCCCCTGTATCTAATTTAAAATTTTCCGTTCCGCACTCACCCGTTAATGTCTCGCACCAGTCGTTCCTCGTATCCGACGGCGAACTTACCGTAGAAACGTTATGCAACATAGATATATAAAACGAATCGTTGTAATCGTCCTCTGAATCACTATGTTTGACTAGCACTTCATGCACTTTATTTGAACCTTTTTTCATCTGACACATTCTAGCGTAGTGACCGAAATTATGACACACATAACACTTGACACTGTTAGCCGGGCACATCCCTGGTTCACATCGCAGGCCGCATCCGCGACATGACATCGAACCCCCCGGTTGACGTCGCTGTGCAGGACGCGGGGAGGCGCGGGCGCCCCGCGAGCCGGCTCCAAGCCGCCGCGTCGCGCCTCCGCTTCTCCCACGATGCTCCACTGTATCGACGGTCGCTAGTCCCTGACTCGACGAGCTCGCGCTGCCACTCATCTCACGACCTTCTAGCCGCCTGCTGCCGTCACAAGACAATTCATCGGCTTGACATATTTTTATCGCCTTGGCGAGGGTCAGATCCTCAGCTCTGAGGAGACGATCTCTTACCACCGAGCTCCTTATGCCGCACACGATACGATCACGAATTAAATCCTCTTCTAAATTCGAAAACTCGCAGAATTTGCTTAGTAATTTTAAAGCTGTTACGTATTGACAAATAGATTCACCGTTATCTTGATTACGGGTAAAAAAATTGTATCGCGCAAGGGTAATGTTAGGTTTAACTCCGAAGTAATCATCGAATTTCTTCAGCAACACTTTGACATCGTCTTTTTCACCATCGCCTAATGTGAACGTTTGATAAATATCAAATCCATCGGAGCCGATGAGGTTGACGAGCAAGCTCGACTGAACCGCTGATTCCTCTTTGTGAACGCCGGAGGCTTTTAAGAACAAATTAAATTGCGTCTTCCAACGCCTCCACGCGTCAGCCCGGCTGGCGGGGCTGCCATCCACACACAGTTCCGCTGGTGGTCTCGCGTGTTCCATACTATTGTTTTCACGCGAAGTCGCGAACACAAAACGACGCGTAGGTATTACACCGAAATATTCCGAATATAACGTGTAAAACTGTTAAAATTCACCGCTGCCACCATGTGATAACATTAAAACACGGACGCTCGGATGACAACTGATTTAATGGGTAACTCTAATATTATTCTGGTACAACTACCCACAACAATATTTAACCATGTTTTTATCTATTTCTTGCATACCCTGTAGCCTAGTTGGTAGCTACCCTGTCTGCGAAGCGAGGGGTCCCGGGTTCGATTCCCGGCCGGGGCAGATATTTATGTGATAGATAAATATTTGTACTCGGGTCATGGGTGTTATTGTAATGTGTTATAATATTATGTGTCGTCCATGCCACCCGCGACACAGGTAAAAACCTAGTGTGGGGGTGTGAGTGAGTAAGCGTTTATTATTATTATTATTCTGTAATTCTTTTATTATTATTCTGGAATAATTTTATTTTATTCCAATGAAGGATTATTACTAAGAAACGACACTACGAACACGATGTTTGACCCAATCACTGAATTGGCGCCAATGTGCTTTAATTTTCAATGGATTCTTTAGATTTTGAAAGGAGAAGAGGGCTCAATTTTGAAAAAAGAACCTCCCGGCGCGACACTTTTATTCGCAATGTCTGTTCTGGTACTTTAGTACATACTTCAATGTTTTATGCATTATTTGTAGTTAATTTAAGTAAGTACTTATTATAAAACTATTATTTATTATGTGATATAAGTTCAAGATATTACCAACAAGTATCTATTTTAACAGACTAACAGTAATTCTTCAAAACTTCAAAAAATAGCAATTATCCTGGAAGTATTCCGGAATATTACCGGAACTATTCTAGGAAACTTTAAAACTTCGGAATATTTCCGAAGTTTTCGTCTACTCCCCAGTCACTAGGGAAAACATTGTCAATGGGGCACTGAATTCACCATTTAGGGGGGATTGAACCACCGTGAGCGTGTTTCTTCGTTAAGTCGTCATTAGATTATACCAACAATCCTTTCACTTTCGAGGGATCGCGAAATCGCGAATCTCATTTTTTTACCCTACTGCCAGGAAGGGTTATATCTATGTACAGTGCGCCCAACTTATCTGTAATCTGTGAAATGGCGAAAATTGGAACTACAGTGCGACCAACTTATCTGTGAACTGAGGGAGGGCGCTGTCGAACGCATTGGACCAATCACTGGGACGCAATTCGAGACGTAGTAAATGTCAATGTCATTCATTGACATTAACACAAAGAACTTAAGAATGGGGCAGCATTAGTTCCAATTTTCGCCATTTCACAGATAAGTTGGGCGCACTGTAATTAATGCTGCCCCATTCTTAAGTTCTTTGTGTTAATGTCAATGAATGACATTGACATTTACTACGTCTCGAATTGCGTCCCAGTGATTGGTCCAATGCGTTCGACAGCGCCCTCCCTCAGTTCACAGATAAGTTGGTCGCACATATACTTTGATTAATTATCTATAATAAACTGACGTTTTTCGGAAGTCAAACTGACATTAACAACATTTGACAAGTGACGTCTGACAGAAAAACAAAAATAAAGATCGAACTTTCGTAATTCGTGTTTCGTAAATAGTTTCGTTTCTCGTACACTAAACCAAAACATAGCTAATTTCTCTTTAATAAAGCCTCAAAAAATGGATTTATCGAAATTGTGTCGCAGTTGTATGAAGGAAGTAGCATCGTGGGAACGAGAGAACTTTAATAAAAGGGCTGTCGATATGTTTTGTTTTTGTACTAACATCAAGGTATGTTATTTTAGTTACCTTTCTTGTCTTTACCACCTTTCCTATTCCTTATAATAGATATTTCAACCAACATTTACTCATAAAACGATGTTGCTTTAAAATATTTCTCATAATATAAACATTTATTAGCAAAGTTCTCTTGCACTGTACTGATCATGTTTGGAGTTTTATTAAATACCTACGTCTTTTCTGTAGATTGTAGATGAAGAAAAGCTGCCCAGACAGTTTTGTTACGACTGTATAATCAAAATAGAATCGGCATTCATGTTTATAAAGGAAGCTCAAAACGTAAATATAACTTTAAGAAACATTGTGTCAAGAAGCGAAACGAGTGTCATTGTAGAGCCTGAGAGTTTTAAGCAATTAGAATTTCACGAAAACCCTATTAGCAATCTCCGACTAACATTACCCGAGTACAAACTCTGTAGTACAGTCATAAGTAGCTCTGAACAATTAGCTCCTAAGAATGCCCCCAGGGAAACTAACAACATTGAAGAGAATAATTTAGCACCGGAAGATACTGATCAATATGGGAATCTACACTTACAAGATGATTACATAGAAGATTTACCAGCTTTGATTGAACAGGCGGATGCTAATAATATGCCATCTGAATCAGTAGAAAATAATGACACCAATAAAACTGACTTGGTTAAAGTTGTCAGTGTTGTAGAAAAGAAAAACATCTGTCCAGTTTGCAGGAAGAGTTTCACGTCGAAGGTGTGGTTTGACAAACACATGCAGAAGGAGCACTCGGGACACAAGTACAGCTGTGCACATTGTCCTAAAAGTTGGTAGCTGTAACGTACGATTTATATATCGCTCGTCACATGTAGCCAAAGTTATTATTTTGTAGTAGAAATTCATTTAACTCTTCATATTTTGACATATTACCACAGATTGTTTAAACCTTCACACATTTGACATGTTTGCCATAGATAAATAATTTCAAAATTTAACATAGCTTAACTAGTTACGCGACGTGTCGTGACGTGACGGGAGTTTAATGAAACCACGTGACTTGTTCTTAATTCGATTTTATTAATTTAAATACAAATAGAAATTTGATAGTGGTGTTTTTGGAAATAAAACTATTTATAAGACTTCATTGTTTATTTATTTTACAAAAGTTATTAAATTGCGTTTGGTAGAACTTATCATAGACATTGCCATACTTAAAAACTAATTACTCTATGCAATCTTGCATAGACCTTACGTATCTATGAAACAAGCGACCATAGTCCTTTATGATTTGCGCTCGTTCTTTTTCTGATTGGAAAGCCGGCCTATTAATATGTCTTTTCGGCGAATAATTTGTTTTTGGGGTTTTTCTTTGTAAATTCGTTCGGAAGTACTTAATTACTTATAAAAACGACTTCCGCGTCGTGTCCACGATGGGGGCGACGTATTTTTTTCTTTATAATACGTAAAACCGGCATCTTTCCGATGATCGCGTTGTTGCGTTGTTACATAACGTAATGGAAGGCGCATTTGCGGTGAGTGTTTAGTTAATCATTGATATTTCTTATTCGAAATTCATAAAGCAAAGCATTTTGCAATGCATTACACGAGGATAACGTGTAGGTATTCCTTGTTACAGCTTTCAACTACGGATTTATTTCAACTATGGATTTATTTCAACTACGGTTTTTTTCAACTACCATTTAAAATCTTCCCATAACCTATTAACTACTTAGTTGAACAAGGATTATGTATATCCTTTTCTTTTCACTTCCCGCGGCGTTTCGCTGAACCCGTGGTTTAGTCATCACATTAGTGATGTTTTTGTTTAATGTTCCACTGTAATAATTCCATAATTTTTTTGATTCCTTACTACGCTTTCCGCGAGTGAGTTTCCTAATGGAGTTCTTGACCTTTTGATGTCAATAAATATCACCTTTCCTTATTTTGGGCGGAGTATACACTCCTACCCACTTTTCTTTGGAGCCTGGACTGCGAACTCAAGATGAGGAGACCCTTACCTTGGAGAATACCATCGCAGTGATGAAGCAGCGTTGCGGTCCACTGTTGGGATGGGGATCACATTGAGAGGACGTGCCCTTTTGTGTATAAGTACTTTTATACAGGTACAAGTTTGTGATATTTTTCTACCATACAATACAACTTTTACAAACAATTAAATTTAGAATGTTTAGAATATTTGTAACTTAGTATATTTAATTCTACAGGATTTATCTGTATTTGGTAACTTTTACTTTTGTGCGACTCATAGCAATTTGATGCCAAGTCTTTGTTTGTTTTGAAGGAATAAAAGATCCTTTGGTACATATAATATTTTATTTCTCTCCTCAGCAAAATATCATGTTTAGTTTATTATGCTTAGCACATTTACTACTTAGATTTTCATACAACACTGAAGTATAAAGCCCGCTTTGAGATTAATAGTTCAATGTTTTATCCGGCTTTGTTATCCGTACTGTGAGGCAGGTGGATGGTCTCCTTGGCGCCCGTATTCTTGGTTTAGTTCTTTTCTTTCTTATATTTATTTAGGAGATCATTAGCTCATTAACATCTGAGCAAGGTTCGCCTACTGACGGGTACATTTATTTGGTGGGTTTGTGTTCTATTTATCTTTAGTTTATCTATATATATATTGTAGGCAAACACAACACCCCACTTGTTTTTACCACCCCGTACAATTCCCCGTGGCTACAATGCCTACAAATGCCTACAATGGCACCGCGGAACAGGGACTGATTTTTTAGACAGGACTGATTTTTTAGACAGGACTGATTTTTTAGACCGACTTGATTTGTTCAGTTCGGACAGACTTGTTAGTTCAGATTTATTTAGATTTATACATGAGTAATTTATACTTGTGTTAATTTTGGTAACATACATATTCAGTGTTGTTATTTTGTTTGTATACATGATATATTGTTGAGACTTATTTGGCTTGGCTAATTATTTGTTTTGGAAGTAAAAGTTGTATGGTATTTTTGTATAATTTCCTTCCTATTTTGTTTATTGAACAATTATTATTGGTGTATACCTACTTATTTTGGTTCAACATAGAAGAGTACTTACTTGTTTTCATTAAAGCTGTGAATCTAGTGTTATTTGAGGAATTTAAAGTTGACTATGTTTGCTATTTGAATTGGTAATATTTGAAATAAAGTTAGAGAGTAATAATAAATTTAGTTTGATAACATCATTAATTAACATTAAATATTAACCTTGTTGAAGTTTGAAAATATTATAATACTACTGAAAGTTATTCTACTTTCATTTTGAAGTTGTTGTTTATTAAAGTACATAATTTAGTATAGAAACATTAACTTACAGTTATATAGAATTAAATTAAATACTTGTTATTGTAATAATTTAGTTTGAAGTTTTGTCACTGTTGGTGAATAACCTTGTTCACATTCACATAGTTATTAACATTGGTTAAGATGGAGGGTACAGCCTCTGTTTCTAAGTCTGACAAGGAAACTATAAATATGCCTACAACCAGTCACGAACAAGAACCTGCACCTAATGTGTCTTTTCAAGTGCATGCTCAGACTCAGAATCAGGATGTGTTCTGCTCGGATGATAATATGATAACATTAGATAATGTGACAACAACACCACAATCAAAACTAGTTTCGAATAACAATTCAACTGCCTTAGACTCAACTTTACCTGTTGCTAACTATTATTTGAGAAAACATTTTGACTTTTCCAAACTTAACTTAACTTTTAATGGTAAAACATGTCCAATGGAATTTCTTACTCGATGTTGTCCATGGATATAATTGGCCCATTACCAAAATCTTATTCAGGTTATAAATATATATTGTCAATAGTAGATGTTTTCACAAAATACTGTTGGATTTTTCCTCTCTTTAACGCAACTACACAGTCTATCATAAAAATATTGCAAAAAGAAATTATTTTAAAATTTGGTTGTCCAAAAATTGTAATATGTGATAATGGTACACAGTTCACTTCAAAACCATTTAAAGATTTCATTAAGACCTATAATATACCTAAAATATTTTATAATACCTTATATACTCCTCAGAATAACCCAGTAGAAAGATTCAACAAAACTATAGAGACTTGTATTTCATGTTATGTTGAAGCTGACCATCGGACTTGGTCTAGGTACTTACCCCACGTCCAAGCTGCTATTAACAGCACTATAAATTTAGTTACAGGTTATACACCAAATTTTCTTATGTTTGGAAGGGAAATTATTTTAGATGGCTCCTTATATAAATTTTCTTCAATTTCTGATCCTTCAGAATTGGTTATTAGTAGTCGTTCAGACTATTCTTCTTTACTTTCAACTTTGGAAGATATTTTTAGGAAAACAGTGGAAAATTTAGTTAAAAGTTATAGGAAGAATTCTATTTATTATAATGCCAGAAGAAAAAGCATTTCTTATAATGTTGGAGATACTGTATGGAGGCGTAACTTCGTGCAATCTAATGCATCTTACTTCTTTTCATCTAAGTTAGCACCTAAATTTATTAAAAGTAAAATTATAGATAAAATTTCTGATAACGTTTATTTATTAAAAGATTTTGATAGGAGTAGTAGAGGTAGATATCATGTAAAAGATATAGTTAAAATTTAATATTTATTTTGTTATTTGGATACTCAAAATTATACTTACCAACTTGTTTCTATTTGCTGGCAAAGGTAAAGGAGGTTATGTATGTGGAGGGATATTGCGTGATGTATGAGTGGTACCTCACTAGAAAGGCGATGTATGCTAGGAGACCTAGGTTAGTAAATGTACTTAGAAACTACACTTACCATACTCTACTCATTTTGGAACTCTAAATTTATGTGAAGAAAAGAAGTTAGTGCCAACAATGTTATAAGGACTCATATTTGTTATTTAGCCCCAATTTTTTTTTATCCCCTCACTAATTTATATAATTTATTAGTATTTTTTTTGTCTTGAGGTGGATTTATTTACCTATTTCTAGGTTTTGTTTTGTTTTGTTGTACATTATTAGTTAGCTTCTACTTAGAAGTATTTTGTCTAAGCTTAGTCTTTATTTAGTTTTTATGTCATACTTTAAGTACTAGAATTCCTAGGACCTGGACATGACATTTTGAGTTGTACAACAAAACCTCTTTTCCCAAAAGATAATTTACATCTTATGGGTGACCTTTTGTTGTGTGTGAAACACCACACTCTCTTTTCCCTAAAGATTACTTATATCTTAAGGGTGACTTTTGGTTGTGTGTGAAACACCACACTTTCTTTTCCCTATAGATAATTTACATCTTGTGGGTAACTTTTTTGAAATGCTAATTAATCACTTCGTTTTTTTTATTTTATTCACTTTCGTGGATAATTTTCCTGGCATGCCATGTTCATTTGACATGTACATGTGCAGGGTTGCTTTGTTGGGTTTGTCATTACATAGCGAATGCTCACTGTCTTGACCGGTTGCATACCAAACATAGCGTTTTCTTTTGTTTGTTTTAGGTGTATTTATATGACACAACTTTAGAAATTTATTCTTATAGGTTCTTGGTTTGTTAATGTAGAGCGAGGGTGCTGTTACATTAACCAGGTGCATACTAAGTCCTATATTTTGTTTTGTAGCAGTAGGAGTTTATTTTGGAGATAGAGTAGGAGTTTGTTTTGAGATGAAGTAGGAGTTTTGTAGGGTTACAGTTCGTTAGTGTAAGGCGAGGGTGCTATTACATTAACCGGTTGCATACTGGATCCTATGTTAGTTTAGTATTTTGATGTAGAGTGGGAGTTTAGTATTTTGATGTGGAGTGGGAGTTTATTTTTTTTGGGATCTTCAACCCAATTTAGATACCTGGATTGGTTTGTTGTTGCAGAGCGAGGGTGCTTATTGCAATAACCAGTTGCATACTAGTCCAGTATAATTTTTGATGACACTTGTTATCAACTTATTTTCGATTTGTTATCGACTTATTATCGATTCATTATCGATTTGTTATTAACTTCTTTTAGACTTATTGTAGACTTGTCATCAACTTGTTATCAATTTATTTTTCTTTGAAACTTTAGTATCAGGGTTGTCACTTTATACCATATCGTAGGGTTGTCAACACTTTAAAAAAAAAAAAAAAATTTTTTTTTTTTTGCTAGAAAAGGGGGAAATGTAACGTACGATTTATATATCGCTCGTCACATGTAGCCAAAGTTATTATTTTGTAGTAGAAATTCATTTAACTCTTCATATTTTGACATATTACCACAGATTGTTTAAACCTTCACACATTTGACATGTTTGCCATAGATAAATAATTTCAAAATTTAACATAGCTTAACTAGTTACGCGACGTGTCGTGACGTGACGGGAGTTTAATGAAACCACGTGACTTGTTCTTAATTCGATTTTATTAATTTAAATACAAATAGAAATTTGATAGTGGTGTTTTTGGAAATAAAACTATTTATAAGACTTCATTGTTTATTTATTTTACAAAAGTTATTAAATTGCGTTTGGTAGAACTTATCATAGACATTGCCATACTTAAAAACTAATTACTCTATGCAATCTTGCATAGACCTTACGTATCTATGAAACAAGCGACCATAGTCCTTTATGATTTGCGCTCGTTCTTTTTCTGATTGGAAAGCCGGCCTATTAATATGTCTTTTCGGCGAATAATTTGTTTTTGGGGTTTTTCTTTGTAAATTCGTTCGGAAGTACTTAATTACTTATAAAAACGACTTCCGCGTCGTGTCCACGATGGGGGCGACGTATTTTTTTCTTTATAATACGTAAAACCGGCATCTTTCCGATGATCGCGTTGTTGCGTTGTTACATAACGTAATGGAAGGCGCATTTGCGGTGAGTGTTTAGTTAATCATTGATATTTCTTATTCGAAATTCATAAAGCAAAGCATTTTGCAATGCATTACACGAGGATAACGTGTAGGTATTCCTTGTTACAGCTTTCAACTACGGATTTATTTCAACTATGGATTTATTTCAACTACGGTTTTTTTCAACTACCATTTAAAATCTTCCCATAACCTATTAACTACTTAGTTGAACAAGGATTATGTATATCCTTTTCTTTTCACTTCCCGCGGCGTTTCGCTGAACCCGTGGTTTAGTCATCACATTAGTGATGTTTTTGTTTAATGTTCCACTGTAATAATTCCATAATTTTTTTGATTCCTTACTACGCTTTCCGCGAGTGAGTTTCCTAATGGAGTTCTTGACCTTTTGATGTCAATAAATATCACCTTTCCTTATTTTGGGCGGAGTATACACTCCTACCCACTTTTCTTTGGAGCCTGGACTGCGAACTCAAGATGAGGAGACCCTTACCTTGGAGAATACCATCGCAGTGATGAAGCAGCGTTGCGGTCCACTGTTGGGATGGGGATCACATTGAGAGGACGTGCCCTTTTGTGTATAAGTACTTTTATACAGGTACAAGTTTGTGATATTTTTCTACCATACAATACAACTTTTACAAACAATTAAATTTAGAATGTTTAGAATATTTGTAACTTAGTATATTTAATTCTACAGGATTTATCTGTATTTGGTAACTTTTACTTTTGTGCGACTCATAGCAATTTGATGCCAAGTCTTTGTTTGTTTTGAAGGAATAAAAGATCCTTTGGTACATATAATATTTTATTTCTCTCCTCAGCAAAATATCATGTTTAGTTTATTATGCTTAGCACATTTACTACTTAGATTTTCATACAACACTGAAGTATAAAGCCCGCTTTGAGATTAATAGTTCAATGTTTTATCCGGCTTTGTTATCCGTACTGTGAGGCAGGTGGATGGTCTCCTTGGCGCCCGTATTCTTGGTTTAGTTCTTTTCTTTCTTATATTTATTTAGGAGATCATTAGCTCATTAACATCTGAGCAAGGTTCGCCTACTGACGGGTACATTTATTTGGTGGGTTTGTGTTCTATTTATCTTTAGTTTATCTATATATATATTGTAGGCAAACACAACACCCCACTTGTTTTTACCACCCCGTACAATTCCCCGTGGCTACAATGCCTACAAATGCCTACATAGCTTTGTTTCAATTTTGTTTTTATTTACATGTTTAAAATATTTTCAATATTTGCATGTCTTTCATAATTAACGTTTCTTTTGTTTTATAAGAAATAACTTGAAGGTTTCAGCCAAAGATGAACGCTGTTTATGTTAACTAATAAGCTAATAGAATTATATTTTCATTATGCTGCATTTACATGATGCATTCATGCCCTTAAAAACAACATGTACTCCGTCACTAAGCAACAATTATATATAATTCCGAACATTACAAATATGCAAATGTGAGTACATGACCAAACTTTACTTTCCAGCATTCTCAAAGCCATCTCAAATGACATATCACTCAGCATCTCACTCAGACGAGCGCAAGTTCCCCTGCAATGTGTGTGGCAAGAGATTCAAGCTACGGAAGCAGCTCATGACACACGCCAAAGGTCATAGTGACGTGAGGCCATATGCCTGCGACAAATGTACTATGAGGTAACATATTGTGTTATTTGGATTTTTTGGGTTCCGAATACACCATGTTTTCTTTATTATTGACAAGGCTCTTAATCAATTTTCAGGTTCAAAATGAAAAGTGTTCTGAAATGTCACATGAAGGTGCACGAAGATCAGAAGCAATATTTATGCTCCTTCTGTGGATGGAGTTTTGCTCAAGGTATATATTATTATCAAGAAACACTTTTAATTCTTAACTAATGAATGATTCCATACTCTGGAGTTTGGAGAACACATCAATGTTGACCTTGACACAATTGATATTGATAGATAACAATAAAGTCCATAAGTTATGTTAAGGCCTATGACGCTTATGTTAAAGCTATTTAAGAACTAGCAATTAAAATCCACTCTCGAGTAAATTAATATGCAGGAGTACTCTGTATGTCTCCTGTTACTATGAAAGGCCTTACGCTGCTGCTAATGGGTTGAAGCAGTTACAAGCCATGACCTAGTTCACTGTTTGTCTCCATTACATTTCCTTTATACCATACTCCAGCCAGCAACCTGGAGGTGCACATCCGCAAGCACACGGGCGCCAAGCCGCACTCGTGCGGGTCGTGCGCCTTCCGCGCCGCCTCCGCGTCCAGCCTGCGCCGCCACGAGCGACGCCACCGCGACGCCCGCCTCTACGTCTGCAAGCACTGCCGAAAGGGGTTCTTTGACGCTAGTGCGCTGGTGAGAGTTGTTGCACTTGGAGTTTGATGCCGCCGATACATTAACGGGATACGTAATACGGGTACGGGTTGACGACCCGTGTGGCGCAATAGTTACCATATCAAACCAGCATTCGAAGGGTTCGATTCCCAGTGAGGTCAAATTTTGATTTTGATGTTAGTTTGGATTTCTGTTCTCGGTCTGGGTGTGTGTTGTTATGTTGTCTATGGCACCCACGACAGGGAATCCTATTGTGGGGGTAAGAGTGTGTATAGCGGTCTTTCTTAATGTAACTGGTGTTCTGGCAGGCCCGTCACACGCGCACGCATACGGGCGAGCTGCCGTACCAGTGCCCGGGCTGCGCGCGCGCGTTCGCCGACAGCTGGAAGCGCAAGACGCACCTCATGCGCGCGCACCGCCTCGCGCTCGCCGACATCCCGCGCCTGCGCCGCGACGGCAAGCCCATACAGTGAACACCGAGTGACACCGACAATCAATACATAAATAGAAGCTTTTAGAAGTTTTGTAAAGTGCGCAAGTCGCAAGTGCTTCACTCCAAGGGGAGGTGATGTTTACGATATCGCTTTCTCTTTCCTACAGGTTCTATGTGAATTGCTACGTAACATTGGAAAAGTTTTGAAAAGAAAAAAAGCCGAGGTTTGTTAGAATTGTTTGAATTTTCTTTTTTTTTTTTGTAAAATACTTGTGAACATAAACATTTATGTAAATATAGATAATAATACATCGTAATGACCGAAATAAATTATAATGGATGTAGTATTTATTATATAGCTACATACATAGATAACTGCATATGAATCTTACAGCGTGTATTTATGTATACTGTGATAGTTAAGGATACAAATTCTCAATAAAAATCAAAGATTTAATAACATTCATTTATTTTTATTATCAGTAAATACACTTTTTCACTAACAGACATTTTTAAGAAGTAACAGTGCATCCAATTACATGTTGGTGATAACAACTGGAGACCTCTGACCTGCACACCAGTTACAAAATGCATATAGTTTTTTAACGGACTTCAAAAAAAGGAGGAGGTTCTCAATTTGACTGTATTTTTTTTATGTTTGTTACCTCAGAACTTTCGACTGGGTGAACCGATTTTGATGAATGTTTTTTTAAACGAAAGCTGGTGCTCGTCATGTGGTCCCACTTAAATTTTATTGAGATCTGACAACGGCATCCATGAGAAAACCATATAAGTCTTAAATTTGCATTAAGTAAGTGCGTGACAAATGGACGAATAACTCAATATCCCGCCAACCGATTTCGATGATTCTTTTTTTATTCGAAAGCACGTGCTTGTCATGTAGTCCCACATAAATTTGAACGAGATCTGACAAGTAGTTTTTGAGTAATTTTGAAGTCGGTTATTTTTTGTTAGTAAAATTTAGATTATTACTATACTAGTTTACAGTCAGAAGTTTCAACTACAGAATTATTGTAGTTGGAACTTGGAAGGGAAGGGAAGGTATCTTTGATCTGTACATACATATCTCATTAATATTTAAAATGGCTAAACTCTGTCATATAGTAAATATTAAAATTCAGTATCTAATTACACAATAACTGCCACATAATTATATGTACTTCAGTGAGTCCATTTATTTTTGCGAGTATTGAAACAAGTCTCATCAAATTGTTGAACAAGGTCATACAAGTCTCAAAGGTCAATAACGCCCACTTTTGCAGCACGACGGTTACTATTGTTAGTAACTCATTTTCTTCACTCATTGTTTCTTTTAATCAAAATATTCCTCAATTTGTGAAGCTAATAACGTTCACTTATTTATGAAATAGGCACTGGTGAACCGAAGGGAGACCCGAGCCCAGCAGTGGAATAATATGGTGCTGTATTAAATCTGTTACAATCAAAGAATCTTTGGCTCTTTGGTTCCATTGAGCAATGTAACTGGCTGTTATTTTGGATCAGGATTTTGAAACTTATTTTCTCAGAACTGTCTGATGAAGGTTTCTTTTACTTGCTCTAGCCCATCTTTCGGGTAATTCGAAGATTGTCACATGGTTTTATGTGGGCCGATCCCGGCGGCACTGCAATGCCGGGCCGACCCGTGACGGGAGTGGAGCGAGCCCCGAACATCCCGTCGAGTCACAAAAATCAGTTTAATATACTGGTCCCGACGTGCGGGAACTTTCAGATATTAAGCTGAAAAGAACAGATACTACACTTTGATCTTAGCCAAAAGGCCGAGAAGCGATACCGAACTAAAATTTTTAGAGATACTTATACAAGCTACAAAGAGTCTCAACAGCGTGATTCAGAAGGAGCTACTGTTTTTTTGTAGCGACATCTAGTGGAAGACCTGTATACTACCTAAAACGCCATCTGCCGGAACTTGCTAAAAACAGTGGCGTTACAATACAAGTTGATAGAAGCTATACAACACCAATCCTCTTGGCAAAAATGCTTTCGCGGATGTTCAAGTTGTGATAATCCAAAAATTCAAATCTAACAAATCCTAATATATATTTTGTACTTGCTTAGGGTTATATTTTTGTAAACTGTAACAGGAAAGATACATACCTATTCTACCAACTTGTGTTCGTTACCGACAGAGATAAATTTTATCAACAAAAAATCTAAAGAAACGGAAACACCAAAACTGCCTTGATAATCTACCAGGTCCGGATCTAGGAGGGACGAACCGGGGCACCCACCCCGGGCGCCAGTAGGTATAAGGGGGCGCCAAAATGCGCCTGAATTTTTTTTAGTCCAAGCGCTGAACCGATTTTGCAGCATTGTATACGTTTATGTACGGCATGCGTATGGTATGGTATATCGGTATGCCCGACATCATCGATGACGCCTGATGACCTTTTTTTTAGGGAGCGCCTGAACCGTAACCATTAATAGTACAAAGTTACGTACTTCCGTAGGCGCCACTATGAAGTTTCTGTCCGGTTCGAAAAAATCGTAGATCCGGGCCTGTAATCTACTTATTTATGTTACTTGCAGCAAAGAAATATTTTAATTGCTGTTGGAATGTAGTATTGTGTCAATTGTAATATTTCAAGTCTAATTTAATATTTTTTATCCATGACTAAAAATACAAACTTCCAAAATCATAATTATATGTACAAATGATGTGTCAATTTAGAAGCTCATATTTTAGTAGAATCAGTAAAATTACTGATGTCATGTCATGATAAGTGGAGAATATTCTCCAAGTGCCTGAAACCAGCAGACATCATAAAAAACTTTCCGTCTCTACAGTTACAGTCAAGAAAGAGTAACAAGATATTTTGCAGTGGGTCGTTAAGAGTATTTGTCATAATATCATATCAAGTGTTCTGGAAAGTAGAGATAGATTATATATCCATAGTCTCGACATAAGTGACAACAATAATAAATTGTTACGTTTGCTACTCGTAATTTGGAGTAGATATAATTAAATATTATTATATTATATATAACAACAAACAACCTACTGTCCTCTTACCACATGGAAACAATACGTAAGATTTCAAACGGAACAAATCTCTTATTCTTCAAACACTGTCTTGAGTATCTTCAAAAGGACTACAACCATACTTGCACTACAAGTATATCAGGTACATACAATGGGGAAGTAGAAAGGGAACAGTGGTATAGTTAGACAGTGACCTGAACATTCTGCACGATGTTGGACCACTCCACCTTGGAGGGCACCAGGTAGAACGCGGGCGCCACCTTCTGGCCGCACGGACACTTGCAGCCTGCAACCAATACAATGTCAACATTACTCTTTCAAATCATTCTAATATATTTTTATAGAAAACTTTGTGCATGGCATTGTCAAAAACATATTTTTTGCAAAATGTGTTGTTGAAGTATACACTACTTACGCTTTTGCTTAACTTTGTCGATCACTTAGGATCGATATCGATGCAAGCGGCCGGGCTATGAGCGACATAATATTATATCTTCACAAAACTGTGCATAACACAGACATGTATTATGACTGTATATGTCTGTGGGGCTGAAGGCAAATTAATTATTCAAAATCTTGTTATTTATGTAATTTCATATCTCATAGTACTAACTTTTATGAATGAATACGCTACAGGACTTGACTAGACTAACATCATGGGTATCACCACAGAAGAAATAATAGTACTTATGTATCACTAACACACTATACTTAGTCAATTTCTTTTTGGTCGAGTCCTACTTATAAAACAATGTTACAGGGCCTTTTTAAAAATAAGTAATTAATAATAAAATAAGTAATTTAAAAATAAGACTGATCCAAAATGAAAACAATGTAAAAACATAATCATTAATGCTAATTTCTGTTTACTATTAGTATATTTTTTTAAAGTAATGCAAAGATTGTTTTGTTAATTGTTTTAAATAACTCGTCTGAAAAAATGGACTTGCGTCCGCATAATTATGTCATCCGCATCGGGCTCTCATGTGATTTCATACAATGCGGACGGTGCGGATAAATGTGCGTTCAGAATAAAATCCCATCCCCATTACTCAAAGGCTGGATCTGCCCCGACCCTCCCACACCTGTAGCAACGATATAGCAGCATACCCATGACCCAGCTGAAGCTGCCGATCTTGTTGTTGCACTTGGGGCAGTGCAGCTTGCCGTGGCGCGCCGAGGTCACGCCGCGCATCCAGCCCATGGGCTCCACGAACAGCGCCAGGCGGCACGCGGCGGGGTCGGCGCGCGCCGCGATGCTGCCGTCCACCAGGCTCGTCTCGCTGTACCCGTCCACCACCTGACGGTTCACACATAATATACTATTTATTATACGTGATTTGCCTGGACCCTTTAAAAAAAATGGTTGTCTGTAAAGTCGGTTTACGGACGGTAGTTTAACGTGACAACGTCTGTTCGTGGTATAAGTTTAATTTACACTTTTGTTTACAAACCTTTTAAGTAAAATGATAAGTTCACTATCTATTCAACTCCGATGCCAGAAACGCTCGCGTAGAAGAGAGACGCAAGGCGCGCGCCGGTCGAGCGAGCCTCTCTCTTTAATGCTGCGCGCGCATGGTAACGTTCCGGCAAATCTTACTCAGTTTTCGTGAATCAGTCGTTACACAGTTTTCGTGAATGACACCCGAGTCAACCAATTTATAGACGTTGTCATGTCAAAAACGTTTGTAAACTCTACTCATATGCAAGGGTTTTTATAGCATAGATGAATATTTCATTGATAAGGATGCATGGAAATGACCAGCTATGCAACCAGTTCTGCTCAGGTTAGGTTAGGTTAGATGTGCTAAGGAGTTTCTTTACTGCATTTAAAGTCCTTTCAAATTAAATTTCATAAAAATCCGTTCAGTAGCTTTTGCATGAAGGAGTACAAACATCCATACAAACTTTCACATTTATAATATTAGTAGGATGTTCACCCTATGAAAGTTCGACGTCTAGAGCCACACCTGACACGGCAACCCTCGTACCTCATGGCTGACGCCATCCTCGCTCTCGGCCGAGTGTCCCGCGCCCGCGCCGCCCCCGACCCCGCCGCCGCCGCCCTCCATGATCTGGCAGGCGAGGCTCCGCAGCTTCTCTATCAGCAGCTGCCCGTTCTCCGCGCACGTCAGCCCCGTCAGCTTGCTCGGCGGCGGCCGGATGCCCTTCTTCGCCAGCTCAATCTTCACCTGCGTTTTATTTCTAGTTACAACTGTAGTACACCACCTCGGTGAAGTCTGATGGAGATCGCTCAGGCCTAGGGCAACTCTAAGTAGCGCGAAGGTAGCGATACACTCGCTAAACAGTCGCGATATGGTCGTCCAGTCAGAGCCATTTTTGCTACTGATTTATCGATATTATCTAATAATACAAGGTATATTGCATCGGACAGTTATGCTATGAGAATACATAACTAAACATACTTCACTGGTGAGGAATCTACACCTCACACGAGCACCCAATATGCACGCTACTGTATCGCTAAAAAAGTAGCCATGGGCTAGCTGCGTGCGTGCGTACGTTCATGCGTGCGAGCGTGTGCGTACGCGCGCGTGTGTGCGAGTGACCGAATGTGTCTGTGTGAGTGGTTGGTAGACACCTGTTTGGGCAGGTGCGGGATGATGTTGTCCTGGCTGGCGACGACGCGGCGGCAGCGCCGGCAGCGGTACACGGCGGGCAGCGGCCGCTCGCGCGCCAGCCCGGGGTCCGGCTTCACCAGGTCAGCGAACAGCTGCGGCAGGATCTTTACTGCAACCGTCATCACATCGTATCAGCACATCACACATACTGTTTAAGCTTTTTGATCATTTCAGTTAATGCTTCACTACATTTCCAATACTTTCACTACATTTCCCTGATGTTAAATGAATATGTAATACCACACAGTACACAATTCTCGGCCTCTTAAATAATACCTACTTTTTTCAACAACGATACTACCTCTAACCTCTATCAAGCCAAAAAATTGTGTCGACACACTTTTCTCCACCTTTTAACCACCACCCACCTTCCTTCAACTTCTGGCCAGCCATCTTGAGTCGGAACTGCTTGAACCTGGGGTCGTCCCTGTTGATGCAGTAGCCCATGTGTCCGAACAGCTTGAGCTGGGCCACGAAGCCCACGTTGGGACCGATGAACCGCCGCTTGCTCTTCACCAGTACAAAGGCCTCCTCGTAGCAGAGGCCGTACTTCTCCATAATATAGCCGATCACCACTGCCGCTGAGCGGGACACTCCGAAGTAACTGCATGATATATACAAGAGAACCTATAGTCGAATCCATAATTCGACGGACCACTTTGACAACTCAAATGCACAAATGTTGCCCGGACTTAGGCATTGCTGTTCTTATCAACATTATGAAAATGTTCTTATCTATATTTTGCGTGACTTTTAAAATCAAATTAACTCTATGTTGATGCATTTTTTGTAATAAAAATGTGACTGAATCTTGTTAAAATTAAATACAACTCATCTTTATTGATTTTAGCTAGCATCGAAACATTAAACAGAAGATGTATTAATTAGATAAGAAGTACAAATACATTAATCAAAAACTACACTACACTAAACAAAAGTTTTTGCACCATTCACTTTTTCGGTGTATCAAGTCACTGAAACATGGACACTTACCCCTCGCTATTAATTTACTGCCATAGATAGCAATACTCTACTTGTCAAAGTGGTAGAAGCGTGCCTCTAAAAGAAACTTGGCTTTGACCCATTAATGGCCTACTACAGCGCAAAGATCTCATAAATCAGAAGGCATACTCCACCATGCTGCTCCAAAGCAGATTGGTGTAGGGTTTAGAGGTCACTCAAGTGTCAGAATTTTTCATGCCATCTGCAGCCTCCGACTTAGCTTAACAAATGCTGTCTAATGATATAAACTGGAACCAACTGCCCTTCGTAGTACAGAAGCTGTCAATAAGTTTATGCTAATATGAATGAAAACCACATTTGTTATTAAAAGAGCTACACTTCACCATAATGTAAGTAATATACCAGTGGACAAGGACGGTGCCGCCGCTGCTGATGGCATCCTTGATGAACTGGTTGCACTCCGGCAGGTGGCTAATGAGATCCTCCTTCGGCACGTCTGCCACTGAACAAATAAATAACAATTAATTACCAGACCTCATCTTTGATGCTTGTCTTTGACAAATTTATATAGTGCATCGGATAAATGTGAACAGCCTCGGATGTACGATTTTTTTTGACTAGTATGCTGGGCGCTTTGTGGAGCAACTTCCCCCTAAACCTGCTACCCGAGGCAGGTGCCCCGGTTCGACCCCCCTAGACCCGGGCCTGAATGTGAATACATGAAAAATTTTAATAATTATTAAAAATTTGATAGGGCAACACTAATCTGAAATAGGGTAAATCAGGGCAACACATGACAAGATATACATTATGTAACATATTTAATAATATATGTAAATAATATAAGTAATATATAAATACAAATTCTACTACAAATGTTATAGATAACATATTATGTCAATGTGATCCCCAATATATTAAAGGAGTGTTGCATTGAATGTAAAGAATTGATTGTGTTACGTTACCTTTGATGTACTTAAAGTTATAGTTAGCACGCTCCAGGATGCTCCTGGGCAGGGGCACCAGGTCTATGGTGAGGATGTGTGAGATATTCAATTTCTCCAATGTCTTTGTATCCCGAGCACAAGCCAGATTTCCTGAAATAGAATTTTGCAAGGTTTTAAATAATCTGTAGTATATAATATATACATTGTTAGGTGCCACCGTACTTCTGCTACTTATTAATAAGGGAAGCTGTCGGATTTTGACTTGATATTGTGGATCAAAAACTGTTCCCCGTGATATATGAACATAACATATTGACGCTGGAAAGCAAACTCGTAGTGACCCACAAAAATCAAATTGTTCATCAGAGCCAAAAAACTTTTTGATATCTCGATCTACTAAATAGAGAAGTTATGATTTTTTTATTAAGTTAGTATTAGTCTACTTTGCAACAATCCGCGGATAACATGTATGATGGTATATACTTCAAGACATGCGTGGCACCTCCCTCCCTCCCACAACGGAAACATGCATACATCCGCGGATTGTTGCAAAGTAGACTAATACTAACTTAATAACAATGGATTTCCGCAAAGTAACGCCTGATACTATTAACTATATGATTTTTTTTTCGAGAAATTAAAATGTTTATCAGCTGTGGTGAACAATATCATCTTTGCGGGTTACTATGTGTTTGCTTTCCAGCGTCAATGTCTATAGTAAAATATTTTTGATTTCAAAATTAAAACTAATGTGACAATGTTCAATCTAAAGAACATTCATATAATAATTTTGTTTTATTTTCCTAACAATAAAAAACAATAATAACAAAATTGACAACTTGAATAGGTACAGAAATTGAATGCTGTTGATCCTTTTCAGAAGGCATAGTATATTGCATGATTTCCCTCATACGTTCATAGTAGTCTTGGAATAGTCAAAAGAGTTTGTGAAGATTCAATACATACCCAGGTATAACCCATCGTCAATGAGGTCTACACTGATGTCTAGATCCTCTTCCTCGTGGTGGGGCTGCTCGGCGTGGACCTGCACATCGGCTATTTGTTTGGCCATTTAAGTGTGTGGACACTCAATGCTACAAAACAAAATATTTAATATAAAGCATACACTGATATGAATAATGCCAAACTATGCTTGAAAGTATGGTTATTCTAAAAGTTTTAAGTTGTGCGAATTATTTGTAATATAGATTTACGCAACTCGTAACGCTTTTAGCTATCTTTTGAAAACAATTAGTTTGTTTATAGTTGACGAGTAACCGCCCTCGCTTTGCTTCGGTTTTCTTTTTTTTTACACCTTGGGTTACATTATTGGAGTTTTATTAAGGATCCCTAATTTTTTTGAAAATATAATATAGCCTATGTTACTCGGGGACAGTGTAGCTTCCCAACAGTGAAAGAATTTTTCAAATCGGTTCAGTAGTTTCGGAGCCTATTCAATGCAAACAAAAAATCAAATCTTTCCTCTTTATATATTAGTATAGAATATAGATGAGCTTATTTCACAATACAGTAACTACATTAAGGTATATTTTTTATGAAGGCACTTCACTGTTATTATGTATTAAAAATTACCTATCTAAATTACAAATCGCAACTTATTCGTAAACTTGTTACCTGCTTGCGCCCTGGGCGGTGGGCCTGCACTGAAGATAAAATCAATACTTTAATTTTTTTAGATACAAGAATTTAGGACAAGTTTTTTGAACCAATCATTGGCAATTTTATAGAATAAAGGTTTCAATTTATAAACAACCAGTTAAAGCTCAATTATTTGATAAGATAATTTAGAATTAATTATATATAATTGCAAATAGACGGAGTAATTTTTACCGCGCGAAACTGTCATTCGATTGTTTTTAGTTTTGACATTTGGGAAAGGACATTGGCATACAATGTAAACAGCCAAGCATAATAATATGAAAATCAAATAAATAAATAATACTTAGGTTATTTTTCTATATGATTTGAATGCATTATTTATTTAAAGTACAATATTCACACAATAAATCGAAATAAATGAAATTGAAATATTTAAGTACTCTGTGAAATAAATTACAACCCCTATAAAATGTACCTAGCAAATAAATACCGCTTCTCACACAAGTACTAAAAACCGATTGCTAACGAGCAATTACAGGCGCAAACATCTAATTAATTTAATCCGATCACAATATTATTATGGACAAGACAAGACAATAAATTTATAATAGTATACAAGACAAAACAATAAAATAATAGGTACTGCAGTATCAGTACAATAAACGACTGATAGATTTGGTACACAGTTCAGACACATGTTGACATTGATGTTTTTTCTAGAGAAACACCACGATTTAAAAGTGAAGTTAGTTGACAAGTAAAAAGTTGAAAAGCCCTAGAGCTACCCCCTCCCCCAAAACAAAAATCTTGGATCCGCCACTTATGGGCCCGCCTCATCTCATCATTTAGCAGTCGCTGGCCCCAACAAATTTTAAACAAATAGGTATCAAAGTAGCTTGCTTAACAGCAAAATTTGATCCCTATGAATATAATATCTGCATATTTCCTCATTAAAGGCTTTGGCAGGAATTTCCAACTTGTGAAATATTTTTTTTATAAATAAAGCGAATCTACTTTCTAAATAATCCGGCACGCATATGATTATCGTTCACTTTAGTGCATGCATTGTGTAACGATGGTCGATGACTGGCTGCTTTTGAGAGAGATTGTGTAACGTGATACAACTGATACACCACCAATGTACGGTGGTAGCCAGTAGCTCCACACAAAACTAGGTAATGTAGTACAAATCAAAATTTTACCTTGACATTAACTAGTTACCTAGTATCTATCATAAGTTTAAGGTAATTAATACCTGCCTACTGCCTGAAAGTTAGACTCGGTTCGCTAGGTAAAATTTTAAAAGACTGCAAAATTAACATTTTAAAGATAAGTAGGTAAGTAGGTACTTTTAAAAACCGGTATATAAAATTAAGTGTTTGTGCTGTTGCCTGTTTCCCATTGAGGGGGCCCCTCGTCTGGAATTAGAGTTGCCAGTGATACAGGCTTATCATCCTACAAGACCTCGATACACTGATGGGTGAATTCGCGTTTTTGAATTATTTTGGTATTTTTTTTTAAAAGTATGTGGAAATGCGTGCAAAACCATGAAAAAAATTAGCACAAAAGTCCTCAAAATTCGTTAAGCTAATCAAAAGTTATTGGGTCGTAAAAAAATTTATAAGAAATGGTAATGATATTGAGCAGCCTGGTAATGACTTTTATTTAACGGTAATGATTTTTTGTTAATGGGAATGACAAAATTTAATGTTATTCAAAAAAATTTTAAAGCCGTGTGTATTATAGTTATGTCTATAAGTTGCATATGAAGATAAAAAATGTCAAGCTAAAACCACTAATTAGAGTATTATTGGTAACGAGATGGGCAGTAATAAATTACGCAATTCTAAATATGAATTATTAGTTCATGGAAATAAAATTACCTCTGGTAAAGGGGGGGGGGGGGGGTAATATGAATTTGAAATTTTGTGGGGAATGTCTGTTAAAATTATAATTAATATAAAAGATGTGATAGTCCCTTATTTAGCTAGGTTAGTAAATAAATGTGTAAATCTAGATACTTTCCCAGATCTAACGAAGTACAGAAAGATCATACTGATTTTTAAATCTGGGGACAAAACAGGCCTTAATAATTACAGACCTATTTCTATTTTACCTACGGTCTTCGAAAATAATTAAGTTAAATTAAACGCTGAAGCACTTCACCGCTTGTAATTTATTCCACCCTGAGCAATACGGTTTTACCGAAAGCCGTAATACAACAAATGCAGGTGCTAGGCTTCTCAAACTTATCTTTGAGACCTGGGAGAATTCACAAAATCCCATAAAGGGTGTTCTGTGACCTGTCTAAGACGTTTGATTGTGTTGAACACTAAACATTACTACTTAAGCTACTACTACAGCATCAATAACAATTCACTTAACTTGATTGTGTCGTACTTGACGAGTAGAATCCAATGTGTTAGTATAAATGATAACAAGTGATCGAGATCTCAATCTGTGATGGGTGTACCACAGGGGTCGTTACTGGGCCCCTTCCTTTTTCTAGTATACTTAAATGATCTGCCGTATTAAATTAAGAAATATGCAGACATTATCATAGTTGCTGATGTCACTTCTTTTATATTTAAGACGAATAGAAATAAAATAAAATAAATGGCGATGTAAAAGTTCTCAGGTTTGTTTGTCACACCGGTTTACTACAAATAATTTACTGATAAATGCTAAAAAACTACGTATATTGAATGTTTAATACGACGATGGAATAATACGAGACAGTCCCCTTTAACACGTACAGCAGTACCAAGCGCGTCACTTCACTCTGAGACCAGTAAAAAAAGTCCGGTTTATATTTGTGAAATTATAACTATGGAAAAATCTACGGTTTTCTTGGGTGTCACCTTAGATTCTAAACTACAATGGGGCAATCATAATTATATCGGCTTAGTCAGTTTATGCCATTAGTTTATTTTGCACACTTTCATAGCCTCATGTCCTATGGTATATTGATATTATTGATGTGGGGTGCAGAGGCTGACATTGATGCGATATTTGATTTGCAGAAAAGGGCAATTAGGACCATCTATAAATTAAAATTACACCACTACCTGCGGGAGAGATTTAAAGAAATAAGCATATTAACAGTAACATCTCAATTTATTTACAATTATATTTTATTCATAAAGAAACAACGGCGGTTGGTTCAAGCAAAATAGTGATACGCAAAATCATCAAATTTGAAACAGACATACAGGATTCTTTTCAACTACGTAGAGTACAACGTTCTTTTGAGGGGCTCTATGTACGTTTTTACATTAAATTACCTAAGTACATGATTTGCTTATTCAAATGTATAAGAGATCTCTGAAATCCCAGCCAGTAGGCAAAGGATATTATAGTATAAATGAATATATTATTGACAAAGATGCATGTAAATTAGTAATGCATCCAGTTCCGCGTCAGTTAGAACATCTTGTGTAATAATTTCATAATTTAAAAAGATGTGCTGTGGAGTTTCTTTACGGATTTTCTTCTCCATGACAAAGCACCGTTCCGAAATGCTGTTAGATTTAAAAAATGACGTTCATAAGTGTATCAGTGATATTGACATGAATAAAAGATTATTTCATCTTATTTCATTACATTTTTTGGAACGAAGTTCCTTAACGTGCGTTGCGAAAGGGGGCTAGGCGGAAAATTTGGTAACGAAAAGTTGTAACGACACTTTTTGCCATCATTAGTCGTTACAACTCGTGCGGCGTCGTTACATGTCGTGCGGCGTGCGCATGTTTCTCTGTCTGTCTCTCTCTCTCTCTCTCTTATAGAAAGCAAGCCAGATATTATATATCGTTTCTTGCAGTAAGTACTAGGATAGCAAAAACATGCAGCAAGTGTGCCAAAACAAATCTGGGGTATTAAATTTCTAATCGGCTTTGTTCACCTAGTAGCTTGCTACTAACGAGGACACTATAATTTATTTTTCTTTTCAGATAATTTTTTTCAGAAACTTTTCTTTATTTTCTTTTCTTCTTATCTCTTTCTTTGTTCTCCTCTTCGTACAATGCACAATCTCCTCTGATTTCGGTTTATCTCCTCCGTCTAGCAATTTTTTGTTTCTCTTATCGGTTTTTGCCTTTATTTGCATTAAATTTTCGTTTATAATTTATTTTACTAAAAAGATATTGCAAAATTAAAAAGTTTTGTAGATTCTTTACCAACAACTTGTAGCTCAAATTTAATTTACAACATACATATCAAGAATTTATCGTTGAAAAAGAAATTGCTAGGTCTCATTACTCAATCAAAATTGATTTCAAAATCTCCAATCGTCATTACCATTCACACAAAATCATTCCCATTTACAAAAAAACAAGTGGGAATGATGCATATGGTAATGATATTTTTTTATTTTTTGCTTAAAATTCATTTTGTTAATCATTAATTTATGAACTCTTTGTGCCAGTGAAAATCATGTTCCTATTACACATACGTGTGGAGTATTAAAATTAATGTATAATTTATATTTACCTTGTAAGTCCAGTAAATGGCGATGATTCAAAATCGGGACAAAGTACTGAACGTCGTTGTTTTACATGAATAAAAGTTGTTTCTCCATGCAGCAGTAAAAAGTTGGCCTGTTCCACTTTTTACAATGGACCAGACGAGGAGAAACGAGGGGTACTTTAAAGCGTAGCCCAAAAAACATTTGAGAAATATAACGTTTGACGGTACTGACATGGAGTTGACGAATTTTCGTGACTAAATTTTAATTGATGTTTTTTACTAGTTCTGCACTGCTGATTCCATAATATTATGTGTTATAATGTACCTAATTAAGTATTGTCTCAAAATATAAAATTAAACACGCAATGTGTAAGGCAGGTTTTTCAAAAAATATTTTGAAATATCAATATCAGCAATTTCCCTACAAATGGTAATGATGTTTTGGGTGTGTTATTCAATTTTTTTATATAAATTACTTCAAATAATGTAATGAAATATGTGGGCGCTTATGTAAAAATATGTATAAAAGCAGTTTCTAAAATAAAAAATTATAAAAGTAGTAAATTAAATTTTTTATCAATCGGAACATCTTTTTTGTGACTTTGGCGAATTCACCCTGATGCAGCTGGCTGATCCAGGATTGTTCGGAGTCCCGACAAAATACAAAATGTCCCGACAATTCGCTCGATTCAACAGAACGTGTTTGCCGCACGCGCTCTAGCCGCGTCTTCAGCTCGTTTACCGGCTATTTCCAAAAAAAATTGTTTGTCCCGACAAATCCCGACTTTTTGAAGTTTTATCCAGATATTTCAGTCTTGCTATCTGGCAACCCTAACCTGATGGTAAGTGGCTTTCGTTGCCCATGGACATCAGCAAAACCAAAGGCATCACTGATGCGTTCACACGACTATTAGATCTGATAATGCACGTAATATTGTAAATTTTAATATCACTAAAATGTTGCATGCCGACATCGGCCAAATATGTTTGAACGCCTGTTAAATTATCATCTTTTCTACTTGCACCATATTTGTGGCAATGAAATAAATAAATAAATAGTCTATCCTACCTGAATAAAGATAGATTACCTTTATATTTTTTTATGGAAAAAGCCAGCCAACGAGCTTACGATCCACCTGATGGCTATCGTCGCCCATGGACATCAGCAACACCAAAGGCATTACTGATGCGTTGCCAGCCAAGAAATACAGAAAGAAAAGAAACCTGTATCCAGTTATAAAATTCTATAGATAATTATGTTTGCCACAAAATCGTCAAATTTAATAATATCGGTCATATCATTAGGTATACCTAATCCGTTTTTTAGACGAGATTTATTTGGTAACTAAACAATCTTGGGACTACTTTATATTAAAATATTCTAGTTAAAAAATAAATAAAATAGTAAATAGAAATTACTTTTTGTAACTTTTTATTTTATGGCTTATTTATTTTTTAAATACAAAGCAGGGCCTTTTTGTAAGATTGTCAACTAAATAATTTTTATTTATCTCAAAATGGACTATAGGTATTATACCTATTTGGGGAAACCTACTTTCCTACAGACTGAGATTGTAGCACCCAGTACGGATCAACTCAGCATAGAGTAAGGCAAGCCCTTTCATAAACAAAATAAATATTTTTTGGGGTTTAACTGGGCAGACGGGGCACTGGGCAGACCAAGCCTAGCGACCAATAGGATGGACCATGGTTTATAAAATACCTTCTTATTTATATAACATAATATCTGTCTGTATTCACCTTATCTTAAAACAAGTTGAGTACATAGTAGGTATCACTCTACGCTTATGTAATCCTAAGGAGCAAGAGTCCCTAAAGTAACTCTGAAAATGACCATAAGTGAAATGAGGAAAATGTAATGATATGATCATTGCAATAATATTCAAAAACACATTTCCTCCTTATTTAGGTCAGTAATTATGACTAACGTAGATTATATGTATATGTTACCGGCAAAATCCGATTTCAGGTTTTTTTTTTAAACATAAGCCAAACTTATTGACGAGAAACTACTTTTGCCTAATCGTGTCGCGCCAAACTAGTCTGGCCTAGGCCAAACTAGTTTAACCTGAAATCGGGTTTTGCCGGTAACATATACACACCTGCGATATGCCGATGATATAATCGTCCCGGCGGGATCTCTGGAGGAACTTGGTACAATGCTCGGGGACTTGAACAACGCCTCGCAACGGGGGGGTCTTAAGATGAACATGGACAAGACGAAAATCATGTCGAATGTCCATGTCACACCCATATGATACCGGTTGTTGTTAATATAATGGCGCTGCTCTCGAAGTTGTAGACGAGTACATTTACCTGGGACAAGTGATCCAAATGGGTAAGTCCAACTTCGAGAAAGAAGTCACTCGTAGAATCCAACTCGGATGGGCTGCGTTCGGGAAACTGCGACATATCTTGTCGTCCAAAAAGTTACCTCAGTGCCTGAAGTCGAAGGTGTTCGAGACGTGGTGCTTCACTATTGGTCTAATGCATAAGCTTAGAGTCGCCCAGCGGACTATGGAACGAGCTATGCTCGGTATTTTTCTATGCGATCAATCAGAAATGATGAAATCCGTAGACGAACGAGGGTGACTGACATAGCTCAGAGAATTAGCCGGCTGAAGTGGCAATGGGCTGGCCACATAGTAGGACCGATACCGAACCGACGAAGGACCGATAACCGTTGGGGAAGAAAGGTCCTCGAATAGAGACCACGCCTCGGTAAAAGGAGCACAGGACGCCCCCCGACCAGGTGGACCGACGACCTGAAGAAGACAGCGGGTATCAGCTGGATTCAGAAGGCTCAGGACCGGTCTGAGTGGCGTAGATTAGGGGAGGCCTATGTCCAACAGTGGATCTCAAAGTGCTGATGGATGGATGGATGGATTATATTTATATTTAATAGTCTCAAAACAGTACACGCGCCTCTTTTGAATCAACTTTGCCATTAAAACAATTCTATTGTTCTTTATAATAAAAAAACGTAGTTACGCTGTTAAATTTTGCTTCAAATTTGTCTGCCCTTTATAAGAGCTTATTTACACGAATTACCTGGTTGTACTCGTACTTACACATAATGCAATTTGCGCAGAAATAAGCCAAACAAGTTGCAATGATCTTTCTTAACCGCCCGCGCCGCTGAAATCGAGAACACTGTTACGTCATGGGCTGCGCCCGCGCACGCCGCCGTATGCCGTACGCCGCGCGCCGCCGCGCCGCCGCAATAACATAACAATTATGTTGTTATTTTTTGTTATTATACCGCCCATGTCGTTCGTATATATGGTTAAAATTGTCTGGAAGACAATTGTAAAGAAAAAGACAAAAGACATTGTATGTGGTAGAAGGTAAAATTACGTTTTAATCTTCGTACTGAAGTAGAGCTAAATATCGTTAAGCTTAAGTCTTCGATCACTTAAAAAAGAAAAAAGAATCAGTAATCGAAGGCTTAAGTAAATAGGTACCTAAATTATGATTTTAATATCTAATAATTCATTAAGACTTGAGCATGAGTCAGCCGCCAAACGACTCGTCGTGTTCCGGTTGGGGGCTTGAGAGCCAGTTCTTTCTTTCTTTTTCTTTTCTTTTTTTCTTCTCCTTTCTTGGCCGGCAACGCAACAGTCATGCCTTTGGTGTTGCTGATGTCCATGGGCGACAATAGCACTTACCATCAGGTGGATCGTCAGCTCGTTTGCCGGCTACTTCAATAAAAAAAACCTACCTACCTACCTACCTACTACACTTGTAAATCTTATATTCAATGTTTATTTATTTATATTTAATTTAAAAAGTATTCTTGACAAAGCCAGGACAAGGAAAGGGGGGTGATGATCATGGGGTGAAACAAATTAGACATGGAATGAACTCATGGCTGATTAATGATGACTGAAAATTTAAGGTATCAACAAAGATATTCAATATCATTGGGTATCAATAACAGTGGTTATGGTAATGTCATAGCCGTATTACAATTATAATTTAAATGGCTCAGTATCTCGGTGAACCCTGGCTGAAACATCTATTATATCCTCGAAAAATAATAGTTAACACATCTATGATTGGACGGCATTACTACTGAAAACCTCGAGGCAATTTGTTGACTATTTTGATAAATGGCTTCCTCCCGACGAACTATTATTTATTTATCACTGATCCGAATAGATTCTAAGTGTAACCTGTGGATTAGATAATTATGCCCATCTAAATTTACATTAAAATTGTCTATGAAATAAATAAATAAATTGATTGAATTACGTGTACATTTTGAGATGCATGCAACCAAAATTAATTACAACTAATGGATCGCTATCCTTATCAGCTAAGCTATCGATTGTGAATAATTAGTGAATGAATAATTCATGGTGTTATTTGCCTTGTTAAAGTCTCATTGTAAACCAGCAGGGCAAAAGGTGTAAAAGCTTCACATTGCCAAGACATCCTCAATATGGTCTTCCTCTTGTGGATCGCTGCTCGCTGGTCTCTGGTTTAGGCAGCTTAATCCGACGGCATTCGTGCTTGGTGCCAGGGTTTTTTACGTACTGGACTAGCTAGAGAAGGTCATTGTACTCATTGTAGAAGGAATTATGAAATGAAATGATTACAATCTGTTAAGTTAGAGTAGCAATGTGCGAGAGAGTGGGATTTTTGATTCAAGCTTCTCCAACAAAGCTTCAGTAAAGCCTTCAATGTTGATGGGTGAGCATTAAGTGAGCATTACCACAAAGTGGGCTGATCCTGTTTCGTTCCTTTCCTACTAAATGTTAAATATAGGTAAGACATTGATATGCACTTACTTCCTAATGATTGAGGTTGCAAAAAACAAATAACAAGAAATGTCCGAGTTTACTAAGCGGCCTTACCCGCAGTCCGGTAAGGTTTCACCATATGAATGGATTGTGAGTTGTTTCGCATTATGCAATTGCAAATTCCGCGTTGTTTGTTTACTGAGTTTGACCGCGTTAGAACAAGTAAGTAATTAGGTTAATATAATGTCAATAAACCAAACGACGACCCGTGTGGCGGAATGGTTATCATGCCGGATCGCCGCACCGAGGGACCTGGGTTTGATTCCCAGCGAGGCGGTTTGAATGATGAGTTTGAATTTCTGTTCTCGGTTTGGGTGTGAATGTCCTTGTCTTGTGTGTTGGTAATGGCACCCACGACACAGGGAATCCTAGAGTGGGGCTGTGAGTGTGAAGCGTTATTATAAAATAAAAATAAAAACATATTCATAGTGTGACAAAGTTATTTGGCACTTGCTTCGATGAAGTAAAACATCAAATGAAATCCAAATATTATTCATATATTATATAATACTACTATTTTACTTATGTAGGATCACGGAAATAGTTATGCACGTCAATTCTTTAACTCTACCGCCATTTCGGAAAGGCGCTCCTCTCCCGAGTGTGAGCGAACCTGTACCTAACCTGTATAGCGTGCTACTTGGCCAGTGTGGTGTACCGTGGCCTGTATCCGTCACATTGTGTGAGGAGACCCCGAGCCCAGCAGTGGGACAGTTACGGGCTGTGATGATGACGACGATATGTCCACCTACTTCCCGCTTATTTCACTATTAGCGCGGTATCTGACACAATATTGAACGTCGCAATGTTTTGAAACCGTATGACAAATGGACTTGCGAGTTGCAACACATCAGTACTGCGTCCTTCAAACTTCTACAAGGTAAAAAGAAAAGAAAGTTATCCTCTCAAATGTTGTGACAAAAGAATGAAGGAATCGTACTGAGGTACCTAATTGCATTGTCGATTTCACAAACCACAGATAAACAATATACCAATTAGATAGGTATTTAAACTTTTAGTTTAGGATAATTCATACTAACGCAATGATACTACGTATCGAAAGAGCACAGATGTTGTTTTTGGGTATTAAAAGGTTATCTATGGAACACTAGAAGCACAGTGAAGAGTCGATCGCAACACAATATTTCAACACAGCCATGAATTTAGAGCACATAACCAGGAAACAGCCGATCAATATGCACATCGAGAATACCGAGACCGGGGGATACGAGGTCTCAGTGATTCGACCGAGAAAGCGTGACGAGCTCATCGATCGCAGTGATCGAGACTCGCAGCACTCAGCTCATCGGCGGTCGGTGCAGACCTGCCAGTCGCCAGGTGACGGTAGTTGGACCTCTCCAATCTTCTCCGGTAGAATGCACTCACGACACAATGGACGAGGATGGCAATGCAACCGAGTTTTGTGGGACATGGTAGGTAGAGTTTCAAATTGGATATGACGTTCGTAAGTGTTAAATAAGACATAAAAGCTATTTATATATCATGTGTAATGTCTGTAGGGTGTAAAGTGTACACACCTATGAAAACCGGGAGAATAGTTACTAAGTATGAGAGAATAGTTACTAAGTAAGTATAAGTTACTCTAACTTTAACGTTACTCAAAACAGTCTTGAGATTTTAAAAACGACAACGACCTAACATTACGGTGCTAACGTATGACCAACTGCAATATAAGAGGAATCACTCGTATACAGAATACAGTAGATGTACTGGACATCACTATACCTCTAGGGCCTAGAGTCTAGGCTGTCATTGCAGTGATTAACACTTTCCATAAATGAAATGTAGAACTTTATGGCACTAAATAATTAGGCACAAATGGTAGTGCTAGCTTGCTTGCATTTTTATTTGGGTGTTAACAATGTCAATGTTAAAAATATTAAATAATTTGAAAATTGAGATTTCTCAAAACGGTAGGACCGAGCTGGCCACCCACCCAACACCCAAGTGATAGTTGTGCAACAATGCACTCGTGAGTCGTGTGTCGAGTGCAATGCAATATGTTCCTGGCGGCCATCGAGCGAGACCGAATGATGGGCCAAGCTTCCTGGTCTCTGGCACTGGCCAGGCCAGTCATTACATCGTGGAATGATCGCGACATGCGCAGGCCGCAGGTAAACAGAACATTGCTTTGCATGCGTTCACCTAAGTGCGTATTTTGCAAGAACAGGCTGTGGAATTCACAGTAGGTTATGAGCAAAATATTCGATTAAAATTAGAGTTATTGATCTCTTTTATAGTAGCGTTACGTTAGGTTTAAAATCTGAATCACATTACTACACATGCATGTAATAGCTATTATGATGAAATTTGATTAATATTCTGTCATAGTTTGTGGATAATTTTATCAACAAAAAAGGATTACTCATGTTTTGGCCGTTTTTATTTTTATTTTGATTAAAAACAACAAAACACTTGACTGAACGACAAGACTTGTACAGATTCGAATGCGTGTACCTACAGTAGGAAATAGATATAATTATAACTCCTAGAATCCTTATTAGATACACAGGATTCACCAAAATCGACGAAAGAGGAAGAACGGGAGAAGATACAGCCTACTAATAAATTATATGAAAAACCCCATGAGTGCTACGTAATACTGAATGAATTCCACGATTTGTTCGCATAGCGACGTACTGGTACGTTACAAAAGTTTTTCACACGTACGAGTAAATACGTACGCCTTGCAAATGCAATGAAGAAAGCTGTGGGAATTGTTAAAACAAAGCTGGTAATGACGTAATGAGAACGAGGCACAATTAAGCGCAATGTCTGATAACTGCCATATTGTTACACTAACACACACGCGCACACACACACGCACGCACACACACACACACACACACACACACACACACACACACACACACACACACACACACACACACACACACACACACACACACACACACACACATGAAGACTAATAAATGAACAACCCCTTAATTTACGAGCATATACATAAACATAGGTAGACAACAACGAGGCACTGCACTATGAGCATTTTTTAAACTTCAATTTTAATTTTAAACTTCAGAATTACATTCAATATATTATCTTCACAAAACCCAAGGAATTATACTTGGAAGTTCCAGATTGATCTCAAGAATTGATTGGGGAAATCTGCCAGCTGTTATAGTTTTTAGGGTTCCGAAATAGATCGGAACCCTTATAGTTTCATCATGTCCTTTCGTCTGTCCGAAGCAATGTGACGAGACCCTTTCTAGTACAAAACCAAAAGCCAAGCAACAACTCATAATTGTCCCACTGCTGGGCTCGGGGTCTCCTCTCCCAATGTGAGGGGTATAGGCCATAGTCTACCACGCTGGCCAAGTGCGGATTGGTAGACTTCACACACCTTTGAGAACTTTATGGAGAACTTTCCGGTGTGCAGGATTCCTCACGATGTTTTCCTTCACCGAAGCAAGTGATAATTAACTTGTAATACGTTATATTTGAAAATCAGAGATGCGTGCCAGGGTTTGAACTCGGGCCCCTCCGTTCGGGAGTCCAACATTCTTACCGCTATGCTATTACACATATTTATTAAAAGTCTAGAATCGTAGAATAAAATATTAAAAAATATTTTTTTAGGGTACGTCCCCTACAGGTAACGTGAAGATGAATTTTTTGTTCATCGCGTACTTTATAGTGTGGGGTATCATTGAAAAGGTCTTTCATAAATATAACGGGTCTCCTAAGACCATTTTTGGAATGAGGGATCCGTTTGCGAAATATTTAGCTTTATAGTGATAATTTTGGTTAGAGTTATGAGTTCCCCCTGCCGGCTAAACGATTGGAATTGGACAAGTGAAAAAAATCTCGAAAATAGGTTATAATATGATGAATTTACAAGGAAAACTATCACGGCTATGTTAGCATAATAAGTAGTTAATGAGTAATAGTCGATATATTTCCTACTTCGGAATGTAGGGTACATTGCGCGTGGCCTGAAACGCACTTTCCCGGTTTTGATAATGTTATTATAAATTATTATTCCCTACAGTGAACAAGTAAAAAATTTAGCAATAATAATGGATTATTCATTGTTGTGGGGCCCACAAGTAACTGCGGTAAGCAAGAAACTAATTGCAGCTATAGGATCGTTCCGCAGATTAAACAAATTCTACTCATTACTACTAAAATTGGGTTAGCGCAATCACTACTTTTTGTTAAAAGTCAAATGTAGATCTTGAATTACTGTATGTTCTTATTGTAGTGTATAAGCACAGCTGTCAGTCACTGACTGACTTCCAATCAGTCTGCAGCGTGGCTGCGTGCTAGGGCGGTGTGCAGACGTGCGCTTAGCATATACCTACCTCACCTATTACAGAGTAAAATGTGTGTATTATTGACCCTCTAAACACTACAAGTGGCGACGACGGTAAAAATAATAAGGAATTACCAAAAATTGTTGGAAGAAAAAGAAGGAGTAATGCCCTTGCTTGCATACGTTCGGGCAGGCAAATTCTTAACGAATATGTTCTGTTATATTCGCATTTAAGTAAGTAAAGTGTATTATTACATTACAACCACATAATTTATATGTGGGTATACCTAATTGCGTGCACTTAAGAAACAATTATTTGAGTGTTGACGTTTTAATAACTCGGCAACTTAAAGTACCACTGCCATATTTGTACAGAAAATGGTTGTCTAAGCATCAAAACTAATTAAATACTTCGAAGGCCATGCAAATCATTTTGTTCACAAAGGGCCATGCCTCAAGTAACTATTTCAAATAGACCATAAATTTCCTATGATATTGCTGTAGGAAATTGTAGTATGTGAAAGAGTAATTTATTTCGTTTCTTATTTCAAATAAAGCTACCGCATCACAATAACAATATCCTAAGTTTTGTTTGTATTTGGTGGGTATTTAATAAAAACGTGAAACTCCACGTTACCCTTACAATAACTTTGAAAGAAACGATTGAGAATCTACCCCACTTATTAATACAATGCTGTGGTTAATGTTTTCATAATTCAAATACCGTTCTACCATGAATTCAAAAGATTATGATTATCTAAACAAGTTTAAGACGTAATTTTGCTAATTAATTAGCAGTTCAATATTATTATTATGGTCACGCCAATACAGTTCACTTAAAGATCATTGCCTATACAACCATATTAAGGAAGAACCTGTAAAGCTACAAACAATGTGTTACGCATATGCACGTAATATGTAAAAAGTTTATTATACTTTAAAATCCGTATCACGTAACAATATTGAAGCATTATATATGTTAATATTTTTATCGCTAAAGCCAATATTAAATTAAATATATTGATAATTGTAGCTACGTCAAGGTTCACGCAGGTTGTACGGGTCTATCCCACTTGTCCCGTTACAAGTATTAAGTCCGGATTGGGCACGCAAATTGAAACAAGACTCGTAAGGAGCTTGTTACTGTACATTGAGTACAAAAAGGCCTGCAAGGGGCACGCAAATTGAAACAAGACTCGTAAGGAGCTTGTTAATGTACCTTGAGTACAAAAAGGCCTGCAAGGGCCACGCAATTTGAAACAAGACTCGTAAGGAGCTTATTAATGTACCTTGAGTACAAAAAGGCCTACAAGAGGCACGCAAATTGAAACAAGACTCGTAAGGAGCTTGTTAATGTACCTTGAGTACAATAAGGCCTGCAAGGGGCACGCAAATTTAAACAAGACTCGTAAGGAGCTTTTTAATGTACCTTAAATACAAAAAGGCCTGTAAGGGGCACGCAAATTTAAACAAGACTCGTAAAGAGCTTGTTAATGTACCTCGAGTACAAGAAGGCCTGAAAGGGGCACACAAATTTAAACAAGACTCGTAAGGAGAATGCTATACCTTGTGTACAAAAACGCATTTGCTCGAAAGAAGCACGTTATTATTGTAATATACTTATCTTCTTGTTTATACAAATAAAAATGAACTTTAGTATTTCTTGATAGCTTAACCGATTTCACTGTTTCATTCAAAAAATTTCCTAATGGCTCAAGGATGACTGTTTCGAGACGAAAAATCAAAGTTCTGGGTAAAGTGACGTGGAACATTTTTATGTTCAGCCAAATTATAAAAGACATTAAAATATAGTGTTTGCGGAAGGTATTCAACATAATGAGTATTTCCTAAAAGGTATATTAAAAATTAAGGATGGATGAGTATGTGGAATACTAAAGTTCAGTCTAAAATGTCAGAGATATCGTAACGCTTTTATAGCTAAAAAAAATGGAAAAAAAGTTTTCAATTCATTGGGTATTTACCATAATTATCATAAAATAAATTAAGGTATGGAGTAGGTACTTGACTTGGAATTCTGAGGAAGAAGCCAAACTAATCGATGTATTGAATTACTGCTATGGCAAGTCATTCGAGATGATTGAGCATTATACATTATACTGTAATGTATTCTGTATACAAGTGGTATATAATATACCGTAATATATACTGTCAATTATAAATCAATGTTTTAAGGCTACGCAGTCATGTTACTGTTACATTAGTAAAAAGCCATGCATACACGGTGCCCGCAAATATTATAAATCAATGTTTTAAGGCTACGCAGTCATGTTACTGTTACATTAGTAAAAAGCTATGCATACACGATGCCCGCAAATATTATAAATCAATTTTTTAAGGCTACGCAGTCATGTTACTGTTACATTAGTAAAAAGCCATGCATACAAGGTGCCCGCAAATATTATAAATCAATGTTTAAGGCTACGCAATCATGTTACACTTGTAATAACGTTACATTTGTAAAAAGCCATGCATACACAGTGGCAGCAAATATTTACAAATTTATATTTTATGGATATGTCGTTATGAATATCATTGAAAGCCAAAGATGTCTGTTGGATATGATTCATAAGACACCCATTCGAGATGCCTGATGGAGATAATTCCCATCATAATCGGTCCCATTTCACTGATATTAAATCGTGGGATGAAATAACAAATTGCAGGTTTTCAGAAAGTTACCTCAATCAATATGAATTACAAATACCAAGTAAAGAGATGATGTGGCATCAGAATTCAAGTATTATGTAAGGAATAAAAGTAAGACAGTGATTATTGGTATGGTATATTTTATTCCATTCATGTGTTAACATTCCATAACTTCTTTTGAAGTAAATTTGAATCTGACCATGTATGAAATGTACAATGACATACTTCCGTCTTTGACGATTCATTATTTTATAATAATTCGTTACAGACGAGTATAATATGTAATATGTGAACATATCACATATGTGAGCAGATTATGACAAAATATGACAAACGACAGCAGTTATGAGTCCATGGTAATGGACTCGGCTTTTATGATAATTATATTAAATTTTTGCAATTCTTATATAATATAATCCACAATAATTTATTGGATATATTATTATTATTGAAAAAATAAAGATTCATCCATGTGGCAATGAGCAATTACAGACTCAGAAGATCGTAGTATTTCCATCTAATATCTTTACTTGCAATGTAAATATTAATCTTTTTGAGCTGTCGCAAATAAAGGTAAATATTATATGTCAAGGTTATGATTTTGTCTCCATAGTAAAGAGACAATGAGACACTGAGAAATAAAATTTCAGTATATTGAGGTAGTCCAATAAAACACGACGTTGTAATCAACTATTTTACGTAGATACAACTTATTACTTATATTCATCCAACTTGAACTATCTGCAAAATGACAACACCTTAGGTGCTTCTCTGCGCTCTTTTCATATAAAATTGACATAAATAGTTAACTAGCGTCATCAAGTGATGGCTAATGACCAAAAGACTTAGCCAAAAGAAAAAAAAAACTTATGTCTAGTTGAATGACAGTGCTAAGTAGCAACTTTAGAGATTTATCTCTAAAGCAGTACAGTCCGAGGCTCGTCGTCGGTCTTATATTTCTGTATTACAGATCTATCAAGTTTAAAGTGACGTTGATGTTGTGGAAGCTGAAAGCACTAGATCTCCATCCAGAAGATGGAGTGGCCACATTACTAAGCCGAATGTACATATGTGTAAGTGGGTGTAACCGTGCACGCAGGACCACCATCTCACAAAGCATCCTCACACAGAGTGCTTGTCAACGACTGAAACTCCCCTGGGAAGCAAACGCAAATTCCCAGAGAATCATAATTTAACTGACTAAACTGATAGTGAATCAAGAGTTAAGATAATGCAGAGAATACTCAAGTTCACACGATAATTAAAGAGACAATAAATTGGTCAGCTATGATCGTAGTTTCACAAGCAACTATTTTTAAGATTATTAGAGATTCTACTGGTACTATTCTAAATACCCTTGTGACTTTAACAGTGTAAATACTGGTAGAGCAAAATAGCTTAGCATTAAATGAATGGGTTGCCAAACAGTGGTTTGAATTCCTTACTGACAATAAATGAAAATAATAATATTACATAGGAAAATTGTTTAAAGTTGACCCTTATAATGCGTGGAGCGAGTTGTATGAACTGTAGATATTATATTGACATCATGAATTATGTCTAGTTGAATGACTCAAAATTCTTAAGATTAACGTTTGAAAATTTCAAATTACCTTCAAATTTTGTGACCTACCCTCAATATAAATGAAGTACCCTCAAGGAAAAATTAGGAAGTAATATCACGATAGGTCAAAATAGCAAAAGTTAATTCTATAAATAATTTAAGAGTTTTGTTCTCAATTTGTCTTGAAGAAAACAAGATAGCGTTAGGGAATTACCTTTAAGTCATGTACCAGTCGAGTACCTATAAATAGGTAATCATGATAAATCATGATACTGAACAATACGAGATCAGTTTCCATCTCGAGAAAGAAAGTTGTGAAGTTGAAGAAGTGAAGTTTGGGGTGTGTATGGGTGATGCATATTGCACACATATGATGCACACATATGACACTAAATGGATAATATATGCATATCGGCTGGGTGAGCCTTGGCAATAGAGGGACTTACTCAAGATTTTTCAGAAATTATGTTGTTACTTTTGATAATTGAAGTAGACGACTGTGGTGAATGGCTTGGGTTAATCTACTTTCAATGCTACATTTGACGTTTGTTCAAATCAATCAAATCAAATCACTCTTTATTGTGGACAATAGGTAATATACAGATGTTACAAATAAGCAAATTGTTCGCTATGTCCTGCCTTAAAGGCGTACAATACATAAGATAAGCTAAAAATTTAAAATCAAGATTAAAATATAAATAATAAATCAAATAAAAACGAACTGCGCATAAATCAGACTGTGAAATTAAAATTAAAAATAATTGGCAATGTCAAATTGAAATAATATATATAAATTAATGTAATATGAAAATTAAAAATGTCATAAGCCACTCATAGCTGAGTATCCTCTAAGTACTCTTTAATGGAGTAATATAGCATTTGAGTATTAGCAGATGTTTAAGCTTTTCCTAAAAAGTGCCAATTCTGCTATATTACGCAAATCTTTAGGTAATTTATTATATACGACTGGAGCCATATAAAATATACTTTTCTTAAACAGATGTGTCTTATGCGTAATAATTTGCAACTTATCATTATGCCGTGCGCGCGTTTTATATTTGAACAATTGAGTATTGATTTTTACAAACACAGCACATTCTAGCACATAGACACAGGGCAGTGTCAATATTTTTGACTGCTTAAAGTAAGGCTTACACGAATCGGTCTGTCGAAGCCCAAATATCGCTCGAATGCACGTTTTTTGGGCTTTAAGAACTTTGTCATTATTTGTTGCATTACCCCAAAATATAACCCCGTATCTAAGAGCCGCAGCAGCATACGCGTGATACGCTGTCAAGACGGCTTGCAAACAAACAACTTTTTGTTAAAAATATAATTATGATCTACAAGAGTTGTATTTAGTGAAATGCGAGATGAGGTCTCCAAATTGACTTATGCGTATAAGATCAATTTTTTTATGAAGCTTCAAGTAAAATACCTTTCACTCTAACAATGACAGTAATGTGAGAGACAGAAATTGACAGGTCTATAATTCAATTAAAGAAAAGAGGGAAACCATATTATGTGGACAGTACTAAGGGAGCTACAAGATTCTAAATTAGCTACAGAAAAATATATCGATGAATAATAAGTAACTGAGGCTAACAGATTGACACCAAACTTTAACCCTGCACTCACATAGTGGTGTGAGTTTCTGATGGTGAAAACGATGTACAGAAATGGGAAATACATGTTGTACAACAATAATACCGAAACCATATTTCATGTACAGTACTAAGGGAGCTACAAGATTCTAAATTAGCTACAGAAAAATATATCGATGAATAATAAGTAACTGAGGCTAACAGATTGACACCAAACTTTAACCCTGCACTCACATAGTGGTGTGAGTTTCTGATGGTGAAAACGATGTACAGAAATGGGAAATACATGTTGTACAACAATAATACCGAAACCATATTACATGTACAGTACTAAGGGAGCTACAAGATTCTAAATTAGCTACAGAAAAATATATCGATGAATAATAAGTAACTGAGGCTAACAGATTGACACCAAACTTTAACCCTGCACTCACATAGTGGTATGAGTTTCTGATGGTGAAAACGATGTACAGAAATGGGAAATACATGTTGTACAACAATAATGATAAAAAATAACACAAAGAAAATAAAAGTTGGATATTGAATAATTTATTATTGTCAGATCTATGTAAATGTTGCAATATATTATTTGCTAACGAACAGTTGTAATCAATTATTATTTATTATAAAATAAAGAAGGGATGTAGTGTATAAGCACAGCTGTCAGTCACTGACTGACTTCCAATCAGTCTGCAGCGTGGCTGCGTGCTAGGGCGGTGTGCAGACGTGCGCTTAGCATATACCTACCTCACCTATTACAGAGTAAAATGTGTGTATTATTGACCCTCTAAACACTACACTTATGACAAAAAATTTAGGATTTTCTACACAGACCATGGGATCCATTTAGATCTCAATTCTTTTTTTTTAACTTGGCTTTCATGTCAAATTTATGTTTTTGGTGAGACTGAAACATCGTAGGTACAGCTAGAAAAGATGTAAGTATAGGTTACAGAAATAATAGACTATTAATCATACGAGTATGTGTGCAGTATGTTTCACTAACACCTCGCTTTGCTCTCAGATCGCTGTGAATAATGAATTGTAATGTAGTGTAGTTCTCACTGGTAACAATGATGGTATTTATAGATAATTAACATACGATATAGGGTTGTTACTCGCTTTATTTTTAAGTTCATTAATTAATCTAATATTAATAGCAGTATCAATGAATGCATTTTTAGGGTTCCGTAGCCGAATGGCAAAAAACGGAACCCTTATAGATTCGTCATGTCTGTCTGTCTGTCTGTCTGTCCGTCCGTATGTCACAGCCACTTTTTTCCGAAACTATAAGAGCTATACTGTTGAAACTTGGTAAGTAAATGTATTCTGTGAACCGCATTAAGATTTTCACACAAAAATAGAAAGAAAACAATAAATTTTGGGGGTTCCCCATACTTAGAACTGAAACTCAAAAATGTTTTTTTCATCAAACCCATACGTGTGGGGTATCTATGGATAGGTCTTCAAAAATGATATTAAGGTTTCTAATATAATTTTTTTCTAAACTGAATAGTTTGCGCGAGAGACACTTCCAAAGTGGTAAAATGTGTGTCCCCCCCCCCTGTAACTTCTAAAATAAGAGAATGATAAAACTAAAAAAAATATATGATGTACATTACCATACAAACTTCCAACGAAAATTGGTTTGAACGAGATCTAGTAAGTAGTTTTTTTTTAATACGTCATAAATCGTAAACCACAAAAAACATTGATCAAAGTTACAACGAACTAAAAGAACTTTTATATTATGTTATTTGCTGCTACGGAACCCTTCATGGGCGAGTCCGGCTCGCACTTGGCCGCTTTTATTCACTAGTTGAATTGATCACCGGTTATCATCGCCCATCACCCATGGACACCAAAGACCTATCCCTGAGTTTTACCGGCGTCAAAGACGAGGTGCCTTGAGTGACAAAACCGGGCATGGGTAGACCGTACCGTTGGGAGAACAGGATAATTTTATTAAAAGTCCGGTAGCTTCTAACTGAAGGGACCTAGCGCTACTTCTTTTACATCAAGAGCCGCGAGTCCATTTAAAGACGCTTGGAGTCCCGTAACAATTAATTTGTATCACATTTGCTGGCCATAACAAACATTTCCATCCAAGCCGAAAAAATATAAATTTTGAATAATTGCACGATTTGCACAACCCTATTCCTAACTGGCTGTATGTAGAGCGAAAACGACGACACAGACGACACAGTACGCGAGCATGAACCTAACGCACAGATTGCAATACGACTGTTTGTTACTGGTAATGTTTTTATTTGCATGTGAAAAGCGTGTTATCATGCTCTCATATTTTGTGTTTATTTTTCGTTAACGCTGTAATAGTTTAGTCCAGATATCCGATGGCAAAATGGTCACCAATGCTTTTGGACATATGTCACAACACATCAAAGTCTCAAAGATATACTCGTGTACATACATTGGTGAAGACTTTGCTCTTCTTAGCTTCGAAGAGCATGTAATTTAGGCGGCAGTTTTTGTTGGAGAAACAGTAAACTTTGGCAGGAGCCCTAGGTTGCATCAGCTTTTGAAACTATGAGCTTTGGAACAACGTGTCTACAATTTCTACTTTCTTAATGTAAGGTAACGTATGACGGAGCGGCTGAATCGGCACAGTGCACGCAGTGTAGGGAAATGGAGATGCACGATCGGATGAACTTACTTAATTAGGCGTATTAATATCTGGCGGGCGTTGGCTAACATATTGAGAGAAGTGGACCGCGGCACGCATCGGCGCCCTACAAGGATGCAGCGGCACTCGGCAACTCACCTGCCGGCCGCCAGTGAAAGTGCCGCCCCGACCGCCTCGTAACAATGTTATGTCACCGGCGCGCGGCAGTGCCTGCGCCCGCGCATGTCGCCCGCCAGTCGCGCACCGACTATGCCGCCGCGCGCGCACCTCTCTAACCCCACATGAAACTCGAAACCCACATCGACCCGCATTCGAACAAAGCATGTGCGTGTAAAACAATAAAAATCACAAAAATGTCTCCCCTTGTGCTCGTTATACTTTTGAGTGCGACCTCCGTTTTCAGCGTGGAACTGAACCCCGAAACCAAAGAAAGTGCGCGCGAGGAGAAGCTCCGAAGCGCCCTCATCGACGCCTTCCAGAGCATCAAGAAGGTATCGGCGAAGGGCGGCTTCGACGACGAGGGCCCACATAACTCGGACCTGATCGGGTCCATGATCCCGCCCGGCTCGATCGGGAACGACAAGTCGACCACCGAGGACAGCTTCGACCTGTTCGCGGACGATGACGGCTTGACTTTCGCCGAGGTGTTCGGGAACGTGGAGCCGGAGAGACGGGCCTCGAGCACGGAGAAGTCCCACAACGTGCAGCACATCGTGAAGACCACCAAGCAGACGGAGCGGCCCGCGGCGCTGGCGGGCGGCGCCGTGCTGGCCGAGCTCTCCGGCTCCATCAGGAGGGCGGTCAACGAGACGCGGAAGCAAAGAATGTTAGTTTTGAACGAAACCAATTTTCTTGGACTCGAAAACATGCTCCGAGTGCTGGATGCGGACATCCTGGTGAACCAGTGGCGGGACCTCCAGAAGGCCGTCTCCGGAGAGTGCAAGGAGAATCTCCAGGAGTATGTCAACGGATTGAAGGAGAGAAGTTTGTGGGCGTTGAAAAGTAAGTAAACACATTTTATTCACATTACCACCTTTTCACTCCATTCCAGTTTTTAATTCTCATTAACTAGCCATTCAAATGTTTCAATAAGTTTCTAGATGGGTGTGTCCATATATTTATACGACAATATTTAGTAATTGTCAATACAATTCCAAATAATTAATAGCGCTCGCGGTTTTGCGTTCCACTTAAAAGAAAAAGTTAAACACTCAAACGAGCACCGTCAAAGCATACTGTATGCAAATAAAACGTTAAGTGGACTGTATGGACTATGGATTACACAATGTTCTATAAGGCAGCGTGTAAGTTGTTAACATTTTTATGACTTAAGTAATCCAACCACTCCCTTTCACGTTGCCTTTGCGAGATTTCGCACATCGAGATTTTCGTGGATACGTTCATCTTATGTTATGTAACGTCATAAATGCTTATCTATCATGACATTGAGCTTTCTAGCTTATGACGAACATTTGCGAAATGCGATGCGCATCATGTAACGCAACTTTATGTCAATATTTGTCTTAATAATTTTTTGTCATTGTTTTCTGTCAAAACCAACATAATTTACGTGATTACGCCAAAACAGACTTATCCATATAATTGGGAACCAAATTAGTGCCAAAATACGTGTCCAAATATTGACAGAGCAGCAAGCACGAGTTTCTTTATAACTTGGTTAAGCTGAATTTCTCTGTTGCATAATGTTAAGCAGAATTTTATTCTACAATGTAGGTCGCGCTCGGAGGCGAATATTCACTAGCTCGAAACCGATCATTAAAATCGCTTTATGTAACGGCAAAGTGAGGATTCGCAAAACTTTAAAATTTATTCAATTATAATAAATGTATAAAAATATTTGTAGAACTCCAAGCGCTTGAGAACCTTGTTGCAACGTAATCAAAAAAAATATTGGAGAAATAATGCAATGTACGTTTCAAGTGCTAAAAAATAAATATGACGATTACCTCGTACCTACTCGTAATCTTCGTATACTTAATTAAATTAACTTGTATTACTTCAACTTCGAGATCCGATCTCAAGATACTTGTAATTTGCTCCTGCTGTTTTACGAAACATTTATTAATATTCTCAAAAAATTCTAAGGAAAAATAATATACGCATCTGGAAATTATAAATCGTACAATTGTAGTACTTAACGTAAAGCGTGATGACAAAGGAGTTCAACCTTCACAATTCTCAAGTATTTCCTTTATATTCTGATATTTGCACAACATAATATTATACACACACAAAAGTATGATGTATTATCAGGTATTTATTTGTTCATAGGATCAATCAAACAAAGACGCCGTGTAATGGCAATCGCTAGGTCGAGATATACATCTACATAATCTATTTATCATTCAAGTTTTACAAAATACACAAAATACAAGTCACAAAATATTTCTTACTAAAATAGAAAAATATCAATAAATAAATAGCTAATTAAATATCCATTAGGTATATTTACACACTTTGAAGTTATTTGCTCGTATCAATGCGGAGGAAGCATGACTGAAGCTGCGTGACTCTTGACCCGGAAATAAGATTAATTAGTGCTTTTAGCTAAGTTACTTGATAGACCATTTTTTTGTTTTTACTTAAGCACTTAAGTTGTATTACATCATTGACCTTAACTCAAAAAGCCTTGTCTATAATTCAATCAATTATATTTTAAGTTACATTCACTGAACCATTATTTTTTTCAATATAAACATTGAAACTAAACACAGTTGTTATCATAGGATAACAGTCGTTAAGCCATGTCGGAGGCCCTCGGGTTGGCTACTAACCCCTCCACCAATCCGCACTGGAGCAGCGTGGTGGAGTATGCTCTAGGCCTCCTCAAGAGGAGAGACTCTTGTCCAGTAGTGGGCCGTTAATGGGTTGAAGCCAAACTAAACACAGACATGTATACTCTAGTATATGTCTGTGAAACTAAACATTTAAAGTACATAATCCGTAAATACTTTATACCAACTATTTTTTAAACAACATCAAGCTAATGGCGAATACATCAATATTATGATATATCAGTAACCGACAAACAGACAGTTATGCCTACAACGTAAGTGGTAATCGCCGCCCATGAAAATTCGTAACCAACGAAATCACCACCATCTTAGTTTTATAATTTTAATCATTTCCGCGGACGAAGTCGCCAGCACCAGCTCGTTACTTTAAATTAGCCGATCCATAAAGCCATCAGCACAAAATTAAAGAACTAATTCCAGTTTTTATGCTTTTTCTCAATTTTTATAGGATTTGTCATTTCGAATTACTTTTACAGTAACAAAAGTACAGTCACTTGTCGTTAGCAGTATTTTTTTAAACTGACTGTTCACTGCTACCCTCCGATACAGGATATTCGACGGTAGATGTAGGTGGAGAAACAAGCGCTCGGAAATTGTCTATACTAATATTATAAAGAGGAAAGATTTGATTGTTTGTTTGCATTGAATAGGCTCAGAAACTACTGAACCGATTTGGAAAATTCTTTCACTGTTGGGAAGCTACACTATTCCCGGGTAACATAGTCTATATTATATTTTCAAAAAAATAGGGATCCTTAATAAAACTCCAATAAAGTAACCCAAGGTGTAAAAAAAAGAAAACGGAAGCAAAGCGAGGGCGGTTACTCGTCTTTAATAAACAAAAACATCGTAAAGTAAGGAGTTATAATATATTTATTTTAAATTGCCCTCACGTACTATATAAAGTCCTGCTTAGAGAAATTTCAGTAATAAGTGCTCTGACTTTACAACTAATATATACGTAAATACGATAAACTAATAAGTACGTAGGAATCGCCGAATAAATGCAAAGGTCTCTAAGGTCTCTCACGTGACTACCGTCGCTGATGATGTCCGCGTGTTGTAAATCACAAACCTTTACATTTTTCCGTCGTGTAGTGTTTAATTTTCATGTCCCGAAAGGGTATCCGCGATTGGTAACAGTCTCTTCACTTTACAATAAAGTTTTGTTTGTTCGATGTCTTCTAGTGGAGGAGTCTTACGCCCCAACTCAGAGTCACTAACGGTTACTTAAATCGCTCCTAAGTACAGAATTTGTATGGTGATTCGTTACTAAGGAGCGATTAAAGTAACCGTTACTGACTCTGAGTTGAGGCGTTAGAGCATACTTTGCCAGGCTTATGTACAGATTCTTGGATAAGGAAAAATTTGACCTAAGCCTCAGAAGTTTTTATGCCAGCCGAAAGTTTGGATACAGCGTAACTATTATTACCACCAACGGCCTCCCACGTCAATAAGATGTTTGACACTTATTAACTCGATGATTAGGTACCTACTTACGATAGACAAGTTGACCTGTTAATTTTAACGAAAAAATATGTCGATTAAATAGACTAGTTTAAACAAGTCCATATTTACAAGATTTTAAGCAATTATTTACTGTTGAAACAATTTATCGTAAATCAGTAGAGTTTCGTACAAAGAATTAGTTACTTCTATGAAGTGATAGAATTTAAGATATGTAAGTAGCTTTTTTAGGCAATGTAAGGTTACATAATATCATTATAATAATTCATTGGTTACTTAAAGGTTAAGAAGATTGAGTTTAATTAGAGTACATAGTTTCTGAATGCACTTGAAATTAGTTTATGATTGTCCACGATATTCCCGATACTCGGATTCTAATAGATAGAAGTACAGTTAGAATAATTACCAAGCCAGCTCAGTTGCTCCACGCGACCTTCAAACTCAATTTCTACAGTTTCCCAACGACCATCTTCGTTTGCCAATCGCTTATGTAACGCCTAGTTGAACGGTTTTATGGCATGGCGGCCGGGGGGCCGGGCGGCCGGCGGGTGCCCGTACCCTTCCTAGTAGACAGGGAAGGAGTGTGTATGAATGTTAAGCGACCCGGGTTGAGCAACGAAACGCTCAGCCGCTGTCGATGTTGTGGCATAGAAATTTCTCATGAGCTTTTGACATTCAAAGAGCATTGGTAATGTAAGTGAACTACGTTGTCTGCGGCTGAGTTCAAACTTTCGTATTATAAGCTTTAAACTGTTTTCGAGGCATAAATTGTATGTACACAAGCGTTGGAGGTTGCCAGGCTCTATATCACCCAATTTAGTCCGTCTGAATAGCTACCTGCTTCTAGTTCCCCTATGATATCGACCGTGAAGGTTCTGACAACATTCTGTCGAAGTTCCAGTAACATGTAACCAACACAGACCTGGCTGTCATCGATATATTATTATATTCGTCTTTAATATTATTTCCTTTACTAACAGTACTCGTTGCTTAAAAATTCACACTGATGTATCAAACCACATCTTAGATAACCATTGTTGAAATCCTAAGTATCTTTGTCGTGAATCCGAATTATATCATTTTTTCCTTCCATGCAGATATCTTCATCTCTCTGTCTCTCTCTTTCTCTCTTTCTCTAATTCTCTCTCTCCCCAATACGACTGTTAATCCGTAATTTATTACAGCAGTAGTACTGGTGGTAAGAGGCGGCAGTTACCACTTAATTCCACTCAAGTACTCAACTCGCAAACACTTGAGGCTCGGAGCTAACGTGTGGCTTACACAATGGCACTGATCTGATTGCTTCCTTTACTCGGCATAATCCCAAATCCAAATGTAACTATAACGAGTAAGTAATTCTGAGGATCTATTAGCTTGTCCATTCTACTGTTTGTTGTAAAAGGTCTCCTACATGGGGACACAAAAAACCATGACAAGTTGTAGGCTAAGATATTTTGTGACTGAATTTATTGTTTTATATGTATACTAGTTGACTTGGCAAACGTTGTTCTGCCAAAAATTTAGAGGTGGAGGGGGATGAAAAATAATTTTTGTCCGATTCTCTACCCTAGCCGATATGCACGCTAAGATTCACGAAAATCGGTCGAGCCGTTTTGGAGGAGTTCAACTTCTAACACCGTGACACGAGAATTTTATATATTAGATAGTACTCCCTACGCTCACATAATTATTACTTAATTAATACCAAAGAAGAAAATCTCAAAAATGATCATCGATATCATTTTAGATTCAAATACATACTTGAATCGAATTATTTTATCAGGTTTATAATTGCGGAACGAATATTATAACTTACATCTCATGAAAGATGAATGCAAAAAAGATCACTTCGCCTGAAAAGAAACAATGAAGATTCTAGGTGCTATTTTATATTTTTGTACACGCAATATTTAGTTGTATCTTCAAACATGACCTTCATTAACTAAAAACCATGAACGGATATTGCAATTTACCTGTCAAATAACGTATTTGAAATAAATAATAACTAACATTTGAAGTATTTTTTACGTCGAATTTACCTACACAATTGTTTAAGTATGTTTTTTCTTACTTGTTTACCATATCCACATAATGGCCTAAGTGGATGTAAACAAACCTAGTTGTCGGTGCAACTATACGATGGTTCCGTCGTCATCACACGATGTTGCCCGTGTTTGTTCCTGGTGCATTTAAGTAACTAATTGGCATTGAACGCGAAGTACAGGTACAATAGATACACAGGGTCCTGTTTATTTAACTATTAGAAGAAGCATCAATAATCTCGATTTATTTATGTTCACATAACTATTTATGTTAATCCACTGCGCATGTACCTACCTACATTCGTTCATATTAAATAAAGGAGTCTGTCAGTCTGTCTACCATAATTATCATATCATAATGTTAATTGATCATTGCATACATTTTTAGATTGAGTTTGGTTCACTTTTTTTCCACCTGATGATACTTAATTACCATCAGACCACTTGGCTATCGTCGCCCATGGACATCAGCAACACCAAAGGCGTCACTGATGCGGTGCCGGCCAAGAAAGAGAGAAGAAAAAGAAAGAAAGAACTGGCTCTCAAGCCCCCAGCCGGAACACGACGACCCCTTTTACTGGCCTATATCACTCGGTCTATACTGGTACTCCTGGCAAGCATGTGCCCGGTGCTGCAACCCATCGGTACATGTGGTTAGAAGACGTTTTATCTTCTCTGTGGTGTCTTCTCTCCCCACTTTCAACCTGAAAGATTGCCATTATTTTTTCTTTTACTTAAGTCATTAATTAACTGGCGCCAGAGATCATTCCGAAATATTGAGCGCAGTGTTACGTGGCCCGCTCAGCTTACGTAATGTGCCGGTCAGCTGAGCCGCGGTTTTAGCATAGTAGTCGATATCTATCTACTAGTTCATTTCAAAACATTTGGAATGTACGTAAATGTTTTTCCTCATTCTATGAGAAAAATAATTTAATTTTGTTTATACAAGTGTACACTATATTACATACACTATTTTATCTCCTTGATCTGATGACTAAACATTAATAAAACTGCACCTGATTACAATCTTCAAAATGTTTTTTTGTAAAGAATTTATTGGTAACTTAGTAGTGATGAACTGCTTTCTTTGCAAACTTTACTTTCATATATTGTTACAATAAAACTATATACATTACATACATAAGTACTAAAAGTTAAAAAGTGATTCAATTATATCAGAAACCGCCCGGACCAGCAAGACTCTAATGATTGTTACTGTTAAACTTATCTATTTGCTTGGCTATTTAATGGATCACCTTAGTTTTTAAATTTTAAACATGCAACCGCTAATTTGCTTACCGCAAATGTATTGCAAAATTTTAATTGACTGTAATTTGTGTACTTGTCAAATGTAGAATAAAAATGAAATAAAGATAATATTACATAGTTACAGTTCAAATTGTAATTTGAAAAAGATGAATCGGATGATTGACTTTATAGGCTCTACGTATATTTTAATAATATAATTGGTCTTCCAAATAATGACTAGGTACTTGTTTTCAATGAAGAATACTCTAATGACTTATCGACATCGTTGGCAAACGAAGCGTTTGAAAGGACCGCGACATGAAATAGCTGTCAGGTAGGTACTTTGAGGACTTTTGTGTAACATTTAAGTGCACGTTATTTAGCCTGAGATTACAACTCGGACAGCTTTTTGTCATTGCTTCCATGCCAGAGTAATCAAAACTGTGTGTGGTGTGATTGAGTGCACCGTATGTACTAAGAAGTTAAGAGATCGTGTTGCGTCTCTTTCTTACACAGTGAAAAACAAAGATGTAAGATCCACGTGAGATCTCACGTTACTCTTGAGATGATAGAGATTCAGGGCTGTCAATTAAGTTATTCATGTATTTCAAACATAGATACGTATAGTTTGTTTATTGTAGCAGTGATAGCCTAGTGGTCAGAACGTTGGTCTCCCGAACGAAGGGGCCTGAGTTCAAATCCTGGCACGCACCTCTAATTTGTTAATATTATGTGCATATTACTATTAGAAGTTAATTATCACTTGCTTCGGTGAAGGAAAACATCGTGAGGAAACCCTAAAGTTCTCAAAGGTGTGTGAATTCGCACTTGGCCAGCGTGGTAGCCTCACATTATGAGAGGAGACTCCGAGCCCAGCGGTGGGACAATTATGGGTTGTTGCTTTTAGATTATATACTTCGTCTCTTCCATCTAAATAATTTGCGTATTCTTGTACTTATGTAAACCACAAAACGTAGACGAACTAAGATGACCAAGAACCTTTAATTAGTGTATATGATTGCAATTTTAAACGTTAAATCAATTAGCGGCTTACTTTATAGCTCCTTCTGAAAAGGAATGGACTGTACCTACTTCGTAAGTAGGTTTCATTGAGTATTGACACAGAGCTCAGCAGCCAACCTTAGTTGCAAAACTGTATGCCACATAAAGGCCTCCGACGTAGTTTTCGATTGCTATTTAACAATAACAGCCAGGGTGACAGTCTAAACTTAATATTTACCACATATCCAATATTTTATTCTAATTGAAGTATTCTTTAAATGTGGTGTTTTAAACTGTAGAATTTAATTATACAATATACCCCCCTATTCCCCGTTCTTATATAGCCAATCATTCACCGCAGTGGCTATTTACTAAAGAACTCCCTACCAGTTGCAATCCAACTTCCGTTACAACGAGCTTTATACATCTACGTCTCAAACTAGGCGATGTGGCAACCCTAGCTGTGGTCCATCAAACGTAATAAGCGCATTACAACATGCAGCGCGGAGTGAATTAACTTTGAGCGGTGACATTCCATCCACCGTCCGCCGCTTCTTGCACATCGCCACCATTACCCAGTGGTACCGTTGCCTCATTACATGCCGCCGGCATATCAACTGGACGGTACCTGCGTTCAATGTGGACAGAGAACATGACATACAGACAGACACAGCGGTTTTGAATTGACTGCTGTTAGTAAAACAGCGATTAGTAACATTCATCCTCTCCTATATATAGCCAACCACGTCGTGTATAAAAACAGGACTGCTCTATTTACTGAAGAAACTATGAATATAAAAATTGTTTATCTCTTAATTTATTGTGATAAAATTAAATTTTATCTTAATGGTTCTAACGGACTTTATTCTCCTTTAAGTCCAAGTAAAGAGGAAGCTAGTAAGTAAAGCTCACGCGGTCTGGTCCCAACACACTGGCCACTGTGGACATGCTTGATGAAAGCTTCCACACAAAGCTCTCTCACTGAATATCTTCGCAACGCCACCGACCACATCCGATGGAGGACGTCGCAGCAGCAAAACCCATCCAGTCCAACAAACCAACAACAACAATTGTTAATCATGAAATCACTGTGACTCTACTAAGAGTGTACGAGAGAAAGAGAAGTGAACAGGATTATCGCATCCAATCTATCTTTCCCTGATAATGATGAAACCGGTTAACCGATAAATTTTATCCAAGCTATATCGCCTCATATAATGACCCACTAAGCTCTGACCATCCGGCCCTGCTTGAGCGTATTGTCAGGATAGCACTATGATTAAAATACATTCCACACTTATCCACCTCCTTTATCAATAAATAAATAATAATAAATAAACGCTAACATACCCATACCCCCGCGCAGTAGGTTTTCACCTGTATCGCGGGTGGCATAGACGACACATATAATACATACAATCACACCCTGCATCCGAGCACAAATATTTATCTGTCACATAAATATCTGCCCCGGCCGGGAATCGAACCCGGGACCCCTCGCTTCGCGGGCAGGCGCTACCACCTAGGTTACAGGGTCGTGAACTCATGAGTTTGTATCATAATGTCCTGATTTAGTGATGAGCTGGTCATTGTCGTACAATATGTCCATTGATCACTTACTCAAGATGTCGTAGAAAGTGTTGAGAGCGGTGCGGCTTGCGGCTTGCGGCTTGCGACGGGCGGCTTGCGACGCGACACTCGGATTGTATAAGTTACGGAATCTATTAACATTGTATTTCCGGATTCGATTATATTATTACCACTCATTTCGATCATTGTGTTTTTATAAACTATAAAATGAGGAGAGAAAGTAGTTAAGTGTCACATTATTGCTACAATCGGTGTTGGGTGCTTGCGACTTACATCATGCGTTTTAATAGTTATATTTATTATTTGGAAAAAACTCGTACGTATGGTCATAAAAGTGGGCTGACATAAGTCTAGGCGCGCACTTTTTTCTCGCAAATCAGTAATAAACCAATGCGTTTTTACGCCGCACGGAGCGCGCAATACAATTCAAAACTATGTGTTACAAAGACTGCGGCGTTTAGCTAAAACGCAAATTTTAGAATACTCTTCACGCGCAGAACAACAACAATTCGCAATACTTTCTTTTCTTCTATTAAGCATTTTAGGAAGCTACTTTCAGATTAGCAGCCACCGCAAAGATAAGTAAACACGTTGTTTGCGAAAGTTTCTCAAATGGATAAGTATAATCGATAATTGCATTGTGGCTGTCATCGGCCAAGATATTGAGGTTTTGATGTCGTTGATTTGTGAGATCGTAAAGTTTAACAAAAAGTCTACAAAACATTAAAACACGCCGACCCGCGTGGCCGGCCTCATTACGCGCACAATTAGTCGCTGCGCCCGCGCATGGCAGCCTTCACCCTCACACACTAAAGCTGCGTGCAAACGAAATACATGTACTGGAAGATCAGACCAATAAAAACCAGTCGATAGTCCCTCACCGAGCAAGGGCACGCGTCATATCCAGTTCCGCTTCCATTACAACTTTATTCTGAAACTGTGTATTAGTTTAAAAGATGTGCTAAGGAGTTGCTTTCATTCTTTCCTCTCCTTGATGGTAAAGTAAAGACCTTTCCAAAGTGGTGCTAGCATCAGAATTATGTGTATACGAGTGTCTAAGTGTTTTCAAGTGAACTACATTAAATATATTTTTTTCCTCGTTTATTCTCTTAGTTTAAGGTCTTGGCATTTTGTGATGTTTCGTTTGTATACGTATAAGCTACAATAATAGAGACAATAATAGAAATTTCTATAAGGAGAGGGTAATTATTATCTATCAATTTAATAATTTTCAATATGTAAATAGAAGAAAATTCCTTTTACGAAGTCACTCAAAAAGTTATTTTATGATTTACTTAATAAAACATAATATCAGTTACTCTAGTCGCACACGTGTGGCGAACCTACTTTATTCTATGAATAATACACGTGGGAAAATGCATACAATGCATTAAATATACGGCCGGTGTCCGCCGAGCGGCGCCGCGCTGGGTGCGAGTCAAGGTGCCTCCAGCCTAGAAAAGTTAAATGTTAAAACTAGCTTTACCTAATAACTCGTTGTATTGTTGTTAAAATGCTTGCTGTAATAAATAACGTTACCTAGTTTTCAATATCGCGTTCTATTAAATAAATATCTAAAATACACACATACATAATTATATTTATCTTGGACAACTTAACATACTGAGGAATATTTCAGATTCTTCACCATAGCAAGAACATTGCGAAGCTTTGATACTTTGTGCCTACTTGTATAATCTTAATGATTCACACAATCTATATATTTGCGGCACCCTTCCAAATATAAAGACAGTTTGGCTCCAGCACTCAATCCATTCAGTCTTGTTCTAATTCGCAACTATTGTAACTATATGTAACCTGTCATCTCGCTAATTAAATAATCTACGAACTGAAGACTTTATTTCATCATAACGCTGCACTAGAAGATCACACATACATACACTCTGAGCCAAAACTTAAATTAAAATGTTTACAATTCATACGTTGTAGAAGTGAAACCTTCAAAAATAAAGGTATAATTTAATAACGTGTATCAGTTTTATGTAATTATCTTTCAAAAACTATTTTGTACTAAACATAAACGTGTACTTATGTACGCGCGTGAGAAGTTATACTTCTTTGGCATTATTAAATAAATATTTAACACTGAAGCGCTCATAGCCCGGCGGCTTGCGTCGATCCTATGTGATCGACAAAGTTAAGCAACAGCGGGCGCGGTCGGTAGTTGGATGGGTGACCGCTAGTGGCAAAAATTTCTTGAGCGTTTCCGTGCTTCAGAGGGCACGTAAAGCCGTCGGTCCCGGTTGTTATCATTAGATAACAGTCGTTAAGCCATGTCGGACGCCCTCGGGCGGTTTGAAAACTTCCGACACTCGGGTTGGCCACTAACCCCCTCCACCAATCCGCACTGGAGCAGCGTGGTGGAGTATGCTCTAGGCCTCCTTAAGAGGAGAGACCCGTGCCCAGTAGTGGGCCAATAATGGGTTGAAGCCATTTAACACTAGCTGTCTTGGTGAACTTCGTATCGCCTAATAATTAGTGAATGTACTTTGTTGTTACTTTTAACTTTTATACTTTTGGTAGGTTTAACAAATCAGAGACCATTAAATTCTTTCTCTATATATAAAACGAGTAACCGCCCTCGCTTTTCTTCGGTTTTCTTATTTTTTTTCACCTTGGGTTACATTATTGGAGTTATATTAAGAATCCCTATTTTTTTTGAAAATATAATATAACCTATGTCACCTGGGGATATTGCAGCTTCCCACCAGTGAAATAATTTTTTAAATCGGTTCAGTAGTTTATGGGCCTATTCAATGCAAACAAACAATCAAATCTTTCCTATTTATAATATTAGTATAGATAATAACCATGGATTTCGTTTGTAGCAATAAATGGATTATAGCAATGAAGGAATTGCAATAACGTAATTCCTTTATTGCTATTACTGCTAATCAATATCTTCAATTACAGCGTGCCGTAACACTCGTAACCAGGACGGCCTGAGCCGACCCGTTGTATTACGATCCAAATAACTACCATGGATTTATGTTTGTGATGCAAACAATTGCTAAATAAATAAGGTTAAATGCTGTTTGGTTCATTTTATTACTTAACTGTTTAGTTATATTTTGACAAATGGTTGCTGATAATATCAGTGAGCGGATTGCCGCAACTGCGCCGCGGTACAAAAGACATCAACGCGCTCATTCACCGGCTGAAATGTACAATTTGGATTTGGACGAGTTAACTTGGAACTTCGCATTGATGACGTCACAGAAATAAATGTACAGTGTGCGAAACAAACTGTATTTCGTTTTTTTTTTTCATTTTATTTAAATGAGTGGTGGAAGTGATGCCAGCGTGGAGGTTCGAGCGGTGGAGGTTCGCTACTGGAGGATTGCATTCCTGCCAGGTATCAAGTTTAGAAGTTTGCCTCGAATATTAGGTGGATTTGTATCCCCTAATACAACGCATGTTTCGTAATCTCTTGATCCACCCGAATGCGTCAGGAAATATTTATTGCATAAAATGCAAATGAATAAGTTATATTGGACACATTGCTTCAATCCGAATCGTTCACGATGAGGCATCTCGTCACGAGGATGTTCAAGTGGATACGCAGCTTTATACAATCTTTTTCCCGTTACCCTACTTGAAATCAAAGAGCTACTAGAACCGTATTATGAATGAATCATAAGTTATTTAGTAATGCTGTAACAAGCAGTAGGTCGGCGTTTCGTTTCTTCACAGCCGGTATTGCTCGACGACATATTACTGCTTTCAACATAAACTATTTCAAAAGCTCAAAGAAGCTGTAATATATGATGATATCTTAAAATACCACTCATCATAACCCGATGGACGATTCATGACTTATGAGTTGCGATCGTATCGGCTTTGAATACTAATTAAATTGGTACAATCACTAATGTATTAGCGTACGCTTCAAGTTTATAAGAAAGAAAGTAAAAAGAAAGACACATGAATAAATTACGTTACAAAACATCGCTATCACATTTCTTTAACCTTAACGTTGTTTCTATGCTTATGATGGAATAAATGTTTCTTTCTTTCTTTCTTTCAATCTTTTTTTTTATATCTTATAAGTTAATGCTTGACTACTATCCCACCTGATGGTAAGTGGTGATGTAGTCATGGGTGGGAAAACGCATTAACTTAGTAAAAGCCTATTCACTCTTGCCTTGAAGACACTTACATTATAATCGAGCGGAAACACCGACGCGGGCAATTTATTCCAATCCTTCGCTGTACGTATAATAAATGACGAGGCGAAGCGCGCCGTCCGTACAGGGGGATGTTCACGACGGAGGGATGGATACCCGCCGTGCGTCGGGACGTTCGATGATAGAAAGGGGATGGCGGAATGTATGTATCGTTTGAAACATGGATGAATCGATTCAAATTCTTATCAATACATCCATGATATATTGATGTCTAATGTCCGTGTCCGACAACTACATTCTATTTTATGTCTTGTCTGTTCATTTCGGCTATTAACATAAAAAAACAAATGTTTTCTATATTTCGCTTCATTAGACAAACAAATTTTAATGTTCACTTTTACCTTCCAGTTGGGTAAAAGTAACAACCGCAAATCCAAGATCAGTTCATAAAATGGATGGAAATTCGAAAATAGAAAGCAAAATGTTATAATAACGCTAATAAAGCGCGCGACAAGCCTTATCAGTTTGGACCTTATGCCGTTGTAATAGCGGTGATAACAGAGAAGCATATGTTACCAAACAAATACAGAGGCAAAGACCCCAGAACTGTCACTTTCACTGGACATTATAGGAACTGTACAATTGGTACTTCATGAATCGAAGCGATTGCAAACTCGTTATTACTTCTTCATATAACAAATATACCGGAAATCAAGGAGCAGAGGAAGGACAGCAGCAGTTTCTTTAACTACGACGAAGAGAGATAGAGTAACGATTCATTTGAATCTTTAGTAGATATTTTTCTATCACACATGTAAAATACTACTACAAAAAAAAACCCCAGAAAGTGCCTATTTAGTTCAACCTGTAGCCTAGTTGGTAGCGATCTTGTCTGCGAAGCGAGGGGTACCAGGTTCGATTCCCGGCCGGGGCAGATATTTATGTGACAGATAAATATTTGTACTCGGGTTATGGGTGTTATTGTGATGTGTTATATATGTCGTCCATGCCACCCGCGACCGTAGTAAAAGCCTACTGCGGGGGTGTGAGTCAGGGGCGTAGCTACCGCCATATCAGCCGTACCAATTATACAGGGCCTCCAGCGTATAGGGGCCCCATAACACTCCCAAAAAAAACTCTCCAGCTGCCTACGACCGCTACAGTTGGCATTCGTTTTATATTTGACAGCTTACGTTGAGGAGGCCCCACAACAAATATTAATATGGGGCCTCCTTAGGGCTAGCTACGCCACTGCTGCACTGGTGTGAGTGTGTAAGCGTTTATTTATTATTAATATTTTACAGCAAACTTCAGTTGCACGAATATACTCCTACAGATAACTGGTCTATTTAAATGAATGAATATTTATTTGCAAAAAGAGTGGTTACATAGAGGTCTTAATTTTAGATTTTGTGCTGTTCGCAATGTAGCATGTTGATGGTGTGCAAATTTATATTTAGTAAAATTTATGTACATGATATTTATTATAAATAACTTAACAATGATATCATTATTATACTACTGTTATTATTACAATTATAAAATTATAAATCATACATAATTACTTTTATTAAATAGTATAACATTAAAGTTTTTCAGTTGTGCATGTAAAATTTTTGAAAAGTTTATTTGAATATTTATTAAAGTATCTCAAGCGGTGTAAATTGTAGTACATCACTGATCACACACAAGTCCCGGGAGTGTTTATTACAGCCACTCCCTCGCCCCCCTCCCTCCCCCCGCACCCGCCGGTCAATGATCCCACTCGTGACCCACATTCCAATACCTGTTGCGCCACTTTTCATAAACCCCGAGATTCCATTGTGGAAATGAAAAAGTGTTAGAAGTGATTAGAGTGTAATGTTACTCGTATTATTCCCAATCATACGTATCTGTTTCATAACTTATGATGAGAGTAAATAAATAATATCGAAGCCCAAATAAAGATTGATTACTGAAATTTGACATTAATAAAAAAGTGTCACGTAAAAAAATACGTAAACACTTAAAAATTACAGTTTACAATGCAGTTGTCGTACAGATAAGTGTACTAAGTGTCAAGTTATCAAAACAAAGTAGTGAAAGTGAAGCGCGCGGCGCAAGCCACCGGCGCGGCGGCGCTGGCGATGGGTCAAGTCTACCTGCGACACATTGCACACCTCATTCGTACCGAACGTTACCCGGCGGACTGTATCCGTGTTAATACAGAGGAGAGGATTGATGCTGTTTGTTCAGAAATAGGGGCAAACCTTTCGAAGTGCAAATAACGAGCTTTGACTCTTTATTTAGAGCCTTAGCCTGTATTAACGCCAATAGCAATCATTTCGAAAATGTTATGAATTAATTGCTGTTTTTTTTAAATAAATGATTTAAATTTGCAATTGTTTTTATTGTTTCCTAACATTTAAAATTATTCTATCAAAGGGCAAAACGTATTTTTGATAGTAAGACACTTAAATGTTCCACTAGCCTGGTTTTAAATGTCTACCCTTCTGATTATCGAAAATAGGGTGCATATTTCAAGAGTTTGTAGTTCGGTAAAAGATTTAGATAACTACAAACATGTTGATGAGATTTTGTAGGTAATATCATGTAGTTTAATAATAATTGATAAAATAATAATATTCATAGGGCATTTTTCCAACTTTTCCAAAAAATTTCTGTTAATGTCTTTTAAAAATATGTTCTATTTAATTTGGGGTAGATTTTATACCTCGAATAGATAAACTATGATAACAACTGACAAATGAAAAAAACAGAATGAAAATAAATGTAAAAACAAAAAAAATATGTCGAAAATAGTGCAGCTAGTCAGGTTTTTTTCCAAAAAAAATTAAAAAGCTAATAAAAAAAGAACCAAACCGATTAGACCTGTACTTTATTGGTTTTTTGTTCATAGTTTTGTCCAAATAATCCATAGACGCCGGGCGGTCACTTGGCCCTGGGACACCCTGTATAGCATAAAACGTGATGATGGGTCACACAATATGTTCTAAAATAATTCTTCTTTGGTATTCAAAGTTTTGAGTTTGCCATATTGTGAGTTTTTTGACCATGTTTTTACGCTATTGATTTGCATTTGATAATGAAGTGACACTCTTACCTTATTGTTTTAGATTTTATCTATGTGTGCATGTATGTTCTTTGTTGGACGAATATTTTCATCCATCAATTTGATTAAAACTAAACAACGGATTAAATTTTCAACTGAGTCAATGATAGGTCATTACACAAAAAAAAGTGGCCAAGTGCGAGTCGGACTCGCTCATGAAGGGTTCCGTAGCAGCAAGTAACATAATATAAAAGTTCTTGTAGTTCGTTGTAACTTTGATCAATGTTTTTTGCGGTTTACGATTTATGACGTATTAAAAAAAAACTACTTACTAAATATCATTCAAACCAATTTTCGTTGGAAGTTTTCATGGTAATGTACATCATATATTTTTTTTAGTTTTATCATTCTCTTATTTTAGAAGTTACAGGGGGGGGGACACACATTTTACCACTTTGGAAGTGTCTCTCGCGCAAACTATTCAGTTTAGAAAAAAATAATATTAGAAACCTCAATATCATTTTTGAAGACCTATTCATAGATACCCCACACGTATGGGTTTGATGAAAAAAACATTTTTGAGTTTCAGTTATGTATGGGGAACCCCCAAAATTTAGTGTTTTTTTTCTATTTTTGTGTGAAAATCTTAATGCGGTTCACAGAATACATCTACTCACCAAGTTTCAACAGTATAGCTCTTATAGTTTCGGAAAAAAGTGGCTGTGACATACGGACGGACAGACAGACAGACAGACAGACAGACAGACAGACATGACGAATCTATAAGGGTTCCGTTTTTTGCCATTCGGCTACGGAACCCTAAAAAGATAAAGACGTGTTCGCAAAAATGGCTAGTAAGAGATGGTACGAAGATGTAAATGAATAATAAATATATGAATAAATTACTTTTATGAATAAAATTATTGTAATAGTAACATAAGAACAACTCTTGTTTTATTCAGATTAATAATCTCCCGATTTCTCCCGATTTTTTGCTGGCAATGCTACCGATTTTTAACATTTCACTTTTGTAACACTGTTTTTTTCCTTCACTTTTCTTCTGAAATTATTATTGGCGAAACCTTTTAGAGCAGTTGAAATACCTCTATTACCTCACAACTTTGAAGATCTTGGCCGTATTGAAGGAACTGATGCTTGCGGGTAAACCATCTAATTACGAGCCATTTATTTACGAACAAATTAAAACATTGTTCGAAGTCTTCCTACCTGTGTCTGTCATGTGTGTGTCTGTGCCACTTATTACACTGTCATTGTGCGGAAGTGTGTATGTGACGAAACATTGAATAATTTCAGTCAAGTAAATATTAACCGTTATCTTAAGCTAAACAGTCCATTTTACGCAAAGTATGCGTAACCAGTTACAAAATCCGCACCGGTGAAAGGACCTCATGTAAACATGAACGGCTCATTAAGGCGATCTGGCACGGGGATGTGAGTGGAGTCCAGTATGGAAGTACAGTCGTGCGCGGTAACGTCCAACAGGAAATACCGAGCGGAGAAAGTAATCACTGTGTGGCGCAAATCACTGGCGACAAGCGATCGGGACTCTGCTTACATTTTTTTTATCTATACTAATATATAAAGAGGAAAGATTTGATTTTTTGTTTGCATTGAATAGGCTCCGAAACTACTGAACCGATTTGAAAAATTCTTTCACTGTTGGGAAGCTACACTATCCCCGAGTAACATAGGCTATATTTTCAAAAAAAATTGGGATCCTCAATATAACTCCAATAATGTAACCCAAGGTGTAAAAAATTAAGAAAACCGAAGCAAAGCGAGGGTGGTTACTCGTATAATATAAAGAGGAAAGATTTGATTTTTTGTTTGCATTGAATAGGCTCCGAAACTACTGAACCGATTTCAAAAATTCTTTCACTGTTGGAAAGCTACACTATCCCCGAGTAACACAGGCTATATTATATTTTCAAAAAAATTAGGGATCCTTAGTAAAACTCCAATAATGTAACCCAAGGTGTAAAAAATAAGAAAACCGAAGCAAAGCGAGGGCGGTTACTCGTATCTTATAAGTTAATGCTTGACTACTATCCCACCTGATGGTAAGTATGATGATATCCCACATGATCTACACTAATGTTTATTTCATATGGAATGAGTCTATACTTAAATATATAGACGGGCTGTTCCGAACAAAATCCGTGTGACATTTTTCAAGCATTTTTCATACTGTGACAGCGCTTCGTTCGGTCAAGTTCGATTCAAGATGGCGGATGTCAAATATTATGCACTAATAATTTTTAAAAATGTAAGAAAATATAGTTATTTACCAATTGTGATTTAAATAAACTCAAATAAAGTTCGAACGTAAATAATGACGACGTTTTATCTGTGCACAATAAACAATATGCGTTATTATGTTACTGGAACGGTCGGGGTTTTTCAAAAATTACATCCACTTGTCTCGCTTGCTCGCAGCCGACTAAAATGAGGACAGTATCCCTACAAACAATATACGCTAAAAAGTGAAAATGTTTCCTAGGCAAGTCATAAGTCACGGGCTCCGGCGATAGGTCAAGTTCATTTTGCGCCAGTAACGTCAGTTTTGCGTGAGCGCTGCGCTCGCGTCGTTCGCGAAATTTGCTAATGGTGTCATGACACGAACATTATGTCACATGACTTCGTTGTTATGTAACCAACGCGAAATCTTCCGTGTAGGTTAGGCTTTATGTAAATGTGTCTTCTTTTTGCAACACACCTACTTTGTTAAGAAAAAATCCATAAACCTTTGTCGGTCGAATAATAAATCTTAATCATTGTTTGAAAATATATTTTTAAACATAAAAACACAAAACCCACTATAAAAAAAGAACAGCTGTCATGGCTGTCACGGCTGGCAGATGTGAAACATCGAAATCACACGATCACCAAGTCTAAAATCAGGTTTACCCCTCGCGTAAAGGTGTTTCACATCAATAATGTGGCCGAAAAAAAAGATACCAAATTAGAATGACTGAAATCTGTCCAAACTCAAAAGGACTGAAAAAGAACCTCCGTGACATGATTTTTGAAGTGTGTCGACAAATGTCAAGTGCATCGCTTATGACTCGCGCTATGTTTATACTGATCTTCCGCTGTCGCCAGTCACTGCAGTCGCAGCCTCTCCGCCTCACACTTCACCACCGCTACGTGACCACGTCGGAGCAGTGAAACTTATTAACGCGATTATCATACCACCTCACTCACGTCACACGTCACACGTCACACGTCTCCGCGTCATGTCATGTTATAAAAGTTACCATTATCATCAAACTGAAGTTCAGAATGGAGTATTACATCACAAAATATAACGAAAAAACTTAATTTATATTGATCTCCCCACTGGGTGAAAATGAGGAAGTTTGTACAAATTCGTTTTGATGCAATTTCTTGAAGTTTTTGTAATCAGATAAACCAAATCTCTCCGATTGAACCAAAACAAAGTTAAAAAATATAAGAATTTTTTTAGAATCTGTCTCCTATTTGATTTTAAATTTAGCCTTTAAATCAGTCGCATTTATATTGTTTTTTCCTACACCAATCCGCTGTGCTCTCGAGCTTCTGAAGAGGAAAGACCCGTGCTCAGTAGTGGGAAATATACAACACATTGGCCCTATATTGTTTTCTAAACTATCGCGAAAAATAAAAGTGGGACGATTTAAACCACACGCGGGTTGCGGAAGTGTAATCTGAGCGCCTCTGTTCAACAGGTCTCATAATTGCTGTTTGGTGATTAACTACGAGTAGTACTATCGGTCACAGTTGACTGACTCTCGCATATGTCAGGTTATGCCGCGGAGAGGACAACCAGTATGCTAATCGCTAATTTATCACGCCGTGAGATTCGGGCTATTGATGCCACGTGGGCCAAGTGCTTTTCACTCATTTTTGTGTGAGGTCATACAGTAATTGATATTACCCAGATCAAGTATAATAATAATGAAGTAACTAAGTACTTTAAAAATATGTGCTGAAGACATTATTTTGTCAAACTACATATACTATTATAGGAACCGAATAGAAGCCAAAAATATAGTTATGCATAAATGTATTGTAATTAAAACAAAATATGAGCATGAGTCAGCCGCCAAATGATTCGTCGTGTTCCGGCTGGGCGCTTGAGAGCCAGTTCTATCTTTCTTTTTCTTCTAAATTCAAATTCAAATTCAAAATCATTTATTCATGTAGGTATCATTGATACACTTATGCACGTCATTTTTTTTATCAACCAGCTCTTCGCAAAGGTGCTTTGTCATGGAGGAGAAGAAAAGCCGTAAAGAAACTCCTCAGCACATCTTTTAAAAATAAAAATACATCGGTATATTTGTTACAAAAAAGTATCAATCACTAGCTTGTACGGAACTGGTTGCAGAGCTGTCTCTCTTTCTTAGCCGGCAAAGCATTAGTGATGCCTTTGGTGTTGCTGATGTCCATGGGCGACGATAGCCATATACCATCAGGTGGATCGTTAGCTCGTTTTCTGGCTATTTCCATAAAAAAAAACATAGTAGGTAAGTGTTCCTCAAACCACAACCAACACCATTACACCAAAGTAGTAGTAGTCTTAAATTTTAATTTGTGAATTAAAAAATGCCTATGACATAACTAGGCTCGTCTATTTCGTTACGTGTTATTGTTTTTATTACGTGTGTGTGACCTTAATAGTTGATAGTGACGCGCCTCGGCCCGTGTCATGTGGACGGCGGACGGCGGCGGCGGACGCCCGTGGGCCGTTCGGTTGCACAATGAGCAGTTTGGTAATCGCGCCGAACGGCTTTCCCCAAATACAAGAGTACTACTACGTCATTGTTCCGTTCCGACAGTCGCTCTAGTCACTGAGTTGTTGGTCCATCTCACGGTTCTGGTGTGAATACTGTTCGAGTCAGTGCAACATGCATAAGCTTTCTGAAAAAGAAAATTCGCTTCCAAGATATCTTCGTTTTCTTTTCTCCTAAAGCTAATCCGCTACAGTTATGTTCGCGAAAACTTTTGAAATAGCAACAATAATTTATGTTATAATTTTTTTATCGTGTGTTTTCGTGTGCTTCCCCAATACAGAAATTAAGTAAATTAAAAAAAAAGATATTGCACACCTCGAATTTAAATATTAATGAACGAAATTATAAGATTATAAGATTTTTTTTTAATACTAAGTTCATTTAATAACATGTCAGTAAACTTAATTATTCTAAATTGCTATAAAAACAAACAATTAACAAAAAAAAATACGGGAAGGTTTACAATACTGAAAAGGCTTCCTAAGGGTTATAATCTAAAGTTAATAAAAAAAGAGAAGTAATAAGTTGAGTTTTTCGAAAGATATCTTGTTTACATCCATAAAGACCAACTGACGTAAAAGTGATTTTTTTTCAACTTTTTTTAATGATAATCAAAATAAATAATCTTATAACTACGTCAGAAGTGTTAATTGAAATATCCTCTTGCTATTGGTGTACTTTTTTATTATATTTGGTGGAAGTTATTTGAAATGAGTGGATCGTGATTTTTTGATTTGGTGACAATAGAACTACCTTTCCGTTTCGCGTTCGAGGTGTGCAGTTATATTACTTCCCGTCAAATGAAAATTGAACTGCCGTGTAACTAAATGTAATTACAGTATGTCGCTGTTATGTCGAAATTTTGTTAGGAAATTGTTTGGAATAAGTAAAATGATATGTTTAGTAGTTGTACACCAGTCGGTGATGTCTTGCTACCGACTAATGTACCTACAAGCTAATGTTCAACTTAAACTGTATACTTTAATGAACTTTACTAGCAAACACGATGTGAAGTTAGGAAACATTAGATTTCTCAATGAAGACACCAAATGGTTGCGGGAACAGCGGCAGCGAGCCTGCGTTAGGTTGCATCAGGGTCCTCTGGTGAGGGGCCACTGACCTCAATTATACGATGTGTTATTATGGTCGTTATACTGACATTTTAATGTAGGCTAAAGTCGTCTCCTATCCTTTTCTCCTAATACATTATTCTGGTATTGAGGGAATTTGAAAGACTATTTCTTTCTACGACTAAGATGGTTTAGTTTATATTTGCTTTAGTGATACCGATAACGACTCGACAGTAATAACGAGTGATATTTCTCGAGCAATTTAATTTGTACCAATCTTTACAGTCTCTATTAAAACTGTAAGGGAGGCCACGGGGCCCAATCGACACATTATTTTTGTTGATTGCTGTAATTGAAGATTGTTGTCGAAGTTTACCGATTTTAGTGCACATCTGAAAATTATGAAATAGGTAGGAATAACAAGATTTTATGTTTTTTAGCGAAAGTATAATCTTATTAATGTTTCAATCCGAAATGCAAGGCATAACAATTATTATAATTATTATTAATTGAATTAGGCATAACTAATATAATATTAAAGTAGTAAGGCTTCGGTTACTTCCTAAGATTTATCTTATGTTACCGGATCAATTCCAAAAATACCTCAGTAATTTTATTTCATGTCCGCGTCATTACATTAAAGTAACCTTGTAATTAATTTGACATAAACAAGAAAAAATACAAACTTTCTCCAGAACAATAACAATAAATTACGACGAATGTGTCAAGGAGATGGGTAATTTCGAGCTACAGATCACCTTTAAATCATGTAACAATTGCGCAATCTCACTTAAATAATACGAGTAAGATGTGAGATGTGAAGGTTTAAAATTATATGCCGCATGACCACATGTTGTTACCTACACTGACATTGTAAACTACCTATAGAAACTGGCTGACCGAACTCAATGATAGAGTATGGTAAAACACTTAACATACTTTTCATTAATATAATAAACCGATGTTATTTAAGTCAAAGACTACAATGACATTTAACCGCGTTCTACGTCCACATAATATATTAGGTACTATACTTTGGCTTCAACCCATTAATGGCCCACTACTGGGCACGGGTCTCTCCTCTTGAGGAGGCCTAGAGCATACTCCACCACGCTGCTCCAGTGCGGATTGGTGGAGGGGTTAGTGGCCAACCCGAGTGTCGGAAGTTTTCAAACCGCCCGAGGGCCTTCGACATGGCTTAACAACTGTTGTCCTATACTTTACTTATTACTAATATTATAAATATGAAAGTTTGTATGTATGTGTAATTGGTAAATGCAGGCAAAACCGCGTGCAGAGCACGAGTATAACAATACAATCAAACCTGTGTTTGTTTCACACATTAGATATGTATTTTAATAAATCTATTTCTAGGCCCAAAGACCTCTTCCTTCCCTCTATATCTAGACACGCGGTAGCGTGTCAAGCCTAGTTCAAGCAAAGGAACTGGCTAGCCAGCGCCGAGTGTAATATTACCACTTGGCCGTTTTCATTACATCAGTCATTTTATAAAGTTATTCAACATTTTAATTCTGATAAAAACTGGCCAAGTCCAATCTAATCTACTTTAATATCTCACATTTTTAAATAGCAGCAATTGGTATAGGTATCCAACAAAACAAAGAAATAGAGTTTAATACTTGTTCAAAATGTTATTTTGTTCCTATAAATACATATTTCGATTTTGCATAGAACTTGGCACTCATTATATCTCCATTCTTTTTGCGGCGAAGCCCACAGCCAAGCATAATTTTTGTATTGAACTTGGCTCTCCTTTTTTACATTTATGTTTTAGGTGGGATAGTGTAATTACACATGTACGATACAGTTTTAATTGCTGCTTACATTTACCGTTCAAATTAAATCATAGCACAATACAAGGTTGCTGCCAACAGACAGGAAGTTAAACCACATATCTAATATTTGATAAGCTATTAATCAAAAGAAAAAAATTATAAGCAGTAGGTACCTACCTCCAAATTAATGGTTATTTAAAACCTTCCTGTAAAAATTCCATAACCTAATTTAACCTGATAAAATCTATTATACATACTGACAATTTCCTAAACAAAACAACTATTTGTTACTTGAATTATTTAAAACAATTCCTGAAGAAAACATGAGATATGTTGAATACGTAGTGCAGAGAAAATAGATCAAACTTAAATACTAAAATCAATTACATACAATGCAAAAGACAAGGAGATCACAGAAAGTACAAAATATCAATTCAAGTCATAAGCTTGAGGCCAAGGGTTACAAAACGCTTGTGCGGCCGATTCTCCGACCTTGAACTCGATCCGTAGAAGCCGCGACCCGCGACCCGCGACCCGCGAACCGCGCCGAGTTCCCTTGAGTTTTCTCGCTGACGATGACAGATGACAGCCCAGTCAGCGTTCGGAAACAATGACACTTTGTTAGTAAAATGCCGACTTCCGATTAGATGATGTTACTAAATTATGAGACTTCTTCACGAGCCCAAATCATTCCTTTAGATTACGCTATTGAACGTACAGGTAAGGTATGTACAATTGTACATAGTTGTTATATTACGAGATCAGATAGATCAGTGGATCGGCAGCTCGTTCGCCGGCAATATCCATAAAAAAATCATTGCGATGATTTCTGACTGTTTCGGACACACAAATCACTTTTTTTAAAACGAATAAGTATTCAAATGGGAAACGAGGAGAAATTGATCAAATTTAGTACTTTCTTTCATTTCTATTGATTCATGACGCTACAGAGGCTCAGTGACTGACTACGTGGCTAGACCGTTTTCTCTTCCGACATCGAAGGCATTTAGTATAGGGGGATAAGGTTATGTTCCGGAAGTAATATGGCGCATCAGAAAGCGGCCATCACGACAGCCGACAGCCGTCAGCCGTCAGCCGCAAGTCGCTTCCTTGTCGCCGCGGAACGTGCGATTGAAACCGTTTGTTTCCCGTGGACTAACTGCGGTGACAAACTGGTTGGTTTACGGACAATAAAAAGTGCCCGTGGACCAACTAGTTGGTCCACCCGTACATGATATACACACGACCCAGGTAGCGTACGGCAGAATGAATATTTCATAAAAAAATTCCTTTGACATACTTGTAAACTTGCTAATTAAGAATATAAAATAATAATAATAAATTTCTAGATAATAAAAAGAATAAAATAAACTGCGGGTACATAAAATGATTTAGAACAGATTTCCTTTCTTTATAAAACTTTAAATTACAGTTATTGTTGCCCGTAAACCGACTGGTCCACGAGGAAATTTTTACTGCCCGTGGTCCAACTAGTCCGAGTGAAATTTATAGTGTTTGAGCACCCCCTTCAATTTTTTTCAAGCCAAAAACCTTATTAGAATATTTCAGAATCCAAGTTTGCATAGACGCCATAGACCATAGATTACCCGATAGACCACGTCTCGCTATTTATGCGTTATGACAATAACAATATGTAGTTTAATGAAACACACGCGCAATTCGTTACTAAAAGTTATTAATATTAGTGTGTGGTAATCGAAGACAGGAAATATTAAGAAATTAATATTGACATTGAATGTAGCCAGCTAGTTGTTCTGTCGGCACCGCTCCTAACAATTAAGAATTTTAAACGGAGACTCCCGTCTTCCATCAACTTTTTAGAAACAGCCTTGAAGATAATCGCCGATAGATTTGCAACGAATTGTGATAGCAAAAGAAACATCAAATGTATTTTTCTTCAAAAAGATATAATTTATCAAAGTTTTAATGTTTTTAATAATGTGATAATTACGTTTATTTAATTTTTAAACAAGATAACAATAGCTTTCATGAATCCTAGTTTTTGTTAGCTTATTACTTTAAAAATAAAGCAGAGAAAAGAAAGATCACGATACAATATTTGGTAAGAATGACCAAAGATAGAAACCTTTATCTGATGCTATAGATAGCGAATCAGTCATTATTGCTTCAGTTTGTCAACTCAGTTAATTTTTTTTATAGAAACAGTCAGCAAATAACTAATAGGTAAGGTAGGTGGTTTTATGTTGCTATAGAATAATGGTTGTAATATTATGTATATGTGTTACGGTAATTTACCGCCGCTCAAGACATCCATAACACTACAATATTACTACATAGTACTATACTATACTATATATATACTATATATATACTATACTATACTACATAGTGTATAAGCAAATCCGCGAGTAATGTGACCTACTTCTCATTTGTGACCTATATTAAAAATATGATGTGCCTATTTGTTAATGTGTGTAATATGTTGGTTCCAGTGGAGGACGCGAGCGGGCGCTACACGTCGATGTTCTACTGGGGGAACAACTACTGGACGGGGTCCGCCGAGCTGTGCGCCGTGCTCAACGACCAGCAGGCGCCCCCGCGCCAACGGAACAGTCAGTACACTTGTATTGTTTTATGCATTCCTGGTACCTAACTTTAGTAATATAGTATTGCTACGAAGGTGGGACTGAGGATGAGATTTTGGACTATGCTCAAACAAGTCAAGCACTTAGATGAGTCACACTTAGTTATTACTAGTACTGCTAATGATAAGGTTTATTATTATTATTATTATTTAGGTTGGTTATTTATTTATTTTCGTTCAGATAATTTTAAGTTTGAGCACTCTGAGCAAAGCCTAAACACGGTTTATAAGATCTCATCCTGAAGGTGACTCAATAAAAAAACTTAGGACGAAAAATCTGGTGTACAGACGAAGCTAAGAAGACAGTGGGGAAATGGAATGGATTTACTGGATTCAGAAGGCTCGGAACCAGTCAGAGTAATGCATGTTGGGGAGGCTTATATTCAGCAGTGGAATTTTAAAGACTGCCCCATCACAGATGAATGGATGATGGATGATAGTGGTACGTTAAAACACAATCATAACTTCATTTATTTTGTTAAAGACTTTTTGAAGGTAACGAAAAATCCCATTTCCTGAAATCCATGTTCATGCGTCCTCAATTCCATTACGTACCTACCATGGAAATCGTACAAAGATTTTTTTAAATTGAAAACTGAAATCGTGTAAAATTATACAAAGCAGAATTTCAAAGTGCTCGATCAACAATGACTTCCTAAAATTGATTAGCACAGTGAAAACTCGCTAAAAATCTATTTAAATTCCAAGTGATCACTTGTTTGTATTTTTAAGTTCAACGACCTTGACTATTCAATGATATCAGTTTTCTATAAATTATTAACTAGACATCGTCAACCTGCGTCGTGTTAACCCAATTACTGATGTTGCCAGTCTCTTTCCAAGGTCTATTGACAGTGTTGCTATTATGTGCTTTGTCTTACTATTAACTTGATTACACGTGGGGCGAGGGCTGCTAGGGCCTGACCTGCAGCTTGCAGCGAGAAACGTACGAGAAATGTAATATTTTTAAGAACAAAACGTTTTTATCCCCCGACGCAAAAAGAGGGGTGTTATAAGTTTCATGTATCTATGTGTCTGTGTCTTCATATATTGTAATTAAGGTCTCGATCCCGTCAGTTCTCAAACAAAGAAAGTCGCATCATAATCAGTCCATTCGTTTAGGAGCTACGATGCCACAGACACACAGACACGTCAAACTTATACCCCTCTTTCTGTGTCGGGAGCTAAAAATATGAAGCATGAAGCTACTAAATTAAATTAACTAATTAAAACATGTTCTCTACTGTTAATGTCGTAATGTCAATTCTTATTACTCATCGATCATTCATGACCGATGGCTGCGCCTGCGCTTGCGCCTGCGGCCACCGTGCCTCCGCCCGGTTGTAAAGTGAGGCAACACCTTGCAGTTAACAACTGCATTGCAAAGATATTGTCGTAACGTTGTTCTAGAAATATTGATTTGAATAGCTTTCTGTGTGGTTGTAGATTTACTATTGATAGCTTTTTAGATAGACTGCATTGATAGCGAATATTGAGTTCACTGACTAAACATCGTGTTATAGAATCGGAGCGTTTATTAGCGTTGTTTCGACGATAGGCTTAAAATTTAAATGTCGGTCTTCAAAAATATTCCCAACCGTGAATTCGTATTGTTTCAGCGTTTATTCTAGATATGTCATTAGCGCGCCGACGATGAAGAGCGTAAGAACTGGCAATTGACCGTTCTGCTCGTAGTCGCTTTGTAAATACAAGACTTGTTGTTTCAGAAGTGCTTGACATTTGACATACAGCGTTAAATTGGCTTCGTGTATTATACCAATGTGTGATACAAAAGATAAACGTGTGTGTGTTGTAGCTCTTTTTGGAACAGATTTTTTTTTTTGGTTGATTTGTAAGGGCATAACGTATCTATGTTTTTAATTAAAAAAAAAATCGTTGTTATTCTAGAAAAAAAAAAACATTTTTATGAATTCGTTAAAATTGGCAGCAAGTACCTGCACGTAATGCTTAAGTAATGGTACTATTATTAAAGTGTGGCAATAATGCCATTTATAGCGAACTGCGACGTGCTAAATAAACTTCTATTAAGCTGAAAAAAACTAGGTCTCGATCTCGAGCCTTGCGTAATGACGGTTTACTTAGCGTGTTGTTACACTTGTGTCATTGACATTTAGAAAATGTTCCATCAGAATTTGAGGGTCAAACACGAAATGTTTGTTACTCACAGAGACAGGACTCTCCATGCAACAGGAGTTCTAGTATAGAAGTCTTTTTTATGGAAATAGCCGGCAAACGAACTAAAGATCCACCTGATGATAAGTAAGTGACTTCTGCCGCACATGGACATCAGCGAAGCCAAAAGAATTGTTGATGCTTGCCGGCCAAGAAAGAGAGAAGAAACGTGGATGTATTCTAGAAAAGAGTCACCTTCCTGGACCACATCTCCACTTACCATCAGGTGGGATTGTGGTCAAGCATTACTTTATTTTAAGTAAAAAAAAAAACATTATCTCCTACTATTAGGTAGTCTGTTCTCTCTACTCACGTCCAGAAGGAGTGTTTATGGATTTTCGTTACATGGAATCTTAAGTTACTGAGCGTAATGCTTACATTGAACCTTGCCATTGAAAATTTTTTATTCAAAGTTTATCCTTGTAATAATTATCTGGTTAATCTTAATAAAAATACACTTTCATAATTTTAGAGCACTAGCTAGCTGTACAAGGCCCTAGTTACTTTAATTTTAGTTTGAGTCATTTCCTTTGAAGGAAAAAACCTGAATTATAAAATAAAGCAATATTACACCACGAAAAACCCTATCAATCTTGGTGCGCATCACATTCATACGTGATACGATTCGGACTTGTAGGTAAGAAGCCCCTTAACTTTAATTTTGTAGCGCATCACATTTAAACGATTCAGACGTGTATCGAAGCCCGTTAATTATAAGAAGTTGTTATGATAATGAATATTTCAAAATCAACGGCTGTAGGTAATAAATTGCATTATTTTATGTTACGCTTGCATCTTGAAGCGGGCGGAACTAGAGCGTAAACCTCGGATTGATTTAATTACGTATCACTATCAAATGCTTGCTTACTGTAAACACCTTTGTAAGTAATTACAAAGGTAGTTAATTCGTATTTTTAACCAACTTCAAAAAAGGAGGAGGTATTCAATTCGACTGTACTTTTTTATGTTCGTTACTTCAGAAATTTCGACTGGGTGAACCGATTTTGATGATACTTTTTTTTATCGAAAGCTGGTGCTTGTCATGTGGTCCCACCTAAATTTGAGCGAGATCTGACAAGTAGTTTTTGAGTTATTTTGAATTCGGTTATTTTTTGTCAAGAATTATACTCGACTCGCCTCGCCTCGCCTCATTAGTAGTAACTAACTATAATAGTCATTTCTGCAGTAGGTAGGTATATGTTATTCGTTCTTTTCACAATAGATAGATGAGGTAAAAAAATTAAAAGTTAAGACTTTTCTTCTCAAATTTATTGCAAAATTCTATTGAATTTATTACCGACTGGAAGTTTATGAAAGATGTAAAATTCAATAAATAAACAGCATTGTGATCATTTCAGAAGTAGATAGATTCTGAGATTCTGTGAACATCATTTTTCACGTGGTAATATCCAAGATTAATTGTGACGAAATACTGTTGCTGGTACTTTTTGCGACGTTATTTACGTTTTAATCCTGTGGTTTCGACAACGACAGGGAGCGGCGGGTCGCAGATCTTCAACGAGTGGCGGCAGGACGTGTCGATGACGGGGCTGGGCCCGCCCTTCGCCACCGGCTTCTACAACGTGCGCCTGTCCGTCACCAGCGACGTCCCCGACCTCGTCAACACTGTGAGTTCACTCCTTGTTTTTGTTCGGAACTGTACATTTCCGTCATTTTGACACTTTGTCCCTGTAAGAATCTCTCTTTATGCGAATCTGTTATTTTGAGAGTATGAACACACACACACACACGCACGCACGCACGCACGCACGCACGCACGCATGCACGCACGCACGCACGCACACACACACACACACACACACACACAGAGAGAGAGAAGGAGACACACAACGGAAACATCCACTACAATAATTAAAAGTATATACCAACATACATACAACACGTGTTTCGCCCCGAAACGGAGCATCATCAGGGTAACCATCGCATATTGACCAGATCAGAGTAACCATCGTAGAGTCAACTTATTCTGATGATGCTCCGTTTCGGGGCGAAACACGTGTTGGTGCCAGTATTTATGTTGGTATATACTTTTAATTATTGTAGTGCATGTTTCCGTTGTGTGTCTCCCTCTCTCTCTTTGTGTGTGTGTGTGTGTGTGTGTGTGCGCATGTGTGTGTTAATTATTGTAGTACATGTTTCCGATGTGGGAGGGAGGGAGGAGCCACGCATGTCTTAAGGTACCATCATACATGTTAACCGCGGATTGTTGCAAAGTAGGCTAATCCTAACTTAATAACTGATGGTAAGCATGGTCAGCCCCGAATAAAGACATGAGCAATTCCAGAGAGTACCGGCCTTGAAAGAGAGCTCTTTTTTGTCTTTCTTGAAGAACCCCTGAAAAACCTATATAAGCTCATTCAACTTAGGTTTCACAAGATTTCCACGTACGTGGTAGCGGTGGTAGAACCGATGATATTAATGACAACATGTGTGTTGTAGAGGCGCACCCTGCACCTGGGCCTGTGCCTGCCGCGGGCGTGCGAGCGCGCGCAGGTGGCGGCGCTGGTGGCGGCGGCGCGCGCGCCCGTGCTGCGCCACGCCGTGGTCGCCGTGCGCTCACCCGACCACGGCGGGTACTCCTACCTGCAGGACCCCACCTTCCAGATCCTCTTGTATGTATATACTACTACAGTACAGTAACTACTACAGTAATACACGCATAATGCTCGCCAATATTTTGGTCCTCAAACTTTTTGCGCCACAATTTGAAACTCATATTTAATCAAAATCTGCCATTACTCAGATTAAAGAATAAATGGTATCCTTTTTGTATGGGGCTCGGTGTAAAGTTCTATAATAAAATATCCCAAAGCAAATACGTGACTTGCCGGTGGAATTTTTTAAGAAACGTGTAAAAACTCAACTCGTAGGCAAGGGTTATTATAACATAGATGAATATTTAAATGATAAGGATGCTTGGAAATGACAAGCTAGGCAACCAGTTCTGCTCAGGTTAGAGAATACCTATTTTTGTAATAAATAGATAATAATTTTATTTTTAAAAGATGTGCTGAGGAGTTTCTTTACTGCTTTTCTTCTCCACCATGACAAAACACCTTTCCGAAAAGCTAGTACATTAAAAAATGACGTGCATAAGTGTATCAGTGATACCTACATGAATAAAAAATTATTTTATTTCATTTCATTTCATATCAAGTATCTATTAATTAATTACCGCACATATGACAAAATCGATTAAAATATGATTGAAAGACCTATTGCTAAACGATTCTGGAGGACAGGACTCTACGTAATTCTCTCACTTAAGTATTATAGATCTTGTAGACCTACTACAAAGTAAGAACATTATCTTCAACGGTAAAACGAACGTCCCTAAACTGTAACATACTGATGTCATATTAAGTCATAGTTATTGGTCTGCAACCAACCTTCATGAAGAAATTAATAAAAAGGAATTTGAATCGCAGCGTTCGATGACAGCGTAGCGACCCTAGCTACCCCAGTGGGAGGCAATCGTGAGATTTTAGTATGTAGACTTATAGACATGAGCCAATTGATGCATGCTAACGAATGACCTTATGCCTCGCTTCATCAATCAGTATGCACCAAGAGTCGCTGCAACTGCAATTGAGATAGACCCGAGGCCGCCTTACGACATGCTGGATATTTAGGCCATATGTTATAAAGCACTTCGCACTTCACCACTCGACTTCTGCGAGAAAACGATTGCGTGTCATTGCACCACGCAATACACACGCACTTGGAAATGATCATTTAAGTACCTACTCCAGTTTGACGTTCACGAGAAAAATAATTGTACCTAATTAGAAGGCAAAAATAATTAGCTTTAATAGAGGCTCCAAAAACTTTAAACTATTATAAAATATAATAACCTAGGTACTACCTACTATGAAATTAGTTTAATATTACAAAACGTGCCAATCGTCATTGCCACCGCTATGTGTAAATCAGATCGATTACGGCTGAAATGCTCTCAATATTGTTTTTATTGTTTGCCACAAATTCCGACGGTGAAATGGTGAAAATTAAATTTAATTAAAATTAAGAGCACACTTACCGGCCATTATTATGGACATAATGTGCTGTAATATCGCCTTATAAGTAAACTCATTGTGCAATAATAATATAATATGAGTGTATTTTCTAACTTTCTTTCCGTCTCCACGCTTACCGCAGGTGGCCAAGCGCCCGGGCGCCCGGCGGTTCCCACGTGGTACTTACATCACAGCATTGTAGTCCTGAGACACCGGCCTTACGCATTACGAAATCTCTAGGGAACACCACAATATAATTATTCTTGTACAGTAATTTAAATATATATGTATATACGCTATTGTCAAATTTTCTCATGAACTTTCATATGAAAAGTCAAGTTATAACGACCAAGTGAAACCTTATCAATATGAACATAGTACACTTCCTTTCTTTTCTTTTGATTTAATTGTTGTAAGTGTATCTATAGGCGACGGAGACTTATCATCAGGTCAGACCCCTTTATCCCACTGGGCACTCTGGGCAAGTGCCCAGGGCCCCGTGATCGATAGGGGCCCCCTAGTTCCTGCCAGATCACTAAACGATAACCGATATTTATTACCAAAAAACGTTTTTTAATTCATTTATTACTCTCGCCCAAAATTTAGGCTTTCCGATTTCAGCATGCTTAGATAAATCAATAAAAATAAATATAGAAGCTTGCCTATCTACTTTCTTTGTTAATTTATTCTAACATAAAAATAGTGTTCTGTCAAAGTCATAGGGGCCCCATTATCCTAAAATGCGCAGGGTCTCCAATAGGTTAAAGAGGGCCTTGCATCAGGTGGCTGATCTACTCCTGCGTCAGCAACGTAATGAGCCGTATGTTTCCCTCAGGGGCGTGTGCTCCACGGTGTGCGTGCTGCTGGTGGCGGCCACGGCGTACGACATGAAGCTGGCCCGCGACGTGAGCGCGCGCCGCCGCCGCGCCGCCAACATGGCCGCCGACGGCAACAGCGGACTCGACTCCATCACTGTCTCTAAAGGTTCGTACTTTGTAACGCTAATGATTTCAAAGGGAAGGATAGGCCCGTCTGAACATTTCACATAGTGTAAGTTCCGAATTAGAGCCCACCACCACCCTGTATATAGATTATTGATCGTCTTGAACATAATAATAATTATGTCATGAATAATTGGTAATGTAGTGAGCTTTGAATTTGAGTGGCAAGTTTTGGGCGCTCGTAGGCCCTACGTTGTGCTCATAGGTCAATGGTAACGCTAATCTATTTGAATTAGATGTAGATTTGAAGTCTTTGCCACTGGGACCAGGATGTTCAGGGTACCTACGTAAAGAACGCAACGCCTAGGGTTATTTGTAAAACAATGATTAGCTACGAGTATCTAAAGATCACGATCGGGAACACTACGATACCCTCCGAAACACAGAATCTATAAAGATAGTTTCTTGATCAATTTGCATTACTATCGTGTGTTTCAGGAAAGTCAATGTACAACGTGAACAACAATATCGCGATCTCCAACTCCAACAACTCCGAGGAGCGGCTCACGGCGGAGACGGCGTCCACTGACGAGGAATTCAAGCTCTGTAAGATATATTTTAATAAATGTTATCCAATTAACTATTATCTAGTCATATTATTATGTCCATGAATTGCTGAGGCCGATTAAAAAATAGCTTCCTTAAAAAGTTACCTGTTTAGCAGTCTTTGAGTTAGACCGAAGTTCCAAGTATGCTAAGTGTTGCTTTTAGAGACTACTCGTATAATATAAATAATATCATGTTGAACGATGTAACGTTTTCACTGATGCTCGACCGTTTTGGCTGCTGTATGCTCCCACGCAGTACGCTAAGCTTATATTTCCTTGCAGCGATCTGGTCGGAGCTGCTGCTGTCGTTCTCGATGAAGGCCAACGTCCTGCAGATCTTCGACCAGTCGGTGGGGTCGGACACGGTGCCCGTGGTGCACGGCCTGCGCTCCTTCTCCATGATCTGGGTTATATTTGGACACACTTGCATCGTTGTCTTTAAGGTTCGTTATATATTGTTTTCATTTATTCCTTTTTCCTTTATCTTATAGATGTGAATCAGGTAACCTAAGAACGTTGTTGTAATTTAACCATAGGTATGACTTGATCAAATAACCTTTTGTCATTTGGATACAATAAATCAAATCTATGCTTGATCTAACATCCACAGCGTAACCCTGATTAAAACTAATAAATAATAATGTCTCCAAACTATAACTTGCAGTACGCGGACAACACGGCTCTGCGAGCGATCCTGGAGAAGGGCTTCTGGTTCCAGCTCATCATCAGCGCGGTGTACAGCGTCGACACCTTCTTCTGTCTTGGGTCAGTGCACCAGTGATATTAGTTACCTCAGCATTTTTAATACGGTTACCCCGCTATTTTCACTGTTTGTCTTGTCTCAAGATTTTGTCCCAAAATTGTCATCCGCCGCTCATAAATAAGGACTTAGAATAGGTGCGAAACTAATCGGGTTCACCCAAATTTCACTCAAACCGTGAGTATAGCCGGGTTACTGTATAGTATCTATTAGCCGAGTTGCCAGATGTGTTCAGATTCCCGATTCATTCAGTGAGAAAATGAAGTGCGGACCATGACATCTATGGAACATAGACGTGGAACTCATGTAGACCATTGCTTAACCCTCATCCATTCCTCATTATAATTAATCAGGACGCAAGATCAGGACAAACGTTGACCAAGTCCGTTGTATGAGTCCACCACAAACAATAGTTATACTCGTACAACCTAACGATCACAGTATTTAAAGACTTTTGTATTTCCAGGGGAATGCTGGTTACGTTTCTGTATTTCCGGACCAACGCCAAAGGCAAGCTCGACCTGCTGACCAAGGGCCACAGGAAACTCACATCAGGCGTTTTACAGTTTCTGGGACTGATGGGATACCGTTTTGCTAGGTAAAATTTTAGATTATAAAATTAATATATCGATGAAAATCATGTACAATTTTTGGAGAAATTTTATAATTAATCTTACACAACATTTAGGTATATTTGCTTTCGTATATTAGTCATAACGAAAACTTAAAGTTGGATTAAAGTTGTCAGATAGTTACTAAGTTTAAAAGTTCGCTGACAAGTTGAACTGCCAGTTGGATTACTGGAGTGTACCGACCATAGATCGGTACTCAATGTTAATTTGTTTCTGTTCGATATAGATTGACAGCGCCGTACCTGTTCATGCTGGGCGTGGTGGAGGTGGTGATGAAGTGGTTCGCGAACAACGCGGTGTTCGAGCCGCCCGCCATGGACCACGAGACGTGCCCGCGCTACTGGTGGCGCAACCTGCTCTACATCAACACGCTCTTCCCCGTCGATCAGATGGTAACGTTATACTCATATATGTCAGTTCCAGTGTTGCCAATGAAAATTTTTGGAAGGCCGTGTACATTAGATAAAAAAGCCGTGTTTCTATGGAAAAAGATCAACTGTGGGCCTTGTCGACAGCTGCCAATATGTTATGCTATCCAATTAAGCCAATATATACCATCGGTTCAGCGCACGGACTAAAAAAAAAAAGGTCGTCGGCAGTGAATTTGATGTCCACAAAACAAGGAACACTTTTCATATTAGCCTATTGGCGCTGTTTTAAGGGTTTTAACATTCGTTAAATGTCTGAAAAAATTATAAATAACAAAAAGATCGTAGAATTCGCGAAAAGCCGTAGAATTTGCTACGGCCCTAGGGTTCGGGCCGTAGACCGTAGATTTTGTGATTTTTTGGCCTGAAAGCCGTAGAACACGGTAATTGCCGTAGCATTGGCAACACTTTTATACATATACCTACATCATACGCTGTGTTTATGTACTGTGCTGAAAAACTTGTTATATAAGTAACGTTTTATATTATTTCCAGTGCATGTTGTGGAGTTGGTACTTATCAGACGACACTCAATTCTACGCCGTCAGCGCGGTCCTTCTCATCCTGGCTACAAGGTAAATTGTTCACTCTTAAATTACTGAATTTACGTTAAAAATACACTAATTATTGGAAAACTTTTCAATTGGATCTTCAATCCATCGGCCTTTGGAGGACATAGGCCTTCTCTAACATGCGCCAATCTGACCAGTCTTGAGCCTTCTGGATCCAGCGGACACCCTCTATCTTCTATATTTAACTGGACAAACATACGCGCACATACACTAGTACATAAACCGTGCTACAGAGGATGCAAGTCTTGAAAGTCCAGTATTCCCGCGGTAGAAGTCGCGAGCCCTGTAATAAAATCCTGAGAATGTATATGTCGGTGTGTTCAGCCACTTCAAGGTATCAGCGGCCCTAACGGCGGTGCTGTTCGTGTCGTCGCTGCTGACGACGGGCTACGTGTCGTGGGCCAGCGAGCACATCCCGAGCGGCGAGGACCCCTTCACGCAGTTCGACAAGATCTACGACAAGCCGTGGACGCGGCTCGGGCCCTACCTCGTGGGCATGGCCACCGGCTGGATCCTCTTCAAGACCAACTTGAAGATCAGGATGGGGACGGTCAGTTCACTCTTTTGTTGATTTGTCGTAACTATTATTATTACTGAAATATAATAAAGCCCTTTTCTTCCGAATTCGCTACAACTTTGGCAATACATATTTTTGAGTTCTATTTATTATAGGTCTCACAATTCAGCGTGCCTCTTGGCATAGGCCTCCTCCAATTCTTTTCACTGAGCTCTATCTTCTACTACTCTGTTCCAGTAAGGCCCCAAGGTTTTGCAAATATCGTCTTTCCATTTTGTTTTCGGACGCCCCTTTCTTCAAGTCTAGTGTCCTCTCTTGGGTTATTACTAAAATAGGAAAGGTTATTTTTTTATGTCTCCTGTACATTAGAAGTTGCATTACATTAACAATAGTTCCTTCTATTTAGAAGGAATCTATCTATCCATAATTTTCAAGTCGGTTGCCTGGTAACTTTCAAAAGTCTCAGGTCGATGATTTTTCCTTTAATAAGCCTAATGCTCTGCTGCCTCCATTAAATACACTGTACACTCCTCATTCAACACAATGGACATTCCAGCTGAGTATTATTGTATGGCATGTCCAGATCTGGGCGTGCGTGGGCTGGGCGGTGTGCACGGGCACGCTGCTGTTCCTGATCTTCGGGCTGTACCGCACGGAGCTGGGCGTGGCCTCGGCCGCCGTGTACAGCGCGCTGTCGCACTCGCTGTGGGCCGCCTGCATCGGGTGGATCATCATCGCTTGCTCCACGGGATACGGAGGTTAGTACGTCTGACTACTCGCCTATTTGGCTTTACATTTTTAATTTTCGTTTTGCGCCTCGCGACCATCGTAGGTACTTATATTTAGTACAGTAATTCCAGTGGAGTATAATAATCACAGATTTGCTTAAGTATTTCAAAATGCAGTGTTCTAGTAATTGATGGTCGGATATGCGGCCCTTCGCACTGTCAGAAAAGTTGAAAGTCACTCAGTCATGTCACTACAGTAGCATGAAACGTAATAAAGAGGTTCGTTCCTTGGGGAAACTTAGAAAGACAAAGACAGATTTTTGGAACTTTATCTTTTCGGGGGGAGGGGTAAAATAGGGCATAAAAGTCTGTTTTCGATGTCCAATATTTGGAAGGAAGTCGCGGCACGTACCTAGTTATTACAGAGTAATGTATGATGTGTGTTGTGTTGCGTGTGCAGGTTGGGTGCGGTCGCTGCTGTCGTCGCCGGTGCTGTACCCGTTCTCGCGCGTGACGTACTGCGCCTACCTGGTGCACCCCGTGGTGCTGCGCTACGTGGCCATGCACCTCACGCACCCCATCCATCTGGGGGAGTTGCTCGTTGTGAGTACCATACTCACCATACTCAACATACTCACAGACCCCTCTTTCCCACTGGGCACTCTGGACACGTGCCCAGGGTCTCGTGATCGGTAGGGGCGCCTAGTTTCTGCCAGATTACTAAACGATAACCGATATTTATTACCAAAAAACTTTTTTAATTTGAATAAATCGAACCTAAATTACTGACTACAATACCTTACTTATTAGCTTTTGCATAAATCTAGAGGCTTACATATCTACTTTCTTTGTCTATTGTAACAAAATAGTGTTCTGAAAAAGTCATTGGGGCCTCATTATCCTAATATGCCCAGGGCCTCCAGTAGGTTAAAGACGGCCTTGCATACTCACCATACACCTCTACTGCATCTGTCGGATCGGATCCGTCACCAATATAATGGTGTGCATGTTCTCTGTTCAGGTGTGACCTGGTAACTGGTTTAGCTACGGTGTTCAGGTTTAATGAATTTGAAGGTAGATACGAATAATGCGCACGATATTTGATTTCATACTAATTTAATTTGTAAATATTACCTCAATCGAATGTTGCATAATCAGACGGCATTGACATTAAATTATGCTACTACAATTTAAATGGGAATGGGAACTACTGCTAACGCATAGCCCAGTAGATTCCTGGCTGGAGCAGAGCATAATTTTGTCTGATAAATATTTATTCTCGGGTCTTGGGTTTTTGTGGTGTCTTGTTCTCTCCATGCCACACGCCACGAAACGAGGAATCTTTCTTACCGTGGTTTGGGCCATGTCTTCAAATACATTGTACGTTTTTCCGGTTATGAATGAATTATTAACTGCTGACGCTTGATAATCATTAGTAGGTAGGTACGTATTACTTACTACGTAGATTCGAACAATTGGTTAGTTAGTAATAAAAGAAAATACGATACTTATTATCAATTCGTGATGTCGTTTTTCACTGATATTTTTCTCCAAATATAACTTTTGCCTTCAGTTCGTGCTGTTCCTGGGCCTGACGGTGGTATCATACGCTCTCGCCTTCATCATCTCCGTGGCGTTCGAGGCACCCATCGTCACCATGCTGAAGATCGTCTCCCCACAGAAGAAACCCCACAGAGTATGAAACGGCATAGCATTACAATAGAATTACGTTATTTAATCCGAAAAGACTTCCCCTTTAACTCTATACCTAGATGTCTACGATTTTTCAGTAGCATCTGAATCCAGGATTTCTGTCAGATGAGCAGTACTGAAAAGCATCTTAAGCCATATAATTAAGTAACCGCTATATTAAACTTCAAACTTCATAATAGCAGAATATAAGCAGTGTAAAATTTTCGGCAAGATACGGAATACAATTTATCAATTAGGCATGTGGCCAACGAGCATCTCTAGGACCTATATTTCTTTTCATAAAAAAAATATTTGAATCAATGTGCATTAACAATTTCAATGCAAGTAATGTGAATTGTGAACCTAAGTAGAAATTGTTGTACAAAGATTTATTTAATATTAGTATGAATGGTACATTTTTGAGAGTGATTTAAAATAGTTGAAATGATCTCCAAAATTGTTTGCATCATAAATATGGATTAATACCAAAACCAAAATTGCTTTTTATTAAAAAGTTATACGATGTATCTCACATTGAAGCAGGTAAGCCTAAATTAGGGTGCTCAGTGGCTTTGTTATTTTGTATATAAGAAATGTAAGTTCACGAAATCTAGTAATTTAAAAATATAAAGCGTGTAAAATTATAATATTCTTCTACCGGCAGAAATTAATTGTTTACCAAATGACAACATATTTATAAAAATATTTATAATTAATGAATTCGAGTTAAGGATAGATTGATAGACGAATGCGAGGTACACATTGTCAAAGTCATATGGAAATAATTTTCGTGATAAATAGTACAAGAAGGATGAATCTGTATGATAAGTTTAGTATGTAGGTATGTATAAAATATGAGATCCAGGCGTGTATCCAACTCCACTGTACCGATATTATGCGAAGTGTTAAACATAATGTTAACCATGTGTTTCATTTACAACGAGTAAACTATGTAAATAGGCTGTAAATATTACTTACTTTAAGATTTTTACTGAATATTTTATACTAAATATAATAAATGAATAATTAATATTGTGACTTTTAATTGTATCCATGAAACAACATTTAGAGCAACTAAAATTCACTTACTGTCTATAAAATCTTATACACTTCAACACTTCTATTCTCCTATTTAAACTTAAAATAATTATAAAAATAAATAAGAAATGCATCACAAGATAAGTCACATTACATTTGACGATAAATGCGAAGTTATAAAGAAGTTGAGCACAAAGAACTATTTGTACCCTGTAGTGCACATATACACACGGACTATGAATGCGCGACGTCGGAGATCCTCCGCAGCAGTGCGCAGCATGGCATCTCCACCAGCAGCGCCAGCGCCAGCGCCGCCGCCAGCGTCAGCGCCAGCGTGCCCGAGAAGTACCAGAACTGATGGAGAATATTATATGTTTAACATCAGTGTCTGGTTCAAAGTTTCCACCAATCTGTACTAAGTTAAAGCAAAGTGATGGAGTATGTTCTAAACCTCCGCAATTTTATAATGAGGTGTCCAGAAGTGGGTCATTAATAGTTTCAAATCATCGAAGTGATTATCAATTTAATAACCATCAATTTAATGATAGTTGGTACCAAATCTTCTTGAAAACCCTATTTACTTGTTTCCTGGGTTTGAGTCCCGGCTTGGGCGCCACTCGCAACATTACGAACCTTAATTCAGGAGTAATGAGTGATAAGAAAGGCTAGCCGTGTTGGGGCGGCTTAGAATACTAACCCCAATCCCACGCCGGATGGGCGTCGCAAGAGGCGACTAAATTCGGCCCGCTGGTGGTAGGGCGCCTCAAGGGATTATATTGATAATATTGATTTTAATTAAACGCTAACACATTTTTTATTGTTAATTAAACCATTATTACTATTATTATTTTTCAATGGAGTTCGCCTGGATAGCTACCACCCTTGAGCATGAGTCAGCCGCCAAACGACTCGTCGTGTTCCGGCTGGGGGTTTGAGAGCCAGTTCTTTCTGTCTTTTAATTCACCCTTTCTTGGGCAGCAACGCATCGGTGATGCCTTTGGTGTTGCTGATGTCCATGGGCGACGATAGCCACTTACCATCAGGTGGATCGTCGGCTCGTTTGCAGACTATTTCCATAAAAAAGGCGAAAACAAAACAAGGGTCGAAGAAGTTGCATTGTCATTGCCAATATAATGTATATAAAACAGTAGATAGGTGCAGTGTAGCGTCCGTAGCGGGTAGGAGCGGGTATGTGGTCGGTAGTCGGTAGTGTCGGTACTCACGACGCAGGTAGTGTACCCGCAGAGCGGCGCGTCGGCGGCCAGCAGCAGCGCGCGCGCGGCCGGCCCGTGCGCCAGCAGCGCCGCGTAGCTCAGCCGAGACAGCGCCGCCGCCGCCGCGCTGTCCAGCACGCCGCGGGCACGCCCTACACGACACCACACAACACACAATCATGTTGGAGGATTTTTGTGTTCATATAATATTTGTTGTGGTCTTCCTGTTTGTAGTGTATGTGCGATAGCATACATACACTGTCTCGTGTGTCTCTGTATTAACTCGTTAGGATCCGCGTGATCGCGGTATCTTTGAGTTCGAACGTGCTGGAACGTTCCCGGTAACCGACGGGTTAAATGGCAAACGTCACTGTCACTTACGAAGTGGTTACGTACTCAGAGTTGTGCGCTGGTGTCGCTAGATGACGCCTCGCTTGATGATCGAATGGACTAGTCCATGGAGTGGACGGATTTGTCCCTATAGTGACAGTGACGTGCCATAGTAAAATGCGTAGACATAGTCGAGCCAGTGAACAGTGATTATATTAATACACATCGGATCTCCTACACTGTTAATTCTAAAATAGGAACTACAGTTTTTATGAAACTTACCGACAAACGAACAAATGAGTTACCTGATGGTGATTGGATCGTACAACTAGGCACGATGCGATGTTGATCAATAAAGAGAAGGAAAGAAGGAACTGACTCTTAAGCCTTTAGTCGTAATAGAAACACGAAGGATTGTTTGAGTGATTTTTGACATTGAGATATACTTATAAAAGCAGAAATAAAATGGAAATGGAAATATAGAATGCGCAAAAAAAAAACAAAAGTGTAAAAAAAACGATTTAAGGAAACCCTATTGTCGGCTAACACAGAATGTAAAAAGCATTCAGTCCTGTTGAATTGATAGATTGCAACTCTGAGAAACTAAAATCGTTAGAGGAAAATAGCTAACAAAAACATATATCGCAATACAAACTCACGGGAGTACTTAGTGGACAGCACGACGCTGGGCCACAGCAGCGCGAGCGGCCAGGCGAGGTGCGCGGCGGCGGCCGGCACGCCCGCGCGCGCCGCCGCCGCGCCGCACGCGCCCAGCGACACGCACGACGCGCTCCACAGCGACCACGACGTCCACTGACCGGGATAAGTGTATTGAGGACAATCAAACTTGAATTAGACGTAGGTAGGTACGATAGTACGTTTAACCCTATAATTAGAGGTCTAACCACACTATGCATCATGACGACCCGGTTGCAATGGTTACCATGTCGGATCGCCGCACCGAGGGTCCTGGGTTCGATTCCCAGCGAAGCGGAAATTTAAATGATGACTTTGAATTTCTGTTCTCGGTCTGGGTGTGAATGTCCTTGTGTAGTGTGTTGTCCATGGCACACACGACACAGAAAATCCTAGTGTGGGGCTATGAGTGTGAAGCATTATTATTATATCAAAACGCAAGGGCGCTTGGTGGTAAATTCTAAAAAGGTGAGCCTTGGCGGTATTCACTTTTTATTTATTATTTTATTTTTATTTAAATCTTTATTGTACACCAATAAAATAATACAACACATTCAAGAAGTAGGCAAGTGAAGTAGACAGGAGGTACAAAAGGCGGTCTTATCGCTACACAGCGATCTCTTCCAGACAACCTTAAGATGTGGAGAGCTGAATAGAGTAAGATTAAATGGGGTAAAGGTGCACAAATAATAAGGAGGACATTTAAGATAATAAAAACACAAATATAAGTGAATAGGAAGAAGAGAGAGGGAAGGAAGAATGCGAACTGAATTAATTAGAGAGATAGTGGGCTTTTACTTGATTTTTAAAAGAATATTTTCTTCATTTGTTTAAAACTTTTCAAACCGTGTAAGATGTTCATACATTTTATTAAGTAAGTATTACCTTTGGTTCAACTCATTAATGGCCATCAAGCTGCTCCATTTTGGGTTTATGAAGTACCTTAAGTACCCTACTTAACAGTAATAGCTGATCAGTAAGTATAGACATACCTTAGAGTAGTCCATCCGGCTTCCCTCCAGCCGGTGCACGAGCCAGCCGGCCAGCACGCCGGCCAGGTAGGGCGCCGCGCGCGCCAGCGGCCGCGCCGCCAGCACCGAGTACAGCGCGAACACGTCCGACACCCTGCAACACGACACACAATACCCGCTCAAGATACTATATTATTGGACGAAATGTAGCCCATGACGCGACGTCACGCTCATCTATACATCTATACTCTATCTATACAAATAAAAAAAATTGGAGTGTCTGTTTGTAATATTAAAATAACCGCTTTTTACTAAGTGCATGTGGATGTACACAAGGTACATAATATACCAAAACAACATTTTTTACAATTTTTGTCTGTCTGTCTATCTGTCTGTTTGTTCTGGCTAATCTCTGTAATGGCTGGACCGATTTTGACGGGACTTTCACTGGCAGATAGCTGATGTAACAAGTAGTAACTTAGGCTACTTTTATTTTAGAAAAAAAAAATTGTTAGGCGATACGAAGTTCGCCGGGTCAGCTAGTTTTGGATATGTTTGAATCTCCTGCGCATTTGGAAGTTATGGCAGGTCCACAATCCCGACACTGTTTTTGTTAACTAACAATAACTAATAACAAGGTTCTGTCCTATCACCTACTTTGTTTATCATGCATATCAATGATATGCTCGAAGCCGGGGGCATACATTGCTATGCTGATGACAGTACCGGTTACACCCATTACTCCGGCCACGCAAACATCTCTCGGACGCAGTTAGAAGACAAACGGAATGAACTTGTGTCTGAACTCGAGATATCACTCGAGCGGGTCACAGAATGGGGCAGACTGAATTTAGTCCAATTTAACCCCTCGAAGACACAAGTTTGCGCGTTAACCGCAAAGAAATCCCCATTTATCGTGGCACCACAGTTTCAGAATGTTCCCCTAAACATCTAAAAGAGCATTGGGATTTTAGGTGTCGACATTACGAAAGAAGTCCAGTTTAGGGACCACTTGGAAGTTAAGGCCAAACTAGCCTCAAAGAAACTGGGTGTGCTCAACAGAGCAAAGCAGTACTTCACACCCGAACATAGGATGCTGCTCTATAAAGCACAAGTCCGACCTCATATGGAGTACTGCTCCCATCTTTGGGCTGGAGCACCGACTACTCAAGTGTATCCCCTTAACCGGATTCAGAGACGGGCTGTTCGTATTGTCGATAATCCCAAGCTCACGGACGGTTTAGAATCGCTGGGATTACGAAGAGATGTGAGTTCTCTGTGCGTTTTCTACCGTCTGTACAATGGGGAATGTTCTGAAGAACTGTTTAATTTAATACCGGCGGCCAACTTCCATCATCGCTCAACGCGCCGCAATGCCAAATATCACAAACACCATATAGATACCTGGCATTCGTCCACGGTAAGATTTACACGACATTTCCTACCGCGCACGTGTAAACTGTGGAACGAACTACCACCGACGGTATTCCCACAGTGCTACGATATGGGGACCTTCAAGAAGCGGGTCCATCACTTCCTTCTCAGCCGGCAGCGCACTGGTGGCGCCTCTGGTGTTGCGAGTGTCCATGGGCGACGGTGACTGCTTACCATCGGGTGGCCCGTCTGCTCGTCTGCCTGCATATTACATAAAAAAAAAAAAAAAAAAAATAAGTTCGTGCGAGTTACGCAGAGCATGCAGAATAGGAAACGTAAGAGAGTTTCTTCACCGAAAGACCTAACGTTAGGGAATATCAATTCAAGTTTGCTTTGATATTCTTTTGTTTTAGTACCATGCAGGATACTACAATAAAATAACTGAAACTTTTTTGTATAAAATTGTTACAGTCAACTTCTCTGTTCTCATGAAACCTCACCTGACACTGTCGTCAATGTAAGCGACAACAATATCCCAGGCGGCGGCGCCCAGCGCGGCGGCCACGAGCAGCGCGACGGCCGCGCCCCCGCCCCGTGCGCCCCCCGCCGCCCCCGCCGTCCCCACCGCTCCCCCACCGCGCGCCCCCAGCAGCAGGCACAGCGCCGCGCCCAGCGCGTGCAGCTGCGTCTCCGTTGACAGGTACCACGACACCTGCATACACTGCACCACACACACACACACACATATGACCATTCATTCATAAGGTGCAGCGCAGACGGCACACTGTCCGTGAGGCACTTTTAAGTCTGTGAAGATAGAACCTTTGCAATTATATGCAGTAACGCATACGACGCGCAAAAAGTGCGGCGCACAACTGTTTGCGCGCCATGTAGACATTTGTGCGCCCGCACACTCGATCGCACAAAAAGAGCGTCGTCTGCGCTGCACCTAAAGAAGAAAGAGTCTGAACTGTTTCAGTCCTACCAACTGCCTAAAAGCTATACCTCACCAGTCACATAGTGACTCCGCTGTGCTACGCCGTACGGCTAAATAGCCGAATATTTTGTACTAGCTGTTTCCCGCAGTTTCATCCGCCTTAATTTGTGGAAAAAACTAACTACTCAAATATATGATGTTATATAGCCGGCTATAGGTTGTATAACATCGTATATATAACATCATATAATTATATATATCATATATTATATCCTTGATAAATGGACTATAAAACACAAAAAGAATTTTTCAAATCTAACCAATAGTTCCTGAGATTAGCGCGTTCAACCAAACTCTTCAGCTTTATAATATTAGTATAGATTCCCAAAAGGTTAATAGAACAGTTACCACATCTAAAGCAAATATTTGGGGGAAGTCACCATGAGTTTCCCGATTGAATATTGCCTAAAAACTAGATCTAGGAATTCTGGATGTCTGCTACAAAATATGTACTTCTATGTTTATTGATGCAGCAGGAGCTAATTCATTTAAGTTCTGCTCCCTATTGATAAATGTCAAAAAACTACCATCAAACTACCACTGAAGAGAAAAATCGTGAGGAAACCTACCTATCTGGAAGACGTGTGAAGTTCATTTATCTGATTTTAACTAGGTAGTGTGTTGTAAAACTCTTGATGTCTGTAGATTGACGACCATGCAGGACTACAGACCTTCTTTCCTCCATGGGATCCAGGTCTCGATTTATAGTAATCGCTTGGGTAGATTCATATGACGGCAAATATTAGTTCTCGCCTGTGTGCTGCGTTACCTCCTACTACTCCGGCAGTGGAATATGTGGTGTGTACCTGCTGGTCGTCGGGGTAGAGCGTGGTGAGGTAGAGGAGATTCCGCCACCAGTACTGGTCGCAGGCGGCGGCGTGGTGCGGCGGCAGGGCCAGCACCGCCGAGCGCCGCGCCGCGCGCTCCAGCGACATCCACACGAAGATCGTCATCACGTACGGTGGAAGCAACCTGGCGGACAGTTTCACTTGCTGCATATCAACTGTGATTAGCAGAACCACCTGATGGTCAACGTCGTCAGTGTATAACGGCACCAAACGGTTTTATGTTATCTTCAATCTGAAAAACTTCCTATAGCTCCGAATTTGTCAGTCTCATTGTTTGTAAAGTGGAATGGCGCGAGTGGTACCTGATGGCCCTGTTGGTGATGAAGCAGACGAGCTGCAGCGCGCGGCCGCAGCGCCCGCCGCAGCTCACCAGCTCCTCCACAGAGAAACGGCTCTTCAGGTAGAAGAAATGGTGGGCACTGAACAATCCGCTGGAATGTTAAACAACACCGCACATCACTTACATTTCATGACAACAGAAGTACAAAGTGTAGGAATGCTCCATAACATATTGTCATGATCAAAACCTTCTTATGAAGTTCAACGAATATGACGCACATAAAATATCTAATAAATAAAATGAGTTTATCCTATTCAATGATGTAGGTACAATGATGTTTATTTGCAACCAAAGCGTACATCAAATCTAAATCAATTTATATTACCGAATTACCTCACAAAGAACAATGTATCAAATGCCAGAGTCCCAGTTGTCATTATATAGTACACGTTGTTATGTTCACTCACGCTGCCGCCATTTTCTGAAAAGCAAAATATCATGGCAGAAAACTGATCAACATTGCACTAAAAGCAAAACACATCTTTCTCTACTCACCTGCGAGATAATTAGTAAGCATGGCGACGTGAACAAAAATCATCCAGAAGGTTGCCAAAATTCTCAAGATGTGGATTACTGCAAGATCCTTATTAGCCATCGTAGTGTTGAAGATCCTCTTCCAGCTGTGTCTCAAGGAGAAACTTAGAAGCAAGTTTTTGAAAAAGTTGTGTTTCAGTCTGTACTCCGTGGCCAAACTCGCGCAGGAGTTGTACTTAATTCTCGGACAGGGTCCCAGGTTGTCGAATTGTTTCGGATTCGAACACTGCTTCTTATATTTCCCGCAGCGCGCGCAACTCCCCAGCGCTCCCTCAGCATTCACTACGTCCAACGTAATCGAGGGAGGCGTCGCGTCCGCTTTCCTTATACCAGCGCTCGCGACATTCACACTACTCGAGTTGTTGAGATTCTTCATCATGTGCGCATCCAGTTCGAACCTTTTATTGCCGTACACCTTCGATTCTTTCATGATATCAGACACGTGGCTCCTTTTAAATTCTTCGATGAACCTCTTGTCGGCTTCCACATTCGTATTGTTGTATTTTTGCAAATCAAAAGTCAGGGCTTTCGTAGGATAAGCCCGAGACTTGACCCAGTCCAAATCTACCACGGTGGCAATGATCGCCAAGAGACCCAAAATTATTATAATAAGTATGGTTAGAACGGCTCCTAAGTCGTTTTTCAAATCGTGCTGGGCTTCAACTTGTCTCAGGGTCCTTATTCGGATGGTCCTTTCGGTGGTCCTGTTAGACTTTAAGTTGTCGTTAAGCATTATGGAGAAGTTGACGATTGATACAATATCCTCAGGGGCACAAGAGCGTGGTAGACACATACCAAGGGTTATGTCAAAAGACTGAAACCAAAACATCATGAATTTTATATATCATGCCATTCAACTAATATAAGCAATAACATAAAATGGAAGATGACGATCATCAGCAGACATTTTTTGATGATGCTTATTAGGGAACTTAATCGCTTAAATATTTATCTCCACGGCAAATGCACAAAGACCCCCTTTGATCCCTGTCTGCGAAAGGTGAAAAGCATTAGCTTCCTCACTAACCTCACTAACCTCACCTGGGAGAGCGTGATCTTGGTGAGGTTGAGCTGCAGTTGCAGCACAGTGTAGACCAGGCGGAAGGGCGGCAGGTTGTCGGCCGACACCACGCGCTGCAGCAGCTCGTCGCGTTCCACTAGCGACTGCCATTGCTCTATATCTAGGGTAAGGTTCACAGCTGTTATCACCCACCAACTCATTGGTAGGTATATGGAAAGAACAAGGTTGATGAGTGATAAACTCATAGGTTAGCTAGAGAGAAGTTAGGGAGGAGATACTTAGAGAGGGGTCTCTGTACCCCTAAACAATTATTTTCTGTATCACCGGTGGCATGGATGACACAAATAAGGCAACAATAACGAGAAGTCAGTCCGCGTGAAGATGTAAAGCCAAAAGACTTGTCGATTCGAAAAATTTGACGAGAATCTGTCGCTGTCTGGTAAATAAAATAATTTAAATTTAAATATAATAATCTGAATTAAACCAAGAAAAAAATAACCGACTTCAAAATAACTCAAAAACTACAGTCGTCAGATCTATGTCACATGACAAGCACCAGCTTTGGATTAAAAAAACAATCATCACCAGTTCACCCAGTCAAAAGTTCTAAGGTAACAAACATAAAAAAATACAATCGAATTGAATACCTCCTCTTTTTTTGAAGTCGGTTAAAAATAAGTGCTCTTCGTGCATCTATCTGTAAAATAAATAACATAAAGGAAAAATTACTTTCATCGAGCTGCCTTTCCCGTTGCAGAACTGTAGTCAAGTAGTCTCTGCTGTAGAAGCCGACTCCCCACGTGTCGTTGGCCGTTGAGGTTAAGAATCGCTCGTCCTGTCATTTGCAAGGCATCATTAATCGGTATCGGTTGGCTCATACTAAAACCAACAAGTCATTGAGGGAATATAACAATCATTTTATTACGCACGAGTAACCGCCCTTGCTTTGCTTCGGTTTTCTTATTTTTACACCTTGGGTTGCATTATTGGAGTTTTATTAGGGATCCCTAATTTTTTTGAAAATATTATATAGCCTATGTTACCCGGGGATAGTGTAGCTTCCCAACAGTGAAAGAATTTTTAAAATCCGTTCAGTAGTTTCGGAACCTATTCAATGCAAACAAAAAATCAAATCTTTCCTCTTTATATATTAGTATATGTAGATAATGAGAATCTTACCAAAGTGAGACATTGTTCTTTTGAGCCGAGCCAGAAATGGTTTCCAGCGAGCAGCGCCGACGAGTAGCGACCTGAAGAGTCAGCGGCTGCAACGGTGCGATGGTACATTATTCAGTTACATATTTATTATTCTACCTCTTTCTTCTGCTTCCTACAAAGCACTTGGAAGCGTAGTAGGTATGTACTCAAAAGGGTAATGTTAAACTTAAAGTTTCCGATATTATAAAACATGTCTATTGGCTCTCAGGAATAGAAAATCTGTCTTTTTCACTCACGGACATAAAAAAAGAACGGACGTAACCTTGTCTAATCGAAAGTGAAGCTGACAGCTGACAGCTCGCTTACCATGTGTGCGTAATTTTGTAATTTTTGATTCGCCATGGTGTCAATGTCGTAGCCGTATGGTGTCAATGTGTGGGTGTGTGTACTTGTACGAATACAGTTGGTATTCCTATGGGTGCTTCACTGAATTTGTTCTTGGGATTACGTCCGTCTTTTTTTACGTCCGTGTTTTCACTATAGTTGGTGAAGTTTTCCAAGTGGTAAAAATTAAAATGTGTAATTTATTTATGTCTGCATACGTAGTTAACTTATTCTTCGCTTTTAAAAATGAAAGAATCTATCCGCAAAAAATACAGATAGAGTAGCATACTAAGTTAAGATAACCGTAATTAAAACAATTGCATCACAGCAGCGAAATTTGTGCTCGACTGCTTTTTGCACGGTGATCTATCACGACATGCTCTCACTTATTATGCTAATATATGTTTTACAGCAGCCCGTGAAGAAAAACAGTGCTTAATACAACCCAATAAGAAGCATTTGATCGTATGAAGATGTACGATGTCATTGACAGCGTGCAGTGGACGTAATTGGGATTGAACACGAAACTTTTGCTTTCGGTGTTCCATGCGTAACGCTCTATACGTACCTACATAAAAATATCAAATTGTGCTTAGTTTAATAGACATTCCTTTAATCCTGCGCTAGAGAACTTCACAACGCATTCTGTAAAAAAGTCTTATCAGAACCATAGCTTTGCACAAGACCGGTAGAGATTCGGCTTCCCGATTCGTAGGCGGATTTCGATGGATAAAAAAATATATTCTCAGTACCATATTATGCTTGCTTAAATGCTTCATTAGGTAAATGCTTTTGATATTAGAACAATAGTTCTATTGTTATGGTTAGGTATTTACAATGTATTTATCACTACTGTATCAAATTATTTAGTAATCGTTATCGATCGATTATATTATTGCTTTGTATAATTAACATGTATTACAACATAATTAACAAGGTGAACCCTTGATAGGGCAATATTTTCAATTTTAATTTTGACTTTTGTTTGAACTTTTGGCCAACTTTAAAACTACCTGTTTCGGGCGTTAAAAATGAGAATAAAATTAATCAATTTATAAATATAATTATCAGTTGTCAATTATTTAAATACAAGTAGATACAGGTGCTGCCATCTGGCAAAGAATGTTAAAGTAAACGGAACTTAATTGACTAAAATTCAAAACACTGACGCTATTAGATATTCTAGTCGTTACAAATAACCCTCTATTGACTAATTATTTAATAATATGAAAATTAAACTGAAAGGTATAAAACTGTATAAATCACAATTTAGTACCTAGGTATGGTTCATATCTGAGATGCTATTGCTAACTTTCACTACTGAAGCAGCTGACGATCAGATCTTCGAAGTACACATATATTTGAATCTATTGATATAATTTTCAGTTGGTGTGAAATCAATTGTTCGAATATTGCAATTTAAACTGCTTAAAAAATTGAAATTTTAACTTCTGATGTAAGTATTATTTTCCAAAACAAAAAAAAGGAAGTAAGTTCTCGGTAGTACAATCATGACGACTTTTACTACTTATTCGGAAGTGGAGCAATTTTTAATTCAGCCAAATGCAAATTCAATGGTTAATATTGTCAACCAAAAACAATCACAAATTCACAAATAGTTCACTTACTTCGATAAGCCCAGGCGCGGCCGTCCGTCAAGTCCTTCAGGAACACACTCATGTCATCCCAACAAGGGCTGCCTATATTTAAGTGCACACCATTACTTATTTTCGGCCAAACGATAGCCAAGTAGGGGGGATCAAATATAACAAACAAATTATCCATGATTTCACCGCGCGATCTAAGACTCTTCGTTATTTTCAAATTTGAATCCTTTTTTGGATTGCGGCTGCCGGAAATCTTGCTGCTGCATGCAGCAGAAATTAAAAATAAAAACACAATAAACAATTTTTTAAACATATTGAATTATTATAAATTAGATCGGTATATTTTAGGTGTAAACAAAATTAAATCAAAATGCGTGTGAGCGCATAGCAATCGCAGACATCAATAAGTGTAGTGGGCAACACGCAAACCGTCTCGATCTCGGAATCGAATATAATTATTCAATGTTAATTGTTGCTGTTAATGCAGAGTAAAAGATAATTATATATATCAGCACACCAAGTAGTTAATTGAGATTTGTGATCGCTTGACGAAGATTTGACGACCCGTGTGGCGCAATGGTTACCATACCGGATCGCCGCACCGCGGGTCCTGGGTTCGATTCCCAGCGAGGCGGAAATTTGAATGATGAGTTTGAATTTCTGTTCTCGGTCTGGGTGTGAAAGTCCTTGTTTAGTGTGTTGTCCATGGCACCCACGACACAGGGAATCATAGTGTGGGGCTATGAGTGTGAAGCGTTATTTATATTTATTATTTATTTATATGTATATGTACATAATCACATTACGTAACGGGAATGGGGATGCATGACTTTGGTGAGATTGGATGCATGAACTATGTACTACGTCAAGTAGGGTATCGTAGAATGGGTATTCAAAAATGATTTTAAGTTCCTTTCATCATTTTTCATTTTAAGAGACAGTTTAGGATATACAACGATTTTAAGCTAGCTAAACAACCATTCTGGTTAATTTACAACTACCCTTAATGAAATGACAACATTGCGAATTTTACAGTCTTATAATCCTAATAAAGTAGGCAATGAATCCTAACTAAAGTGTAACATTAAAAAATATTAAAAAAACCCCGACTGCGTAAAAAAACTAAAAAGAAAAAACAAGCCCAGTAGTTTAGAATTGTTAAAACTAATACTGAACAACTACACCATAGAAGTTCTACAAGAGGGCTCGGGGGTCTAAGCCCCCCCCCCTCCCCCCCCCGCAATGAAAAAAATTATATGAATCCAAAACGGAATGGGTTAGGTTAAGTTCGTATATATATTTTTTACGCGGATAAGGGACCCCGCGAAACGGGGTTCCGTTGACATTTATGACGAAGTGTAGTTTTGTTGCATAATTGAATTGAAATTGAACATTTAGTTCCATAATCACGACAAGTATTGCCTCATATTGATCACGGAAATAAATAGGCCAATGAGGGCTCATGCTCTTCGCAAACCCGTGCGCGATTGGGAGCCTCGCCTTGAATTCAGCACGTGTTTGAGGAATTAGCGTGACAAACCCGTGCGCGTTTCGAAGCAATACTGCCTCCTATTGAACACGTAAAGGGAAATACGCGTCCCGCGCTTCGTTCCACTAAGGTTCCAGTATTCATTGGGCAACGGCCTTGGTGTTACTGATGTCCATGGACGACGGTGACCACTTACCATCAGATGGATAGTCTATCGTTTGTCGGCTAGTAAGTATAGTGCGTTTCACGTTTTCATGGCTACCATACTATTAGTATATAAAGAGTATCACAGCAAATGGAACTAAGTAAGAATGTGAACGCTCTATCTACTACGTAAGACGCGGAATATGCGGCGAAGACGTTAGCTACTCATAGGTATTGTGCCCTCAACATGGACTATGTGCGATATTTTTATCGGCCGCGTTCGACACTACGCGGTGGCACAGCGCCGAACGCGGCCGAACAGCGCTGAACTCTATTATAGCACTCGCAAGATAAAAACACATTTGTCGTCATTTACTATTTCTTTGCCACGAAAGCTGAATAGACGCGGAAAGCTGAACGGATGCGTACGCGTCTCCATACAAATCATTGTTTTCTATGGACATAAGCCGAATAGAGCTGAATAAAGGCCAATGCATACGTAACGGGGTTTTTCCCGTACGGGACGGGACGTGAAGTTTTGGAAACATCGTTTCATAGAAAATGTATACGATAGCGCATACGCAGCAAAATCCCGTACAGAACGTGGCAAGTACGGGAACAACCCCGTTACGTATGAATTGGCCTTAAATGTGCGTTGACCCTACTACTTGATGCTTGAATCGCACAGTTTAGTAATCTTATGAACATTAACTTAAAGGAATATAAATAAAAAACGTATTGTTAGTAATTTTTTATTATCTGTCAAAAGACAATAGTTTACAATTATTTAATTTCATGTACTTAGTAAATACAATTAGCTAGATTTATCTGATACTGTAACGTGTCACTGTAGTAGTCTCTGTGGGGACGCTCGGCACACTCACACACACGAACTTAGGGGAGTCGACGCGCGATCGCGGTTTAACGTTATGTTTACAATACGGTTACATTTGCCGGAGTCGCTTGTTCGGTCGCTGGCCGTCATTCATAAAACCACCCTGTGGAATAAATTAAACATTTGTCATTCACAACTTATTACAACAAATATCAGTCTGCTATATACAAAAACATTATATATTATTGAAATGTTATGTAAATTATATAAGTAATCAGATGTAGAATTTATATATGGTGGTGATGGTGGGAATTTGAAAACATAAAATACAAATTTGATTAAAATTCAGTTAAAATCTCAGCCAAGGTTATGGCATGTCAAATGGTTTATAATTTTATTTATGATTTAAATTTCGTTACAATAAATTCTGAAAACTAACCATGCAATTCTTTAGGCACAGATTATTTTTTAGTAAGAGAAATTACATAAAATTTTGTAACAGTGGGTTTCGAGGTCAAAAATTTATTTTATTAGCTGAGAATACACCATTGACGAGCGTCAATCTAATAATGCTCAATCTAATAAGTCAATCTAGTAACGTTGCGTAACCCGTTTCAAATAACAATGCCTCCACGGCCATCACCGCGAGCCAGGAAATGTAATTATAGTAAACTTTTGTTCTACTAACTAGAGAGGGAAGTAGTTAATCACGCGAAACACACGTTGGTATAAAATATTGTTATTATACGCTTATGTACGCTCTGGTTATCGATAAGAGGGTCCTAACCTTTTGCGATAGTTACAATTTGGCACATGACGAATGGTTAGCAATAACAATTTATGACGAGAAAAATGGAACCAGCCGAATGCCGAGTTACCTTGACTCAACGTCGACCGTTCTAGATCCTACAGGTAGCTCTGAAAAGAATGCACAGAATGGATTAATGGCAAAGAGGCGTGTGTTACTGTTCCGATCTGTTTTATCAATGAGTCTTTTGTCTACTGCATTTCTTTGCACATTTTTCTATGCACTCATTTCGTTTAAATTATGAACATGCAGTGAAAATAAAGAAAAAAAAAGCATATACAAAATCATTGCAAAAAAATACAGTTAAAATTTTATTTATAGTAAACAAGGTGTGTGAATTAAAAATAGCGTTCTGTTTATAAAGCAAACAATAAAAAGCAACCAACTTCATATTACTGATTTGAGCAATAAAAATCTAAAAACTAAAAAAGCTACTCAGCCACTCAGCTTCTCGTATTAACGTAAATTTACTAAACTCGGTAAATAAGTATTTATTATATTATCACAATAAAGAAACTCAACCAGTGAATACATGTAGCATAAAAATTAAATTTAATGAATTTACGTCAACTTAGGTCGCTGACTGGCTATAGCAAGCTACATTATTTTTGCTATTACCCTTTTACCAAAGGAGATGAAAACGCGACAGTTTCCAATATTATTTTCTGGATTAGACTCGGATTTCAGAAAACGCAATGGTCGCGATTGATTTTGCCTATCAGACATTATATTTTTATACTCAGTAATCGATTTATTCATTCGGGGCCAATTTAAATATTACATTTAATCACGTACTAGCTGTGCCCCGCGGTTTCACCCGCGTTAATTTGTGGAAAAAACTAACTATTAAAAAAATATGATGTTATATAGCCTATAGCCTTCCTCGATAAATGGAGTATCAAACAAAAAAAGAATTTTTTAAATTCAAACCAGTCGTTCCTGAGATTAGCGCGTTCAACCAAACAAACTCTTCAGTTTTACAATATCAGTATAGATTAGATACACCGCTCAATGCTCCTAGACATTCATAATATACAATAATTCATTAACAAACACTATTAAAGATCTCCTTTGATGAATGGTATTCTAATGGCGGGGTGTGAGTATTGTTGAGCATGCAGTGTTACCGGGCGGCCCATGAATCCCTGCGGCGGCATGTAGTTGTTCACGGGGGCGAAGCCGCCGCGGGGGAACGCGCCGCCGCCGCGCGCCACGAAGCCACGCCCACGGGATCCTGCCACCAAACATACGTTGGGATAACAATAGAAACACTTAAATATTGATTTATTAACATTCTCGTACATATAAAATGGCTTAATTCAACTACAAAACTAGGTGTTTAGTTGAATGGCATTGCTCAATGAAAAGACCAGAAAAATATATTCTCGTGTAATTTTTAACATAGAAATCGACGAAAATTTTATGAATCTTCATCGCGAATACAAGTGGGTCGACAGGACAGTATTATATTATATCAATGTTCAAGTACCAGTTTTGAGAGGTCGTCTCATTATGCCCGACTCGCCAAGGAGCTGTCCCCTTGATAACCCTCGACTTAACCCCAAAAGCCATTGTGAATCATAATTCATAAGCGACGGTGCGAGTTAAGCACATTGCGAGCACGGTCGGTAACTGAACAGGTGACCTCCCTACTGGATAATCTTCTTGATCGCTTTCGAGTGTCGGATTGTTTTGAAATCTTAGATAAAAAATATGTTTCTTTAATTCTTTCATCAACCGATGTTGCTCCCAATGTTATTAACGTCCCCCAAAATTACTACGCTCCTTTGAAGGTCCTTAGCGGTCACAACACTGCCCAAGTCACGAGCGAGAATATTGTTTTTATCCGACTGCGCTAGGAGGGTTATATTTTTCAAGTGTATGTATGTATATTTCTTTGGCACGCTCTGTAGCCTAAACGGCTTGATCGATTTCAGCTTGAGAGGTACCGTTAGATTTGTCTTAATTGTGAGAGTTTATTGGGCTACTTGGGAAAAAACAAGATTTAATTGATTGAAGAATGGGTTAACAACATTCTAAACTACTGGGCTTGTTTTTTTTTTTTTGTTTTATACGCAGTCGGGTTTTTGTTTTTTTAGTAAAAAAAATTATGGAAGTAGCCACCAAACAAGCTGACGATCCACTTAATCCCTGACCATGTCGCCCATGGACACGTTGCCGGTCAAGAAAGAGAGAAGCAAAAGAAAGCGCGAGTTACCTCTGAAGTTGCCGCGTGCGTTGAACGCGCCCCCGGCGCCGCCGCGCGGGCGGAAGGTGTTGGGGCGCGCCGCCGCGTTGTTGGCGGGGTTGGGCGGCGCGCTGCGGCCCTGCTGCTGCCCGTGCTGCCGCTTGTTCTGACACACACACACATACAGGTTAATATATACTATACACACAGTAATTAGTATTACAGTAGAGACTCGAATAACCGGACTAATTATTGTTGTAATTAGGCATTCGGATAATCGAAAATCCGAATAGTCGAATATATGAAGAAAAGCGATTCTTGTATAGTCCATTTTTTTGGCGGAGTCCAAACTGATAAACAAAACACAGTCATACGGAAATCTTACTAATTTCACGACACGCACACGCTTTGAGTGTTGTATACCTTTATAATATGTTTATTACACAATTATCTATTGATATCACACTAGAACTACTTTAAGTTCACCGTTTAATCATTTAAACTCTCTAAAACACGAAACATTGTCAAAACTTCTTTGCACAGAAAACAATATATCGATGACAATTTGACAGCTAGGAACTTAAGATTGTCGTTGATTCGTAAGGATTGAAAGACAAACCGATTTTCTAAATTGTTTGAATGATTTCTTGATCGATATATTTAATAATATTTTAACTTTACACTTGAAACATAAAACATATTTTTAAAACTGTGTAATGTTATTTTTGTCTCTTTCTATTACTCAAGGTTACAATGACAATGATTTTTCGTTCGTATCGTGGCAAATAATTTTAAATTTATATTTTTATATTTAAGTAGGTACTTTTTATATTTACTTAAAGGTACTTTTTATATAAATATTTTTATATTTAAGTAGGTACTTTAATCAATTCGCATATTCATTTTCTTTAACAAACAATGAATTTTAGACGCTGTATCAGATGAACGGACTCCAAGTTTCATTAAATACGTGCCAGAATCAGACAGCGAAGATGATTAAACTTAATTCTCTGATTTTTTCAATATCTTCTCGTATCATTTATTTATGAAATATGAAATATTTATCCATTTTTAAAGTATAATGCTATATAAATATAATTCGGTTCAATTAATCGTATTCGTTAACAGTTAATCGATTTTCATTCGATAGTTCCAAACCTTATTCAATCGTAAATATTGTCTATGGGAAATTGACATTAGAAGTCGGCCATATTTGTTTACTACTTTGGACTCGACCAAAAAAATGGACTATACACGACAGATTATAGCATAATACATGATTGGTAATTATTAAAAACAACAAACATAAATTAAACTTTTTATCAAAAATCATTGTTTATTAAAAATAACAACCAATAAAAATAAAGGATTAAATTATTTGGTAATTGTCATTTGACTCACGTCAAATTATAATATCGTCAGATAATCGCGAATCCGTATAACCGAGGGCCGGATAATCGAGGTTCTGTATTATGATTTATTATTATATGATAGTATTACACCCTTAATGTATTTTTACCGTCCTATAAAAAGCTTTCGTTGAGTGATCTCAGCTATGTCTCTTTATATTATGTAAAAGCGTGAGTGAATATTAAATATATAAATAGTTTTATTGGCATAGCTAATGGTAATATAATAAAGTAAGATTTGTTCAAGTCGCAATGTATTTTACAATCGCTATGTACCACCTACCTAGTGCTGCGCAAATAAGTTAAATTCAGTCTCTGTCGTAATCCAGCGTATGCCAATATACATATTATAATTGTGTAATTATACGGAAGGAGTAGTATCAGGCGGGGTGGACTGTTTATTGAGGCTAAGGGAAATAGTGAACAGGTGTGCAGGTGCTTGAGGCACCTGCGTTAGGCTACGCGTATGTTGATACGCAGGAAAAATAACAGCCGTTTTTAATTCGATTATGGTAAACTTTGTTTGAAATGTTCAGAGTTTATCTTATTTTTTTTCTTTACCGCATAACTAGTTTGAAAGGAAATACGCAAATAAAGTTATCTGGCATTGCAAAAAGTTGAATTATTCAAAGAATTCTTCTCTCGATATAATGATATTTAGCCGATTTCACCCTCAGTGACCTATAAACGCCAGTATTATTCTTCAAGTGACTCCCGTCAGAAGCGGGAAAACGATCGATGTTACGAATTGCGAAGGGTTGTTTATGCTAAAACTGGACGCGCCTCGAACATGACGCAAGTATGATATCATAAGACGTGTTTGAGTAGGGCGTAGGGGATCGTGGGGGGCGTGAGGGGTAGCGTCCATGAGGGGAGCGGTGGCCGCGCATGCGCTCCACGCGCCGCGAGGGCGACCAAACATTCACTTGTGGCATGCCGAGGTGCTAAAGGGCAACAAGTGCGCATGCGTGGCGTCCTACAACTGGAATTAACGTAAATCGTATTTGCGGCCATGTTTGCCATTCACTTTTTTCGAGTAGAAGTTTATTTAGTTTACTCTTAAAAGTTTGAATGGTAGATTAGATGAATGGATTATTATAGTGGACTAGAATAGTACTTAGCTCGATTATCAGTCACTAATTTTTAACTTATCAAAACCATATATTTCTAATAATTAAAAATAATTATGTATTTAAATACATGAAGGGGATCTTAGAGATTAATAAATATTATGTGGTGACATGGGCGCAATCGAAATTTGCGACATACCCAATTTGAAAATATTCACTAATGATATGATAAAGATTGGTTCTTCCTAACCGATATGACGTGTCCATAGGCTATGGTGACTTACCTTAGCTTACCACCAGGTAGCCCGTCTGTTTTTTCGTCTGACATCATGTCTCAGTTGGACGTGTGTCGTGTCAGGTGTGTATGTGGTAGTACCTTGTTAACGTTGGCGGAGTGCGCCTTCTGTTCGTCCTCGTCGCGGTACTTGGAGACGGTGACGAGGAAGCCGTTGATGCGCAGCTCGCGGTCCAGCTTCAGCGCCTTCTCCACACCGTCCTTGTTGTGGAACGTCACCCGCACTGCACACACACACACACACACACAGCGTTAATACAAGTGTAGTGGAAACACTACGCGTCAACCTAGGTAACTATGATGCCGTACAGCTTATCATAGTTACAATATAAGAAATTTTTTCGTGTTCAATATTATTTGAAGTGTAAAGAAAGATTCTTACCCAAAAAAGTATGCGCTACTGTCGTAGTTATGTAGTGTTAGTATTAATTACATCATATTTCACAACTTAATGCTTATCCACTACATAATAAAATAGTCTGACTGAAACACCAATATGGAGATATTTCTTTTCCTTACAACTCCTTTATAACCAGCTCATACTCACATATCTTGTACTTGGTCTTGCTGAACTCGTGTATATGCGCGACCTCCCCGCACTGCGCGAACAGCAGCCGCACGTAGTCCGTGCTGGCCTCGTAGGGCACGCCCACCAGCACGGCGGTCTCCGCGCGCGACTCCACCGCCACCGAGATGGCGCTGCCCTCCAGCACCGTGCCGTGCTCCGACAGCGCCTGGACACACACACACCGTCAGCCGACACGACGACACGCCCACATGCAAACTCTACCTCAATTGTGTCGCGCTGCCGTCCTCAAAACTAAAAGACGGTTAAGTGAGAAAAACAGTTTTTGAGGTAGAGCTAAAAAACGCGGGATTATTTTGAAATCGTGCTAGTGTTTTTCTATAAATAACTGTTAATCTTGTCATATTATGTCAAACTCAAAAGATGGATATTTTTTTGAACTTTAATATTAATAAAGTTCAAAAAAGTATCAAAAAAATATTAATAAAGTAAACATTGGCCAGATGTCATTTAGCCGCCTTTTAGCTTGAGGACGGCAGCGCGCGGCAAGTTTCGTGTGTTGTCAGGACGGTCGGACACGTACGATGACGAATTTTGTTGTGAGACATTAATGAAATGGTCCCTGTACGTTTTAACGCACAGCAGACATCAATCTCTTGTCTTCGTCTCATAGACGGTGTTTGCTGCCACCGACACTGCGCTTTATAACCCGCCGATGGTGGACGTACGATGACTATAGAAACGACAGAGATAGACGTTCATGTCTTGATTAATTCTTGTTCATCTTCCACGTCGGACGGCGTCAGCGCCGGCCGCAGCCGCCGGCGTTTGCCATGTAAATGAACACGGCATAACGTGGTAGGAATTAGATACCATCGTTACGTCTTTAGTAATTGTACTTTCCGCGCGACTCGAGGCAACCAGAACAGGTCGGAGAGCATTAGTGTGATTTTATCTGCGATACCAAACGTGTTCTTCCAATGTACATGGAAATTTGACTTATGCGTGTATAAAGTCGCGATTTTAGTAATGAATATAGAAGTAGTCGCAACAAATGTACCAAATTATTTTAGGGAACACAAATTCCTAACGAAATTGCAGATAAAACTCAATGTGGTGAGCGGTCGGTCGTTGGTGTCTTTAGACACAGCAAACACTTTACCGTGCTTTAGACGTCCATCAATAATAAAACTAATAAGTATGAAGTGCGTACGAAAATTCGAACTAGTTTAACTGTATGTATTACAAGTACCACAGCAGTTCATTTAGCACTTCAGTCGTCTCGGTTGGATACCAGAACCACGCCACGATAATGACTCATGATGTTTGATATCGTCGTAACGTTCTACACTTGAAGATATGTTACTTTTAATTATCTTATTGTTAAAGTAAGTGTCAATACCGTTCATATCCACTAAGTTACAGGTGTGCGTATAGTTCCCAAACTCAAGTACCCATAAGGTCAGTCACGTAATGGAATTTTTGCACATGAGTCACCAAATAAACAAGCGCCATTTAAATTTAGACGCGATATTCGTCTCGCAACCTGTCTTTAGCGCGATGCACAAATCCTATTGGTAGAACATGAACAACATTTAGTTTAATTTATGTTATTAAGTGTAAGTTTTTTGTAATAATCATTTCAAGTCTTTTCTAAGGTGGGCTAAGTCATAATTTTGAATTGGATTAGACTTTCATAAGAGAATCAGATTATCTTAAATTCGTGTTGTTGTGTCAATGTATACCTTGGTAACTCACCTATTTACCAATAATTTGAGACACAATAAACATAATCAAGGAACTTGTAATACCAATATCACAAACATAGTATGAATGGCATCAGATTTTGAACACACAACAATCTACAATGACATGAGCATATCTAAACCTTGTTGAAACACCAAATTGTGTTGTGTGATCAACCTCTGATGAGAACATGGACTCAGTAGTGGTAACTAATATTTGTTCAGCTTTCTGCATAATTTTACTGTACAGAGCAAAGCATATTAATAACTAATTACTTTAGCCAACTCTAACTTAAATAGTACAAGCAATGAATAAGCAAATAGAAACTTTTGAAACCTTTTCAGTACACATGAAATTGGAACATCAGAACATAATCTGCATTCAGCTTATTCAACCATCCCGTTTATGTAAATATCGCATAATAATTAGTTACCACTACTACAAAAATAGTGCATATGTGACACAAGACATGACAATACATGAAGAGCAGTCGATCTACTTCCTGTTAGCATCAAGTCATGACAGTTTTAACATTATTTACACAGCAATATGGCACAAGTCCCCGTACTCTCAGCTGTAGTACGAGACTGGCCATTTGAAACATTCAAATAATCATTCATACTGTACACAAGGGTTTTATAATTTGGAAAAATCTCTAGCCTTATCAATATAGTATAAAACAAGGTCTCCTTGGGCCACCCAATGAAGACAATGTATTCTAAATTAGCTAACTAATAATTCTTTATATTATAAAAAAATTAACATTTGTTTACCTTATCCAGAGACTCTTTGTTTTTGAATTCGACTATTGCCGATAATGTCGGAGTTGTGGTCAGTTCAGTAACAATGATTGGACCACGTCTAAAAAGAAAGAAAATTTCTCTTGTTAATACTCCGTTCCACATTGTATTCCGAGTGCCTCTCGCACTACAGAACATATCACATGTCATGTAATAATTTTAATAAATTCCAAATCATAGATAAAAATCCAACTACAATCTCGACTGACGATATTTGAATGTTAGCAAATACATGTGAGCTAAATATTAGGTCTGTGCAATGCTCCCGCCACTTACTTGACGCTGGTGACTTCTCCGTGCTTGGAGAACAACTCCTTGAGCTTCTCCTGGTAATCGAAGAGGTAGCTCGACGGGAGGTTCTCCACGAGGAGTTTACCAGATTCCACCTTTTCAACCTTCTGTTCGTCAGGTTTGGCTTCGGCGGCGGCGTCGTCCTGCGCGTCGCCCTCGGCCGGCGCCTCCGCCCCCTCCTCGGCCGCGGGCTCGTCGGGCTGCTCGCCCGCGGCGTCTCCGTTGTTGTCGTCCGCCTGCATCGCTTCCGGCGCCTCCTCCTGAACCTCCTCTGGCTGAGCTGCGGCTTGCTTTGCCTTCACCGCCGCCTGGTTTTTAGCACCGCGACCCTTTTTCTGAGCCACCATTTTTCTTAAGTGACTGTAACAATGATCTCTTCTGAGATTTGCAATTATTGACCGCTCTATCTACATTTGCGCGTTTCCCGCCCAACGTACTTGTAGTAAGTGGCTATAGAGCTATGACAAGTAATACGATTTGGCGCCTATATCATCTGAAGGACAATAATCATTACCCGCGAAATGGTGAGAATACTTTCTAAAATACAGGTATTTTGCTTAGTTTATAAGGTTTTCTGGTAATATGAGTATAACGGTAAATACGTCGATACAGACCAAACGCGCCATGAAGCATGGCGTTAGGACGGAAAATTCACGAAACCTTACACCTCTTGCTTGTTTGTCTTACACAACTTGTTTTTCTACATAGATCTATGTTGAAAGTGATATAAATGATGAAGCACCTTACCGATTAAACGTGCGGTTTGTAAAATCAATTGGAGCACAAATACACACTTAACAGGACGCCAAATTACAACAAGTAATAATAACACGCACCCGGCATCACGCAAGCGCATCCGCCATTAAAATTGTAAAAAAAAATCGCTTCTATTTACGGGGTTGCTATATTAAATCATCAGTTAATAGCGGACTTGGCGGTTGGTGAATTGGCAAAACAGACTTTAATACCCCATTTACACGCGCGCGCGAGCCACGAGACAATCCGCGAGACGCGCGCGTGCGCGCGCGTGTGAACAGGGCGCTCGCGGACCAGACAGCGGCGCGTCTCGTGGCTCGCGGGCTCGCGGCGGGAGCGGTTTGTTAGGCGCGGCCAAAGGGGCTCGCGCGAGCGCTCGCGTGGTGTTCACACGCGCGTAGGGGGCGTGGCTTACGGACGCGCCACGAGACGATCCGCTACACGCGCGTGTAAATGAGCGGTGAGTCTCTACGACCCAATTTTGATAATAAGAAGAGTAGATTTTTAAAACCAGGCTAGTGGAACATTTAAGTGTCTTACTATCAGAAATACCTTTTGCCCTTTGATAGAATAATTTTATATGTAAGGAAACAATAAAAACAAGTGCAAAATTAAATCATCTATTATAAAAAACAGTAATTATTTCATAACATTTTCGAAATGACCGCATTGGCATTAGTACAGGCTAAGGCTCTAATGTTCGGTTTACACGTATTAAGTGGTTAAGTAGTTAACTAAATTTTAAGTAAATTAATACGTGTAAACGGACAATTTTGTAGTTTAGTAATTTAGTAGTTAAGTAATCAAGTAGATAAGTAATTTCGAAAATTTTCTATTTTCTGTTAAGTAGGTGGGCGGGGCTTATCACTTAACACGTTTGAAGTTTGAAGATTGGTCTCAACCAAATCTGGGTCACCAATAAGCCTCTTCGCACGCCTCTCCATCGAGTCCAAAGCAGAAAGGTGACATTTGGTTGCGCCTGCCCAAATGTGCGAACAGTACTCCACACACGGCTGAACCTGAGCTTTGTACAAGGTTGCCTAGGTTGCCTAGGTGTGAAGTACCGTCGTACCTTTGCAAGGACTCCAAGTTTCCTTGCAGCCTTAGCCTTGGTCTTGATCAACCGCCCAAAGTTGAGTTTCGAGGATATCTCTACTCCTAACAACTGAAGGCAGTCGGTATAATCCAAGGACACATCCCGAAAAGTAGGAGCCAAGGTAAACGGGCTTTTCTTGGCGGTGAATAGACAAATCTGCGTTTTAGTGGCGTTGAATCTCACAAGATTGGCTTCGCCCCATTTGGACACAGCCCGAAGTATAAGATTCACACGAGCCACCATGGCCTCTCTTTCAGACTGAATTTCATCCCGACTGGCCCTGGAACTTGGTAGGTATCTCTCTACTACCGTGCTATCGTCTGCGTACTCATAGATACCGGTATAAGCAGGTCATTTATATGTATCATAAATAGAGTGGCGGAGAGAACGGACCCCTGAGGAACTCCGGCATTTGTAGCCATCGTCTCCGATGAACAACCATCGACTACAACGCGGAAAGACCGGTCGGTCAGGAAGTCTTTTACCCAGTCGATAAAGCCAGGGGATATGCCGTAAGCTGGAAGCTTGCTTAGAAGGCTAGCGTGCTAGACCTTATCAAAGGCCTTCGAGACGTCAAGGGAGACAGCAAGTGCCTCCCCATTTCTCTCGAGGGCCTCGCCCCATATATGTGTGGCATACGCTAGAAGATCTCCTGTTGATCGGTTTCGGCGGCATATTTCAAGAGTTTGTAGTTCGGTAAATTATTTAGATAACTAAAAACATGTTCATGAAATTTTGTAGGTAATATCATGCAATTTAATAATAATTGATAAAATAATAATATTCATAGGGCATTTTTCCAACTTTTTAGCGAAATTAAATAAAAAAAGGTAATTAAAAAAAATCAGTTAATGTCTTTAAAAAATATATTCTATTTACATTTGGGTAGATTTTATACCTCGAATAGATAAACTATGTTAACAACTGGTAAATAAAATAAAAAAAACAGAATGAAAATAAATGTAAAATCAGAAAAATATGTCGAAAATAGTGCAGCAAGTCAGATTTCTTTCCAAAAAAATTAAAAAGCTAATAAAAAAACCAAATCGATTATACCTGTATTTTATTGTTTTTTTTTTAATAGTTTTGTCCAAATAATCAATAGACGCCGGGCGGTCACTTGGCCCTGGGACACCTATATATTTAATATGTAATGTATCTGTAAATGTATAAAAACATCCTGTATATTTTTAATGTAATCGGCCACAGTAAAGGGGACAAAAAATAACATTTTTGTCTCTGTGCAGATTTTGTAGTTCTATAGTTCGTTTCAACCATGGATATCCAGATAGAGTAATATATCCATGATTTGAACGAATCTCATGTCACATGTCATTCGCTGTGGGGTGAATTCGCGTTTTTGTATTATTTTGGTGTTTTTTTTTTAAAGTATGTGGAAATGCGTGCAAAACCATGAAAAAAATTAGCACATAAAATTTCCTTTCTAAGCCTACAAAAGTCCTCAAAATTCGTTATGCTAATCAAAAGTTATTGGGTCGTAAAATTTTTTATAAGAAATGGTAATGATATTGAGCAGCCTGGTAATGACTTTTATTTAACGGTAATGACTTTTTGTTAGTGGGAATGACAAAATTTAATGTTAATCAAAAATTTTTTAAAGCCGTGTGTATTAAAGTTATGTATATAAGTTGCATATGAAGATAAAAAATGTCAAGCTAAAACCACTAATTAGAGTATTATTGGTAACGAGATTGGCAGTAATAAATTACGCAATTCTAAATATGAATTATTAGTTCATGGAAATAAAATTACCTCTGGTAAAGAAAGGCATATGAATTCGAAATTTTGTGGGGAATGTCTGTTAAAATTATAAATAATATAAAAGATGTGATAGTCCCTTATTTAGCTAGGTTAGTAAATAAATGTGTAAATCTAGATACTTTCCCAGATCTAATGAAGTGAAAGATCATACTGATTTTTAAATCTGGGGACAAAACAGGCCTTAATAATTACAGACCTATTTCTATTTTACCTACGGTCTTCGAAAATAATTAAGTTAAATTAAACGCTGAAGCACTTCACCGCTTGTAATTTACTCCACCCTGAGCAATACGGTTTTACCGAAAGCCGTAATACAACAAATGCAGGTGCTAGGCTTCTCAAACTTATCTTTGAGACCTGGGAGAATTCACAAAATCCCATAAAGGGTATTCTGTGACCTGTCTAAGACGTTTGATTGTGTTGAACACTAAACATTACTACTTAAGCTACTACTACATATGGATAGCCTCAGGGATCTCAGATTATTTACAATAAAAATACAATTATATTCCTTCTCTTTGCAAGTTTATATTTTCAATATTTCCAATAATACAATATTTTTCTATTCTTATAGCTTGACAATGAATGACAGTGGTGTTATTCTCAAATACTATGGTAACCAAAATAGGGTTGTTCATCTAAATTGTACAAATGTAGGGCCGCTAACATTTATTTATAAAAATAGGCTTACAGCTCGGCCTTCCTGCAACAAGCGAGTCCCTTCGCTTTTTTTTTCTATTTATTTTACATACAACACTAGTTATACCCAAAACAAATCAATTTTAACCCCAAAAAAAATATTTGTTTCATTAATAGCCTCAATATTAATGTTACTTGCATAACATAACGCAGTTTTCTTACTTTCGCTTTCATTATTAAAGCAATACGTATCGCTGCGACTGTAGTGCTGTACGTCGACACGCGTCCGTCGAATCAGTACTGCGCCTAACAGTTCGGCCATCCTGTAATCCTTCGACCCCGAAGGATCCTTATGTCATTAAAGGCATGATCCCGGCACCGTACTGCACATCAGTAGACACATTCTCCTAACTATAGCCCCTGACGGCAAGATAGAATATCGCGACAAATCACAACTCCTCTTCCTTTTACATTTGCTCCCAAATCCTTGAAAACCTTTGTCATATTATAATCTGAAAGCTCTTTATATTCCCATGTAAATTGCATCTATCAAAATCTTATGAAAAATCCTCCTCAGTACAAATACAGACGTATTTATTCAACCTACACGATACAAACGTTACCGTGATTTACAAATCATTGCCATGTATTGTCCAATATTTAAATCAATAAGAGTTTAATAGCACTGATTTTATCAATACATAGAGTCACGTATAATTGTAATCCATCAATACAATTAATAACTGCCTGATCCAAAAAAATATTTGGCAGTTCCACTTGCAGTCAGTGTATTCGGATACTGAAGTTGAGTGCCACAATACTCTGCTTTCTGCTAGCCCAAGTAACAGGTCCATCATTCATCAAAAAGATATATCAAGTGTTTGATTTACATCTGAGGTAAAATCAGCATCAGAACAGCATATCAATTCTTCATTACAATCATAAGTTATTCAAAGCTGATTCGTCTTTGACAAGTCATCTCTATTGCGATTGTTTAAATATCCATTAACTTATAATATTAACTATTAACTTAATATTTAATGCATAAGAAATGTCAGGCCCAGATACGTCCTATATGAAAAATAAATAGTACTCTCATCAACATTTTTCTTAAAAATTACATTATTATCAGCAGGGGCACTACAAGGATTGATTTTTGACATATTAAGTCTACTTATTATTCATTCTTTAAACTGTTTTTGACTTAAAACAATTGATCCATAAATCCCAGCAATCTCCATGCCAATAAACATACATTATTGCAACTCAACACTTTTGTCTCAAATATTTCTTTTAAATCATTAACAATAACAACAATAGCAACAGCATAATATCTTTAGTTACCTTTCGATAATAGGCGTCAACACACATGATAAAAACAAGTTTATGATTATTAAATTGGCCAACAAAAATACAATTGTCTTAAGGACATAATATCTCAAAACCATAATGTACTCGTACTTAAGAAAAAAGATTTTTTTTGTTACAAAAGCGTGATATCTGCATTAGACCATATAAAGATTTTATTAACCCACATATTTTTCCCGGTTCAGCATGAATTCCCTCGGGTACCTCTATATATGTAGACATTCTCTGACAACTCACCATTTAAAAAATGCTGCTACGACATCAAATTGTTGAATTTCATAATGTTCTCGAGCTGCAAAGATAGTAGTATTCTTATGAAGGAATATCTTATTGTTGGTGAGAATGTTTCCTTATCAGTCTTAGTCTACATCTTTTATTTGTGTAAAACCACATGTATAAAGACGAGCTTCCTCTTTACACAAAATACCCATTTTGACGTCACTGTCTTTTTGTCATCTGTCTCTGTCTTTTTTGGCTATGAGTGTGAAGCGTTATTTATGATATGCCTCAAAATGGTTTTTTTTGAAGGGCAATAATCCCAAGGTGGTTTGAGACCACAAGAAATGCATTAGGCACAATCAGTTCTCTTATAAAGTTGATTTTCCACTTTTCCCATACAACGATTTGAAGAAGATGGGCCTTAATACATACTGTCAACACAAAAACACTGATCTGTCTTGTCATCAGAATTTTTAGAGTAGTGGAACACGTCGGATATCCACTAGTACTCAATAAAATTTGTCTCTTCATTCCTGTCTCTTCCAGGTCGCAATGTAATATTACTTCTGTCATTTACAGAAATCGTTTGTGAAGGTTTGTAAGTCACATCATAAGGATCCTTTTGTGTTTCTTCACTTTCAAAACTAGATTATAAAGTATCTTGGTTTTCTCCTGATGAGACTGGTACATAATCTTGTATTTCTTCACATTGTTCTTTCTCATTCGTAATAATAATCGAAGTGATATTTTCCTTCAGTACTGGTATGTTGTTCTCATTGAACGCACGCCACTTTCAACATCAAACATTCTATAATCTTTATCATTATATCCCACCAATATTAGTTTTATGCTTTTTCTATCCAGTTTCCTTCTATTTTCGTCAGTTATATAGATATATCCTTCCGAACCAAAACGTATATCTGTTCAAGAGCTGACTTCTCTCCATTCCGTTGCTCATATGGATCAGATACGTTTTTTGTTTGATTAGAAGAACTTCGATTTAATAAATAAACAGAAAAGTTTACATCTTCAGCCCATAGATTCAATGGGATATCATGAGAATATTACATAGACCTTGCGCTTTCCATCATTGTACGCATTTCTCTCTCCTTCTCGTCATTTTGTTCGGGCATGTAAGGTGCTGTACGTTCACAAACTATCCCTTCCGTCCATTGTCTATATGCAGTATACAAATTCCATGACCAAACTTATCATTTACTGTTGCATTAGATTTCCTGAAGCATTCCAGGACATCACCTTTATGCTCAGTAATAAATACATTTTATTTATTATTATAAAATATCTTGCTCCAGATATCTGTGTTCCATAGGTCCACATAAATCGCTGTAGGTTAAATCACTAGCTTCTCATTGACCGCTACAAGATTTTCTTATGAAATGGTAAACGGCTCCATTCACACTGACATGTCTCACAAATAAAATTGTTATCATCCGTCAAAGTCACTGGAATTGTTATTCATGTTCCAAATCTCTTTCAGGCTCAAATGCCCCAAATTTTCATACCAAATTCTCAAACTGGATTGCATTAAACTGTAGTTCATTTACACTGCAGTTTAAAACTTTAATTCATAAATATTTCTTTCTTTCAATACTGCTGTCATAACAAGAATACTGTCTTTCAACATTACGGCTTCTATGTATTTCTTATTAATGACATAAACCTTTTCTTGTTGTCATACTTTCTGAAAACAAATTTTTGTACAACTCCGGTACATAAAGAACATCTTGTATAATACTTTTCTTCGACTTTCCGATTTACACATCTATAAATCGGAAACGTATTGATACGTTTCCATGTCCTTATACCAAGAGTTTTTTTTTTATTATATTTCCCAATCTCATAGTTCTATCATAACTATTCTGGCCATACTCTTGTAACTCACAAAAATAAGCGTGCCAGTAAGACATGTGAGTAGGTCTACCACTCAGTGTGAACGATCCATACATCTGTATCAGGTTTAGATTGTAAACTTTGTTCATCACTAAATGCAAACGTTTTTTGCGCTTGAGATTTCCTCTCGGAGATCTTTGCTGTTCGATACTCTCTTGCGAAAGGCCATCTCTTGTTGCAATTATAACATACAAATCTACGTTTTGATTCGTAATCGCTACTATGAACCTCCGTATCGCGTACCCGTGTAACCTCTCGTGGCTCTAAATACTGCATCCAAGTTTTTGGCTGACCCTCACACCTGGTTCTTCTTGGCCAAGTTGTGAAATTATATTCACGCCTCGCAGTCTTGTGTTTCTCGACCCTGGCCCTAAAAACCTGGACGCACCTGGGTGTAATGTTTATTGACCCTGTTCCTCAAACCTGGACACACCTGGGTTTAATGTTTATTGACCCTGTTCCTCAAACTTGGACACACCTGGGTTTAATGTTTGTCGATCCTGGCTCTCAAATCTGGGCACACCTGGGTTTAATTTTTGTCGATCCTGGCCCTAAGATTTGGGCACACCAGGTTTAATGTTTAAGCTTCACAGTTTTTTCGAACCATATCAGTAACTGAAACTGACAAATCACAGCTTAGTAAACCATAAGGCAACATAACACACACAGAAAATAATTTTTAGTTGCTATAAAAATTTATATTAAGTTATGGGTGGTAGATTAAGTTGCCAGGTAAAAATGTAGTAGGTGAAATATCAATCATCCCCTATTTTCGTACCTTTAAGGGTAAGATTTTGTTTCCAATTTTTAATGAAAATAACTTCAAGGTATACACTATCCACTAAAAAAGAATCATCGAAATCGGATCATCCAGTACAAAGTTATTGGGGTAAAGGGTAAAAATTCCTTGGGTGAACAATCAATCATCCCCTATTTTATGACCTTTAGGGTAGGAATAAAATTTTCTAAAAAATGGGACCAACTTCAAGACATAACCCCATCCATTAAAGAAAAAAAAATCATCAAAATCAGACCATCCTGTGCCGATTACTGCGTGGTCATACATTAAAAAAATATACACATACGTTTCGAATTGAGAACTTCCTCCTGTTTTTCGTCGGTTAACAACACAAAGCCAAATACGCTAGTCTTTACTAATCAGCTGTTGTCACTTTGCCCCAAAGAATCAAATACACTCTCTTTGCAAAGGAATCATACATACCAATAGTCACTAGGGCACGTGGATTGCAAATATTTTTTTACACCATGATAACGTAAAACTCTTTTGCAGGTTTATTTATATTTTACAAAGTTAGCGTTACTCACGTTAGTCTCTTGTAGGCGTAGTTCGAAAAGAACGATTCTTTTCGTCGATCCCGCTTCTGAAGCTATGGATAGCCTCAGGGATCTCAGATTATTTACAATAAAAATACAATTATATTCCTTCTCTTTGCAAGTTTATATTTTCAATATTTCCAATAATACAATATTTTTCTATTCTTATAGCTTGACAATGAATGACAGTGGTGTTATTCTCAAATACTATGGTAACCAAAATAGGGTTGTTCATCTAAATTGTACAAATGTAGGGCCGCTAACATTTATTTATAAAAATAGGCTTACATACAGCATCAATAACAATTCACTTAACTTGACTGTGTCGTACTTGACGAGTAGAATCCAATGTGTTAGTATAAATGATAACAAGTGATCGAGATCTCAATCTGTGATGGGTGTACCACAGGGCTCGTTTCTGGGCCCCTTCCTTTTTCTAGTATACTTAAATGTCGTATTAAATTAAGAAATATGTAGACATTATCATAGTTGCTGATGTCACTTCTCTTATATTTAAGACGAATAGAAATAAAATAAATTACGATGTAAAAGTTCTCAGGTTTGTTTGTCACACCGGTTTACTACAAATAATTTACTGAGAAATGCTAAAAAACTAAGTATATAGAATGTCTGCTACCAAATGGAATAATACGAAACAGTCCCCTTTAACACGTACAGCAGTACCAAGCGCGTCACTTCACTCTGCGACTAGTAAAAAAGTCCGGTTTATATTTGATTCACCTTATAAATAATAAAATTATAACTATGGAAAAATCCACGGTTTTCTTGAGTGTCACCTTAGATTCTAAACTACAATGGGGCAATCATATACCGGCTTAGTTAGTTAATGCCATTAGAAAGATAAGACAGTTTACTGATGTAGAAATTGATAAACTTGTTTATTTTGCACACTTTCATAGCCTCATGTCCTATGGTATATTGATATTATTGATGTGGAGTGCAGAGGCTGACATTGATGCGATAATTGTTTTGCAGAAAAGGGCAATTAGGACCATCTATAATTAAAATTACGCCACTACCTGCGGGAGAGATTTAAAGAAATAAGCATTGTACAGTACCATCTCAACAGTAACATCTCAATTTATCTACAATTATATTTTATTCATAAAGAAACAACGGCGGTTGGTTCAAGCAAAATAGTGATACGCAAAATCATCAAACTTGAAACAGACATACTTTTGGTTACGGATTCTTTTCACCTACGTAGAGTACAACGTTCTTTTGAGGGGCTCTATGTACGTTTTTACATTAAATTACCTAAGTACATGATTTGCTTATTCAAATGTATAAGAGATCTCTGAAATCCCAGCCAGTAGGCAAAGGATATTATAGTATAAATGAATATATTATTGACAAAGATGCATGTAAATTAGTAATGCATCCAGTTCCGGCAGTTCCACGTCAGTTAGAACATCTTGTGTAATAATTTCATTATTTTAAAAGATGTGCTGTGGAGTTTCTTTACGGATTTCCTTCTCCATGACAAAGCACCGTTCCGAAATGCTGTTAGATTTAAAAAAAAGCGGCCAAGTGCGAGTTGGACTCGCCCATGAAGGGTTCCGTAGCAGAAAGTAACATAATATAAAAGTTCTTGTAGTTCGTTGTAACTTTGATCAATGTTTTTTGTGGTTTACGATTTATGACGTATTAAAAAAAACTACTTACTAAATATCATTCAAACCAATTTTCGTTGGAAGTTTTCATGGTAATGTACATCATATATTTTTTTTAGTTTTATCATTCTCTTATTTTAGAAGTTACAGGGGGGGGGACACACATTTTACCACTTTGGAAGTGTCTCTCGCGCAAACTATTCAGTTTAGAAAAAAATGATAATAGAAACCTCAGTATCATTTTTGAATACCTATCCATAGATACCCCACACGTATGGGTTTGATGAAAAAAACATTTTTGAGTTTCAGTTCTAATTATGGGGAACCCCCAAAATTTATTGTTTTTTTCTATTTTTGTCTGAAAATCTTAATGCGGTTCACAGAATACGTCTACTCACCAAGTTTCAACAGTATAGCTCGTATAGTTTCGGAAAAAAAGTGGCTGTGACATACGGACGGACAGACAGACAAACAGACAGACAGACAGACAGACATGACGAATCCATAAGGGTTCCGTTTTTTGCCATTCGGCTACGGAACCCTAAAAATGACGTTCATAAGTGTATCAGTGATATCGACATGAATAAAAGATTATTTCATCTTATTTCATTACATTTTTTGGAACGAAGTTCCTTATCGCGCGTTGCGAAAGGGGGCTAGGCGGAAAATTTGGTAACGAAAAGTTGTAACGACACTTTTTGCCATCATTAGTCATTTTAACTCATGCGGCGTCGTTACATGTCGTGCGGCGTGCGCATGTTTCTCTGTCTGTTCTCTCTCTCTCTCTTATAGAAAGCAAGCCAGATATTTTCGTTTCTTGCAGTAAGTACTAGGATAGAAAAAACATGCAGCAAGTGTGCCAAAACAAATCTGGGGTATTAAATTTCTCATCGGCTTTGCTCACGTAGTAGATTGCTACTAACGAGGAAACTTTAATTTATTTTTCTTTTCAGAGAATTTTCTTCAGAAACTTTTTTTATTTTCTTTTCTTCTTATCTCTTTCTTTGTTCTCCTCTTCGTACAATGCACAATCTCCTCTGATTTCGGTTTATCTCCTCCGTCTAGCAATTTTTTGTTTCTCCGGTTTTGGCCTTTATTTGCATTAAATTTTCGTTTATATAATTTATTTTACTAAAAAGATATTGCAAAATTAAAAAGTTTTGTAGATTCTTTACCAACAACTTGTAGCTCAAATTTAATTTACAACACACATATCAAAAATTTATCGTTGAAAAAGAAATTCCTAGGTCTCATTACTCAATCAAAATTGATTTCAAAATCTCCAATCGTCATTACCATTCACACAAAATCATTCCCATTTACAAAAAAACAAATGGGAATGATGCATATGGTAATGATATTTTTTTCTTTTTTGCTTAAAATTCATTTTGTTACTCATTAATTTATGAACTCTTTGTGCCAGTGAAAATCATGTTCCTATTACACATACGTGTGGAGTATTAAAATTAATGTATAATTTATATTTACCTTGTAAGTCCAGTAAATGGCGATGATTCAAAATCGGGACAAAGTACTGAACGTCGTTGTTTGTCATGAATAAAAGTTGTTTCTCCATGCAGCAGTAAAAATTTGGCCTGTTCCACTTTTTACAATGGACCAGACGAGGAGAAACGAGGGGTACTTTATAGCGTAGCCCAAAAAACATTTGAGAAATATAACGTTTGACGGTACTGACATGGAGTTGACGAATTTTCGTGACTAAATTTTAATTGATTTTTTTTTACTAGTTCTGCACTGCTGATTCCTTATTATTATATGTTATAATGTACCTAATTATATATTGTTTCAAAATATAAAATTAAACACGCAATGTGTAAGGCAGGTTTTTCAAAAAATATTGTGGAATATCAATATCAGCAATTTCCCTGCAAATGGTAATGATGTTTTGGGTGTGTTATTCAATTTTTTTATATAAATTTCTTCAAATAATGTAATGTAATATGTGGGCGCTTATGTAAAAATATGTATAAAAGCAGTTTCTAAAATAAAAAATTATAAAAGTAGTAAATTAAATTTTTTATCAATCGGAACATCTTTTTTGTGACTTTGGCGAATTCACCCTGTGATGTGTGACGTTTTGCAGCACAGAGTAATTTATTTGCAGTCTTGCTTTGCTTCATTCATCTGAAAAATATATAACCTCAATTTATTTTAACTTGATTTATGTGATTTAACCTAATAGTGGCAAATGTATGATTTTTTTTATAGTTGATAAAACTCTTTTTAATGTTCTGAAGTTCCTCGTTGATCATAAACTAATATAAACATGAATTCAATGTCATCGGATAATCGACAAAATGCGATGGATCAGATTAAGGAAAATAAATCATTCGAATTTGTTAAATTATATAAAAGTGCCGCCGAAACTAAAACTAACACGCAAAACACGAAGAAAGCAAAGAAAATTAACAAAACCTCAGTGGCGGAACTTAATACTTCAAAACGTTCACAATCGGCAAATAAAAGTAAAAAGAAGAAAGATAATGAAACATTAGAGTTATCACACATCGAAGCTGTCGAGCACAATTCTTCAAAAGCTATGAGATCCTCAAGAAAAACTAGTTTAACTTCTACTCCTAATTGTAAATCTATAATGAAGAACAAATCTAATAATATAGATTCACAGTTAAACGTATCTAACAGTAGTAGTTCTAGCAGTAAACCCAAGAAAAGAAATAAATCTGTGAGTTTCATGCTCGAGGACGCAGAGGAGATGGTTGTGAAAAAAAGTAAGTCGAACAATTCCAGCAAGGAACACAGAACTAAAGAACAAGACCAGAAAGATAAAGAAAAGGAAGCAAACACCAAAATACGTAAACAAAAGAAACGTCGCCAGTCGAAAGAAAACCAGAAATCAAACGAAGACATGGAATGCAGCAATAAAGAAAATGTTACTTTGGAAACAGTTCAAAATAAAGTTAGAGATTCCACCTCAGATGCACCAGTTAACGAAGAAGTGCCATGTGTTAAGAAAAAAGTGAAGAAGAACAAGAAAAGCGAAAAGCCCCAACCTGAAAGTGAAGAAGGTGTTTCTAAAACAGAAGACGTTGTTAATGGAGAATCAAGCTCTGAAAATAAAACAAAAAAGTCAAAAAAGAAAAAACGCAAAGCCAAATCCACACAAGACGGCAACACGGACAGCACAGAGGGTGAGCCTGCCACTAAGACTAGAAAGAGAGATTTAAAGCCTGAAGTAATTGCAGAAGGACTGGAAAACTTAAACATAGGAGATAACGCTCATACATTGACCAACTTGCTAGACGAGATGACTGTAGTGGACAAGAATGCTAAGAAAAAAGAAAGACAGAAGCAGAAAAGAAACAAAGCGAAGAAGCGTCTGAGTTCTGAAGACAACACAGAAGCATCTCAACAGAGTAGCAGTGTTGAGGAGAAAGAGAAAATAAAATGGAGCAAGCGCAAGTGGAACAAGGATGTGAAGGGAGACTACACCGCCCGGCTGCACACCTCGGTGGTGGTGGAAAACTTGCCCATCAAGATAATGTGCAACTATAAGAAACTGTTGTCAGAACACTTTGGCAAATTTGGAACTATTGCAGGTGTTGGGTGGGTATTTTCACACATTAATCTTATATTGTTATGACTATGTATTAGATATAATATCTGGATGACTGAACTTTGCTTGGTATTTTAATATTGCTTAACAACGCCATCTACTGAAGTAGCTCTGTGTCTTTAAAGCAGTTAGTTGCTCCCAATAATAATAGTATTATTACATGCCAATAGAGGTCAGGAAGAGTCAATGATATTGTAGCAGTTAATCGTTTTCTAAAAATGAATCCTAGCTAGATCGATTTATCACCCCTGAAACCCCTGCATACTAAATTTCATGAAAATCATAGGCACCGTTTCTGAGATTCCAAGAATATATATAGGTATATTTATACAAGAATTACTCATTTAAAGGTATTAGATAAAAATTCCATTAGAACAAGAAAACTTACACCACGAGTACACCAAAGTAGAATTTGAAGACAGACTTTCTGCTTAATATCACAGTAGATTAATGAATAACAAGTTATGTATCTGACACTTCAGAGTCGCTGAAGCGTACCCCACAGAGGATGTGAAGCCCGTATTTACAACAACTGTCTTCTTCCAAGAAGAAGAATCTGTCACAAAGGTAATTCACTCTAAACTAATGCCTAGTAGAATGAGAGCCAGGGGCGTAGCTAGCGCCGTATCCCCACCCCGGGCACCCAGCGTACAGGGGCCCCCACTAACACTCCCAAAAAAAAGCTTGCCAACAGCCTACGACCGCTACAGATGGCACTCCTTTTATGTTTGACAGCTGATGTTGAGGGAGCACCACAACAACTATTGATATGGGGCCTCCTTAAGGCTAGCTACGCCACTGATGAGAGCTCAAGTCCAAGATATATTATATTATCCTCATTAAGATATTGTTGAGTCCTACTTATGAAGTTATATTTGGTCGACTACAATAAGCATTTTTTTTAATGTAGACTAGTAATAATAGCAATGGAATTTCTTAAAGCAACATGGGAAATTAAGAGTGGCCTATGTCCAGCTGTGGACTTGCAAAGTCCAAACCAAAACCTCTAAGGGATGGATGTATAATAATATCAAATTAATTATCGACGCTTGAAATGCAAAAATTACCAAGCGACATGTTGACAACTTTACACTAGAGCATTTTAAAGCTTTTATTTTAGAAAAAAAATCGTAAAAAAGCGGCCAAGTGCGAGTCGGACTCGCCCATGAAGGGTTCCGTAGCAGCAAGTAACATAATATAAAAGTTCTTGTAGTTCGTTGTAACTTTGATCATTGTTTTTTGCGGTTTACGATTTATGACGTATTAAAAAAAACTACTTACTAGATCTCATTCAAACCAATTTTCGTTGGAAGTTTGCTTGGTAATGTACATCATATATTTTTTTTAGTTTTATCATTCCCTTATTTTAGAAGTTACAGGGGGGGGGGGGGACACACATTTTACCACTTTGGAAGTGTCTCTCGCGCAAACTATTCAGTTTAGAAAAAAATGATATTAGAAACCTCAATATCATTTTTGAAGACCTATCCATAGATACCCCACAGTGCCTCACACGTATGGGTTTGATGAAAAAAACATTTTTGTGTTTCAGTTCTAAGTATGGGGAACCCCCAAAATTTTTTTTTTTTTTCTATTTTTGTGTGAAATCTTAATGTGGTTCACAGAATACATCTACTTACCAAGTTTCAATGGTATAGCTCTTATAATTTCGGAAAAAAATGGCTGTGACATACGGACGGACAGACAGACAGACAGACATGACGAATCCATAAGGGTTCCGTTTTTTGCCATTCGGCTACGGAACCCTAAAAATCGCTTTATTAATGCATTTAAACTGCATGTAAAACTCATTGGAATTAAGTAGCGAAGACTAATAGGCGATTTTTTACGATTTTTTTTCTAAAATTTTAACTTTAAAATGCTCTAGTGTAAAGTTGTCAACATGTCGCTTGGTAATTTTTGCCTTTCAAGCGTCGTTATGAAGTATTGTGTGTCAGGTGCTAGCGGAAGACAACACGGTGTTCGCGGGCAGCAGGATCGCGGTGCGGCGGCCGCGCGCGCCGGCGGAGACCACGCTGGTGGCGCGCGGCTACGGCCTGTCGGAGCAGGCGCTCAGCTCGCTCTTCAGCGCCGCCGGCCGCGTGCGCTCCATACGGCTGCTCGTCAAGGGGAAGAAGTCTATGCGTAAGTGTCTTGTGTCTGCGGTTTAACACTTTACAAAATTCATTTAAAAACTAATGTACATATATAGGGGCAGGTTGAGTAAGAGAACCAGGGAAAGTGGAACACTTCCAAACATCTCCTATTATCTTTAATGATCTCAAATGTTGCTCACAATAATAAGTGATGAGAATGAAAAAAATTCCACTAAGATCCAGCTCGTAATTATTAAAAAGACGCCTGCAAACAATCGGCGACGATAGTCAATGACGATTGTGTAATGGCGACCGATGAAGGCGTCGAAGCATGTTCTATCAGTTTTTAAACTATTGCTATATCGATGGTTATTATTACTTTTCAGCGACGGCGTTCGTTGAGTTCGACGGGCCGGAAGCCGTCGAACGAGCATTGAAAATGACGGAGTTCGCAAAAATTAACGGGAAGAAGATGTATGTGTCCAAGTTTGAAATCCGCACTAAAGGGAAACCCAATCCTTCTGAAAAGAATTCCATAAACGGCGGCGATGATGATAGTTCCACTGAATAATTTACATATGTTTATATAGCATTTAATTTAATGTAACGTGTAATCTTATATATGTATTTTACTACAACAAACATATTTTATTGCAAATTAAATTAATTTAAGAAAATATTACAAAACAGTACAACTGTATTTTAATTTAATGAAAAAATTGTTTAAATGTTTGGGTATAGTCATTTAGTAGATTTTCCACATGTTATTTTTTAATTATAGGTTCGTCAATAATGATCTTCAAAGTCTTAATAATTCCACTAAATTATCTTTTAAGGAAAATCGAGGAAACTTACTCCAGTACTCAGATTGAAAATGAATCGATATCCATTTGTCAAGTCTCCCAAATGAGGGAAAGCCCCTGTTCTAATAATAGAGACAACAGAGAAAGATATATCACTGGCTAAGAAACAAGGACAAGGTAACGGACACAGTAATTAGGAATATTACTACGACAAAAGCAATGTACTGATAAGCTTTTTAGAGTACTTATGAAGATAAAATAATGAATTTTTAACAATGAACTGATATTCACTGCTTTTTAACAAAAACTCATGACCCAGTTTATCTCAATCACGACCACCCGTCTTTTGTTATTATTTTAATAAGTATCGTTCTAAATTAAATATATTATTAATTCCATTTTAAGATAGTTTTGTTTATTTAAGTTCACTTTCCGAATACTTTTTAAATTGTGTTACTGAAAATATTGGTGTTGTTTTAATGTTGTGTTATATCTGTTACGTACTGAAAATAATAAAATAAAATTTGAATAATTGTTTTTCCATTTTCTTTTACGATATTAATATGAAATAAAAAAAAATGTTTCCGCCCGGGATCGAACCGGGGGCCTTCTGCGTGTTAGGCAGATGTGATAACCGCTACACCACGGAAACTACAGAAAATGTGCTGAAATTTAATATATAGTTCTTCCCAGAATTAAATCCTTGTTAGTGTACATAATTATATGTATAGATATATAATACAAGATTTTTTTATTCAAAAAATAAGTTTTTAAACTGTTTCATTTCGGTATCTTCTTACCTAAATAAACCCATTTTGCGCTTAACTTGTTCCAAACCCTAATATCACAAAATAATAAATAATTTTTTGCTTAGATGTTCTCTCAGTTGACCATGAGGTATGTATTCCGAAAAATCCGAACCGATAGGGAAAAAGTATTAAGTACATATTCACTGTGGCCATCCATAATTTACGTCACACATTAGGGGGAGCTGGGGGGTCGATGTAGTGTCACAAGGGGTGGCAGGGGGTCCTAAATTTCGTGACGTCACATTTCAAAATCAAATAATTGGTATGTATATGTACAGTGCGACCAACTTATCTGTGAACTGAGGGAGGGCGCTGTCGAACGCATTGGACCAATCACTGGGACGCAATTCGAGACGTAGTAAATGTCAATGTCATTCATTGACATTAACACAAAGAACCTAAGAATGGGGCAGCATTAGTTCCAATTTTCGCCATTTCACAGATAAGTTGGGCGCACTGTAATAATTTTATTTAATAATTTCTAGGTGTAAAATTTCATTATATATGACGTCACACTAGGGGGGAGAACTCACAAATATGATCAGCTGTGACAAAGAGGGGGGGAGGGGTCAGTCATGAAATTAGTGTGACGTAATTTATGGTTGGCCCCTTAAAGCCTCCCACCCCTTCACTACATCGACCCCCTCTCCCTAACGTGTGACGTAATTTCTGAATGGCCCCTTACTTGAAATATAGCATATCCTAGTTCAAGGTAGTGGCAAATGTGACAATGCACCTAAATTACAGATATTTTACTGACCATCCAGTGTATTCAATGAATGTGTTCGTTGACATTACTGCAGCCGAGCAATCGGCTACAACTGGTTGTTGTTGAATGAACTGATTATTATGGACTTAGCGTCTATGACATGTGTGACAGGGTAGGGTATATAGGCCTCATATAGGCCTGTTCATAAAATTTTATATTCATAGAAAAAATTAAAGTCAATAAGATTAAATCGAAACAATAATTTATTGTATTCTTAAAATTAATAATTATGCATTAAAACTAATTATACTGTATACACAAGGTCCTTATTAAATTATTTACATCAATTCATAAATTATTCTCAGTGTCGGTGCCCTCTCCACGAACGGGTCTGCTCGTCGTAAATCAACGGACACTAGAGTTTCTGATAAGATTCAACGTTCATTTCAATGGTCATACATTTGGGTCTGCAGTTTCGTGTTAAAAGCGACAAATTAGGGTTTTGTAAAATGTCAATTTCTAAAGCCCTCATACATAGTAGCTTGTCAAGTGTTTCGTGATCGGATGAATACTATTCGAAGTTAATAAATAGGCATTTCGCCATGTCAAATAAACACATTAGTGTCAAATGCACAATACAGGAGACATCTGTACTTTTAAAACCAGTCTAATGTTTGAAACAGTATCCATTTTAACGCAAATTAATTTGCACTAAATAAGGCGTCAAATTGTTTTACTTAATTATCACCCATTTGGCCATTTTAGCACAAACCTGCAGCAGTTAATGTAACGTACAAACATGAATTAACTGCGACAAACGCTGCACGCGTTCAAAAATATTTACACAAATAATACTTTAACGATTAGTACGACGCGGCGACGTACACTTTCATCGGTTATACAAAAATAGTTCCAGCAAAAAATATCTTTGTAACGATGTCCGTACACGGAGTAAGTGCGCGAAATGATTTAGGCGGTAAGGTGCATATCCCTACGTGAAATCATAATATTATGTATAATACACCCCTAACTTTATACAAAGTTACCTTTGACTCGAAAGATCACTTAAATACCAAAAATTCAGCCTACTTACATATGAATCGCAGACGATATAGAAAAAGCTAACCAGTCTGGATTCTAGAAAAGTCCTTAGAATAATAGAATGATAATTAATCCACTTAGAATATGAAGTTATTGCTTCTGGACCATTTCCAATATTCTGAACTTATTTAGGAATCAAAGCCATTGGGAGTAAATCTATTTAGTCGCAACGTGGTTTGAGAGTTCGGCCATACTGACACCTGTCAGATTCCCTTCCACCTGGGACCAGAGCAAGTCTGTCCATTCGGAGCGGCCGCGGACGGCGCCCCCAAGGACTGAGATGAACAATATAATAATGACTAGCACCCAGTGTTACACATCGGAGCCGAGCGAGGCACAGTTCTATACACATTGGAGCCGGGGAGGCGCCGCGTTCGTTCACTGTTAACACATCGTTGTTGCGACGTTAAGACCTCTTATGTGTAAAAAATTGGCTTTTTGAGGAAACCGATAAAGTTTTGTTTAGCAAGCACATAGGTGATTTTGAATTTAGTGAATAAATTACGATGGAAACGTTGTACATGCTCATGTATGTACAACGTTTACAAGATTTTTAATTCGATAGTGCTTCAAAATGTAGAATCGCTTGACGCAAAAAAGTGATTTTGCTAAAAGTGACACATAACACATAAGAGGTCTTAAAGTCGCAACGACGTCATTCACTTCTCTCAGTAGGTACTTGAGATATTTTACAGCATGTGATGGAATTAACCGATTAAATTTTCACAAATGTGGACAGTTCCAAAGCACTTGTTACTTTTTGCAATGTTCAATATGTTATGAAAATGGCGACAAGACAGGAGTGCTTAGATATATCATGGTAATTCTAGTAAAATAATTAATTTTGATTTGATCTCGAGTTTACATTTTTACATAGTACATTTGTAGGTATATCCTTTGTACCCAATGGTTTCAAAACCTCCCAGTTTGAAACCATTCTACAAGTTGAATTGTAGTATTGCAACTTCGAGAGTGGGATCCACAGATGTTCCGTTGAAGTCCTTGTAAATGTTATGGTGTATCCACACTGCAACTACTTTTTGTTGAGCAATATTTTGCAACATTCAAACAAATGTTGATCAACAAATAAATAATGACTGTGGTGTGGATGCACCATTATACACTTTGTTGGTCGAAGCAGTGCAGCAACACTGACTCATTGTGAAATATGTTTGCTATAAATAAGGGCGCGTCCCGCCCACCTGCTGCTTACATATTAGCCTAGTCAGCTGCAATCAACGAAACAAACAGTACTTGGTACTGTACGGTCAAAATGCTTTTGGCTTCAACAATAAATGACCCACTACTCTCGAGACAGAGTCTAGATCATTATTTTAACGTTACCACCAATAAATTCAATGTTCTATTCAGATAATCAGCGAGTCAGGCGGCGGACGTCACGCGCTCGCGGCCCCGTCGGCCGGCGTCGCAGCGCGGTGCCCGTTGCCATGACAACGATCACAGTCCGTTACAAACTATTCCTTGCATGAACCTCACTATGACGTCACGGCCGCCCGAAAGCGCACACGTCCAATACACTGGAAGGGGTCAGCCCACGGGTTCCACGTAAGTCATTATAAAATTATTGCTTATATTCGATTTATGAACTACCCTCGATTACATCACAGATGAAAAACTTAATCCCTTAAACCCTGTTTAAGTGCAAAACTGCTATTAGAGAAATGGTTACGCTGTCGTGTCCCCTCCCGCTCAATATGAGCGTCGGGAGGACGGCGACTTCGAGTCAGTCAAGAGGCGGCTCCCGTGCGCTGACCGTACCCTGGCAGAGACGTGGCGTGACGTGACGTGACGTGGCGTGACGCGACGTGACGTGGCTGGCGTGCGGGCGCTACACGTGCCGCTGGTTTGGTACTGACAGTCTGCAATAAATTACATTCGTATAAGGTAACAATGTAAGTAAATTTCACAAAAGTAATTTTCAAATTATTGCTATTTAGTTGTAGCACCCGCTGTAGTTGTTGAAAAAATGAATTTCAGTTAATATAACTGAAATGCCTTTGCACTTTAACTTTGATTGGCAAAATTTAATATTAGAAAGGGAAATAAAAAAGGACAATTTAGGCAATGCCATCAGGAACAAAAATCTCGACGACATCCAGCAGGGGCGTCTGTTTTAGGTCTCTATCGGCTGGGTCCCACCACAGACAAAATAATAGTACTTATAATTTTAATCAATATGGTATTTGTACAGGTATTACTGGGTATTGTACTGGTTACGTAACAAACAATAAGAAACCATGACATAATTTGTGACACGTCATGATACAATACTATACATTAATAAAATTAATCTAAACAAATAAATAAAATTGGAGTGTCTGTTTGTAATATTAAAATAACCGCTTCTTACTAAGTGCATTTGGATGTATACACGGTACATAATATTCTTTCACTTCCCGTCTCAACTTAAAACCAAACTACAGTCATAACTCGTTCCAACCAAACACCGCAAAAAAAAACAGAAAAAATCACCCATAGAACGCCGGGAAGCTAGTATCGGATCCGAAATGGAAGTTAACGGGCGTCTTGGGCGAGGCGCAGTTGTAGCTGAGGTAGTCGTCGGACGCGTGCAGCTGCCCGTTGAGGAGCGGCTCGGACGCGCTGCGGGTGATCTTCGGGATGGCGCGCAGCATGGCCTCCAGCGAGGCCAGGATCTGCCGGAAGAAGGGCCTCTGGTCCCGCTCGAACTTGATGCAGTCCTCGAACAGCCGCTTGAGGGCTTGCGGCGCGTCGGGCCGCGCGCGCCGCGCGTCCGGACGGATGAGCCCGCGACCCACCATCCATAGGATCTGGTGGTGGTGCGTTATACATCAGTTATGTTACATTCTGCTCAGTGCGCTTGGATAGTCAATTCTTAGTTAGAAATACCATATTAATCAACATAGACACCAAGTCTTTTATGGCCAGGGTGACAATGACTAATTACCGTCGGGTTGCTCCTCTGCTCATTGTCGCCTTAAAGATTTCAGTGATTCGTGTTTTCCTACTTCCATCTATCCATCCATCCATCCATCCATCCATCAGACTTTGTAGGTCCAATGCTGGGCCTACTTTTCCTACTTATCACATTTAATGTTAAATATTTTTTAAGTGTATGTAATGGCAGTATTCAGAACTTAATAAAAGTGCATTCAGACTATAAGTTGCTTAAAAGCGATGACCAAATTGCAAAACACAATTTTCAATACTTTCTTTCATTCTTACTTCCCTCCTTGGCCGGCAACGCAACAGTGATGCCTTTGATGACGCTGATGTCATATTAATGGCATGCTGATGTCATGGCTCACCTGATCCTTGTTATTGAGGTGGCTGTAGGGCAGCTCGGCGGCCAGCAGCTCGTACAGCACGACGCCGAACGCGTACACGTCGGAGCGGAAGGTGTAGGGCGCCGGCTCGTCCATGCGGATCACCTCGGGCGCCATCCACAGGATGGACCCCGTCGGCTGCTCCCACTGCACGCCGCCCAGGTACGACGAGTCTATACGCACACGCACACACACACACATAATATATACTTAGTAGTTTCAGTAGTTTTTGAGTTTATTCGTTTATTCTCATTATTATATTAGTACATATTTACTTCAAATATTTCCACGCGATATATCGTCTACGTCACTTCGCGGTAACGCTTTTTCGTGACAGAAATCTCCTTAATCAGAAATCTCCGTAATACCCCGTCTATATAGAAGTTTCACTTCAAAAAGGGAAAATTAAATTCTTAATAAACGTTCCCATTGATTCAGTAAAAAAAAATTGGAGCAAAAAAAGCTCAATATTTATTTTCTTATGTGGGCGCCACAATATTCTTGACTAGGGCGTCAGTGGCTCTAACGCCGGCACTGGCTTTACGTCGTATGCGTATCGCACAATCTATGGCGTATCGTAACGTGTTTGTATGATCAACTTGTGTATCAAATATGAAATACTTACTGCACTCGACATGCAAACCGAGTAAACCTACGTATTCGATTTGGTTATAAATTACTTCCTATGAGTTTTATACGAATAAAAATGTTGTGTGAACATCCTATAGTTCGTACATCAAAAATCGATTAGGAACGTGAAAAACGTTTCGCGCAATGCCGAGTGGCCTAAGCGTACGTACGCATTATGCGGCTAGCCGGAATGCGGTCAGCCTTCCGGCTAGCCGGAATGCGGTCAGCCGTCCGGCTAGCCGGAATGCGGTCAGCCATCCGGCTAGCCGGAATGCGCTGGGTGCGTTTGCAATTGCGGTTGACCGGGCGGCGGCTAGCCGTAACCGCAACCGGATAGTGCGTATAGGATTATTGCGGTTTCATCGAAGTTCGAACCATTTTTTTTACTCTGTGGTAAATCAGGTCCATAGGTATCCACCAATTCTTCCCAAGCTTTTTGATAAGTTTCTATTGGAATATTCTACGGATTTCGTATTCCAGATTGCTGGCCTGCTTTGAATTTGAACTATAAACTGTTCTGTATCGAAATCCATACTGTTATCAGTCGCAAGCGTCACTATATACGAACGTGCGTCGTGCGCCTTCAATAGCGAGCAACAGTGTTGCCAATGAAATTTTTTGGAAGGCCGTGTACATGAGATAAAAAAGCCGTGTTTGTATTTATGCCAATATATACCATCGGTTCAGCGCTCGGGCTAAAAAAAAAAAAAAAAAAAAGGTCATCAGCAGTGAATTTCATGTCCACAAAACAAAGAACACCACTGTTTTAAGGGTTTAATATTCGTTAAATGTCTGCAGTAATAAATAAATAACAGAAAGATCGTAGAATTTGCGAAAAGCCGTAGAATTTACTACGGCCCTAGGGTTCGGGCCGTAGACCGTAGATTTTGTGATTTTTTGGCCTGAAAGCCGTAGAACACGGTAATTGCCGTAGCATTGGCAACACTGGCGAGCAACCGCAAACTGAACCGCAGTCCATCCGCGTAGTGAGCATAGCGACCGTCCGGCTAGCCGTCATTCGGGCCGCAGCACTGCGAGCGACCGGAGCGGTTGGCCGACCGCCACATCGCAGTGCGTATAGACAATACGGTTTACATACAATTTTGGCTTCGCTGCAGTGCGGCTAGCCGCATAGTGCGTACGTAGACTAACCCCCGTATTCAAGAACAACACTGTGAGGTCTCACAGTGTTTGCGAGTGCATAGTGCATTAAAATCATTTCGTAAACAATACTTGATTGAAGTCCTTCGCTGTGCGTTTGTCAAAATCGATAAAGTAGCTGCCGAGCTACTTTACCGAACGCATAGTGTTGCTTTGACTTCTATCAAAATAGAAAGAAAGGATCGATTGTTTGTATTGTTATCTTTGTCTTTTGCTTATGTCAAATGACTAGAGTGAAGTTAGCCGCATCAAATGGACCAATAAGAAGGCTGTATACAGCCTGTGCGTCCGCACAGCCAAGTGATACTTAAGGGTCGACTGTGAAACAGAAGGGTTGTCATGACGAACGCACTGAGAAATGCCTTACTTCGCATAGTATTGCTTCTTTACTTAAACAAGTATTGTTCTTGAATACGGGGGTTAGTCTGATGACAATATGAGTATATTCATTGATGTGACACTCACCCGACCACCGCACCTTGGCCGTGGCCAGTCCGAAGTCTCCGATCTTCACCGACCAGTCGTTTCTTAGGAATATGTTGTTTGACTTCAGGTCCCTGCAACCACATACAAATTTATTTTTTATTAAATACTGCATATTTGAATGTAATATTGTAGTCTTGTAAACTGTATCTGATTTATGCAGTCTAATATAGTTACGTCCATCCGTCCATCCATCAGCCTTCCACTGCTGGACATAGACCTCCCCTATTCTACGCCACTCAGGCTGGTCCTGAGCCTTCTGAATCCAGTGGATACCGGTGAAGTGTAGAATGTTAATGTTTATAATCATGTACCTCTTTACATAATGTGTGTAAGCGTATATAATGGAATATCCTGTTAATAAACGATTTGTATTGTTGCAAATCTCTGTCTTTAATTTCTCTCTCAACGCCTACGCCTTATAGAAGAACAGGTCATCGGTCCACCTGGTCGGGGAGCGTCCTTTTCTCCTTTTACCGAGTCGTGGTCTCGTATATAGTTAGTTACGTCGAGTCAACAAAAATGATTAAGTTACAGCATGATCCAAAACGTCTCAGCTACAGCAAGGTCTAAAACACTAACTAACCTGTGTATAATATTCTTAGCGTGCAGATAGTCCATGCCCTGGGCGGCCTGGCGCGCCACGTCGATGAGGCACAGCATGAGGAAGGGCGTCTCGAGCACGTGCAGGTGCTGGTACAGCGACGAGCCCTCGCACCACTGCGTCACGATGGCCAGCGACGGCTTCGAGACGCACCCCATGAACAGGAGGATGTTGGAGTGCCGCGTCTTGCGGAGGACTGCCACCTGATAACGTGGGTTGCATGTTTTATACAACCAATTCTTTTAATAATTCTTGTGACGATGTTTGTATTTCCATCACGCGCTAACCGTTGTACTGATTAAGAAGAACTAGCAACTACATAGATAAAAAAAAGGATAGATTTTATCCCGGTTTTATGTTCCTCTTGGATGATTTGGACATTTATGTGTTTGCAATTTCAAACTCAAAAATGCTTTATTGTGGACAATAGGTACATCATGGTTGATACTTGTATATAATGCAGGTCCCTATGTCCTGCCTGAGACAGGTATACAATATAAAATAAATATCCTAACAATTTATTTTAATTCAAAGTATGTATTTCGTTTTTGAATAGATGAAATTGAATAAACTGTAAACATAAAATTTAATAATATTCTTGTCAATAGTTTCGGTGCAAAGCAGTGATAGCCTAGCGGTTAGAACGTTGGTCTTTCGAACGGAGGGGCCCGAGTTCAAATCCTGGCACGCACCTCTGATTTTCAAATATTATGTGCGTATTAGAAGTTAATTATCACTTGCTTCGGTGAAGGAAAACATCGTGAGGAAACCTGCACACCGGAGAGTTCTCCATAATGTTCTCAAAGGTGTGTGAAGTCTACCAATTCGCACTTGGCCAGCATGGTAGACTATGGCCTAATACCCCTCACATTATGAGAGGAGACCCCGAGCCCAGCGGTGGGACAATTATGGGTTGTTGCTTTGCTTTGCTTTGCAATAGTTTCGGTTGCGTTACCTCATTCTTGAAGGCCTGCAGCTGCGCCGGCGTGGGGGTCTTCACGTTGAGCGTCTTCACGGCCACCGGGCCGTGCCAGTGCGCCTTGTACACTGTTCCGAAGCTGCCCGACCCTGACACACACAACGCCAGATTATAATGAGTTATACCGCCGTTACTTCACGCGCAATGGCCCGACTTAGAGGCTAAGCGCGGAAATCGGAGCCCATCACCAATACCAATACCAATACCGCCGTTACTATGACAACATTCCATAACATTCACAATCAAGATGTAAGCAAAAAGATAAGACATTTTATTCTAGGACCAAGTTTGGTATAATTTAAATATCGGATACGGATAAAACGTTACGGTTACGGTACGGATAAAACGTGACACCGCTTACTTTACCGGATATGGTGGTGCTATTCACAATAACAGAATGGCGCCATACCTATCCTAGCGCCGATGAGTATCTCGTCGGCGGGGATGACCCAGTCGTCGTAGCTCTCGCGCGGCGACAGCGCGTTCTTCCACGACTCGTCCGCCGAGCGCGCGCGCGCCCGCCGCGGCCGCATCGTGCCCGTGGGGGACGCCTGCACGACACGCACGCTCAATAACAACAGACACTTGGCGCTGGGAAACAATCTATTTCTAATATTTATGTGATATACTGTGTTTAAGGATTAACCGTTACACTCAAAACGTGTAATAAAATACTAAAAAAATACATGAGTGATAGATATTCAATACATCTTCTTAGCTCATGTGTTGGCGATGCACTCTTTTGGTTATAGACTTTTTACATATTTATTCAATTTGCGGTTGCTTTCACATATTACGCTAGGTATACAGTATATTCGATAAAGCCAGTCTTGCATTCGAGTGGTACGTGTGCACGGACATAAAAAAAGAACGGACGTAACCTAGTCTAATCGAGAGTGAAGCTGACAGCTGACAGCTCGCTTACCATGTGTGCGTAATTTTGTAATTTTTGATTCGCGATGGTGTCAATGTCGTAGCCGTATGGTGTCAATGTGTGGGTGTGTGTACTTGTACGAATACAACGTTGGTATTCCTATGGGTGCTTCACTGAATTTGTACTTGGGATTACGTCCGTCTTTTTTTACGTCCGTGTACGTGTGTTAATGGACAGTATTAGTACTGTTTCCCACCTAAGCGAATAGGAGAATATTTTGTTAGATTCAGTTTTTTGTAATTTCGTACGAGACCTAGCATCTCATACGTTATTATTATTTACGTCATGTTAGATCGCTAATATGTACACTGTACAGTAATAACGTCGCGTCGTTGTACCTCACCTGCGTGCTCTGGCTGTGCTGCGCGGTGTCGGCGGCGCGGCCGGACGACAGGTAGTTGGACGACGAGGACGCCGACTGCGGCGAGTTGCACTGCGCACACACACACACTCACACACACTGGGTCTAGTACACTACGGTCGGTCGGCAAACTGTCATCGGTTAGTCTGACCGTTGAGGGTAGTTCACACTGACGTAAACATTCCGTTCGCGTCGCGATGTACAACGGAATGTTTACGTCTTTTTTAACAGGCCTAATATGAAAAAAATTGGATGAAATTAGGAAAGCATATTACAAACATTTTATTTGCCCAATGTAATATAACAATGTATGACATAATCCAACCGTAAGACATAAGTTAATCGCACCGGTACAAAGTACTAACTACGCTCGGTTTAAACACTGCTAATAAATATTAATAATAAACAATTTCATTCAATGATTGTTTGATTAATAATAATGTGCAGTTAGTACCTTAACTATCTTTAGAAAGCATATTTTTTACATTGCGTCTATTTTAATGTGAGTCAAAACTTACATCTTAGATTTACTTCCCCCAAATCCTTTTAATAACAATGCATTTCGACGAGAGCTTCGTGTTTTGATTGCTTTTGTTGTATTTCGATACAAACAGACGCAATGTACCCGATGTCAATATCGGGGAATGTTAGAGCCAACCTCTAGGGTACCAACGCTGGTACCAACACTAACAACATTGGATCAGACGAGTGTCTTGGTGCCTGGTAGAGTGTACCGTGTATACCTGGTTGTGCTTCCGCTGGTGCTCGGCGAGGGTGAGCGGGCGCTGCACCATGTTGATGCACACATTGGGCGCCGAGTTGGACCGGTCCTGCGCGTTCAGCGAGCGCGGGTGCGGCTGTCTGCACACACACATATCGTACAACATACTCGTCCGGTAAACCTATAATCACGGTTTCCTATTGGACCAACTACGTACGTACAACTAGAATGGCAAAACTAAGTGTTCGTACAACTACGCACAACTAACCATAACTATTTTCTATAATCCATTCCTTGAAATACGACTATAATGAAGCCGGAAACCTATGTATATTAAAATCGAAAGGTAGCGACCTTTAGTTGTGCCTACGTTGTTGATCCATCAGGAAACCGCGATTATAATCGTTCACAGCCCTGCACTAGGATTCCCTGTCTCGCGGAGTGGGTGCTGTGAAAAACACACAAAGACAAGAACACACATATAATCGTTCTGATCAATTTTCTATCATTGTATCAAGAGACTCGTGTTGCCTACCTCTGTTCATATGAACGTCACCTTTATTTTGTTTATTATACACTGCACGTAGGCCTACACATTATATGCCTTATATGCTATGCATTACACACCTTGATTTTCGTCCCAGTGTTTAAACAGTATTAATTGGGGACCCACATAATATAGCAATCTTTTTTTAGGGTTCCAAAATAATCGGAACTCTTATAGTTTCGTCATGTCCATCCGTCTGTCCGAAGCAAAGCGCCGAAACTCTTAGTGCTAGAAAGCTATAATTTGGCATGGATATACTAGTATTAAAACTCCAGAACCGTAGAATAAAATCTTGAAAAACGCTTTTTTTTTCAAGGTACCTCCCCTACAAGTAACGTAAGGATGATTTTTTTTATTCGTCGCGTACCATATAGTGTAGGGTATCGTTGAAAAGGTCTTCCAAAAATATTATGGGTCTTCTAAGACCATTTTTGGAATTAGGCGTCCGTTTGCGAAATATTTGGCTTTAAAATGCTAATTCTGCTTAAAGCCAAGTGTCCCCCCCTGCTGGCTAAACGGTTAGAGTTGGGCAAGTGAAGAAATTCTCAAAAATAGGTTATATGATAAATTTACAAGGAAAACTATCACGGCTATGTTAATATAAATAGTTAAGGAGTAATAGTCGATAAACTTACTTCGGAATCCTACATTGCGCGTGGCCTGACACGCACTTGCCCGGTTTTTTTTTGTAGTCTGTTTTAAGATTAGGTCATACTGCTTATGAGAATCATAAATAAGCGTAAAGGCCGTAAAGACTAGTGTCAGTATGTACGTACTTGGTCTGATCAGTCCTAGTGAGCATGTGATGGTAGCCGTAGTGCGAGGGGAAGTGCAGGATGCCGGCCTGGGTCTCGGGGTTCTGCGCCAGCAGCGCCGCGTAGTACGTGTCCGTCATGCGCACCTGCCGACACCACACCACACCACGATCAACATCTTTTAAACGCTTTTATTGAGCTTACACCGTCGCCAAGTGAGGTAGCCGCCATACATTTCAATATAAACTGTTTGGATACGTAGCCGGCGACGTCGCCTTGGCGTCCCGGTGAGGTACCGCACTTAGTCTGTTTGTGTGAGTCAAATCTTGCGAACTTAATTAGAACAACCTCTTCCTCTTTAAAGGGCAATGTCCATTTTCGGCTATTCGTGGACAGGATGCTCAAAAATAAATAATTACACGGAAAAATATATTTTGTTTTTTAACTTATACACGCGAATTATTTTGTATCAATTTACTTTTTTAAAATAATATATTTAATATAACATTCTACTGATAAACACTTCCCGTTGTCACATACACAGAGTACTCACGTCAGTAGAATTGCAACATTATTCCGATAACGATAATAAAACGATATATCGATGTTATTTCGAAGTTTTAATTCTCACGACAAAAAGTTAAGTTTGGTAAGATACACGTATAAAAAGCAATAAACTATAAATAAGGTATTATTTTTACTAGAATAACATATTATTTTATGTACGTTGCTTTTATAATAATTCACGATAGTGAACAATATATCGATGTTTTGCAAACACGCTCGAATCGATGCATTGTTTGCATCCCCAACTGTCAATCGTTGGACATAGTAATCTCAACTGTCAGTCGTTATTCATTGGATCATAGTGCATAGTAATCTACGTTCAACTTTCAAGTCACATTTGCTTTCTTTTCCGCATCGTGTTTCGTCTGTGTTTTTCATCATTAATATTATTACGACCTTTGGCTTACGAAAATGGATTTAGACTCTGCTTCCCACGTTAACCTTGGCACTATTGTATGTATAACTATGGTTGACCCTTGGTTTGTATGGTTGCTCATGTAATGATTGTTTTTTTGGTTTCTGAGTTGGGCAAGGTACAGAGATGATATAAATGCACCAGCCCCGTTCTTGGTCAATATATTAATAACATACGAGTCAGATTAATAAAAAAAATGTCAAGGAAATTGGGCGTTTTCTTTAAAATACCTACAAAATATTTATTCAAATAACCAGTATAATAAACATCTGGTTACAAAACAATTATTATTTTCGTTTTTAAATTGAGTAAAGGTATTAAGCCTATATAATATTTATGTTGAAATGTGGTGTTCACTGATAGCCAAATGTCCATACAAAGTGGACATTGTCCTTTAGTCCTGATGAAAATGCAGTTTCGTGATAAACATGACCTCATTACTCTATATTTGGCTCCAGACGTGGGAACTCCTCAATGTTTAACAGCACAGTATAATTTTTTTGCTTCAGTAAAAGTTCAGTAGATTAACACTACACAAGCGTGTATTTCGTATTTAAATTACCTTGACCAAGAAACAACAAATGAGCCCGTTGCCGACTACTCCTATAGGTGAATATCCGACAATAAAACGTTGTGGTCCCCAGAAAAGTATAATAAACAGAACAACAACGTACCTGATGACAAATGCTGGGCACCTTGTCGGCGCAGCGCTGGTGGAACTTGAAGTTGCACTGCGAGCAGTAGAAGCCGTTGAAGAGCAGCCGCCGGCAGCACTCGCAGAAGGCCAGCGTGAAGAACGTCTTGCGCGTGAACTGGTGCGAGATGTGCGACATGATGGGCAGCCGGTCCAGCGTGCGCACCGTCACCTGCAACACACCACGTTGAAAACATTGAACCATCAGCATTCAAGTCGTTTGTCTTCAACCCATTAAGGGCCTCCTACTGAGCACGGGTCTTCCTCTTGAGCAGGCCTAGAGAATACTCCACCATGCTGCTCTACGGAATGGTGGAGGGGTTAGTGGCCAACTCAATTAGTGTCGGCAATTTTCATGCCACCCGAGGGCCTCTAATACGGCTTAACGACTGTTATCTTCCGTTAACAACGTGGACCGACGTCTTTAGGTGCCCTCCCTGAGCATGGACGCGCTCAAGAAATTTTGCCACTAGCGGTCTCCCATCCAACTATCGACTGCGCCCGCTGCTGCTTAACTTTATCGGTCAGTTAGGATCGACACAAGCTGGCTATGAGCACTTCACGTCATTTAAACCAATTTTTTTTGTAACAAGTGACAAACGACTAGAAGAGCCACCCGAAGCGGTCAGCGTCGCCCCCTTGGTGTTAACACACCATAGGCATCACCGATGCTGGAGATGAAAAAAAAATTAAAATGTGTGCAATTCACACGTGGTAGAAGTGAAACCTTCAAAAATAAAGTTATGAATTTAATAACGTGTATCAGTTTTAATTATCTTTCAAAAACTATTTTGTACTAAATAAAAATAAAACAGTGGTAACTAACGCCATCTCTTAACATTACAGATATGAAAAGTAAAATGATCAGCTAGCGCCATCTATCCAGCAATAAAACGAATCTTCTATCTAGTTCCTCGCGCCATCTATGAATACAACTTAGCAATTTTTAAAGTAACGAACATAAGAAACACTGTATAATGTTTCCTATCTCATTTTCTCCCACGTTAAATCTTATAAATTTATGTGTCTGTCTCTTTTTACTGTCCCTTTTTCGTTTCATCGACTTTCAAATGACTACGATGCTAAAGAAGTTTTCACTTCAAAAAGAATGCGCTCTCAGGTTCCCAGCAAGAACTTAATGAAAGCTTCAGCTTTTTCATACTAGCTTGTTCCCTGCAAAGAGCGATCAGTCGCTTTAGAGCAAACAAACGATTGAGATTTTAATGTTTCTAGTGCAGTTTCGGAGAGCTACTCATAGTAGCCGAGTAATAAACCCCCGACAAGAGCTCAATATCCTGTTTGTTTTTAACATCACGGAACATCTTCCAACGCGAGTCAGATTTGGACTTAAGCAGTTTTTAGGGTTCTGAAGTAAAATCGGAACAACAATAGTATCGTCATGTCCGTCCGTACGTCTGTCCGTCCGTTTGTCCGAAGCTAAGCGCCGAGACCCTTTGTGCTAGAAAGCTGTAATTTGGCACGAATATAAATATTTATTAAAACTCCAGAATCATAGAATAAAATATTAAAAACATTTTTTTTCAGGATACCTCCCCTACAGGCAACGCGAGGATGAATTTTTTATTCGTCGCGTACCCTATAGTGTGGGGTATCGTTGAAAAGGTTTTACAAAAATACTATGGATCTTTTAACCAACATTGCGCGTGGCCTGGCACGCGCTTGCCCGGTTTTTTTATGCCTTGAGCAGGCAAACAAGCAGACGGGTCACCTGATTGTAAGTGATCACCTCCGCCCATGGATTTTAGTAACACCGAGGGCGTTACCAATGCGTTGCCGGACTCGAAGAAAATAACAGTTCCGCTTCGTTATTTTTTAACGTTAATAGACCTACGAAATATCAAAGGTCGTCACTATACCTTGTTTCAAATACATCGTTCTTTTCTGAGGGAATGCTTCAACTTTTCTTTTGTTTTTCTTCATCGCCCAATAAATATTTTCGATTCTTTAACGATTTAATTTCTTTGCAAGGATTGTTGTCATAACTGCGTCTAGATTTTTACCACCAATAGAAGGAACAACCTCAGTCTCAGTTTATCAGAGAGACTGGCATAAAACCCAGAGAATATCAATAGTACACAAAATCAAAATAGGTAGGTACATGTCGCTCACCTAGTAATATAATGGCACATCTGCAAAAAATGCGAAATTGAGTTTATATGGTATACGTGTTTAAAAGTGTATAATCTACGTAGTGATAAATATGTATTAATGTCTATACTAGTAACCAAACCCATACAATCTGTAAAAAACGTAAAAGGAACCCATAAATTAATTTTAAACATTTTTATATAATTTTTGAAATTTGCTTCTGTAAAATATGACAAATGTAGATGTGCCGTTGTATTACTAGGTGAGCGATGTATTTAAATCTGTTTAGTAAACAGGAACAAGTATTTGCTTCACTGTGGTGTTGACTGCAATATCATCCGAAAATATTCATACTGATTAGCACTTTATGTCATACAAGTAACCAGTCTCGCTTTGCTTCGGTTTTCTTATTTTTTTTACACCTTGGGTTACATTATTGGAGTTTTATTAAGGATCCCTAAATTTTTTGAAAATATAATATAGCCTATGTCACCCGGGGATAGTGTAGCTTCCCAATAGTGAAAGAATTTTTCAAATTGGTTCAGTAGTTTCGGAGCCTATTCAATGCAAACAAACAATCAAATCTTTCCTCATTATAATATTATGTTAGTATAAACTACAAGTTTAAAATCGCAAGAAAAGGAAATCTATCAATCTCTTTAGCAAAAGAAAATACATAAACGCCCCAACTCAGAGTCACTAATGGTTACTTAAATTGCTCTTTAGTATAGAATTTGTATGGCAATTCTTTACTAAGGAGTGATTTAAGTAGATTTTTTTTAATTAAGTTACTATTTATATAAAAGCTTAAGGTCCAATATGTAGATGCAAGAGCTCCTGAAAGTAAACTGGCCTAGAGGTGTTAGTATTTCTAAAAGTATCAATGTAATAATTTGCAAACATATCCACCTTGAATCAGTATGAATGCATTATTGATACATTTACTGGCTGGAAGCATTAATCATACTATGAATTTTCCTCTGCTTCACTGGATGAGAAAGTGAACATAAATTTCTTTATGACTAACACAAATACCTTACAATTTCACAAATTATTATTGTGCTCTCATTCGGACACTAGATTAAGATTGAATTGTAAAATAATAATGGTGAGTATAGATGAGATATTATGTTTTTATCCCATTAGATCACTGTTGTTCAATATTTAAATTATTGTATAAAAAATATCACCGACTTCAAAATTAGGGATAACTCAAAAACTACTCATCAAATCTCCCTCAAATTTAAGTGGGACAACATAACAAGCACCAGATTTCGATTAAAACAGAATCATCAAAATTGTTTCACCCAGTGAAACTTTTTGAGTTAACAAACATAAAAAAATACAGTCGAACTGAATACCTCCTCCTTTTTTAAGTTGGTTTAAAAATAATAAAATTTGTATTATTATAATATGTATTGTATATGTATTATTATAAAGGGTATCCCACAAATAATGGAAGATTTCAGCTTGGCCATTTTCATGGTAAAGTGTTGCAGACAACCGATAGTTCAGGGTGAGTAAAAATAAATATAATTATGTTAGAATCACCCGATTTCACTGTTGATTGGTATTTTGTAGCGGTTTGCATGTTTGTACACAATAATCGTAGGAGTATTTATTGGTCCATACTCCTTAGAACATTGATTAGGTCAAGCCGTGACTGTTGCAGACAACATATGATCTTAAGTGCTATTCCATATACCTATTCTATGTGCTTTATAATCCAATAATTATAATGTACCGAATTTTGAAAAAATAATTACAAAATCAAAATTAAAAAAGAACTGTTTCGTATTAAAATAAACTGTGATTACTAATTAATTTAAATCTTGCATAATCGTTGGTTCACCCTATACAACCATATTGCTGCAAACCCTTTACCTGAGGCCTAATTTATTAAGGCACACAAATAAGGAAAACCTATTAGCAATAAATGCAGAATAATTAGGTAAATAAACAAAACTTTGCTATTCAATTAAATTTAACAGCAAAGCATACACATACTTAAATAGAAGGGAATAGAAAGGTATCAACAAATAGAGCCAAATCGTTATAAAGTCAATATTCACTCAATGCTATGCAAGATACAATGATTAAAAATCACTTTTACTAAATTAAACTTGCACGGAGAATAACTTAAGATTGTTGCATGCCTTAGATAACACCCTGAAACTTATTACACAAGGAGACATGTGCATGTAGAGGTAAATGTCTAATTAGGAGCAGGACCTTAACTGTCTTCAATACCAAGAGCACCGAGTGGGGCTTCATAACTATCTGGGTTCCCTAGTGGCTTGGGCGGCTTGTGGTGCACATAATAAACTAGAACTCACCTCTTCGGTGTCGATGTGTGTAATGTCGATATCCCATGGTATCACTTGGTTATAGCCTGTCCTAACCACTTCACACACTTCACAAGTCAAGTTTCGCAGCTTGAGGGCTTTCGAAAGCGCGTCTCGTAACGTGACGCCTTCCTTCACCTGCACGCTCGTTCGCTGCTGATTCGGAAGGTGCGCTCGCAGGAAAACCTTCGGTTGTCGAGTGAGCGTATCATACTTTTTAACGTCCTCATGCAACGAATTCTCCTCGCTCCTATCCGATTCAGACTGCAACAAGTCCCTCAAAGTCCGTTCCCTAAGCTCTAAATTATGCAACTTGGATGTTAACTCCTGATACTCCGAAAGGTACAGCGACGGCGGGTGCTGGAAGCCAGCGAACTTCGCGTTGAGCGCGTCGATGTTGTCACGGGTCACGTTTATAATACTTTGAATGTTCCGTATTTCGTATCTCGGGTCGCTTACGTCGTCGCTGTCGGTCGATGTCGACATATTATCACTGTTAAGCGATAACGCTGGTATATTTCCATTAATTTTCCTTGAACAATTTTCTTTCTCTCTAGTAACTGCCATTTCTTTTCTTTTTAATTTTTTCCTAAATTTTCTCTGCGCACACTCGCGCAAGTACGATAGACAGACAGATGTTGTTTGGTTGGTGGCTTTCTGGCTTTATTGCCATATCTCAAATAATTAAAACGTAATGCTTACGCACTCTGTGCAACATAATACTTATTACGTATATATAAAAAACATGCAAAAAGCTCATATTTTTATTTGGGGTAAAATCTACTTTAATGACAATGATTGCCATCCGTTTTGTAGTATGCTGTAAACTAAGCAATTTTTTTTATATGGTTTTATTTTTAGTTACGACATTGTCATTTGTTAAATTAGCAACGTTTACCAAATTGCTGCTTCAGCAATTTGAATGTTGACTAAAATAATATAAATAAAATTAAAAAATATTATACATTATGAAATAAACAACATTAGAACACATTTAACTGTGATAGTTGATGAGTGGCCGGTGCTGCCCCCCTATTATGTATCTTGGTGCAGGCCGGCTTCATAATTTAGTTTACCTGCTCTGTTATCACTAAGGCCAAGCCCATCAGCGCATCTCCAAGACGCGCGGCTAATACGTATGTACTAATTTTGGGACCATAATGTTTGTGATTAAATTGTTTAAACTTTAATAAAATTTGTAATCACCATAATAAAACTACATTAAGTTTTACAACGATTAGCATGCCAGTTTCTATACGTTGGGTATGCCAATCGTAAGATTATTATCGTAAGATAACAGTCGTTAAGCCATGTTGGAGGCCCTCGGGTGGCATGATAACTTCCGACACTTGGGTTGGCCACTAACCCCTCCACCAATCCGCACTGGCAGCATGGTGGAGTAAGCTCTAGGCCTCCTCGTGAAGAGAGACCCGTGCCCAGTAATGGGCCATTAATGGGTTGAAGCCATACACCAAAGGCTAATCGTTGTACTTTTTTACCCCTCCTTTATGTTTATTGAATTAAAGTTGTTATTGAAGTAAAATATACCAGTTCCCAAAGAACAACTTAAGAAATTGTCAAAGTTGATGATCACCTACCATAAAGGGTCAATCATTGTACTGCTTACCCTATAATCAATGTTACGTGATCACGCTGTACAACTTTTTACTCCACATTTACATGTCAGTTTCTTGTTGATCCTTACTCTGTGGTGACAATTTACATTTGGCATTTGATTTGATTTGACAATGACAGGATTGACAGGTAATCAGATGTTATTTTTGTCAAGTTGATACTTGGTAATTGATATCCGAACAAAAACAGTTTCACTGTAAAAAAACGCACAAGTACACTTCAAATTATAGTTACAAAAATGATAATTAAATTTTTACAAAAAATTATGAAATCAAAAAACCCAAGTACATAACCGTTTTAGATTCAAAAAAAAATTTGCTGGAAAAAGTAAAAACAAAATGGTGTACTTGGTGTGCATAATTACGATTTTCGATCTGACTTGACATTGGAAGCCTAGGCCGTCAGAACAAGGCAAGCCCAGCTGTGTCGTACAACCCAGGATCTCAGGATCTTTGGCCCGACATCACAGAACACTCCATACGTTTAATATTTACCATTTACCAACAAATAATATCAGTGTTAACAGCTGCAGAGTGATGATAGTAAAGCAATGATAGTAAGCTGGGCTTTTCGGCTTGTATGGCTGGACCACACGCCACTGAATTTCGAAGATATTTTTTAAAACTTTTTAACCTCCGACGAAAAAAGAAGGATGTTATAAGTTTGACGTGTCTGTGTATCAGTGTATCTGTGAGTCTGTGTATCTGTATGTCTGTCTGTGGCATCGTACCTCCCAAACGGATAAACCGATTTTGATCTCGTCTTTTTTGTCTGAAAGGTGACTTAATCGAGTGTTCTTATCTATGTTTAGTGTAAATAAAACTGTCGGGGATTTTTTAAATTTTAATTTAAGATTATTTTGAAATAAGCGCGCACCAAAAAGTATTATGCACACCAAGTACACCATTTTTTTTTTACTTTTTCCAGCAAATTTTTTTTTGAATCTAAAACGGTTATGTACTTGGGTTTTTTGATTTCATAATTTTTTGTAAAAATTTAATTATCATTTTTGTAACTATAATTTGAAGTGTACTTGTGCGTTTTTTTTACAGTGAAACTGTTTTTGTTCGGATTTCATATCTTTTTGTAATAATATACACATTATTTTTTCAAATATTGCACGCCTTATACCGCGAAGCGGTTGAAGTTGTGATTTACTCTCGATACGTCAAGATCAAGAAATTTTTTGCTCTTAAACTACCTCTAACACAGCCAATTTGCACTTACACGACATTATGAGTAGATGTATTTTAAAAGAATACTTCAATCAATGTATTTCATATTTTGTTTTTTATTTTCAGAATTAAGTAGGTACATTAAATAGGTATGTAAATGCCTCAATTGCCTAATACTCGTAGTTTATGACTATAGTGATTTTTTATGAAAAAAATTCACTATGTTACACATTTAGAATGTATCTAATGGTGGTTATGGAATCTACTATTAACACAATTTCAATTAATATTGATCTAAATTATTAATTATGCAGTGTCAAATAATATTAATCTTGTAAGTAATTAATATAAGTACTTACTTATGATACAATGTCAAGCAATGTTAATGTCAAACAATTTCAAATTATACAGTATTAATAATAACAATATTCGTAGGTATGTGCAGTGCAAGCGTAGTTATACAATATTTTTTTGTGAACCCTGCTTATATTTATATCCCCGAGAAACCTCTGGCTACACAGTGCATTTACCAAATACATTACATAATTAATTATAAACAATAGTATTGTTTACATAGGCAATTACATACAGTACATTTTGACCAATACTATTTAAGTAATAATAATAAAACCACAGAACATCTAATAATTATTAGATGTTCTGTGAATAAAACGTTATATACAATTATCACACATGGATTACTGCGTGAGCGGAAAACAATAAATAATTCTGTCGCGCTCTATTCGCCAGTGTATGATCCTGCAGACTCGTGCGTTGTTCTCGTCACTGCGTTGTTGGTCGCCAGTGAATTATATGTTTGATCGCTCATATTGCTCATAATGAATGTGGCGATGGCGACCGCGACAGACGCGGCGGCGGGGTGGAACACATTTTCGGAACGGCAAGCGAAGAAGCCATTGCGGCGTTGAAGACACACGACTCGAAAATAATCGACGGATGCATGAAGATCGAAGATAGTCGGCGTGTGAAGACGATGCGGCGCTGATGATATTATGCAACTGTTTTTTTATTATTAGTAAGACGTCAATTTAGATAAGTATAATATCATCGATACCGCCTTGATGTTTGAATAAATTTTATGCAGCTTGCAGTATCACAATAGCCGGGGGTTGTTACAAAGTAGGTAGGTACTAAACGCTTCCTGTGGTACCGTAACCAGACTACTGTATAGTAATGTTTGGATTTCACACTATGTAGTCGACAATCCCCTAGGCCCTAGGCGTATGGAGAGGGGCAAGAAATAATTGTTTTCTTTAGACCTTTGTGTTTTGGTAGTGGGAGGCAATGATATTATTATGTTTCAAGGCAGAATCAAGGAGATAACTATGATCATTCTTCTGAAAAGCAACCTTGTCACTGACCAAAGTACCTATGTGGAACTTTTAAAAGGTAAACACGTGGTGATTTTTTTTTACTTATTTTTTTTTAAATAAATGCCTATTGGTCTTAGTTTTAATATGCGTCATTAATTATGTATTCCGTATACGCAAATTGAAATTAAATTTTATAACTGAATATTTTGTCAACTATTAAACTTCCCAATATCAATTTCCATTTTTGAATAGTTAAGATTAAAAATGCAATTTGAAAATAAATGTTGAAAGCTAGGTCATCCTAAGTACTTCCGTTACTGAGAACCTATAAGCACTTACCTGGTCATCATCAGACCTTTAGAATGTTTCATGTAGTAGCACCCGTGTTCAATTAGATAAATGTTGAAAGCTAGGTCATCCTAAGTACTTCCGTTACTGAGAACCTATAAGCACTTACCTGGTCATCATCAGACCTTCAGAATGTTTCATGTAGTAGCACCCGTGCTCAATTAGATAAATGTTGAAAGCTAGGTCATCCTAAGTACTTCCGTTACTGAGAACCTATAAGCACTTATCTGGTCATCATCAGACCTTCAGAATGTTTCATGTAGTAGCACCCGTGCTCAATTAGATAAATGTTGAAAGCTAGGTCATCCTAAGTACTTCCGTTACTGAGAACCTATAAGCACTTACCTGGTCATCATCAGACCTTCAGAATGTTTCATGTAGTAGCACCCGTGCTCAATTAGATAAATGTTGAAAGCTAGGTCATCCTAAGTACTTCCGTTACTGAGAACCTATAAGCACTTACCTGGTCATCATCAGACCTTCAGAATGTTTCATGTAGTAGCACCCGTGCTCAATTAGATAAATGTTGAAAGCTAGGTCATCCTAAGTACTTCCGTTACTGAGAACCTATAAGCACTTACCTGGTCATCATCAGACCTTTAGAATGTTTCATGTAGTAGCACCCGTGCTCAATTAGTTAAATGTTGAAAGCTAGGTCATCCTAAGTACTTCCGTTACTGAGAACCTATAAGCACTTACCTGGTCATCATCAGACCTTCAGAATGTTTCATGTAGTAGCACCCATGCTCAATTAGATAAATGTTGAAAGCTAGGTCATCCTAACTATTCCCGTTACTGAAAACTGATCAGTACTTACCTGGTCATCATCAGACTTCAGAATGTATCATTTAGTAGAATGAAAGCTACATAATATATCAGCAGGCATAATGCATAGTGTAGTTCAAAATAAATAAATTATTATCATGTAGGCAGGTACTCGTACAGTCCCCTGCGAAGAAAAGTAACCCATCTCACGCACACAGTAAAAGATGCGTGTACAAGTACATCTTTTACTGTGTGTGTGAGATGGGTTACTTTTCTCTGCAGGTGACTGCAGTTCCGTGCAGAGAAAAGTAACCCATCTGTATAAAAATATACATACGAACATCAACGTTTCTATTACCTTTGATACGACCTTGTAGCTACGTGTCGACCTGTTTATAGGTATAATTATATATACGTAGTGTGTTCAAAAAAATAAGAGAAAGTTTAGTTTTTTGAAAAAAATATTTTTATCTATTCGTCTGCATTAGTGTTGTCCGCCTATAAAATAGTCCCCATTAGACATTTAAATAAAGTGCCAGCGCTTCTTATAATCCCCAAAAAACTTTTAAAACTCGATTTTTAGGATAGGATGTGTTTTAATGTCATTGCTTAAAAACCACGGCCCTTTCAGGTTCTCTATAGAAAAAAGTCACAAGGAGCCATGTCTGGCTAGCTATGGAGGTTAGAGAATCATTCCGATTCTATTTTTGGCCAAAAGTTCACGAACAAGTAATCAAGTGTGAGCAGGTGCAGCATTATCGTGGTGCAAAAGCCATGAATCAAAAATCGCCGAGACCATAAAAACAAGTCTAGACGCTAAGGTTGATATTTGAAAAGTTCACAATGTTCACAGCTGAAAATTTTATCATACTTAAGGGGCAATTGTGTCAACATAATAAAAACTTGTTTTACAATCGGACACTACAAATCCGCAAAATGTAAAAATTCCCGTTATTTTTTGAACACACTATATTTAATTATAAATTATAAAATTAAATTAAATACTCGTTAATTAATTGGTTCTTCCGCTATTATTATAATTTTGTAAACAAAATATAAATTAAAATGTGGAGAGGTTGTGGTCATAAGGAGGATATATTATCCATGTTAACAGCGTAACTTATGAACTGTAATTTCCAAGAAGCAAAAATAGAATTTCTAAAAAAACTTTGACTTACCCACATATTTTGTTAAATAGCGCATGATCAACCTATGCCGCGAGAATGAATGGTGTGACGTCACACGACGTCTCGCTAATCGATGCTTATCGCTAAGCCTATACTAATTTCGCGGCGACTACCAAGAGCTCTTTGGTCCAGTGGCTAGGAGGTCTCGCCTCCACTTATAAAGTTGGTGGTTCAAATCCTGGCAAGATGATTGTTGTTTTCGCATTTATTTTATAACTAGTCATTTTTTATTATTTTATAATTTATTTCAGAACCCGGCGTTTTCCACTAGGTTAAAAAAAAATCTGATGATTAAGACAGATCAGTGTTTTGTGTTGACGTTGATGCGCCATCTTTACTTATTATCTTCAAATTGTTGCATGGGAAAAGTGGAAAATCGACTTCAGAGTGTATAAAGGACATCCGTACAAATATTTTTTGCGTTATATACATATATATAGATTTGTTGATTCTAGTTAGCTTACCATCGTGAAATGAAATATAAATTGTAATTTAGCCGCATCGAAGTGACAGAAACAGGTTTCCGCAAAAACAGGTCGACACGTAGCTACAAGGTCGTGACAAAGGCAACAGAAACGTTGCTGTTCGTATGTATATTTATGTTTATAAAGATGGGTCACTTTTCTTTGCAGGGGACTGTACAAGACTACAAAAACTATAGGAACAAAATGTATTCGAAGATCTCTCAGAGAGCGAATATAAATAGGCAAAAACGATGAAAACTCTGTGCCACATGTTTTCTTGCTTTATCTTCAGTTCGTTTTATTGTAGTATAGTCGTTTGTCGGTAGATGGCGCTTAGTTAAAAAATACTAGTAGAGGGACCAAATCTCCAAGGTCATCGGGCAAGGCAATCCCCTTAATGTACTTTAGACTTGCTTAAGCTTGCCGACGCGACGCTTGTAACCAATGTAGGGTGTTGGATTTTTGACACGAATCAATGGTAATTACGTTTGAAAATCGTTCAAACGCTTTTACACGTTAAATAAAGTTGGAGTAAGAGCTTGTAAAGATTTGGAGTCGGTGACTGCTTGTCTTGGTTCGGCAAGTGTCATAAACAAAGTTACTCTAAGTCTATGGCAAGTGTGCAAACGAGCCTTCTAGTATGAAAAGAGTACGGAGGGCAAGCCGGCGCGGCGGCGCGGCGGTGGTACATGCATTTTGTTTGAGATATTATTTCTATGTCATTATACTTCAATGTTTGAATACCCTAAATCGAATAATTGTCTAATTTTTTTTAATATTTTCTTAAATGTTTTTTTTTATATTTGTATTGAAATATTTAAAAAAAAAACTTTATTGAATTCCATTTTCCGCTGAAGTTTCATTTTTACTATGTGTCCCAGCCTCAGATGAAGGAAATAACCTTCATCTGAGGTCCCAGCACTCCCAGCACACATTTCGTTTTTTTAATAATATAATTTTTACCACCAGAAAAATTACCTATAGAGTCTACAGTCAAACATAAAATATTAATGGCCGATTTCTGAAGTCTCCAGTTAAATGATCAACAGCTATTGAATCAATAAAGTTAAACTTATGTTACATGTTCGATAACTTACTGTCATTGGGTTTCTGAAAATCTGAACACGCGAGCGGCCTTTCATTATCAGCTATGAATTCGATAACGAGTACCTAAAACTGCCACTAGATGGCTCTCTTCAAAAGATCAACTCAGATCAAGTTTCAAACAGATATTATCCAGCGATCTATAAATTATGTTCTACTATTATAGATTGAGCATTCTGAACATTAGTACGGTCCGTTGACAATACCTGACGAGGCAACAACAAATGATTAAAACTTCGTAGTTCGTAACAAAACAAGCTTAATAAAAGGTATTACTTGATTTAATCTAATATTTTATCCAAAATAGTCGGCAGCCATATTGTTATGTGTAAACAAACCTGACGCTAGTCTGTCTCGTTTGCACGACAACAATCCGTCTATGCCTGCGAAAGAGAGAATCGCTAGGAATAAAATCGTACGACTCGTATAATCGTCATGAATCATAGATTAAAAATGTACAGATGTTCCATAGCGGAACTATTGTAGGTATTACAGACGGAATAAATCTTATTGCGTTTTTATGTCGTTAGGTACATTTGATTACAATTGAAACGTTAATCCGTATGCTTCTGTGTTCGCACCCTCATCGTTTCGATAACAGCACATAACATACATCATACATAACATCACACATAAGATAACATCAAAACGTATACGATAGTGCATACGCAGCGATCCCGTACGGAACGTGGCCCGTACGTTGCCGATGATGTTTTTTTCGTCCCGTACGGGAAAAAGCCCGTTACTTATGCATTGGGCTTTTAACTCGTGAGGGCAAAAAATAATAAGCAACATAATCTGTAATGAGGCAGTTGCATGTCTGTATCCCTAATCTATGACCATAGCCTACCCCCACTCTGCCGCGTTCGTTTCGTGCTCTGGCCGTTTTGCTTCTACTGATGAGCAGTGTTCTCGAACGACAAAGTCCAAAATCGGTAGACTTGCCCACAAATATCGGTAGATTTGTACCCAAAATCGGTAGATGTCAAAAAAATATACAATAATTAATCAAATTCGTTTTATTATCAGAAAATAAACTAACAGCCTAATTTCTGTACATCAAATACCCCTAATTAACAAACAGAAAAAGATTAAAAGCTATTTAAACCATCGGTAAAATTACACAACACTTTTACAGGCTAGATAAACACATACAGCATACTATACAGAAAAAATATCAAATTCTGTACTAAAGAGCGATTTGAGTAACCGTTAGTGACTCAGAGTTGGGGCGTAAATGTATAAGTTTAAGTACGATGGTACGACCTTAGTAAAGACTAAAGAGCGATTAAAGTAACCGTTAGCGATTCTGAGTTGGGACGTTAAACTTACTACCATTTTCTGCTTAAAAAACAAACTGAAACAACATTAAATATCCAAATAGCCAACTCACTTTTCATTGTTTGTCACAACTTACACATTGTTTGCACTTGTGATAAACAATATATATGTACAATATAATCGGCCACAGTGACGGGGACAAAAAATAATATTTTTGTCTGTCTCTCACGTAGATTTTGTAACTGGCAATCTGGCTCTGTCAAATGTATGGGATAATCTATTGGTTTTAAATCTATGGTTGAGGGATTCCTCATTCCTCTTAACGTAAAACATAAATGAAAAGCGTTGCTAATTTAGAAATTATGTAAAATCGGTAGAAAAATCGGGAGAATTTCCACGTATCCTCTAAAATCGTAGAAAAATCATTGCATTTCGGTATTTCGGTAGATCAGAGCCCATATCGGTAGAAATATCGAAAAATCGGTAGGTTCGAGAACACTGCTGATGAGTAGGGTTCGAAGTATCGGCCTCTGGTATCGATACCCAAAAAGTATCGGCCCTGAAGTATCGATACTACTCAGTATCGAGTACTCATGAGTACTCAGGAGGATTACATTAGAGCTAAAAAAAAGGTCATCAGCAGTGAATTTTATATATTATTGTTGAGAAACAACGGTCCGATGACCTTTTTTTTTAGTCCGACCGCTGAACCGATACTAATTAAATTGGCAGTAGCCCAACTAGCCCACAGTAATGTACAAAAAGTTGCATTGACAACACTGAAAAATACTCAGTATACTCAGTACTTTTATACTCAGTATAAAAGTACTCGATACCGAGGTTTCATATAAGTAATTGCAAGTGAGTACCAGGTAAGAGTATCGAGTAGACATGGGTCGGTACGCGTTTTCGTAATACCATAACTATGTATTGGTATTGCCGTCGATAAAGGGTTTTAAAACTATTTATTTTAATAACTATTGAAACGTTTACTCGGTTTATCTGGTATCATCGGTATTCTCGGTAAAGTCGGTATTAAAGATAAAGGGTTTCAAAACTGTTTATTTTAATAACTATTTATTGAAACGTTTACTCGGTTTATCTGGTATCATCGGTATTCTCGGTAAAGTCGGTATTAAGGATAAAGGGTTTTAAAACTTTATTTTAATAACCATTTATTGAAATGTGTACTCGGTATATCAGGTTTATGGTATCATTGGTATACGCTTATTCTCAGTAATGTCGGTATACGAAATAACTGATTAAATGAAATATTTGTGGTATTATACCAGTAAAGGTTTATTGAAATATTGAAACTGGTTATAGTTTATACCACACTTACCGCGCAATACCTCGTATTCACGAATAAATGGTTTCTCTCAATAAACAGTTTTTGTAGCACCTCATACCGTATTTGTGGTATTATGCAAATAAAGGGTTATTGAAACTATTTATAGTTTTTACCGCCCATGTCTAGTATCGAGTATCGCGAACAAAAGTATCGATACCTACTTATTGTCGAAAGTATCGTTCGAACCCTACTGATGAGCGTTTCTAATAGAACATATAATTCATTGATATTAACAGTTTATTTTATCGTTTTGACTAATTTTATTTGTTTTTTCGATAGTAAATATGTAGTAACATCTTGTTTAATTGAAACTTAATGTAATGGTATATTCTAAAATAACATCTGTTCATCAGTCAAATGTCAACAATACAGTTTAAAAACGTCAAAGTCAAACTTCTGAAACTTCACGTCAAACACCCAACACCCAACTGAAACTTCACGTCAACGGTCAAACGTCAAACCCACCAGTGATGTCATATCTACCAACTTTTTGGTAGATCTACCAATTTTCACTTCAGTCTACCTATCTACCACCCTAGACCTAAAAACTACCTATTTTTTTAATTAGTCTGACATATTAACACTTTGAATTATTTTTATATCGACGAGCGACGTTGCGATATGTTGCGTGAGCCATGCGACAATGCGTCAAGCATAGGTACATAAGAGTCCAGGCTATAAACCACAAAAAAACCACAGCAATAGTTCGCCGTTCGCGCCCATATACATTATTATACTGTCCTGTGGCTCATTCCCGGTTGGTTTGTTGCGGAATCAATGGTGAATCTTTGCTCCTGTTTTGTGTTGTTTTGTTGTTAAAACTAAATAACTACTTATTAACGGTGCTGATTGCTGTTTGTTCTGGGTTGCGTGCATTTATTTATATAATGGATTCTGACAGCAGCGAAAGCGATGCACAGAGTTCTAGGTTAGGAACTCCGCCACAGAAAACTAGTAAGAAAGATTCATAGCAAGCAACGGGCAGCCTAGCGCAGAATATTTAAAATTTTTCAATAAAAATAACTAGCTGTTACCCGCAACTTCGCATACGGAAATTATGTTTTACCTTATTTGTACCTCTTGTAGAAGAAACTTTAAAAAACGGTGAATTTATATTGAAGTACTTATATTTAGTAATTTATATACTGAAACCCACGATACAATCACAAAGTATTCCTCCAGGAGCGGGTTTTGAAAAATAAGCAATATTTACAATAATTTGTTTTCCTTTTCCTTTTTTTTTGCAAAATTTTGAAAACTGAATAATACATGTTCCATCAATTTAAGCAAGAAACATTTGTTGCAAATTTGAAGCAAATCGGTTGATGTTTTAAAAATATTCGATACAAACTTTCATCCCGTTTCCCGGAGAAACCTATTAATTTTCCGGGATAAAAAGTATCCTAGAATATGACCCGAAGTATTAGTAACAACTTTACCAATTTTCATCGAAATCCGTTCAAGAGTTTTCATGTGATGCCCGGACAAACAAACAAACAGACAGACAGACAGACAATAATTCTAAAAAAAAATTTGTGCTCTAACACATTATTGAAGTGCCCCCTAATCGAAATTTAAAAAATAGTCAATGTACAGAAAATTTGGCCTTTGAGTTTTATTATAGTATTTATTTATTTATTATTATAGATAGATTTCCAAAAATAAACATTTTAAGAACAGTTCATGCATTTTTAATCTTAAAAAATCTTCTAAATTGAGGTGGTAGATCTACCAATTTTGCCTTTTACATTCTACCAACTTCTACCAACATTTGGCACATAATCTATTAATTTTCTAAAATTCGGGTTGGCAACACTGAAACCCACAAACAAATTCACTTATCGTTTAAGCAATACAAGTTTTATTAACAAAAAATATTATTTTTGAAGGTACAGAGAATTACGTTGCTGAATTATGTTTAAGTTATTAATTGTGATAATTTTAATATTAATAATCGGCCGCTGTGTTTTTATCCAAACGATATCGCAATTTAAATTCTTAATTTCAAATATTTTATTTCATTCGATTTCTCAATATGTCCTAAGTTCCTTGTTACTGATATAAAATAAATAAGTATACTTCAGTATTTCCAAGTCAGATTTCGAACAATAACAATTTTTTTTCTTGCTATTAATTCAAAAACAGGTAAAAACCTCAGTCTTTGTTTGCTCGTGACCAATGTACACGAACAACTTGTCACATCTGCCGCCACCTTATAGTGGAATGGAATACATTTATGAGACGCCTGTAGTGCCATTATCAACGAATCGGCTAATCAAGTCATAATACAGTTAAAATCTATCCTAACACGTCATGGAGTCTGTCTTATTTTAATTTCAGATAATGGTCCGTTTAAAAGCAGAGAATTTGATTTATTTACTAAAGAATGGGACGTAGAACACATAACCTCAAGTCCATATTTAAGTACATCGAATAGTTTAATAGTAGTAGGCCTAAAAATATGTTAATTAAGTGTAAGTCTGATATGTATTTAGCATTATTGTCATATAGAAATACACCAAAGCAAAGTTAGTATTCCCCTGTTGAACTAAGTAGGTATGTCTAGAAAGCTGCATACTGTTGTTTCTATAGTAAAAGAAAGCTTAAAGCCTAGACTTTGTGATATGAACAAATTAAAGGAAATAAATGAAAGGCAGAAGTCATATTCGAAATTTTATTACAATATAAACATACAAATATACTTACATCATTACACGTTGGTGAAAAAGTTTTGTTCAAATACAAACCTTGGATTCCAGGAACTATTTACTAGGATGGTTCTGAACCCACGAGCTACCTATTTATCTTGCAACTAGGATAGTTCAGCAGCTATACAATACATCAGTCGCTTTCAACAACACATCCCACAGCCAGAACCTGAAAACATAAAAAAAACAATTAACACATAATAATAAATAAATAAATAATAAATAAATAAATAACGCTTCACACTCATAGCCCCACACTAGGATTCCCTGTGTCGTGGGTGCCATGGACAACACACAGAGACAAGGACATTTACACCCAGACCGAGAACAGAAATTCAAACTCATCATTCAAATTTCCGCCTCGCTGGGAATCAAACCCAGGACCCTTGGTGCTGCAAATAATAACAATAATAAATCAATACTCACATGAAATGTTAATGTTTAATTGTTGAAATGCCATCTTAAACTATAATAATATTATGTCGTTACAACTTATTACTTCATGCAATAACTGTTGTTTAAGCATAAGTTTAATTTTCCTATCTTATTAGTGTTTTTTCGATATTCTTGTTATTCTGCTATTCCGAGCCGAGTCAAATCTAACAAATCAAATGTCATCAAAATCTGTTCAGCCGTTCTTGAATTTTATGTAACTAACACGACTTTGTTTTATATATGTATATAGATATAGAAGAATAGATTTATTTTAGCTAGTTCTTTTTGTTTTAACCTAGTAACATATGAAACTATTAGTCAGTACTTTATATTTTTGGAAAATGATCATTATTCATAATGAAGCTTTGCATGACTTGCATGTTAACAAAGTTCGAAGAGGAAGACTGGGAAGCAATGCCCTCCTGCGAGCTTTTAATCATAGACATTTCAGTTAAAAAAACAAGCATAGCTGCAACAAAAAGAAACTTTAATTATTTTACTCTTATAAAATAACTATCTTTTTTTAATAATTCATCCTAAAATCCTCGTCTTTTTTCTGCACTATATTTCTATGTCTGCTATGCTTTTTGCATAATTCTTAGAACCCTGTGAAACAAAATGAGTTTTAATTTGATTGATATCATTCAGTGAATAATCAAATTTTGTAAATAAGCAGTCTGTATGTAGATCCATACCTTGTCTTGTTTTAGATTTTCTTTTTTTTCAGGTACTAGAGTCTCTGAAACAAGTATAAATGTCATGGCTTCTAAGGAAAGTGTAATAAATAAATAATTTAAAAAATTTAAACTTGTTTATTTATTCCTACTCAGGTAAACATTGTAACAGCATTGCATTAATACATAATATCTTTTCTTGCTGGTTGCTTGCTTCTCTTATTAAACATAGAACTAAACTATTTTTTTTGCATAAAGTATATATATTATATTTATTGTACCTGGTGGTAAGTGTTCAGTAGTACCAAAACCATCACCAATACATTGTCATTGCCAGCCAAGAAAGGTGTAAATTGTTACTTTAAATAATTATAATGGTATATCTTGTTTTTACTCACCAAATGTTTATATCTGGCTGATTAAAGCAAGCAGAATTATCTGCTTAATCCTCCTTTACCTAAAATTATACAATTTTTTAATCTACAATTATGAAAACATACAGCAGTAGATAGTTTTATTATCAGTAAAAAGCATCACTGTTGAATATGGTACTGTATGTACGGACTCAAAGAGTAATGACTATAATCTTATTTATATACATAATTACTGTTGATGAATAGTATTGACAAGTTTAAATAAAATAGAGAATCAAATTAAAAACCTGACTTATTTCATCAGAGTCAAATTCATTACTTTCTATCTCAAATAAAGAGAGAGCCCAGAACAGATGTCATCAAGGGTTTTAATTTTGTAGCTGGGGTCGAACCTCCAGTTGCTATCGTATGCACGCTCGAAACCACTTTTATAATTCGCCACTGATTGAATTTGCACTAGAGTGCATTTTCTTTCTGTGCATAGACTGTTGAAACTGAAAACATAAGGTATTTTAATGAACCTATGATAGCCTTGTGTCTATCCTGAGAGACAGGCCGATAAAAAATTGGATACCATTTTTCTTGAGAACTTCTGAGCTTATTTGGAGCGAGTTCATACCAAACCAACTAGTTATCAAAAAATAGCTATGTCAGTGGAAACTGGAAACTGCCGAAATGTTGGCCATTAATTGATAGATTGTAGAAACGTTATTAATTTTGGGCGTAAGACTTCAACAAAGCGTAGTAGAGTATGATTTATGGGATTTATGTATACATAACAAAATTATGAAGAGGTTATCAGGTAGGATTGACAATAATAATTAACACTAATACATAACTAATATTGTAATATTTGAAAAAAGTGGTACGTACCTATTTAGTAGATTTGCTCGCGCTGTTTGTTTTTAACTGTTGGTTTTTGTACTTTTATATTCATCACTGTTAAATACTTTATATCACAAACATTTTAATTTTTAACTCCTATTTCAATGCTACCAAGGGCGGATCCAGGGGGGGGGTCATGGGGGTCATGACCCCCCCCTGGGCTGGGTCCAGGACCACTAATTAAAATTGTTAAACATAATGTTTTTATATATTTTTTGTCACAATATAGACTGATTTTATTTAAGTACTTTCAATATTTAATTAATTTAAATAATACTTCGTTTGATTTTATAGACCAGTGCCGATAATTTTTGAAACGAAAGAAAATTATAGTAGGATAAAACCCATTGCAAAAGGAAGAGAATATAACGAAAATTATAGGAAAAATAAATTACGGGCGATCTGAGGTCGGGAAGTTTGGGGGGGGGGGAGGGGTTTAAGGGTAAAAAACGGTTTATCTCGATTTCGGAAAAACTACAAGTCCTATTGAAAAAAGTTAAATGGCAAAATTGTAGGTAATAATAAGATCTACAACTTTTGCACTTACACTTTTTTACATAACCTCAAAATTTATGTGAAAAATTCAAAAAACCACGTTTTTGGTTTTTTATTTTTCTTTTCAAAAAAAAATTTTTTTCCACGAAATTCGGTGAAAACTTACCTTTGTACGTCCTTATCATACTGTAATTTTTTTGATTCAAAAATATATATTTTTCACCTTATTTTGACCTTATATCGAAAAAGAACCCTTATTTTTAGTCGAAAAATCTCACGTCAAAAAATCTGATTTTTTTAAAAATTCGGTGGTCTTTTTGTTCGTTGGAATCTCTACTTTCTAATAGTATATAAAAAACTATACACTACTATACACTACAGAAAATGCAATGAAACGACAACTATTTTCGCAAAAAAAATTCGGATTCCATTAACTGCATTTGAGATTGCAAAAAACATGCGAAAATAGTTGTCGTTTCATTGCATTTTCTGAGAACATTTACCATAGTAGTGTATGCTTTTTTATATACCATTAGAAAGTAGATTCCAACGAACAAAAAGACCACCGAATTTTTTTTTTAAATCTGATTTTTTGATGTGAGATTTTTCTACTGAAAATAAGGGTGCTTTTCGATACAAGGTCAAAATAAGGTGAAAAAAAAAATATTTTTGAATAAAAAAAATACAGTATGTTAAGGACATACAAAGGTAAGTTTTCACCAAATTTCGTGAAAAAAAATTTTTTGTAAATGATAAAAATAAAAAACCAAAAACATGTTTTTTTTTTAATTTTTACATAAATTTTGAGGTTATGTAAAAAAGTGTAAATACAAAAGTTGTAGACCTTTTTATTACCTACAATTTTGCCATTTAACTTTTTTCAATAGGATTTGTAGTTTTTCCGGAAATCAAGATAAACCGTTTTTTACCCTTAAACCCCCCTCTCCCCACTTCCGAACCTCAGATCGCCCGTAATTTATTTTTCCTTTTATTTTTGTTATATTCTCTTCCTTTTGCAATAGGTTTCATTCTACTATAATTTTCTTCCACTTTTTACCGTTTTTAGAGCTATCGGCACTGGACTATTAGTCTAGTCAACAAGTTCAAAAACGTGTTAAATAGAAATAAAGCTCCTAAAAATATGTGAGATAGCTCATTCGATTCGGAATGACGTCTAGAAAAATGTTTTTTATGGGTTTATTAGCACATAAAAAATTGCGATTGTTATTAACAAAATAAGATTAAAAAAAAGATATTTAGTTTTTAATTAATAAGTTCAAAAATAATGATATTTAAGGAATTTGGAAAAAGATCCTGAAAGAGGAGGGAATTTCCAATAAAAAAGGCCCAACTCTCGGAACTTTATCTTTATTATTTATAAATAAAATTTAACGCTGAAAATAGGGCTCCGCGAGGTCGTTATGGTATAGGCGTGCTACCTAAAAAGCCGGTATATCACCTAAAATATTTTTTTTATAGTATTAAAATAACTACTTAAAATTTTGAATAAATTATGGTGTAGTCTAGACTCTATCACTTGTGTCACTAGACACTTGAACGAACAAAACCTCGGTAAAAAAAAATTATGTCGATTTTTCAAAAAGTTACACCGTTGTTAATTAACTAATTTTTTTCCAATCTCTGTTTTTATAAATTAGGGCATAGAAGTTTACATAATTGGTCTATTCGCTTCGTGGAGCTCTTCTCATTTAGGTACTTAATAAAGTTATGCAAAAAAATTATTAAAGTTTATTATTTTGTTAATTCTAATTTTTTTAAGTTAAAAAATTAAATTTATAAAAAACGTTATCAAAAAAGATTTTTTTAGTAATATAGTATTATTGCTGTTTTTGCATCTAGCATAGGTATTAATTAAATTAGAAAAAAAATTTTACGTCATTTTTTTAAGAAAATGTATATAAACAGACTATTTTGGGATTTAAAAAAAATTGTTACCATCTTATTGCATAGGCGAAATAATGATTTTTTGAAAAAAAATATCTTAATTTTTTTTTAATTGCTTATAATCGTTTTTTTTTACATTTTTAATGTTTAAATAATTCGTTCAGAAATTATTTTATTCTTAAAAATCATCATTGACCCTTTCCAATGGATTAACATAATTATTTTTTTTATAAATAATTTCATTGTTTTTCAACTTAAGAATTTGTAACGAATAATATTAACCTTTTTATTTTTTTTTTCGAAAACTTCAAAAAATTACAAAAACAACCGTATATAACAAAGTATAGAAAAAAAAATATATAAAAAAAATATATTTTTTAATAATTTTTTTGAAAATCATTTTTTTCTATACTTTGTTACATATGTTTGTTTTTGTCATTTTTTGAAGTTTTCGAAAAAAAATATTGGTTTTATTTGTTTAAAAAAAAAATCTGTTAATCCAAGGAAAGGGTCAAATATGATTTTTAAGAATAAAATAATTTCTGAATTAATTATTTAAACATTAAAAATATAAAAAAAAGATTATAAACAATAAAAAAAAATATTTAAGAATTTTTTTTTTCAAAAAATCATTATTTCGCCTATGCAATAAGATAGTAACATTTTTTTTTAAATCCCAAAATATTATATTTGTTTATAAACATTTTCTTAAAAAATTACGTAAATTTTTTTTCCAATGTTAATTAATACCTATACTAGATGCAAAAACAGCAATAATACTATATTACTAAAAAAATATTTTTTGATAACGTTTTTAGGGTTCCGTAGCCAAATGGCAAAAAACGGAACCCTTATAAATTCGTCATGTCTGTCTGTCTGTCTGTCTGTCTGTCAGTCTGTCTGTCTGTCCGTCCGTATGTCACAGCCACTTTTCTCCGAAACTATAAGAACTATACTGTTGAAACTTGGTAAGGAGATGTATTTTGTAAACCGCGTTAAGATTTTTACACAAAAATAGAAAAAAAATCAATAAATTTTGGGGTCCCCATACATAGAACTGAAACTCAAAAATTTTTTTTTCATCAAACCCATACATGTGGGGTATCTATGGATAGGTCTTCAAAAATGATATTGAGGTTTCTAATATCATTTTTTTCTAAACTGAATAGTTTGCGCGAGAGACACTTCCAAAGTGGTAAAATGTGTGTCCCCCCCCCTGTAACTTCTAAAATAAGAGAATGATAAAACTAAAAAAAATATATGATGTACATTACCATGCAAACTTCCAACGAAAATTGATTTGAAGGAGATCTAATAAGTAGTTTTTTTTTAATACGTCATAAATCGTAAACCGCAAAAAACATCGATCAAAGTTACAACGAACTACAAGAACTTTTATATTATGTTACTTGCTGCTACGGAACCCTTCATGGGCGAGTCCGACTCGCACTTGGCCGCTTTTTTTTATAAAAAATTTTTGTTAACTTAAAAAAATTACAATTAACAAAATAATAAACTATAATAATTTTTTACATAACTTTATTAAGTACCTAAATAGCAAGAGATCCACGAAGCGAAAAATTTATAGACCAATTATTTAAACTTCTATGCCTTAATTTAAAAAAACAGAGATTGGAAAAAAAATAGTTAATTAACAACGGTGTAAGTTTTTGAAAAATCGACATATTTTTTTTTCACCGAGGTTTTGTTCATTCAAGTGTTTAGATTACACCACAATTTATTCAAAATTTTAAATAGTTATTTAATACTATAAAAAAAATATTTTATGTGATATACCGGCGTTTTAGGCAGCACGCCTATGTCGTAACGTCCTCGCAGAGCCCTATCGGGAGTTCTTCGGGAGTTGGGACTTTTTTATTGGAAATTCCCTCCTCTTTCAGGATCTTTTTCCAAAATTCCTTAAATCATTATTTTTGAAGTTATTAATTAAAAACTAAATATCTTTTTTTTTAATTTTATTTTGTTAATAACAATCGCATTCTTTATGTGCTAATAAACCCTTAAAAACATTTTTCTAGACGTCATTCCGAATCGAATGAGCTATCTCACATATTTTTAGCAGCTTTATTTCTATTTAACACGTTTTTAAACTTGTTGACTAGACTAGATGGCAAACATAGTGTTCGGGAACGAACGCATCGAAAACGCGTTTCGGGTAAAGTGACGACGTAAAAGATTTTTTTATTTATTTAAGTATAGTTGGATTTTTTTTATGTACAGTAGGTACTTACATTTATTATTAAAATACATATTTATTACTTGTATCTATTGTCATCAAAATTAAATTATAACTTCTTGTGATTTGACCACGACTATGTGACCCCCCCCTGGCGCCAAAGCTGGATCCGCCCTTGAATGCTACCAACCTCCAACCTTACCGCGTCGAAGAAGTGGACATGAAGTCACAGAGTACTTAATCACTACGTTCATGAATCCTGGATTACTGACTTCGAAGAGGTAGGTAAGGTACCTGGTCTAAAGACGTGACGTTACAATTCAGTGAAAATCTAATATATATATATATAAAATTTTTTTTTACTTACAATAAGATAATGCTTGACCATAATCCCAATTGCTGTTCGTTTGTCTCGCTAAAACTCGAGAATGGCTGGACCAATTTGGCTAATTTTGATCTTGAAATATTGATGGAACTTCAGGAAAGGTTTAAACTCCCTCTCCCTCTACATCTCTCTCTCATATTCTGTCAAATGACTGAATATTTCTAAAAAGACATCAAAGGTTTTACAGCTAGGCAAATTTTGTATTAGAAAATTAAATTGTCGTTTTTAGTATTTTCCGTTATTTATTATTTATGTTTCTCACCGTTTAAACTTTCCCTGAAGTTCCACAAATATTTCAAGATCATAATTAGCCAAATCAGTCCAGCCAATCTCGAGTTTAAGTGAGACAAACGAACAGCAATTGATTTTTGTATGCATATAAATACTTATGTCACAGTGTTAGTAACAAAATTCCTCCGAAAAGGCTTGACCGATTCTTATGAAATTTTGTGTGTTTATCTGAGAATAGGACGTAAACTATTTTTCATACTCCGAAGTGATAAGGATGGTTTTAAATTTTCACCCTTCTACCACCAACCCCTATTTTTTATATCAATATTAGTACTTTAATTATTTTCTACTTTCGACGATTGATAATTAAATTAATCATTTACCAAATCTATAAAAACAAAAGTACCGTGACAAGTTTATTTGGACAATCATTCCCTTTAGGGTGAAAGTAAGGGATGTAATTTAAAGTTCTAAATGTAAACAATTACATAATTTTTAACCCAAGGATTGTTATTAAGGTGTACTATGTCTATATATAATTTATGAGGCAGTACAACGTTTGCCCGGTCACCTAGTATTTTTAATAATTTCTTCAAAATTATCTTTGTCATAAAAACTGATGTTTTTATATTATGATTATTTTTGTGTAAGGTAATAATAAAATGAAAATTATGTATTAAGGTACATTTATTTTTTTACGTACACTGCACTTATAAAAATATTTGAACACCATCGAATAATATATCCTGGGACTATACATGAACACAATAGAAAAATGGTCAATTGTGTCGTCATCCATCTTCAGGTATCTTCGAAGATTTGATCCAGTTAGACTATTATATCCTTGAAGCAAGCACTCAATGTATAGTCTGTATACGCTATCTACTTACTAAGCATGTGTCTGTGGTCACAGCGAATATTGAAATATTTAATACGCCAATGCCATGTACGAAGAAAAAAAAAAAAGAAAATTCAATACCAACCTTCTAGTAAAAATTCATCCGAAATTGCCGATTTAGGCTGTTCAGATTCCAAAAAGGGACCGGGCCAAATTTTTTATTGTTGTAAAGTATTAAATAATTGAAAGATCGAAATAATTTTTAGTGTTTTATAGACACAATCATTAATCATTTTGATGTGTGCAAGTACAAAGTGTTGACGTTTCGCTAATAATTAAAAATATGGAGTTAAAAATTTCGTGACGGCTTGTTTCGTGACGTCACACTAGGTTTCGAGAAAAGAGACTATAGCGTCAAGTGACATTATTTTGAGAGTGTATTGTGTAGTGTACTTGTTGAGACGCTATTGCGTCTCCTGATCCATTTGTAATTTTGTTTTTATTTTTCAATTTACGTTTACAGTATGTAAAACAATATTTACGGACATTGAAGTTCAGAGATTGAAATGAACATGTCAGTATTATACATAGTAATACAATAGTCCGATAACTTATTTGATTTTTTGAGTATATCCTATATGTATTAGGTAGCCACTTACAGAATACTCATTTTCAAGTTTTCAACTTATCTAACTGCGTGAAAAAATGTCGGAGAAAACTATATCTCTGGTCCAAGTGTCTCTGGAGCAACGGAAAGCAATGCTGGACTTCATGGAGCAGCACGCAGACTTCGCAACTGGAAGTCTCCGGACGTTGGAAGCGCGTCACACTTCTAAGAAGCTGTGGAATGAGCTCACTAGGACGTTAAATAGTTACCGGCCGGGCGCTAAAAAGACTGCGGATGGGTGGAGTAAGGTATGACATTTGTTAAACCTAAAATAAGTGTAATGAGTTTGTCTATACCTAAGTGGCTGGAGACCAGCAAGTCCTACAGCTATAACTACTTTTATTTGATTGCATTGTCTGTTCATCTAATGAAGTAATATATTCAGTACTGGAGTGACTTCAAAAACAAGCTGAAAAATAAAGTAGCAATGTTGAGGAAATTGCACAAGGTAGATGGAGTGTCATCCAAGCGTCAGGTCAGATTGTCCAAGCTGGAGAAAAAGGCTATGCTCATCCTGGGCCCAAACTTTGAGAAGAAGACTTGGCTGAAGCGATCTGGAGGCTCGGGCCACAATTCTGTTTCTGTGAGTGCCCTAAAACATCTCTATATTTCTGCTGTAATGTATTTTGTCCTTCCAAATATTTATGACCTCTGTGTGGTTTGCCAAAATATATTACATTTTTTGTGTAAGTGGATTCACAGTAGTTATAAGATTGTGCAGCCTTCGGCACATTTATAAATTAGAAATCTCAGTATAGGTACTTGTAAATATTCTTATCAAGTTATAATAAAATGTTTAATTTTTATTTTAGGATCAACTATCAGCAGTAGTAAAGTTAGAAGCTTCCCAGGAAGTTTCATACATTCCCACAGACTGGCCAATTACTGAGAGTAGTGAAAATGATAAAAATTCAGGTAACAATAAATCAATCTGTTGTTTTCACATGAATTAAGTCAAACTGTTTTTGTAAACAACTGCTTTGTTGGATTCATGATGATTTAAATTTAATCTCTTTAATGGCAACCAAAGCAATGAGAATTTATATATTTATTGGTCTTATTTTAATCTTTGTGCCTTGTTTTAGAAACTGATGACGTTAGCAAGGAGAGTGATGGTTGTGATGAAGATTTTGCAGACTCTGATGACACATTTGAAGAACCCATGATACATGGTACGCCTTTCTTTTAAGATGGTGCTGCAAAAACTGGTTTTTAACTATTTCTATTTTATCCATATTCAGCAGTTGATAATTATGCAGTAACATTAAATATTCTAAAATGAACTTTATTTGCAACTGTTTAAGTTCAATTTAATATTTGCAGGTGTATATCCAAAATGGCTAATGGCAATAGAGAAGAAGCGCGCTGAAGCAGACTACATCCGAGCGAAGGCAGAAGAGAGTCGTGCAAGCGCCTCCGTTAAGCATGCAGAAGCAGCTCTGATGCAAGCTGAGGCGCTCAAGAAACTTGCTTCTGCTGCCCACACACAGGCAGAGGCTATCATGAAAATCGCTATTTCTCTCGAAGATAGGAGAAAAAGAGAAGACATTTTAGTCATATGAATTTTCATTTATATGAACCCGCACACTGCGATCTTGCAACGCGTGTGTCGCTTACTTCAGTAGTGTGAGGCTTCATAGCTCATAATGTATATTGACATGCGCGGCCGGCGTATGTAACTGACTTCAGCGTCGGAAGAATTCAGTATTTAATCAATATGTATCATCTCCTCAGAAAGATTTAGAAAGTTAGTACTGTAACAGATTTATAAGAAAACATGACAGGTATAGTTTTGGACAATTATTGTGGAGAATTATAGGATTGTAATTGCATATTGCAATTTCATCAATAATTTGTGTCGGTTGTAATAATGTATGTTAGAAAAGTTTGGTTTAGTTATGTAAATAGTTTAATGTATGATATTGTACATAATTTGATAATAATATTGTAAAGACTGATTTTATTAACTAACAATAAGTTTAATTTATTACTAATTTGTAGTAAATTATTAATTTGTTATTTGTATATTTGTTTATATACAAATAGTGAAGATATCTACATATTCTAAATTAAGAAAATAATTATATCATAATTACGTAGATGTTGTAATAAAAGTGTTCTTTTCTATTGTACAAGTATTTTAGTTGTTACTAACAAGTTCAAATCAATCAATAAAATTAATGATCTATTTTATGCACTTAATTTAATTTTGGGTCTCCTTACATAGAAACCAATTGAAACTCAGTTGATGTTTAGAAAACTATTATGTATTTAGAAAAAGATATCCACTTATTATTTACAGGCACTTAACATTCTTCAATCTCCACACCAAGTCTATAAATTACCACTTAGTTTAATCACTGTTACAGCATGTCAAAATCGTCCCGCTGAAACAAAAAATATTAATTCTTAATAATGCAATTATCAAACTTATCTAAGAAAATTCCAGTGTGATCTATCACATTGAAATTAACAGTACACATCCCTGTCAGCAAACTATGGTCCTGAATAGTTGCTGAGAATAGAGGTCTCTTTTGACGTGATAACGTCTATTAAAACGATGAACGCCGGGCGCACGCACGAAAAAATGTAGCGTTCCGCGAGCGAGAGAGCAGCAAAAGCGAGAGAGAGGCGCGATCGGCGTATCGTAGCCGATGCCGTAGGCGATCGTAGTTGAGCGGGGCGGAGCGGAGCGGAGCTTTGTCATGACGTTGTCACGTTAAACTACCGTCCGTAAACCGACTTTACAGACAACCATTTTTTAACCGACTTCAAAAAAGGACTAGGTATTCAACTTTTTTTTTAAGTGTTACCTCAGAACTTTCAACTGGGAGAACCGATTTTGATGATTGTTTTTTTAAACGAAAGCTGGTGCTTGTCACGTGGTCCCACTTAGAGCGAGATCTGACAAGTAGTTTTTGAGTTATTTTGAAGTTGGTTATTGACGTGACAACGTCTTAAATTGGTTGACTCGGGTGCCATTCACGAAAACTGTGTAACGACCAAGTAAGATTTGCCGGAACGTTACCATGCGCGCGCAGCATTAAAGAGAGAGGCTCGCTCGACCGGCGCGCGCCTTGCGTCTCTCTTCTACGCGAGCGTTTCTGGCGTCGGAGTAAGAGAGAGAAAGCGGCAGAATACAAGTTCACATGTGATGTTCCACAAACTTATACCACTAACAGACGTTGTCACGTTAAATCTCCGTCCGTGTACCGACTTTACAGACAACCATTTTTTTTCTTTTATGGAAATAGCCGGCAAACAAGCTGATGATCCACCTGATGGTAAATGGCTATCGTCGCCCATGGACATCAGCAACACCAAAGGCATCACCGATGCGTTGCCGGCCAAGAAAGAGAGAAGGAAAAGAAAGAAAGAACTGGCTCTCAAGCCCCCAGCCGGAACACGACGAGTCGTTTGGCGGCTGACTTATGCTCAAGGGTGGTAGCTATCCAGGCGAACCCCATGGAGAAATAATAATAGTAATAATGGTATTAATTAATAATTAAAATCAATATGACTAATAAAATCCCTCGAGGGGTCCTACCACCAGCGGGCTGGATTTAGTCCCCTTTTACGACACCCATCCGGCGTGGGATTGGGGTTAGTATTCTAAGCCACCCCAATACGGTGTTTTGTCAAGAATCTGATTTAAGCATTCTTTTAAAAATTAAAAACTGTAGTAATTGAAGCTTATAAATAAAAAATACCATTTCATTATACTCCATGACATGCTTTCGGATGGCAGAGCCATCCACCCATGTGACAAAGTCCTCTAGTGATCTGGTGACGAGAAAAGCGGGGTCCTTCACCACCTCTGGCCCGACTCGAACATGACCCTGTTCTATGAACTTTGTAGCTTCCTTCATGTTCTCTGACATTTTATCTGAAATTAGAGACATAAAAATCTTCACTTCAACTTTAGAATACACAATTTTGTCAATGAAATCATCAACATTCATAGAAGTAGATCACATCATAGATTGTTTGAAGCTATACATCTCATGGGGTATTTGGAAAAAATTATGAGAGTACTAGGCACTCAACAGTGGCTAGGAGTCGTTTTGGATTGCTAGCATGTGCCGGGTCATGAGTGCGAGCGAGAGGTATGTGGATGAATTGCTGGCGGGCGTCGAGTCGTGGGTGCGAGCGAGAGGTATATATAACTATGAGGTAAGTATAACTTCTTACGTGCGTACATAAGCACACACTCATTTTTTCTTACTTTAACAATTTAAAAGTACTTACTCCTGACCATAACAACTGGAAGTCTTCGTCTGCAGAAGGAGCTGGCAGACACGTTGATAGCCAAGGCCAAGTCCCAGCGAGTGGGGATGAGCCCCATCTGGTACAGCTTCTCGAGCAGCTGCCCACTGACCTCCGTTCTGAACTCTGTATTTGCATCTAGATCTTTAATTTTATTTGCCAGTTCTCTTATTTCTCTTGATAGTTTGTTGTATCTAATAAAATGAAAAATAAATATACGTGTATACGACCTATTATTATTGAATGACATGTGAAGTGTGTGCCTGAAGAAACTCCACCAATACTAAAGATTTAGTTATTTATATTTATTATAGATAAATTGGAGTAATAAATACGTACTTAGTATAATCGTCTCGCTTCTGAATATAATACTTTTTCATAACCTTTACTTCATTTAGGTTATTGTCGACTTTCCATGATATGAAGTCTACTTTCTTTAACAGCTTTTGCTCATGAAACTTGAGTTTTCGAACCATTTTTATGTATTAAAAAAGTTGTTAAACAATAATATTTATTGCATTCAAAGGCTATTTTCACTTTTGTTTACATTACGATGAACATTGAGCACGTTTGATTTTTCATCAAATGACAAATCAAATCAATCAGCAAGTCAGAATTTTAATGTCAGTGTATTGTCAAATTTGACAGATTCTTGATTGTCACAACCATGAATATATTACTCTTACTGGATATGGTACTCATGGATATATTACTGTAACTGAATATTTAACTTCGTAGTGGTACCTGAAGATTGATGACGTCATAATAGAATGACCATTTTTGAATAGTTGGATACAATCGTCAAAAAAGTCTTCGCGCGTCGCGTGACGCGTCGCAACGATCTTACTCGCGAGCTATACTTACTCGTGAGTATATTTACTCGCGAACTCACGACTCTACTCGCTACTCATGATTTTTGACACCGAGCTTACTCGAGTTTTTACTCGAGTAAATGGTTACTTTTGCTCGAGTAACTCGAGTTGTAAAAAGTATTACTCGGCCCATCGCTAGTCCGCGTGCGGCGTGACACTGAATGAAAGATTTTCATCCGCGACAGACGCCGTCCGTTCATCCGCTTGCGGACAATCCGATATCCGCGTCGCAAGTTGCAAAGGGCCATATTAAAAACATACGAAGCTATTAAAAGCATTAAAAAAAAACAAATGACACTGTTATTAAGTACTCTGTGCTTTTTTGACAATTTTGACAACAAAAATTGACATTGACAAATACAACTTCTGTTGATAAAATTAGAAAAAAAATGTCAATTTTTTTGAGTACTGTAGTAACTGTACCGTAAAATAAATTAAAATTCATGTTTTGTTGTTGATTACAGAATAATAACTCAAATTATTAGTGATAAAATTTTGAATTGATACAAATACGAAATTAAAATGAGTTTCAACTACAAAGGAAATCCTAATCTATTCCCTGAATACCTAAATTCTTTAATAAAGCTAAGTGAATTGCAGAAAATGACTGATCATCTAGACGAAGAATTGGCAGACTCGCAGAAAGTAATGATGAATATCAAAAGTATGTTTGATTCTATACCGAACGCTCAGAACGCCGGAGCGGCGGTCAACGGCGTGGTGCGGCACGAGGACTTGTCGCAGTTCCTGGCAGCCAGTCCGCCGCAACTCTTGATGGAGGACATGTCCGCGAGCACCGTGGAAGTAGATTTGGATGTGATCATAACCACCATGAGAGAGTACGCGGAGGATCTGCGCAGGAATTTTGTCCTTACTCAACCACGGCAACCTAGCGGACCTCAAAGGAGTGTCGACGACCTAGATTTGGGGGGCTATGCGTCGAGTCTAGATCAACTAGTGAAGCGCCTGGCCAACGTTAAGCTAAACAAGCATGATGAAGCTAGTAACAGGAATGCAGAGCTGGAGGCCAAGCTCGAGCAGCTGTGTAAAGACGTAAATATGTTCACCCAGGTAATCCCAACTACCATTACTAATTCTAGTAATTTATCAGACTTTAGGTTCATACAAATCTTTGGATACCAAATTAAATAGGTGTATTCATTATTGTTCAGTGGCTAACACTGGCAATGCAGTAGTGATGCCTTTATTTATTTATTTATTTAATAAGGTTCACCAACAGTTTCTACATGAATAACAATGTGTAGATACAAAACAAAATGTCATAATATGCTACATGCGAAACCAATGACAGGCAAACAGCTTCCACCAAGAATTTACACAGTATGAAGTGTATTGTTTTGTCTTTTATTGTGTCTTTATTGTTTGTGATGTGTATGAGTGACAGTGACCACTTACCATCAGGTGGCTCCTTTAACCATTTGTTGACTAGTGACATAAAAAATCCTGACTTCATAATTTTTTTATATTTTTAACCAACTTCAAAAAAGGAGGTCAATTCAACTGTTTTTTTTTTATGTTTGTTACCTCAGAACTTTCAACTGGGTGAACCGATTTTCATGATTCTTTTTTTAATCGAAACCTGGTGCTTGTCACGTTGGGACTACATGACTTAAATTTGAGCTAGATTTGATGAGTAGTTTTTGAGTTACTTTGAAGTTGGTTATTTTTTTGTTCAGATGGTGGAAGCAAAGAAGGCTCTGAGTGAGAGCAACACTAATTGGAGCACAGCACAAGAAGACAACAACACCCTGTATTATGATAACATCATTAACAAGCTTCTGGCCGGCATCAATGAGGTTACATATTTGCTTAAGAACAAAAATTAATTTTATATTGAATTGTATAATATCTTCAGGTAATTCTTGAGTTAGTACACTTTTTTATATAAAACATAAGGTGTGTGAGAAATGGGTTGTGGCAGTAAATGTTTTGGTTACTGGTAGCTAAACAAAAATCTGCATGGGAGCTGTGTGAAAGCCTGGAGAAAAATATAAGTGTTAAAAACTATATTTTTAGTCATCAACAAATTATAAATATATATTATACAGTATACACATCTCACTAGACTGTGAGTTTCAATATTATTTTTGAAAATTTTAAAAGGATCCATACAGAACCACAATACTCAAATTTAATATTTTGAATTGTATTCAATATGATGATGCGTTGATCTGAATTTCTTGAATGTTTAATGTAAGTTTGTTAGCAAATGTGGTTTTTTACAGTAGCAGCAGTATTGTTACAGTTCAGTTGTGGTAGTAATTTTAGTTTTAGTACCCTCGTGTGTATCTGGAAGTATTGTCTATGTTTGTGTGTACTCACATTATTATTACAGGATAGTAATTAACAGTAAATAATAAGTACTGTATAGTCTGCCTACTTATATAATTACACTGTAAGTTCTATATAATTTATATTAAAATAAATGCTTATTGGAAATAAATATCAATTCTTTCCTTTCTCTTTTGAAAGCTAAAATTTTGTGACTGACTCACTAGCTGTTGTCAAGTCATGGGTTTACCCTTGCTCAACAAAGCTGACCTGCAGCATTCAAAATCTCAAGACCTATAGGTTTTCTTGCTTAGGAAGACTGCCTTTGTTCCTCTAGTCACCTTTGCAGATGGCCTTGGATTGTACTCTAATGGAGGTCATACACGATCAAGTGTACTTGTCAAGTTTGCAGTTTGACTTGACGCGGCATCCAGTATGCATGAGATAGCTATATGGCCAGATAGCTATACTGTGGCCATACACAATCAAGTATACTGGATGCCGCGTCAAGTCCACTGCAAACTTGACAAGTATATTTGATCATGTATGGCCTCCTTAATGGCTGGGTTATCAGATGTTTTTTTAAATTGAAACAAAGTAATTAGAGAAAAAAACATTTATTTAAATCTAAACTGTTGTTAATAAAATAAATTAATCTCATGATGCAGTGTAGAACTGTGTTGATTGAAAAAAGTAAATACATATTATACAGACACCATAAAAACTGCCTGTACTTAATTGAAGGCGAGTAGAAATTATTTTAATCCAACCCTGCATGCTGCAAAATGCACATTTAAAAAATAAAAATACCTACTGTACTTAAGTAACATAAAATTATAGGATTTATCGTACATGTAATGGGGTTTACACTACAGATGAGAACATTTAAATAAAGTTCTTTTGTATAATAAAATGAAAAAATTGATTAGCTTTGAAAATGTCCAATTAATTTGATCTCCTTTTAAATTTTTAAATTTAATGTAAATATGTGTGTACAACCAGTGAGATCTTGAGCACAAAAACAAAAGTTAAAAATTCCATTTCATGAGTCAGGTCTCTCAGTCAGTTTTGGTAGAAAATGTCATCACAGCAAATAACAAATTGTCTTAAACATTTAAAGTCAAGTAAACAGGTCCTTTGATGCCTGTTAAAGTTTTGTCACAAGAAGGTCAAGTGACTGTTGGCCGTAATTTTTTTTTGTAATTAGTATTATTTTCAGAAACAAACTAAATACTGAAGATGACTACTGCCATAAACTGCCCTGCCAGAAGTCAGAAATTACAGTGATATAAAGTGATATGTCTCACAAAGAGCTCTCATTTTTCTTCCATTTTTTCATCAAGCTTCATTCTTTTCCTGTCTATGTCATCGTCTTCTCTTTCGCCAGGTTCACCATCATTCATACCAAAACTCTCTTCTGGTGTTGGCTTTTCATTAGCTTCCATTACTCTGATTTTAGTCCCAGCAATAAAAGCACCATTTAGTACTTTGATAGCTTGGAGAGCAGAGCTTGAGGATGCATATTTTACAAACCCAAAAGTTTTATTGGGAAATGTAGATATTTGGATAAGATTACCAAATCTACAAAATACATCTTTTAAAATAGAAGGGCTAGGTGGTTGAGGCTTACAAACTATGAAGAGCCTCATGGCTACTTCACTGCCATTAGGGGCCATAGGTTCTGGTGGAGGAAGCTCCACATTGCAACTGAATTTTGGTAGCTCCTCTGAGAATTCTGTTTTATTTGCTGCCACTTTGATCAAAGTAGACGCTTGGGCTATTGCTTCAGCTAACATTGTCAAGTCAGGATTAGATTCAATACCATTTTTGAAAGAATTTATGATGTCTGTAAGACTATTGGCTGCTTTAGCTAAAGGGTTATTATTAGGCTTGACATATAACAATTCTCCAGATGGAAATTCAAAGCCATTCAATCTCTCCACTGCATATGCAGCTGCCTTTTCCTCCTGATAAGTAACGGTAGCTTTACAGAAACCGTTGTATGTATCTACTGAGTATTGGCAGTGAACCATTCCTGGGATTATATTAAACAGCTGCATAATATACTTTTGTGGTACTTGTGGACTACAGTTTACTACGACAGATTTATAAGCGTGAGCCTTGGTCGCTATGAGAGAGGTGATATCACAGTCATCTCTGGAGCTACCGTAAGAGTCAATGTATCTGTCTTGGTTACCCATGTGCATACTATTCGATTCTACAGTGTTCCTACTTCTTTTGAGTTCATCCCTTGGCATGGCAAATACAGGCTTGTATTTCCTATCACATTCCTCGAAAGCCTTAGCTGCGTCGGCAAAATTATCATACTTAACATACGCGAAGCCTTTGCCTTCATCAGTTAACCTATTTTTCTGTAAAAATACTGATTCAACTATACCAAACAATTCAAAGTGGGCTTTGATTTCAGGTTCGGTAGCTTCTTTCGAAACTTTTATAAACAGCCTTGTGTACCTGTCCTCGGACGTGTGTTGTGGAGATTCATTTTTGTTTGCTGCTATCATAACTTTCATCAGCTTCGTCTCACTTTTCGCTGCCTTCAGGTGCATATCTCGTATAGCGTTAGCAGCAGACGATGTTTTGTTGTACTTAATGTATGCAACACCCCTTGAAGAGCCAGTGTTACGGTCCTTGGGCATGTAAAGATTCTCAATAGTTCCAAATTTTTCAAATACATGTCTTAAATCAATCTCCTGCAAGTTTTTATCGCACACAACGAATATCCTCGAATGAGGCGGTTTCTCCTCTTTGTTTACGTCATGTCGTGAGTTCTGCCAGTTCATTTCAAGAAGAAAATCGAGTGTAACTGTAATTGTGTTTCGTATTCGTAGTCAAGTTTTCTTTGTGTCAAATACGGTCAATCGTCACGCTAGATTCCTAGGAATCTGACCAAAGGTAAAATTCAGTAAGTTAGCATAGGTCGCAGTCTTTTGTAGAATTCATTTACAGGGTATGTTTTGGTAGAATAAATAAATTAATAAAATAACTTAGTTATAATGATTTATAAAAGAAACAAACTATTCGTTATAGAAAAACACCACTCCTCAGCTCTGAGCTCAATAATACCGTAATGACATTGACAGAGTTTTGACATTGACACTTGACACTCTTCACCATCTCTTCACCATACTCTTCACAGACCCAGAAACACCCAGATTAATTTAGAATTGCACTCAGCTTAATCTATGGCACTCAGCATAGATTTAGAACCGTAGATTTTCCTATACGTTTGACAGAGCGAGATAGCCAGTTTCAAAATCTACTTGAAAAACAGAGACAAAAATATTATTTTTTCAAAAGTCAAATGCAGCCAATTCATTTCATAACAATGAAAGAAAACAAACTTATTTAGCCACAAAGTACTTAAAAGCCTTATATTTATCAGGGAATTGTTTAAGTGTAATTTTTTTTTAAATACATTGTTTGCAAGGAATTTAGCATTCGAGGCTGTTTGTTTTTCGTTTGTGAATACGTGTATTCGAACTAAATTGATTGACTGTTTTAGGGTTACGCAAAATTTCAAAAGTATCGATACTTTACTCGATACCAGTATCGTATCAAAAGTATCGATACCAAAAAAGTATCGGATCAAAAGTATCGATACCTGAAGGAGTACTTTTTAATACAATTATAAAAAAACCTGAATGGAATGTTGATTGTGCTGCAAGGTTTCGCAAAAAAATCTAGCAGGAACGTGTCTCACAAAATAGTCACTAATATCCAAACTATTTATATAAAAAAACAAAAAAAAAATTGTACGGGTGTCCTTTATAGAAATTGAAACCATCTAACCGATATGCCTCAAAATGGTTTCATTTGAAAGGCAATAATCCCAAGGCAATAAAACAATGCAAGAAGCACATTCAGTCCATTGATAAAGTCGATTTTCCACTTTTCCAATACAACAATTTGAAGATATACATGTAACGATGGCACATTAACGTCAGCGTCAACACACAAACACTGATCTATCATATTTATTACAAAATTTAGCGTAGTGGACACGCCGAGTATAAACTTGTAGATAAATATCATGGAGGATTGAGTAGAAGGCCATCTCTGTGAATTTACTCTCTCCTTACATCTCTGTAAAAATTACGGGTGGCACTGCGGTGTGGTCTACAAAAGTGTTTGTTCGAATATCTACTTATCAGACACTAGCGCCATTCATTATGGGTTGCATAACTCAGCAAACTTCACTCCGTCTACAACAGCCATGTTCATATATCTATTTTTCACACACTAGCGCCATTCTAAAATGGCCATTATTGGAACCTTCATTTGCAGTAAACAGCTGGACATTTTTTTTCCCCTCATATGAGATGGCCCTCCTTCTACCTTTCTACCTGTGTATGTCAGAGAAGTACTTTCTTATAACTGAGGAATTGAAAACTGCTGTGCAAATAATGCAATAATACTTTTAAGGGCTACAATTTTTTTTTTATCAGAAAACTGAATAAGTGAAATAGTATAAAAAGACAAAAAACACTACACAGATTATTTAACCCATAAAGGTTACTCGTAAAAAACTCCTAATATGTTCAATGTTTTTGAGGTATCGATACTTCTATAAAGTATTGATACCTCAAAAGTATCGATAGCACTCGATAGTACAGTACGGCCGCTGTATCTTGGCGCGTCTGAACATAGGCTTTGCGAACTTTAGCGCATATAAGACAGAGATGGCAACACGAACATGCTAACGTATGACTGAGACACAATATACCGCGTATCGAGTATTGGCGAATTATGTTACTGCGCAGCCTTCTGCGAAGTTCAGACGCGCCAAGATACAGCGGCCGAAGTATACTTGGTATCGGAACAAAAGTATCGATACCTAGAGGTATCGATACTTTTTGCGTAACCCTAGACTGTTTTACTTTTAAGTTTTACGTGTGATGCCTTCGTGTTTTGCCGATTGTCGTTTCTCCACAAGCTACAAGTTGATGCTTTATTGACAGTTCTTTCTCATCTCAGTAATTTCTTGTTGTGGTACTCAATTTGGATTTGTTTTCAATTGCGGGGACCATGTAATCAAACTTAGGTACGAAAATGACTTAACTGCATGCGAATATTGAAGGTTTGGGTGCAATGGTAGCAGCTTAATGCTGTAATGCCGATGGTAATTATAAAACTACATGGTTTGGTAAATGAAACAAACGCAGTTCATATAATTGCACTCATAATACACCTGTAGTGCTAAAATGTTTCATAAACCCGATAGCTATTTCCGACAGAAATATTATAAAGAAGATTTTCAGGATGAACTGAACGACTTATTTAACAAAAAGTTCCAATTTCGGTTCAGTAGCGAATGGAAATTGCCGGACCGCGAGTTGTGGTTCTCGGCAGCGCCATGGAAGGTGAAGACGCTGGAGACGTTGAAATCGCGACTCAATTTTAACAAGAGTCAGCTTAATGACTTTAGTATTGAAGAGTGGAGTAGTCACACGAGGCGCCGGAATCCCGCGGGGGAGGTGGGCTGGAAGATTCGCTGCCTGGTGAACCCCGAATTCCTGACGCAAGCCTGGACCAAGTTTTATGAATGCGCTTGCACATACAATGTTGTGCCGCTGGAGGCTATTGCAGATAAGAAAATGGTATCTTTACACCTGTGTGAAGCCCCAGGAGCTTTTATAACATCCTTAAACCACTTCCTGAAACTACGACATCATGATATACAGGTAATAAATAAAATTTGTTTTAATCCTTAACACATCCATATTGCACCTATGTGTATCAATTAGGATATGTAAATTTAATTTTGCTGGTTATTTCAGTGGCAATGGGTAGCAAACACCCTAAATCCTTATTACGAGGGCAACTCCCCATCCAACATGATCAGCGATGACCGATTCATGTTCCATACATTGGATCACTGGGACTTCGGAGATGATAACACTGGAAATCTCATGAATTGGGACAACTCTCAGGCTATTGTCAAGAAGGCCAAGTCTCTTGGAAAGGTTTGTATGATAAAAAAAGTTGCAAAGTGAAAGTTCAGTAAAAAGAAGACGTGACATTTTGTTCTGTTCTCCATTATGACAGTATAGAAGTTATACTTTATTTAATAAATTTAACAATTCTTTATGTATTGAATTCCTTTGATATCACTTGATTTGTTTTTATATTACTTACAAATCCTCTGCATATTTTGTTACACAGGTGCTGCTGGTGACAGCTGATGGTTCTATAGACTGCCTGCAGAAACCTGATGCCCAGGAGGAAGTGACATCCCCTTTACACTATTGTGAAATTGTCACGGCCCTACAATCTCTTAGCCCAGGTATTCTCAGTTAAGATTAAATACTATTTTTTCCAAAATTTGTAGTAAGGGTCCATCCATAAATTAAGTCACACTAATTTCATGACTTTTGACCCCTCCCCCTCCTTGTCACAGCTGTTCACATTTGTGAGACCCCCCCCCCTAGTGTGACGTCACATATTAGGAAATTTTGCACCTGGAAATTATTAAATTAAAACAGCGGTTCCAAAATAAGTTTTATTTCCATTCATTGTTTTTTAATATTTACCTACACATACCAATTATTGGATTTTGAAATGTGACGTCATGATATTTAGGACCCCCTCCACCCCTTGTCACACTATGTCACACTACATGACCCCCTCCCCCCTAACGTGTGAGGTAATTTATGGATGGCCCCTAAATAATTAATTTGTGTAAGTTTTTTAATTAAACTATTCATATTTTCAGGAGGGACTTTGATCTTCAAGTTGTTCACAATTTTTGAGCACTCCACAGTAAGCCTGCTATATCTGATCAATCACTTGTTCCTAGAGGTTAATATATACAAGCCTGTGACATCTCGTCAAGGCAACTCGGAGGTCTATGCCGTTTGCCTGAAGTACAAGAATACTAACTTGGACCCGTATCTTCCTATCTTGAAGTCAATGTTTGGAACAGACCTTTATTCTAAAACATCACTGTTCCCATTGGAATGTATTCCAGAGTCATTTCTGAAACAAGTAGAGGAATGTGCTTATTATTTCACAACAGTACAATGCCAAGTGATCAACAACAATCTCCAGGCTTATTTGATGCAGAAGAACATTGCTCTGCATCGAGACATGAAGAAGATAAGAACAATTGTTGCCACAGAATTCATCTGGAAGTATAATCTGAAGCCATTGCCGTTTGATCAGGAAATTCTTAAAGGTGCTCTTCACGAGGAGAACAAGATAAACACCAATCCCAGATACCATCGAGGGTCTTACACTGAGAGACAGCTTTATACCAGATTGTCCCTGAAGGAAAAAAGTAAAAATTTGAGTGCTTTTCTACAAGCGGAGCTGCTATCTAATCCAATGATTTTAATAAATGAACCCCTCAGGTGGATGAATAATGAATCTCATGAGACGGTGGACTTGATGTTCACATATGGACGCCCTGTGCAGAAAATCAGCAGCTCAAAGTTCATCCTGGTCCCAATATTCAAACTCTACCTGCAGATTTTGGCTGAAGAGGAGTTCAAGAAAATTGTCCTTCGAACAATGAACCGTGGACAAGTTAATTCCATAGGAAATTTGGGGCAAGAAATAACTAAGGTTCTTCTTTTACCAGAGTATCAGTACAGGGAGGATTATAATACATATGAGAAAAGCTGCTTTAAATCAATGCTGAGTGCACTGAAAGACTTGGTTGTGGGAGAAACTCTGATCCTGCAAAATTACAATACACTGACACATTTCAATGTCAGTGTACTGTACATACTAGCGAAGGTTTGCTTCGAGAAGACTGGATTAGCTTCATGTGGTAGTATTGTTCTGAGCAAGCTGCTGGATCCAGCTTCCTTATTGATCCTGGATAAGATAAATGATGAGTGTGACAAGGTGAACCATGAAACTAAAGATGTTCTCAACTCTTTGCCAGTCCAAGTCACTAATGATGGTGATTTTTTTAACAATATTGTCTTCTACAATAATACTTTCTATAGAAACAGATGCACTGAATACTTGATGCTTATTGAACAATCTCTGTAATATGGATAAAACTATTTTTATTATTTACTGTTCAACTTATTGGGATTGATATTAGAAATTATTTTTCTAATTAATCTTTACTTAAAGATACTAAAATATCTCTATTTGTTCTTTGTCATGGGCTAATTAAAGTTTCTGAATGTTGTGTTTTAAATAGTTTTATTTTAATTCCTGCCCAACAACCTTTAATTTACATTATTGATGACTGAAGCCAGTTGCAGAACTTGCAGAACAAGAACCAAGCTATTGTTTAGCTTAGTTATAACTAAGGCTTTAACTCGTTTGTTTTGCGTCCTCCAACCGAATTACTGAAGGACATAGATTCTGAAGGAGGAGCTGTGGTCAAAGGCGGTCCAGTATTTGGACATCAAAGAAAAATAATTATCCACAATGTGATTTCCTACAAATTGTAATGGATGTGACGACGTAATCCATTTAAAAGCTCTTCGAAGTTAGGAGTCCAGTTTTACTATAAAGTTCTTGTTTCTACCTAATCTGTGGGATAGTTCATTTCACGCGTTTCGTGATTCATTTCATATCTCTACCCTATGCCTAGTCTGTGGTTCATTCTGTCATTACTTTACTCATTCAAACTTCACAAAATCAAAACACGGCGCGCTGTTGTATTTTGATTAGCTATTAAAGTAATACAATTTTCTTTGATAATACTGTGGAATATTTAGTTAGGACTTCATTTATGTGCAAATGACGTTGGAAAAATAGTTTAATTGAGTTTAATAATCGGATATAATGGATTTAAATGAGGGTAAGCTTACGATTTTATTAATAACCTACAAACAATTGTATCGTTTGGCGGTTATACAAATATGTATGCATTTGATATTTTTGCGTCAAAACTGGGCGTAGAAATTATTGATATGTGTTCGTACTTACATTTTACGTTTATTATACCTCACAAACGACCTATAGGGTCACTCATTTTTGTATGTTTTATTGAACTACATCGAACCATTGATACACATTACAAGTCAACTTTAAACAATACTGCAAGCTTCAGGACCTGTAAATTATACACTACTTCTCATTGCTATATTTAAATATCATGTATACCGCATACTGTCAGATTTGGTATTTGCATTTTATGTGGGTAAGTACATTTTGTAAATGTACTTAGCTTGTACTGTTGGATATTAAGGTGTAAATGTTTACATTATATTTACTACCATATTCAGGAAGCACCACAGAAGACTTATGGACACCGTACAAGGAACTAGCGGCAGTGGTAAAGGGCTACCTATCCACAGAGGGTGGTGGGGCTCCCTATGCTGTTCACACATTTGAGTCAGTTTTGAGACGACACAAGCAGACTTTCCTGTCTCTTTTCAAGAACCCTGTGAGTTATGAAGATATTACTTCATTTTATTCTGATTATCTTTATATATGGAATTTGTTAAAATTTGATTACAACAAAGTTACTGTAGAGTGTTTGGATGATATGAATTTTTTTTATACTTATGTAACTCTTTATATCCCTTGAAGGGATATTCACAAGTCATTGGTGAATATGATGAGTCATTTTTATATTCTTTTTGATGTAAATTCCTGTTAAATTAATTATATTTCATTCATAGTATTTATAGATAAGCTTAGAAATTCACACCTCAAAAAGGTTGTTATTTTGACTTGTCAACACATACACACCTTGTGAGTAAATATAATCACAGGTTTTGAAATTACTGATATAAAATTTTCCTTCCAGGCTAAAAATGCAGCAAACAGAGAAGAGCTGAAAAGAGGAATAACAGAAGGAATCAATCTGCCCAGCGTTGGGAGGATCATCCTCTCTAAGGAGTTAGTGGATGAAGCTATTATTATTTCTGGTAAGAGATTGCTATGTTGTGTTTGTCTGTCCAGAATCCTATGTTAGTATTGGCATATGTGTGATTGTGACCTCTTACTACATGTCTGTTGGTTTATTGGCTATGAACTTGCATTCTAGGATCTTTATAATTTTTTTTATAAAATGGGCATGAGTTCTTCTTGCTCTAAAGTGTTCAGATTGAACAGTCAACCTGGATTACTTTGAATAACTATGTAACTTTGAATGTCCACCCAACCCAACTTATTACTACCCACCATGTACAGAAAGCAAGAGTTTGGTGTGCAGAGCATGATATAAAATCGTAATGTTTAGTTAAATGCTACCTTTAAACATAAGACATGATTGAACATTAATAAAAACATGGACATTCTGTAACATTAAACATTACTGAAAGTTTTCGTATCCTGCCCTGCATTGTTAACTCCTTTGCTGAGTGTACACTATCCACACTGTACTCGTACACACACAGATATGTTCAACGCCAATGAGCTGGTGTGCCTGGAGCTGCTGCACACGGCGCAGCGGCAGAGCGCGCGGCGCGCCGGCCTGCCGCGCGGGCTGCTGGCCGTCGTGCTGTACCACGACGGACGCCGCGCGCTGGTCACGGCGCTCAGAGACCTGCTCACTGCCAGGGATGGCGTCTCTTGGTAGGGTTTATAGTTGATACATACATTAACATTGTTTGTGATTTATAATTATTTTTTTACATTCATACCACCATACTGGAATAACAGGTGTAGTAGGGAGACAAATGAAAAATATATGATTTGAATTGCTTTAACAAATCAAATAGTGCATGCCTTAACAGGAAAAGTATCTACATAGAGCCCTGGTATGTGCTACGGCATAAAATAGATGCTCGAGAAAAAATGCACAATGCACATAATTATCAATTTAGGGCCATAGTTTGTCTTTTGGTTTTTATATCACATTCAGCACACATAAATATCACATAAATATCGCTGTTTATTTTGCACATGTGAAATTTGCATGGTTAGTTTTGATGGGTATTTGTAAAAATTAAAGTGTGGAGTGGGGGAAGGGTGCCAGTTGGGGCTGTGGAAAGAACATCCGTCCCAACAAACCAACCAACCTACAATTTACCCTCCACAGGTCAATCGGCGGCCGCGAGGAGGTGGTGTCGTACGTGTCGCGGTACGCGGAACAGCTGGTGGCGGACGGCGCGGTGGCGGGCGCGCTGGACGCGCTGCGCCGGTACTCGCTGGACGGGGAGCTGGAGCTGCTGCGCCGCAACCGCGCGCTGCCGCCGCGCCTGCACTACGCGCGGCTCGTCGACTGCATCGTTAGCACCAGGTCGGTTCAGTGCCAGGCGCACTGTGTTAACTAACCTAACTTAAATAGGGTGTCCCAGAAGCTATGTAACTTTGCATGGGACAGTTTAGCCGAAAAAAGAAAAAGCAATTTGATAGCTGATAGTTAAGCGTTAGTAAAGATGGAGATGTTAGAGCCACTCATTTTTGAGAAAATTTTGTGGCCGCAGTGTAATGTGAGGAGTTCGGATAAAAGAAACGACCGTTGCTTGCCAATTCTTGTTTAATACTAAAACCATAAAAGTACTTCATAACAAATATTACGTACATCACACGCCCATCGAAAAAAAATGAAAAAAAAAAAAATTAAGTAAAACATTGATTTTTTTTTTAAGATATTACAATTTGATTGACATAATATTCAATTTTTTAATTGTTCTTCAAAACATAAAGAAAATTAATTAAACTAAGTAAGTAATACAATCAGTTGGTAATTTTCACAAATGGTCTAGTCCTATTTTTATGCACTAATACATGTTTACCTTTATAATTAATTTTAACATTAGGTATGCACTCTTCAATAACAACATACGGTCCGACATAAAGAGGATCAAATTTGTTCACACATTGTTCATTCTTAAGAAGTATCAAATCGCCTGCATTATACTTAATTGGATTAGCGTTACAGTCATACTTTAATTTCCTACTTTGCTTACTCACAATTAAATTATTCCTTGCGTCGTATTGCGATTTTTGTAACATATATTTAAGCTGTAGGGGATAATCATATGGGTTGTATAATGGATCAACATCTATAGATAGGTTAGTTGGCAAACGGCAAAGTTTTCCAAACACTAGTTCATAGGGTGTATATTTGGTTTCCGTATGTACTGTCGTATTGTAACCGAAACACCAAAAGGGTAACCATGAGGTCCAGTTTTGAGGTTCATTACCTGTTTGAATCCGCAAAAACGACATCAGATTTTTGTGACTGTTTTCTAATGCTCCAATCGACTGATGATGGTATGCAGTTGAACTTACCTGTTGTATATTGAGAACGCGGCACACCTCTTTCATGACATTCGACACGAATTCCGTACCTCGGTCGGATATTATTTGTCGTGGAATTCCATACCGCAGAATAAAGTTGTTCACAAATGCTGATGCCACTGAAACTGTATCCTTATTTCTAAGTGGATATGCTTCCACATACTTACTTAAATCACACTGAAGCGTGAGAATATATGTATTATTATTACTATCCTTACTTAAGGGCCCTACTAAATCTAAATAAATCCTATCAAAAGAGGAATGTCCCGTATCTGTGATACTCATGGGTTCCTTAATATACTTATTAAAGTGTTTATGACGTAAACACTTATCACATCGACCTACATAGGTAGCGACGTCCTTAGCTAGTCCTGGCCAAAAAAATCTTTTCTTTATATTATTAATCATGCGCCTTATGCCTGCGTGACCGCTGGTTGGCAGCAAATGATAGTCATTTAAAATTATACGTTTTGTCTCCTGACTTGTTATCCTTTGGACACCATTTAAAATAAATAACCGCGGTCCGGACCAATTTGGTGTCTCATGTATCGTACGAGTTAACTCTTTAATTAATTCTTTATTATCTTTATTTTGGATAACATAGAGACGATCTATATTTCTCTCATTACAAAAATAACCTAACTCCCTCACAAAGGCAGCTCGTGCGCAATATGATCGGAAAGAAGGATTTACATAAATTGTTGAATTTGAGGAAATATAAAAAAATAGCATAGAATTATTGTCATTATTATTCATTAACTTTTTCCATTCATCTTCATTCACGAACCATAATTCAGTACAATCCTGTGGTTGTTTAAGAGTTCCCACGACTTTTGGGTGATCAGTCCAATCGTTAGTGGTTGCCTTATCGAACACAGGGTTGTCAGAATTCTCTTGCATGCTTCTTTCGTTCAACTTTTTTCTTTGTGCTCTAGTAAGTACAGAAATAATATGTTCATTCATCTCTTTCAAATCTTCACTCGTTATTTGGATGCGTGACAATGCATCTGCAGCTGCGTTGTCCGCTCCTCTTACATACTCTATTACAAATTTATATTCCTCGAGCAGTAACCTGTACTTAGTTAAGCGACTTGACGGATTAGTCATGTTGAATAAATATACGAGAGGCTTATGGTCAGTTTCTATAATGAATTCACGTCCAAATAAATAAGGTCGAAAATACTTCACCGCCCATACTATCGAGAGTAATTCCTTTTCGATAGTAGGGTAATTTCTTTCGGCTTTATTCAATGTACGACTGGCATAAGCTACTGGCCTTCTATCTTGATTACACAAAACTGAACCGATCGCAAACCCTGAAGCATCTGTTTTTAAGATAAACTTATGATTTTGGTCTAAATTTGGATACTGGAGTAAGGGTGGGGACGTTAATGCGTTTTTAATAGTCGAAAAAGATTTTTGGCAATTTTGATCCCAATTAAATATTACATTTTTACGACATAGATTGTTAAGAGGTAGAGCTATTTCCGAAAAGTTTGGTATAAACTTGCGATAATAATTTGCAAATGCTACTAATCTTTTCACGTCATTAACATTTTGGGGAATGGGGTAATTTTGTAACACTGTTATTTTCTTCGGATCAGGTTTAATGCCTTCAGCAGAGACGATGTGGCCTAGATATAATAACTCTTTTTTTAGAAAAACACACTTTGAAGGATTTAATTTCAAATTTACTTTTCTTAATCGGGAAAAAATATCTATTAAATTTTTATTATGATTTTCCAAATTACGACCAAAACAAATAAGATCATCCAAATATGTAAGTGCTTTTTCATAATTTAAACCAGCCATTGCTATAGTAATAGCACGAGAAAAAGAACTACAACTAGTACGTAGCCCCATGGGCAATCTCCGCATCTGGTATTGACCTGAGTTTGTGGTAAAAGCTGTGTACTTTCTACTGGAAGGGTTCAGTTCTAATTGGTAAAAAGCTTGATTAAGATCTAAATGAGAAAAATACATAGCTCCTGACAAAGAATCTAATATATCTGTAATATTAGGCAATGGAAATTTGTCGTCTACAATACGATCGTTCAATTTACGAAAATCGATAACCAAGCGCCAGCTTCTTTTATTGTTATCACTGGACTTCTTGGGTACTAGAAGTACTGGACTCGACCATTCACTACAAGCGGGTTCAATGATTCCGTTTTTTAACATATTTTTGACTTGCTTTTCTATTTCTTCTCTCTGAGAGTAAGGTAAACGATACTGTTTTGTATAGACTGGATCGACGTTGGGTTTTAACTGAATATTGTGTTCATATAAATTACAAGTTGTTAATTGATCTCCCGGTAACAAAAATACATCCGAAAATTTGGCACAAATATTGATAATAGAAGTTCTTTCTTCTTTATTTAAATGGTTTAAATTTAGCAAAGAAAACATTTTATGAATACGTTCCGGTGTAATATTATTTCTCTCAAAGTTAAAAATTGAATAATTACTTAAACTATCTGTTTCCGGCCTAAAATAGCTTAGATTGACCTGCTCCTCTCGTGTATTTAATACTTTCAATGGTAATTTTCCGTCAATCACTTTCGCAATTCCACCTGACAGAAAAACTCCTTCGCATAACTCTCTAGGAAAAATCACACAATCATCTCTCATACTTGAATTTATGTAAATTATTGTCTCGCATCGTGGAGATATACTCATATAATTATTATTACCTAACATTCCCATATGCAATGGTAGCGTGATCGAGTTATTAGAACTATGTAATATTATATTGTTATATTCAAAATTAATACTGCAATTAAATTTACGTAAAAAGTCTACACCTAAAATTCCAGAAGTTTGAGTAGGCAAATGCTTCATTACGTGAAACTTATTATTAAATTTCATACCGTTTATGGACAAAGTTAAGTAAACAAAGCCTTCAGTTCGTAATTTACCTCCTATACCATTAATATAAATCGGTTTCTTCGTAATAGGAATGTTAAGCTTAGTAAGCGTATCATATTTTATAGCGCTCACCGATGCTCCTGTATCAACTAGCCATCTGTATCTGATTCTACCTATTTCTAATTCAATTGAATTACTATACTGACAACTAAAAATATTATTGGTCTCGAAAAAACTCTAATGACTGATTATTGTCGGGGTTAGCTGTAAAACTTTCCGAATTCTGCGTGACGTCATTCGGTAATAAGAACGGTAGTACCTTCCGGTCGGGGCTCGCTGTTGCCTTCCACGTGGCATTACGTGGGGCGAGGCACTTGCTCCACGGGCGGGCGAAAGCGCTGCGTGGGGAGCCGGCTGCTGTCGTTGTTGGAGTGGCCGTCCTTGTGCACTATTATTACCTCTATACCTACGAGAAAAATTCTTACGCATACTTGAACCACCACGATTGCCGTAATATATGGATGGTTCCATGGACTCGTAGTTCCGGCTGCAGGACGCCTCCTCGTCCTTGGCTGCTCTGATGGTGTCCTTCAATGAAGTATAGTTACGTGCAGATAAAATTGTATGAAGTTGGCGATTTCTCAAACCATCTGTGAAACTTCGTATAGCTATTTTTTCATTGATTGGGCGTAAAATTTTATATGCATTTTGGTCACCGTCAGCTTGGGAAATCGTCAAGTCTACAAATAATTGTTCAATTTTATCTGCATAACTATCAATGGAGCTGCTACTCTGCCTAATCTGCATTAATTCGTTATGAATCGAAGTGCTGGATTTCTTAGTGAGGAGATGGCTACGCATATCACTGATAAGATTTTCACAGTTCTCATAGGAATCCGATAACCTTAATTTAGCACTTTGATTCAGACGTGTTTTGAGAACGAATTTTATTAGCATACTCCTACCTTGCTCGTTGAGGGTTGCACTGTAGAGCTCGATGGCATCCATCAGGCTTTTGGTGACGGCTTCCTCGCCTGTCATCACTGGCAGTAGCGAAACGGCAGTCTTAAAGTCGAAAGACTCCATGGTGACGGTGACGGTTTCACCTTGAACAGCACATGCGGAACCAGACTGATGGCTGTAGTCTTTGCTACAAAATAATTCTATTTCTTTATATAAGTCTCTAATTAAATCGCAATATGACTGTATTTGAATTAGCGTTTCACTTTTTATTAACTTCTTTTCAATTTGTTTACTTAAAACTACAAGACAATTTTCAAATTCTGTTCGCAATTCATTAGTTTCTTTTAATTTTTATTCTAAGGTAGTCTGAGTTCTACGAGCATACGGTAATTTTACTAAATTATCTCTAATATATTTAATTTTCTCAAAGATTACTTTTAAGTCATGATCCATCTATGTATTTAATTAAAATTTAAAATCACAATGTCATTATGAAGTAGCCTAAGAAAATACCTTTGTTTATTATATTACATTACATAAATCAATTGAATTTATGACATCATTATTATTAGAATTAGAATTTATAAGATTATAATTATTATGAAAAAAAAAGAATCATTATACCAGGCTTTTAAAATTATTCTTTAAACTTGTCGATCGGGCACTAGTCCAGTCGGCTCCTGGCGAGAGTCGGGGCGGCGCTCGTAGAATATCCGGTGTCCTGGTCTCGGTGCTCTCAAGAAGGATCGGCGCAGGCTCTCCCGCAGAAGTTCATTGTGCATCCAATTGACGTGGCATTTCTTGTAGAGTTTATATATGATGAACAGTCCGGCGATGCCCAAAAGTGTACAAATGATGATCAGTATTATACTGATTCCCGAAAGATGCTGCTGAATGAGGTCCACCGTCGCTGAATTTGAACCCCCTTGCGTGTTTTGGTTTATAAACACATCTTCTTTTTCTACTGTTGATCTACACATTATTAATTTATTGTCCGACGATTATCTACTTAGACTTTTCTTTTGATATACGAGACGCGCACCGCTCGCGACGCGACCGAACTCGGGCCGACCGCTGGCAAAGGGTCGCCATGTAATGTGAGGAGTTCGGATAAAAGAAACGACCGTTGCTTGCCAATTCTTGTTTAATACTAAAACCATAAAAGTACTTCATAACAAATATTACGTACATCACAGCAGTTTCTGTTTTTAACAACATAAGATCCAAATGTGAATATGTGTATACTTATTCGAAAATGATAAACAACCTATACTACAATAATATGTATGTATAAAGGAGTACACCATGAGAGATATGGATCGAGTTTAATGAAATCAATCTATCAGCAAAAATTCCATTGTGTTGGCAAGTATTATGATATGTTTTTGTTTTCGTTATAGAAAACTACTTGCTGGCGTGGTGTTCGCGGCCTCGGCGCAGCGCGGGCTTGACAGGGACATACTGTTGAGGCTATTAAATGAGGCAAGTTTTGACATACACACATACATACAGACACATACACATACAGACACATATTAATTTTAAGTTTTTCCTCCAGCAAATGACATCAGCGACTCGTGGTCCCACAGGCGCGTTGGATGACGTGTCTCTTGCGCTGCAGATGGCGCTGCTGTATGCGTTGGATCTGTCCGTGTTACATAGGTATATTGTTCAATATTAAATAAATCGAATAACATAATATTAAGTGACATAATGATGTAATGACTCAATTTTTGTCAAAGCCAGGCTTTCACAAAAAATTGAGGTTTTTTGTGCCTGGTCAGTTAACCAGTCCGCATTGGAATATTTTGTATAGTTTGACTCAATATTTGTCATTTTCTTCACCTTGCAACATCAGTCAGTATGTGAAAGTTCGTAGTCGGTCACATATTGTATTTATAGACCAATAGAGTGCGGGTACAGTAGTACTGACCTTAACACCTTAATCCTAGCGACAATGAAACGTAAAAATATTTGACTAGACGCGAGGATGGCGAGGAGCTGGCGAAGAAGCTCCCGCTGATCCAGGACCAGGAGCTGATCTCGGTGCTGGTGGAGGAGCTGTCGCCGGCGGCGGGAGAGGGGCGCGAGGGGGCGGGGCTGCGCGCGCTGTGCCGGCTGGCGCTAGGGCTCGCGCTGGCCGCTCTCAAGCGCGCGCCACAGTCGCTGCTGCGCCGCGGCTCCGAGGCCAAGATGGAGCTGCTGGATCAGGACGAGGTGTTGGTGGACGCCGCCATTGATGGGGAGGTGAGTGGTTGTGTTGTTCTCGTGCTGGCTCGAAGGACCATGTGGAACAGAAGCTAGTCATTGTAATCTTATTGTTATAAATCTATCGTGTTCAGCACAACGGCGATTGCGACGCACACAAGTTGCAAATGGGACTTTATGCGACAAATACACCTTAACATCTGATAGTTTTGTGAAAGATTTATATGTCTAGTTTTCCTGGTTGCAGGCCTTTGAGTACCTAGAGGAGGCGATCCTGTCGTCGGACACGGTGTGCGCGGAGGAGTTCTACCAGCGGCGGATACACTCGCTCATCACCGACTTTATCGTGCTCATGCACTCCAAGCTCATGGAGATGAGGGTCAAGTGAGTATCGGTTGACTGGAAGCCTGCCTTTATTACAGTGAAGTAGGCAGCTAAGAGTGGTTGAGACAACAGGTGCCTCTTGTATATGTATCTTCAAATTACTCACCACCGCAATAATTTTATTGGTCGGAGATATTTTGTTTCAAAAGATCCTTATTAGTAACAATAGCTTGCAGTATATTTACAATAACAATAACAATACTACATTGCCAATATGATCATAAAAAAAAAATAAAAAAATAACTTCATTAAATAATTGTATAAACATACATATTAAACATACACGTAAACATACACATTACATAATTGTATAAGTCTCTCTAAGCCATCTATACATACAAAATGTATGGTAACGAGTGCTGTGCGTGTGTGTGTGTGCGTAGAGCGGAGGAGGCGGGGCGCGCGGCGCAGATATACGCGGCGGAGGGGCTGGCGGCGCCGGGCGCGCACCGCACGCGGCTGGCGGCGCTGCTGCGCTGCGTGGAGCGGCTGTACGCGCGCGACCCGCTGCGCCTGCGCAACGACTACTGGGCCGCGTGCGACGCCACCGCGCACACCTACAGGTGACCGAGATCACTGTTCACCAACATCAATCAATACACTATGACTGTGACATTTCGTAGTTTCCAATTTTAGTTTGTTTTCATAATAATTTTATAATCTTAGCTCTTCAGTTAAGTAATATATCTGAGTTGTAGTCCACTAGCTTTTATCGTTTCTGAGTGATCAACAGTTAGACAACAGTGTGTACGTTTATGTATGTTGCGTTAAATAACGTGAAGTTTCGTTTGTTTTACCCGAACGCCTCACCTTTACAAGGGGGCATGTTCAGTATTTGAAAAAAATGTTTGTGTGTTGTATGTGCGCGACGCGCGTGCAGAGCGGGCGGGCGCGCGGCGACGCTGTACAAGTTCGTGCGTCTGTCGGGTGAGGTGGTGGTGGCGGCGCTGCTGGCGGCCTACCTGCGCGCGCTGGCCGCGCTGGCCGTGCCGCGCCACGCCTGGGCGCTGCTGGCGCGCCGCGACGCGCTCTCCGCGCACCACCTGCTGGCCGCGCTGCAGCTCTACCACAGGTCTCTAAACCTAACACTATGACACAAGGCTGCTGTGACATGTTTACACATAATATATAGTGTCAGATAAGTTGTATCTGTGAATTGATGGAGGGCGCTGTCGGACGCATTGGACCAATCATTGGACGCAATTCGAGACGTAGTAAATGTCAATGAATGAACACAAAGAACTTATGAATAGGGCGGCATTAGTTCCAATTTTCGCCATTTCACAGATAACTTGGTGGCACTGTATATGGTGTTCGCTCCATCTTAGGCTTCATCGCCACTTATCATCAGCTGTCAAGTTCAAATTATTGCAGGTAAAAATATGTTCAGCTGTTCTCCATACACTTCTTCAACTTATCATAATTCGAATATCTATCGTTAGGATCAGGCTAAATGAAATTTTTTTTTTTTCTAATTTTCATGTTTTACAATATTTGAAATTCCATAGAGCGCTGACAAAATGATTAGCGCGAAATTTAAAGGTTAAAAAAGTCCCATCTATTGTTGTCACTACATTAACTCCCTTCTCTAAATCATCATCATTGTATAGTAGATTATACTAACGACATAATCAGTGGCCGCATCTGATACAGTTGTTTGTGTTGTGGTGTGGTCAGGAACCTGCGCGTGGACTCGGCGCCCTTCGCAGAGCACCTGCACGCGTCGTCGCTGGGCGCCTCTGCCGTCATCACGCCGGCCGCGCGCCCCGGCCGCCTGCTCGTGCGACAGGAGGAGGTAGTGTGACGTAGCCAGTATTGCAACCAGGGGCGTAGCTACCGCCGTATCAGCCGTATCAATTATACGGGGCCCCCGCGTATAGGGTCCCCACTAACTATTCCCAAAAAAAAGCTCACCAGCGGCTTACGACCGCTACAGTTGGCACTCATTTTATATTTTACAAGTAAGGTCGAGGGGCCCTACAACAAATATTGATATGGGGCCTCCTTAGGGCTAGCTACGCCACTGATTACAATACACTATGTTATGAATATGTATGCTCTAGGCCTGTAGAGAACGGGTCTGTCTTGCTCATGTCATGTGCTCAAGTCATAATAAAACGTATAGAACGTAAACAATAGGGCGGTCGAGCAGGGTAGGAATCTTCTCCGTTAGACATCTCGTTTGGGCGTCATGTAGGAAGTAGGTAACAAAGAAGCAGTCTAGAATAATAATTTATTATTATTATTATTTATAATAATTTACAGAATGATTAAGTAATGACAATTAGGTTACGAAGTGTTGCTGGCTCGGCGGCTCGGTGGCTCAGTGGCTCGGTGGCTCGGTGGCTGGGAGAGAAGTGATTGTCGTCAGCGTATGCAATCTAGACTTTTGACTAGTTATCAAAACAACTCCCGTATATGGTCGTAGTGAGTTTGGTAAATGCTGTTTTATTAAAAAATACACTGATTAAATAGGATGCCATAATAATATGATGTAATATGTGATGTGTGTGTGATGTGTGTGTGTCAGGTGGAGGCGATGATCGCGGCGCTGAAGCTGATCGCGGCGGTGGCGCGCGAGGACGAGGCGGCGTGCGCGGCCATCTGCGACAACCTGCAGTGGGACGCCGTCAACACCATGTTCGGTGAGTAATCAACATATTGTTGACATACGCTTTAAATAAAATTATCTACACGCATTTTATTAATATGTACATTCAGTATATCACTCATTGATGAGAACCTTACGTTAAACAATAATAATTCTTCTAAAAAGTAACCGACTTCAATATTAGGGATAACTCAAAAACTACTCGTGTACTATTCGACCACATGATTAGCACCAGCTTTCGAAGAAAAAAAAATCGTCAAAATCGGTACTACCCATTAAAAAGTTATGAGTTAACACACTTAAAAAAATACAGTCGAATTGAGAAAAACAATGAAGGCTCTCGCCCACGTGGTGTGTACGAGTACTCGTACATTGTGCTGGCACAGCGTCCTTGTGCCAAACACGAGTGGCCTAGCTGGGCGCGCGGAGCCCGTGAACACGTACAAGACGTGACTTAGCACGCTTGCTAATCTGTCAATTAGCAATACAAAGCAGTGCAATAAACATCTAGAGTCAGCTCGGTCACGTGTTTTACTCCCGAACCCCCCGAGGATACACTCACGGCGGCCAGGCTGCTCCTGCACTCACCAGCCTCCGGATCGTACGAGTTACGCCGTACATTCACGGTGGTTAGAATAAAGTGTAGTAAACCTCGGTGGTCGTGGTGTGATGATGTGTGGGTGTCCGTCAGGTCTGATCTGCTGCCACGTGCCGCTGGCGCTGAAGGCGGAGCTGTGCGTGACGCTGGCGGCGCTGGGCGGGGTCGCGGGCACGGCGCCGCGCGTGTGGGCCGCGCTCGAGGCCGCGCGCCTCGTCGCGCCCGGGAAGGACCGCCGCGGACTCACCGCTGAGCTCAATGAGGTACGATCCGTACGGTCCACGGTCGTGTGATCTTTTTCGAATGGACGGTTGCTCTTGGCCCTTGTGGCTTTTATAGTTGCACGCGGACAGATCAGTCGTGTACGTTATACATTGTCATTACAGTGTGTCGGTGCGCACTGTGCAGTGTACTGACTGTGAACCAGATTGTTCGTTGTATTTTATTTTTAGTTGACTTACACGTTTCATTTGGGATCTATTTGAGATACATTGACATTATATTAGAACAAATCGGTCCTAATAATATTGTATGGCCTGCGCAAGTACGATCACTTCATCGATTTCATCAGTTTATTGTCTTTTATTAGAATTTTATTCATTTCGCAATGAGGATCAGTAAAGTTATAGCAAATTCTATAGAACTAGTATCCACGCGATTCTTTATGGCATATGAATGATATATCTTTTTGAATCATCCAAATCGGACCATTACTTACGAAGATATTAAGTAATAAACATTGCCGTTCCGGCCGCTAAAATTCAAACTACGCGGGTGCGTGTGACGTCACGATATCCGTCGCCGCCAGTTAGCCGCTGGCAGCGATACGGCGCGCAATGTTTTGTTTGGATAATTGTGACTTTGAAACAAATTAAGTGTCCTATTTGTGCCTAATTCACCTTTTAACTATGTATCAGTATTGTATAGTGCTTAAACGTTCAAACACTTCTATGAAAACGCCAAAAAAAACTATTTTTAACGTGCCGAAAAACTCAAAACTTCGTAGAAAATGGTATTCCGTTGTAAAAAGACAATATATGATTTATCTTCAATAGTAACTGAGCTGGGAACCATATCTTTAACTTATATAAATTTCGTAGTTGTATCTATATAGCCAGCTGTGGTTGGGCTCCGTAACATTTTTTTTCAGTGGCAGATGGCTCCTCGCTGCGTCTATGGAGCCACATCAAAAATGCTACGCTATGTTTGCAGCCTCCCTTTTGAGCAGCACAGTCATGGAAATCCACCTTCTCTACCGTTCAGCAGCAATACGCTTTACTTTTTAGGGTTCCGAAGTAAAATCGGAAGTATCGGAACCCTTGTAGTTTCGTCATGTCCGTCCGTCCGTCTGTAATTTTGCATGGATATACATATGTACACATGTACACAGCTTAGAAGTTAGACCTAAAGATTCCTAATAAGTACCTACCTACCAACAGTCAGCCTCAGAAACAGCTTAACATTTATAATGTTACTATTATTACTTTAGTATTAGTTACTATTATAAAGTACTATAGTACTTTATAATAGTAACTGTTTCGACGGTTTCCGAACAACATTATGACAAATTCAAGAAATATGTAACAAGGTACTAAAATGTTAAGCTACTTCTGATGATAACCATGTACATGTACTGTAGATAAATAAACAGCATATAATTTTATCTTATATATATAAAATTGAAAAGCGACACACCGCTGATTAAACAAAAAATCTCAGAAAGTGCTGAACCGATTAAGATGAAATTTGGTAGGTAGATAGTTCCTGCTAAGGAGACGTCCACTAAGAACGGATTTTTGAAAATTCATCCCCTAAGGGGTACAAATAAGGGTTAGAAGTCACTTTCATACAAACCAACTTCGTCAGTTTTAGAGTTATAAATATGAAATTTTTTATGTTAGTTTATAGTAATAAACAAAAGTTAACTTTAACATATTTTTTTGGAAAATCATCCCTTAAAGGGTTAATTTCTTCAATTTAACTTAGTACGCAACTTTGTCATTTTTGAAGTTAAAAACATGAAAATTTATATATTAGTTCAAAATTAGAAACAAAATTTAAGGGTTATGTGTTTTTTTGGAAAATCAACCCCTAAAGGGTCGAATAAGGTTGTTCAAGTTTGTATGGGAATTTCGTCAGTTTTGAAGTTAGAAGGGTGAAAATTTATATATAAGCTTATAGTTAGACACAAAAAATAACTGTATCACTGTTTTCTCGAAATTCATCCCCTAAAAATAGGGGTTGGAAGTCTTTTACATATAAATCAGCTTCGTCAGTTTTAGAGTTATAAGTATGATTTTTTTTATGTATGTTTATAGTAATAAACAAAAGTTAACTTCAACACATTTTTTTGGAAAATCATCCCTTAAAGGGTTAATTTCTTCAATTTAAATTAGTACGCAACTTCGTCATTTTTGAAGTTAAAAACATGAAAATTTATGTATTAGTTCAAAATTAGAAACAAAATTTAAGGGTTATGTGTTTTTTTGGAAAATCAACCCCTAAAGGATTGAATAAGGTTGTGCAAGTAGTATGGCAACTTCGTCAGTTTTAAAGTAAGAAGGGTGAAAATTTGTATATAAGTTTATAGTTGGACACAAAAAATAACTGTATCACTGTTTTTTTCGAAATTCATCCCCTAAAAATAGGGGTTGGAAGTCTTTTTGGAAAATCATCCCTTAAAGGGTTAATTTCTTAGATAGACTTTAATACGCAATTTCGTCATTTTTGAAGTTAAAAGCATGAAAATTTATATATTAATTCAAGATTAGAAACAAAATTTAAAGGTTATGTGTTTTTTTGGAAAATCAACCCCTAAAAGGTTGAATAAGGTTGTGCAATTAGGTAGTATGGCAACTTCGTCAGTTTTGAAGTAAGAAGGGTGATAATTTGTATTTAAGCTTATAGTTAGACACAAAAAATAACTGTATCATAGTTTTGTTCAAATTCATCCCCCAAAAATAGGGGTTGGAAGTCATTGACTGTATTTTATAGAGGAAGAGGGACAGGGTGCGTGAGAGGGAGAGGGAGAGGGACAGGAAGCGGGAGAGGGAGCGGGACAGAAAGCGGGAGAGGGACCGTGAGCGGGCAAAGGAGAGGGACAGAGAGCGGGAAAGAGAGAAGGAGAGAGAAAGTGAAGGAGAGAGAGAGAGAGATAATGAAACAGAGAAGGAGAGAATGAGTGTGTGAGAGGGAGGGAGGGAGGGGGTTTAAGTGGGAGAGGGAATGGGAGCGGGAGAGTGAGTGTAAGTGTCCGGATGGAAAGTTATTTATACTGTTCATGTTGACATCGTAAAACCAGTTCATCATTGATCCATTGAGGATCTGGTGGTGTTACTTGGAGACAAGATATGAAACTCCTGGATGGATGGAAATAACGGAACCTTTTTGATTTTTTTTAATAAAACTCAAGAGCCAGTTTTTCCGTACATTAAATATTTTTTCAAAATTTCGTTAGGGATACTCAAAAAATTTGTTTTTAAAATTATTGTCTGTCTGTCTATCTGTTTGTCTGTCCAGGCATCACATGAAAACCCTTGAACTGATTTCGACGGAAATTAGTTAAGTTGTTCCTTATACATTGGATCACGTTTTTAAAAACTTTTTGTCCCGATAAAATTTATAGTTTTCCCCGGAAACAAGATGAAACTTAGTATGGAATATTTTAAAAATATCAATGATTTGCTTTAACGTTCCTCATTAAATTCATGGAATACATGTTTTCGAGTTTTTCAAATTTTTTCCTGAAAAAGAACAACTAATTAATGTCAATGTTGTTTATTTTTCATAATCCGTTCCCGGAGGAATGATTTGTGATTGTATCGTAGGTTTTCGTATATAAATTCCTAAATATTAGTACTTCAATATAAATTAACCTGTTTTTAAATTCTGCAAGGGGTACAAATATGTTAAGCATAATTTCCGCATGCAAAGCTGCGGGTAACAGCTAGTATATATATATAATTTCAGCATATAATTTCTAATATCATTTTTTTCTAAACTGAATAGTTTGCGTGAGAGACACTTCCAAAGTGGTAAAATGTGTGTCCCCCCTGTAACTTCTAAACTTTAAAAAAATGTATGATGTACATTACCATGCAAACTTCTACCGAAAATTGGTTTGAACGAGATCTAGTAAGTAGTTTTTAGGGTTCCGTAGCCGAATGGCAAAAAACGGAACCCTTATAGATTCGTCATGTCTGTCTGTCTGTCTGTCTGTCTGTCTGTCTGTCCGTCCGTATGTCACAGCCACTTTTTTCCGAAACTATAAGAGCTATACCATTGAAACTTGGTAAGTAGATGTATTCTGTGAACCGCATTAAGATTTTCACACAAAAATAGAAAAAAAACAATAAATTTTGGGGGTTCCCCATACTTAGAACTGAAACTCAAAAATGTTTTTTTCATCAAACCCATACGTGTGGGGTATCTATGGATAGGTCTTCAAAAATGATATTGAGGTTTCTAATATCATTTTTTTCTAAACTGAATAGTTTGCGCGAGAGACACTTCCAAAGTGGTAAAATGTGTGTCCCCCCCCCCTGTAACTTCTAAAATAAGGGAATGATAAAACTAAAAAAAATATATGATGTACATTACCATGCAAACCTTCAACGAAAATTGGTTTGAATGAGATCTAGTAAGTAGTTTTTTTTTTAATACGTCATAAATCGTAAACCGCAAAAAACATTGATCAAAGTTACAACAAACTACAAGAACTTTTATATTATGTTACTTGCTGCTACGGAACCCTTCATGGGCGAGTCCGACTCGCACTTGGCCGCTTTTTTTTAATACGTCATAAATCGTAAACCGCAAATTACCTTTCATTATGTTACTTGCTGCTACGGAACCCTTCATGGGCGAGTCCGACTCGCACTTGGCCGCTTTTATTTCCCTCTCACTCATCGTTACAAATCATCCTTTGAGTAGTAGTAGGGGCTCGACCAAAATTAGCACTATAAAGGCAAATATTTCGCAAACGCACCCCTAAATCCAAACATGGTCCTAGAAGACCCATAATATTTTTCGAAGACCTTTTCAACGATATCCCACACTACGGGGTACGCGACGAATAAAAAATTTCATCCTCACACCTGTAGGGGAGGTACCCTGAACAAAAGTTTTTCAGTATTTTATTCCACGATTCTGGAGTTTTAATAAATGTGTACATATGTATATCCATGCAAAATTACAGACGGACGGACGGACATGACGAAACTACAAGGGTTCCGATACTTCCGATTTTACTTCGGAACCCTAAAAAGTAAAGCGTATTGCTGCTGAACGGTAGAGAAAGTGGATTTCCATGACTGTGCTGCTCAAAAGGGAGGCTGCAAACATAGCGTAGCATTTTTGATGTGGCTCCATAGACGCAGTGAGGAGCCATCTGCCACTGAAAAAAAATGTTACGGAGCCCAACCACAGCTGGCTATATAGATACAACTACGAAATTTATATAAGTTAAAGATATAGTTCCCAGCTCAGTTACTATTGAAGATAAATCATATAATTGTCTTTTTACAACGGAATACCATTTTCTACGAAGTTTTGAGTTTTTCGGCACGTTAAAAATAGTTTTTTTTGGCGTTTTCATAGAAGTGTTTGAACGTTTAAGCACTATACAATACTGATACATAGTTAAAAGTTGAATTAGGCACAAATGGGACACTTAATTTGTTTCAAAGTCACAATTATCCAAACAAAACATTGCGCGCCGTATCGCTGCCAGCGGCTAACTGGCGGCGACCGATATCGTGACGTCACAGCCACGCAGTGAACTTTGTAGCACTTGTGAACGCAGTAATTTGGTCATAACTTCGTCAATTTTTGTCGTAGAACAAAAATTTTTTCACTGTATGTTAAGGATTTCTTAGCTCTATAAATCTGCATTCTCAACTAAAAACGTTACGGATCCTCATTAGCTAGCATCATCATTATTAACCTATTGGTGGATATAATAAGTTCGATTCCAATACATCCAGGTGGAGTGTCGTATAGAGGAGTACCCGCTATCCCGCGCGTTCCTCATCCTTCTAGACTCGCTGTGCGCCGCGGGCCCGCTGCCGCGCACGCTGGGCGCCGGCACGCGCGCGCCCGGCCTCGACCCCTACGTGGAGCACGCACTGCACCGGCTCGCGCTGCCCGCACCGCACCGGCCGTACATCAAGCCCTATGAGAAGTGGCAGGTGAGACTCGGTGTTGTTTTTATTTTTAATTTGAAGGTAGTCTGACAGCTTAACTGTAAGTTATCTATCGCAACCGTAGAACCAACACAATGTCTGTTGTTTTTGCCCAATGTAATGCATCTATGATAACTATACAAAATAAAAGTTAAGCTGATCGATGTCTGTCACAGATGTCTGTGAATGAAAAAGATACGCTGGCACTGCGCTTGCGGTAGGAATGTACTTTGTCTCTAGTCTGCTGCCGTCCCTCGTACGTAAATATCTTATCTGTTGTGTAGATTGGTATAAACGTGTTGTGCCGAATTCCGTGCTTCAAATTTCATTACAGCAAGCTCACCCCTGAGTAACCACACATACACTTACATTTGCCCGTTTCCTGTCAGATGCTGTCACTCTGCTTCCGCCTGTTCCTCCGCTGGGTGGAGCAGTACACGCCGTCGGCGGCGGACTTCCCCCCGGCGGCGGGGGAGCCGGCCGCCAACCCGCCGCCCGGCTTCCGCGTGCTGCTCGCGCTGCACACGGACTCCGAGCTGCTGCGGCTCGTGCTGGCCGCGCTCGAGGACGCGCTCGACTTGTGGGACCGGTTGCCGCCGCCCGGACAGGTAACACTGCGTCACTGCCACTGTTACAATGTTCATTGTGTGTGTATGTATATCATTAAAAACTACTGGACGGATTTTCATGCGGTTTTCACCAGTGAATAGAGTGATTCTTCAGGAAGGTTTTTGTATACAATTCATTATGGTTATATGTGAATTGACCGAAATCCACGCGAGCGAAACTGCGGGCGGAAGCGTGTTCCTTTTAGTTTTCGAAACGGCTCAACAGATTTAAATGAAATTTTCAATTTATAAAGTTCGGAATCGCATCAATAGACTTTTTTATTAGAAATGCGAAACAGGGGCGAGTCTCTTGTAGTCCATATAACAGTATATATTGCTGACTAAGTATCAACAAACTTTACGTAACAAAGTGTCCCACCGTTCCGTCCCCAGTCGTTCGTGGAGGAGACGCTGGTGAGCGCGCTGCAGATCCTGGAGCGCGCGCTGGCGGCCGAGCACGCGCTGGCGGCGGCCGCGGCGGAGGCCGGCCGGAACCTCTACATCGTCGGCCTCTCCAAGCTCATGCTGGGTGAGTCGGGTTCCAACGTAGCAATGTTTCAGTATATCCGAGTGCTTTGATTTGATTTTACTTAACGCCTTATTAAATTAAATGAATATTTTAACTCACCTCTAGTATATCTAATATATAAAATTCTCGTGTCACTGTGTTAGAAGTTGAACTCCTCCGAAACGGCTCGACCGATTGTCGTGAATCTTAGCGTGCATATCGGCTAGGGTGGAGAATCGGACAACATCTATTTTTCAACCCCCTAAATGTTAAGGGTGGTCCACCCCTAAATTTTTATTTTTTATTTTTTGACAAATTTTTTTGTTATTTTTTATGATACAGCATACAAAAATAATAATACAAAAAAAAACTTTTAACAGAACGAAGTCTGTCGGGGCAGCTAGTTTTAATTATAAACGTAAAAATTTGTATAGATGTCTGTTACTTGTTCACGCAAAAAGTACTCAACGCATTTTCTTGAATTTACCACACTCATAGACCTGATCTGGTATAAGAGTAAGACATAGCAGGTTATTTATTATCCCAGAAGAGCTGGCAAACAAGCAGGCAGATCGCTAGTTTCTAATAACAAACAGTCACTTTTTAACCGACTTCCAAAAAGGAGGAGGTATTCAATTCGACTGTATTCTTTTTGTTTGTTACATCAAGAACTTTCGACTGGGTTAACCGATTTTGATGATTCTTTTTTTCTGGTGCTTGTCATGTGATCCCACTTATGTAAATTTGAGCGAAATCTGACAAGTAGTTTTTGAGTTATTTTGAAGTCGGTTATTTTTTGTCAAGAATTATATACTTATCGTTTCTCATAATATTACATAGTATAACGCCTGCGTTGTAGTCTTTCCTCACAACTAATGAACCGATGTGGTGTGGCCAGCGGGTGGGAGCGGTGACGTGACCGGCGGCGCCGCGGGCAAGGACCGGCTGGTGACGTGGTGCCGCGTGCTGCAGCGCGCGCCCGAGCTGCCCGCGGCCGCCGCGCACGCCGTGGCGCTGCTGGCGCGCGCGCTGCGCTGGCCCGCCGCCGCGCGACACCTGCTCGCCGCGCTCACCAGGCACAACGCCGATGAGATCAGGTATTGGGAGGGGTTCCACTCGACTGTATCTGGTGAATAATGTGATCATTTACTGTCATAGCCTTTGTTGGTAGTCATTGGAACGACGATTGATATTATTATAATCTGATAAAATTAACTGGTAAAAACTTTAGTTGCTGTTTGTAAACAATGTATATTAATTTTATTCAGATAAATGGTGACTAAGTAACTTTGTATTAGATGACTTAGACCATTGAAGGAATAGTGACTTCAGATGCGCTCATTAATTTGTAGTCGGCGTTGGTTCAATAAAAAAGAAATCATTGTACCCTATATTAACTTGAAAGTGACTATCATATCTGAACTAAATGCTCATACATGAAATAACAGTAAGCTTAAGCAAGTATTTTCAACGCATGAATGTCGCAGGAGCGGTTTCGTGGAGTGTCTCGAGGCGGAGGAGCCGGCGGGCGAGCCGGCGGCGGGGGAGGCGGGCGGCGAGGTGGAGCGGGAGGGGGAGGAGGGCGCGGGGGGCGTGCCGAGCGCGCGCGAGGGCATCGTCAGCCTGCTGCTGCAGTTGCTGCCCTCCGCGCCGCCCAATTTCGCGCACTTCCTGCTCGGCTACCAGCTGCACGATGACGTAAGCTCAGTTTATGCATTGGAAAAGGGAAAAAGTAAAGAGAAAAATTACTGTTCTCCCTTGGTTTTATAATTCTCTATATTTATTTTATATCTTATTTTGTTTTGACTATGAGCTTAAGAGCCAGTTTTTTTCTCTATTCTTTCTTGGCTGGCAACGCATTGGTCATGACTGAAGGCCATGGACAACGATATTGCTTACCAACAGGTGGTTCGCCTGCTCGTTAATCGGTTATTCATGTAAAAAAATATATGCATAGAAACGAGCAAGAAGTAACACAGATGTAGCAGTTGTGTAAGACATGTAACACTGTGGATGTGCGCAGATCTCGCGCAGCGCGCTGCACGAGGCGGGCGTGGCGGGCACGCCGCGCACCTGCCTGCACTCCATCCTCGACATACTGGACGAGCACATCGCGTCCGCCGGCGCGCCCGACAGGTACTCTACTAGTTGACCCGACTCTGTAATAGAAAAAAAAATGTATAATTAGGATGACAGCATTTCAATGTCTGGTTCACTAACTTTTATCTGGCCTCTTAGTATTCAACATCAGTGTGTTTTTTGTATTTAAAATCTTCATTGTACGAGTATTTGGATTAACATGTATTCTATACATCGACGCTAGAAAGCAAACACGTAGTAAACGACACTGCCGTCCTAACGAAGAGTGCAAAAAATCGATTTTTTGGGCAAATTGATTTAAGACCTTATGTAGTTACAGATAAGGTCTAAATTAAATTATCCCAAAAACTCGACTGATTGCACTCTTCGTTTAGACAGCAGTGTGGTTTACTACTTTTTGCTTTCTAGCGTCGACATGTTATCATTATGGTGCAGGGAGGCAAGCGAGCTGGTGGAGAAGTGTTACCGCGTGGTGTACACGCTGTGCGCGCGGCCGCACACGTCGGCGCCGGCGCTGCGGCTGCTGCGCGCGCGAGACTACTTCCTGGCGCGCCACGTCAAGCACACCGTCAACCTGGAGGTACCTCGCAAGCCTCGCAAGTCGCATGCTATACGTTTACATTTATATTTTTTGTCATATGCGAGATATTATTATCCTTCCTACATTAATTATTATTACCATGTGAATATTTTTTTTACTAATTATGTTTGTATTGTTTCAGACCGCGAGGGTGCGGACGATCGCCGCTCGCTCGTGGGTGCTACGCGCCGCCGCATGCGAGGCGGGCGCGGCGGGTGCGGCTCGGCAGCACGCGGCACTGGCGGCGCTGCTGGCGGCGCTGGCGCACGCCCCCGCGCGCACCGTGCACGAGTGGGAGTGGTGCGTCATCCGGCAGTGTCTGGAGGCGCTGCCGGTGAGCGTGGCGGAGGCCGTGGAGCCGCGCTGGGAGCTGTTCCACGCGCAGCAGCTCCGGCTCGTCATCGCCGAGTGCGACCTGCCCACGCCGGCCGCCGCGCCGTCCGCGCCGCACGCGTCCGCCGCGCGCCGCATCAGTGTGACGCGCCTGCACGCGCTGCTGGCGCGCGAGCTGGCCGCGCTGCGGGCCTCCGCGCCGCAACGGAGCCTCGTCACCGCCGAGATTCAGAAGGTTCCGTTATATGTCTATTGTAATAACATTTTAACGTCCAGAGATTGCCGACAGAATGCTTATTTACAAGCATTGTTATTCATAATTTACAGGTCCTGGACTACGTCACCGAAATCAACCGACAACGTAACTTGGCAGCCACTCTTACGCACTACTACGACTCCTGGAGGCAGCTCACAGAAATCTTATTTTGCGTCGCGCCGGACGATCTCCTGAGCTTAGAGTCCAGGAAGAACCTCCTGCTGCACCTCCTGCAAGACTTGCTCAACAAGATCCCGCCGGCAGAGGTCCTGCCGCAGATCGGCAACCTCGCGTCCGGGACCGTGCTGCTGCTGCTGGTCAACCTGCGTCACTGCTACATCCTTCAGAAGAGAGAATCCAACTTGAAGTCGGCAGAGTTCGAGGCCAGCTTCTTCGGCCCGTCCAACCAAATCATGCAGACCAAGTCCTTGACGCTGAAGTTCATCCTGCACAAAATCCTTAGCTGGATTCTGGTGTCGAGCGGCTCCACGCAGAAGATGCGGGTAAACTTGTACGGAGCGCTGCTGAACTTCCTGAACATCGTGAACCTGAAGCCGAGCCCGGCCGAGCCCGAGGAGGAGGTGAACGCCACGTACGTCAGCCGGCTGGACAGCTCGAAGGCGCGGCCGTGCAAGGAGGAGTCGACACTGAAAGCGATGGTGATAGACGTGATAAACAGTTTCGGTGACAAGCTGTGCTCGATAGTGTGCAGCGACTGTATCAACGCGGGGCACGACGTGTGCCGCATGGTGGCGCTGTCCTGCCTCCACACGTTCATCGAGATCAACCCCGGGACCGACTGGATGAACATGCTCACCAACCAGGGCTACCTGAGGAGCCTCATTGACAGCTTATTGCAAGATGACGAAGGCTTGAGAGAAGTAAGTTTTTCGTGTGCTCAGTACCTTCTAGTAAGCAGTAATTAACGAAAATAATTTTTGCTCTCCAAAATAATGTAACAATAACAAATCACTAAAGGATCCCTGCGAGGTGGGGCACCGTCGACTTGATTTTAGTTTTTGGAACTTTGGCCACTATTGTGTTGTAATACCGAGGGTCGGAAATATAAGTAACATTTCCTCTAGCTAGAATCTACTTGAAGCACTTTAGCCCATAACTATCGTGGTTCACAGGCACTAGAGCCGAACCCGAAGTCCCTCCGCGTGCTATACGTGTACGAGTCGAAGATGGCGCTGCTGCTCAAGCTGGCGGCGTCGCGCGCGGGCGCGGAGACGGTGCTGGCGCAGGGCGCGCTGTCGTGCCTGGCCAACGTGCGCGCGCTCGACTGCCACCCCGACGTGCACGCGCCTAATGACGCGCACGATACGGACTTCGTGCCATCCGTCGCCAGCAGGTATGGTTGTCGAAAGATGTGCTTCGATGTACGTGTAGCGCATGGGCGTAGCCAGGTTTTAGTTTCGGGGGGTTCAAGAAAATACAACGACTAAAAGTACATAAAATAACCTTATTTTTTCTCACGACATATGTAGTGCATCTATTATTAGTTTAGTCAAAAGTTCAAAAACGTGTTAAATAGAAATAAAGCTCCTAAAAATGTCAATATCTTAACTTTTCCGGGGGTGGGGTGGGGGGGGCGTTTATAGGGCGTATTGCGCAATTTTAAGTACTTTTCTAAGTAGTAGAGTGCGCGGTATACTGCTCACTTACAGAAAAAATATTGCGTATTCTGAGATACAGGCGGAGCAGCGCTTAGCAGTGCGGTATAGAGATGCTTTGCGTACTGCTCTATGGCTTGTTGTAATACGTCGGTATTTTCTGCGGTAGATTTCTGCGTGGCGCACGGTGCGTAGACATCGGACAGTGTCATACTACTCTATTGAATCTGTAGCAGGTTGTGCTACGCCACCTGCATATCTCCCATGCAGAGCATACGCTCTACCTGATAGTTGTGCGGCGCAGGTTCCGCCAGATGCTGGTGCCGGCGCTGGCGCTGTGCGACGCGCTGCTGACGACGCTGGGCTCGCAGAACCACAGCTGCGTGCTGCACGTCACGCACTTCCTGCTCAGCCACGTCGAGTGCGTCGACATGGTGCTCAGGTACGTCCCGTACGTCACTACACTATGTGGAGCGACCACGTATGTAAGTTATGAAACTGAGAATAAGCAAAGTCTGAGTTATGATTTATAACTCAAACGGAATAAAAGCAAAGTCTGTCTAATTATTATATTGTGATATTGAATAGTTTACATATTGATTGTCTGTTTGGTCGTCTAGAGTAGTACGATAACACATGTACCCCAATCAGGTATGACGGAATCTAATAATTCAGTTTATTATCCGAGTTTTCCTGTGAAATTAAACTGTGCCTTATGAATAGCGTTCACCGATGCGTGTCGGTGGAGCTCTGAACGAACTGAAGGGATCGACGTGGCTTACGGCTGCGTTCATTGAAAAATGTGAAGTACCAATGCCAACTACAACTACCCACACTTAACAACAGATCAATGGATGTTTGGCAAAGGGAGATGTCCCGCTAGACGAGCGCTTCCCGGGGTGCGACCGTGCCCCGACTGGTCTAATTACAATATTGTATAATATGTATATGCAACTTATGCAGAAAACTTTAACAACGTGATTCAAGTCGGCCGCGACGTGACGAGATGTCGTCATAGATGCTTGTGGTCACCTTGTGTACGAGTACTCGTACATTGTGCTTTGTGCGTTGTTCTTGTGGCAAGTACGTATGTACATACCTGGGCGCACTAAGTTCACGTACATTCGCGTGACTTAGCACTCATCTGACACCAATAAAACCCATGTCAACTAGCAACTCAAATCATTGCAATAAACATCTAGAGTCAGCTCGGTCCGTGTTTATTGTCGTCAGGGCGGCGCACCCGAACTCCCCGGAGGGTCTCCTCGTGGAGCTGGAGGCGCTGACGTCGGTGATCGCGCGCTCGTCGCACAGCGAGGTGCAGCGCGCCGTGCTGGCGGACGGGGCGCTGGCGGCGGGCGCGGGGGGCGCGGCGGGCGCGGCGGGCGCGCGGCGCGTGCGCGCGCTCGTGCTGGCGTTGCTGCCGCGCTTCCAGCACCCGCCGCCGCAGCCGCAGCCCGACGCGCGGCTCTACTATAAGGTATGTGTGGGTGCGGTGTGGTGTATGTGAATACATTCAGCAAAGGATTGACTGCTTTAGCAGTGTGGTCGCTGTGGTGATGATAATTTGGCAACAAGTTAATAGTTTAAAAATTAAATAAACGGTTGTATAGTGCCATTGTAGGTACTAAATAAAAAAATGGTGACCGTGCTGTTAACCGTAAAGGAGTTCTCTCGTCTGGAGTCAACCCTAAAAAGGTTTATCAGGTCATGCTATCACAAAAAAATATTATCATCGGAAGTAAAATTTCAACTTCATAGGATGTAAGGAAGTAGTTTTAAACCGACTTGCAAGATTTGACCCAAAGAAACAGGGTAAGGTAAATAAAAAAGTTAAAAAATTAAAAAAGACCATAAAGTTGAATGCTGAAGTTTATTGAAATCACTATTATTTTAGTGACTTCTTCGATAGAAAAATTGTTTTTTTATTGGAAGAACAAAAGGAGTAATGTAATATCTTCTCACTCCCACGCATGTTTATTGTTATGCGCACCTTCAAGTTAACTGTAATATCCCTAAAATTTACTTCGTTTCAACACATTCATCCCCACAATAAACATTTTATATCTCAAGTATATGAATGTCGTTTGCGTGTCAGATCGTGTGCAACCTGCTGCTGTTCGCGCGCAACACGCTGGAGGGCGAGGGCGCCGGCGGCTGGGCGGAGGAGGGCGCGCGGCGCGCGGGCGGCGCCGCGCTGGAGCTGGCGCGGCAGCTGCTGCAGCGGCGCGCGGCGCACGAGAAGCTGCTCGCCACCACGCGCCACCAGCTGCACAGCGTGCCCTCCATGACGCTCGCAGGTACCACACGCACACGTACAAACACGCACGCCCGCACACACACGGACATTTACACGTAGATATACAATCATGATATTTTACTTTATTCATACAGTCGACCGCATGCGACCTTTTACAGTTGTCTTGAAATTATATTTTTGTAGATAACATATTTTTTAGCCTTCACGTGGCACTACCCTATTAATTTTTAAAAGTATGCTTATTTACAACCTTTAGGTATATATAATGGATATTTCAAATATTGACAGCCCTGTGATCAGTTGGCAGTGTATTTGAGTACACAAAAGCTTTGTCCTTGAAGACGTTTACCTAACAGATGTGTGTTTCTCGTAACTTTGCAATCGATGGCATACAGCCCACGATTCGGAGGTTCCTAGCGAAAATAGTTGTACGAGCACGTAGTCATATACTTGAGCGTCGTACAACCTTACATTGAATGCATGTATGAAATACGCCGTACATTCATTTTGGTCCTTCGAGCTGTACAATATTAACCTGGAAGCTACCTTCGTCTAGACATGAAGAAGCTAGTGGGCGAGAGCGAGGCGAGCGCCACCTCGTCGCCGCTGGAGGCGCGCGCGGCCGTGGTGGGCGGGCTGCGGGCGCGCGCGCGCGTGCGGCGCCAGGAGCTGCAGCGCTGCGAGCACGCGCTGCACGCCGCGCTCTACCTCGTGTGGGCGCACGCGCGGCTCTGTCTGCGGTGCGCGCTGCCGCAGGAGATCACCGACAATGGTACGTTTTTTTTCCAATAGACAGCTGTTGTTGGCCCTAGCGGGTTTTAAAGTTTCACACGGGCAGAGCAGCTTTCTATATCTTCTGCTTATGTAATTAGTGCACACTGGTATGTAATTAGTGCGTTTTCTTTCTTATGTAGAATACATATTTTGTAATTTTATGTCTTTATGAGATAATTTTACTTCAGTATCGTTGTAACCTATATCTCGTGAAATGTCGGTAATGTACCGTCATATTAGCGGTGTCGTATTGACGCGATATCTTCATAATCCTCAGGTTTCTAGCAACTAGTCTACGTCACATTGATGTGTTAATTGTAAAACTTAACGTACTAACTTATCTGTTTTCTATTATATTTATATGTATAGATTAGAAATCGGCCTGCAAACACAAATCTGTTAATTATAGTGTCGTCTAAATGAAGTTCCTAACCATAAAGTGTTGTTGTGCAGGCCTGACTCCGGCGGGCGCGCTGAGCGGCGCGCTGGGCGAGGAGCTGCCCGAGCTGCGGCGGCAGCTGGTGGCCGTCTTCAACGAGCGGTTCATCGAGGACCTGCTCGACACCACCAAGGTAACGGCCGCTTCACTACTTCATTACTTCACTACTATAGGGGCGTTACTACCGCTGGCTGTGTCAATGATACGGGGACCACAGGCAAGGGGCCCCGACGTAGGCAGCAAGTCGGAGCAACCGCGATGGACCAACTACGTACGTACAACTAGGATGACACAACTAAAGGCCAATGCATACGTAACGGGTTTTTCGGAGCCGCGGTAGCTCCAAAATCGACTATCAACAAATTGTACGGTCACTTACGTCGTAACTTTGCAAGTGCAAGTGAGTTAAATAAATTATGGTGTTTGTTCCAGAACCAGCCGCCCGTGCAGCGCGGCTTCCTCGAGGTGCTCCTCAAAGATATAAAGACTATGATACAGTTCTCGCCGCTCTGACTTTTGTACGTTTAATGTAATCCTGATAGTTTTATAATGCATTTGTAAGTTGATTATTAATAAATTTATTTTTACTGTACCGCATTTTTTATTAGGGTTCCGTAGCCGAATGGCAAAAAACGGAACCCTTATAGATTCGTCATGTCTGTCTGTCTGTCTGTCTGTCTGTCTGTCTGTCTGTCTGTCTGTCTGTCCGTCCGTATGTCACAGCCATTTTTTTCCGAAACTATAAGAGCTATACTGTTGAAACTTGGTAAGTAGATGTATTCTGTGAACCGCATTAAGATTTTCACACAAAAATAGAAAAAAACAATAAATTTTGGGGGTTCCCCATACTTAGAACTGAAACTCAAAAATGTTTTTTTCATCAAACCCATACGTGTGGGGTATCTATGGATAGGTCTTCAAAAATGATATTGAGGTTTCTAATATCATTTTTTTCTAAACTGAATAGTTTGCGCGAGAGACACTTCCAAAGTGGTAAAATGTGTGTCCCCCCCCCTGTAACTTCTAAAATAAGGGAATGATAAAACTAAAAAAAATATATGATGTACATTACCAAGCAAACTTCCAACGAAAATTGGTTTGAATGAGATCTAGTAAGTAGTTTTTTTTTAATACGTCATAAATCGTAAACCGCAAAAAACATTGATCAAAGTTACAACGAACTACAAGAACTTTTATATTATGTTACTTGCTGCTACGGAACCCTTCATGGGCGAGTCCGACTCGCACTTGACCGCTTTTTTTACACTATTGAAGCGCTTGGATAATAATAACGACTAATAATAATCTTTATCAATAGGTAAACGTACCAGTATACGTACGTATAGATTAGACTATTAGGAAAGAAAGTGTATAAGAAGTATCATTTGGGGTGAAAGAAAGAACAGGGCACTGCAACAATTAAATGCAGTGCCCTGCAGACGGAACAGAAAGTTTTCAATGTGACGTACGGTGTCGCGCGGGGCGCAAGCAAAATTGTTATGAGTTCAATGCTACCGATGACCATTTAAAGAGATAACTAAACTAATGCCGCATCCAGTTCCGCGTAGGTTAGAACATAATATTATGTAACCTCTCATGATTTTAAAAGATGTGCGAGGAGTTTCTTTCGGCTTTTCTTCTCCTCCATGACAAAGCACCCTTCCGAAAAGCTGGTAGATTAAAAATGACGTGCATAAGTGTATCAGTGATACCTATATGAATAAAAGATTTTGATTTGGTTTGATTTGATTTCATAAAAATATTTTAAAAATATAGATGAAAGTGAAAATCAAGAGAATTTGCAGACTGAAAACGAGTCAGTTTTAGTAGAAATTGTGTAAATTTATTAAGATTTAAAGTTGATTTACGAATACAAGTATATATTTTTTTACAATATTATGTTGTTTTATGGATTACAGCTATTAAATAATACAAGATAAGAAAAACTGTGGATGTACAGTTCTTTAATTAGAATTTTGCAGTTTTCTACAGCTTTTTGAAAGCTTCTTTAGAGTTTTAATCTAGATTAGGGTTGGCAACACTGGCTCCATCTCTGAGTGTCAGCCAACCTACCTTCTCTGCCTGGAACAACGAGGCAATGGCAAACGGTCCCGTTTGTTAGCGATCGCTGGGTCTATTCATTTACCTGTGTACACAGGTAAATCTAACGAGTCTTGCTTGACATATTTATATTATAAGTAATTAATTCTATGAAAGAGTAATTTTTTTAATGTTGCTGTATTGCTAACCAAACGAAAGGGGTTCGAATATTTTTGTAATTTTTGTATGGAACATGGCATACCTACAAGTTCGCCATTTTGAAAAAACCTCGTTTCGGCGGCCAATGATGAAACATGTATCAATAGACGGAGTAAGTGATTACAATCAAAAAGTATTCAGTGATGAAGTGTCGTAAATGATATTATTATACTTTCCGAGATATTTCAGTTCAAAATTATAAATTAAATTAAACTGTGTGATTTTATGAATCTACGATGCGAGTGAAACTTTGTTTGTTTGTTTTTTTGAAAAATATGAATACTAAAATGTTATTATACTAAATGAAGAGGAGACATGGGCCGAAAACTTGTACATTCATAGAATTTTGATAAATGCAATACCTAAATCACAGAAAGGGTTTTCCTTATAAAAACGCTAAAACGCTAACACACTCATACTCGCGCTAGGTGATACCTGTACCTGCATAGGTTTATACCTGTGTCGCGGGCGGCATGGACATACATATATAACACATCACAGTAACACCCATGACCCGAGTACAAATATTGATCTGTCACATAAATATCTGCCTAGGCCGGGAATCGAACCCGGGACACCTCGCTTTGCAGACAGGGTGGCTACCAACTAGCCGACAGTTACTACCTACACCAGTCGCGTTTTCATTTAGCACCAATAAAACTAACTTTAGACTGGTACCTACAATTTATACGATGCAATTTATTTTGGTGGTTATTGTAAAGTAAACGTAAAAGAAGAATCATCAATTTTTCCATTACAAAAACTCTCTGTGACGCTAAAGAAATACAAAACATAAAGTAACCATAAATGTAGTTAAAATCATGTGCGAGTGCAACGAATAGTGGCCTGCTGCTCTTTTAAACCTGTTTAAAAAATAAAACGGTACAATCGAACAGATTAACCAATATCGACTATTCGACTCATTGTTAAAACAAAATTGAGGCAATTAAAACCTTGAACTACTTCCGCGGCAGCAGGCAGCGCCGCGTCCCTTTGTCCTGCGGCACCGCACTGCACCGCACTGCACCGCACCGCACCGCAATACGAGTCGTATATCGCTCTATTCACAACGAAAAACCACTCGACACGCAAACTATCAATTTAATTGGAGATCCGCGGGCAGCCTCTTTACCTCGCTTAACTTTTCGATTTACATTCAAAACGGTCTTTTAAAAACCAACTCAATAACTACGGGTCTAAACCCTCGTTTCAATGCGTACTTTACAAATCGCTCGCGTGGAAAACTTTGCGGCTCCGTTCCCATTGGCGCGGCCGCGGGGGGAGGAGCCGCAGGCCCCGCCCTGTGACTGCCGCGCATGCTAAACGCGATTTAAAGCCCGTTTAAGCGGTGTTTTGGGCCAAAACCGCAAGAAAATGTATGTAACGTCGGTTAGGGGTAGGGCGTTGCTAAATGAAAAGATTTTCTCGGTTGAGCGGTTTGAACATGGCTGACAGTCATCTCTGATGCGCGGGAAAGTGCAGCTGTCATTATTCGAAGTTATCGCGCTGTTATTAATTGATGTCGCAGTCATTTATTAATCCATTTTAATTACGTCTAATAAATCATTAGCTTCGTTCTTTAATTCGTTCTTCGTTATATTGATTTAACTTTTAAATAGATAATGACATCGATTCAAGTGGAAAAATTCGCAGTAATGCGGTTCGGAGTTTAAATTTTCTTTTAAAAAAAAATTGATTTATGTGAATGGATCCTAACATGGACAGCCATAAATCGTTCCTCATCAAGGACCTCCTTGGAGATGTCTTGCAACCCGGAGTAGCGGGGAAATTAGGTAAATAAATTTACCATTACATTAAATAATTAAACAAATCTGTATTGTTTTTAACCCCCGACGAAAAAACAGGGGTGTTATAAGTTTGACGTGTCTGTGTATCTGTATGTCTGTCTGTGGTATCGTAGCTCCCAAACGGATGAACTGATTTTGATCTAGTTTATTTGTATGAAAGGTGACTTAATGAGAGTGTTCTTAGCTACTCGTATGTTTAGTGTAAATCAAATTGTCGGGGGTTTTTAATTTTAATTTAATTAAGATTATTATTATATGTGTTTAATTCGCATTATTCATTGTTTATTGCTTTTTACTGTGATATAATTTTATGATTTGATAAAGAATATTTATTGTTCTACTCAAAACTTTTTGAAATTGACTAGGAAAACATTATAATAAGAGTTCATCCATCCGTACCTAGTTGTTCAGGATCCATTCAGAACATGGCTTAAATTACTCGCCACTCATATCAGCTTAGGATCTGGGTCAGTTTGAAAACTCTGTAGGTAGCTTAATTCCTAATGATCCTGTCTAAAGCAAAGGGGTGTTGGTTCGATTTCTAGCCAGCAGATATTATGTGACAGATAAAATGTTTGACGACCTGCCTGCGTGGCGTAATGGTTCCGTGCAAGACCGCCGTTCCAAGGGGTTCGATTCCCAGCGATTTTTGTTCTCCATGTGGAAGTGTGTTCTTTTGTATTCGTGTGTTGTCCATGGCACCCACGACACAGGGAATTCTATGCCCGTATTAATAAACCGTTCTCGGCTCAAGAACACGATTTTAGATCATAAAAATGTCACTTTTTAATACGATATGACATCAACATTCGGTACGAGATTTCAGCATCTCATACCGAATGTTGAGATCGCAGAGATCAATATCGGTTTATTAATGCGGGTCCTAGTGAGGGGCTATAAATAATAAATAAAATACTGTTATATAATAAAATACTGTTAATATTATAATTAGTGTTGTCGGGTCGTAGGTGTGTGTTTTGTATGGTTTGTGTCCATGCTGATCCTGACATAGTGATCCTGGTTCGAGGGTTTATGTGTGGGCGTTATTTATTTATTAAATTATAATTTTTATTGTGATAAATTGAAGGTATTTTACAAACATTTATTTTCCATGTTACCGAAACAGGTTTCTGGCCGTCGACCTCCGGTTGTTAAGAATTTGTTTTTGCGAGTTCTGATTAGGGTTAAAAATGTTAAAAGGGAATAGGTAGGTACACTATAAACGCACTCACTAAAAATCGATGTTTCCACATCTACCTATGTAGGTCTTAACACACAATGATATTTAAAAAAATATAGATACGTTATGCCCTTACAAATTAACTAAAAAATCTGTTCCGAAAAGAGCTACAACACACACACACGTTTATTTTTTGTTTCATTACACCAATCACATTGGTATAATACACGAAGGCATTTTAACGCTGTATGTTAAATGTCAAGCACTTCTGAAACAACAAAAGCGTGCGTATCGTCTTGTATCGACAGAGCGACTACGAGCAGAACGGTCAATTGCCTGTTCTTACGCTCTTCATCGTTGGTGCGCTAGTGACTTATCTACCTCTTTTTACATTATAATATTATTTCTGACACACGGGTGTGGGTACCGCAATAGAATAGTAAACTCACTAATCTTTACTGCCTGTCAAATTTTGTTTTATTTACTATGTTGGCATTCCAGCGATATACGCCCACATGCAAGATCTATGTATTATCAAGGAGATATAAATGAAATTCCATACAAAAGAACAACCACCGTAGGTACCTTTGATAATAAAGTTTTAGGTAAGGTTGCAAATGTTTACTTTTAACACAAAAAATTGTTCTTATTGTATTATCAATACAATTGAACTGTCAGGTCAAAGTTTAATCATGTCAATATAATAATATATATATTGACGATATTGTCATCGTTTGGTAATTTAAATTACTGGAAAATTATATTTTCTTTTAGAACCGAGGCTTACATTCGTCACCAACATAGGAGACCTATGACAGTTGCTCGTATGTATATTAGTATGTATATTATGTACATAATAGTAGATACAAGATACCGACCTAAATGAGTATTTACCCTGAAGAATATATTGTTTACCCATTTTTATACATTCGTGATACTCGTATTTTTAAGCTTTGCAATCTCGTTTCCGTATATTGTGGTTTAAATAATAATTTCTATAAAACTAAAATTCAGTTTTATTGTTTTATCTTTTAAAATATTTTTTTAATAGCCATGGCTCCTTGCAATACTTTTTATTACGGAAACAAGTGCTGTATTATTGGATCTGGACTACTCTCATCGATTTAAAATAGGCTACTCATTTCTTGTTTTTCTTCTTACTACTACTTACTAACAGCTTCTTGAAATCAACCATCAACATCCCCATTTTTGAACAGAAAATATTTAAGCTTTTGCATTTGGTCAAAACCCTTCCTATCGGCTATCGCTATAATTTACAAGGAAAACTGTCATGGTTATGTTACCATAAGTAGTTAATGAGTAATAGTCGATAAACATACTACTTCGGAACCATACATTGCGCGTGGCCTGACACATGCTTGACACGCACTTGTCCAGTTTTTACGTATATTGCTGACGGCCATGGCCACGGCTTTAGCTAGCCAAAGTTCGGTTAGTCAGTTAAAATTACCTTGACAACTTAAAAAAACGCTCATCCAGCCCAGCGGCTAGTGTCGATGCTAAGTAATTGGCCGACTTAAGCAACAGCGGCCGGGGTCGCGGTCGGTCGGTGGATTGGTGACCGCTATTGGCAACAATTGGAACTATGGAACTGAAGATACACCAATCCCCAAGACTTTTCAGCATTTGCCTGCACCGCATTCTCAAATACATTGGACATATTGCAAGACCGCATGACAATATAAGAGATAAGATAACAGTCGGTACGTCATGTCGGAGGCCTTCGGGCAGCATCAAAACTTCCGACATTTGAGTTGGCCACTATCCCCTCCACCAATCCGCACTAAAAGTATGGTAAGGTATGCTCTACGCCTCCTCAAGAGGAAAGACCCGTACTCAGTAGTTGGCTACAGCACCTTTTTCAAAAATGATGAGAGGTGCTCGGTTGGTACACAAACAGCGAGTTAAAGTTGACAGCATTCTACGACTGCAACGTCTCAACCAGCAACCGGAACTTTTTCTACTCCAAATACCCTCCAAATCTCCACAACGTTGGAGAGTTGTGGTGCGATGGAGACGAGAGACATAGATGTAGGTCACTGGTACGTGGGACGCAAATTGTACCCGTACTGACAGGACTTAAATCATCTTCTGCGTCCCTCGTGGCATTGGCCATGCCACATTGATCGACAAAGAGTCTTTTACAACTTCCTCTCCACTTTCAAAAAGCCGTGTTAGTCCGTTTGTAATGTTAACGTATGTTGAAATTAAACTTACTTAATAATGATCGTAACTGAAGACATAAACAATAAACATACACCACCGATGGTTTCGCCAAAATAGTAGTTATTTATAAGCAGTAAACTAATGATTACAATACTTGTTACTTGCACTCACCCCGTAGCAGGTCCGTAGCACTTGCTACGACTGTAGCAACACATCTCATTACAATAGGGTATTTGACAACATTTAAAATATACTACAAATTGTTATTATTCTATCAGATAGTAGCACTAAAAAACATACATATTTCACTTTATTTTCAAGTAAATCACGTATATTTTTGCAAATAACACGAAATTAAAATACTGTAATTTTAGGAAATTTTACCAGTGACCGAAACGCCCTGTGATTGGTGACAACTTTGATGACGTTACACGCTAGTAAAAAATCAGATCTTTCCTATATATAATCTTAATAGATACTTGCGTGTGACGTCACACGTATCATAGACCGCCGCCATGACAGAAACAGCGTTTTTGGCGCGCTTTTTGAAGTTTAAACTTTAACATTGATTCTTATTAACAATACTGTTAATTTTTTCGGAAATATCAATGGAGTGGGTTTATTTTGTAATAAAGAATAAATTAAAATGATTTTTAAAAATTAGTCAAATACACTATACAATAACACTAATGTACGTCCCCCTGCCCCGCGCCCCGCGCCCCCCGTCTCACTAGCCCCAAGCCGCAAGCCCCGAGCCTCGAGCAGTAGTGGAGAGATCATCGTATTTACATTTGTACAATTGTCGATCGCCCTTCGTAACATTTGTTAGTCAAAATATTTGTAGTGCAGAAACTACGACGAGTGGCCTTATTTGGGTGTCATTCCCCGTCGGATGAGTTGGAAATTCATGAAATTATATGAAAAATTCATTAAAGTAACTTGATTAAGGATTCAAGATTGAAAATTAGGTCCTAATGTATGCACCTACATGGTAAGGGTGCGCGCACACTCGCAAATTGGCAGCTTATTAGTGCACAGCGGCGCGCGCCGGCCCCTTGAGCACGTCCGGGCGCGGCCGCAGGATGTTGTTAGTTTAGCTCACAGCTCACAGCTCTCAGCTCTCAGCTCTAGAGAACAATACATTTTGCTTAATGCGTTTTGTCGCTAACTCCTTCAATTATTATCGTAGTAGGTACCACTAACGAAATATCAAAACATGTAACAAATTAATCTGTCACTATTCCTTTTTACTCGCTTTATATTAGCTTCACCTTTATGTTTGTTTGTTTGTTTGTAACTTGTAACTTGAAACCGACTCCTTTGGACTTGATTTTGACCCACTTCGAACGGTCAGATTTCTTTCAAACTTCGTAGACTTATCGAGGACCGATTACAATTCAATATTTAAAGAAAAAAGAGAGAAAGAAAAAGAAACCTAAATTTTATTTCAAAAAATCAAACTAAAAAATGAAAAAATAAATAATAGTTAAAATAAAACTAAAAAACACGCTTTTATTCAAAATCCAATTAAAAATAGAAAATAAATTTGAATTAAGAACCGTGAATTAAAACCGTGGGGTGCTTTTTAAGATATTATCCCTTCTACTCATTAACACATGCACCCCACGCTTTTAATTCACGATTCTTAATTCAAATTTATTTTCTATTTTTTAGTTGGATTTTGTATAAAAGCATGTTTTTTAGTTTTTTTTTTAACTATTATTTATTTTTAAGAATCATCGGAATTATCGGAGAAAATGTGTAGAAGTGAAATCCAACCAAAACATTTCATGTAAAATAATAAATTATAGCGTGTGGTGTTGCCTAAACAAAATATAACAGCGGGCAACCCCGTTGGGTTGTCCGTTTTTGCCGCCGCTTGCGCGGGCGCCACTGGCGCCGGGTAACTTTTTTCACAAGATGGCTTCCGCGGTTCGCGCCACTAGTTTTTGTTTAATCGTTTACGTTCTAAATGTTTGCGTATAAGTTTCTACTGTGGTTGTTTTGTGCTCAACAGTTTGTGTTACTACCGAAACAATAATAAACCGTACCAAACAAAACCTTCTTTGCCATTACACACCCATCCATTACAAAATAATAAATAATAAATGACTGCCAAGACTCAAAAATTCTTTTAACAATTTCACAGATAGAACGTTAAAAGAAGCGCCAAGCCCCTAACTCTACAAGACGTGACTATACAAGCCTTATTATTACAAACTCCACATCTTGGGCAAGCGGTATTGCGGCTTGGCCGTTTTGCTTATTAATGATGCAATAGTTCTTAGAAACGCGGTTTCCTAACGGACCAACTACGTACGCACAACTAGTGGAACGGCACAACTAAGTATTCCCATCGGTACAACTACATGGTCAAGTTATACAAACTACCCAGACTTCAGGAAGTACCTACCCAAAAATAAATAAATAAATAAAATAAATAAACGCTTACACACTCATACCCCCGCAGTAGGTTTATACCTGTGTCGCGGGTGGCATGGACGACACATATAACACATCACAATAACACCCATGACCCGAGTACAAATATTTATCTGTCACATAAATATCTGCCCCAGCCGGAAATCGAACCCGGGCTTCGCAGGCAGGGTCGCTACCAACTAGGCTACAGGCTTGTCGAAAGATGAGTACGTGAATCGGTGGGAAAATCAGCGTTATCCCCGTTTGGAGGGTTGGAGTGTTGTTTGTGTCCAAATCTTAGTCTGCGTACCAAACAGCTTTCTAGGATTTCGGGACGTACAATAGAATTTTGATACGAGTGTATATTCGATGAGTTTTATGACCACATTATATTTTGACAATTTCAGCTCTCTAGCATTATTTAGGCCGATGTTATGAGGAATTGAAAATACAACGCGAAGAAATATTTCGAGAAAATGTGGTAGTGTCGTTCATCTTGGCAATGCCACTGCCGTACCACTAGATATAATGCATGTTATAAATACATTAATAAAAGAAAATGAAACATTAATTGGTGTCAATGTAAAGTAACTCTTTCACAAAATGAATAACGTTCAAGTATCTACCGAATAGCGGGTGTCATTCTTTTTAAATCAAATCATTCAATCAATAAATATTTTAGGTACCTGGTACAAAAAATAAGACAAAAATGGAAAACTAGGCCATTGGTTAAAAGCTTAACGGTTCGCTAACCTACTATAAAAGTATTAAAACATTCGTCTGACGATGACACACGAATGTTCTTGAAGCACGTCGTTACTTATGAATGTAGGTAGTGCAGTAGTTAAAAGTAAAAAAACTTGTGAGACAAATAACGAGCACTTAACTGTGACCACTCGCAGCCCGCCGCGCCCGGGCGCCCGGCGCCCGGCGCCCGGCACCCGGTGTCTCCCTCGGCTACAATTTAATTTTTTTTCGCAACATGCGATTATTCGTTGTGGACTTCCGTACTACTTGTTAACAAACGAATTTTAAAACTATACTAAACAAACATAATTTGTAAAGTCTTTCGTCTATTTTGCTTCGATAGTCTATACTTCTATACTAATATATAAAGAGGAAAGATTTGATTTTTTGTTTGCATTGAATAGGCTCCGAAACTACTGAACCGATTTCATAAATTCTTACACTGTTGGGAAGCTACACTATCCCCGAGTAACATAGGCTATATTATATTTTCAAAAAAATTAGGGATCCTTAATAAAACTCCAATAATGTAACCCAAGGTGTAAAAAAATAAGAAAACCGAAGCAAAGCGAGGGCGGTTACTCGTCTATAATAAACGAGATCTTTCTGCACTAATAAAAGTATATTATTGCCTTTAATTTTCTCTTACAGCAATGATTGTTTTTTCTTTTTTTTCGTTTTTTTCCTGCTCACAGTTACAGATAGCACTTGTCATCATCTACTACAATCTATATTCATAAAACTCATGTCCAAGCAGTCTTGTCTTTAAAATAATCATCTAATTTGTAATATACTGTCGTCATAAGAATGCTTTTAATATGAGTTTTAAATTTAAGGTAAGGCATTTCTGTAAATTTCGATGGAATTTTATTATAAATCTTTACACATGTACTCATGAACGAGCCACAAGTTTTACATAGTCTAAAATTTGGTACAATCAGTTTAGCCTTGTTCCTCGTATTACTATTATGGATGTCACTCTTCTTAAGAAAACTATCGTATAGAAAAATTATTCAATTTAGGGTATTAAAATTCCTTTTTCAATCTTAACTTAATTGAAAAATGGGAAATCAATAGTAGACAAAATATTCAATTATAAAATTTAATTTCAATTTGCGTATTAGAGTACGGAATACATAATTACGAGTAATACAATCATTTAGACGATCATGACCTTCAATCAGTGCATAAACAACAATATCCACCGGCAGAAAGATGAAAAGTCTAATAATTCTATTAAATTCACTATAAAAAATAAACTTACTTACCGCGAGCCCTTTTCTTTTCCCTATAAGCACGAACTCTCTCAGCATTCTGTCTTTTACGGCATAAAATTAATTCATCGTCGGATCTTTTCGCACTATTCTTAGTTTTTTCCTTGTTGATCGGATTCTCTTGTTGATCATTTAACTCACTAGCTGTATCGTTGTCCATCACGACACAGTGAATAATAAAAAAACATTTACATTAATATACACATGGAACACTTGCACGAATAATTGAGAATATAAACACGGTCAGCTGATGTGAGCTATGGGCGCCGCCATATTGGCCTGCCGCCATATTGGATTTCCGGCTGTAATGCGACATGCGATAAATGGACGAAAAATATGGACGAAAAATTTTGGGGTGACAGAATAATAATAAATAATAAGAATAATAATAATAGAAAAAATTCACTTTAAAAATCTTAATACAGTAAACTTTCCTTTTCAACCACAAGCTCTTATTATATCAAATTTTAGATTTCGGATTTTAAATCTAAATAAGTTTAAAAAAAAACTAAATCCATTTTCAAATGCCAGTGATCCAGTAAGCTTTTACTTCTAACCATAATATGATATACCTAATTACCTGCGAAGTTTTGCATTTCCAACTTCACATATGAAGAAGTTTCATACATTCTTTCATCCATATTTTAACGCTTTAAAGGATGAATTTCCAAAGATACCTTCTTCGTGTTCCCTACACAACATGGCTCCTGTAGTGTGGGGTATAGTTGAAAAGATCTTTTAAATATATTATGGGTCTGGAAAGACAATTTTTTGATTTAGGAATCTGTTTACGACATATTTGGCTTTGAAGTTAGAGCCAAGTGCTCTAACCAAAATTAGCACCCCCCTCCCCCCCAGCTAAATTGTAGGTGTTGGATATGTGAAAAAATTCACGGCAGTAGCAAATATGATGAATTTAAAAGGAAAACTATCACGGCTAGAGTATCTTAAGTAGTTAGTATAGTACGTATATATTGCCATAGTCTGACACGCACTTGGCCGGTTTTTATCGGCATCGTAAAATATAATAATATTAATTTGTCTGACTACATTGTGATGATGTGACTCGTAGAATTCAATCGGTTGGGACGCGGATGGGCTGCGTTCGGGAAACTGCGTCATATCTTATCGCCCAAAGCACTACTTCACTGCCTGAAGTCGAAGGTGTTCGAGCAGTGTGTGTTGCTTGTGATGTGATGACATGCGGCTCCGAGACGTGGTGCTTTACTGTTGGCCTAATCCAGTAATCCACAAGCTTAAAGTCACAATGCGAGTTAGGGAGAGGGCTATGCTCGGTATTTCTCTATGTGATCGCGTCATGATAACTACCTAACATAGCTCAGCGAATAAGCCGGCTGAAGTGTCAATGGGCTGGCCACATAGTTCGATTGATCGATAACCGTTGGAAAGAAAGGTACTGAAATGACGCCCACTTCTCGGAAAACGGAATATATTACGCTCCCCGACCAGGTGGACCTGAAAAAGACAGCGGGCATCCACTTGATTAAAATGGCTCAGGACTGTTCAGAGTTGCGCAAGTTAGGGAAGGCCTATGTTCAGCAGTGGACCTCCAAGGTCTGATGAATGGATGGACACTATGATGGATTTATTTTATTCAAACCCGACGCTAATAAAAAAAAGCGGCCAAGTGCGAGTCGGACTCGCCCATGAAGGGTTCCGTAGCAGCAAGTAACATAATATAAAAGTTCTTGTAGTTCGTTGTAACTTTGATCGAGATAAATAGCGGTTTACGATTTATGACGTATTAAAAAAACTACTTACTAGATCTCGTTCAAACCAATTTTAAGTGGAAGTTTGCATGATAAAGTACATCATAATATATTTTTTTTAGTTTTATCAGTCTCTTATTTTAGAAGTTTCAGGGGGGACACACATTTTACCTTTTTGGAAGTGTCTCTCGCGCAAACTATTCAGTTTAGAAATAAATGATATAAGAAACCTCAATATCATTTTTGAAGACCTATCCATAAATACCCCACACGTATGGGTTTGATGAAAAAAAAATTTTGAGTTTCAGTTCTAAGTATGGGGAGCCCCCAAAATTTATTGATTTTTTCTATTTTTATGTGAAAATCTTAATGCGGTTCACAGAATACATCTACTTACCAAGTTTCAACAGTATAGTTCTTATAATTTCGGAAAAAAGTGGCTGTGACATACGGACGGACAGATAGACAGACAGACATGACGAATCTATAAGGGTTCCGTTTTTTGCCATTTGGCTACGGAACCCTAAAAAGGCAACTTCAAAGCCCCTTAACTTTCCATTTCCAAAGATATTTTGATGATTCTTTCCCATTTGTTTCTTATTACCTTAATTTTTGTAATCAGTAGAATAATAAAATGGAGAAACTTCTCCATTGAAGTAATTTAATTTCAAATTCCCTCCATGCATCGATAAATATTAGATAATATGATTTCAATACACAGATTTATTAATGCTTGGTTTAGAAAATTTTTGTTATACAAAGAATTTAGGTACCTAGGAGGAAAACAAAGGATGCGATGGTAAAGCACTATATTTAGTGATTTTTTATTAATCCACATGTATCAAAATCGGTATTTATTTAAAAAAAATCGTAGTGGATTTTCTTTCAATTAATATTGTTGTACTAGCGCTGTACCCGCGGTTTTTTCGGGATAATAATATCCTTTATCTCAGGGATTCTTAAGCAATTTCGGGCAAGAGACCCCTTTTCCAAAATGAACTGATACCTCAGACCCCCACAGCCAAATTACTTAAAAAAAATCTCTAGTGTTTTTCCTATTGATACAAAATACTTACCAATTTAAAAACTTAGAATTAGTAAAATATTAGTAATTCTTAAAACAAGTTGGTACACGTAACGTAACACACTACAGTATTTTGAATTCAAACAGAATAATTTAAGAAGAATTTTTGAAGTGAAACACATGGTCAAACAGAATAATTTAAGTACATGGGTAATTAAGGGTCAAAACTTTGTACAAGAGAGTATTTTTTATCCAGAAAACTTCAAAGGACGGTTTCACGCGCAAAGCTGTAGACAAAGGTTAGTTTCTTAATATTTTCTTAACCCCATGAAGAAGGAAAGTAGGAAGCATTTGGTTAACGAACTATCACAAATATTACTTACTACACATATACACATAACTAATTAAGTATCCAATTTAATTTAACCTTTATCATTATTATTAATAAAAATATTATATGTCACAGAAATTAAAAATATAAGTTTTAAAAGGTTCACATTGATTATCAAATAAATGTGACTATGCATACTCTGTAGTTATTTGGTCTTATTAGACCGATAAAAATGTCCCATTTTAGCGCTCAAATGCACAGGGTATTAAAGAGACAAAGATACCTCATTTGTACTTGTATAAGTAGTTTTGAAATTGTGTGTTAACAACTATAGTCACCGCGAACTAAGAAGCCCAATTTGTCGTTTGCCATCACAGTGACATTAGAGATGTACAAAAAAAATCGGTTCACAAAAGAAACCAATTTTTACAACAAATCGATTCAAAATTATAAGACCTTCTAATCGAATCGATAATTAAATTTTAAACTAAAAACCGTAATATTTAGGTGCCTAGAGCTATCTCGTACCGCTTATTCTCAATATGTACCTATTTACGACTTCAATAAAATATTCTTTTATCCATTCGCCCATTAACATCAACAACACCAAAAGCATCACTGGTGCGTTGCCAGCCAAGAAAGAGAAGAAAGAGAAAGAAAGATAGATCATGAATAGAATGAAAGTCCCGCTCAGTTTCATAATAATATTTTGACAATATTATATTATGAGCGTCAGGAAAAAACTACAGTGAATAAATTCTTGCTTATTTCACGCCGTATTGGGGCGGCTTAGAATATTAACCCCAATCCCACGCCGGATGGGTGTCGTAAAAGGCGACTAAATCCGGCCCGCTGGTGGTAGGATCCCTCGAGGGATTTTAATTATTAATTAATACCATTATTACTATTATTATTTCTCCATGGGGTTCGCCTGGATAGCTACCACCCTCGAGCATGAGTCAGCCGCCAAACGACTCGTCATGTTCCGGCTGGGGGCTTGAGTGCCAGTTCTTTCTTTCTTTTTCTTCTCTCTTTCTTGGCCGGCAACGCATCGGTGATGCCTTTGGTGTTGCTGATGTCCATGGGCGACGATAGCCACTTACCATCAGGTGGATCGTCAGCTCGTTTGCCGGCTATTTCCATAAAAAAAAATTCGTAACTCGTTTATTATTTTGTTGAAAAAAAAAAAATGTTTACCGCAACCTTAAATACATAATTACATATAACATATTACTGTCCTTGGATGGCGAAGTGCCCATACATAATGGAAAATGTCCTTTGTTAGCATCCAATTCGTCGTGGTATTATTGGGTACCTAATTTTAAATTCAAATGCAAGCAAATCATTTTTAATAATGTAATTAAATTAATCAATTTTCATTTTTAAATTTCGATTATAGTAATGTATCGATTATGTTTGGTTTTATAAACGGTTTCAGGCCGTCACATCACCCTATGACAGATTAGATTTAGGCTTCTTCATATAAGATTGTTTCGAGGTCATATATTTTTATTAAACTTTGCATAAATTATGATGTGATGGGATTTTTACTAGATTTTAACGTATAATATGATTTATAATCAACGCCAATGAAAATGAGTAGGGATTTTTAAAAAATTTTGGCAAAATCCTTTGTCCGTAAGTATTCAACTATTCATGTCAAGTAAATGAATATTCCATTTCGCTCAAAGACACCCATACAATGTTAGTTCATATTAATAAATAGCAGCTATCATTATGGGCATCTTAGATAATTTTGACTATAAGAGATGAACATAATAACATAGGCAACATACGTACGCGATGAAATCACAATCCTCCTCATAGCATTGCTGCAGTGGAATAAAAATAACTGTTCGCCCTAAAATATGTTACATTATAATTGACCTTCAACGTCGATACTCGATAGTTGATTTCGACGGCACGGCGGCATCGCGGCAGCAGTCATTATTGTTAAAGTGCTGCATATGCTCTTGAGCGCAGCACGGCGCCTCTCGTGCCCGCACGTGGCCGACACGCCGCTCGCCGCGCGTTTTGAACGATTGACTTCTTGATTATCCCTTTCTTTTATCTGTGATACATGACCATAGTGTAAAGAACTACCATAGAATAATGTCTGTAATATAAACAGGCATGATGACAGTAAGTAAAAATCCCTAAAATTATGTATTTATTTAATGAAACCCTATTAATGGATTACAAAACACGCTTTTATCGTACCTATTATTATTAGCGAGATAAACAATATTTTTGATAAAATAAAACTACAAAATACGGCAAGCCGCCATCTTAGTTAAAGCGCCAGTCAGTCTCAATTAGCGCGAATTACGTCACACTTCTTAAAAAAATGAATATCACCATACTAATAATGACGTATTGTCTTTTGTTTTCCTGAGGACTGAAGTCACAACCACGCCCTGACACTTTGAAGCGTTTTGGTGCGAATTTTAAACTTATAATTTGAAATGTATTTATTTTATACTAAACCTTATTTTTTTGCCGAAATATGATATACGTTGTAATTATAATATATTTTCCAACAATATAGAACAGTATTTCAAAATCTGTCATCATGCCTATTGCACTCCTGCGTGTGTACAACCATGTGCACTTTCTTTCATTCTTCATATTAATTGTTCGCGTAGCTTTGTTTTGATGTTCAATTGTCTATTGCATGTAGTTGTTGAAACAAAAATCCCAAAAAACATAGGTATTATTCACGGACATGAAAAAAGAACGGACGTAACCTTGTCTAATCGAGAGTGAAGCGTACAGCTGATAGCTCGCTTACCATGTGTGCGTAATTTTTGATTCGCGATTGACATTTATGGTATCAGGATGGTGTCAATGTGTGGGTGCGTGTACTTGTACGAATAGAGAGTTTGTATTACGATGGGTGCTTCACTGAATTTGTTCTTGGGATTACGTCCGTCTTTTTTTTAGGTCCGTGGTATTATTATAATCGTTTGCACGCTAATACCTCTGCACTAGGGTTGCCGGGCACTAGGATGTCGTGGGTAGCATGGAGAACACAGTAAGACGGCATTGTAGCATCTATGATATTAATCTATCACATAAATATCTGTCCCGGCCGGGAATCGAAATCGGGACCCCTCGCTTCGCAGGCAGGGTCGATATACCAACTTGGCTAGGGCTAGATATAGGAGTATCAAAAGTCAAGGTTTGTAAGTCTAGGGGCACTACGGTGCCCCCGCCGATACGAGGTCACTACCTACCTTTTCTCGAAGCGCTTCGTCGTTTTTCTGAACCCTCATAACTTGGCTTTGGATTACACCAGATTAACAAAATTTGCGGCATATTATGATTTCAATAGTGGACTTATTAAACATAAAGTTTAAATTTTCATAGCTTTTATACTTTACATTTTATTAATATCAAAGTGTTATTTTGATATTATGTATTTATTTAAAACATAAAAGATTTTAAATATTGATATGGTCACTATATGATGTTGTTACTTATTAGGTTAGCTAATTACATAATAACTTAAGACAGAAGGACCCATAAGTAGGAACTGAATAAATTAACCGACTTGGTATTACATGGATCTCACAACTTTTTACGGTAGAAGAACTGAGTTGCGAGACTTGGTTTTTTTTTTACAAGTTATGTTTTTGATGGCATCTCATTTCTTTTTGTAGATAGTCCTACTTTTTTTCCTTTTACAAGTTACCTTTGAAAATAATTATATCTACAGGTACACTAATTCATTCACTGCAAATGTAACTTTGTAATCCTATATATTTATATGGGATTACAAAGTTATTTATGCAGTTGATGTATCTAGAAAACTGGACCGAAATTACAAAATATTTTAGTTTTTCCTTGATCTATACACTAAACACTAATTGTGTTCTAAATTTGAAGCTTCTATGTCTGCTAGAAGTGCCTTAGAATTTTGTTGATCGGTCAGTCAGTGAGTGACGAAATTAAGAAACTTTGACTAGTTATAATTCTTAAACTACTGGTTCAAATTGAATGAAATTTGAAATATACCGTGTTTATATAATGCCTGCTTGGTTACTAAAAATTCAGGCTTCTTTATCCACAACGAAGTTACAGGGGGTCGAAAATGGCCTGAATTGCTTCGAGAAAAGGATGGTACGGCCGTGCCGCTTTTTTGCTCGACTTGACGGGGGCACTGCCGTGCCCCCAGATTTTTAGTAAATAATATAAACAGTGAATAAATTTTTCCACTTCAAGCCCATGTGGCGGTAGTGAAACGGCCAATCCACATATTTTGAATGAGGTGTAGTGTTTGTGAAGACTTGTATAGTTAGGTCGTGTAGAGTAAGAAACTTGGCTCTACATGAGATCTGATAACTTTGATGTAGTCTCAATCCATATAGTCTCGTCTGGACAACATTTTACATGAAAATGTTTTTGGTGGGATTTATTATTCAATCATGCAAAACGGTTGAACAAATTTGGATGAAATTTTAATTTACATTACAAAGTTTTATAAACTATATGTATAAAAGAACAGGATAATTTTTGTCGCTGGAATTACCTATTCTACTATTGCTGCCGCAGAATAAAAGTTGCAAAATTAGTAGCTTCTGTTTTTTTATGGAAATAGCCGGCAAACGAGCTGACGATCCACCTGCTGGTATGTGGCTGTTGTGTTTTTATTGTCAGGAGAAGGTTCTTATTAACGAAAAAATTAAGAAAGTTATGCGGAATATTACTAAATTTAAGAAAACTTTACGACCACATTAACTTTTCTAATGCAACATTAACAATATTACTTTTTTATTTTGTAACTGTCAGGTCTGTCATTCGAGTCAAAGGAGAGGAAGGGGGAGAAGGAGGGGGAGGAGGAGGGGGAGAGGGAGGGGAGGGGGAGGGGGAGAGGGATTTGTTAGGTGGTACAAAGTTCGCCTGGTCAGCTAGTTTAGGAATACAAACTGCACTGATGCAGAACAAACAATAAGGATAAATATAAATTATAATTAATTATAAAATTTAATTCAATAATGTATCATATTATGTATTTAAAAATAATGTAAATGCAAATCCTCGTGTATCATGCAACTTCGTTTCTTATAGTTATAATTCTGTCCCTTTGGTCATGGCCCAAAAAAGAAACAAAAAATTATTCATTGGAATTTAAAGAGCGGTGTTCGTCGCTAATAGCACAATAAACTGTTGTTCTTATTATCTATCTGTGATTGAGAGAGGGGCCGCTGATTGTTTAAATCGGACGGCCCACGACATCGCTAACGATTATACTAGGATTGAAGCGTCACGGTAATAACAATTTTGGGAATATTTGTTGATCTTGATTTATTTATGTTTGGTATTACTTACAGATAAATTAGACTTAAATGCAACCGGGACAAATAAAAATTTCAAATTGATAACAAATGTTTTTTTACTTTCTGTTTATGACATTGAGTCGCGTCTAAACGTGCATGTACTTATGTTGTCTTGGCAACATGACATAATCTATTTTTAATTGATATATACACATACTCACATACAGAGGCGGCCTTAGCCCTTGCGAGGCCCAGGGCGCGCAAAACTTTGCGAGGCCTTTGTGCGTTACGTAAAATGGGCGTGATGACAGATTTTGAAATACTGTTCTATATTGTTGGGAAATATATTATAATTACAACGCATATCATATTTCCGCAAAACAATAAGGTTTAGTATAAAATAAATACAGTTCACTTTGTATGTCTAAAATTCACACCAAAACGCTTCAGTGTCATGGCGTCGCTTGTGACGTCACGCCTCAGGAAAATAATAGACAAGATGTCATTATCAGTATGTAGACCAGTGCCGATAATTTTTGAAACCAAAAAAAAAAATATAGTAGGATGAAACCTATTGCAAAAGCAAGAAAATATTATAACAAAAATTAAAGGAAAAATAATTTACGGGTGATTTGAGATCGGGAAGTGGTGGGAGGGGGGATTAAGGGTAAAAAACGGTTTATCTCGATTTCCGGCAAAACTACAAGTGCTATGGAAAAAAGTTAAATGGCCAAGTTGTAGGTAATAAAAAGGTCCACAACTTTTGTATTTACAGTTTTTTACATAACCTCAAAATTTATGTGAAAAATTCTAATAACCAAGTTTTTGGTTTTTTATTTTTATTTTATTTCACGAAATTTGGAGAAAACTTACCTTTGTATGTCCTAAACATACTGTAATTTTTTTGATTTAGAATATTTCTTTTTTCACCTTATTTTGACTTAATATCGAAAAAGCACCCTAATTTTCAATCGAAAACTCTCACGTCAAAATACGTCACGTAAAAATTAAGTCAAAATTAAGGTTAAAAAAAGAAATATTTTAAATCAAAAAAATTACAGTATGTTTGGACATACAAAAGCCGACCTCAGATCGCCCGTAACTTATTTTTCCTTTTATTTTTGTTATATTCTCTTTTGCAATGGGTTTCATCCTACTATAATTTTTTTTCACTTTTTACCGTTTTTAAAGCTATCGGCACTGGTGGTATCTAATGGTCATATTCGTTTGTTTAAAGAAGCGTGACGTAATTCACGCAGATTGAGACTGATTGACGTTTAAGGTATCAGTTGTGTGTTAAGATTTGATTTGAATTTTTTTTTTATTGTGGCCAACCACAATGAATGCCCTGAGAGAAAGCGGAAAGTGCAGACCAAGCATGGGCGAACGCCACGAGTACCTTATGCCGCGATATTCGGCCATATTAATACTGCCTGTGCAAATGCTTTTTCAAACCTCGCACGCTCGTGGATTTAGTAATTATTATATTGCTATGTATCACTTTTAGCCTGTGTTGGTTTTTTAGAGGTTTCCTGAACTTCATTTTTCACATATTTAAACACGGGCCCACGTAGGTCGTATTGAAGCTGTCGTAGCGAATAATAAAAAAAATGTACATAAAACTCTTAAAGGTAGGTTCAGCCAAGCGGGGAAATTATGTATTTGCGAAAAAAAATATCTTAACTGGCGATAGAACATTCATTCATAAACACAAGAAAAAAGAAAATTCACTCCTGGAAGTGCAAAATAAACCTGACAAGTGCGAGTTAAACTCGCTTAGAGAGGGTTCTCTACGTTGATTATGTATTTACCATTATTTTTCTATCGTATTTTATTTATTTTTGCCTTTTTTTAAGACTATAGACTTCTAATAGGTTTTTCTGTAATATTTAAGTAAAGAACTGTTCTCTCAAAATTCTAGCGTCAGTAATTTCGGAGATAAGGGGCGGAATGGGCAGTTTTTGGCTTTAATTTTCGTTCTTTCTTGAATAATTTTAAAACTGTCAATTGTAGAACTATAAAAAAAGACATTTGAGATCCTTACAACAATCCCTTTCATTTGACATACAACATGATACGGTTTGCAAAATAGTTTTTGTTTAAATTTGATTCCGTATTTTTTTTTTCAAAAGTCAGATGTTTAATTTACACCTTCATCTTTGGGTCACAAAAAAGTACATGAGTACTAAATTTCAACTCATTTGGTCCAGTAGTTTCGGAGTAAATTGACTGTGAACGGTGGTCGCCCAGACGCATGAGTGATCCTCAAAGAGTTCCGTTTTTCGTTTTTTCGTACGGAACCCTAAAATACTGTAAAATAGCATATTGAATTTAAAAAGGGGGCTTCAGGAGCGAAACCAAATAGTATAATAAGATTTTATTTTATAGTTTTAAACAGTCAAATAACCAAATTTCACATTTAACATTATTTCACTGTATATTATGGTATTCCGTTCTTAAAGTTATACAATCATATTTTTGTTTTGCTGTCTAAAGTTTTTTTTAACTCGGGTGATGGCGCGAGGCCCTTGCAAGCGCGAGGCCCCGGGCGGTTGCCCTGTTCGCCACCCCCTAAGGCCGCCACTGCTCACATACCACTCTGTGAGGGGGCACACACTATAGTCCACGATAGAACTTATAAACAATATTCAAAATTTTACCAAAAATAAACGGCTTCAAAGAAACGGTCTTCGAGAAACATATATGTACAAGTATAAATAACTATACATGTATTCCTATAATGTTAGAGGTCCTTTTTTGAAGTCGGTTAAGAAGTAATTTAAATAAAATTCCAAAGTTTACTGAGGTTGTCTAAACGGCCAAGAACACCGGTCCCGCTCTAGCTCGCGGCGCGCTGGCGCAGTGGGAGACATCACTAATTTGTCACGCGTGCTGTTTACATCCCGGCATCCCGGGGCCCCGGGGTCGGTTTCTAGTGCATCCTCGATTGATAGCTAACGACTTATTGGAATACCCTCCCATTAGGGGCTTTGTTTATTTTAAACTTAAGGATCAGACGATCCTTAAAGCGATTGCTTACACGTGCTTATGAATGATTCAAAATAATTTGGGCTAAGTATAATGACGGTTTATTGCGGAAATGTTGATCTGTTGTTCTGCGAAGACTATTATTATTATTTAGATATAGACTATTATTAACTTAGTATTAGTCTACTTTGCAACATTAAAAGTAAATAATTAATTACCAACAAGTAGGTATATACCATAAATTATTGTAGTGCATGTTTCCGTTGTGGGAGGGAGGGAGGTGCCACGCATGTCTTAAAGTATATACCATCATACATGTTACCCGCGGATTGTTGCAAAGTAGACTAATACTAAGTAACTTAATAACAATGAATTTCCGCAAAGTAACGCCTGATACTATTAACTATAACTAGACTAATATTTAAGAGGCCTAGAACCATCATCATCGTTTAGTGGTATTTTTTAAAATGTTTGTTTCGTCAGAACTTCGTCATTTTTGCACCGATTTGAAAGATATTTTACCCCCCGACTTGACGTGTCTCTCTGTATCTGTGTATTTGTGGATCTGTATGTCTGTGTCGTATCGTAGCTCTCAAACGGATGAATCGATATTGATCTAGTTTTTTTTTTGTTTAAAAGGTGACTTACAGTGCTACCAAGTTATCTGTGAAATGGCGAAAATTAGAACTAATGCCATACCATTCATAAGTTCTTTGTGCTTATTCATTTGACATTTACTACGCCTCGAATTTCGTCCAATGATTGGTCCAATGCGTCCGACAGCGCCCTCCTCCAATTCACAGATAAGTTGGAGGCACTGTAATCCAGTGTTCTTAGCTATGTTTTTAATTTAATTATTTATTTGAAAGGTGCTTCCAGATTGGTACCTATATTTTTCAAAATTCAATTTATTATTTAATTAAAAAAAAATTAAGAAAGTTGTATGTATAAACGAAAATGTAAGTAAGTCGACAAATTTCCATTAAGTTAAAGAATTCTTATGAATAGCCCCTTGCGAGGTGCGTGACCAGGAATACATAAAGACGAGGCGCCTCGTTTTAATTTGAATTGCAAATATCACTCGGTCATTTGGCGATTCACTAAATTGCACGAGATTATAATAAAAATACAATACGGCAGTCAGTTTAGGGTTTCATTTTTTTATGAAAATCTCAAACGTTATAATGTTAATGGCACAAGTATACCAGTTAATAATGTAAAAACTTACAAACAAAGAAAACTTAAAAAATATAAAAAAGGGAATGATGAAAGAAATAAGGGTGAACTTGTATACTATAGGTACTCTATACTTATACTCTATTTTTAGGGTTCTGAAGTAAAATCGGAACTCTTATAGTTTCGTCATGTCCGTCCGTCCGTCCGTCTGTCCGTCTGACCATCTGTCCAAAGCAAAGCGCCGAGACTGTAGTGCTAGGAAGCTGTAATTTGGCATAATTATCCATATTATTAAAAACTCCAGAATCGTAGAATAAAATATTAAAAAAAAATTCAGGGTACCTACCCTACAGGTAACTTGAGGATGAATTTTTTATTCATCGCGTACCTATCCTATAGTGTGGGCTATCGTTGAAAACGTCTTTCAAAAATATCATAAGTCTTCTAAGACAATTTTTGGAATTAGGGGTCCGTTTGCGAAATATTTGAATTTAAAGTGCTGGCTAAATGGTTTGAGTTGGACAAGTGAAAAAATTGTTATTTACTTGAAAACTCACGTTTTACTAAGAGCACGTATTACAGTTTTAACATTGATGACCGAAGTCAATAAAGAGAGGACCTGCATTGACAAAATAGCGGCGCGAGGGACTCGCCGCCGCGTCTGTGTTCTTGAATCCGATGGATAATAGTGTAAGTGGAAGGAATTTGTCATCGGACGGCAATAACTACGACTTTTTAATAATTGGCCTTACAAGGAGCATGGCCTTTCATGGTCCACCCACCTTATAAGTAACAATTTTACCAATTTTCATCGAAATCTCTTCAAGGGTTTTTATGTGATACCCGAACAGAAATACATACAGACAGACAGACAGACTTACAATAATGATTCAATTTTTAGGGTTCCCTAGCGAAATGGCAAAAAACGGAACCCTTATAAATTCGTCATGTCTGTCTGTCTGTCCGTCCGCATGTCACAGCCACTTTTCTCCGAAACTATAAGAACTATACTGTTAAAACTTGGTCAGTAGATGTATACCGTAAACCGCGTTAAGATTTTCACACAAAAATTGAAAAAAAAACAATAAATTTTGGGGGTTCCCCATACATAGAACTGAAACTCAAAATTTTTTTTCATCAAACCCATACGTGTGGGGTATCTATGGATAGGTCTTCAAAAATGATATTCAGGTTTCTAATATCATTTTTTTCTAAATTGAATAGTTTGCGCGAGAGACACTTCCAAAGTGATAAAATGTGTGTCCCCCCCTGTAACTTCTAAAATAAGAGAATGATAAAACTAAAAAAAATATATGATGTACATTACCGTGCAAACTTCCAACGAAAATTGATTTGAACGAGATCTAGTAAGTAGTTTTTTTTTAATACGTCATAAATCGTAAACCGCAAAAAACATCGATCAAAGTTACAATGAAGTACAAGAACTTTTATATTATGTTACTTGCTGCTACGGAACCCTTCATGGGCGAGTCTGACTCGTACTTGGCCGCTTTTTTTGTGCTCTGACATGTTATTGAAGTGTGCCTTAATCGAAATGTCGAAAAAGTATTCAAAGTACACAAAAGAGTTTATTTTATATAGAATTGTGTTATTATCATACACTATCGTATGCCTCCATAATTTCGAGTAGTCGGGCCTTTGAACTATTCTAAAAGATAATCAAAGATTGATCCTATTCTAGAACACGACTATGAAATTTCGTATTTTTACGTACAAGATATAAACTACAAGTAAATCCGATTGAATCTAGAATATTTAATTAACATATATTTACTTACTTTACCAATATCGAACAAGTTTTCTATAGCTGCAGTATACACTAAATAATCAAAGAGAATATGGCAGCTCAAACCCAAAACACAAATAAACAAACCGTTATGAATAGGCGGGTCGGGTTCGTTAGCGATGTTTTGGTAGAAGAAATTCACGCGGAAACATTAAGAACTCTCGCGGAGTCATCTTTCAGTGGAAGAATGTGCGCTAAAACATATTTATGCAAAATTATAACGAGAGAAGCACTCGAGCGCCCTCTCCGCGGCGCGGCGCGGTGCCCGCAATAACAAGTAATCGGCATTCGGTATCCGCTGCGCGAATGTTTAGCGGAGGATCCATGAAAAGCGACCCAGCTCTGAATGGTGAATGCCCACTCTTCAGCATTTTCATGCAAATTAAAAGACACAAACGCAACCATACATAAGAATTCCTCCCGCGGTAAAACACACCATTCATGTACCTCGCATTGAATGCTCGAGAGCGAAACGGAACGCCCCGAGGCATTAATTAGAGCAGAAAACTCGTGTCTATGGCCGTTCCTTTTTTAACTGAGGTCTTTATGCGAGGTCCCGCTTTGTATACCTCCGTTTGTGTGTGGGTGTCAAGTCTTAGTGTCAAGCGGTGTTTTATCTCCTTTGTTAGCGCTGATTCGCGGGCGCCGGGGCTGCAACTAACTTCTGGTTTGATTCCCGCTCCACCCTACACGGAACCTTTCAGGGTTGCTTATTGTTAAAGTTTTTACTTTTAATTTATTTTTTTACGTTTCCATTCCCTGAAGTTTAATTGTTTCTTTAATAACATATATTTGCATTTAAGAATCTTAGAGTTATTGATGAAAAAAAAATTCATTGAATATATTTTTGTTCAGGTCCACATCAGGATGCAGACGAACATTTCACGCACCGCAGTGATTCGGTTACGAGCCAAAACCCGGAGAACTCTGACGCCGAGGACGACATATCGGTCGGCGACAACCGCAGCGAAACTTCCACACCAAAGAAATCCTTTCCTTTTGACAACAACACAGAATGCTTTCAAAAGAGACCCGAAAATCAAAAGAGGACCGGATTGGAGGACGCCGATCGCTCGTCACCAATTGAATATAACGGCAACAACAGATTTTCGAGTTCTGAATACAACTCGCCATTCAAAGAAGATGAACACGAATTTGACAGACCAGATGAATCTATGAAGTTGTACGATAGCTCTCTCTTTCATTTGTACAGGCCAGATAGAGATGGAAATAAAGAAGAAGGCACCGAAAGTGCTTTCGGCATTACAGGTTCTCTTCCTGAGAGCATCTATGGACGATCGATGGATTTATCGAAGAGTTCGTTCCAGTCGCAACTGTTGGCAGGTTTTGCGTCCGTGATGGCTGGCAGTTCTCAGAGAGATGGACAGGATGCTGGAGGTACGTTGCTGAAGTAATTAGCGATAGAAAATATTTTGCGTTTAGATGGAATGATTAAAGCAATGTCGGTAAAGTAGTGAGTTTGTGAGTGCCAGATGTAAAATTTCCTGAACTCTACCAGCATCAGCGAATACGTGAAACAGTTGTCCATTGTAGTATATCTATACTAATATATAAAGAGGAAAGATTTGATTGTTTGTTTGCATTGAATAGGCTCCGAAACTACTGAAACGATTTGAAAAATTCTTTCACTGTTGGGAAGCTCCACTATCCCCGAGTAACATAGGCTATATTATATTTAAAAAAAAATTAGGGATCCCTAATAAAACTCCAATAATGTAACCTAAGGTGTAAAAAAATAAGAAAACCGAAGCAAAGCGAGGGCGGTTACTCGTCACTAAATAACTCTACAACGAACTTTCTACATTCAATAACTACAAATTTGCACCGATGCAACAAGAGACAGTAAACGTTACTACCCTCTGTTTATTTTGATATAATGCACGCCAATCTGGTGTCTCACCTTTGCATCTAGATCGGCAAGCCAGCAACCGGTCCAGCAACACGCCTACATCGGGCCGCAAGCCGCGCCGCCGCCGCACCGCGTTCACACACGCGCAACTCGCGTACTTGGAGCGCAAGTTTCGCTGCCAGAAGTACCTGAGCGTCGCGGACCGGGGAGACGTTGCAGACGCCCTCAGCCTCAGCGAAACACAAGTCAAGACCTGGTATCAGAATAGACGGTAAGAGTAACAGTTGTTGTAGAGATAGAGTACCCACTAGAAAATAAAACTTTCAGTAGATTGTCAACAGGGAATTTTGTGTAATAAAATCCCGCTTTTAAAAAAAAAGTAGATTTCCAATATGTATCTATTTACTTATCACTCATTAGATTATGTTTCATTTCTTCTGAGTACATTTTCGTTTCTTTTTTTAAGTTTATTCCTTAAACGCTTTTTTTCTTTATCTAACATTCCCTGGTCCTCCGAGCTGAATTTGAAATTTAAAATGACTAACAAATATTTTTTGTCTTCTAGAACAAAATGGAAACGACAAAATCAGTTACGTCTTGAACAGCTACGTGCGCAAGCGGCGACGGGCGAGCGCGAACTGTCAGCGCACGCGCTGCCGCTGGCCTGCGCGTTGCTTCCCCCCTACCCTGCGTACATGCACTGCCATCTATGAGCGATTAAGAGTAGTTGTTAGCTCAAAATGTTTTTATCAATTTCACTGATTTAGAACATTCCATGCAGACACCAATACGGCCAATATCAAACGTGTATTAAACTTGTATAGTTTCTCTTTTTAAATAAGTCTTGTTTATAAATTTAAGAAATAACTCTTAATTAAGTAAATCTATTTATAATTCGCTAATATTGACTAATTTTACGGTTTGTAAAGATATGGTTTTTTAATGTTTCTTCAGGCAGCTTTAATATTATTCCCATTCTAATCTTCATAATAAAAAACGCGGAAACCAAGTCGTTACCAGTTGAGATTGAAATTGTTCCTTGTTCCCAGGACAACATCATATACTTTGTACCAGGAACAGTTTATTGCAGGAGGCCAAAAATAGTTGAAAGTGTTTCCATACTATCAGTATCAATCATACTTACTATAATCATGATTGCATGATCCCGCAAACAGCCGGTTGTACATACATTGCAATTCTGTTATTTACAACAAATCCTGAGACTAGGAGCCTACTATGTGTAGATCTCCGTACCGCCTTTGCACCGCACAGCCTAGCACCTCCGCCTGTGCACTAAACGTACATAAACAACGTTAAGTTTAATGACACTAGCACGGACGTAAAAAAAGAACGGACGTAACTTTGTCTAATCGAGAGTGAAGCTGACAGCTGACAGCTCGCCTACCATGTGTGCGTAATTTTGTAATTTTTGATTCGCGATGGTGTCAATGTGTGGGTGTGTGTACTTGTACGAATACAGAGTTGGTATTACTTTGGGTGCTTCACTGAATTTGTTCTTAGGATTACGTCCGTCTTTTTTTTACTTCCGTGGACACTAGCTATATATTTTCCCTCTGAATAATGGAACACATTGCCTATACCTTGATTATTCTCCACATTTTATAATGTAAACAGCTGAAACACTGGCAGACGAGCCAACTGATGATAATTGGTAATCAATGCACTTAAAGAGTCATAGAGACACTTTAGGTATCAACGATGCGTTGCCGTTTTCCTCCACCTACCACTCGAGTGAAGCGTGTCAACAATAATATGTTATGTAACCACATAACACAGCTTGCAGAATTATTATTAAGTATGTATTTATCATCTGTGCAATAATATTTTAATGTTGTTTTTTTGTTGAATCCTTGTCACTGTAAAGTTGTTTCATCGTAGCTATATTGTATTGTAATCTAGTCATTGAATGTAGATCGATTAAACTGATGTTGCAAAACACGCCTTTTGATAATCACCCTCTTTTTATACGAGTACATACAATATCATTGATAATCACCCATTTCAGTAAACATTGACAACAAATGTCTCCATTTGTGACGAATTATGCAAATGCTTCGGTGCCATTTCGAATCACCGCTGCCAACCGCTGTCAATTTGCATCTCTTACCAAGTTGTTACCACAGAACGCGCTGTCGGCGCTGCGTAACTATGTACGAGTCTGAACGCCAAATTACTCCGCAGCGCTTTATAAGCTCGAGAGGTGTAACGTCCAATTTCGGCGGGGTCTCGAAGTCGCATTAGCCGTGAATTTATTCAAACGACATGCTAATTTCAGGACTTTTCACTTCGAAATTGTGATTATTTATCGTCTTTATTTCAGTTTGAGCAAACGAGGGTTTATTAAAGGGATCGTACTGCGAGGTAATTGGGCTGTTTTGATCCGACGGGTGGTGCGGAGGGCACCTAATTGAAGTATTTTCCGTCGTTTGAGGGGAAGTAGGGGCTGAACGGGGGTTGAATAGATTAGTTAGTGGCATAGATAACGATCTGTCAATGATGCCGATGGGCGGCCGGCTCTCGGCGTGGTTTACTCTAACCCGTGTCATTAACTTGTTAGCTGCAGCCACTGTTAATTTGCTCCGCTTGTTCGTGCAATATGTTTATTGGTTTATATTATTATAGTGGCGGCGTGAATTGCGGTAATATAGTTTATACGGGAATTATAATTGATTAAGTACTTACTTACAATTTTAGTAATGGATAATGTGGAATAACAAAATTGGAGGAATTATGTAGGTAATCGCTATCGGAAACATAGAAATCTGTTGTATTGTAAGGTAATTCCTTGCACCCAATCATCTCTATCACAACTTAGTATAAAAATAAGTCCCCCGCCGCGTCAATTTCCTTCCAGTAACGCAAGATCTCAGAAACTAATGATACGATTTTTATATAGTTTTCACCAAGTGAATGGTTATGGAATGGTGAGATGAAATGGTTTATGAATCAAATCAAAAAATCAAAAATATTTTATTGATAAAGACACATCACATTCACAAGTCGCAAGGGCCCTGCACTTGGTTCATCACCTGTGTTACAGGTACCCCGCTCATCCACCTAGACAGTATACAGTTTTATCAATAAAATAACATTAACATTTTAATATTTCGAATTTGTGTGTGTGTGTGTGTGTGTGTGTGTGTGTGTGTGTGTGTGTGTGTGTGTGCGTGTGTGGGCGCGTGCGTGTGTGTGTGTGTGGGAGTGTGTGAGTGCGTGTATAAGTTTGAATGTGCTTGTGCTAATTTTACCTGCTATATTTGAGAAAGGCTCACAGATCTTTCAGTTTCCTCATAATTTAATTCTATTAAATGTGATGTTATTAATTGTTTTATTTTAAACCGGGTTAGACGGTAGATATTAAATTTTTTATTGAATGTATTGTATAGGAAAGAGGACATAAACAAATATTGTTTCTGTTTAAATTTTGAATTGCATCGCGGTAATTGGCAGACGGCAGGAGTTCTACGTTTATGTGTTATGAAATTTTGATATGGAAGTGTCCGATGAGTTCTTATTAAACAGCTTAGAATGTAGATCTGGCGAGTAGTAAGTAACTTATACGTATTATGTAGTGTAAACGATGGAAAGCGTATTGGTTTATTAAACATTACTTTTAGTAAAGCTCTTTGAGTTCTTTCTAAGGTAAGTAAAAACGTCTTAGCAGCTCCACCCCATACGGGAATACAGTAACCAAGAACCGATTTCACAAGGGCTTTATATGTAGTTATAAGGACACTTTCATTTGCAATACACCGTAGCTTTTTAACCGTAGCTTTTTATGAGGAAGGTTTTAGTGAATTTTTTTTTGGGTTTTGTTTAAATTGGACGAAATATGATTTATTTAGTTTGAAGATAGTGCGCTTTACCACCCATGACCACCACGACTTACCGGAGATTTTATTCAATCACTAGATTTTGCCCACGGCTTCGCCCGCGGTAGAGTGGCTTCGGAACTAAATTTTTAATTAATTAATTTAGATTTAGGGGAAAGTCTGTAATATTGGACCGCTCTCTAATTTGGACCACCTACAAAAATTGGTGTAGTAGTTATTTTATTTATAAAATGACTACACCAAAAGATGCGCATCTAACTCCATTGTACATTGGCCGTTTTGAATCCGTCATTAAATGAGATGATTTTATTTTATTTGCAAAAAACAATTTGTAATGTTTTGAATGCTATTTTTGAGTGGTTGTGCTAAGGGCATAGTTAAATGAAAGGTATGTTTTTATTTTCTTAAATTTTGTTTGTATTTCCGTTATTTACTTGCAATCAACTGGTGATTAACGTTTGTCGGCTTTAAGAGATTATGTTTTGGTTAAGTGTGTTTTCTTGCAAAATTGTATGGTTCGTTAAAATGGACCACATGAAGTTTGATAAAATGGACCGGTCCAATTTACCTAACTAGTTTATCTATTAAATGCTAGCAATCCCCAAGAGTCTGTGCTATCTCCTACGCTTTTCATTCTGCATATCAATGACATGTTGCAGCATAAGAGTGGTATCCATTGCTATGCAGATGACAGACAGTACTGGGGATGCCTACTACACAGCCCTCGCTAATGCCTCTCAGATGCAAGTGGCGGATAGCAGAATTAAATTTGTATCTGTTGTCGAGAAGTCTCTGGAGTAAGTCCGTAATGTGGTCAACTTAAGTTCAACCCCGCGAAGCGCTCATAGCCCGGCGGCTTGCGTCGATCCTATGTGATCGACAGAGTTAAACAACAGCGGGCGCGGTCGGTAGTTGGATGGGTGATCGCTAGTGGCAAAATTTCTTGAGCATTTCCGTGCTTTGGAGGGCACGTGAAGCCGTTGGTCCCGGTTGTTATCATAAGACGTTATCATAAGTCGTTAAGCCATGTTGGAGGCCCTCGGGTGGTTTGAAAACTTCCGACACTCGGGTTGGCTACTAACACCAGTAACACCTCCACCAATCCGCACTGGAGCAGCGTGGTGGAGTATGCTCTAGGCCTCCTGAAGAGGAGAGACCCGTGCCCAATAGTGAGCCACCAAGGTACCACACTCAATGTAAGTAAAAGTGTTGGGATTCTGGGAGTTGACACCTCGAGTGATGTTCGACGATGGCGTCATTTAGAAGGCAAGGCTAAGCTGGCCTGGAGGCCAAGCTTCAGAAGCTTGGTGTCCTGAATAGGGCTATAAGCAGTACTTAACTGCAAGGCTCCTACTCATGCCTTACAAAGCCAGGCCTCACATGTCGAGTACTGTTCTCACCTACGCGTCTTTGCTACGCACGTGGAAACTGTGGAATGAGCTTCCTTCGGAGGTATTCTCAGAGTGCTATGACATGGAGTTCTTCAAAAAAGGTGTAAAAAGAGTTCTCCTTCAGGGCCGGCGATGCACTGGCGATTCCTCTGGTATTACTCATGTCCATAGGCGACGCGACGGTGACCACTTACCATCTGCTTTTTCGTCAACCCTTCAGGCAACGTTCAATCCACAATTATTATAAAAAAATGTAGTTTTACGTTACTTTTTGGCTGAAGTCCAATTTAACAACCCCATGGTCCAATTAATCGAACTGGTTGGGTAATTTGGACCTAAGATACGATCTCACATTTTGTTGAATTTTTAGAAATATATAAATGCCTGGTTGATTACTATTCAATTAACATAAAACCAATTAAATTTTGTTTCATTCCATGTAAAAACATTCTTTAAAATACCTAAAAATATGTGCAATATATGCAGTTGAAAAAAAGTGGTCCAAATTAACCAACCTTCCCCTATATGCCCGTGGCTTCGCGTGCGTGGATATCGATTTTTTACAATCCCCGCGGGAACCCTGAACTTTTCTGGATTAAATGTAGCCTATGTGTTAATCCAGCGTATAGGCTATCTGCGTTCCAAACAGCCAAATCGGTTAAGTAGTTGCGGCGTGATTGATGAACAAACATCCAAACATCTTCACAAACATTCACATCTTATAACATTAATAGGATAAGTTTTTGGAACGAAGTTCCTTATCGCGCGTTGCGAAAGGGGGCTAGGCGGAAAATTTTGTAACGACACGTTTTGCCGTCGTAGTTTTTTTTACATAGAAAGCAAGCCAGATATTTTCGTTTCTTGCAGTCAGTACTAGGATAGCAAAAACATGCAAGCGAGTGTGCCAAAACAAATCTGGGGTATTAAATTTCTCATCGGCTTTGTTCACCTAGTAGCTTTCCCTTGACACCTCTCAAGTTTTTTTTTTTATGGAAATAGCCGGCAAACGAGCTGACGATCCACCTGATGGTAAAAGGCTATCGTCGCCCATGAACATCAGCAACACCAAAGGTATCACTATTGAGAAGATAAAGAAAGAAAGAACAGGGTCTCAAGCCCCCAGCCGGAACACGACGAGTCGTTGGCGGCTGGCTCAAGGATGGTAGCTATCCAGGCGAACCCAATGGCGAAATAATAATAGCAATAATGGTATTAATTAACAATTACAATCAATATTACCAATATAAACCCTCGCGGGGCCCTACCACCAGCGGGCCGGATTGAGTCGCCTTTTACGACTCGCATCCGGGGTGGGATTGGGGTTAGTATTCTAAGCCACCCCAATACGGCTAAAACTTTACAATGAGCCTATCTTGTAAACGAAAATTTTGATAATACAACATATACCTAGTAGTTATGTTAATATTTCTTTGGTCTTCAAATGTTGAATTATGTAAAAGGAATTATTACGAGTATTTTATAAAAATGTGGTAATTCTGTGGTATAATCGCTTCCACGTTTTATGGTGTGTAAATGAAAACAAGCAATGATTAATTAAATTATGTTTACAATTGCTGAGTTCTACAGGCGTCGGGTTCACAATGACATTTTAATATGAATTTACTACAAGGCGTTGCATTTTTGTTGATAAGAATTTTGTCAGTTAATACTGGTGATATAGTAAGTGAAGAGAAAAATGGTGACAGCGACCGAGGTAACGACCACATCCAACACCACGCCAAAGGGTCCGAGAGAAGGGTTATGGAGGACCTCGACGACAGAGACTGGCATGTCTCACATTTAAAAGATGCAGATTTTGATTTTGAAAGCAATTGCAAAGAAGAAACCTTCACTGATAGAGTCAATAAGTACAGAAAGACTTTAAAAGAGGACGGGTCTTTAGTAAACTATGTCGCAGCGGACGCTTTGCCAGTCAACGACGATGATTTAGTCAAACACAATGTTAAAGAAAAGTGCATTGCAGGCGACAAAACTACCAAACAAAGAAAAAAATTTAAAAAAGATAAATCTCTGCAAATTAATACAAATGACACAATAATCACGAAAGAAGTTAACACAGCAACAGTAGCTGATTTAAAATATACCGTAAAACAAAAGCCTAAGGCCCAAAATGCTACAGAGGAAAAGTCTCGACGAGCAAGTGAATATCAGTTTAGTTCTGCAGAGTACTATGATGAGGTAGATGAATTTCAAGATCTATTTTGTCCCGAGTTTGTGGAGGTGGTTCACTTGGAAATAGATATCCTTAGGAACTATGACCTTGAATGTGAGTTAACGCTGGAGTGGCGAAGTTTGGAATGAAAGCATTAAAGACATTATTTAAGAGATATAATAAAATGTAGTTATTTCAAATTTAAATGGACTTTGGAACCAAAAGCATGAAACGAGAAAAAAATTGCCTAATACCTTTTTGGGGCTCAGATAACCATCAATCCTTTAATCCAAGCTATGCGTGATGTATCCTGCTGAAAAACTGAATCTATGCACTACACTGCAAGTCAATCAGCAAATTTTTTTTGGTTTTTAGCTAGCACAAGTTGTGTTGCCGCATACTGTGCGCATTCCCTTCAATTATTTATTTAGTTATTATTTAGATTATAGTGATAATATACTCTTCCAATCAGGTACCACATCTCACGTTGCATGTATGTATTTTCCTGTACCTGCTCAATGGTAGAGTCCATTCCGTATTACAATGTCGTAGGCAGCCTTTGCCGTTTTTGGGAACATGAAGAAGTTCCAGCTATCCTACAACTGACGATCCCAAATTATGAACTGTAGCTCGAGCACGAATATTTGCGAGAAAGTATTCGTATGGTTAACGTAAGCAATTTCCCAGCAATTAGCCCCTATCGTACGTAAATGGTACTAAAATGCCATACAAATTTGACAAATATACGAATACTTTCTCGCAAATATTCGTGCTCGAGCTACTGATCTTTGTCAAGACGTATAGGAGAGACACATTATGTGGCTATTCCGTCCTAACATTACAGCCGTTAAATTATAGTAGATCTAAAAACGCAGCGTTTTCTTTTCCATAAATCTGAAACCGTTTATTGTGTAACACTTTTTATGTAAGAGAGCCAACAAAGTAGCACATGATACATTTGATGGTAAGTGGTAACTCTCGTGGACTCTCATGGACTTCAGTGACACCGTAGCTAAAAAGGAATTGAGGGTAAGCAACCTAGCGCCAAGGCCGTCTTTAACCTACTAGAGGCCCTGGATATATTAGGATAATGGGGCCCCAATGACTTTGTCAGAACACTATTTTGTTAGAATATACAAAGAAAGTAGATAAGCAAGCCTCTAAATTTATGCAGAAGCTAATAAGCGAATTTGTATTGTAGTCAGTAATTTAGGTTAGATTTATTCGAATTAAAAAAGTTTTTCAGTAATAAATATCGTTATCGTTCAGTGATCTGACAGGAACTAGGGGGCCCCTATCGATCACGGGGCCCTGGGCACGTGCCCAGAGTGCCCAGTGGGAAAGACTGGTCTGCCTAGCGCCATAGCACAGACAAAAACGGTTCAGTTTTTATTCACCTGCGTTAATTCACTCTGGTGAAAAACAAAACCCTTTTTTAGAGAACGTGAACGTCTACTGCACCGACTGGGGCCCATTTATTACATTAAGGGCTTGTTTCACAATCTTCAAGTAAGTCCGAAGTAAGCTATTCGTTGGTTAAGTTGACATTTCGTGTATGTAAAATGACACTGTAACGTCACTTTAACCGGCGAATAGCTTATTCAGGACTCTACTTGAAGATTGTGAAACAAGCCCTAATAGTTATACATAATAGATACATACAATATATGTATAATACAACAAACTTAACTGGTGAATTTACGCTACTATTTTCATGATGACTTCGGTCATTCATCGATAAATGTTAGCATACACTACGACCACGTTTTTACTTCGTTTAAGTACTGTTTGAACACAATCTTATCTGATTGTAACGGGAGATAATTAGTATTAGGGTGTGTCCATATCTCGCGTACGGCGCGGCGCAGTGCGTACGCACCCTTAGATGGTGAGCAATGAGCACACTAACTCAGTAAAACTGAAGTAATCTATTCATTCTTTTCTTCAAGACACCCAAGCCTTAGGTGGTCGGGAACGCGAATGCAGGTATGTTATTCCAGTCCTTCGCGGTACCTATAACGAATGACGAGGAAAACCTCGTCGACTTAGTTGATATACATTCGACGCTTGAAATCCAAAAATTACCAAGCGACATGTTGACAACTATACATTAGAGCATTTTAAAGTTTTTAATTTTAGAAAAAAAAATCGTAAAAATCGCTTTAATAAGCATTTAAACTGCATGTAAAATTCATTAGAATTAAGTAGATATGACAGATAGGCGATTTTTTACGATTTTTTTCTAAAATTAAAAACTTTAAAATGCTTTAGTGTAATGTTGTCACATGTCGCTTGGTAATTTTTGCCTTTCAAGCGTCGACGTGTATTTATTTTTAGAAACTTTAACCGCTCATTTACACGCGCGTGTAGCGGATCGTCTCGTGGCGCGTCCATAAGCCACGCCCCCTACGCGCGTGTGAACACCACGCGAGCGCTCGCGCGAGCCCCTTTGGCCGCGCCTAACAAACCGCTCCCGACGCGAGCCCGCGAGCCACGAGACGCGCCGCTGTCTGGTCCGCGAGCGCCCTGTTCACACGCGCGCGCACGCGTGCGTCTCGCGGATTGTCTCGTGGCTCGCGCGCGCGTGTAAATGGGGTATAAGGATGACTCTACCGACCTGGATTGGCGGGAGTAGGGTGAAGGAGAGTAAGAGGAAAAGAAATATTGATTGAGCTCACAGAATCCCCACTTCAGACTTATCTTCAACTCACTAACAGCCTACATTGAGCACAGGTCTTTCCTCTTGTGGAGGCCTAGAGCAGACTCCGCCACGCTGCTCTAGTCCGAATTATTGGAGAGTTTAGTGGCCAACAAAAGTGTCGGAAGTTTTCGTGCTGCGCGAAGGCTTCCAGCGGTCACTAGAGGGAGAGGGAAGTTAATGATCTCCGATTTATTAAATCTATCATAACTAAAAAAGTTAAAATTAACATTACATAATTATTGAATGTTAGGCGATAACAAGTTCGCCGGATCAGCTAGTAAACGAATAAAAAGGGCAAGCTAAACAAAACCGATTAATAAACCGAGTTGCATCTGCTCGCCCCTGGCGCATTTAACGACGGGTCTAGTGTTGCCATCTATGACCATTTTAGAAAGACGCTACCTGTTTACTCTGGGTGTTTACTGAAGAACTAGGGGTGCCTACGAATTCCTTTTCAGTATCCCGACATTCCCGACAGATGGCAGTCAGTAAAAGATATAACAAAAAAATTACAGATGGCGTACTTATAAAAGTAGCGTACCTATAATGTTTTTTGTTTAAGGTGCATCAAACAAATCCAAAGTTGTTTGCATAATTTTTGGACCTCGTCCTCATAGTAGGGGCAGGGGCCCAAAAGGCCCAAAACTCGAGCGCGGCAGATTAATATAAGGGATACCTTACATATATATTGATAAGTACCTCCAGCCATTAAGAGCCCCTAATATAGCTATCAGACATTAGCGTAGCCATCCATGGGCTCAGGGTGGGGCAGCAGTCTAAAATAATATGTAACTTTTTGTTTTGATCGCATTTTTTTGTGTCGACTGACGACTGTCGAGTGTAAACTTTCTTACAGATATTAAATATTGTAGTTAGTACCTAGATAATTAAGTTTTTAAGTTTGATTAGGTACCTTACAGGTGTAGAGGATCTTCAGTGAAGGTCTTCTAATGTTGTATCAGGAAGGTTGCTTGTAATGATACTTCTGCTGGTTATCGGAGGAATATATTTTGGGTAAAAATGAACGGGTTTATATACAAAAATTGTAGAGAAGAATTACCAATAAAAATAGCTACATTAATTTACAGTAAAAAGAAAGACCAATAAGAAAAAGGATTATAAAACACGTGTATAGGGTAATAAAATTAACAATGATTATTTGCATGCCGTCTCGTTCACTCCTGTAACAATAACGCTATATCTGTCGCTAAGTATTGCCATCTCGTTCTAACATCGCCGCTCTCCTTCGCAAGCGCGAGGCGATGTTATAAATATAGCGCGAGGCCCAAATGGGTGTACATTTCCCAGCGAGCTGCGAGCGCGAACACATGACACGGGCGTGAAGATATATACCTATGAAGATATCTGCCGGGTGCCGGGTGCTTCGAAGATGAGATCTTGTGGCTTGAAGACTGATGAAAAGGAACGAGGAAGATGCTGACGGACTGCGCTTATCTTGTTTCTTAAACAGACGTCATTCGTTTCTTAACAGAACGTCAAAGCAAATAAATATATTTCCCCTGAGGTGTTTGTTTCACTTAGCTTGAAATATAAGTTAGGCTGTTGTATTTATTCTTTCCTATTGGTAATTGGTATCCAGGTAACGTTTCGGTAAGGTAAATATGTAGGTATTGAGAAGGTATTGGTAACTGCGTAAGTATTCATAGGAGGTATTCAATAGGTATAATGATAGCTGCGTCAGGCAGCTACACAGGCTTATAGGTCAGAGTCAGGATGGGGCAAGCGCCCCACCCTGCCCCACCGTCCCTACGCCCATGCTATCAGAGCAACAGATCACCATAGAATTCGTATGCTTAAACTTAAATACCAGTGCGTAAGCTACTGTCGTCCATAAAATTATCGAAAACAATCTGTAGCTCGAGCACGAATATTTGCGAGAAAGTATTCGTATGGTTAACGTAAGCAATTTGTCAAATTTGTATGGCATTTTAGTACCATTTACGTACGATAGGGGCGCTTTTGAAAAAATGCCATACAAATTGCTTACGTTAACCATACGAATACTTTCTCGCAAATATTCGTGCTCGAGCTACTGATTTCTTAAATGCTTAAGCTTTATTAACCTAAATAAAGTCACCCTTTTTTTAGGTCAATCTATCTATTTGACCAACGAGCATTGACTATGAAAGTATTTTTAAACTTACTGTACGGCTATGTATTCCTAGTACTTACGTTTCACTGTATACGTCGTGATGCAAGTTATGACGTGGGGACTGACAAAAGAATCGTTCCGTGGCTTAGTTTCTAGCTGTTTTCTGTTATCCTAGTATATCGGTTATGCGCATATTAAAGCTACAGGTGAACAAAAAGGGCAATGTCCATTTTCGGCTATTCGTGGACAGGATGCTCGAAAATAAATAATTACATGAAAAAATATATTTTGTTTTTTAACTTATACACGCGAATTATTTTTGTATCAATTTACTTTTTTAAAATAATATATTTAATATAACATTCTAATGATAAACACTTCCTGTTGTCACATACACAGAGTACTCACGTCAGTAGAATTGCAACATTATTCCGATAACGATAATAAAACGATATATCGATGTTATTTCGAAGTTTTAATTCTCACGACAAAAAGTTAAGTTTGGTAAGATACACGTATAAAAAGCAATAAACTATAAATAAGGTATTATTTTTACTAGAATAACATATTATTTTATGTACGTTGCTTTTATAATAATTCACGATAATTAACAATATAATTATCGATGTTTTGCAAACACGCTCGAATCGATGCATTGTTTGCATCCCCAACTGTCAATCGTTGGACATAGTAATCTTAAAGAACTGTCAATCGTTATTCGTTGGATCATAGTGCATAGTAATCTACGTTCAACTTTCAAGTCACATTCGCTTTGTTTTTCGCATCGTGTTTCGTCTGTGTTTTTCATCATTAATATTATTACGACCTTTGGCTTACGAAAATGGATTTAGACTCTGCTTCCCACGTTGACCTTGGCAAATTAAAATTGCAGCGTCGTTATTCAGTAGTGCGCACTGCACAACAATACATACGCACCTGTCTATATCTGCATCTGCAATCACGATCTGCGAGTATATTATGATGATTAGTCTACTTTAGAAATGAACGTGCCCCCACTACAGTGATATTATTGTACAAACTGGTAGTGGAAATATTTATTCCTATTTATTAAAATTGTTTACCTTGGACCCTTTTGGAACCTTGACACCGTCGGCTTGCAATAAACAGCTTTGAAAAAAAAGCGGCTAAGTGCGAGTCGGACTCGCCCATGAAGGGTTCCGTAGCAGCAAGTAACATAATATAAAAGTTCTTGTAGTTCGTTGTAACTTTGATCAATGTTTTTTGCGATTTACGATTTATGACGTATTAAAAAAAAAACTACTTGCTAGATCGCATTCAAACCAATTTTCGTTGGAAGTTTTCTTGGCAATGTACATCATATATTTTTTTTAGTTTTATCATTCCCTTATTTTAGAAGTTACAGGGGGTGGGACATACATTTTACCACTTTGAAAGTGTCTCTCGCGCAAACTATTCAGTTAAGAAAAAAATTATATTAGAAACCTCAATATCATTTTTAAAGACCTATCCATAGATACCCCACACGTATGGGTTTGATGAAAAAAACATTTTTTAGTTTCAGTTCTAAGTATGGGGAACCCCCAAAATTTATTGTTTTTTTTCTATTTTTGTGTGAAAATCTTAATGCGGTTCACAGAATACACCTACTTACCAAGTTTCAATGGTATAGCTCTTATAGTTTTGGAAAAAAGTGGCTGTGACATACGGACGGACAGACAGACAGACAGACAGACAGACAGACATGACGAATCCATAAGGGTTCCGTTTTTGCCATTCGGCTACGGAACCCTAACAATATCGTTTAAACAGGATCTGTACTTCTGTCCGCGCGTTCCCTTAAAACTTGTGGCGCCATCTTTTGTGTAAGTGTAGGATAAAATGAAAGTAATAATTTTGACGACCCTGTAGCCTAGTTGGTATCGACCGTACCTACTAGGGTACTCCGGGTTTCCGGTTTCCGGGTTCGATTCCCGGCCGGGTAGGTAATATCTAAATTGAAAATAATAATAATTGATAATATCTAAGTTCAAAGGCAAAAATTACCAAGGACATGTTGACAACTTTATTTACTCTAGAGCATTTTAAAGGTTTTATTTTAGAAAAAAAATCGTAAAAATCGCTTTATTAAGCATTTAAACTGCATGTAAAATTCATTGGAATTAAGTAGCTATGACTAATAGACGATTTCTTTTCTAAAATTTTAACTTTAAAATGCTCTAGTGTAAAGTTGGCAACATGTCGCTTGGTAATTTTTGCCTTTCAAGCGTTGATATTTATGTGACAGATGAATATTAATTGTACTCGGGTCATTACTCATTAGACTAGTGCCGATAATTTTTGAAACGAAAAAAAATTATAGTAGGATGAAACCCATTGCAAAATTAAGAGAATATAACGAAAATTATAGGAAAAATAAATTACGGGCGATCTGAGGTCGAGAAGGGGGGGGGGGGGATTTTAAGGGTAAAAAACGGCTTATCTCGATTTCCGGAAAAACTACAAGTCCTGTTGAAAAAAGTTAAATCGCAAAGTTGTAGGTAATAAAAAGATCTACAACTTTTGTATTTACACTTTTTTACATAACCTCAAAATTTATGTGAAAAATTCAAAAAACCACTTTATTGGTTTTTTATTTTTATCTTTTACAAAATTTTTTTTTCACGAAATTTGGTGAAAACTTACCTTTGTATGATCTTAACATACTGTAATTTTTTTGATTCAAAAATATATTTTTTATGTTATGAAATAACATAACTAGATATATTATAAAGATTATTATTATATGTTTTTCTTATAATATTTTTAGAATATTGTTTTTGAATATTGTTTATTTGAATATTGTTTTTTGAATATTGTGTTTTTGACGTAATAACGTCTATTAAAACGATGAACGCCGGGCGCACGCACCAAAAAATGTACCGTTTCGCGAGCGAGAGAGCGGCAAAAGCGAGAGAGAGGCACGATCGGCTACGATCGGCGTATCGTAGCCGATGCCGTAGGCGATCGTAGTTGAGTGGAGCGGAGCGGGGCGGGGCGGAGCGGAGCGGAGCGGGGCGGAGCGGAGCGGAGCGGGGCGGAGCGGAGCTTTGTCATGACGTTGTCACGTTAAACAACCGTCCGTAAACCGACTTTACAGACAACCATTTTTTAATATTGTTTTTTGAATAATATTTTTTTTGTATATTGTTTTTTGAATAATGTTTTGTTGAATATTGTTTTTTTGGAATATTGTTTTTTTTAATATCGTTTTTCTGAAACTTTTTTTAATTTTTTAATTATTTTGCTTTTGAAATGTTTTTTTTATAATTTTTTTTGATGCCAAGAAGTATAACTTCTCGCGCACATATATAAACTACGTACACGTTTATGTTTTTTTAAACGACGAAGAGATTTGATAACAAAAATCCACAGCACATTTTGTTTACACAGGTTGCCTTTGGGGCGTAGCACAAAAAAGACCTGTGGATTATTAGCGCCGCGCAAACACGTGCAACCGCGCCAGAAGTACCAGGCTCGTAGAAACTGCAGAGTATTATGTTTCGGTCACGGAGCGAGGGTTGGGGGAGCAACAAGTCTCATCAGCTGATATTCTCGATGCGCGCGTCGCATCCCTGATAGTGAAACGCAGATACTATGGAGCTTGGTACTGTTCGCACTTAGTGGTTTTGAAGGGCTCCACACATCAATGCAAGCTTGTCGTACGAGGGTGTGGATAGCGTACCAATGTGTGTATCAGACTCGTCAGCTGATCTAGCCCTGTTGTCTGATTGTGACCGGTTTTACTCTTAATGGTCACAAATAAATATTATGAGTAAATTATAAAACCGGGCAAGTGCGTGTAAGGCCGTGCGCAATGTAGAGTTCCGAAGTAGTACGTTTATCGACTATTACTCATGAACTACTTATGCTAACATAGCCGTGATTATTTTCCTTGTAAATTCATCATAATTATAACCTATTTATGAGATTTTTTTTACTTGTCCAACTCCAACTGTTTAGCCGGCAGGGAGGGGGATACTTGACTCTAACCAAAAATAGCATTTTAAAGCCAAATATTTTGCAAACGGCCCTCTAATTCCAAAAATATTATGGATCTTAGAAGACCCATAATATTTTTGAAATACCTTTTCAAGTTTCAACGATACCCCACACTGTATGGTACGCGACGAAAAAAAAATTCATCCTCACGTAGGGGAGGTGCCCTGAAATAAAATGTTATTCAATATTTTATTGTACGATTCTGGAGTTTAAATGATGAAACTATAAGGGTTCCGATTTTACTTCGGAACCCTAAAAACTGACAATTTTATTTTCACTAAACATAACTAAAAACTATTTCGATCACGTCAGCTTTCAAACAAAATACCGCATCAAAATCGGTCCATTCGTTTAGGAGCTACGATGCCACAGATAGACACAGGCACGTCAAACTATACAATGTTAATTAGCTTTAAATTAATTAACATTGTACGCCCATAATGGACAGGACGTAGCGATAAGATTTCTAAAACTGTACCACTGTTCACCTACTGTCCACAATAAACTATTTGATTGATTGATTGATTGATTGATTAAAACTTATAACACCCCTGTTTTTTTCCGACTCTAAAAAGGTATATCATGATAGCTTTTTTGATAGCAGGCGGTTTTTTTTTGCGTTGAGGAGTCGGGGTTAAAAAGCATTCTCAATCACAAAATTAAAATAATCAGACCCACAGCCTTTAGTGAAATTAGGTCAAGTTCAACTATAGATAAAAGTTGTACAACAGACATTATTGGTTGTATGTCATGTTCTACAGACATGAGATGGATAGTTTTTATCCGTTTCAGCTACGCTATGCTATGACGCAATACGATCGATGACATCACGACGTTCAGGGAGCGTCCTGCGTCACTGATATTTATAAATTTGCAGCAGCCTCTGCAGTTCCTGTTACCCTGATACGTTAGTTGCCTCGTTAACCTGTCGGGAGAAAGCTCGTTGTCAAGGGTTGTGGCGCTACGTGCGAGTGCCACTTGGTATTTAAAAAATTGCGAGTCAAAATCTGTTCAGACAGGCATGGTCAAACTAACATCAAACCAACAGGAGTAGAGTCGGCAAATACTGGACTTACTTAAAGCATAAATTATTTTTAACTATCTATCTGTTAATCATCTCTACTTCTAAGCTCAGCGACTGATCAAGAGATCTGACCGCCCTAGGCTAATTATGAGGACGCGCCCCCGCCAAAAAAGTAGTGAGTAGAGTAGTAGTGTGAAAATTTTAAGATGGTTCATAAAAGTTTTCAGATCGATCTGCAAGCGAAACTAACGTTGTCCTTTAATCTGCATGACATTCAACCTTAGGGTGGCAAACCATTTTTAAGCTGATCGTACATAAAGGCATAGTACCTCATTAAAAAAACACGGAAACACTAACGCGCTGTCCTACGTGGGCGAATCAACGCGAATTTTGCGAATTTGAAGCGAACGCGATCAGTTGGTTTGATATTTTCGCGCGAACTTCAGCGGCGCGGCGTATGTCGGTGGCGGTGAAGTGACAATTCGCGCGCACGTAGGACAGAGTCGCTGCTTCGCTCCGCATCGCACTGAATTCGTATCAGATCGCTTCGCGATCGCGTTCGCGTTGAGTCGCCCACGTAGGACACGGTGTAAGGAAAGGACAATAAATATCAATCACAATATTCGCGAGTGCGTGATTCATATGACGGACGAACGACGATTTCAAAAGAGATAAGACAAATGAATGAAGCGAGGCAAAATATACCTACTAACTATTAACCACACCGGGGTGTCCCCGCACATCGTTGATGTGTTTCATTGCGCGCGGCAAGCTGCGCTGAGTGCCTAGTGCGAGTTTTGTTTAATTCGCCTCACGCGCTGTCCTACGCGCTGTCCTACGTGGGCGAATCAACGCCAACGCGAAGCGACGCGGCGCGATCCGAAAATAACAAACAGTGGAAATGTATTGAAGTGTCCTACGTGACCAAAAGCACATAGAAGGCGTTGCGGTGCGGTGCGGTTTGAAGCGAACGTGATCAGTTGGTTTGATATTTTCGCGCGAATTTCAGTGGCGCGGCGTATGTCAGTGGCGGTGAAGTGACAATCCGCGCGCACGTAGGACAGAGTCGTCGCTTCGCTCCGCATCGCACTGAATTCGTATTGGATCGCTTCGCGACCGCGTTCGCGTTGGTTCGCCCACATAGGACACGGTGTTACGTGGGCGAATCAACGCGAACGCGAAGCGACGCGGTGCGAAGCGAAAATAACAAACAGTCGAGATGTATTGAAGTGTCCTACGTGACCAAAAGAACGTAGAGGGCGTTGCGGTGCGGCGCGGCTGAAGCGAAGGCGATCAGTTGGTTTGATATTTTCGCGCGAACGTGAAGTGATAATTCGCGTGCACGTTGGACAGAGGCGCCGCTTCGCTCCGCGTCGCACTAAATTCGCATCGGATCGCTTCGCGATCGCATTCGCGTTGAATCGCCCACGTAGGACACGGTGTCACAGAAACGCGCGTATAAGTGAAGATTATTAGAACGAAGTTCCTTATCGCGCGTTGCGAAAGGGGGCTAGACGGAAAAAATTAAGAGGAAAAATTGTAACGACACTTTTTGCCGTCGTTTATTAATTAAAGCGAGTACTAGGCAACCAGAAGTGTTCGAGGGTGCGACATCAGTGATACTGTACAATCATAGTATGTGGCTGTCTTATTTACTCTTCGGTATTTTGCATAGGCACAACAGGGATATCTATATTACGATCATGCACATTAAGTTAGTATTGCTATTTCTCTTGTCATGCCAATTAATATGCGGAAGAGCGACAGGGATAGAATAAATCTATCACTGTCGCTCTGACAAGACACTTGTCAGGATTGTTTGGCAATAAAGAATATTAGGAGTTGATTTATCGTTTTTCAGTACAAAGTGTATGAAAAATGTTTTTAGCGTTTTCTGACATTTCTAGTGCTCATACCTTAAATGGTTCCATAGAGTATTTTGATTCCCATACGAAGTAGGATCGATACGCATATTTTTTTTTTTTTAACACTTTTTTCGCTAACCGTACATTTTCTCAAAAATCTGTGAATGCAGTTCAGAATATCTTAAAAACTTATGGATAGTCTCGTAGGAACGTTTTCCTGTAACTATATGTAATTGGTTAAGGTACCTGCCCTTACTGACCCGTCTCAAAAATCCACCCTGTATATAGAAAAGACATCTCAAACAAAATGTGTGTTCCACCGCCGGCTTGCCCTCTGTTCTCTTTTCAAACTAGAAGCCTCGTTTGCACACTTGCCATAGAGTAACTTTGTATATGACACTTGCCGAACCAAGACGGCAAGCCTAACACCGTGTCCCCACGTAGGACACCGCAACGCCCTCTACGTGACCAAAAGGTCACGTAGGACACTTCAATACATCTAGACTGTTTGTTATTTTCGCTTCACGCCGCGTCGCTTCGCGTTCACGTTGATTCGCCCACGTAGGACAGCGCGTAAGCAAGCTTATTTAGTCCATTAACACGCTAGTGGCTTGCCAAGTTCAAACGTTCCTTATGATTTTTTCATTAAAAAATGGTGAGAACATTGCACAATAATTAAATTTAATTCGTTTTAGTTGATTTAAGTTAATATTTTGTTTTCTTACCGATGATAAGTGCAATGCACACCCCGAACACGATGTTCGCGGTGTCTATTCTATACGCTAGTAATAATAGTTCAATGGTCCAAACGTGTTAAGTGTTAAACTCCGCCCACCTACTTAACAGAAAATAGAAAAAAATCTAAATTACTTGTCTACTTGATTTCTAAATTTTAACTACTAAATTGTCCGTTTACAACTTTACACGTATTAATTTACGTAAAATTTAGTTAACTAACTTAAAAGTTAGTACATATAAACCGAACATTATTGCGAGGCGGATTAATCAAAACGCGCACTAGGCACTGAGTGCCTGGCAAGTGGCACTCCATTGCCAGCTCACCCACTCGCTCGACCACCGATCGATTCGAGTAACAAGTCAGTGTTTGTTTTATGCGCGCTTTTTAAAATTTCAAAATTTATTGTTAAAATCAGGGACTCGTCTCTAGGGACTAGATTGTCTCGGTCTAGTTGAAATGTGTAGGGTAGATGCAGTGATGCTAGATTAGTGCATGCGAAGACACGATTTTAGCGCGCCCCCCCCGATCCTCGCGCCCTAGGCTGCAGCCTAATTAGCCTAAGGGTTAATCAGGCCCTGTCTAAGCTGCTCGAAATGTGTAGGTTTCTAGGTTTGTAGAGCAGTCCATAATGTTCTCAAAGATATTACCTAGGTACATTGACTTATATTATATGGACGCGCTGTTTCTAAGGAATTTCGTGTCACGCTTTCGTGCCACAGAGAACTCAATCACAGAGTCATTATGCGCCCAGTGTTGCCAACACCCTACTCCGAAAGAGATCATGGATACATTACTATAACTGGACATATACCATGGATATATTACTCTGTCTGGATTACTTTGTAGAGGTACCTGAGGATTAATTACGTCATAACGGAATGACCATTGTGTTCATCCATTCATTGTGTTATCTGTAATCCCAAGATATCATTCAGCTGTGTTAAATTTTTTTTATAAGTGTTGTGCACTTAAAATAAAAGAAATGTACCGTAATAAATTACATTGTTTCATTTCATTATCACATTCAACATCCGTTTTCATGACGTAAGGACAATTTTGAAGAAATTATAATAAAATGTGTTAATACAATAATATATTTTTTTACCACCAGAAAAATTATTAGAAAACATTTGGAAAATAGGACATAACACCCCACAATTATGAAGGATAATCTCAATCCGGTCTGCGATTGGTCAAATAGTCATTCCGTTGTGACGTCATCTGTCTTCAAGTACCTCGAAGTTATGTATCCAGTTAAAAGTTATAATTATATCCATGGCGACAATCATACGATTTATGCCTTTTTCCAGTTCATCTCGGAGTGACTACTATATTTTTTTTTAACATCGTAAGTAAACATTAATAATTTAAATATGTATTTGTATGCATTGTTAGAAAATTATGTACGAGTATAATAGGTTCATGATATAATTATTATAGGTTCATAGATTTATCAATAGATGGCGCACATTATAAATACCTATGTCCCGATATTTCTACATTTATAATTTTGTATGTTATTATGTAAATTTATATTATAACTAGCTGCCCGGACAGACTTCGTTCTATCAAAAAAAAATTGCAATAAAATAATATTGCGACTATACATTGAGATGTAAGCTATCCTATCTTTCAAGTTGGATCAAACTGCACACGGTGTGCAAAGGGCAATGAACCTAGTTGGCATACCTACAAGTCCGCAATTTTGAAAAAACCTCGATTCGGCGGCCAGTGATGTAAAATATATCAATCGATAGAATAAATGATTATGATCAAAAAGTATTCAGTGATGAAATGTCGTAAGTGGTATACTTTCTGAGATATTTGAGTTCAAACCCGTAGAAAAATGAAGTAAAAAACTTTTTTTCGGCGGATATTGATAAAACATGTGTCAATCGATAGACTAAGTAATTACGATCAAAAAGTATTCAGTGATAAAATGTCGTAAGTGATATACTTTCTGAGATATTTGAGTTCAAACCCGTAGAAAAATAAAACATTGGTAATTGTCTTTTTTATTTATTAGTGGATCAACACTATAACTATATACATATAAAATATCACAATATCATTAACAAAACTAAATAAATACATATTTATTCATATTTACATATATACATATTATATTATATATTAAGTACATAAATATTTATAACTACGTATATAACATGTGGTTGAAGACCACGGGCGAGGACATTTTAATTGCTTCAGGTAGTGCTGCCGGACGTGATTCTTGAAGGAACTTTTGGTAGTTTTTTGATGTCTACAAGCAAGGAGTTCCAGAACAGTATTGCAAAGGAATTCCCGAAATAAGCAGTGCTATGGGTTTCCTTTAAATAAACAGGAGAAGACACGTTATTCAAAATAGCATAAAATGTTGAGAGAATTCTGAAGTTTCACCTGTGTCGAATTGGTAGCCATTTAAGTTAGGAATCAAACTGGGAAATGTGGTCATACTTACGTAAGCTGAAGATAGGTATATCGAAGTTTTTTTACTTTATTTTCCTACAGTTTTGAAATCAAATATCTCAGAAAGTATATAACTTACGACATTGTATCACTTAATACTTTTTGATCGTAATCACTTAGTCTATCGATTGACACATATTTTATCAATATCCGCCGAAACAAAGTTTTTTACTTTATTTTTCTACGGGTTTGAACTCAAATATCTCAGAAAGTATACCACTTACGAGATTTCATCACTGTAAAATTTTGATCGTAATCATTTACTCTATCGATTGACACATGTTTCATCACTGGCCGCCGAATCGAGGTTTTTTCAAAATGGCGGACTTGTAGGTATGCCAGGTTCCATACAAAAATGTTGGAAGCCCTTTGATTAAAATCGGTTAAGTAGTTTAGGAGTCTATCGCGGACAAACAACGTGACACGTAATTATATTATATAATCCTAGACTTACGGGGAGTGATCCATATAATTGTTCTCCCAGAAAGAGTCGAGATGGGACTTTGTTGTCTATGGCGGGTTTTCTCCATCCCCCCCCGACACCTCGGGAAAAATCTGACATTTCACATTTTCAAGATGGCGGCCGCTCTGTGATTTTCAACTTTTTTGTTTATGGCTTTTTGCGGGATTTTTTTGGGGCGTTTCGACAAATTTTGGGGTCGATATACGAAAACTTTAGAAAAAATTGAAAAAACAAGATGGCCGCCGAGATATTCGAGTTTGAAATTTTTCGATTTTAGAGGTCACTTTGCGGGGTCGCATCGGGGTGGTTTTTCAACTTTTTTTAAATATTTTTTTAGTGTTGTCTCGAATGTATCCTCAATTTTGATATTTCGGGTATATTTATTTTTTTCACAAGATGGCGGACGCGGTGGCGGCCATTTTGAAAAATGTACGAAAAACGACGTTTTTTGGGTGAATTTTTCTTCGGGTTGGCAACATTTGAGCGGGTGTCTTTGTTCCGGGCGGATATGTAACTTGACCCAAAGTGTTGCCAGGTTGAGTTTTTTTTTCTTTTGTTGATACATTTTTTTGGACTTTTTATTCAAAAATATGAAAAGTAGAAGGAGCAATATCTTTAATCAAAATGTCACACGGGCAAGCGTGTCGTGGTCGTCGTAATGACATTTGACCATTTTCGTCGATGTCGACTGGCAACACTGGCTGCTGGAATTTTTTTTTCGTTTTACGAAAAGTCGAATTGATCTCCCAGAAGGAGTGGTGGGGGGTGAGTACGATGTATGGGGGAATTTTTGGTTTGCCTCCGTGTCTATGGGAAAAATCCGACCTTTCAAAATTCCAAGATGGCGGCCGAGTCGAAATGACCAACTTTTTTTTCACTATGCACCTACCCGAGATTGGTGTCGTTTTCGGCTAATGTTAGAAAATGTGTTACGATGAAACTGGAAAAAAATAAAAAAACAAGATGGCCGCCGAGATATTTTACTTTAAAATTTTTCAATTTTGGAGGTGACTTTGCGGGGTCGGATTGCAATGGGTTTTCAACTTTTTTTCTATTTTTTTTCGCTGTTGCCTTGGGTCTATCCCCAATTTTGACGTTTGGGGTATATTTTTTTTTTCGACAAGATGGCGGACCCCGTGGTGGCCATTTTATAAAATGTACGAAAAATTGCATTTTTTGAAGGAATTTTTTTTTAGTTTGGCAACATTTGAGGAGGTCACTTTGTATGAGGCGGTTGTGGAACTTAGTTTGAAGTGTTGCCAGGTTATGTTAATTTTTTTTTCATTCATACATTTTTGTGAACTTTCTATTCAAAAATATAAAAAGTAGAAGGAGAAACATTTTTAATCAAAAAATTGCACCAAAAAATTTCTCGTAGCCGTCGTAATGACATTTGACCATTTTCATCAAAAATAACTGGCAACACTGGCTGCTGGATTTTTTTTTCACGTTTTTTCACATTTCGAATAGCCCAGCCGAAAGTATCGGTGGGGGGTAATAATAATGTATGGAAAAGTTGCTTGACTGTCTGTGGTTGTTATAGGAAAAATACGACCATTAGAAAATTCAAGATGGCGGCCGCTCGGCGATTGTCAACTTTCTTTTTATTCTTGCCACCCACCCGACATTGGTGTCGTTTTCGGCTAATCTTGGGACGACTAATACGAAAAAGTTGAAAAAAATTGAAAATACAAGATGGCCGCCGAGATATTTTAGTTTGAAATTTTTCAATTTTCGAGGTGTCTTTGCGGGGTCGCATCGCGGTGGTGTTTTAACATTTTTGCGATATTTTTCCTCTGTTGGCTCTGGTCTATCCTCAATTTTGACATGTTGGATATATTTTTTTTTTCGACAAGATGGCGGATCCCGTGGTGGCCATTTTGTAAAATGTACGAAAAATTGCATTTTTTGAAGGAAAAAATTAGTAGGTTGGCAACATTTGAGGGGGTCACTTTGTAAGGGGCGGTTGTTGGGCTTGGTCTGAAGTATTGCCAGGTTACGTTTATTTTTTTTTCATTCATACATTTTTGTGAACTTTCTATTCAAAAATGTAAAAAGTAGAAGGAGAAACATTTTTAATCAAAAAATTACACCACGAGATTTTTTGTGGTCGTCGTAATGACATTTGACCATTTTTATCTCAATCAACTGGCAACACTGGAGTCCAGAATTTTTTTCACTTTTCGAGTAGTTGAGCCGAAACTATAGATCAAAGGTATAGAAAATGTATGGGAGATATTTTTAAATTAATATATTCGTTTTAGAAAAACTATAAAATTTTAGTGTTGCCATACAAAAAATAATAATTTTCATACAAATTTATTTTTGGATCGAATATTTCGTTATTTTATTGTTTGGGGCGTTTGTAGGTACTAACATTTTGTACATTTTGGTGAAAAAAAAATTCAGTCTTGCCATATAAAAAATAATTATTTTCATACAAATGTATTCTTTTTTCGAATGTTTGAGGCTGTTGTCTCCATTTGATGGCTTTATAATAAATGAGGCGTTTGTTGGTACTAAAAGACCTGACACGTTGGTGTAACCAATGGTTGGTCATGCCATACAAAAAATAATAATTTTAATACAAATGAATTTTTTGTATGTAATATTTCAGGCTTTTGTCTCCTTTTGATGTCATTAAAATGTATACGACGTTTGTTGCTACTGATAGATCGGTCACATCCGTGTAAACGAGTTTCATTGTTGCCATAAAAAATTAGAAACTTTCAGTTTGCCATACAAAAAATTATAATTTTCATACAAATGTATTCTTTATTCGAATGTTTGAGGCTGTTGTCCCCATTTGATGTCTTTACAATGTATGAGGCATTTGTAGGTACTAAGGGACCGGACACGTTGGTGTAACCAATAAATAGTGATGCCATACAAAAAATAATAATTTTTATACAAATTAATTTTTGTATGTGATATTTCAGGCTTTCGACTCCTTTGATGTCATTAAAATGTATACGACGTTTGTTGCTACTGATAGATCGGTCACATCCGTGTAAACGTGTTTCAGTGTTGCCATAAAAAATGAGAAACTTTCAGTGTTGCCATACGAAAACAATTATTTTTCACAAAAATCTATATCGAACATTTCGGACTGGTATTTGCATTTGTTGTATGAGGCGTTTATAGGTGCAAATAGACTGCACATTATGAGTGAAAAAAAACGGCCAAGTGCGAGTCCGACTCGCCCATTAAGGGTTCCGTAGCAGAAAGAATAAAAGGTAAATTGCGGTTTACGATTTATGACGTATTAAAAAAACTGCTTACTAGATCTCGTTCAAACCAATTTTCGGTAGAAAGGGCATCGAACCTAATTGGCACACCTACAAGTCCGCCATTTTGAAAAAACCTCGATTCGGCGGCCAGTGATGAAACATATGTCAATCGATAGAATAAATGATTATGATCAAAAAGTATTCAGTGATGAAATGTCGTAAGTGATATACTTTCTGAGATAAGTGAGTTCAAAACTAGAAAAATAAAGCAAAAAACTTCGTTTCGGCGGACATTGATAAATCATGTCATTCGATAGGCTAAATAATTACGATTAAGAAGTATTCAGTGATGAGATGTTGTAAGTGATATAATTTCTGAGATATTTGAGTTCAAAACTGTAGAATTACAAAGCAAAAAAAACTTCGTTACGGCGGACATTGATGAAACATATGTCAATCGATAGGCTAAATGATTACGATTAAAAAGTATTCAGTGATGAAATGTTGTAAGTGATATACTTCCTGAGATATTTGAGTTCAAAACCGTACAAAAATAATGCATTAAAAATTATCATTTACTTATTTTGAATTTATTTGGTCAATAATGAAAAATAAGTATATTATGCCATATGTGTATGTGCTGCATAGGTACTTGATTTATTAATAACGGGTAGGTTTGAATTAAAAAAAAGCAAAGCAAAAGCAAACTACTAGGTTGTTTTATAAATAATTTATTTGCCACCAGCGGCTACAGCTTTGGCAATTACTCTAAACCAAAAGTTAAAATTCATTATTGGCTTAGTTTTCTATATCATGTCTGACAATCACTGAATCTAAAAATTCCGCTGGTGATAAAGACAATGTTTCCTGATGTCGAGCCCATGCCAAGAACCATATTATAACATACATTATATGGGAACAACAGGACAAGGTTCTTTTTCCCACTATGCATGAGCAGTACCATCCCGCGATTTTATCTCTCCCCTTAAGTTGTTTGTTTGACGAATTTGTTTAATTTTTATAATACATAACATAACTGAGGTAAGGAAAAAGTGACCGGTACACTTCAATTGCTGTATCGTCATAAACCATCCATCCATCCATCCATCAGCCCTTAGAGGTCCACTGCTGGACATAGGCCTCCCCTAACTTGCGCCACTCTGACCGGTCCTGAGCCTTCTGAATCCAGCGGATGCCCGCTGTCTTCTTCAGGTCGTCAGTCCACCTGGTCGGGGGGCGTCCTATGCTCCTTTTTCCGAGACGTGGGCGCCATTCGAGGACCTTTCTTCCCCAACGGTTATCGGTCCTTCGAACTATGTGGCCAGCCCATTGCCACTTCAGCCGGCTAATTCTTTGAGCTATGTCGGTTACCCTTGTTCGTCTACGGATCTCCTCATTTCTGATGCGATCACGTAGAGAAATACCGAGCATAGCCCTCTCCATAGCCCGCTGCGCAACTCTGAGCTTGTGGATCAGGCCAATAGTAAAGCACCACGTCTCGGATCCGTATGTCATCACTGGCAACACACACTGCTCGAACACCTTCGACTTCAGGCACTGAGGTAGTGTTTTGGACGACAAGATATGACGCAGTTTCCCGAACGCAGCCCATCCGAGTTGGATTCTACGAGTGACTTCTTTCTCGAAGTTGGACTTACCCATCTGGATCACTTGTCCCAGGTAATTGTATTCGTCTACAACTTCAAAAGCAGCGCCGTCAACAACAACCGGTACGGGTGTGACATGGACATTCGACATGATTTTCGTCTTGTCCATGTTCATCTTAAGACCCACCCGTTGTGAGGCGCTGTTCAAGTCCCCGAGCATTGTACCAAGTTCTTCGTTTCCACTCCATCAGCTTGAACACGTGTTCCAACGCAGCGGTGAACAACTTTGGGGATATGACATCCCCTTGCCTGACACCTCTCTGCAGTTGGATGGGGTTCGTTGCTGTGTCGTGTACTCTGACGGACATGTTGGCAGATGAGTACAAACACTTCAACACCTCGATATACCGGTAGTCGACCCGGCACCGCTGGAGAGAATTTAGTACCGCCCAGGTCTCGATAGAATCAAAGGCTTTCTCATAGTCCACATAGGCAACACACAATGGCAGATTATACTCCTCGGTCTTTTGTATAATCTGCCGCAGTGTGTGTATATGGTCTATGGTGCTGTAGCCTTTTCGGAATCCTGCTTGTTCGGGAGGCTGGAAGTCGTCAAGCCTGCGTGCAATGCGATTTGTGAGCACCCTCGAAAACAGCTTATAAACGTGGCTCAGGAGTGCAATGGGCCTGTAGTTCTTCAAAAGGGCTTTATTGCCCTTCTTGAAGAACAGCGTCACCACACTTCTGCCCCACGCTTCCGGGGTAGTTCCAGTGTTAATGACGGAATCGAACAGTTTTTGGAGCGCCACTAGAAGGGGTTTTCCTCCAGCTCTTAGAAGCTCGGTTGTGATTCCGTCATCTCCCGGTGCCTTGTTGTTTTTAAGCTGTTTGAGAGCCTCTCTAATCTCATACAGGCTGACGTCCGGGATATCCTCTGTGTAGTGTCGGGTCAGTTTAGCTCTCTTATCGCTCTCCTCGCTAGGAGGTGGAGCTTGAGAGGAGGCATACAACCGTCCATAGTATCTCTCAGTCTCTCTCAGAACTTCCGGTTTCGACGAAACCATGGTGCCGGACTCGGTCTTCAACCTCGTAAGCTGACTTTGCCCAATAGACAGATCTCTGGCGAACACTTTGGAGCCCTGGTTTCGCTCAATTGTGTTTTTTACACGATTTGCGTTGTGTTTTCGCAAATCGCGTCGCCTGCACTTGGAGATCTGCTCATTGAACCGTCGGTATTCCCTCATGGAGGTTGGAGACTGCACACATAGTTCTCGTCGATCCCTCATAAGACCGAGAGTTTGTTCTGAGAGAACCTGAGATCTACCACTAGGGTGGGTCTTGAAATACTTCGACCCTACCTCGTGGACAGTTGTTACCATCCTGGTGTTAAACTCGTCCACTGACGTGCACGATTCTAGGCACGCAAAACGGTTTTTCAGCTCAAGTTGAAAGTTCTCGGATCCCTGGATTTGGACGGATGTTGGGCGAAGCGTAGACTTCATCAGGCGTGACCGTTCCAGCTTCAGGTTGATATTTAATGTGCCTCTCACAAGACGGTGATCGCTTCCGGTTTTGAACCTGCTGATCACAGAGACATCATTAAATATGAGCCGTTTGTCTGCCAGAATGAAGTCTATCTCGCTTTTCGTGGAACCATCAGGACTTATCCAAGTCCACTTGCGTTGCGGCTTCTTTCTGAAGAAGGAGTTCATCATGAAGAGATCTTCCTTCTCCAAAAAGTTGGCCAGCAAGTGTCCTCGGTGGTTCCGTCGTCCAATTCCGTAGGGACCCACTTTCCTCTCGGCGCCGCTTTGCGTGCCCAGCTTCGCGTTGAAGTCCCCCATCACAACATTGAAGTGAGCCTTAGAGGTATGTATGGCTCTACTTAAGTCCTCATACATAACCTCAACCTCATCGTCGGGATGTGTCGAAGTCGGCGCATATACCTGTACAACCTTCAACGAATACCGTTTGGATATTCTGAGTGTAAGGTACGCTACCCTGGCCGACACGCTCCCGACTTGCACAATGTTGTTGACGAGGGACTTGTGAACGAGAAACCCGACACCACCTTGGGACAGATGTTCGCCCTCCCGGTGATAGAACAAGTTTCCGGATTTGAGTATTATCGTGTCCTCCCCCTGTCTTCGGACTTCAGATAAACCCACAATACTCCAGTTTAACTTGTCTATCTCTTCTTCCAGCTCTTTTACCTTGTCGTCGGTCCTCAGTGTCCTGGTGTTGTATGTTGCCAGGTGCAGAAGTCGTCGTTTGGATTGGTAGTCCGATCTCTGCCGGCGATTCTTAGCACCCCCTGCCCCGCCGTTACCATAGCCGCTACCGTAACTAGGAATAGCGGGGCTGCCGGGGACTGGGGGCCGAGGCTTGTTCGTGACTTGCATGCAGGGGTTTTAGCCGGTAGTCACCACGCTTGGCTAGTGCGTGTTGGTGACCGCAGGTGACCTGACTGGTATTCGTCACGCACAGGAAGATGCTGCTGCCCATCTTCCTGGATTTGTCCTAATAGTCGCCTTTTACGACATCCCAGGAAGAACGGGAGTGGTGCTATTCTACAAAGTGAACCCGGACACCACACGGGGAATAAACACTTAACCATAAATACGCCATAAACACTGGTCGTCCCTTACCTTGATTATGCTGATGTGTGTTGTACAGATTTGTCAGAGGAACTTCTGAATAAATTGGAGCGCCTTCTTAATAACTGTATTAGATATATCTTCGGCTTACGTAAGTATGACCACATTTCCCAGTTCCATTCCTAACTTAAATGGCTACCCATTCGATACAGGCGAAACTTCAGAATTCGCTGAATATTTTAATAATGTGTCTTCTCTATCTATATATATAATATCTCAATAATGTGTCTTCTCCTGTTTATTTAAAGGAAACCCATAGCACTGCTTATTTCGGGAATTCCTTCACAATATAGTTCATACTGTTCTGGAACTCCTTGCTTGTAGACATCAAAAAACCATAGACTACCAAAAGCTCCTTCAAGAAGTCCGACAGCACTACCTGAAGCAATTAGAATGTTGTCGCCCGTGGTCTTCAACCAAATGTTATATATGTATTTATAAATATTTATTTACTTAATATATAAGATGTTTATATGTAAATATGAATAAAACTGTATTTATTTAATTTTGTTTATGTTTATTGTGATTTTATATGTATATAGTAATTATTCTAAATATTCATAATATTTCTTATCTGGCATTACACTAATATAGTTACAGATCCACTAGAAATAAAAAGACAATTAATTACAAATGTTTTATTTTTGTACGGTTTTGAACTCAAATATCTCAAAAAGCATATCACTTACGACATTTTATCACTGAATACTTTTTGATCATAATCACTTAGACTATCGACTGACACATGTTTTATCAATATCGGCCGAAACGATGTTTTTTGCTTTATTTTCCTACGGTTTTGAACTCAAATATCTCAGAAAGTATACCACTTACGACATTTCATCACTGAATGCTTTTTGATCACAATCATTTATTCTATCGATTGACACATGTTTCATCACTGGCCGCTGAATCGAGGTTTTTTCAAAATGGCGGACTTGTAGGTATGCCAGGCTCCATACAAAAATGTTGGAAGCCCTTTGCAAGGTAATGTACATCATGTATTTTTTTAGCTTTATCATTTTCTTATTAGAAGTTACAGGGGGGGGGACACACATTTTGCCACTTTGAAAGTGTCTCTCGCGCAAACTATTCAGTTTAGAAAAGACTGATATTTGAAATCTCAATATCATTTTTGAAGACCTTTGAACCCCCAAAATTTATTGTTTTTTTTTCTATTTTTGTGTGGAAATCTTAATGTGGTTCACAGAATACACCTATTTACCGAGTTCCAACAGTATAGTTCTTATAGTTTCAGAAAAAAGTGTCTGTGACATACGGACGGACAGACAGACAGACATGACGAATCCATAAGGGTTCCGTTTTTTGCCATTTAGCTATGGAACCCTAAAAAACTATACCCATACTAAACTATACCCCTTAAATAGAACAGATCCATTCCCGTTATAAAAAGCGTTCTACCTTTTGATGCAGGCCATAAACTATCTGTGAGACAAATTTCATCCGAATCTGTTTAGCCGTTATTGAACAAAGCGTTCGCACATTAGCGTGATTGAACAAAAACATCCAAATTTTCACTATAAATATATTGATAGGATTTATATAATCTCCAAGGACTTGGTAAGTATTACAGTATAATAAAACTACTTTTCACAATGTATGAAAAATACCTATATATCAAAGTGCCGTTCATTAAGCAAGTTGAATTACAAGTCACATTATAATTAAATTGAGTACTTTTGTAAGTCTTAATATAGGTCCTTAGTAAGGATTTAACTATAAAATACATCATACATGGATGAAGTTGGTAACAATGGACTCGTTTTTAAATAGTAACATTCCCGCTCATTATTTTACATTGTTACTTAATTGGTCTCCAAGATACATCATCAAAAAGTCAACGAACAAAATGGCACATATTTATTAAAGGTAATTAAAAGTTATTAAACCTTAAAAAAAAGGTCTAAAGTTTCATATAAAATGCGAAGAGACTTTTCCCAGACCTAAATCGATGCCAAATTACAGCTTTCTAGCGCTAAGGATTTCGGCGCGATGCTGCGGACGGACGGAGAGACGGACATGAAGAAACTTTTATTATTTACTAACCGACCCAGCGAACTAGCGTATCGCCTAATGCTAAAGAAATTATCACGTAATGAATATAGTGTTACGTTTAACAAATCAGAGATCATTAAATTCCCTTTCCATCCCCCTGTCCCTGTCCCTGTCCTGTCCCTGTCCCTGCCCCTGCCCCTGTCTCTGTCCCTGCCCCTGTCCCTGTCCTGTCTCTGCCCCTGTCCTGTCCACAGGGACAGTCCTGCCCCAGCCCCTACCCCTGCCCCTTCCCCTGTCCTACTTCCTCTCCCTCTCTCATTCTCGCTCTCGCTCCCTCTCTCGCTCCCTCTTCCTCTCCTGAGATCATTAAATTCCCTTTCCTTCTCCCTGTCCCTGTCCTTGCCCCTGCACCTGCCCCTGTCCCTGCTTCTGACCCTGTCCCTGTCCCCGTCCCTGTCACTGTCCCTGTCCCGTCCCTGTCCCTGCCCCTGCCCCTTCCTCTGTCCTTCTCCCTCTTCCTCTCCTTCTCTCGCTCCCTCTCCCTCTCACTCCCTCTCTCGCTACGTCTCTTGCTCCCTCTCTCCTGAGATCATTAAATTCCCTTTCCTTCTCCCTGTCCCTCTCCATCTCCCTCTCTCTCCCTCTTCCTCTTTCTCTCCCTATACCTTTCCCTCTCCCCCTTCCCCTCTCTCACCCCTCCCCCTCCCAATGATTTTTGTTCATACAATTTTTTGGATTTTGAAAAAATATTTCAGTGTTGCCATACAAAAAAAGACAAAGTAATTTGAAGCCGAATATGTCGCAAACAGACCCCTGAATCGAAAAATAAATTTCGCATGTCAATGATGTCTTTGAAAAAACTATTTATTTATTTGTTCTTTTGCGGAAGTAAAAGGCACGCGCGCTGCTTTAGCAGCGCGCGCCCCACGCAAAAACCTAGTTATTATATTATATAATCCTAGACTTACCACTGACTGACTGACATAATTGTTCTCCCAGAAAGAGTCGAAATAGAATGATGTTGTCTATGGCGGGTTTTCTCCATCCCCTCCAGTGAGTATGGGAAAAATCTGACATTTCACATTTTCAAGATGGCGGCCGCTCTGTGATTTTCAACTTTTTTGTTTATGGCTTTTTGCGGGATTTTTTTAGGGTGTTTCGTAAAGTTTTGGGGGAGAGTTACGAAAATTTTCGAAAAAATTGAAAAAACAAAATGGCCGCCGAGATATTCGAGTTTGAATTTTTTCGATTTCAGAGGTGACTTTGCGGGGTCGCATCGGGGCGGTTTTTCAACTTTTTTTCAATGTTTTTTATGTATTCGTTTGATTGTATCCTCGATTTTGATATTTTGGGGATATTTATTTTTTCGAAAAGATGGCGGACGCGGTGGCGGCCATTTTGAAAAATGTACGAAAAACGACGTTTTTTGGGTGAATTTTTCTTCGGGTTGCCAACATTTGAGCGGGTGTCTTTGTTCCAGGCGGTTATGTAACTTGACTCAAAGTGTTGCCAGGTTGAGTTTTTTTTTCTTTTGTTGGTACATTTTTTTGGACTTTTTATTCAAAAATGTGAAAAGTAGAAGGAGCAATATTTTTAATCAAAATGTCACACGGGCAAGCGTGTCGTGGTCGTCGTAATGACATTTGACCATTTTCGTCGATGTCGACTGGCAACACTGGCTGCTGGAATTTTTTTTTCGTTTTACGAAAAGTCGAATTGATCTCCCAGAAGGAGTGGTGGGGGGTGGGTACAATGTATGGGGGATTTTTTGGTTTGCCTCCGTGTCTATGGGAAAAATCCGACCTTTCAAAAATCCAAGATGGCGGCCGAGTCGAAATGACCAACTTTTTTTCTTCACTATGTACCTACCCGAGATTGGTGTCGTTTTCGGCTAATGTTGGAAAACGTGTTACGATGAAATTGGAAAAAAATAAAAAAACAAGATGGCCGACGAGATATTTTACTTTAAAATTTTTCAATTTTGGAGGTGACTTTGCGGGGTCGGATTGCAATGGGTTTTCAACTTTTTTTCGATTTTTTTTCACTGTTGCCTCGGGTCTATCCCCAATTTTGACGTTTGGGGTATATTTTTTTTTTCTTAAAGATGGCGGATCCCATGGCGGCCATTTTGCAAAATGTACAAAAAATTGCATTTTTTGAGGTGAAATATCTTGAGGTTGGCAACATTTGAGGAGGTGACTTTGTATTGGGCGGTTGTGAGGCTTGGTCTGAAGTATTGCCAGGTTACGTTAATTTTTTTTTCATTCATACATTTTTGTGAACTTTCTATTCAAAAATATAAAAAGTAGAAGGAGAAACATTTTTAATCAAAAAATTGCACCAAAAAATTTCTCGTGGCCGTCGTAATGACATTTGACCATTTTCATCAAAATTAACTGGCAACACTGGCTGCTGGATTTTTTTTCACGTTTTTTCACATTTCGAATAGCCCAGCCGAAAGTGTTTGTGGGGGGTAATAATAATGTATAGAAAAGTTGCTTGAATATTTACGGTTATTATAGGAAAAATACGACCATTTGAAAATTCAAGATGGCGGCTGCTCGGCGATTGTCAACTTTCTTTTTATTCTTGCCACCCACCCGACATTGGTATCGTTTTCGGCTAATCTTGGGACGAATAATATGATGAAGTTAGAAAAAATTGAAAAAACAAGATGGCCGCCGAGATATTTTAGTTTGAATTTTTTCAATTTTCGAGGTGTGTTTGTGGGGTCGCATCGCGGTGGTGTTTTAACATTTTTGCGATATTTTTTCTCTATTGGCTCGGGTCTATCCTCAATTTTGACATATTGGGTATATTTTTTTTTTCGAAACGATGGCGGATTTCGTGGTGGCCATTTTGTAAAATGTACGAAAAATTGCATTTTTTGCAGGAAAAAATTTGCGGGTTGGCAACATTTGAGGGGGTCACTTTGTATGGGGCGGTTGTGTAGCTTGACTGAAAGTGTTGCCAGGTTACGTTGATTTTTTTGTCATTCGTACATTTTTGTGAACTTTCTATTCAAAAATATAAAAAGTAGAAGGAGAAACCTTTTTAATCAAAAAATTACACCACAAGATTTTTTGTGGGCCTTGTAATGACATTTGAACATTTTCATCTTAATCAACTGGCAACACTGGAGTCCAGAATTTTTTTCACTTTTCGAGTAGTTGAGCCGAAACTATAGATCAAGGGTATAGAAAATGTATAGGAGATAATTTTAAATTAAAATACTCGCTTTGGGAGAACTGTAAAATTTTAGTGTTGCCATACGAAAAATAATAATTTTCATACAAATTTATTTTTGAATCGAATATTTCGTTATTATAATGTATGAGGCGTTTGTAGGTACTGATATTTTGTAAATTTTGGTGAAAAAAAAATTCAGTGTTGCCATACAAAAAAATATAATTTTCATACAAATGTATTCTTTTTTCAAATGTTTGAGGCTGTTGTCTCTATTGTATGTCTTTATAATGTATGAGGCGTTTGCAGGTATTAAAGGGCCGGACACGTTGGTGTAACCAATATTTAGTGATGCCATACAAAAAATTATAATTTTCATACAAATGAATTTTTTGTATGTAATATTTTAGGCTTTTGTCTCCTTTTGATGTCATTAAAATGTATACGACGTTTGTTGCTACTGTTAGATCGGTCACATCCGTGTACACGTGTTTCATTGTTGCCATAAAAAATGAGAAACTTTCAGTGTTGCCATACAAAAACAAGTATTTTTCATAAAAATCTATATGGAACATTTCAAACTGTTGTTTGCATTCGATGCCTATAAAATGTATGAGGCGTTTATAGATGCAAATAGACTGCATAATATATGAGTGAAAAAAAACGTGTTGGCATACAAAAAAATATTTTATTGTTCAATCTAGACAACAATATTAACGTGTAAACATTTAAAATCTCGAAAAATAATTTAAGACATCATTCAAGATATTTTTTTGTACCATTATAGTGTTGTTATTATCTACTGGTCTGGTCTGATGTGATTGTCTGTTTCTTGACTCTCCTATCCGATAGTTTAGTGTGATTTTGTCATTTATATTAACTGCTCTCTACTCTGCCCTATACTGCTTTGAATAGTCATTATGTGTGTAGGCAAAATTAATTTTGAGTATACTTAATTATTTTAAAATCATAACTAAAAGGTGATAAATACTGGTTAAGCCCTACTTACTTACCTACTAATAAAAGCAAAAAGCTTCTTTTATACCATTCTATAGCAGCAATATACAGCACCACGACAGCGTACGATTTGTTTGTAAATCGTCTCGCATCTCAAGTGTTGCCAGATAAAGAAAAAATATGCACATTTTTTGCATTTGCATACATACTAAAATGGCAGCTAAAAATATAATAAAAAATAACGCGTTATGCATGACGCAGAATATCGGTTTAAGTCAGTTTTATTATTTTACTCAGCATTAAAAGAAACTTTTTTTTTATGGAAATAGCCGGCAAACGAGCTGACGATCCACCTGATTGTATGTGGCTATTGTCGCCCATGGACATCAGCAACACCAAAGGCATCACCGATGCGTTGCCGGCCAAGAAAGAGAGAAGAAAAAGAAAGAAAGAACTGGCTCTCATGCCCCCAGCCGGAACACGACGAGTCGTTTGGCGGCTGACTCATGCTCAAGGGTGGTTGCTATCCAGGCGAACCCCATGGAGAAATAATAACAAACTGCATCATAATTGGTCTATTCATTTAGGAGATACGATGCTACAAACAGACAACCATACAAATCATAATTATAACAACCCTCTTTTCGCGTCTAGGATTAAAATATTGTACTAGCTTTTGCCCGCAGCTTCACCTACCTAAATGACATTTTTCAACATTTTTTAGTTTTCACGAACCTTTCAGTGAGAGTTCTATCAAAATTGGTTCAGCCCATGGAATTTTGTGATAAAAAGTACCCTATGAGCTATTTCAGGTTATATTCTTTCCAAATTTGATCGAAATTCGTCCAGTGTTATTTGCGTGAAAGTGTAACTCTTAGGGGGTTAACAAAAATTATGTCTTAGTGCTCCCCTACACTGAGATAAATTTCATCCGAATCCGTTTAGCCGTATTAGGGTGACTGAATAAAGACATCCAAATTTTCACTATAGTATGTTCGTAGGATTTGCATAATCTCCAAGTAGTTGATAAGTATTACAGTATAATAAAACTACTTTTAACAATGTATGAAATAAAACTATGTACCTATTTTACCTATACAGGGTGTCCCAGCGCCAAGTGACCGCCCGGCGTCTATTGATTATTTGGACAAAACTATAAACAAAATTCCAATAAAGTATAGGTCTAATCGGTTTAGTTTCTTTTTTATTAGCTTTTTAATTTTTTTGGAAAAAAACCTGACTTGCTGCAATATTTTCGACATATTTTTTTTTGTTTTTACATTTATTTTCATTCTGTTTTTTTATTTACCAGTTGTTATCATAGTTTATCTATTCGAGGTATAAAATCTCCCCAAAATTAAATGGAATATATTTTTTAAAGACATTAAGTGAAATTTTTTTGAAAAAAATTACCCTTTTTTATTTAATTTCGCTAAAACGTTGGAAAAATGCCCCATGAATATTATTATTTTATCAATTATTATTAAATTACATGATATTACCTACAAAATCTCAATAACATGTTTGTAGTTATCTAAATCATTTACCGAACTACAAACTCTTGAAATATGCACCCTATTTTAGATAATAAGAAGAGTAGACCTTTAAAACCAGGCTAGTGGAACATTTAAGTGTCTTACTATCAAAAATACCTTTTGCCTGTTGATAGAATAATTTTAAATGAAAGGAGATAATAAAAACAAGTGCAAAATTAAATCATCTATTAAAAAAAACAGTAATTAATTACTATTAAATAGAAACTATTATTATTTACTAGCTGACCCGATGAACTTCGTATCGCCTAATGCTAAATAAATTATCGCGTAATGAATGTAGGTTTAACAAATCAGAGATCATTAAATTTCCTCTCCCTCTCCCCGCTCCCTATCCCCTCTCCCCTATCCCTCACCCTCTATCTCTTTACTCTGCCCCTCTCCATCTCTCTCCTTCTTACTCTGCCCCTCTCCCGTCTCCTTCTCCCACTCCCTGTCTCTCTCTCCCTCTCGCTCTCCTCCCTCTCCCTCTCTCTCCTTCTTACTCTGCCCCTCTCCATCTCTCTCCTTCTTACTCTGCCCTCTCCCTCTGTCCCATCTCCCTTTCCTGCTCCCTCTCTCTCCCACTTCACGTTCGTCTCCCGCTCCCAGTCCCTCTCACGCGCCCAGTCCCTCCCGCTCCTGGTCCCTGTCTCGCTTCCTGTCCCTCTCCCCTCCCCCTCCCGTCAAAAAAATAGTGTGAAGCCGAACATGTCGCAAAAAGACCCGTGAATCGAAAAATCGAAATTTCTCAGACCAATGACATTTTTGAAAAAAAAAAGCTATTTTTTTATTTGTTCTTTTGCGGAAGAAAAAGGCACGCGCGCTGCTTTAGCAGCGCGCGCCCCACGCAAAACCTAGTTATATTATATAATCCTAGACTTACGGGGAGTGATCCATATAATTGTTCTCCCAGAAAGAGTCGAGATGGGACTTTGTTGTCTATGGCGAGTTTTCTCCTTCTCCCCCCGACACCTCGGGAAAAATCTGACATTTCACATTTTCAAGATGGCGGCCGCTCTGTGATTTTCAACTTTTTTGTTTAGGGCTTTTTGCGGGATTTTTTTGGGTAGTTTCGTAAAGTTTTGAGGGAGAGTTACGAAAACTTTAGAAAAAATTTAAAAAACAAGATGGCCGCCGAGATATTCGAGTTTGAATTTTTTCGATTTCAGAGGTGACTTTGCGGGGTCGCATCGGGGCGGTTTTTCAACTTTTTTTAAATATTTTTTTAGTGTTGTCTCGAATGTATCCTCAATTTTGATATTTTGGGGATATTTATTTTTTCGACAAGATGGCGGACGCGGTGGCGGCCATTTTGAAAAATGTACGAAAAACGACGTTTTTTGGGTGAATTTTTCTTCGGGTTGGCAACATTTGAGCGGGTGTCTTTGTTCCAGGCGGTTATGTAACTTGACTCAAAGTGTTGCCAGGTTGAGCTTTTTTTTCTTTTGTTCATACATTTTTTTGGACTTTTTATTCAAAAATGTGAAAAGTAGAAGGAGCAATATTTTTAATCAAAATTTCACACGGGCAAGCGTGTCGTGGTCGTCGTAACGACATTTGACCATTTTCGTCGATATCGACTGGCAACACTGGCAACTGGAATTTTTTTTTCGTTTTACGAAAAGTCGAATTGATCTCCCAGAAGGAGTGGTGGGGGGTGAGTACAATGTATGGGGGAATTTTTGGTTTGCCTCCGTGTCTATGGGAAAAATCCGACCTTTCAAAAATCCAAGATGGCGGCCGAGTCGAAATGACCAACTTTTTTTTTCACTATGCACCTACCCTAAGTTGGTGTCGTTTTTGGCTAATGTTAGGAAATGTGTTACGACGAAAATGGAAAAAAATAAAAAAACAAGATGGCCGCCGAGATATTTTACTTTAAAATTTTTCAATTTTGGAGGTGACTTTGCGGGGTCGGATTGTAATGGGTTTTCAACTTTTTTTCGATTTTTTTTCACTGTTGCCTCGGGTCTATCCTCAATTTTGACGTTTAGGATATATTTTTTTTTCTTAAAGATGGCGGATCCTATGGCGGCCATTTTGCAAAATGTACAAAAAATTGCATTTTTTGAGGTAAAAATTTTTGAGGTTGGCAACATTTGATGGGGTCACTTTGTATGGGGCGGTTGTGGGGCTTGGTCTGAAGTATTGCCAGGTTACGTTAATTTTTTTTTCATTCATACATTTTTCTGAACTTTCTATTCAAAAATATAAAAAGTAGAAGGAGAAACATTTTTAATCAAAAAATTGCACCAAAAAATTTCTCGTGACCGTCGTAATGACATTTGACCATTTTCATTAAAAATAACTGGCAACACTGGCTGCTGGATTTTTTTTTCACGTTTTTTCACATTTCGAATAGCCCAGCCGAAAGTATTGGTGGGGGGTAATAATAATGTATGGAGAAGTTGCTTGACTATCTATGGTTATTATAGGAAAAATACGACCATTCGAAATTTCAAGATGGCGGCCGCTCGGCGATTGTCAAGTTTTTGTTTACATTGGGCACGTACCCGACATTGGTGTCGTTTTCGGCTAATCTTGGGACGACTAATATGATAAAGTTGGAAAAAATTGAAAATACAACATGGCCGCCGAGATATTTTAGTTTGAAATTTTTCAATTTTCGAGGTGTTTTTGCGGGGTCGCATCGCGGTGGTGTTTTAACATTTTTGCGATATTTTTCCTTTATTGGCTCAGGTCTGTCCTCAATTTTGACATTTTGGGTATATTTTTTTTTTCGACAAGATGGCGGATCCTGTGGCGGCCATTTTGTAAAATGTATGAAAAATTGTATTTTTTGAAGGAAAAAATTTGTAGGTTGGCAACATTTGAGGGGGTCACTTTGTAAGGGGCGGTTGTGTAACTTGACTGAAAGTGTTGCCAGGTTGTGTTGATTTTTCTTTCATTCATACATTTTTGTGAACTTTCTATTCAAAAATGTAAAAAGTAGAAGGAGAAACATTTTTAATCAAAAAATTACACCACAAGATTTTTTGTGGGCGTCGTAATGACATTTGACCATTTTCATCTCAATAAACTGGCAACACTGGAGTCCAGAATTTTTTTCACTTTTCGAGTAGTTGAGCCGAAACTATAGATCAAAGGTATAAAAAATGTATGGGAGATATTTTTAAATTAAAATATTCGTTTTGGAAAGACTTTAAAAATTCAGTGTTGCCATACAAAAAATAATAATTTTCATACAAATTTATTTTTGAATCGAATATTTCGTTATTATAATGTATGGGGCGTTTGTAGGTACTTATATTTTGAAAATTTTGGTGAAAATAAATTCAGTGTTGCCATACAAAAAATTATAATTTTCATACAAATGTATTCTTTTTTCGAATGTTTGAGGCTGTTGTCTCCATTGTATGTCTTTATAATATATGAGGCGTTTGCAGGTACTAAAGGACCGAACACGTCGGTGTAACCAATGTTTAGTGATGCCATACAAAAAATAATAATTTTCATACAAATGAATTTTTGTATGTACTATTTCAGGCTTTTGTCTCCTTTTGATGTCATTAAAATGTATACGACGTTTGTTGCTACTGATAGATCGGTCACATCCGTGTAAAAGTGATTTAGTGTTGCCATAAAAAATGAGAAACTTTCAGTGTTGCCATACGAAAACAAGTATTTTTCACAAAAATCTATATCGAACATTTCGGACTGGTATTTGCATTTGTTGTATGAGGCGTTTATAGGTGCAAATAGACTGCACATTATGAGTGAAAAAAACGGCCAAGTGCGAGTCGGACTCGCCCATTAAGGGTTCCGTAGCAGAAAGAATAAAAGGTAAATTGCGGTTTACGATTTATGACGTATTAAAAAAACTGCTTACTAGATCTCGTTCAAACCAATTTTCGGTAGAAATTTGCAAGGTAATGTACATCATGTATTTTTTTTAGCTTTATCATTCTCTTATTAGAAGTTACAGGGGGGGGGGACACACATTTTGCCACTTTAAAAGTGTCTCTCGCGCAAACTATTCAGTTTAGAAAAGACTGATATTAGAAATCTCAATATCATTTTTGAAGACCTTTGAACCCCCAAAATTTATTGTTTTTTTTTCTATTTTTGTGTGGAAATCTTAATGTGGTTCACAGAATACACCTATTTACCGAGTTCCAACAGTATAGTTCTTATAGTTTCAGAAAAAAGTGTCTGTGACATACGGACGGACAGACAGACAGACATGACGAATCCATAAGGGTTCCGTTTTTTGCCATTTAGCTATGGAACCCTAAAAAACTATACCCATACTAAACTATACCCCTTAAATAGAACAGATCCATTCCCGTTATAAAAAGCGTTCTACCTTTTGATGTAGGCCATAAACTATCCGTGAGACAAATTTCATCCGAATCTGTTTAGCCGTTATTGAACAAAGCGTTCGCACATTAGCGTGATTGAACAAAAACATCCAAATTTTCACTATAAATATATTGATAGGATTTACATAATCTCCAAGGACTTGGTAAGTATTACAGTATAATAAAACTACTTTTCACAATGTATGAAAAATACCTATATATCAAAGTGCCGTTCATTAAGCAAGTTGAATTACAAGTCACATTATAATTAAATTGAGTACTTTTGTAAGTCTTAATATAGGTCCTTAGAAAGGATTTAACTATAAAATACATCATACATGGATGGAGTTGGTAACAATGGACTCGTTTTTAAATAGTAACATTCCCGCTCATTATTTTACATTGTTACTTAATTGGTCTCCAAGATACATCATCAAAAAGTCAACGAACAAAATGGCACATATCTATTAAAGGTAATTAAAAGTTATTAAACCTTAAAAAAAAGGTCTAAAGTTTCATATAAAATGCGAAGAGACTTTTCCCAGACCTAAATCGATGCCAAATTACAGCTTTCTAGCGCTAAGGATTTCGGCGTGATGCTGCGGACGGACGGAGAGACGGACATGAAGAAACTTTTATTATTTACTAACCGACCCAGCGAACTAGCGTATCGCCTAATGCTAAATAAATTATCGCGTAATGAATATAGTGTTACGTTTAACAAATCAGAGATCATTAAATTCCCTTTCCATCCCCCTGTCCCTGTCCCTGTCCTGTCCCTGTCCCTGCCCCTGCCCCTGTCTCTGTCCCTGCCCCTGTCCCTGTCCTGTCTCTGCCCCTGTCCCTGTCCTGTCCCTGCCCCTGTCCTGTCCACAGGGACAGTCCTGCCCCAGCCCCTACCCCTGCCCCTTCCCCTGTCCTACTTCCTCTCCCTCTCTCACTCCCGCTCTCGCTCCCTCTCCCTCTCTTGCTCCCTCTCTCGCTCCCTCTTCCTCTCCTGAGATCATTAAATTCCCTATCCTTCTCCCTGTCCCTGTCCTTGCCCCTGCACCTGCCCCTGTTCCTGCTTCTGACCCTGTCCCTGTCCCCGTCCCTGTCACTGTCCCTGTCCCGTCCCTGTCCCTGCCCCTGCCCCTTCCCTTGTCCTTCTCCCTCTTCCTCTCCTTCTCTCGCTCCCTCTCCCTCTCTCACTCCCTCTCTCACTCCCTCTCTCGCTCCGTCTCTTGCTCCCTCTCTCCTGAGATCATTAAATTCCCTTTCCTTCTCCCTGTCCCTCTCCATCTCCCTCTCTCTCCCTCTCCCTCTTTCTCTCTCCCTATACCTTTCCCTCTCCCCTCTCCCCCTTCCCCTCTCTCACCCCTCCCCCTCCCAATGATTTTTGTTCATACAATTTTTTGGATTTTGAAAAAATATTTCAGTGTTGCCATACAAAAAAAGACAAAGTACTTTGAAGCCGAATATGTCGCAAACAGACACCTGAATCGAAAAATAAATTTCGCATGTCAATGATGTCTTTGAAAAAACTATTTATTTATTTGTTCTTTTGCGGAAGTAAAAGGCACGCGCGCTGCTTTAGCAGCGCGCGCCCCACGCAAAAACCTAGTTATATTATATAATCCTAGACTTACCACCTAGTGATCTATATAATTGTTCTCCCAGAAGGAGGTGAGATGGGACTTTGTTGTCTATGGCGGGTTTTCTCCGTTCCCCCCCGACACCTCGGGAAAAATCTGACATTTCACATTTTCAAGATGGCGGCCGCTCTGTGATTTTCAACTTTTTTGTTTATGGCTTTTTGCGGGATTTTTTTAGGTAGTTTCGTAAAGTTTTGAGGGAGAGTTACGAAAACTTTGGAAAAAATTAAAAAAACAAGATGGCCGCCGAGATATTCGAGTTTGAATTTTTTCGATTTCAGAGGTGACTTTGCGGGGTCGCATCGGGGTAGTTTTTCAACTTTTTTTAAATGTTTTTTGGGTTTTCGTTTGATTGTATCCTCAATTTTGATATTTTGGGGATATTTATTTTTTCGACAAGATGGCGGACGCGGTGGCGGCCATTTTGAAAAATGTACGAAAAATTGCATTTTTTGCAGGAAAAAATTTGCGGGTTGGCAACATTTGAGGGGGTCACTTTGTATGGGGCGGTTGTGTAGCTTGACTGAAAGTGTTGCCAGGTTACGTTGATTTTTTTGTCATTCGTACATTTTTGTGAACTTTCTATTCAAAAATATAAAAAGTAGAAGGAGAAACCTTTTTAATCAAAAAATTACACCACAAGATTTTTTGTGGGCCTTGTAATGACATTTGAACATTTTCATCTTAATCAACTGGCAACACTGGAGTCCAGAATTTTTTTCACTTTTCGAGTAGTTGAGCCGAAACTATAGATCAAGGGTATAGAAAATGTATAGGAGATAATTTTAAATTAAAATACTCGCTTTGGGAGAACTGTAAAATTTTAGTGTTGCCATACGAAAAATAATAATTTTCATACAAATTTATTTTTGAATCGAATATTTCGTTATTATAATGTATGAGGCGTTTGTAGGTACTGATATTTTGTAAATTTTGGTGAAAAAAAAATTCAGTGTTGCCATACAAAAAAATATAATTTTCATACAAATGTATTCTTTTTTCAAATGTTTGAGGCTGTTGTCTCTATTGTATGTCTTTATAATGTATGAGGCGTTTGCAGGTATTAAAGGGCCGGACACGTTGGTGTAACCAATATTTAGTGATGCCATACAAAAAATTATAATTTTCATACAAATGAATTTTTTGTATGTAATATTTTAGGCTTTTGTCTCCTTTTGATGTCATTAAAATGTATACGACGTTTGTTGCTACTGTTAGATCGGTCACATCCGTGTACACGTGTTTCATTGTTGCCATAAAAAATGAGAAACTTTCAGTGTTGCCATACAAAAACAAGTATTTTTCATAAAAATCTATATGGAACATTTCAAACTGTTGTTTGCATTCGATGCCTATAAAATGTATGAGGCGTTTATAGATGCAAATAGACTGCATAATATATGAGTGAAAAAAAACGTGTTGGCATACAAAAAAATATTTTATTGTTCAATCTAGACAACAATATTAACGTGTAAACATTTAAAATCTCGAAAAATAATTTAAGACATCATTCAAGATATTTTTTTGTACCATTATAGTGTTGTTATTATCTACTGGTCTGGTCTGATGTGATTGTCTGTTTCTTGACTCTCCTATCCGATAGTTTAGTGTGATTTTGTCATTTATATTAACTGCTCTCTACTCTGCCCTATACTGCTTTGAATAGTCATTATGTGTGTAGGCAAAATTAATTTTGAGTATACTTAATTATTTTAAAATCATAACTAAAAGGTGATAAATACTGGTTAAGCCCTACTTACTTACCTACTAATAAAAGCAAAAAGCTTCTTTTATACCATTCTATAGCAGCAATATACAGCACCACGACAGCGTACGATTTGTTTGTAAATCGTCTCGCATCTCAAGTGTTGCCAGATAAAGAAAAAATATGCACATTTTTTGCATTTGCATACATACTAAAATGGCAGCTAAAAATATAATAAAAAATAACGCGTTATGCATGACGCAGAATATCGGTTTAAGTCAGTTTTATTATTTTACTCAGCATTAAAAGAAACTTTTTTTTTATGGAAATAGCCGGCAAACGAGCTGACGATCCACCTGATTGTATGTGGCTATTGTCGCCCATGGACATCAGCAACACCAAAGGCATCACCGATGCGTTGCCGGCCAAGAAAGAGAGAAGAAAAAGAAAGAAAGAACTGGCTCTCATGCCCCCAGCCGGAACACGACGAGTCGTTTGGCGGCTGACTCATGCTCAAGGGTGGTTGCTATCCAGGCGAACCCCATGGAGAAATAATAACAAACTGCATCATAATTGGTCTATTCATTTAGGAGATACGATGCTACAAACAGACAACCATACAAATCATAATTATAACAACCCTCTTTTCGCGTCTAGGATTAAAATATTGTACTAGCTTTTGCCCGCAGCTTCACCTACCTAAATGACATTTTTCAACATTTTTTAGTTTTCACGAACCTTTCAGTGAGAGTTCTATCAAAATTGGTTCAGCCCATGGAATTTTGTGATAAAAAGTACCCTATGAGCTATTTCAGGTTATATTCTTTCCAAATTTGATCGAAATTCGTCCAGTGTTATTTGCGTGAAAGTGTAACTCTTAGGGGGTTAACAAAAATTATGTCTTAGTGCTCCCCTACACTGAGATAAATTTCATCCGAATCCGTTTAGCCGTATTAGGGTGACTGAATAAAGACATCCAAATTTTCACTATAGTATGTTCGTAGGATTTGCATAATCTCCAAGTAGTTGATAAGTATTACAGTATAATAAAACTACTTTTAACAATGTATGAAATAAAACTATGTACCTATTTTACCTATACAGGGTGTCCCAGCGCCAAGTGACCGCCCGGCGTCTATTGATTATTTGGACAAAACTATAAACAAAATTCCAATAAAGTATAGGTCTAATCGGTTTAGTTTCTTTTTTATTAGCTTTTTAATTTTTTTGGAAAAAAACCTGACTTGCTGCAATATTTTCGACATATTTTTTTTTGTTTTTACATTTATTTTCATTCTGTTTTTTTATTTACCAGTTGTTATCATAGTTTATCTATTCGAGGTATAAAATCTCCCCAAAATTAAATGGAATATATTTTTTAAAGACATTAAGTGAAATTTTTTTGAAAAAAATTACCCTTTTTTATTTAATTTCGCTAAAACGTTGGAAAAATGCCCCATGAATATTATTATTTTATCAATTATTATTAAATTACATGATATTACCTACAAAATCTCAATAACATGTTTGTAGTTATCTAAATCATTTACCGAACTACAAACTCTTGAAATATGCACCCTATTTTAGATAATAAGAAGAGTAGACCTTTAAAACCAGGCTAGTGGAACATTTAAGTGTCTTACTATCAAAAATACCTTTTGCCTGTTGATAGAATAATTTTAAATGAAAGGAGATAATAAAAACAAGTGCAAAATTAAATCATCTATTAAAAAAAACAGTAATTAATTACTATTAAATAGAAACTATTATTATTTACTAGCTGACCCGATGAACTTCGTATCGCCTAATGCTAAATAAATTATCGCGTAATGAATGTAGGTTTAACAAATCAGAGATCATTAAATTTCCTCTCCCTCTCCCCGCTCCCTATCCCCTCTCCCCTATCCCTCACCCTCTATCTCTTTACTCTGCCCCTCTCCATCTCTCTCCTTCTTACTCTGCCCCTCTCCCGTCTCCTTCTCCCACTCCCTGTCTCTCTCTCCCTCTCGCTCTCCTCCCTCTCCCTCTCTCTCCTTCTTACTCTGCCCCTCTCCATCTCTCTCCTTCTTACTCTGCCCTCTCCCTCTGTCCCATCTCCCTTTCCTGCTCCCTCTCTCTCCCACTTCACGTTCGTCTCCCGCTCCCAGTCCCTCTCACGCGCCCAGTCCCTCCCGCTCCTGGTCCCTGTCTCGCTTCCTGTCCCTCTCCCCTCCCCCTCCCGTCAAAAAAATAGTGTGAAGCCGAACATGTCGCAAAAAGACCCGTGAATCGAAAAATCGAAATTTCTCAGACCAATGACATTTTTGAAAAAAAAAAGCTATTTTTTTATTTGTTCTTTTGCGGAAGAAAAAGGCACGCGCGCTGCTTTAGCAGCGCGCGCCCCACGCAAAACCTAGTTATATTATATAATCCTAGACTTACGGGGAGTGATCCATATAATTGTTCTCCCAGAAAGAGTCGAGATGGGACTTTGTTGTCTATGGCGAGTTTTCTCCTTCTCCCCCCGACACCTCGGGAAAAATCTGACATTTCACATTTTCAAGATGGCGGCCGCTCTGTGATTTTCAACTTTTTTGTTTAGGGCTTTTTGCGGGATTTTTTTGGGTAGTTTCGTAAAGTTTTGAGGGAGAGTTACGAAAACTTTAGAAAAAATTTAAAAAACAAGATGGCCGCCGAGATATTCGAGTTTGAATTTTTTCGATTTCAGAGGTGACTTTGCGGGGTCGCATCGGGGCGGTTTTTCAACTTTTTTTAAATATTTTTTTAGTGTTGTCTCGAATGTATCCTCAATTTTGATATTTTGGGGATATTTATTTTTTCGACAAGATGGCGGACGCGGTGGCGGCCATTTTGAAAAATGTACGAAAAACGACGTTTTTTGGGTGAATTTTTCTTCGGGTTGGCAACATTTGAGCGGGTGTCTTTGTTCCAGGCGGTTATGTAACTTGACTCAAAGTGTTGCCAGGTTGAGCTTTTTTTTCTTTTGTTCATACATTTTTTTGGACTTTTTATTCAAAAATGTGAAAAGTAGAAGGAGCAATATTTTTAATCAAAATTTCACACGGGCAAGCGTGTCGTGGTCGTCGTAACGACATTTGACCATTTTCGTCGATATCGACTGGCAACACTGGCAACTGGAATTTTTTTTTCGTTTTACGAAAAGTCGAATTGATCTCCCAGAAGGAGTGGTGGGGGGTGAGTACAATGTATGGGGGAATTTTTGGTTTGCCTCCGTGTCTATGGGAAAAATCCGACCTTTCAAAAATCCAAGATGGCGGCCGAGTCGAAATGACCAACTTTTTTTTTCACTATGCACCTACCCTAAGTTGGTGTCGTTTTTGGCTAATGTTAGGAAATGTGTTACGACGAAAATGGAAAAAAATAAAAAAACAAGATGGCCGCCGAGATATTTTACTTTAAAATTTTTCAATTTTGGAGGTGACTTTGCGGGGTCGGATTGTAATGGGTTTTCAACTTTTTTTCGATTTTTTTTCACTGTTGCCTCGGGTCTATCCTCAATTTTGACGTTTAGGATATATTTTTTTTTCTTAAAGATGGCGGATCCTATGGCGGCCATTTTGCAAAATGTACAAAAAATTGCATTTTTTGAGGTAAAAATTTTTGAGGTTGGCAACATTTGATGGGGTCACTTTGTATGGGGCGGTTGTGGGGCTTGGTCTGAAGTATTGCCAGGTTACGTTAATTTTTTTTTCATTCATACATTTTTCTGAACTTTCTATTCAAAAATATAAAAAGTAGAAGGAGAAACATTTTTAATCAAAAAATTGCACCAAAAAATTTCTCGTGACCGTCGTAATGACATTTGACCATTTTCATTAAAAATAACTGGCAACACTGGCTGCTGGATTTTTTTTTCACGTTTTTTCACATTTCGAATAGCCCAGCCGAAAGTATTGGTGGGGGGTAATAATAATGTATGGAGAAGTTGCTTGACTATCTATGGTTATTATAGGAAAAATACGACCATTCGAAATTTCAAGATGGCGGCCGCTCGGCGATTGTCAAGTTTTTGTTTACATTGGGCACGTACCCGACATTGGTGTCGTTTTCGGCTAATCTTGGGACGACTAATATGATAAAGTTGGAAAAAATTGAAAATACAACATGGCCGCCGAGATATTTTAGTTTGAAATTTTTCAATTTTCGAGGTGTTTTTGCGGGGTCGCATCGCGGTGGTGTTTTAACATTTTTGCGATATTTTTCCTTTATTGGCTCAGGTCTGTCCTCAATTTTGACATTTTGGGTATATTTTTTTTTTCGACAAGATGGCGGATCCTGTGGCGGCCATTTTGTAAAATGTATGAAAAATTGTATTTTTTGAAGGAAAAAATTTGTAGGTTGGCAACATTTGAGGGGGTCACTTTGTAAGGGGCGGTTGTGTAACTTGACTGAAAGTGTTGCCAGGTTGTGTTGATTTTTCTTTCATTCATACATTTTTGTGAACTTTCTATTCAAAAATGTAAAAAGTAGAAGGAGAAACATTTTTAATCAAAAAATTACACCACAAGATTTTTTGTGGGCGTCGTAATGACATTTGACCATTTTCATCTCAATAAACTGGCAACACTGGAGTCCAGAATTTTTTTCACTTTTCGAGTAGTTGAGCCGAAACTATAGATCAAAGGTATAAAAAATGTATGGGAGATATTTTTAAATTAAAATATTCGTTTTGGAAAGACTTTAAAAATTCAGTGTTGCCATACAAAAAATAATAATTTTCATACAAATTTATTTTTGAATCGAATATTTCGTTATTATAATGTATGGGGCGTTTGTAGGTACTTATATTTTGAAAATTTTGGTGAAAATAAATTCAGTGTTGCCATACAAAAAATTATAATTTTCATACAAATGTATTCTTTTTTCGAATGTTTGAGGCTGTTGTCTCCATTGTATGTCTTTATAATATATGAGGCGTTTGCAGGTACTAAAGGACCGAACACGTCGGTGTAACCAATGTTTAGTGATGCCATACAAAAAATAATAATTTTCATACAAATGAATTTTTGTATGTACTATTTCAGGCTTTTGTCTCCTTTTGATGTCATTAAAATGTATACGACGTTTGTTGCTACTGATAGATCGGTCACATCCGTGTAAAAGTGATTTAGTGTTGCCATAAAAAATGAGAAACTTTCAGTGTTGCCATACGAAAACAAGTATTTTTCACAAAAATCTATATCGAACATTTCGGACTGGTATTTGCATTTGTTGTATGAGGCGTTTATAGGTGCAAATAGACTGCACATTATGAGTGAAAAAAACGGCCAAGTGCGAGTCGGACTCGCCCATTAAGGGTTCCGTAGCAGAAAGAATAAAAGGTAAATTGCGGTTTACGATTTATGACGTATTAAAAAAACTGCTTACTAGATCTCGTTCAAACCAATTTTCGGTAGAAATTTGCAAGGTAATGTACATCATGTATTTTTTTTAGCTTTATCATTCTCTTATTAGAAGTTACAGGGGGGGGGACACACATTTTGCCACTTTAAAAGTGTCTCTCGCGCAAACTATTCAGTTTAGAAAAGACTGATATTAGAAATCTCAATATCATTTTTGAAGACCTTTGAACCCCCAAAATTTATTGTTTTTTTTTCTATTTTTGTGTGGAAATCTTAATGTGGTTCACAGAATACACCTATTTACCGAGTTCCAACAGTATAGTTCTTATAGTTTCAGAAAAAAGTGTCTGTGACATACGGACGGACAGACAGACAGACATGACGAATCCATAAGGGTTCCGTTTTTTGCCATTTAGCTATGGAACCCTAAAAAACTATACCCATACTAAACTATACCCCTTAAATAGAACAGATCCATTCCCGTTATAAAAAGCGTTCTACCTTTTGATGTAGGCCATAAACTATCCGTGAGACAAATTTCATCCGAATCTGTTTAGCCGTTATTGAACAAAGCGTTCGCACATTAGCGTGATTGAACAAAAACATCCAAATTTTCACTATAAATATATTGATAGGATTTACATAATCTCCAAGGACTTGGTAAGTATTACAGTATAATAAAACTACTTTTCACAATGTATGAAAAATACCTATATATCAAAGTGCCGTTCATTAAGCAAGTTGAATTACAAGTCACATTATAATTAAATTGAGTACTTTTGTAAGTCTTAATATAGGTCCTTAGAAAGGATTTAACTATAAAATACATCATACATGGATGGAGTTGGTAACAATGGACTCGTTTTTAAATAGTAACATTCCCGCTCATTATTTTACATTGTTACTTAATTGGTCTCCAAGATACATCATCAAAAAGTCAACGAACAAAATGGCACATATCTATTAAAGGTAATTAAAAGTTATTAAACCTTAAAAAAAAGGTCTAAAGTTTCATATAAAATGCGAAGAGACTTTTCCCAGACCTAAATCGATGCCAAATTACAGCTTTCTAGCGCTAAGGATTTCGGCGTGATGCTGCGGACGGACGGAGAGACGGACATGAAGAAACTTTTATTATTTACTAACCGACCCAGCGAACTAGCGTATCGCCTAATGCTAAATAAATTATCGCGTAATGAATATAGTGTTACGTTTAACAAATCAGAGATCATTAAATTCCCTTTCCATCCCCCTGTCCCTGTCCCTGTCCTGTCCCTGTCCCTGCCCCTGCCCCTGTCTCTGTCCCTGCCCCTGTCCCTGTCCTGTCTCTGCCCCTGTCCCTGTCCTGTCCCTGCCCCTGTCCTGTCCACAGGGACAGTCCTGCCCCAGCCCCTACCCCTGCCCCTTCCCCTGTCCTACTTCCTCTCCCTCTCTCACTCCCGCTCTCGCTCCCTCTCCCTCTCTTGCTCCCTCTCTCGCTCCCTCTTCCTCTCCTGAGATCATTAAATTCCCTATCCTTCTCCCTGTCCCTGTCCTTGCCCCTGCACCTGCCCCTGTTCCTGCTTCTGACCCTGTCCCTGTCCCCGTCCCTGTCACTGTCCCTGTCCCGTCCCTGTCCCTGCCCCTGCCCCTTCCCTTGTCCTTCTCCCTCTTCCTCTCCTTCTCTCGCTCCCTCTCCCTCTCTCACTCCCTCTCTCACTCCCTCTCTCGCTCCGTCTCTTGCTCCCTCTCTCCTGAGATCATTAAATTCCCTTTCCTTCTCCCTGTCCCTCTCCATCTCCCTCTCTCTCCCTCTCCCTCTTTCTCTCTCCCTATACCTTTCCCTCTCCCCTCTCCCCCTTCCCCTCTCTCACCCCTCCCCCTCCCAATGATTTTTGTTCATACAATTTTTTGGATTTTGAAAAAATATTTCAGTGTTGCCATACAAAAAAAGACAAAGTACTTTGAAGCCGAATATGTCGCAAACAGACACCTGAATCGAAAAATAAATTTCGCATGTCAATGATGTCTTTGAAAAAACTATTTATTTATTTGTTCTTTTGCGGAAGTAAAAGGCACGCGCGCTGCTTTAGCAGCGCGCGCCCCACGCAAAAACCTAGTTATATTATATAATCCTAGACTTACCACCTAGTGATCTATATAATTGTTCTCCCAGAAGGAGGTGAGATGGGACTTTGTTGTCTATGGCGGGTTTTCTCCGTTCCCCCCCGACACCTCGGGAAAAATCTGACATTTCACATTTTCAAGATGGCGGCCGCTCTGTGATTTTCAACTTTTTTGTTTATGGCTTTTTGCGGGATTTTTTTAGGTAGTTTCGTAAAGTTTTGAGGGAGAGTTACGAAAACTTTGGAAAAAATTAAAAAAACAAGATGGCCGCCGAGATATTCGAGTTTGAATTTTTTCGATTTCAGAGGTGACTTTGCGGGGTCGCATCGGGGTAGTTTTTCAACTTTTTTTAAATGTTTTTTGGGTTTTCGTTTGATTGTATCCTCAATTTTGATATTTTGGGGATATTTATTTTTTCGACAAGATGGCGGACGCGGTGGCGGCCATTTTGAAAAATGTACGAAAAACGACGTTTTTTGGGTGAATTTTTCTTCGAGTTGGCAACATTTAAGCGGGTGTCTTTGTTCCAGGCGGTTATGTAACTTGACCCAAAGTGTTGCCAGGTTGAGTTTTTTTTTCTTTTGTTGGTACATTTTTTTGGACTTTCTATTCAAAAATATGAAAAGTAGAAGGAGCAATATTTTTAATCAAAAAGTTACACAGGCAAACGTGTCGAGGTCGTCGTAATGACATTTGACCATTTTCGTCGATGTCGACTGGCAACACTGGCTGCTAGAATTTTTTTTTCGTTTTGCGAAAAGTCGAATTGATCTCCCGGAAGGAGTGGTGGGGGGTGGGTACGATGTATGTGAGAATTTTTGGTTTGCCTCCGTGTCTATGGGAAAAATCCGACCTTTCAAAAATCCAAGATGGCGGCCGAGTCGAAATGATCAACTTTTTTTTTCACTATGCACCTACCCGAGGTTGGTGTCGTTTTCGGCTAATGTTAGAAAATGTGTTACGATGAAACTGGAAAAAAATAAAAAAACAAGATGGCCGCCGAGATATTTTAGTTTGAAATTTTTCAATTTTAGAGGTGTCTTTGCGGGGTCGCATCGCGGTGGTATTTTAACATTTTTGCGATATTTTTACCTTATTGGCTTGGGTCTGTCCTCAATTTTGACATTTTGGATATATTTTTTTTTTCGACAAGATGGCGGATCCCGTGGCGGCCATTTTGTAAAATGTACGAAAAATTGCATTTTTTAAAGGAAAAAATTTGTGGGTTGGCAACATTTGAGGGGGTCACTTTGTATGAGGCGGTTGTGTAGCTTGACTGGAAGTATTGCCAGGTTACGTTGATTTTTTTGTCATTCATACATTTTTGTGAACTTTCTATTCAAAAATGTAAAAAGCAGAAGGAGAAATATTTTTAATCAAAAAATTACACCACAAGATTTTTTGTGGGCGTCGTAATGACATTTGACCATTTTCATCTCAATCAACTGGCAACACTGGAGTCCAGAATTTTTTTCACTTTTCGAGTAGTTGAGCCGAAACTATAGATCAAGGGTATAGAAAATGTAGGGGAGATATTTTTAAATTAATATATTCGTTTTAGAAAAACTATAAAATTTCAGTGTTGCCATACAAAAAATATTAATTTTCATACAAATTTATTTTTGGATCGAATATTTCGTTATTATAATGTATGGGGCATTTGTAGGTACTGACATTTTGTAAATTTGGGTGAAAAAAAATTCAGTGTTGCCATATAAAAAATAATTATTTTCATACAAATGTATTCCTTTTTCGAATGTTTGAGGTTGTGGTCTCCATTTGATGTCTTTATAATGTATGAGGCGTTTGCAGGTACTAAAGGGCCGGATAAATTGGTGTAACCAATGTTTAGTGATGCCATACAAAAAATAATAATTTTCATACAAATAAATTTTTGTTGGTAGTGTTTCGGCTATTCGGCGGTTGGTAGGGTAGGCTTTTGTCTCCTTTTTATGTCATTAAAATGTATACGACGTTTGTTGCTGCCGATAGATCGGTCACGTCCGTGTAAATGTGTTTCATTGTTGCCATAAAAAATGAGAAACTTTCAGTGTTGCCATACAAAAACAAGTATTTTTTATAAAAATCTATATTGAACATTTCGGACTGTTTGCATTTATGACTGTAAAATGGAAAATTGTTTATAGGTGCAAATAGACTGCACATTATATGTCTCTCCCTCTCCTTCTCCCTCTCCCTCTTCCTCTCCCTCTCCCTCTCCCTCTCCCTCTCCCTCTCCCTCTCCCTCTCCCTCTCCCTCTCCCGCTCCCAGTCCTTCTCCCGCTTTCTGTCCCGCTCTTTCTTCCTCCCCGCTCCCTGCCTCTCTCCCTCTCTCTGTCCGCCCTCTCCCCCTCCCGTCAAAAAAGTAGTTTGAAGTCGATCATGTCGCAAACAGACCCGTGAATCGAAAAATGAATTACGAAGACCAATGATATTTTTGAAAAAACACTTTCTGTCCCGCTCTTTCTTCCTCCCCGCTCCCTGCCTCCCTCCCTCTCTCTCTCCTCCCGCTCCCGGTCCTTCTCTCGCTTCCTGTCCCTCTCCCACTCCAGTCAAAAAAATAGTTTGAAGCCGAACATGTTGCAAACAGTCCCGTGAATCGAAAAATGAATTACGCAGACCAATGATATTTTTGAAAAAACACTTTCTGTCCCGCTCTTCCTTCCTCCCCGCTCCCTGCCTCTCTCCCTCTCTCTCTCCTCCCGCTCCCGGTCCCTCTCTCGCTTCCTGTCGCTCTCCCCCTCCAGTCAAAAAAATAGTTTGAAGCTGAACATGTCGCAAACAGTCCCGTGAATCGAAAAATGAATTTCGCAGACCAATGATATTTTTGAAAAAACACTTTCTGTCCCGCTCTTTCTTCCTCCCCGCTCCCTACCTCTCTCCCCCTCCAGTCAAAAAAATAGTTTGAAGCCGAACATGTCGCAAACAGACCCATGAATCGAAAAATGAATTTCGGAGACCAATGATATTTTTGAAAAAACAATTTTTTTATTTGTTCTCTTGCGGAAGAAAAAGGCACGCGCGCTGCTTTAGCAGCGCGCGCCCCACGCAAAAACCTAGTTTATATATATAAAGATAAGAAGATTTTATTTTAATTTATAGTTTTACTTATTACTTTTCTTTCAATTTCGTTTTGTAGACCGCCATCTAAAACTAATTAAAGTTTTAGTACCTACATTAAATGAATCGTACTATTTTTTTTCTGGAGCCATCTTAGGAAATACGACTTTTATTTACCCACCGTACGATCTCTCACTCCGCGACGTCTGGCAACCCTGTTCCGTAGTGATTAAGTACTCTGTGTTCGTTCTGTCAAGTTTGGTTCAAGATGTCGGTATTAAATATTTGACACTAAATAATTTTTAAGACTGTAAATAAAAATATAGTTACTTACCAATTATGATTAAATAAAGTGAAATAAAGTTCAAACGTAAATAATGAGAACGTTTTAACTGTGCTCAATAAACAATAATACGTTATTAAGTGTTTTTGAACAGTCGGAGTTTTTCTAACGTGACATTTACTTGTGTAGCTTGCTCGCAGCCGACTAAAGTGACCTAAACTGAGTTGGCCCCAGTTGGGGTCAACACAGGTGAACAAAATGTAAGTACTGAACAGCCTGTCTATATAATATAAGTCAATGCCTAGGTATAATAAAGTTCTCCAATCCGCATTCGGCCAGCGTCTTGCTTTAAAGCATGTATTGTACCCTCACGTTGTGAGACAAGACAGTCGGTGGGACCGTCATGGGTTGTGATGATGAGCTATCTTTAAACGTGTAGGGGGCGTCCCCTATCCTACTGCCACAAGATAAAAGAAAGCTCGATAGATGGCATCTCTTTCGATGTAGTAGTCTGTCATGTTTATGATATCCTAGTACTTCAGCCTCTCTGGAGTCAAATGATCACTAGGGCAAGTGGGATTGTAAATTGAAAGTAGCGCCAGACAAAGCAGCACCTTGAGGTATCTGAAGAAAAGAAAAACCAGATACAAGAATAAGATTTTCCCCCACAACGAATAATGTGAATATTGTTTGTAGATGAATCTTTTCAACATTTTGTTATTAAAATCATAAACTTGGTATTTTCTTGGAGATAACGGTAAGTCAAATTTTTATTTGTTTGTGAATTTCTGAAGCATTCAATAAAAATACAAGCACCGAGGAAACTGGGCTGCAAAAATGATTATTGTATGATCTGTGGGCGACAAACCACATGGCGCATGTGTGAAAAGAATGAATAGGCAATATATTACGTGTCGCTCTTACATAATAACATCGTGTCAGACAGGTGCAGGTGAGCATCTCTGAGGTTTCTGTTGCCTTGGTAGTTGAGACTCGCACGAGTCAAATGATCACGTGTTGAACGCATGACAGACAAGACAAAACAACAAACAGTGTGGCGCGGCGCCCATTCTTGAGGGGTGGTGAATTTTCCCTATATTTTGTGATTTTGACGTGAGACGTTACATAATAATTATGTTGAAAGGTTTGAACACGGTACAAATAATTTCTTTACTGTTGTTTGAATTACTAATTTCTAGAAGAGTACCTATGTATGCGTACCTATAAATTAATTTAAAACACTTGCTAAAATTACAACTTTAACCACTATCTGTAGATTAGACGACACTACAATAATGGTATGGAGCTCGTGGAAGGTGGAAGAGGGAAGCTTGGCTTCTTGAACTTGGGCTAATTTCACTAAAGGCTGTGGGTCTGATTATTTTAATTTTGTGATTGAGAATGCTTTTTAACCCCGACTCCTCAACGCAACCAAACCATTATAAATTAAAAAATTAAAAAAAACCCACCTGCTATCAAAAAATGGTTGTCTGTAAAGTCGGTTTACGGACGGTAGTTTAACGTGACCATGACAAAACTCCGCTCCACTCCACTCAACTACGATCGCCGACGGCTCGCCTACGGCATCGGCTACGATACGCCGATCGTGCCTCTCTCTCGCTTTTGCCGCTCTCTCGCTCGCGGAACGCTACATTTTTTCGTGTGTGCGCTATGGTGCGCTCGGCGTTCATCGTTTTAATGGACGTTATCACGTCAAAAACCTATCATGGTATACCTTTTTAAAATCTATGGTGAGTTATTTAATTTGATACCCATATTGCATTATTCGATTTATTTTTATTTCTTAATGCTTTTTTTTTATTTATTTAGTACACACAAACAATTACAAAAATAATTACAAAAGAAAATTTAGTACTAGGGCACTGCTTATTCCATACAGGAATCTCTTCCAGCAGACCCGCAAAGAGGAGAATTGCATTAGTCAAGCAAACTCAGTGTGCACAAGTAATACATGAATTAAAAATTTACATAAATTAAATAAATAATAAAAATGATATATAATATGTAAATAAATAATATAAAATTATAAATTATATAAATTAAATATTGATCTCATACACACATAAAATATCAAATAGATGATGTCACAAAATGCTGTAGAAGTCACTCACAGGAACGGAGATAATGTTCTTTTAAGAGTATTTCAAACCTATGGACGGTCTTACATTCTCTTATATTAAGTGGAAGGGAATTCCATAATTTTACAGCGCGAACAGTAAAAGAATGGGAATAGTAGCTGGAGCTGTGCGGGGGACATAAAAGCAGGTTTTTAATGCTTGATCTACAGGGGATACCTGCAGGTCGAAAATAGGAGAATCTCTCGCGTAAGTATGCTGGGGAGGTAGATGAATTAAGGATATTAAAAAGGAGACATAGCATCCTAGTGTTTCGTCGAAGCCGAATGGGGAGCCACTTGAGATCCTTGCGAAATTGAGATATTCGGTCAAATTTCTTTAATCCGAAGATGAAACGGATTGCCAAATTCTGCAAGCGCTCAAGTTTATTAAGGAGCTCCTCATTAGCATCCAAGTAGCATGCATCTGCGTAATCGAGAATGGGTAAAATTAACGACTGGGCAAGTGAAATCTTAGTTTTCAAGGGCAGGAAATTTTGTAGACATTTCAGCGAGTGTAAAGAAAAGTGGATTTTCTTACTGATATAACTGACATGTGCACCCCACGCCAGATGTCGGTCAAAAATAACACCTAGGTTTTTAGCTGTATCTGCATAGTTGATAGGAGTGCCATCGAGGAATAAAGTTGGTAGTGAATTAGTGTCTAGGCCGCTATATACATGTTTACTACCTAAGATCATGGCAGTTGATTTTACTGGATTTATCCTAAGACCAAAAGAACTTGACCATTCACAAATCCTAGACAAGTCCTGATTCATAGAAGCAATTGCCTCATTTGCTGTACCTAAGGTAAAGTGGCGATATAACTGCAAGTCGTCTGCGTATAGATGGAAATTCGAAGAGATTACACTCACAACAGAGTTAATGAAGATGGAGAACAGTAATGGGGATAAGACGCCACCCTGAGGAACGCCCGCAGTGAGCTCACACCAATCGGAAAGGGTCTGATGATACACACTGCGAGCGACCCCGAAGATAGGAATCGAACCATGTAATAGAAGAGGAAGAAAAGTTAATAGACTTAAGAATACCGAGAAGAATATCGAAATCTACTGAGGTAAAAGCACTGCTAAAATCTAATAACACTAAAATAGTCAGCGATCTCTGTTCCATTGCCCAGCGGATGTCATCAGTAACTTTCAGCAGGGTAGTGACAGTACTATGTCCAGGGCGAAATCCTGACTGCTGGGAGGAGAGGAGAGAATTTGAAAACAGATACGAAGAAAGTTGTTTTTGGACTATGTGCTCGAGAATTTTAGAGAGGTAAGGTAAAACAGATATTGGGCGATAATGATTAGGTAGTGTGGGATTGGAGGTCTTAGGGAGCGGCGTGATATAGGCTAATTTCCAGACCGAAGGAAAGGAAGAGGATGTTATAGAATAATTAAAAATATGGGTGAGGACTGGGAGAACGTGAGGAAGAATAGGAAGAATCATTATCGAGCAAACATTGTCATGGCCAACTGAAGATGAGGAAATAGCTGACACCGATTTCCTGACTTGGTCTTCAGTCACAGTCGAGAGAATAAAAGGAGGAGAACTCGGAGTCGGCAAATTGGATAGTTCAGATAAAGTATCTAATTTCGCAGAGGGATCTAGATTAGATGAAAGTGAAGCAAAATATTTGTTCAGATCACTTAAAGAGGTGATCTGGCAGTCAGGAGTTGTCGACTTACCGACACCAACAGAGCGCAAAAACTTCCATACCTCAGCAGAATCTCGATTTATAAGGGAATCGTGATAGTAGCGTCTTTTAGCATCACGACACAGACGACTACAGCGGTTACGCAATGCTTTATAACGTTCTAAGTTATACTCAGAAGGACGGAGTTTATACCTACGTTTGGCTTTGTCGCGTTGAGCCATAAGTTCCTTAATATTAGGCGTGAGCCATGGAGCAGGATTATGTTTTAATTTTACCCGCTTAAGCGGAGCATGAGTATTATATAAGCTTAAAATCTTATTGTTAAACCTATTAATTTTTTCGTCTATATCGGTGCTGTCGAAAACCGGTGCCCAGTCAATAATAGCCGCATCGTGCTGGAGTGCCTCCAAGTTCATGCCCTTGAAACTACGAATGACTAAAGACTGGGATTTACGCTTCGGGGAGCGGAGACGGTAAGAAAGATAGAGAAAATCGTGATAAGAAAAGGAGGCAGTGATTTGCCCATGAGAGTCAACACTGGAAAGAGAGGAGACAATCATAAGATCGAGAAGCGAAGGAGTGCAGTTCGGGAAATTATGAGTAGCAGAGAGTGGTAGGATGGTGAGGTTATAGGAGGATAGTAAGGTCTCCAGTTTATACGTGCGCAAGTCATTTTTAATGAGGCAGGTGTTGAAATCTCCCATCATGACAATATGTTCATAAAGAGGGCAGAGATTGCTTAGTATAGTATCTAAATGATCAAAGTAATCAATATTACGGTTTGGGCTGTAAAAAACAGACAGTAGCATTTTTGTATGAAAAATAGTTAGTTCAATAAACATGTATTCAGCCGACTCAGAGTATAAGGATGGTGAGGCGCTGATAATTTTATAAGGAATGTCGCAACGTAAATATACAGCTACCCCACCACAACCTTTGCCGACTCTGTCGTTACGTATAAGGACAAATCCAGGTAACGAAAACTGAGTAGATGGAAGAGAGGGTTTAAGGAAGGATTCCGAGATGAGTAATATATCTAAATGGGAGCAGCTTATGGATGCCAGAAGGTCGGAATAATGACGAGGGACACTCTGGATGTTGATATGTGCTATATTAAGGTTGTTAGGGTACCTGGAACGGATAGAGGAAAGTTTATCATAAAGCGTTTCAGATGGAGTTGAGGAACCACTATCCGCACTAACATAACTACTTACAGAAGACGAACATGAAAAGAAACTACTATCAAGATCGTTACAAATATCCATTTAATTATTATGTGTATATGTTACCGGATATCTGTATAATGCTGGTATTCAACACAATTCCTAGGAAATGTGTATAATACCTGGGTCGTTTTGGCAATGTATTAAATTATATGAATATTATCACCATTACATAGTTTGCCTAGGTAATGTATACGTTTCCCAACTACTGTACAGAATACCTGCAGGTCCACCGGCAATGAATAAAGTTAGATTTGGGTATGTGTAGTCAACTTGGATGGAGGTTGGAATTAAGAATTTACTTAAAAACACACTCAAAACAAATTATAACCTGCATGAATAGATATTTTTTTATACATTTTAAATTAATGCTTGACCGAAATCACACTTGATGGTAAGGAGAGATGCAGTCTAATGGCTCCTACACTACACTGCTCGCCTACGCAGCTTCGGATTTTTCAAAATTGGTGACAGAACCGACTTAGTCAACCCCGACCCCACGTGGTACTAGTCTGCCCTACCCCTAGAGTGAATATAAACCCCGGAGGCGCGGAGGGAGAGCAGCCCCCGCCCGCTGTAACAAACTGCAGGCACCATGTGAGCCGAAGCGGCTGAGGCTGGTCGCCGCAGGCGACCAAAAAGCCGAAGCTGCGTAGGCGAGCATGGAGTGCCTGCAGTTTGTTACGCAAGGGCGGAGGGGCTGCACTTCCCGCAGCGCCGGAGATGTTTGGAAGCCTTTTTATGTATCAAAAACCCCTAAATTCTCCCTAAAAGTGCATATGTCACCGGAAGATGACTATTTGCAAAGCATGCTGTGGTTACCTGTAATTGTAGGAACAGTAAGATTTAATATGATAAGTAACAACTTGTATTGCAAATGATGAAACTGTATCTTATGTTGGTAATCCTATAATAAATAAATAAATAAATAAAGATAACAAGAACCGCAAATTTACAAACCTAGGTTTATAAACAATATACAACCAAATGAATATTACTCTAACTGAAACATTCGCTACTTGAAAGTTAGCCTTTTGAAAAGTGTCATTATAAAAGGCAGACCAAACGAACAGTTGGCAACTGTTAGGTTGGGAAATTAAAAAAAAATGTGATAAGTTGGCAAATGATTATTCGGCGAAATAAAATTCTGCGAAACGTTAGTTGGCAAGTGATAATCGGCCAAACAATTTTCGGCGAAAAGGCAGCTTAGAGAACCGTCTTTTACACACATTACCAACTATGCATGGAGTATTGTATAGAATGCCTGGGCTAAGTATGAAATAAATAATATTCAAAACGTTACCTGAACGTTTTAGATATTCTATACATTGCCTAGGTATTGTATAGAATGCTGAATTATACAGATATCCGGTAACATATAGATATAATAAAATACTTAATATATAATATATATGTATGTAGTAATAAAAAACAATGTATAAAATTATATAATATATGTATACAAATTTTAATATGAGAACCCGTTTCCTGAATTCTCCCTTCACCAGTGCACTGGAAGAAATTAATTTGCTTACATAACTAAACTATATTGTTTTGGTATTGCCCCGAGCCTCATTAATATATTATAAAATAAGTATCAAGTAGTATCACTAACAATATCATTCATGACTAATATTATATTAAAACTTGTATCAAGGTAGGTGTATACACAGTTTCTAGGTATAAGTAAATGGACACATATTTTAATAAACTTTGGAAAAGAAGCATGACAAACACAAAAGTATGTATTTGGTAAATGAAACGAACAGAAAGAAGGAATGATGAACATGAACATTCATACTAACTATACACTAACTAAAAAAAAAAAAAAAAAACTATTAAGTAAGTATGTTCCTATTTTACTCCAAGCTATTTCATGCTTCAAAGAATAGCCACCATATTTGCTGTTTTTGGTAATTTTACTTATCTAAGAACACTTGGGTTATCAAGACGTTATCTTAACTGTATAAATCCGTTCAGCGTTTATGATATGAGGTAATAAAAAATATCACATGCATACAAAGAAACATACATACATACAAATACGTGCAAAAAACATAACCCTTCCTGGGAGTCGGGTAAAAACAGGGGTTTTATAAGTTGGACGTGTCTGTGTGTCTATCTGTGGCATCGTAGCTCCTAAAGTCTAAACGAATGGACCGATTTTGATGCGGTATTTTGTTTGAAAGCTGACGTGATCGAAATAGTTTTTAGTTATGTTTAGTGAAAATAAAATTGTCGGTTTTTAGGGTTCCGAAATTTGAATGATGAGTTTGAATTTCTGTTCTCGGTTTGGGTGTGAATGTCCTTGTCTACATGTAGTGTGTTGTCTGTGGCTCCCACGACATAGGGAATCCTAGTGTGGGGCTATGAGTGTGAAGCGTTATTTATTTATTTATTATGATAAAAATGTGGATACTTAACTTTTATCACGACAGTGTTATCCAGTGGAAGTTTAAAATATTTCACGTGCGCGACAAAACCAGGGGAAATAAGGTAAACGAGAAAAACAGGTGATGTGGCCTCTGATTTACTAGGATATCAGACTTTTGTGGAAGACTTTATTTCAACAGGTGAATGCCGTGAATGCAGACATGATGCAGACTTCTGCTTGTCGAATGAAACAGACCATACATTGTTCTTTGTCTATTACGAGTGTATTAGGGCACCCTTTTGCACCCATTCTTTTTCATTTGCACACAGGCATACGAATCGTATTCGTGGCTTCTATCGACAAGATCAAGCATGTGTTTGGAGAGATAACAACTCAATGGTTGATCTATTACAATTCAGACTACCATGAATCGGTAGAGATTTAATATTTGATGGTAAGTCTAATTTAGTCAATCCCTTGTTGATTCAATTATGCAGATGCTTACGTACACTGAAATATGAGATATCAGGGGAGTTGAACCGTAGGTTTATAATACTTCAAATGGCAAGACTACTACTACTTCTCCCAGTAAACTTCTGCAAACATTAATTGAAATACAATGATGATACCTTTGCAAGTATTGTTTTGTAAATATAATTATTAGGCTTGCAACGAATAGTATATTCGGCAATATACCGAATACCGAATATTCGGCGAGCCCCCTGACCGAATAGCCGAATATTAGGCAAAAGTATTCGGTCGGATTTTAGCGCCAAAACTTGTACAGACGTGATTGTTCCGCGCTCGTTTGTTCTAATGTACCTACTCACCGCCCACGCTCCCGCAGTTGCCCTGCGCGGTATAAAATGCAGTTTCAACAGAAATGGAAGTATTAGTAATATCACTTAGTAATGTCATTATTATATTAGTAATGTCATCAATTAGTAATGTCACGTCATGACATACCATATACTTGGCAAGCAAGGAAATTTAAATTTCCGTGTTTTATCAAGATTGCAGCAAAATATTTGTCGGCGCCAGGAAGTAGTGTTTATTCAGAGCGCCTTTTCTCTGAAACTGGGATGGTCTACGAGAAAAAAAAAGTAAACTACTTCCTAAAAATGCAGAAAAATTAATCTTTCTGCACCATAACCTTCCCCTCATAAAATTTAATTATGAAAATAATTCAAATGAATAGAATTTTTTTTACTTTTCTACTATAGAAAAATATTATGTAGACCAGTGACTACTTAAATGGTTATAAAATAAATGAAAACCTTACCCTTCTAAATTTTGATTACAACAATAATTCAAATATATAGAATCCTTAACTTTTTTAATACAGAAGATGATTATGTACCTGTGTTATGTACTAATGACTACTTAAGTCATTATAAGAGAAATGAATATATACGTAATGAATCGATTTTTTTTCATTTTACCAATTATCTCCCTATAACAAAATATATTACATAAGTATTCGGTATTCGACCGAATAATATTATATATATTCGGTATTCGGCCGAATATAATAGCAGCTGAATAGGACGAATACCGAATAGTAACTGAATATTCGTTGCAAGTCTAATAAAATGAGTGTGTAATATTTAGTGAGTAGTACGATATAAAATAGGTAGTAAAAATTCGTAGCGGATTTCGATTTGGACTGGCCTTTTTGATGATGCCAGATTTTTTTTCTTGTATCTTCTGTAATAAATCTATCTATATCTAAAATAATCTTAATGTTAAGGGTGGGTTTCAGTGATCAAAAAGCATTCTCTATTTATAATCAGAAGCGGAGACGAATAAGTCGAATAAGCTGACAGGGCGATGGTACACTTTGTATGGTATGTTAGAAAAACTAGAAAGCTTGGTTTTTGCAACGCTGCAGCGCTGGTGAAAGTGAAGTACCTATTATTTTTATTTAATTTGAACCCCCACACAAAAAGAGTGGTAGTACATAAAAGTTTAACGTGTATAGCTGTGACATAATTTGCATGGCATCTTAGCTCCTAGAACTGATTTTGATTTAGTTTTTTTTGGAGTTTACTCCTTAAGAATCGATTTTCATATATAAGCCCGTGCTAGGAAAATTTATGGGGAGTAAAATCAAACTCCGCTACGTTACGTTATGTTATGCGTTTTGGTCCTAAGTAAGCTACCAATCAAGAATCTAAATGGCGTAAATGGCGTTGTTACTGATTTGACGATAACGTCATGTTAAATTAAAAATTTTTTTTTTTTTTTACACGAATAAGTTAATGCTTGACCACAATCCCACCTGATGGTAAGTGTAGATGTGGTCCAAGATGGTGAGCACATTAACTTAGAAAAAGCCTATTCACTCTTTTCTTGAAGACATCCACGTCGTAGGCTGGCGGGAACGCCGACGCAGGCAAGTTATTCCAGTCCTTCGCGGTGCGTATAACGAATGACGAGGCAAACCGCGTCGTCCGTACCGGCGGGATGTTCACGACAAAAGGATGGATACCCGCCGTGCGTCGTGTCGTTCGATGGAGAAACGGAGATGGGGGAATTATCTCAAACAATTCCTGCGCACACTCTCCGAAATGTGCCCTGTAGAAAACCGAGAGGCTGGCTACTCTGCGCCTGTGCTCGAGGCTTTGAAGATTGGTCTCAACCAAATCTGGGTCACCAATGAGCCTCTTCGCACGCCTCTCCATCGAGTCCAAAGCAGAAAGGTGACATTTGGCTGCGCCTGCCCAAATGTGCGAACAGTACTCCACACACGGCCGAACCTGAGCTTTGTACAAGCTTAAGAGTTGCCTGGGTGTGAAGTACCGTCGCACCCTTGCAAGGACACCAAGTTTCCTTGCAGCAGCCTTAGCTTTGGTCTCGATGAACCGCCCAAAGTTGAGTTTCGAGGATATCTCTACTCCTAACAACTGAAGGCAGTCGGTATAATCCAAGGACACATTCCGAAAAGTAGGAGCCAAGGTGAACGGGCTCTTCTTGGCGGTGATTAGACACGTCTGCGTTTTAGTGGCGTTGAATCTCACAAGATTGTCTTCGCCCCACTCGGACACAGCCCGAAGTGTGAGATTCACACGAGCCACCATGGCCTCTCTTTCAGACTGAATTTCGTCCCGACTGGCCCTGGAACTTGGTAGGTATCTCTCTACCACTGTGCTATCGTCTGCGTACCCATAGATACCGGGCATAAGCAGGTCATTTATATGTAGCAGAAATAGAGTGGCAGAGAGAACGGACCCCTGAGGAACTCCGGCATTTGTAGCCATCGTCTTCGATGAACAGCCATCGACTACAACGCGGAAAGACCGGTCGCTCAGGAAGTCTTTTACCCAGTCGATAAGGCCAGGGGATATGCCGTAAGCTGGAAGCTTGCTTAGAAGGCTAGCGTGCCAGACCTTATCAAAGGCCTTCGAGACGTCAAGGGAGACAGCAAGTGCCTCCCCATTTTTCTCGAGGGCCTCGCCCCATATATGTGTGGCATACGCTAGAAGATCTCCTGTTGATCGGTTTCGGCGGAACCCGTACTGCCGATCGTTAAGGAGATCATTCTGTTCTAGGTATGCCATGAGGCGCCTATTCAATATACGCTCCATAATCTTGCAGAGTATGGAGGTAATTGAGATAGGCCGATAGTTCGCGGGGTCAGCACGGCTACCTTTCTTGGGCACGGGCTGCACGTTGGCAAGCTTCCAGGATTGAGGCACTGATCCAGTCTCAATTGAGAGGCGGAACAGACGTGTCAATACAGGAGACAACTCGGGTGCACATTTCTTGATTAGAATCGCTGGAATACCATCCGGTCCGCTGGCTTTATTCACGTCTAGACACCGCAAGGTTTTAAGGACTTCTTTGTTTGTAATACGGATCTCACGAATGTTCATAAATCTATATATTTAAATAATATATAAGTAATCTATATATTTTATAATTGTTCGTAAGGAGTAAACTCCAGTCGTGCGTCGGAGCTGACACAAATTTTTGTTATTTCTAAGGATTTTAATTATTTTATTTATTTATTTTACACGAGTAACCGCCCTCGCTTTGCTTCGGTTTTCTTATTTTTTTACACCTTGGGTTATAATAAGGATTCCTAATTTTTTTAAATATAATATAGCCTATGTTACTCGGGGATAGTGTAGCTTCCCAACAGTGAAAGAATTTTTCAAATCGGTTCAGTAGTTTCGGAGCCTATTCAATGCAAACAAAAAATCAAATCTTTCCTCTTTATATATCAGTATAGATATAGATTAGCTGTGTCTGCTGGGTTCGTTCGCGTGGGAGTCGATATTAATATATATATTTTTATATATTTTATAGGTAACTATGTGGGTGGTACTCATTACTTAAGATGCGATTTTCCCCGCGTAAATCCCTATCCCTTAAGTACCTATTCCGGGAAAAAAGAAACGGACATAAAGAAAGACAGACAGAAATAAAATTAAACAAAAATGTGTATGTAATAGTACGTTGTAAACTTTGCATCGTTATACTGGTTATAAGATCTAAAAATGTCTAGTAACCCCACAGTAACCCAATGATATTATTATAGTTAAAAAAGAGGTAGGTTATAGGTAACCCGGTAGGTTTGCTAGAGGTCTCCACGAGATACTCATTCGCATTGTCGTCGACTAGTTGGAGTTCCTGTTACCCTGGTACATCAGTCACGCAATGCACGTGTTGTGGCTTTCGATGTGAGGCGCCACCCAACTCACCCTTTTTTTTCATCGTGTGGAAAGGACACCTTCGTCTCCTCCATCCGGCCAGGGGAAGCCGGACAGGTATGTGGGACTTGAACCCACTAAAACCTCACGGTGTCGACGCCTACCGCATTGGTGCCGGAACTGTGTGCTATTCTCGCTCCACTGCCACGGGCGGCGCGGCGCGGTGGCCGCTACCACGGAACCTAACTCACCCAACTAACCCAAGACAACCCTCTCGTGCTTGCGGTATTTTCGCTGTAAGATTATCATATATCATCAAAAATATGTTTCAGAAAAAATATTATTACATACTAAGGATATTAGAATATTTCTTGTTTTTAAAATCCATTAAATACCTACTTGTACAAAATAACAATTTTAATTATTAGTGCTAAAACCAAACATAAGTCTCACTCACAGAATCTACAAACTTATAAAATATTTTATTGATTCACAAATACATAAGAAAAATTCAAAAAATTACAGTGGTGTTCATAATAATTATACGTAATCCATTATAAGTACTATTATTTCTTCTGTGGTAATAGTGAATATTGTTGCAATGAATGCTATAAAGTTCTTCTTAAATAAAATCTTAATATTTATATATGTATAAACTACGGGTCACTTTGTTTGTCCGCTATGGACTCCGAAACTTCTTAACCGATTTTAATCAAATTTGCACATCGTGTGCAGTTTGATCCAAGTTGAAAGATGGGATAGCTTACATCTCAATTTTATAGTCGCAATATTATTGTTACGAACCACGGAACCCCGTACGGAAAAATGGAACCCTAAATTGTCGAAGACGTCTTTAATCGTTTTATTGCACTATTGTATTCCGGGCGAATGACCTTCGTTCCTTTGTGTCTTGACCTTGATGCTAACTTTTATGACTGTGTTTTGTTAATTAACTGGATTAATGCGGAACATTCTCGAAAACCCGCGAACTGAGTTCGGCCACCTATAAAAGGACGCGAATTGGGCGTCGTGACGGATTCCAGTTCGGGATACCAGTTCGGAACGATCGAAGCGATAACAGCGATACGAGCGACAACGGAGTCAGGTTTGGGACTCCAGACGGGTCAATACGTGATCAGGGCGATAGTAAGAGGGTGTTTCGCGTTCGTGAACGAGTGAGTGACTCTTACGCGGTTGTTAGTGTTAGTGTGTAGTAGTATTGTACCACCTTGTGAGTGAAATAAAGTACTCTTCGGCAACATCAGTGGTATTTTTCGAACCCACCCACTAGTAGGACGTAACATTATTTTATTACAAATTATTTGTCTAATAAAAAAACTTTTGACAGAACGAAGTCTGTCCAGGCAGCTAGTATAATATAATTATTTCATCAACAAATTGATTATATTTTTTTAAATGCTCCTGGTAAATTCTTTTATGAAATTGTAACGGGATAACAGAATATGTCTCTAACAAGTACTTATTTATGATCAAACGGAACTTGAAAGACAAGGCGAGCATGCGCACTTTCATCGCAATTACTGGGATATCAGAACGCACTTCAAAACTGAATTTGGTAAAATTTTGGTGAGGCTGTAAATATTTACGTTTTTCTTAAAAAAAACCCATTTATTTTATAACATTTAAGCCTGCGAAAATATACCACTTTACGTAATTTATGTACAGAAATGTCAGAGTAATGTAGATAACATCCACTTTAAAAAATTTGTTTCGCATTATACCTATAATTATTATGACGTGTAAGGGCTTGTTTCACAATCTTCAAGTAAGTCCTAAGTAAGCTATTCGTTGGTTAAGTTGACATTTCGTGTATGTAAAATGACACTTTAACGTCACTTTAACCGGCGAATAGCTTATTCAGGACTCTACTTGAAGATGGTGAAACAAGCCCTAAGTGACAATATTTATAAAAACATTTTACATTAAATAAAAATAAATAAACATTTCCATTTCGATGCTGTAGTCTATATAAATAAAAATGAATGTTGCTAAACGCAAAACTCGGCAATGGCTCGACCAATTCTGCAATTTTTTTTTGTATGTTCCATAAGGCACACGGAAGGTTTTAATAATAATAAAAAAAATTTTGACAGAACGAAATCTGTCTGGACAGCTATTAAATATATAAAATATACATTTCGACCTTATAGGTTCTAACAATAATATCCAACGCACGTTAATTTTTAAAGTCTACTTTTATGGCTGACGTCAACACTTGCATGTAGGTACATGGTGTCAGATGTTTCATTTTGGGTATATCTCGGATATACCCGGTATAACTAAAATATTTAATTACAAAATCCGCTGTAGACACTAATCCGACAATAATCTACAACATAAGTACTGTTATTTCTTCTGTGCTACAACTCGAATTTTTGGTGTCTCCCTTGAGCAGAAAAAAAACAAACCCGGTAGTTTCTTGCTGCTTCTTCTCCCGGGCCCTCTCACAGTAGGGCCTTGTTGAAGCATTGGCGTAACTTGCATGACTTTCAAAAAGTGTTTGTAAACCAAACCAATAAAAACATTTGATTTGATTGATTTGATGTTCGATTTACAAAGATTCCACTGTAGGAAAATATGTCACAGTATAATAAATAAACATCAGTGCGTCCTTTTCTTGTTAACGGATTCAGCTGTTATTATTACTCCCTTTTCAAAAATACAGGCAGTCCTCGACTTACGTCGTTTCGATTTACGTCGTTTCAAGTTACGTCCAACAATGTTTTGCCACTATTCCTCAAACATACGTCATTTGTTTCGATTTCCGGCATAGGAAAAATAACTAGCAATTTCACAAGTGCATATATAATTATTTTAAAAACTTACTTTTGATAATAAAGTATGTATATCCTTTGTTATAAATGCAGTTTTTTTTTTTCGAGTCCATGTGGATCCTAACCCTTGAGTTTTACATGTAAACATAATATGAAAAAATATGTCTCGACTTACGTCGTTTCGATTTACGTCGCGTATTTCGAGAACCTAACATGCCGTAAGTACGAGGACTGCGTGTAAAGCAATTCGACAAGTATACACTATACAGTGTTTCCTAGAACACATTCCAGGTGATTTCAGCTGTATGTAAAGGGTTTTTCAATAGGCACGCTCGAACTTTGACAACGTATAGCAGCCATCTTGGTAAAGTGGTAGCTGTCAAATTTGGTGGGAACACATATTTAGTCGTGACAATTTTATTGGAGAGATGAAAATCTACTGGAGATTCATCAGGTGCCTCTACACTTCGAAAAAGTTACTGTTTGGTGTGGATTTTGGTCCGGCGGTATCATCGGCCCTTATTTCTTTGAAGATGCGCAAGGAGCCATGCTCACTGTCAATGGCGACCGATATTGCACGATGATAACAATTTTTTGTGGTCTAGTATAGACGGTATGGATCTCACAAACATTTGGTTCCAACAAGATGGCGCCACTTGCCATACTGCACGGGAAACATTAAATTTATTGGATGAAAAGTTCGAGGGCTTCATCATCTCGCGCGGTAATGACATCAACTGGCCACCGATATCGTGTGATTAACACCGCTCGACTACTTTCTGTGGGTCTCAGGGAATCTCTGATCTATGCTGACAAACCACAGATAATTGCAGCCTTGAAGTCCAACATAAATCGCGTTCTTCGTGAAATTGAGCCCCATTTATGGGAAAATATCGTCCAAAATTGGAATACCAGGATTCACCCCCTACAGCGGAGTCGCGGCGGCCATTTAACTGAAATTATATTCCACACATAATGTCATCGAATGTCCTTTAAAACAAAATAAAAATTGTAGCAATATTACTTAAACATGTTATTTTATTACATTTCAAAGTTCGAGCGCTCTTAATGAAAAACCCTATATAAGCACGTGTGCTACGCGGCACGTTGCTACGCATTTTCCGGACGAAGGCGGAGCTTGGTGCATAAAGAGATGCATTGTATGCGCCATTTCGCTCACACAGCTATGCGGTTGTAAAGCGCAGGTCCTACAATCAGCTGTTCACAGGCTTCCAAAATCTTCTGTGTTACCTAGTATCCTGGTACCAATGAGAACTTCGCACCTATTTTTCTAGCAAGTTCTAGTGTTTGGCAACTCCACAATATTTGAAAAACACAGAACGTAGGTTAAAGATAGATAAAGGCATTGTGGACCCCGGCATACAAAGTAATTGAAATAATCGAATACCTATTACATTACTTGTCTCAAGAGGTACCTCGACTTAACTAAATGAAAAATTTCATCCTCATAAAAGGAATAACTAATTGTAGGTAAGCCCTTCACAAATCACATTAGAACATCGAATCGCGGTCGAACTATTCTGGCCTCTGATTTATTTTTACCCATAGTTTTCACTTTACGAAAATAGGCAAGAATACTAGTGTGTTGTCACTGTTTTACAGTCCGGCACATGAAATAAGACTTTTATGACGTTTGTTGGATATGAAAAAACTTGTAGAACCGAACATTGCTCTAATATCAAAGTTCATTATTTTACTAACCGAATATTAGTAAAAATTATTTATTTTGTGATGTAACTTCAAATGTACAATTTTCGGATATTTCATTTCAAATTTCATGATTCTAGGGTCAACGGAAAGTATATATAAAATGAAATTTTTTAAGTGGGCATCGATGGCCAAATTTTAAACTATGAGGAATAGCGCAAAATGCTCAAAGGAGTCTTAAAGCCTATTTTGATAACTGCATAATTAGATTATTAAAAATCAATATTCCCAGCCAGGAATCAAAGTAATCAAACCCGTTGATTTTGAAAAAACAAATCACCCTATATTTCACATTCGATAGTGTCGCTAAGAACGAGCGAATTCTGGGAAGTATTGTTTTTTGAGGTACAGAACCGAGAATTATAAAATTATTTTTAAAATGACATACTAAAAAGCTACAAAAACATTGCAAAAGCATGTCTTCATGCCTGTGAAAAGTTCGCTGATAATTTTTTTCTGCCATCTATCATACTGAGCTTAATAGAAAAGCGTTTGTGTCCCACTAGCGCCAAAGTTGTTAAAATCCATCGCTTTCACAGTTTACCAAGAAAGCGCCATCTATCAAATACAAATTAATATCAAAATATTCTCTAGGAAGGTACAGAGACTTTTTCAGTACCTTATAATTTAACGTACTAATAAAAACATAGATGGCAGCTCAAATGTATCAAAGAAAAATTGGTAGAAAATTAATTTCATGAAGCTACTTTTTTAAATGTAAATGATATTTTTATAACAAACTTTTCTAAAAAAACTTGCACTATTGGAGATGCGCCATGAAACTCTCAAGGAAAATTTATTTTAACTCATACTTAATTTTATTATTAGATAATTTGCATAATAAGATTAACTCTTGTTTATGAAATCACAATTCAGTTTATCATCGTGTAATTTTTTTGTTATAATTAGGTAATCTTTGATGTGAAATTTGAATTTACTATATAGCATTCTTTCCACTCAAAGATTATTTAGGAACGTATGGGGCATCCCATTCCTCTGAGTTCATAACGTTCCCTGTTTTTGGTGCCTTCTGCAGAATAACAATTGATTAAACTTCTCCTTATATACCTAAATAGTTTTTTAAATAAATTACTAAATCACTAAATCTAAAATAAATGACTTTGTTACTACAATATGGTGGTAACGTGTTTCGGTTACAGTGTCGTGAGTCGTGGACTCATGCTATCGTGTCAGAGAGTCGAAATGATATTTCGTTTTCGTTACATAATTATGTATATAATGTCCAGGGGAGATGGCGACTCCTTCACATCGTCTCCTTAGGTGGCTCGTTTGCTCGTTTGTTTGTTAGTTCGTGTAGTAGTTAGTAGGTATACCAGTGATAGGCTAGCGGTGTGAGCGTTGCTTTCTCGAATGCAAGGGCCCGAGTTCGAATCCTGACACGCACCTCTAATTTTCAAAAATTGTTTGCGTATTACAAGTTAATTGTCACTTGCTTCGGTGAAGGAAAACATCGTGAGGAAACCTGCACACCTGAGAGTTCTCAATAATGTTCTCAAATATCTATGTCTACCATTCCGCACTTGGCCAGTGCGAGCGTGGTAGACTATGGCCTTGTACCCTTCAGATTGTGAGAGGAGACCTCGAGCCCAGCAGTGGGACAAATTATGTGTTGTTATTTAGTAGATCACTAGACCCTTACTAGACCTATAAGACCGTCAGTTTGCTGTATTCCTAGTATGGGAAAAGTCAATAACTGAGCATACATTGGAATGTACGCTCCCTCATTTCCAATGAACCCGAATAGTACATACAGATGTATAGATGTACATTGTACACACGTGTTACAACGCATATTGCTCATTGACAATACGTGCACACTTGTGTATTGCCACCGTTTGCATGTACTGCTAGCTCTTTAAGTTGCTGATAACCCAGTACATCAGTTGTGGTATTCACGTGTTGTAACAACCTCGTTGTGAGCGCCACCGATTTCATTCATGCATTGCCGATGAATGAGGTCTTCTGTTTCAAATACTACAGTTATTATTTTATTGATAACCTATGGTATCCTACATTAATTTTGTATTTGTATACTGAAATAACACTTCTACATCCTAAAGATAGTCATCATCTATACTAATATATAAAGAGGAAAGATTTGATTGTTTGTTTGCATTGAATAGGCTCCGAAACTACTGAACCGATTTCAAAAATTCTTTCACTGTTGGGAAGCTACACTATGCCCGGGTAACATAGGCTTATTTTCAAAAAAATTAGAGATCCTTAAGAAAACTCCAATAATGTAACCCAAGGTGTAAAAAAATAAAAAACCGAAGCAAAGCGAGGGCGGTAACTCGTAATAAATAAACATAATTATTAATTTTATCACTGAACAAAATTGTAATTTTCATGATAACAATTTGTTTAGCGGAACATGGGGGAATCGGAGCCATGGGAATCAGCTCCAGCTTATATAAAAGACATAATAGTACATAATACTACAAAATTTAAAATTTAAACACCTTAGGATAAGGGGAAGTAGAATAGAATAGAATAGAGTAGGAAGTAGGTCTAATCACGCTTGCAAGATTCAAAGCTGTGCTTTTTACACGCTTTATATTAGCTTCACTTGTATATGTAACCGACTTGAATTTATTTTCTATTTTTTAGTTGGATTTTCTATAAAAGCATATTTTTTAGTTTTTTAAACTATAATTAAAGAGAAACTTTTATTCTATCGTCCCAAAATTTTTCGTCCATCTATCGCATGTCGCATTACAGCCGGTCCTGGAGTAAGAATAATAATGGAGATTTAATGATTTAAATAAATATTGCTCTTAGTTTTTAATATGCGTCTATTATCTAAAAAACACAATTTTAATACCCTAAGGGCTTGTTTCACCATCTTCAAGTAGAGTCCTGAATAAGCTATTCGCCGGTTAAAGTGACGTTAAAGTGTCATTTTACATACACGAAATGTCAACTTAACCAGCGAATAGCTTACTTCGGACTTACTTGAAGATTGTGAAACAAGCCCAAATCGAATAATTTTCTAAAAATTTTTAGTTAAATGCCTACAAACCGAAAAAAGTTCACTTGCATCGTGGTTTCATAACACCACACATTTTTTTTTTGTTAGTAATATTATGTGTGAGATTATATTATGTATTTTGCGCGGTTTCCTGATGGACCAACTAAGCACAACTAGTGGTATAGCACAACTATTAATATTTTTTTGTGGTTTTGTGAACTATTTTGCTTGTATGTACGATTTATTTCATTAAGTGACTAGAACTATTTACTTTTAGTTCAACGGTTCATAATTGATTCACTAATGCTTCACAAGTGCAATTTATTCGTTAAGACATATTTTTTTAAATTTTTTATCTCTTATTCCTGGAGGGTTGTGCGTCGTCGATTTCCTTTCCTGCTTTGGGGCACACAATATCACAAGCCATTTTACATCCCTCTTCAACCCACATGTAAAACATGAAAGGGACAGACATCCAGACCCCATTCATTGAATAAATTGATGTAATGTTATCGTCTTTTTAATCTTTATTACGGGAGTATAAGGTCTGTTATGCATTTGAAGATAACTGGTGGGAAAGAGATGCAGTCAAAACCCGTGCGGCGATCAAACAGGTACAGGTGCAACTTGTAATTAACGAAGCGGTGGAAATAGGTCAGTAAGCCGTATGTATTTAGGTTGCGTTTCCCTTGCGCTGGTTTCTTTGTAGCCTGTTCCCTGTCGGTGCGCAAAGGACTTTGTTGTCAAATGTTATAAGCCTTAAGGCTTTTAATAAAGTGCATTGGCGTCGTTTCATTAGTGGGAATGATCTCTTCGTTACTTATGCTATCCTGGTACAAGTTGCCCTTTAACACGTGACGTCACGTCAGCCTGACGAGCTTGATTTTTCCACACGTGCACTTATTATGGTTTTGAAACTTTTGAATATGGATCACACTCACTTCTTTGTTTCATATTAGGGATGTGCCAGATATCCTAGAATGTGACATTATATACCCCTGATTTTGGTTTAATTTTTTTTGTTTTGGAAGAATGAGCGTTTGATAAACATGATAATTGACGTCTTTAAAAGAAAGGAAATTAAGAAAGGTGGATAGCGAATAAATAAAGTTGTCTCTGGTCCCGTGACACAGAATAAGTACTACACTGTGTGACTTAGTTGCCGATCAATTTGATACGGTGGCAGGCAACAAAATAAAGGATAAAACTCAAATTAGGCGTAACTTGACTAACTTATTTATAGTGATTACAGAGAGATGCAAAAGAATCGACAACTTATGTGATTTCAAGAGTTGTCACCGCTGCAGCGCTGATCAATAGGGCATGTGCGTCTTTGGGTTCCTACTTTAAAAATAAGTACAAATCGGTTAGAGCTTTTAACATTTTGTAAAGCAAATCTTCCTGGCATGTGTGTCATCCTATGTGTACGAGCGCTAGAGCAGCACTAGAGACACGGAGATTAAAATGCGTGCTCAAACTTTTTTTGGGACACGAAATCTCAATATTGCCGGTGTGTAGTGTAGTGGAGTGAATCCGCCTTTGACTCGCTCCGAACTAGTTCTCCTGACTCATGACTACTGAACTGCTTTGTGTTACTTGTATGACGATTTTGTTTTGTTTATTTAAACAAGGTATATTTTTCAATCAACCCATCAAAGGCAAATATAACTGAGTCTCACTTTATTTGTTTGAAAAAGTGTTCTCGGTTCTTGGTTAGTACTTATAAGACTTAAATTCTGATGATCTTTGTGATTTTATATCATAAATAGTATTTGTCTTTCTGACGGGAGCACAGGACGCCCTTCGACCAGATAGACCGATGAACTGAAGAAGACAGCGGGCATCCGCTGGATTCGAAAGGCTCAGAACCGGTCAGAGTGGCGCATGTTAGGAGAGGCCAATAACCAGCAGTTGACTTCCAAAAGCTAATCGATGGATGTATGGATGTGTCTTTCTGACCTGCGACCGAATTACTCACAGTGCGGGGTGTCAATACTGCCAATTTGACTTTTGAGTTTCCTAACGCTGAATTAATATCCATGATTAAAACACAACTCAAAACTGCTATTTACTGACTTTATAAAATTAATTCATTGACAGGAACAAAACAAATTACCAAAACGATGCAAGTAACGTGGCTGGAGGCTAGAGGCTCGACGTCAGGCGCTCGCGGGGGAGAGAGGGGTGGGGACTATTACGAGGGCCGGGGTTCAGCTCTAGTGGATAATTATGTACATGCACGTTGCCCGGCTGCAGCCGCCAGCAGCGTTGGCTTAACCCTGATGACTTTCCAAAGGGTTTTTAAAGGGTTTTATCTCCTCCAATAAACACGTCTCATTAAAATCACGGTTTCTTGGCCGATCGTGTAGCGATGTCCGAAGGTTTTACGAAGGTTCTGCTTGTATAAGTTTGTTTTTGTAAAAAAAATGTTCAATACTTTTATTCTACAGTAATAAAAACGATTTTGCATATTAAATAGGATTGAAAATACCCAAAATATTTTTTAAAGCATTGAGCGAAAAAAAAATTTTCATCGTTAGAATTCAAATTTAAATCGCTGTAATTACCTAATTCTTAATCATTAATAAAATCTTGGAATATTATAATAAACATTAGAAATATTAGGATTAAATTATTAATAAGTATCTGCATAAGTAAAATGTAACTTTAAAAATTCTACGATACAATTCGACTTTACTAAGTCGAAACAATAAAACGTAAGAGCAACTCGTAGAAAGTGGTGATATACGTAGATTTCTTAGGCCTTAAGGATAAAAGATTCGAAGTTGTGTGTTCCACAAGGTGTTTATTGTTAGAAAGCTAAAAATAAACTTAAAAGAACATACAGCAACGTAGAAAATCGTTTGAATAGGACTGCAACGACAGGCATTATAAAATATATTATTATTTCATAATTATATATTAATTGTGAACCGATGACCTGTAGAAGGTCCTATAATTAGTTTCGCCATCACAACACAGATGTCACTGGGACATATTTTTCCAATCAACTTTTATGTTCATGTTGGTGCAAAAGTATTATATTTCAAATTGGACTACGATGCTTGTAAATTATAGTTATAATGATTTTAACGCACAGTTTCATAATGAAACGTATCTACTTTGTCATTTTATTTGACAGATATAACTTCTACATCAAAGAAGTTCTGGACTTGTCAGTGGTTGGTGGCGAGTGTGGCGATATTTCATGAAAAATTTATAACTTACATCAAAATATTTTTATATTTTATAGCTCGTGTAGGCTTTTAATATTAACGATGGTTCTTAAACGTATTTTAGTGTTTAAATGTCGTAAATCTTATTTAAATATAAAGGGAAGAATCAAATTAAATTAATTAATATTAAGTACCTATTTGGTATTGAAATACCTTTATTGTAATTTTATTATGAGTTCATTCTATATACTGCTAAATAAATGTATGGAAACTGGTACAATGTTCCATGACTTTTTGAACAGGGTAGGGATGGAGTCTGTATTTTGTTTTTTATACAATGTAGGTACCTAGTGAATGTACTTATACTACGGCCTCCTTACAGTTTTATACAAGTACCAACTTTATATAGAACATAGATAAAAGTTTTATCAAAGTTGGAGCAGGTATATCCTGCATGTTGTACTTATTCAAATGTGTATGCACTCACCGCATTATTTACAAAAAGAATATGTAAGTATAAAGCGGTGGCGCAAGACATGAGATGCAACGGGTTTCTAGAGGGCAAGAAAGGTTATTCATTATAATTAAATAACTTTTTATTGATCTCCACACAAAAAAATACAATAAAAATAAAATCCACAGTGTACTGCTAAAACTCGTTTTAAGCTGAATAAGAATTTAGAAGACGAGTACTTGAATATGAGCTTGATATGTAATCGTAAGTAGTAAATGTTCTCAGCCATTACGAGTTTTCCTTTTCATTTAATTCAGTTATTTTCCCTGAAAGACTTGATGTTTCTCTGGGGTAAATATTTAAACAGTCATACTCCTTAGTTACCTCCACTCGTACCTTTACCATTCCGCACTGGAGCAGTGTGGTGGAGTATGCTCTAGGCTAGGCGTCTTCATGAGACCCATACTTAATAGTTGGCCTTAAGCCACAGCCAAGCCTCTTGGTTGTAAAATTCGGCACAGCAGACCTCTACCCCTTCTTGTTATGGTTCAGGTTTATAATAAGAAAGAAATAATTTTAATGTTTATGCAACGGATGTTGAAAACTTGTATAAGGTTTAGTAGGAGGAAAAAATGATGGCTTTTGACTTGAAATTTATTCTTTGTCTAAAGTATTTCTCTAGTGAAAGAGAATATACACAAGTTGAGAATAGAGGTACCACTTGCAAAGTAGGTAACAACAAAATTTTGAATCAACTATTGATTACTGTACTAACACTTGGAGTATTAACTACGTAAAGTAGTACCTATTTTAAATTAATTGTTTCAAAATATAATTCTCTGATATATTCTTAACTTACAATAGTTTAAAAAAGTAGACAGTCAAGGTTTGATAGATTTTTAGAATGAAAAACAAAAATAACGCTACATCTGAACAAAAAATATTTCCGTTTATTCCCTTGTCCTGTTGAGTAGTTCTGTTAACAGGACTAGTCTTTCTCGTATGAAAATAAAATTAATGTTTTAGCGGCTTTACAATATCGCACCTCCGATAAAATAGTACCTAAAATTGTACTATAAAGTGATCCGTTGAAATTGTGATGACTAAAATTGTTTTTTTTTTCGGCTGGAATTTTTTAATATTTTTTGTTAAAGTTGATTTAGTTTCGAAGTCTACAGCTGTATCAATACTTATTAAGTTAAAAAAAAAGTTTAAGAACTGTCGGATTTTTATCATAACAAGAATTGTTACATTTGTCATATTGTATTTTTCTTAGTAGAAATTCGAATAGTTCTAAAATACTGTTACAACTGGGAATTTTCAGGTTTATTTTCAGGAAAATTGAAAAACAGCGTATTACCATTACAACGTATTTTTTGTAAGTTTTTCATGTATATATAATTTGTATCACATTATAATAATACTGCAAAAATAAAGACTGATTAACAAATCCGTGAGTTTATTTTCGCTTTTCTACAAATTCAGGTTTTTCGAGTTGTAACCCTATTTTATCGGAGGTGCGATATGTACTTATAAAAATATTTTTTTCTCGTAAATTCATATTTAAAGTTCAAAACTACGAATTGTTAATATTTCTTCTTATATACAATTTTTGTGTATACTTTTCTACCCCCCAGTAACATACACCGTGCAGCGTGTAACTGGCTCAGTGAATCTTGCACCGCACGACAAGATTAGGATTGGAGACGTAAAACATCACATAATGTTAGCGACGCGCCGGCTGCCGGCTGCGGCTGCGGCTGTCACACATCACCCGTGTGCCAGCGGTCCGCCTTGACAGCCTCTTTGAAATATAGCCTTTATAGGAAAAAAACACTTCAGTGCACCCACAGCCGCGAGCAGGGCGGAATGTGCAACGCTCGCGACCCCGCCGAACCAAACTCGCCGCGAAACTTGCTAATTATCATAATCATTATCATTTCGACATGGATGTGACATAATAACGATGTACTCGTGACGATGTGCGTTCGGAGAGATACAGTGACGTTGAGAAAACCCCCCGAAGGACTGCGATAATTAATCGTCTGAATGAATAAAGCACTGATCGAGTATTTAACCAACTTGCAGGGGTAAGTCTTAGTTGTAATGAGACAGTATTATTTATAAATATATCATTTGTTTATTGTACATTTGTGACATCAAAACAGCAATATTTAGTGATGCGTGTTTTTCAGCGCCGCTGTGTGGTGTTGTTCCTTTATTATCTAGAAATATTCAGATGCCTAGATAGCTCGAAAGCTTCGGTGAATTCGAATATCTACTAAAAGCTATTTTTGTAAAATCGGTGTCGGTAGTTCGATTGTTTATTTCTTTTGTGAGGATAATATCCTTAAATTAGTTACATGAAAATATTATTCGTATCGTGTATTCAATATATATTATGTTGTGTATTGTGAGACATAGGAGTAGTTTTGTTACTTAAATAAGAAAATAATCGCGAATGTGAAATCTTGTTCATATTTAGATTTTAATGTTGGAATGCCAGTACGTCCTGCGGGATGTATGATGTTTCAAATTATTTTTAATTTATCAATGATCCCATACAAAAAGATATTGTATTTCTTATAACTACTTATTGTGTACATTTTATCAATAATATTTAATACTATTTAAATAAGAATAAGCATACATACAGTAGCTTATGAACAATAGGAGATGTTATTATTAATATTTCTTTGTTGGCGTTAATTCACTTGAAGGACTCGGTGTGACAACAATTAACAGTTCTGAAAAAATAAGCATTTATGCAACTGATAATATAATGCATACATCTTCGTTTAATTCTTTTTGAATACAGGCAGTCCTCGTACTTACGTCATGTTAGGTTCTCGAAATACGCGACGTAAATCGAAACGACGTAAGTCGAGACATATTTTTTCATATTATGTTTACATGTAAAACTCAAGGGTTAGGATCAACACGGACTCGAAATTAAAAAAAAAACTTCATTTATAACAAAGGATATACATACTTTATTATCAAAAGTAAGTTCTTAAAATAATTATATATCGCGACAAGTGAATTTTCCTATGCCGGAAATCGAAACAAATGACGTATGCTTGAGGAATAGTGTCAAAACATTGTTGGACGTAACTTGAAACGACGTAAATCGAAACGACGTAAGTCGAGGACTGCCTGTAATGTGTTTTGTTATAAATACTATTGAAGTAATGTTTCATTCAATAATTTAAAACAAAATATTATTAGGTTTTGCGGATTTATTTTAATACTTCATCAGCTGCTGTACGACATTATCTTTACAACTCGTTTCTAAACCGTTGGATCTATTCCATACGCATAAATGTAGAAAAATATATCCAAAAAATGATATTGAACCTAATAACATAGACACTTAAGGAAGAAAATGCAGCGATGGCTCAGCGTAGCGTTTTGTATGTTGACCCCAGGCGGGGGTCGGAGTTTGAATTTCACACTACATCAAAGTTATTAACCTTCCGTATTAAAATTTAATTGCCGTATTCAGTTAACGAAAACGGAAACTTACTGGAAACCCTTGAAGACCTTGTGGACGGAAAGGCGTCAATGACAGCTTTAATAAAAGATGTCAATGGGAGGGGATGAGTAACTTACTGTCAAGCTCATTTCTCAGTTGTTCATTTAGCATAAAGAAAAAAACTCATTTCAACGAAATAGCATTTGATAAGGGCCGCTAAAATGATCTAAACATAATACAATAAATGCCTTATAAAAGTTTGAGGTTTTCCCTCAACTCCTCATGGATTCCACCATCAGATCTGAATTCTGATAGACCTGATAATCAAACCTGGACCAATCTGGAACTCCGTATCTTCCATATACTTTGAATTTCTAAATCATTAAAAATAAATACAATCGAATTGAGAACCGCTTCCTTTTGAGAAGTCAGTTAAAAAGCAGGTTGAGATCTGCAAAAATATTCCCACAGTCAAAAGGTGTGCGATTTTCGATCTAGGGTAATCGTAAAGGTAAAAAAGCTGCCACCTCAAATGATTCTCATTGTTGTGAATGAGCCAAACATTAGAGCTGGCTTCAAGCTCACGTAGTACGTGGTGCTGGTACGTGGGTCGATAGACAAAGTGCTTGGCGAGCGGCCGACGGGCGGCAATACTGTCTTCACGAGCGACGAAACGAAAACGCTATAAACACGAAATAAAGCCGGTCAAGGTATAGTCGAATCGCGAAGAATAGAGTTCCGTATAAAGAATGTAACATATAGTAGCTATCTCGGAGTTTGATGTTGTGTAAGTGTTGCTAAGTACTTTGGCCTTTTATCGTATAAACTGTTGTGATTTTGAAATATTCGGTTCTGTAGATTCGAAGCGATAACCCATTTTTTTAATAACCCATTATTATTATTATTATTTTTAAATTTGTGCGGATGGATATTTTGCAATAGTGATTCAACGAGACTGTTTTCCGATAAGGTGATTGTTTCCCAAGAAGCCTATAAGAAATCCTTATGAATGTGTTCTACAAATCACGATGCACTTAACACTCGCCTTCGCGTGAAGGGCCAAATTAAAAAGTAAAGCGAACAATCGACGTCACGTGTATGGCAATGAACCTGTTTAGTGGGATGGGCTTAAATCCAACGAGGGGTCTAGTTTGTACACAGGTCCACTGTTCGTACACAGGTCCACTGTTCGTACACAGGTCCACTGTTCGTACACAGGTCCACTGTTCGTACACAGGTCCACTGTTTGTACACAGGTCCACTGTTCGTACACAGGTCCACTGTTCGTACACAGGTCCACTGTTCGTACACAGGTCCACTGTTCGTACACAGGTCCACTGTTTGTACACAGGTCCATTGTTTGTACACAGGTCCACTGTTTGTACACAGGTACACTGTTTGTACACAGGTCAATTGTTTGTACACAGGTCCACTGTTTGTACACAGGTACACTGTTTGTACACAGGTCCACTGTTTAAACATAGGTCCACTGTGTGTTGTCACTTGTCTTTAGTTGTACCATGCTAATATGTGCGCGATGGAGTAACGTTCAATTATTGAATTATACTCGTAATGAGGAACTTTCACTTGTTTCTTTGAAAGTATAGATTTAAAAATAACCTCAATATTTGGAGCCGCGACTATGAGATATTTCCTGAGATATGACTCATGACATAAAGCATGTGACATAACTTTTTCCTTTGCCTCCAAAGTGAATCTTGGAAATCACATTTCAAATAAGGTCGCTAACATTTATCGTACAGTATTTTTCAGAATAAAATAGACATTTTCTATATTATCTATATTGGTATTAAACGCAGTAAAGTATTAGGTAATTGATTAAATAATGAGAGATTTTATTGTTACTAGCTGACCCCCCAATTACGGTGGTATGAAATATTATTTACCACCTATTCTCGTATCTAACAAGTACATACAAAAAATCTATTACAATCTATCGACCCGTTTCGGAGGAGTAGGTATGGAGTAATCAATTAAAATGTAGTATCGTATTTAACGCAAACACGGCAAGGCTAGTTTTTCCATGTAATGAACGGAACCCAAAAACCATTTATTGCGAAATGCAGTGTGAGCTGTCAGTCTAGCGGCTTGAAATTCAACCTCTTACTTAGCTGGCTCCGCTTCGATTCCTACACGGTTTCATTTATTTTAAATTGAGAAAATAAGCTTTTACTTATAGATTAGCTTACTTTCAGTGCTCCTGATACTTCTTAAACATCTGTACACATATTTTCTTTGTTAAAAGTAGCTTTTAATAGTTTTGATATAATTTACATCTATAAATAGTATAAACTGAAGTCGTTATCTTGATTTTTGATTTGTCTTGTTAATTTTTAAAGTAGACGATCTGTAGTATGTACATTTAGGTATAATAGTCAACGATATTACTGTTTATTCCCAGCGAGGCACGTCACTGGTACGCTATAAAGGATGGTTGCCGTCCAGAATTAGGATACGTATACCTACTAGGATAGATCCGAGTATAGTATAGTATATTCTTCTTAGACACTGAGCCTACACCGTAAACCATACGTCAAGAATACCGTACACGTACACCGTAAGTAGTATGCTGTAGCTTGAGCACGAATATTTGCGAAAAAGTATGCGTATCTTTGACGTAAGCAATTTGTATGGCATTTTGCAAAAGCGCCCCTATCGTGCGTAAATGGTACTAAAATTGGCACAAATACTTTCGTCAAACTTGCGTATCGCCGCGCTGTACGCATTCCAGTTAGTAAAGTCGTACGTATTGTACATAATAAATCACATAGAGTACAGTGATACTGATACTAGCGAGACTCAAATAGGTGTACACATGCAGCACGTGCTGGATTATGGACATGAATATTCAGTGGTGGATGTCTCCATGTTCGGGTGAACTCTCAATGTGGTTGAGGTTAAGTTCGTTTGTTTGTTATTTTTATAATTTGACTAGTTACCTGTCTTCTCGTGGAATTAGGATTCTTACGCTCATTTATTACTCGGCTTAGTCGGCTTTGACAGGTTTTTTTTTGTTGTGTCAATTATCACCCTATTTAGGGTAGCATAGGTAGGGTAGCAAAGGTAGGTAGTAGGATAGCTCGTGAGTCTCTGTATTGGTAAAACCTTATTATAAGTACCATTATTTTTCTGCGATGAACTGCGAAATCCCTGCGAAATTTTTTGAGATTACATTTAGACATGTAAGACCTTATTTTCTACAATTATAAGTGATCCAATAAGGCTGAGTTTAATGCTACTTAACAGAATGTAAGTACAGTTTAGTTGTCCACTATTATGGAACTTGCGCGATAATACAATTAAGTTCATGTAAAGTATAATATGTACAGCATTAATAAATACATAAAATCTATAAGAATATTTCACATCTACATTGATGTTTGGAGTTGCTTCAGAGTTTCCTCGCTTTAGCCAGACAGTTGTGTTTTTGCAATGTCGCACTTGACATATTTGACAAACTTAGCTGTACTGGAGCATCTTGATAGAGGCAAAGCCATTTTCTAATCATATATCGAGAGATACAGAGAGATATTTCATACGCACCCGTCATCTACAAACACAGTCAAAAGTACAAAAACAAGCTCCTTCAAGCCAAAAAAGTTTACACTACATTTAGATAAAACTACAAGTACGTAGTCTGCGTCTTTATAATATCGTGTTACTTTTCACGTCATTAAAACTGTCATTTTAGAATTAGTTAGACACGCAAAATAAATATACGAGTATTAAAACTTCTCGGCGTAGTATAGTAATATAGTAATACGGCGTAGTATAGATACTAAGCCGAGAAGTTTTAATACTCGTATATTTATTTTGCGTGTCTAACAAATTCTAAAATGACAGTAATAATGACGTGAAAAGTAACACGATATTATAAAGACGCAGATAGAAAAACACATCATTTATGTTTATCTTAAAATTAAAAACAGTCGCGATCAAGATTTAAACACGCATTTGTCTCAGTTATTCTTTCGTGTCGGATATATTACAACATCCGAATTCTACTTACGAATAAAAATAACTCACCTAATAATCCAATTTTATTTTTACTAAGTTAAAGAATTAAAGTTTTGAACGGGCAAAGAAAGTCTGTGACATTGATTAGATACGTTATTCAAACAGAATGTCGTCGTTGCGACTTCAAAACCTCTTATGTGTTATGTGCCACTTTTGGCAAAATCACTTTTTTACGTCAAATGATTCTATATTTTGAAACACTATCGAATTCAAAAACTCTCATTTGTGTACTACGTTTCCATCGTAATTTATTCACCAAATATATATATATGTGCTTGCTAAACAAAATTTTATCGATTTTTATCGATTCCCTCAAAAAGCAGATTTTTTCCACATAAGAGGTTTTAAAGTCGCAACGACGATGTGTGAAATTATTTAATTTTAATAGCCAAATTCATTAATATTCCGAATCATCTTTACCGATATATGCATAAAAAGATAAAGTCTGACTGACTGATTAATTAACACCATTGAACGAACGTGAGGGTTCGATTTTTCGAAATTTCCTCGAAATAGGGATAGTTGCCCTATTTCCATAGCTATTAGAGACTCTTTGATATCTAAGTAGGAATACCATTATAATCAATACAATATTTTTATATGGTTTTTATAACTACCATGGCATGGAAAATAAACAGGATATGCTCTAAATAAAACTTCAGATGACATGATGACATGTGAGTCTATAATAAAATATATAAAAATGTAAATACGCCCAGCGGGTGTACTCATCGTAGGCGAGCTCACCATTAGCTACAAGATATCGAACTGGTAGATACGTAACGTTTAGGTAGTGTTGTTCAATGAATTCAATTAATCTATTTACTTCTTATCTGTTATTTAATGAAAGTATATATTCGTATTCTCATACCTAGTCGTAAGTTTGTGTGGGATGTATAAATCGCTACGTACAGTCATAACTATAAGGCTTCCCGCCCACGTCCGATAATCGGTGACCGATTTTTTGAAGGAGAAAAACAGAACGTACTGATAGCAATAGTGCAACGCACACATCCTCCAAAAAGTCGGTCAGAAATAATATAACAGGAAAAATCGGCCCGATTATCGGTCCTACAAAAAGACTGACGTGGGCGGGAAGCCTAACATGCTATGTCTAAAACCTATACAAATAAATAACATTGGAGTATCTGTTTGTAATATTAAAATAACCGCTTTTTACTAAGTGCATTCGGATGTATGCACGGTACATATACCAAAACAACATTTTTCACAAATTTTTTCTGTCTGTCTGTCTGTTTGTTCCAGCTAATCTCTGAAATGGCTGAACCGATTTTGACGGGATCTTCACGGGCAGATAGCTGATGTAACAAGGAGTAACTTAGGCTACTTTTATTTTAGATAAAAAATAGTTTGTTAGGCGATACGAAGTTTACCGGGTCAGCTAGTCTTTAAATAAAAAACAAAAAATGTTTGTATGGATGTCCTTTACATGTAGACTCTGAAACCATCCAACCGATATGCCTGAAAATAGTTTCATTTGAAGGGCAATAATCCGAAGATGGTTTGAGGCCAGTAAAATTTTTTTAGCGTAGTAAAACACGTCGGGTATCTACTAGTTTGATACGTATATAGATACCTGTATTGATTGATTGGTTGATTGCTGAATAAAGCTGTTATACAAACTAGTGTGAACCAAAAAGTAAGTGTGTATGGTAAGTTATTTAATTTCGAAGCTAGTTGCTGCCTCGGTTTCGTTTTAAATGTTGCAAACCAGTAGTTCGGCCGCCAACGCGTCGGTGATTCTTTTGCTGCTAATGATGATACTGTCCCTCACTTACAGGTACAGGCCATTATATGAATTTGTAAATTATTTACTCTAAGATTGGGTAAAACAATATTTTTAGGGGTTTTGGGGAAAAATCAGTAAATATTATTCATTTATTATCGAAAATATTGTCATCAGTATTTATCAAGAATTTCCGGTACTTCCGTGGATATTTGGGTCTTGTTAAGTGCCTCTTACAGGTATCTATAACAGGTATCAGGCTAACGCTGCTTAGCTCGGGTGAAAATAGAGAAAACGATTTTTTCAGAAATTAGACCTACTTAGATCGATTTTTCGCCCCCATAAACCCCCATATTGAAGAATAAATAGTTAGAGCCGTATATACCTAAACAAATTTACTTTGTTGTAGAGTGAATACAAAACGTTAACAATGAAAAGCCATCTGGGCCTCTGCTTCTAAAATATAATTTAAGCGGAACGTCCGTAATTTTACGGAGCATAATCTGTGCTGCGACTGCAGTGGACACTCCGGAACCGAGGGCGATAAATTAAACACTAAATTAGAGTACACATTCCGACTTCCGACCCTAAAACGTCACGTAGAACTAACGTCCAACTTCCATATCATAATGGATATTAAATTAACAGCGTCGCGAACAATGAACCGCTTAAAACACTGCTAATAAGAATTTAGGGTCGATTATAAATAGCGTAGCCTGTGACCGCTGTATAGTGTATACTGGACATTTGATGCGATCAAGAAAAACTGTGGAATAGAAAAATACGCGCGACAAGCCGGTCGGTCGGCTCCAGTCCGTCCTACAGCATTTCGCGCGTTGGTCGGCAACTACGTAGTACGTGGAGCCCGCGGCGATAAACCCTCCATTATAAAAAATCGAAGGAAAATCGCGCCGAATTCCTTCGCCGAAAATTGGACGAAAATTCGAATAAAAATAGGTAATGTAATGACGGCAGTGATTGTGTTAAAGAACAATGCCATCGCGTGAACGACTCCGGCTGAATGGTGGCGCGTTTTGGCGGCAAACCGACGCAGCGGCGGGAATGACGGATGAGGCTCGCGCGCCCTCCCTTCAGGTGCGTTCAACTAACATACGCAGATAACAATGAGTGATTAATGATTACTATAGAAATATACTCATTTCATTCACACTCGTTTAGCTTATTATCTGATAACTCTCCGTAAACAAGTGAGGCTATCCCAATAACAATATATCAGCCGAAAGCCGTCCTGCACGAAATTGTGTCATTTCACGAAATAAACTGCGCTGGCCCCATTTGATGACTTATTGGTAAATTAAGAGTTGCTCAGTTTAGAGTAACATCAAAGCATCGGTTCGCTAACACGATAGTATTCTTCCGATTTGTATTATTTTAGTTTAAAACGAGTGCTGGTTACATGAACTAAAGGAAGTATTCAGTATGTATTTAAGTATCGCCTACATTATTCACAAGTGTTGTCGCATTATGCGTTTAATTCCAATTCCACCTGATGTTAAAGCGTAACTATATAATTATATGTTATGACATGCACAATGCACATATTACCATATAACTAATTTGCCTGATCAATGTATTTAATTTATTTTGCTTATAAGCGTTCATGCTTAGGACGAACATCAGCAATCACTGCGTTAGGTACAACAGTGCAGTGGTACTAAGACCTTAATACGAGGATCCAGTCACCAGAAAACAATATTCGCGGCAGAATTGGGTAGTTTCCGCGCCCGGGCGCACGTGGATCCCGCGGGATCGGCAAGTGCATCCCGGTTTCCCGATAATTAATGTCCCGGGCTGTATGACAAATTGCCGTCGTGATAAATCTGTTGTGCGGAGTGTCTTGCCGCTTTCACTCGCCAGGCTTAATGAGCCGTAAGTTGTTTATAGTTTCCCTGGAAAATTTGGCTTTTCTTTACTTTTTCCCTTTTCTAAGTATTCTTACTTCGTTTATTTACTTTTTAAATGTAAAGTGCGTCTTAATATAATTCATTTGATAGTAATATAATTTATACACGTTATTTATAATATACGAGTACCTACGCGTTACATTGACGCAGTAATTATATGTAGTGTATTAACGGCTATTTTATGATTTATTTGATTGTGTTATTAATTTAATATATTAAATCAGTAATGTTAATAATTATCAATAAATAATGTAAGTAATTATTGTTGTAAAATCGAAGGTACATAAGTCAAAAATTAATCAGCTATTTCAAAGGCAACTTAAAATTATATTTTTCTTGTCAAGTTTGTCTTACAATTACAGTTTTATCGTCCATCGCGCTTCATTCTCACTGACTAAACTATTCGTCGACGCATTAACCTCTATATGGTCTATTATCTACTATTATGTGTTCTGTGGTATGGCCTAGGTGACTTGCATCCTATATAGGGCTGTCTTGTCTTAACGATTGCTTTCTTACGATAACAACCGGGGTTGGCTTTTTGTTTTACAAAGCACTTCTGAAACTCATAATATCGGACGCTATTTATTTAAAAAGCGCGGTAGGGTATCTTAGTTTGTTATTATAGTTTTGAAAGGAGCTAATCGATAGGCTAGAGCAGCGTGGTGAAGTTTATTACAGAAGTATTAGGCCTCTAAAGAGGACAAGAAGGAACGTTACTGTCAGTTCTAAATATGAAGATCAAAGTTTGATTTGATAGGCATGTGTTCCCCGTCTTAAGATTAATGCAGTTGTGCAGATGTATGAAGGCTCGGCATTATTATGTCCCCCCTCCCCCCGGCCTGGCCCCGCGGCCTCAACGGAGGATGGGGGGGGGGGATAGGGACGGCGCTCAGCACTAAGCATTTTTCAACCTATTGTATAGTACATGGGTCACTTGACAGCTCTAAGTTAGGAATGCAGTTTATATGTATAAAGTTTTATAACAAATGTGTTCAACGCATTCAATATTTTATGCGAATGACTAAATATAATAATAAAATTGATTACACAATCCTTACGTGAAGCCCTCTATAACCAAGTAGAGGGGCCGGCTTCTATTGCCTTCTACGATATATTCTATCTTAAAACAAGGCCACTCCAATGCGAATTCAATAAATAAGCCGTTTTGGGGCGGCTTAGAATACTTACCCCAATCCCACGCCAGATGGGTGTCGTAAGAGCCGAGTAAATACGGCCCAGTGGTGGTAAGGCCCCTCGGAGGGAATATATTGGTAATATTAATTTAAATTGTTAGTTAATACCATTATTACTATTATTATTTCTCCATGGTGTTCGCCTGGATAGCTACCACCCTTGAGCATGAGTCAGCCGCCAAACGACTCGTCGTGTTCCGGCCGGGGGCTTGAGAGCCAGCTCTTTCTGTTTTTTCTTTTCTCTTTCATAGCCGGCAACACATCAGTGATGCATTTGGTGTTGCTGATGTCCATGGGCGACGACAGCCACTTACTATCAGAAGGTACGTCAGCAGGCTATTTCCATAAAAAAATTCAAACTTTAAAGTTTTATTATATAGCAAAAATTAAGCTTAAAATTCACTTATCGCGCTTAACAGTTCAGTACTTCAAATCCTTCAAATCAGAGATTTCAGCAGGTGTTGATTTTGTTAACAAAAGGAGAAAATAAAAATACAGTAACCTAAACGAAAAAGAGTAGTTTTTAACATCAATTATGATGATAGGCGAGTAAGTCGATATCTCTCTGACCCTGTACCTACTTAAAAATACTTCATTGAAGTTTTTTGCGTAGTCTGCATTGCAGAAGAAAACATTTCACCTTTTAGTCTCAACATTATTACTCTATTTCCATTCAAGGATCAAGATGCAGAGTCCGAGCCATTTCCGGTCCATGTCGGGCCCGACCCCAGACCCGACGGCTAAGATACACGATGAATGGGTTCGTTACCGTGTATCTAATGGCGACGCTTTAATGTTTTCAGAAGGATGTTAAAAGTAATGTCGAAGACATATCGTGTATCTTTTGGGACTTCCGCACCATATATGTCGGTGACAGACAATATTGAATTTTCTGTAATTTAAACTGAAATAATGTTACAGTATTGTTTGCCTTCTGTTTAAGCAATATGGAGAAAACTTCTCTGTATCAAGTATCACGACCATATGTACCTGTAATAGCCAAAAGCCAAACGACCGCCAAACACTACTTTAGTATGTTCTTCACTTCAAACTAATTTGATCTTGTAAAAGATTTCTAAAGCGGCTTATAAAAATAAGCAATTAGGCATCCTTGACATCTGAACTATACTTTAAACCCTGAAAAATACAAAGCTCTTAACTTTTAACCTTATCACGATGGCGTAGATTCAGAGTAACAGCGACTAAGCGTGTAATCCTTTTTTGCGCCCATGCGCCCATGCGCCCCACATAGATCGTTCAAAGATAGAGTGACGTAACCGTTGGCTGCATAGCCACAATAAAAGCAACAGATAAAAATATCCTGAACCTTTTAAAATTAACGGCTAGCGCCTTTAGCCAAACTGCCTCTCTAACGATAATGCTTTCAGACATGTTTTATTATTTGGACAACCACATTTGAAGTCTGTGCAATAATTCTAAATTTATATCGTCGCGACCTCGCGACATTATGCCTATAGTAAAACTATGAAACTTTAATATTGCGTATTCATTATTTTCTATTATTGAACTAAAACTTATATATACTAATTGGCTATAAAAATAAATAAACGTAGTGGAGATGGAGCAAAACAACTGCTATGATTTCTTGTAACAATTAAACATAAAGTTAACAACAAAGGAAATTGAAGTTAAAGTAAAGAAAGATGTAACGCCAGGTCGTAAAGAAGTTATCACTTTGTACATGCAGGGAGAAGATGAAAACCGAAATTTGACGCGCATACATTATTATTTATAAGATTAAAAACACGAGGAGAGCATTTTGACTAGGAAACAAATTGTGGTTCTTCTACATCTGTGTTAACGTTGTGTTAACTGCTGCGCCGGTTTGCGCTTTCTTTAACGCGTCAGATGTGGTCAACAGAAATTTGAGTGAAAATTAAGGCATTAAAATCCTTGATGTGACGTAAGAACATCAACAATAACACGCCCCTTTTCGCGCGTTAGATTGTTGGCCACATCTGCTTGATGTCATTGTTAACGCGTTCATCAAAGCCTTAGGCCGCAGAGGTGGCAGTGACAACAGTGGAAGTCCACTGTCGCATTCTATGTAGGCCCCCCCTAACATGCGCCGCTTCTGATCCTTCTTGAGGTTTCCAGTCGTTAATTCACCTGTCCTGGGGACCTGCAGTGCTTCTTTTACCGACAGTGACATAACTAAAAAAGCGGCCAAGTGCGAGTTGGACCCGCCCATGAAGGGTTCCGTAGCAGCAAGTAACATAATATAAAAGTTCTTGTAGTTCGTTGTAACTTTGATCGATGTTTTTTGTGGTTTACGATTTATGACGTATTAAAAAAAAACTTCTTATCAAATCTTATTCAAACCAATTTTCGTTGGAAGTTTTCATGGTAATGTACATCATATATTTTTTTTAGTTTTATCATTCTCTTATTTTAGAAGTTACAGGGGGGGGGACACACATTTTACCACTTTGGAAGTGTCTCTCGCGCAAACTATTCAGTTTAGAAAAAAATGATATTAGAAACCTCAATATCATTTTTGAAGACCTATCCATAGATACCCCACACGTATGGGTTTGATGAAAAAAACATTTTTGAGTTTGAGTTCTAAGTATGGGGAACCCCCAAAATTTATTGTTTTTTTTCTATTTTTGTATGAAAATCTTAATGCGGTTCACAGAATGCATCTACTCACCAAGTTTCAACAGTATAGCTCTTATAGTTTCGGAGAAAAGTGGCTGTGACATACGGACGGACAGACAGACAGACAGACAGACAGACAGACAGACAGACAGACAGACAGACAGACAGACAGACAGACAGACAGACAGACAGACAGACATGACGAATCTATAAGGGTTCCGTTTTTTGCCATTCGGCTACGGAACCCTAAAAATGAAATATATTTTTCATTTAAATTCACAGACCTCAAAGAAATAAAACCATTGTGACTCCATGAGACTGGCACAATAGAATGTAACTTCGGCGTGCTGTATTTTTGGCGGGAAACGAATAGATGGTAATGTAACGTACTTAAATGGTATTCGAGATAATGGATAGTGTAATTAAACTGGCTCGGAATTTATTTGCAGGACAGAAAATTTTGCGAGTTTTATGCATGATGTATTTTAGGCTCAGATGAAAGAATAAAGGCAGATATAACATTCGCAAAGAAATGTAACGAATGACGTGAAGTCGCTTTTTCGCTATGTGTGCATGGCAACCATAATGACAACTAGCAGCGGCACCGTATAGACACGTATTTCTTGGTGTGTGTAAGGTGTCAGATGAAAAGTCACAGTATTCCACAATTTTATTTTATTATACGAAAATTTTTTTTGACATATTTCGAACTTGAAATATTAAACACAATTAAATTGGCAAATTACTTATTATTATTTCACTAGTTATCAAAATATCATATGTAATTGTTCTTTTATTATACAATAATACTTAAATATGTTTAATTGTTTTAATTTATGGATGTTTTCTCTTTGTGTAGATATTTTCTAATTGGAAAACATCAAAATTTCAATATATTTATTATAATTAAAATACATGAAATACACGTCCTCCTCATTAAATGCAATGAACAAACAACGAAAAAATTAGATAGCAGCTAATCATTATCTTGTCTGCTTTGACATATACTATAAACCAATTTATCTCGTACATCAGCATTCGTCGGCAATCTGCAAAAATATAATTGAAATCATTTTATTTTCTTTCAATCATGCATTTTATCGTGGGCAAACGTGACATTTTCAATTAACCCGGTTATGATATCCCAGCGATAGGTATTTATGCATTGGCTGTATTTCTTGATTTTTAGGTTTAAATAAATACAAATATTTACTTTTTAAATATATTTATTTCGAAATACATTTATAAATCGACCAGTGTTCAAATAGCTCATGCATATTTCCCCAAATTTGGGGTAACCGATTTTCACATAAAGCTGGTATAGAAATGAATAATTGTCGAGGTTTTGTGTTCCGAGCAAACCGCAAAAATATTATTATAAATAAATAATGAAATAATGAACAGATACCCGTGAAAAGATATTCCATCTTCTTTTCTTTGATTTTGCGAACTACTTTTACATAGTTTAAAAATGTAAGACGGCATTATAAATGATAAAATTATTTAACAAATTTTGACAATTGCGACGTTCATGCAATTTGACGCTTTCTTTAGTAGTGACACGAGATTGTATTAGTTTTTTATTTTGTATTATTCGTGATAGGCTTACGTCGGATTCGAACGACGTTATCTGCCTTTATTATCTGTATCTGCTCAGTTTTCAAAGATGGCAATTGTGTAATGTCATACTTGTATGTACTTATGATTTTCAGTTTTATGCAAAATTTTATGCAAAATTAACTATCGAGCTTTTTTGATTAAAAATCGTCAGCATCTAGTAGGCACCTACATTAGTAAGTAGTAAATTAGATTAGATATACATATGAAAATAGGAAATAAAAAAGTCACGAAATACAGATGTGCTGGTGACGCGCAATGACTGCGACGCGACGGATATGACGTCACTGACGTGTTTTAGTACAGATAAAATCTTTTGATAATCACGTTTCTTTCAGTGTAGATTAAAAACACTTCATAAGTGAAAATTTTGTACGACTGAAAGTGTCAAGTGGGTATGTAAGATGAATAATATTGAATAATGATGCATGTGAATACGGTGAACCCTGAAAGTCGGTACCCTCTTATTACACAACCTCTACATGGCTGCGATTTTGTCATACTGATCGGTACTTTGTTTTTGTATCTATGTTATAATTATGACATATCTACACTCTACATAAACGTACGAAACAGACCGCAATCATTGATATTACAATATAAAAAAGAGGTAGATATGTCAATAGCGCCCCGACAATGAAGAGTGTAAGAACAGGCAATTGACCGTTCTGCTCGTAGTCGCTCTGTCAATACAAGACGATACGCACGCTTTTGTTGTTGTCAGAAGTGCTTGACATTTGACATACAGCGTTAAAATGCCTTCCTGTATCATACCCACAGAACATCTAATAATTAGATGTTCTGTGATCATACCAATGTCATTGGTGTGGTGAAACAAAAGATAAACGTGTGTGTGTTGTAGCTCTTATCGGAACAGATTTTTTGATTGATTTGTAATGGTATAACGTATCTACATATTATTATATTGTTTAAATATCATCGACCGCAACAGACTGCTGACATGCGGTTACTACGAATAGTTATTTGACAGACGACGAACTCAGACGACAGCCAAAATAATATACCTAAACCTCGCTCAATTATTCCAGTGCGAGTTGGCTTCAAGTGTAATCCGGCGAGATCTTCTCCAAGTTTAATAGAGCAGTTAAGATAAAAGTTTATCCATTATAATGTATTCTTCCCTAAGAAAGTCTGCGGCGATAAATATAGTCTCAATTTATAGCATGAAACCTGATATGAATTATCAACCTTTTATAATTGCTCTTTGACTATTTACAATAATATTAGGTATGATATTTTACAACATTTACAAATAGTGCCCATGGTTTCTTCGCGTGTTCAAATTTTACCGCAATTCATTTTGCCGCGTTTTAATTTGAAGCTTTACGTGTCACTATGGAATGTTTTCTTTAATAAATGTATGTCTTTTGTATTTTTAACATAAAATTTATCTTTCATGCAAACTTTAACTAACAAATCAAATCAAATATTTATATTGAAAAGCGAACCACTCAGTTTACCTTGCATTTCTTCTCTACCACAAATAACAATCCATAGACATTCGTTCGCTACAAATTGCTCTCGGGCCGCGAGTCACGGTTCTCCTTGCCACTGAATAGGCATGATGCATGCATTAACTGCCGAGCTGTGTTGGAAGATTATAAAATAGATACTTGGTTACTCCCGGCAATCAGGCGCGCACTACGGTTTTTAGCCGATGCGGCAAAACGCCGCAGTTTTTGTAACACATAATTTTGAATTGTAAAGCCCACACTGTGCGGCGAAAATATCAAAATACACATTGTTTTATTACAGATTTGCTACAATTTGCAGCAGCGGCGTTATGCCGCAGCGGCGAAAAACCGTAGTGCGCGTCTGGGCTAAGATCACTGTTTTCGAGAGCTTAACGAGCTGTAAGAGCACTGTAGGGGCTGTGAATAGCTTTAAGTCTTCCACTAAAATGTATACTGCGGACGCGCGGTCAATCGCTTGATATTAATGCAAGTGCTATTTGGATTATAAGTGGTAACTGGAAATTTGTAGAAACAAAATTTACTGTAGCAGGTACATTCAAGTTTTGTACTTAAAGTAAAGATATACTCGTAGTCAATCATTAAATTCATCTTTTTTAAGAGAAAATATTTTACTGAGGCTATTTTTGGATTAAAAAATATTCAAAACTGAAGGCTGAATGACATGCAGTAGTTGCTGACGTCATAAAAGTTCCGCTAGATATCTTGGAGAAAGGTTTCAAATCGATGTAGTGATGACGGCAACTACTGTAATATTTAATAGTAGTCCTTGCAATTTGTGTGCCTTCTTTTGACACCAAAATAATGAATATCCCTCAGTAATAAATATAGGTACGGTGGTACGGTACATGCGTCGGTAATCAAAGTTCAAAGTCAATATTATAAGATGTTCTATTCCTAAATAGGAAAATTGATGCCAAAAGATAAAATACACCTTGCATAATTCGAACAATGAAAACATTAGAAACTATCTATGTAAATGATATGTTACGTACAATACCAATATTACGAAATTTATTTAATTTTATTACAAACAGTATTCGACGTAATCTGCTAAAATTATTATATATTTGATCGAGGGAGGTCACACTGAGCACAACTTGAAACAACAAAAAAGATTTGAAATCTGTTCTTAATGGTGTCATTTAAATATCACATTACGTGAATGTTCCCACTTCTGAGTACCTAACTACCTACTACCGTCCATATCGGGCACCGGCTAATCCAAGTCCTCAATTATAATTAAATAATAATTTATAATTTAAAATTTGCCTAGAATTAAGTCGTTATATTTGACATATTATATTTAACTACAACTATTATAGTTATTATTTTGAACAGCCGACGCTAGTTTGAAGCAGAACATTTTTTTATCTTATAAATTATTAATTATCAAAGGTTATTTTATAAGACAGAATATGGGCTTTCGTTTGAGAGGTCGTATTATTTTTGGTACACTTATAACGACAAATTATTATGTCTGTAATTGACCGGAAATAAAAAGGCTTCAAGGGTGAAAACAATATTTTTTGGTTCCAGGAAACAAAAAGGATTACCCGAAGGATTACCATGCCAACAGACATTTGGATGTTATGTTACATTAGTTGATTATGAAGTTTCACTCCGGTCTGCGTGTGTTTAAACTTATAGATTTAAAGTTAAACTAATGGTTTGGTTCGTGTTCGATGAGTTTTCGAGGATAGCTTGCAGATTCCAAACTACTTTAGTTGAGAAGCGATACGAAAGCAAAATATTCTGCGATCGACGCGCTGAGATGAGTATGTTATGTAAAAACATATCTGCTACGTTTTACATTACATTTTATAGGTAAAAATAGTATGTAAAGGCGAAAGAATAAAGATTGAACTAATCACTTAAAATAATATTTTTTAATAAATAACGCTTCACTACTGAAGTCTTTTTGTCAGGAATATAATAATTGAGTCTTTAAAGTTCCTCAAGAATGTGTTCCTTATGCAAAAAAGAAAAACAAAAAGAATAATTCAAATCCAACTGGCAGTTTCAGAGTTTAGCGCGTTCAGACAAACAAAAACTTGCTTAGTTCATTAGCTTTGTTATATTTATCATTAAACTGAAATGTTTTTAACTTTTTCAAAAAAGGAGGATGTTCATTTCGTCTTGGTCTTTTTAACTCTACCATTGCATTATTTTTATTACCTGAATATTTGAATATTTGTATATTCAACAGTCCAGACCATTAATCAATATTTAGTTAACTCGGAACGCATGCAATCTGTCCGTCTGATGTATGGGTTTCGCGCCAAAAGGAACAAGGTATGGACGTCATTTGTAATAATGACATAACTGATGTTTTGTTGGTTTTGTTCTTTGGACACTTTGAAGTAGGTTCGTACGGTTAGAGAATACTTTATTCTTGTAACTACGCGTTGTACGGAAGTTACATAAAATAATAAAAAAACATAGACGTAAAATGAACTTTGTGTTATGCTTGATAAAATAATTTAGCAATTTTTAGGGTGCGGGCTACCAAGGCATAGTTTTATTGACGTGAAACACTTTTTTACTAGTTATTGCTTAAAATCGTATAGCGTATTTTGATCCTTTTCTAAACATGTAACTTGCATGAGTTGAATTGTAATAGATTATTCTTATGTGAATTTAAACTTAACTTATGGTGGGCTGAACACATTTTGCTCTGATATTCACGATATTCATTTTCCTACCAATTTTGGGCGTAAAAAATAAACATCGTAGTAAAATATATAATTGATGTGTTTGCAGACTTAGTAAATTGTTTTAGTAAAGTTTTAAGCTTATCTGTGGTCCCGAGCCGCGAGTGCGCTAAACAGATTGGCAACGCCATCTTGCGGGCGCTTATTGTCTGGCGCCCGGCCAGTTCATCACCTGATGGTTTAGTTCGCTGAACTTAATGCCAAATTGAAAACAATGCATTATGAATTGATAGCACAAAAATATATATTTATTTCAAACGTTAAAACATATATATGAAGAATTTTGTATTAAGACAGGAATGTTGAAAATCTATGCTATCAAACCATTAGTTGTTTCTCTAATAATGATATAAATGTCTACTCGTACATTTAAATTATGAATGTACCTTCAGGGTCTTCTCAAATTACTTCATTTGCTCACGTATGACAGGAAGCCACATAGTAATTATGTGGAGGCCATACACGATCAAGTGTACTTGTCAAGTCTGCAGATTGACTTGACGCGGCATCCAGTGTGTATGAGGCCATAAATGGCCAGATCGCTATACCGTGGCCATACACGATCAAGTGTACTGGATGCCGCGTCAAGTCAAACTGCAGACTTGACAAGTACACTTGATCGTGTATGGCCTCCATTATGAACAAACTTCAATCTCTGCACGTAGACTTAAAACATAATTATGTAGCAACGAGTAATCGTCCTCGCTTTGCTTCGGTTTTCTTATTTTTTAACATAAGGTGTTATATTATTGGAGTATATAATATAACCTATGTTACTCGGGGATAGTGTAGCTTCCCAACAGTGAAAGAATTTTTCAAATCGGTTCAGTTTCGAAGCCTATTCAACGCGAACAAAAAATCAAATCTTTCCTCTTTATATATTATAGTATAGATAATATGATTATGAAGCACTTAAAGCCGCGGAAAGCGGTTGTGAAAAATCATTTTCTAAGGTTTTCCGTTTTTCGGAGGGCACATAAGGCTATCGGTCCCGGTTGTTATCGCAAGATAACAATCATTAAGTATACAACAAAACAATATCAACAGTTCAACGTATTACCAATTATTACCACGTTGCCAGGACAGTATCCGTATCCGTATCCGTAACTATATCCACGCCTATTCGTGAGTGTGTCACAGAGTACAAGGTCGCGGTCGCCGAACGCCAGTGCCAGTAATCCTGTTAGTTATTAGGTGCTTCCGTTAATTTGCCAAGTTGCCACCTATCGGGAAACCTTTTCGACGCGCAGCTGTGAAAAATTACCTTCCATTCCGACAATGGACACACTTACTTTCCTCGGTTCAGCGAGGGCGAAGTTTTTCTTATTTAACGATTATGTTAATGCGAGTCTCTGAGTGTTTGTAAATAAATAAAAACCGTTTTAGTACGAATGGTATGCCCACAAGGCAGGGTTCTGTACTTACTATATTTTTTTACGGAATTGAATGATTTTTTCTTTATTTTTGCGTAGAAGTATAAATCAACTTTACGCTCATATCTTCTCTAGATATTATATTCAGATATGAAGCGCCGCAGATTTGATCTAGTATCCTAAAAGTGGAGTGATAAAACTTTTCTTTGGTGCACTTGTTCGAAGCAAGCTAGAAGCGAGTGCATGCATCTGGAATCCATACGAAAGCACGTATACTTTACTCCTGGAAAAGGTTCAAAAAGCTTTCCTGAGATATCTTTACAAACGCATGAATGGTTATTACCCGCTAATGTACCCGACGAAATTTCTTTTCGGTCACCTTGGCTATAATTCTCTGGAAAATCCTTCGTATATTTGATACAAAGCGAACAGATCTAACAGTAGCTGAGCGGAGCGTTACAGAGGACGAGCGCGGGTTAGGCGCTTAGCGCGTTTAATTAAAAACGGATATTCGTTTGCTGTCGCGAACAAAGGCGGATCGCGAGTGATTTGACGAACGAATTCGAATTGCTCATGCTCGTGGATCGTAAGCGATCGACAGTTACGCAATATTGGAAGCGGGTCAAAGTTGCGCGATCGCATGGGCGCTTCTAAAGTCCGGTTTACACTATTAAGTAGTTAAGTAGATAACTAAATTATAACGGGGAATAATAAGTCAAGCCGCAGATTTTTTTTTAGGCCACGGAAACCAACCTCTGATTTAATAACTAAGCCATGGGAAAATGAGAAGGCTTCTAATAAACTAATTCGCCTTTTTTTAAATGCCACCTGAATATTCCAAAGAAAGCGTCAAATAAAGAACAGCAATTATTTTTACTTGTCCCACTGATTTATACATCACCTTCTAATTTACTAACTCAGCCACGGATTTTACAACTAACCAACATTTTTCGTTTTACAGCCTGAACATATTTTCCTCAAAAAAGATAGTTCAAGCTTGAACTAGAAAACATCATATTTTATAATTTAGCATGTGAAATAATAAATCGTATTCTTTTATCATGGAAAGAGCAACTGCATGATCTGTTTGTCGCCAGTCAGACGGGCGCTACTGGCCATTTGCACCAATCAGCGAGTGCGATTCGATTCATGCGGGTATGAGTTGTCACGTGTATTAGTTCATTGTGAGTTATCGCGTGTATTTGTTTATTTTCATTCTATTGTTGGTGCGCTCGTTGTTAAATAAGTGACAGAAACAAATCGCTGCAAATCCGACTCCACGTAGTCTTGTCTGCCCTACCCCTAGAGTGTAATGTAAACCCGCGTAGGCGCGGAGGGGCGAGGCGGCCCGCGAGCTGAGGAGCAGGTGGTTTTAACGCTCGCCGCAGCGGCTGAGTCTGGCCGGCGAAGCCGGCCAGCAAGCCGAAGCTGCGGTGGTGAGCGTTAATAGCATCTGCGACGATAAGATCGCGTGGGACCGCCAGAGCCCCGCAGCGCCGGAGCCGTGACAGAAGCCATGTCTGCTGCTTGCTTGCTGTTTGCCGCATGCCGTAGACCTTTTAAGGGTGTGTAAAGTTTGAAGATTAGATTATGTATTTGAAAATTATATTAAATGAAAATTAAGTCAAATGAACGTTATATAAAAAGAGCATTATGCTATATAATTCATATGAAGTAAACGTTAAAGTAAATGTTATTCGAGCAAATTAATGAATTATAACATTATAATATGAAATAAACATAAGATCACATGAAATTTTGTTATTTGTTTTTATAACATGTGAAAATTATAGACATGTGAACATTATTTCAAGTTATATTATACTAAATGTTATTATACTAACTATTACACACCTTAATTTTAGGTACATTTTGATGACAATTCAATATATTTGATGATAATTTTAGGTATTTTGATGATCAAAAATATAGGACGAGTTATAAATTATTTATGTTTGAAAAAAATTAAAAGGTGCTGAGTTATAAAACTAGATGTAGATAAAATTACTTTATTGGTGTCATATTTAAATATTTTAGAAGTTTACTAGTTGAATGTATGTTAAAAATATAGATGCTAAAAAATAACTGCTATGCTAAGTCGTATTTACAGTAGCTTACATTGAAAATTTATAGTGGCTAAAAGAGTATTTTTTAGATGCGCATTGATGGTGGCTGACTTAGTAATTTAGGGGACAGTGTAAATTTTTAGAGGACAATAATGCTATTAAATAGAAGTCAGTTTAATTACCACCCAATTATAACTAAAGTTTAAGTAAATGAATACATGTAAACAGACAATTTAGTAACTTTTTAGTTAAAATTTAGTTATCTACTTAATCACTTAATACGTGTAAACCGAACGTAAGCGTCGCGTCGTCGGTGCGTTGCTGTCGCTGTTGGTTGTATCGTTAGATATAATAACACCCCGTTGTGGGATTTCCTGTGAAAATTCATCTAAAATAACTCAATAGCTATTTCTTATTGCACTATTTTCTCAGGGACACAAACCCTTCATCGTCTGCAAAGCCGTAATTCCCTTCCACTCAATACCTTCAGCTTAAAACCTGATAAATTTCAATACAAAACAGTTGAACTTGCACCAATCTTCATTCTAACCTTTCTGCCCACCGCCATTTTTCCCAATAAATAAAATGGAAGATTTACGCGTGCTAAGCGCGCCCGGAAGGCGATTATGGACCGCCAGATAAAACCCTAACGCCCACACACCGCCGCAGCAAAGGGTTAACATTACTGATCTGTGGTAGATTTATAACGTAATCCGTGCTATCCGCGCTATATATCGAGATTAGGGAGTGTACCAGGGAGTCCTCTTCGGTATTTTTTCCGCTTTTGCTGATATAGAGGGAACTAAATGAGTGTTTCTTGGCAAATAAATGATAATGTAGTGCTACTTAAATGCTCAGACGATTGGGCACATAATATTACGTGAACGTGTACTATGAAATTGCTATCCGTATAAGTGTTAAAAACATGACATTAACAGTTAAAAAATTATCAATCGTAATTAGCACACTAAAAATGCCAACTTAATAATATTCGGCACTTAAAAATTTTAACCCACTTAATTTAAGCAATTTTAAAATAAAAAATGAAATTTAGATTTTATAAAATTCGCATCTAGTTTAGATTTTTTTTTATATTTTACGCAGAAACTTTTCGCCAGTCGTTGGCTTACAAAGGGGTTTCCCAATAGCTCTGGTCGTGTCGTGGATCAACTCACGTCGAGTGGAGTTTGTTGTGTACTTGTTTGGCCCTCTTCATGGACGACACGACAACGGGACGGCTTTATAATTCAAGTGGGGCTGCCATACATTATATATATAGAAATAGGTACTACTATAACATTTACTAGTTTCATGTCATAGGTGTACAAAGGGGCAGCTTCCCCAATTTAGTATGTATCAGTACACACCCTAGTTTGTCCATAAGAGTTCTTATTTAGGTACATTGGTTAAAAGAGAGCCGGAAGAGTTTGCCCCCCTGACCAAAATGTTAACCCCTTGGACCAGAAGCTGGATACGTCTATCTAACAGCCCGTTAAAGTCCACTGCTGGACATGGGCCTCCAATAATTGACGCCATTCTGACCGGTCCTGAGTTCTCTGAATCCAGCGGTTTTTCACTGTTTTCTTTAGGTCATCAGTCCACCTGGTCGGATGGCGACCCGTGCTTCTTTTACCGTAACGTATTCGTCGTTCGAGGACTTTTTGACCTCGTCGTTTATCTGTCGGTCTGTCCTCCGAACAATGTGGCCTGCTTTCAGTCAGCTGACTCTACGACCTATGTTGGTAACGTTTGTTCGCCTACGGACATCATCGTTACGAATCTTATCCCGTAGTGAAATACGTAGGCTCTATACATGACATACGATGTCGTTGTCGTGTGCAAATCGTGCAATGAAGAAGCGACCTCGAGTGGGGCTCCATACTACACCCGCAACGACGCGACGCCCTAACATAGGCCTGTCGCTCGCACAAAGCGCTGTGACGTCGGTAACAGATTAGTTGCGGATATAGATAGATGTAGACCACAATAACCGATGTCTGCTCCTTCTGTTGCGATGTGAAAGCCGATTGCAAAACGAATTAAATCTACTGTGCCACCAAGTTATCTGTGAAATGGTGAAAATTGGAATTAATGCCGCGCCATTCATAAGTTTTTTGTGCTCATTCATTTGATATTTACTACGTCTTGAATTGCGTCCAATGATTGGTCCAATGCGTCCGACAGCGCCCTCCTCCAATTCACAGATAAGTTGGTGGCAGTGTAGGTACTCATATTGCATCTCTTTTGCTTTAATCTTTATGCGGCGGATGTAATACCTTCGTGGGGAGTGACTCCGTATTTGTTTATCAAGTTTGTTACAATGATTTCAAAAGGATGGGAACATAGAAACATTTCAGACAAATGTTCTTCATGCAAGCAAAAAGCAGCGTTATATCTCACTCTCTATTACGACATGACTGATGTCAGCGCATCAGAGGCATGTTGAATTATATCATGTTGGTACTGAGTATTGCTCCAACTGCATGCAAGCAAACTATATAAAGTGCCACGCATTGGCCCTGTCCTTAAATATAAGTTCATCGTTTCTAATCGATTCCCACCTACACAGCAGGTATACAGCTGGGTACAAGGGTAATAAACTTCAATAATATACGATTATAATCCGTATCCTATTACGTATCCGTATCCTAATACTGTACCTACATGTGCCTCCTGGGACACTACTGTATCTTACCTTCTGGCTTCACTGTTTACAACTCGTAAGGCTACATTGTTCTGTTGCCTCTATTTTTACAGGCGTTTAGAATTTATATATCGAGCGCATAATTTTTAGACCCCATTATTATTCAGTTATACACGCTTTGGATACTAGAGGAGTTTAGTAACTCAACTAAACATTAGAGTGTAGTAAACTGAAGTTTTCAAGATGCACAATTAGTCGGGTGCCTCAGCAAGAAGCTAATGAGGGGCAAACGTTAGGATATTACACTTGACGACCGTAGCCTAGTTGGTAGCAACCCTGCCTGCGAATCGAGGGTTCCCGGGTTTGATTCCCGGCCGGGGCAGATATTTATGTGACAGATAAATATTTGTACTCGGATCATGGGTGTGATTGTGATGTGTTATGTCGTGTCCATGCCACCCGCGACACAGGTAATAACCTACTGCGGGGGTATGAGTGTTAGCGTTTATTTGTTTATTTAGCGTTAACTTGTAGATACTACACACAATAATAATAATAGTACCTACATAGATTAATTAACTAAACATTCACAAATATACAGTGGGTCTCGTATACGCAGTTTAATATTTTAGCTTAGTTTCGCAATAGTAACTTTGCTTATCCACGTAGTATAGTATATCCACACGGTGACGAGGAAACAAACATTATTCATGTAAGGATAGACTTAACTCATGTAAATATACGAATGACCCATGTGCAGTTTGGCCCGAATAGAACGCGTAACTGAAAATGAATGTCGCCGTGTGAATCAAACTTGTTATCACATTGTCCGCGGTACAAAGGATGAATTGTATTGTATAGTGTACACTTCCTGGGTTGGAGACAACGTGTTGGAGGTGAAATATTGTGGTCGGAGTTTATTATAGAATATTTTTTTAATTTTACACTTATTTATTTAATTCTTGAGGATTTCCCTCAATTCCCCATGAATCCCACTATTAAAACTGAATATTCATAAATCCAATCTGGAAATAAACTGATTTTCAAATAACTAAAAGTCGATGCATACGTAACTTTGACGGGACGTGACGGGGACGGGACGGGGACGGGACGGGGACGGGACGGGATGTGAAGTTTTGGAAACATCGTTTTATAGAAAATGTAAACGATAGCGCATACGCCGCGGAGGCACGCACGGGACGGGAACGGGGCACGCACGTATATTTATGCCCCGTCTACGTCCCGTCCCCGTCCCGTCCACGTTACGTATGCATCGATCTTAAATAAGCTGAACTTTCAAATAAATAAAGATTTTCAAAATCGGTTGACAAATAACGGCCTACAGAGGTGATAAACATAAACAAAATACAATCGAGCTGAGAACCTCCTTTGGTTGAATCGGTTAAAATTACGATTACATACAAATAAAGATCAATCGAATTGAGAACTCCTTTTTTTGAAGTCGTTTAATAATACATACGAGTTCAGATACACGTATTTTGTGTACAATTGATCCTAATAAGAATTTACGTCTTGTCAATCTGTGACAATTCGGTGTTGTTACAAGTACGAGAAGTGGAAGTTATAAACATGATTGAATTGTAGCATTTATAGCTGTTCAGGAAGGCTATTCTCTTTTGTAACTTGACAGCGGAGTTTCAAAATTGACGTTCGAGTTCTAGGATCACTTCACTTCGCAAGTGCCGTACTAGATGATTAGAGGATGACATATTTATTATTCTCGATCATCGAATTACGTCACCGTCGAAACTCGTGTCCAATTGTCATTCGTTTATTCATACCGAGGCGAGGCCATCTTTAGTCGTTTGACGTTTGAGTTCGAGACTCCCTTCACTTCGCAAGTGCGTACCAAATGATTCGAGAATCACATATCAAGATCTCGGACTCGAACTTCAAACTCATCGCGGAATCCGCTGTCAAGTTACAAAACTGAATAGCCCTGCTGTAGTGAATATTGCAGCCACATACATCAACAGCTCACAATGTGGGACCGCACAATGACTCAGTTCGGCCAACTGCTCCGCTAGTGTCACTGTCAGTGTACCGACACAGCGACACTAGCTCCTGTCCCGTGTCTAGATAACGGTACTTCTTGTCTGTGCTTTGTTACAAACTACAATGTTGTTTTTATATGAGCTTTTTCAAAGACATCTTTCTTTCTTCGTGTGATTCTATAAATAAATAACGTTTCACACTCATAGCCCCACATTAGGTTTCCCTATGTCTTGGGTGCCATAGACAACACAGAAAGACAACGACATTTACACCCAAACTGAGAACTGAAATTATCTCGAAAAAATGAACTGAATTCTTTCCTCTTCGCTGGGAATCGAACTCAAGATTTGGTACTGCGATCCGGCATGGTAACCATTGCACCACACGGGTCTGTAATGTTTATTTTTCAGTATTTTTCATGTTTTATTTATTTTTCACTGTTTTCAGTTTAATATTGGATAATACTGAACATCATATCAAAGTTTTTGTTGTAGAGAATTTATAAGCAGATGCAAGAAAATCAACAAAAAAGATGTCAAAATTTCTATCGCCTTTAGGAGGTAAATTTCTAAAACTCGTTTAATACAATTCAGTTAAATATTCCTTTTTATTTTATTTACCCTTTAACTATAAATTGTGTATTCAAACAATACTTGAGTATCCGTAAAAATACGGGTTGACGTTATAGTAAAATCGTTTACAGGATCTCTTAAAAATCATCAAAAATACAATTAAACGCTGCAAACACGATGTCAGTGTACGTCATCACATAGAATCTAATATAAGCCACGTCATCAAATCACCTGACGTCATCGCCCCATACCATGTAATTATAGCTGCTGGTTGCTGTCTTATCTAGTTACCTAACATCCGTGTCAGGGACTACGTAACCGTGTTATCGGTAGTATTTAGGCTTAAGTGCGACGTAAATTGGTATTAAATAATATTCCGCGACGTTGAGCCGCCCTAATGAAGATTGTGTGAGAATCGATGTGGGGAAGGTGATAGGAGCGTTTTTCCAGGTCACAGCTCTCGATAGGGGAAATGAGGGGAGATACTGGTTTACGACTGGAGGTGACTTATTTTTGCGAGTGAAACCGATCGAATCATAGTCTTGGGAATGTGGATTAATTTAGGATACGCTTTGAACATTTTTGCCACACGAGACTTATTTAAGGAAAGTCGAAGTATCTTGGGAAAAGTTTGGGTAATTTCGGGTTCGGTTACTGACCGGAATTCCATAATTACGAGGTGTAAAGGATTTCCTTATTTTTACATATACCACTTAAAATTTGATAACTGTTTTTAAGGTCATTGAAATTCCATAACTTCTTCGTATATTCGTAGGTACTGGTTGGTGCAAAAGTAATGAACCAATTTGATTCAGTCACAACTTCTATTCAAACAGGAAGATTTTCGATGGTATGACTAAGATCCTTAGTTTGATATGTAAGATACAATAGCTATACTTCTAATAAGACGTAGCCAATATGGGATTGGCTCGTGGTCAAGCCAAGCCGCGGTTTTGCTGAACCTGCCAGCTTCGCTACCAACTTCGCCGATTCATACTTCAATTCCCATTCGTGTGCGGGAACACTTGCATTGTTCTGTAACTGCGGTGTTCAGGCCTTCCTACAGCGTTTATAGCCGCGCTGTTCCTTGATTTGAATATTTTTTCGCTCTCGCTATACAATGACTCGGTTGAGAGTTTAAGTACTCTGAACGTTGCTGTGAATAACGTGGTTATTTCTTCGGGTCATTAGAAATATTTATAAGCTACTCTTTGTGTAAAATATTGGGGAACAAAACCTTTTATTTTTTTCTGACAATGATTCAAATGAAGTAGAGAAAATGCACGAATAAACGTTATCCTTTGTTGGTGAAGTGGATTTGAAATTTTATTGTAGAATGGAGCTAGCGGTTCATTCACAAAAGATTCGCAAAACTTGTCTAACACAATCGACTATTGCCTTAATCTCTCTGATTATTAGATAAATAAAATGCAACAGTAAAGAGTTGACTTTTTCTGTACTGAAAAAGATAGTCCATGAAAACGTCAACTTTACATTTAGAGCAAAACAATAAAATATAAAAACATCAAAATATAATCCCATACGCAGCCTTGTTTAAGATAAAAAATCTTATAAACGATTACAAGTCATATAAAGAAATACAATTTATTAATTTGGCAAAGAAGTGGTCTGGCTCCCGCTTCGATAATAAAGCTATAAAGTAAAAGTAGAGCCTATTACTGTCTTATTGGGGGGAGGCAAGCTTCCAAGGAATATGCCCGTTATATTTTGATTGCGGAGTTCATGCTACGCTGGCTTTCGCGGGTACTTATTTGTGCGATGACATTTGAAGTCTTTTGTGAGATACAGTATTGTGCTTTTTGTAGTCAATGGTATTTCTTTACTGATGAATGAATATATTAATCAAAAGCCTACAACGAATGTCGCTGAGTTCGTGAGTATAAAAGTTTATTGCGTATTTAATACGGTATACAATTTTAGATTGTAAACTAAATTAAAACTGTTAGTCGACTATAAGTAAACATAATTATACAGCTAATAGAAAGTAAATTATGACGCTGCAAAGCAACTAGCTAATGAAGTAGGGATTGAAAATATAACAGGGTACTTTATTGAGATATAAAATACATTTTTTACAAATGAAGCCTATATTTTTCTAATTTTCTTGCATTAGCATGTGTTCATAAGCAACAATAGTTCTCAAAGAGTCTTTGTAATAATTAAAATATCTAAAGAGGTTCTGAGTAAAGACGGCGTATAGCGACCGGAGATAGCAGATAGCATATGATACTCGTACAAAGCTAGGAGAACAAAAACTCAAGTGCACAAAGAAAACTGCGCGATATTAATGCCACTCGCTGATTACATCCGACCTCGACGCCGACGTTAAGATACAGCTGATTATCGGCCGGAAGGAGATGTTTCTTACGTACATTTATGTACGAGCAATGATATTATAATGTAAAAATCATTCAATTCATTACATCAGTCATTTTATAAAGTTATTCAACATTTTAATTCTGATAAAAACTGGCCAAGTCAAATCTAACCTACTTTAAGATCTCACATTTTTAAATAACAGCAATTGTTATAGGTATCCAACAAAACAAAGAAATAGAGTTTAATACTTGTTCAAAATGTTATTTTGTTCCTATAAATACATATTTCGATCTTGCATAGAACTTGGCACTCGTTTAGATCTCCATTCTTTTTGCGGTGAAGCCCACAGCCAAGCATAATTTTTGTATTGAACTTGGCTCTCCTTTTTTACATTTATGTTTTTGGTGGGATATCATGTTACTTTTTGTAAGGAAAACTAGGCAATGCCGCGCGCCGCCGACGACACACCGTTGGCCGGTTGTTTAGCGCATATTACAAGTTTTTTGTATGGGGACTTCACTTATTTTTCGACTTTTTTTTTTGATTTTTTCCTACGCTTACACACAATTACCGAGCTGAATTTCAAATTTCATCCTTCTAGGTCATCTGGAAGTAGGTTAGATTTAGGTACTATACGTCAGTCAGTCTGATCAGTCAGTGCTGAAATTTACGACTTTTTGAACTTCATATCTTTATAACCGTTTGGGCTAGCTTCATGAAATTTGGGCTTCTACATGTCCTTATGGATATAATTAAACACACGTAGTTTTATGTGTTTACGTTAAAGAGGTTTTGAGTTATAGAGGGGTCAAAAGTGGCACGAAGTGGTTCGTGTAATATTACACTCGGCGCTGGCTAGCCAGTTCCTTTGCTTGAACCTGACTTGACACGCGGCCGCGTGTCTAGATTATTTTTGAATTGAATTGAATTGAATTGAATTGAATTGAATTGAATTGAATTGAATTGAATTTGATTGTAAATAAGAAAATACATAAGTTATTGACTCGTGTTTGTTTGACAAGTGGCTTTAACCGATTAATGGTTGTCTACAAGTTACAGTAGTTAGTTCTGTCGTCATAATAGAAGACAACAAACATACCTACAGGCCCATCTACCGACATACGATTACATTATTCACCAGAAACACCTCGACCCGAAGAAAAAAGCAGCCAAGTGCGACTCGGACTCGCCCATGAAGGGTTCCGTAGCAGCAAGTAACATAATATAAAAGTTCTTGTACTTCATTGTAACTTTGATCGATGTTTTTTGCGGTTTACGATTTATGACGTATTAAAAAAAAACTACTTACTAGATCTCGTTCAAATCAATTTTCGTTGGAAGTTTGCACGGTAATGTACATCATATATTTTTTTTAGTTTTATCATTCTCTTATTTTAGAAGTTACAGGGGGGGGGGACACACATTTTACCACTTTGGAAGTGTCTCTCGCGCAAACTATTCAATTTAGAAAAAAAAATGATATTAGAAACCTCAATATCATTTTTGAAGACCTATCCATAGATACCCCACACGTATGGGTTTGATGAAAAAAAAATTTTTGAGGTTCAGTTCTATGTATGGGGTACCCCCAAAAATTATTGTTTTTCTTCAATTTTTGTGTGAAAATCTTAACTCGGTTTACGGTATACATCTACTGACAAAGTTTCAACAGTATAGTTCTTATAGTTTCGGAGAAAAGTGGCTGTGACATACGGACGGACAGACAGACAGACAGACAGACAGACATGACGAATTTATAAGGGTTCCGTTTTTTGCCATTTGGCTACGGAACCCTAAAATGGTTGTCTGTAAAGTCGGTTTACGGACGGTAGTTTAACGTGACAACGTCATGACAAAGGTCCGCTCCGCTCCGCCCCGCCCCGCTCCGCTCCACTCAACTACGATCGCCTACGGCACGCCTACGGCATCGGCTACTATACGCCGATCGTAGCCGATCGTGCCTCTCTCTCGCTTTTGCCGCTCTCTCGCTCGCGGAACGCTACATTTTTTCGTGCGTGCGCCCGGCGTTCATCGTTTTAATAGATGTTATCACGTCAAAAAAATATTGATTTTCCCGGCTGGGAGTCAAACTTGCAATCCTTTGATTGGCAGGTCACTATCAAAATGGCGTTTATTAGCAGATGCTTATCTGCTAAATTTTTACTAATGCTTTTTTAATGCTTTAATTTATTTATTATGTCAATCAATCATCAATAAATCAAACATTTAAAATTACATAAAAAAAATAACAACATAAACGTCAACATAATATATAAACATATGTATAGTTGGGACCTACCTACTTAATTGACCCTTTATGTAAAACTAAAGGCGTCATAGACGCACGACGGGCTAAGAAGGAAACCCAGGGCCGTTTCAACTTTGCATCCGAACCACGTTGATACATTTAATGGCTAATTTCTAAAACTCACATCAAAACTTATCAACGGTTACATTTTGTATTGTTTATACGTGTTGTAGATGAAACAACTAAATGGAACCACATAAACATACAAGTCAATCATTCAACACGTTTCAGTGGTTTGCAATTGTTAAGATACAGTTGTATCTTTTCAGTTAAAGACGTCTCATTTAAAACAAGATGTCCAGGTTTCTGTAACTCAAAACAAAGATGTCATTAGTTGTAACAACAAACGTAAGGTTACGATCATTTTAAAACGTAGTAATTCAAACAGGCTCGCTTATGAAACGTCGGTGTAGAAATATCGTAGTTTTATTTATGCAATATAAAACGTTGTATAAAAATAGCGAGGCAATAACTTTTGGTCGTAAATCCTACAATGCATGCGCGGGCGCCGCGATTATATTGTATGTAGGGCGGGGCCCCGAAACGACAGGTGTCACCCCGTGTTTAGGGTACAGAATGCTATCTTGTAATAAATATTGGCACGTGATAATATTGCTTTTAGTTTAATCTAACTTTTCATTAGGTTTTGATTTGTAAATCCGAATATCATATTATGCTTTTTTAGGATTCCGTATTGACTTGGTTTTGACTACGACTATTACAGTTTATTTATGTCACCTCTGCGTCTTAGCCCAAAGACACTTAGTACTGAAAAAAAAGTACAGTTGAATTGAATACCTCCTTTTTTGAAGTAGCTTAAAAGGTAATTTGGCGAAATATTAATGCTTTAAAGTGGTACCTAATTTGAAATAATTTTCAGGCCTATTAAACATTTGGTTAGGCTATAGGGTATAGATTTGCCAGAAGTTGTAAAATACACTAGATTTTTTGTATTACCTGTAATTCTGTGTTTGTGACAAATAAATAAACGAGAAATTAGACATGTGAAAAAAAAGATTTTTAAAGTGATTTTGAAAGTAAAAATGCATGACGCATTATATTAAATTTTTCAAGAAACGGTACTGAACATTAATTTAATTTTAGTTTTAAACACATAATTACTTGGCTTCCATTACTCCACATTTCCGCTATTGATAATATGAGATTTCTCTCATTTCACTCCTGCTGCAAGCCGCTTTAATTTACTTCGTTCCAAAAAGTGATAACTGTCTACGGCTACATAGGTAGGCTTAGTCAACGATCGCGATCGAGTTACAACTACAGACTCTGTACGGCTCGTGGCCTGACATACATTTTGTCAGTTTATTATGTAAATAGCGAGCAGACGAGCCACCTGATGGTAAGTGGTCACCGTCGCTCATGAAGACCTGCTGGTCTTCTGCCATAGTAACAAACGCTGAGTTAACGGCCTCGCGGGATAGACACATCGACAGTAAGCTGTGCGGGCTGCGGCCCACATCACATTCAGGTTAACTAATAAAATGCGAGGAGTCCGTGATATGGCGCTCTGTAGTACGATGGTCCGCCAGTGATGTATATGTCCATAAAATATACTCTTGTGGTCATTTTATTAATCTGTCATACCTGAATTATTCGTTTCAGCGTGCGTAGAGCAGACGAATTTTTTAATTAGAGGTGACAACAGATTTTAACGCATATGTCACTGAAGTCTTCTTACCGTTGCATAAGCATATACCAAGCATGTACACTGAAGATTTCAGCAGATAATGTAGCGACATGAAAGACAGCCTCTTATCGTCACACTACGAGCACGTTGTAACGTCCTGCGTCACATAGAACTGCGTCAGACCTGCGTGGGCGACTCAAAATTTTGAGAGAACTTGTCTAAAGGACAATGCCCATCTGTGCCCCAGAAATGCCCAGACAAAGTATATTACAAGATTGCTCTAATAAATAAAAACTAGAATTATGTTGTTAATTTTAAATCATATGAAGCACTGGATAAAAAATAAAAAATTAATTGAAATTAATAGAAAATTAACTTCCTAATGAAAAACTAATAGCTGTCTGTAAGTCTGTGACTGTCTGTAAGCGATAAAATGTATAAAAGACCAGTAGGAAGTTATCATGTTTAATGTCCAATATCTTTTGAACCGGTGCTTTATATGACATTATCATATGACATAGAGCTGCAATTTGGGCATTGCATGGCATTTCTGACTTTCAGCTCCATACTAATATGGGCATGGTCCTTTATTGTGAACTTGCAAAGTAATACTTGCTTAGTAATAATACTAAGCTAATATTGGCTTTTGTAATAGTGGGCCAGTAGCCCTGTAGCTTGAACCGGACCATTCAGAATTTCTAAGTTATATGAATTGTGTAGTACACATCGCTAGAGAAGTTCATTATAATAAGAAAAACTTCAACTTCAGTTTCACTCTCCATAATATCCTCAAAAGTCTACCTATATGTACATCACAAGCTCAGAACAGGCTCATAACATATTAATAATGATAATATTAGTGTTTCAATAATGAATTTAAAGGATTAAGATCGTTTATTGCCATCGTATTAGCAAGGCAAGCGACCGAGATAATCGCTTACGATAAGTACGAAGAACCACATGGTTCGGCCTGCTGAAACTATTCGAACTGCAAGAAACTATCCACATCTCCATAATGATCATTACATCCATTAATAAATGTAGTAAAAACATTGAAAGACACGTTACTAACGCGATACGAACTAGTGATATCAATTTATTTTCAACTATAAGAATTTAAGTTACAAAGCTTATTATATATCTGGCGGAAGATCTTTGCCAAAAATAAAAGACCTCCGATTACGGTTATTTATCATTGACGATGCCAAGCCAGGTAGACGGGCAGGTGTCCTTGAACGCTGGGCTGGAGTGTGCCAGGTGGACGTCCACGAGCTCGGCCACGGGCAGGAGACGCGCTGCTAGGGCCTTCAGCACCTCGACGACCTGGGGACCCACGGCTTCTGGCTTCGTCGCCAGCACCTCGATGGCTCGCGACTGGAGCGCGTAGTTCACAGTGCTACGGAGGTGGTACTGAAAGAGGTTTGAGTTTATTTACTTGGGTTCGAACTTTCCTACGACACTACGACGTTCTACGTGAAATATTAGTTACGGAGTTAAGAACTCCTAATTAATATTTTCAGAAAATTTGCGTTCTATAAAATATTATACTCGTAATGTGCAGTAAATATTTAATTATCTGATAGACGGGATTATGTTTATACATTAAGGAGATTAGATAATAAATGCACCGATGCAACTAATAACGAATGAGATAAGTGTTGTTCATTCTTTAGACAAATTACGTTAGACTTATCATGTTATTTTTCATTTTAAAATTATCGACAATTTTTATCGATATTTTTAAAACTCCAACCTTGATGCAGTGGCACCCAGCGGTGGGTGAAGCCAGTGGGTGCACGGGTTACGGCCCATATAAACTCACTTTCGTTTTGGTCTGGACTAGAAGATATTACAATCAAAACAGACATTTTCGGAGAGTTGAGACGGTGCGGTACTCGCATCCTGCTTGGACGGAAACGAATCAGTAATGCTTTTAGTGTTACTGAGTTCTATTTTATGCCTTAAGCAGGCAACGAGCAGACGGGTCACCTGATGGTAAGTGATCAACACCGCCCATGGATATTAGTAACACTGGGGGCGTCACCAAAGCGTTGCCGGCCTCGATGAAAACAATAGACCCCTTCTTGAGGACCCCATGTCATAGTTTGGAGGGAACACCGATGCAGGAAGTTCGTTCCACAGTTTACACGTGCGGGGTAGAAAACTACCCTAGTGTTGGTGGAACTTGGTACACCGTGATGTGCGGTGACGAAAATTAACCGCAGGAATTAAACCAAACAGTTCTTCAGAATATTCCCCATTATACAGACGGTAGAATACGCAGAGAGAGCTTACATCTCTCCTCAACTCTATGGCCGACGGGGACCATTTTCCAACATTTGTATCTTCTGTTCCTTTGTCAACTATTTACAAAGTAAATCAAATACATAAAACCTCAGAACGAGCCCTGAATAATGTTTATTATGCATAATAAACTTACTTGTATGAGTAACGCGGCTCCCAGGTGTACCGGCTTGATATCCATCTCCCGCAAATGACGCAACAACGCTTTCGGCGTCAAATCATCTAATGGACCTAACTGAGCCAGGATTCTTGGCGCCTTGAACAACACGATACATTTATAGTATACACAGTTACTTTTGTACATTTTTGTCGACCATATTTTGATTTGCTATGTGAGAAGTCCAGAGGTTGATTCTCAGATGGGGAAATTTGAAAATAAAACTAAAAAATGTTAAATTTTTGAACTATTGGCATTAAAGCGATAAAATTTTGGGACCCTGATGCAGAATGAGCTCCAGTATCACTTACATCCCGTTGGTCCATAAGATACGGGACATCCTGTATATGAATTTAATTATTTTTGACAAGATAGTTAAGTATCAGCTGATAGCATCACAACGATCGCGCGCCTGAATGGTTCCAGCCGCAACGAATGGGCGGTTCGTGAGTGCTGCCACAGTCCACACGTGTTCATTAACCGTATCATATTTGCGCACTACTTCTGTGGTGCAAATAATTTTATTCTGATCTAGCCCAGCATTTTTTTTAACATTATATACCTACCTTAAATGGAATGGACCCAAAGGTATTCATAAGAATTCAGATCTGATGATACGATTTATGGGGAATTGAAGGGACTCCTCAAATATAAATGGTTAACGATAATTTTAACGGTACTTACCAAACTGTACTTTATTAAAGTTGGTTTTATTACATCGTCTCAAACTTTTTCGTCTGTGTGTTGCATGTCGTGTGACGGTCGGCCGCGGAGTAGGGATAAAGTGAAAGGCGCTCGTCAGAGCAGCCAAGGCCAATATGACGGTGCCTATAGTTCGCAGCAGCTGACCGTGTAGTGTATAGACTATTACTCATTTGTGCCAGTGCTTTACGCTATTTTGTTTGTTTTTGTCAGTGTTTAATGTAAATGTTGTTTGTCAGTGTTTATTAATATGCGTCTATCATCTAAATGATTGTATTAATTATGTATTCCGTACGCAAATTGAAATTAAATTTTATAATTGAATATTTTGTCTACTATTGATTTCCCATTATCATTCCAATTTTTCAATAATTAAGTTAAAATTATAAACGCAATTTTAATACCCTAAATCGAATAATTTTCTAGAAAATTTTAGTTAAATGTCTACAAACCGAAAAAAGTTTCATTTGCATCGTGGTTATATAAAACCACACTTTCTCTTTTTTTTGTAACATTTATTTTACAATAACTGAAATCCTCACCATGTACATGATGTCGTAGAGGCGCGCACAGACGTGGAACACTTGTATGTCGGCCATCTTGTCGTGCATGTCGCGGCTCTCCACCGCCATGTAGTACCGGTGCGCCGTGTCGATGCGGCTGGCGGCGCTAGTGTTGCGGGGCAGGTCCTGAAAGAAAGAAAGAAAGAAACATTTAGTACCTACATTAAATATTCCTGTATACATAGTGATCACAGTAATGGTTACTCTAAGGCGAATAGGCATTTTTATGCGACGAAAAGTTCTTTGAAAAATTTCTGCTAATTGTATGACGGTAAGGCTGAAATTCCAATGAAGATTGTCGTACGTCAAAAACAGTTTTACAAAGGTTGCAATGCATTTCAACCTTTACGTCATACAATTAAAGTATATTTCTTTTCCTCGAATAAAAATTGATAGGCATATGCCGTGCCCGAGCCAGCGCAGGCCCTTAATGGTTAGCTTCAACCTACGAGTATTAATGGTCCGCTACAACCGCTACAGGGGTGTCCCCTTAAATTTGAGGCCTAAAGTACACCTACTCTAGTACGTTCAGTACGGATTTATGGAGGCATTAAATATTAACCCAAATGCCGGATTTTTTATGCTGCTTAGATCCTCCGACATCGCGTGCTATACAACTATAACAACTGGGAATCACGGAAGCTTTCAAGAAATGTTTGCTGCGGTCACCCATCCAACCCGCACTAATTGCTTAACTCTCAATCTGTTACTATGATGTATAGATAATAAAGAATTCGACGTAGATAGACTGGAAACATAGATGATATTATGTTATAGTAAATAGGTAGAGCCACCAATCCACACTGGAGCAGCGTGGTGGTCTAGGCCTCCTCAACAGGAGAGACTCGTGCTCATTAGTTGGTCTTTAATGGGTTGAAGATATCTGCAGAGGTAATAATGCTGTGTATCAGCAACCGGTATTCAAGCAGTTCACAAATTAATAATAACGTAATTTTTCCGTTAAATAAAAAAAATACCCATATCGCAAACTGCATGAAACTATTCGCAACATTGCAGAAAGTTGTTCTAACATTCTAATAGTCAAATAAAAGTTGGGATAAGCGTTCAAACATGTTTCTGCAAACTCAACTTCTTAGACAATGGGTTTAGCTTCTGAACTTCTAAACTATCCAACTTACTTTGGCAATATCAATAAGTTTCATTATAAGTGATGAGTAAATTCTACGGCTGATCGCATCTGTGCGTCTCGAACGGTAATTGTCAACTTCTCTGAAAGAAAAAGTTAAATTCTCAGAGATTTAGAAGCCATTACAAGTTAAATCCAAATCGTTGAGTTATTTTACCGTGACTCAAATACACGTAAGTATATATAGTGAGATAAATGAAATAGAATTGAATGATATAATTGGGCCTAAATAATAGTTTCAGTGTGTCTATAAATACGATAGCATTTGTGGCTTAAAATTAGATATCTACAGACACTACTATACAGATTACTATATTTTATTAATATCGAAAAAATGCTATAGTTAAGCATGACATAACATGATTCCTAATTCGTAAACAATAATAGCGTTTCAAGTTTTGAATATATTCTTCGATGACTGATGTAACTACATATATCATCGTATCTTCAAAAGCGAAAAACCGTAGACAAAAGGTAACTTTGTGAAATCGTTGCAAGGAGAATACTCTTGGCTTGTTATTTGCTAATTTTTGTAGAAATTGCGTTGGAGATCTTTGCGTTACGTATAATTTAGATTAATTTGAGTGGAAACATTCATAGAATATCATTATCATGGAATACCGTTCTATTAGAATACAATTAATGAATGAATGGAATGGAAAGAATTAAAAAAATATATTTAATGCTTCATTCTAGTTCATTCTAGTAGAATGGTATTTCAAGATAGTGTTATTCAATGTATGATTCCATTCGAATGAGTGATGTTACCTCTTGACAATGTACTTGATAATCAACGACATGGTCCGGTTGAGGTACACCTGGTTCTCTTTCTTCAGGTCGAAGAGCAGCTCCTCGTCGAACGTGGGGTCCTGCAGGGCCTCCACTATCGCCTTCGCCAGGCGGCGGTTTGTTTCATAATTTCTCTGCAATAGATTTCTCTCATTTGTCAAAGATATTTTATATGTTTGATTCGCTAAGACGTGTCATACCTATCTAAAATAAAAATATAATACAGAATTCCTATTTGAAATAGGAAAATCAGTGACCAAATGCGGAAATGTATAATATCTTAAGTGATTTTCTGAAGGAGTTTCTTCAACTTTGCGAATTTGAAGAGGGTTAATAATCTAACAAGATTCACTGAAAACTAGGTTCCGGAAATTAGCCGTCCCCCCGTTTTCCGCATCTTTTACCGTGTCCCAAATCTTTCCATGATCATCCAAACCTTTCCCCAAAGGGACACTCTACGTGTACGTTACATGAGCAATCCAATACTATTGCTTGCCGAAAATGTTTTTGAATTGCAAGCCAGGTATCGAACTTGGCAGAACTGCAGCACCTAGGACCTAGTGAGTGTTTATAGCAACTTAACCTAATACAACCTCATCTAATTTTAATACATTAAAATACTTGTGTATTTATAAATATTTATATTAACCCGGGTCAAGTCTCATACGAACAAGAGACATCATTACGATTCGGTGTCACGTGCGAGTGATTTAATTATATTTTCATATTAAAATGTTAGTTAAAAATTAAAAAAATAAAGTAACATATTGTGTTGCTATAATTTCATTATAGAAACTGTCAAACTACGGTTTTGCATTAAATTTTTTTATTTTTAATATAGTATCCAATATTTTACTAGTATCAGACCTGTAATACCAGGGCTTCAGTATTGTATCTTCCTGTGACTGCATGAACAATTCCTGTCCCTTATCGCTGCCGTACAGGTGCCGTACAGTGTCCGTATAGTCAACGAGCTCAAGCAATCTCTGTGACAACGGGATTGAGAGCTTACAAACCATTCAAACAATAATTGTTAATATTATTCGTCTTATTGTTTCGAAACCTGTATTTTGTATTTTGTGTTACCTGTTGTGAAACCTGTATTTTGTATTTCGTGTTACCTGTTGTGAAACCTGTTTTTTTTGTATTTTGTGTGTAATTCTCAAAGGTTTTTATTTTATCTATGATGAACACAGACGTTTTAAGAAAGTTGCAGATGAATATTGGCTGTTGATATACCGCTCAGAGACGAAAATATGAAGGTGGGCTTTCTAATTTACAATCTGAACCAAAATTCTCGAAAGTTGTCATTTTCTTGGGTGAAATTATTTGCATCTACGATGGTAAAAGTTGATGAATACTTGTTCATTTATTAAGAAAGAGGTTATTCATTATATTCCACATAAAATTTAAATGTGTGCTATTCACACGTGGTAGAAGTAAACCTTCAAAAATAAAGGTATTAATTTAATAACGTGTATCAGTTTTAATTATGTTTCAAAAACTATTTTGTATTCAATAACAGTGGTAACTAACGCCATCTCTTAACATAATATTAAGAATAAAATGAGCAGCTAGCGCCATCTATCCAGCAATAAAACGAATCTTCTATCTTGTTCCTCGCGCCATCTATGAATACAACTTAACACTTTTTAAAGTAAGACGAACATAAGAAACACTGTATAATGCTTCCTATCAGATTTTTTCCCACGTTAAATCTTATGAATTTGTTTGTCAATCTCTTTTTACTGTCTCTTTTTCGTTTCATCGACTTTCAAATGACAGCGATGCTTTAAAGAAGTTTTCACAAAAGTGTAAAATAATTGTAATTAATGTTTAAGCAATAATAATTATAATTATAACATGAGATACCATTAAATTTTAGTATGCTTTGCCGCTGCTGTTAAATGTGTTATAAATAAAGAAAGAAATAAATAGCTTCCAAGGAATGGAACTAATTTATTTTCCATTAACCAGTAGAAGTCGAATCATATAAAATGTGTAAGTACAAATCGCAAGGGTATTTATCGACAGGTTCGCTCCGGCCGGACGCTCCTTGCAAATTGCGTTTGGGAAATGAAGAATATTTTCCATTTTCGTTCCTCGACTCATGACTACCTACGTCATCAAAGTTATTACCACACACAAAAATGTTCGAAAATGTTCGTCGTCATCTTTAATAGCGCTAGTAATTAGTCTGTGACCGACTTCAAACAAGAGAGTGTTTCTATTTGCCGGGTGGATTACATGAATGCATGCTGCTTTCTATGACGAAAAAGTATAACTTAGCATTGCGTCTATCCTTCCCAAAACTGTGATGCAAACTTATTCTATTTTTCTTTTTCTCGTAAAATCCTGCAGAAGGTAAGGTAAGGTATGCTCTAAGCACTTTAACGATATATAATGCAAACGCTGAGCAAGGAAAATCTTGCAATGTGTAGTAGAGGGCTTAAACTTGGGTATTCACATATAAACCTCTTGTGTGGATCCGCTCCGCGTAGTCTTCTCTAGAACCTCGGCATATGCTCTCAGGCTTAATTAAATGCTTGCATTGTTGAAAGCTTGAAACCATGTCGCAATGTATTAGTGACTTAGCGTGTTACGACGGATGACTGAGGCCTTGTAACATTTCACGGTCACCATGTGACACAGTCAACGATATTTTTTTCCACAGTGTTACACACGGGGGCGTGAGTTTATCCAAGGTTTGGTTTTCTTTTTAACCGACTTCAAAAAAAGGAGGAGGTTCTCTCAATTCGACTGTATTTTTTTTATGTTCGTTACCTCAGAACTCTGGACTGGACGAACCGATTTTGATGATTCTTTTTTTTTCGAAAGCTGGTGGCTGTCATGTGGTCCCACATAAATTTTATTGAGATCTGACAATGGCATCCATGAGAAAACCACATAAGTCGTAAATTTGTGTTAAGACGTGCGCGACAAATTGACGAATAACTCAATATCACGCCAACCGATTTCGATGATTCTTTTTTTAATCGAAAGCAGGTGCTTGTCATGTGGTCCCACATAAATTTGAACGAGATCTGAAAAGTAGTTTTTGAGACTTTGAAGTCGGTTATTTTTTGTTAGTAAAATTTAGATTATTTCCACAGTGTTACACACGGGGGCGCGAGTTTATTCAAGGTTTGGTTTATCTTTTTATCAGCAGTGAATAGTCATCAGTTGTAAGGACTGATTCAGCAATCGATTCATATTACGTTACGATAAGGTTTTCCACAATAGAAGTCGATAAAAATAATCAAAGCCTTCTGTAGCTCAATATTCTACCCTATTACACGTACCGAAGCTACGTGAAAGATGTTATTCTGAATTACGCTTTCAACCTCAATTATTCCGGTATTGGTTGTTGGTTGCTACGCTTCAGGACTTCTCAATTTTATTATATTGGTTACCCCTGGACTGTAGTAGTAATGTATGCCAGCGTAGGCAGCCATTCATTCAAGTAGCGTGACAGGCGAAAACAAAATAATACTCACATCTTGCGCGGCGGCCAGGCGGCCCAGCGCGCAACACAACATGAGAGCCACGAGCGCGACCATTACAGCTGCAATATTCACTTTAACTGCCTATATCCATTTTATTTTACAACTAGCACGTATCTTGCACACACAGAATTCCAGACGAAATTCGACCACTGTAAAATTCCACACAGGGAGTGGAAGCCGCAAATGCTGCGGGCCGCTTTAAAAATGTACTCTAAATATTACGTCACGGTTAAAACTGCGCCGATGTGGGGGAATAAAACGCGTATTAACATTAAAAGGACGTAAAACAAATATTTCAGGTCTATTCCGCGCGGACAATAAAATTGGAACCTTTTTATGACGTCATTCGGTCGGTGCGCGGAAACTTGTGTATGTTGCATTACTTATTTCTTAGGCCCAGTCGTAACAGGTCTATGGTGTTTGAATACTCTATTTTTGTTTACTTTATAGTTTCATGAAGAGTAACGCCGTTATGTTAGGGATTTTTTGAATATTTTTTAGGTCTGTTAAAATGATGCTTATTCATTGGTAGTATGAGGGTTAGCCGTAGCCCAGAATAACACTGACTCTAATTATAATATGTACTTATTAATATTAAGTTTTATTATTCTATTTAAGAAAAATCAACTGTACAAAGTTTTATTAAAACTAATTGAACTAAAACTAACAAAAATATTAATTACTATAACTTAAAATAATAAAAAGAAAGATGTTAACTAAAGTAAGTAATATTTAAAAAAAGTATATTTACTTATTTATTGATAGTCAAGAAATTACACTTGTATAATAATATAACTTGTATTGATGTGGCACGAGAAAGTAATGAATCCAGGTGACAGCAGGCTTCTCTTTATATACCTTCGGTTAACAGTTGCTACCCTCTGTTAATATTTTCTAATCAGTCACCCATTAAGAAAATTCTATTCACATCGATTGGATTTGTGACGTAAAAAATTTATATTGCATGGAAATTATCTTCGGTGTGTTTCGATTTGAACTTCACTTCTACGCTATGCAATGGACCTACCATTTACACTTCTATTAGGTATTTAAATAATTCAAATTGCAACAAAGATTCGGCGTAAAATGTTTTTATAGACGCGAGCTTATCATACATCTACTGTATGTATCACATAAGGTACATGTGAACGAAGCCTAGCGAACCTACGAGTGTTATGTCGTACCGGTACAGAATAACCTCGGGTCGATTGCAATAAATCGGCGTTGCACATAAAAGTTTCAGATTGCACCACTCCCCGAGCTCACAGCCGGGCGGGAGCGGGCAGAGCGGGCAAAGCGGGCAGAGCGGGCGTCGGGTGTCGGGTCGGGCATTGCTCAAGTGAAACCTATGTTACTATTTTATTACGTATTGTTTCTCGACCCCCAATTTATACAAATAGCCGTTTTAGAGCAACACCAACTAGGAACAAAGAAAGTAGATGTTTTCTTAAATAGGTATAGGTAGGTATTTTCATAGGTGTAATTATTCGACAAAGAAGTTGCTCAGTTCTCGTCTCAGTTGAATTGCGTAGAGCCGAACATTCTGTGGCCGTTGGCCGAACCCTGTAGTGCTGAACAGTTCAGACAGTTGTGTGGCGTGTGAACACTATATACGTACATAATAATACATTTTATTAAGCGATTACCTACCAGTAAAACTTTTTTGCTACTGATATATTATCACTCCCTTAGTTGACTATAATTCATTGAAACTTTAAATTGAGTGTCTTATTACGTTAAAAACCAATCAGATTTAGAGTTAAACTTCTTGAAAATACAAAACAAATCCATGTAATTCATCGGTGGATTCGGTGCATTTTATCGTGACGCAGCTACGATTTATGGTTGTAACAACTCTGCATTTACAACATTATGAAATGTTAGAATTTATTGCGAAATCCGAGTCGGCGAGTGCGGGCTTTTGGGTGAAACACAATAATGCAACGCCTCGACTCGATGCGACACTGTCAGCAACAGACAAGACATTTCCTCCGGTCGCAAACATTACAATGTGCAGACTAGAGATCTACTCGTACAAGTTCAATATGAAACTGAACTCGGGTTTCTACAAATATCGCAGTCTTCAAATAACAAATACGATTTTAACGGCTTGAAAGTATAATGGACCTGCTTTTAGTTTCGAGTGATTGTGAAGCAAGATTATGAAAATAGATTCATTTGATAATTAAATATTGTAACAATGACTATGGTTATAAATATAGTTTTTATAGTTACTTAGAACTCTGTTGTATCTTAATAACCTTCAAATTTATGTTTCTGATTTTTACTAATTTTGGCCAATTACCTACTATTCCTAAATGCCTGCTAAGTAATACTGAAAGTCAAACGCAAATTTTATCATTATATATTTTTTTATTATTATTAATTATCTCTATTATAACTTATTACTCCTATAATTATAAGAGTTAGATAACGTAAGCCAAGTGAAAAACTATTCGAATAAATTATAACGAGGATTTCATATTTTTATTAAACTTTGTTCATACCATATACTCGTAGTGCGAGTGTAGTTGTAGTTGAAAACGATGCCACACGACACTTACCTCATTTACGAGGCTTATCGAAGTTTGCGTTCATTTTACGATGTATTTTATTTAATCTAGATACTGTCAGTCCCGCCCGAAGTGTTTTACGTGCTGTATAAAAACTGTAAAATCGTGAAGACAAGGAAAATGATTCAGTTTTAGGATACTTCATTTTGTCGCAGGCTCAAGAGATGAAGTAATAATATGAACAATAATACATATAGGGATTCGGTCATTCATAATTAATTCGATAGTGAAAGATTGAAGGGTTTCGGAATCAATTTCCGGCCGAGGCAGATTAGGGTTGGGTTGGGTCAGGTAAATTTTGAATGTCTTTTTTAGGGTTCCGAAGTAAAATCGGAACTCTTAGTTTTGTCCGTCCATCTTTCCGTCTGTCCGAAGCAAAACGCCGAGACCCTTAGTGCTAGGAAGCTGTAATTTGGCATGGTTAGACATATTTATTAAAACTCCAGAATCGTAGAATAAAATATTAATTTAAACATTTCAGGTAACGTGAGTATGATTTTTTTATTCGTCGCGTACTCTCTAGTGTGGGATTAGGGGCCTATTTGCGAAATAATTGGCTTCAGAGTGCTAGTTTTGGTTAGAGTCAAGTGTCCCCTCCCCCTGCCGGCTAAACGGTTGGATTTGGACAAGTGAAAAAAGTCTCAAAATAAGTTATATGATGAATTTACAAGGAAAACTATCATGGCTATGTTAACATAAGTAGTTAATGAGTAATAGTCGATAAACTTACTACTTCGGAATCCTACAATGCGCATGGCCTGACACGCACTTGTCCGATTTTATGGTAATAGGTGACTTCCTTCGCTTTTCGTGTTTCAGCTGTTACCTATCGTTTTAGGTTATTTATTGTAAAACAATAAAATACAAGTTACACTCGTGATGTCAGCTCCAATTACTTACGTGTTTCATTCGATTTCGTTGTAAACACTGTAAACGCACGAAAAGTGCAAATTCTTGAAGAACGACGTGCGTACCAAACCTTACACGAGAGAATAGTTGAACCAAGTAGCTATTACTTCCATTCTTTATGAAACATACTGATCAAAAATCCACTATAAATATTATATGTTGTACTATATAAGTGATGTGTATCCAGGCCTTCTGGATAATAATGTAATAATTGAAATAGCCGAATCATACTTGAAAACTGTTTAATTCACTTCTTGAAATTATGATAGGACGTGCCGCCATGGCCAGTCGTAATACAAGAGAGAGAAGCCTCTACAATTTGCTTGCTCTATGGATATTATAGATTATAGTATCATAAAGTTCACAGACTATATGTATTCCAATATACTACAATAAGTATTCATCAGTGATAGAACCAGCACAAGAACCTCTTATTGAGTTCTCCATAGTGTTCTCAGCGGGGAGTCAACTCTGTCAACGCGCGGTAATATGACCTTAATCCCGCTCGGGCTCAAAGATGTGGCTTTGTTACTCTTAAACACTCGGGAATCGTAAATACATATGTATACATGCAGCGTGTATTAAGAGTTATTTGAACTCTAGCTTAGAGAGTTCCGTGTTTGATTCCTGCATGCAGTTCTGATTTACAATGTTTTTCAAAGTTATTCGCGTATCTTACTGAATATTATAAATATCTGTGAGGATGTTTCTTATTCTTCCACGCAAAAATTACTGAACGGATTTTAGCACTTTAGACCATGATCTTGAATAATCCATGGAGTACTTTTGGTCCTGGAAAACATGGGCAAAGTCCTAGTTTGAAATAAATTATCACTTGATTCAGCAAAAAAAAAGGGTGCGTGTACTCTTGTACGCGCGTAAGAAGTTATACTTCTTTAACGTAATTAAATAAATATTTAATTTGATAAAGTGTGTCAGTTTTAATTATCTTTCAAAAACTATTTTTGTACTAAATGAAAATAATAAAATATCACTTGTGTATTTACTACCTATGTTTACACAAGTACAAACTAAATGGCATTGTTCACGAACCTGAATCACGCTGTTGAGACTCTGTGAGATTTGTATAAGTAATAACATTATGGTGCTCCCTCACCGGGAGCATTCACGTGTAATGTAACATTATAGATTCGTCTTTGAGCATTACATTACAATACTACCTCCCTGACTGACAAGCATTCGCGTTAATGTAACATTATAGATTCGACTTTGAGCATTACATTACAATACTACCTCCCTGACTGACGAGCATTCGCGTGTAATGTAACATTATACGGGAAGTGGAGCGCAGTGATGTTACAAGTTGTATCAAGATATTACACATTGTATCATTACAAGGTGCGCATTGTAATGCTCGGTTCTCCTCCTTCACTGATGTAAGCCCGTTTTGTATCATTACAAGGTGCGCATTGTAATGCTTGGTTCTCCTCCTTCACTGATGTAATGCTCAAATCTGTAACGTTACATTACACGCGAATGCTCCCGGTGAGGGAGCACCTTTACATTTTAAAAGAGGTAAAGATAATAAGAAGCTAGGGCCATCTATCCAGTGCTTTCATACCCCCTCCATGGTAGCGCAAACGTTTAATGCAACCTTTTCGCAAATCGCATAAGAAGTATATCTTGAATATTGTGAGGAAACAAGTGGACATAAACGAAGACAGGTCCATAAGAACCCTTCTTTATGAGATATAAATCTTCCGTCCCGCTGTAGTTTGCGAGGCGTCAAAGATTTAATTTCCGCAATTCCACGTGTGCTGAAAAATTCATCAGTTGAATAGACGAACTCGATGGCTTTTACCGATTGTAAGTGATCGACAGGGGTTGATTGAGGTTAACTTGAAATGCGCAAGAATGCGAGAGCGTAGCCGTATCCTGACCAGCGGTGAAGAAGAGGAACTAGTCACCACTAGTTAAAACCACCGTTTTAGCCGGTAGGGGTCCAGCATAATCAATCTATCGTCTTGATGGAGTGGCATCCATGAGGATTTCCCCAAGTTAAAAAAAAAGTAGTCATACAATTAGCATTATTTTTCTACAATCCCCTATATGCATTTAATTTTTTCACTGTGTCGCGATGTCAGCGTGATAAATACCCATGTGAAATTACAGCTTTATCGTAATAAGAGTCTGAACAAAGACGCGGACGTAACGGACGTAAACAATGGGTTCCATTTTGACTACGGAATTCTAAAAATGTTGAGTCCCTAAGCGGTTTAATATTTCGTATCAATCGAGTCCTGCAGTATAACTACGATAACCAACTGGCACTAAATGTATCCAGTGTGTCTCGTAAAAGTTGTCCCGTAAAAGTATCCGTGGGATGCCGCCCGATTCAATTTCCGCACGCTCGCGACACGAACCGATATCGGAAAAATTGTTTTTGGCTCTGTTTTATAATAAATAAATAGAACGTTTATTTATTCTATTTATTTATTATTTTAATAGATTATTATTTTATATTATACGTGTTATTTTATTTTAACTTTAATTGAATATTGTCATCGCCCCAGGGCATACAATTTTTGTGGCGTCACGACACGTAAAAAAAAATTCTACGAATATGTCTGTTCATTTTAATGATTGATTTACATGTCTTTGAAACTTAATTTTGAAATCGCTTACTCTAATCACGCTAACCACAGTTCACAAGTTGAACTGTAACGTCCAACGATAGCACAGTTTTACGGCAGGGTATTACAGGGTTTTATTACTTTTATTTATATTTCAAGGTGGCAACAGCGTGACAAATTGTAAATGTGATCCTAAAGCGGGGAATTCACTAGACAGACATCCCCGCGGGCAAGTCTGCAGACATGCCTGTCGGGCCTCGCTACTATAGGACTGTGCAATGTTTGCTAGTGTAGGGCCGTTGCAGTCAGTCTGGCAGACTTGTCTGTTGCTTGTCCGCGCGATCTCATTTTGTCTGTGGGGGCACAGACTTGTCCGTATGTGAGTGGTCACCGCGGGCTGTCTGTTCACAGACCCGAGAGCGACAGCAACTAGGACAGACGTCCCTATCGGATTTTATTTATCGAACTGTGGAGTAAATGCGTATAAAATGAGTTTTAATGAAAATGAAACAATCTGGACAGAATTCCTAGCGGAATATATTAGAACATATCCATGTTTATGGAAAATAAAAAGCAAAGAATTAATGAACTTCGAATTAAGAAATGCTGCCTACCAAAATGTAATAAATAAATGTAAAGAAACCTCGATGCCAATTTAGCTTATGTTAAGAAAATTAATTAAAAAATAAAAAAACAAAAAACGTTGCTGCGTAAAAAAAACCTAAAAAGAGAAAAATAAGCCCAGTATTTTAGAATGTTGTTAAAAGTCGGGACCCATTTTTCAACTAATCAAATCTTGTTTGTTTTTTCCAGTAGCCCTGTAAAAAAATGGGTCCCGACTGTAAATCCTTCTATGGTTTACTTGTTCGGTATTACTTTTAACAACATTCTAAACTACTGGGGTTATTTTTTAGTTTTATTTACGCAGTCGGGTTTTTCGTTTTTTTATAATTTTTTTATTTTACACTTTTAGTTAGGATTTATTGAATTCTTTATTAGACGAAGAAAATCGCAATGTTTTCATTTCATTAAGGGAGTTAATAAATTTGCGTGAATGGTTGTTTAAACAACTTTAAATCGTTATAATATATCGTAATATTCAAACAGTACATATTAATGCAGCACCAGCAATTATAGTGATTTTCCTTCGTTGCGTTGTCATTATATTGTGTACGCACAACACAACTAATCGTTAAGCCGCTCCAACACAAACTGATAAGTCTGTGTAGTGTATTGTGGCGACAGACATGCCCGGCCCGACTGCCCGTGGACAAGTCCGCGTAGTGAATTGCCCGTCTAAATTTTGCTGTCGTCAAGTTGACTCGAGAATCGACAAGACATATTTAGTTTCCTTTCCGACTCGAATTTACAGTTCCCTGGCACCGTTTACGATTGTTCACAGTTTAGGGTTGACTCGGTGTTTTTAACCGACTTCAAAAAAAGGAGGAGGTTTTCAATTCGACTGTATTTTTTTTATGTTTGTTACCTCAGAACTTTCGACTGGGTGAACCGATTTTGATGATTGTTTTTTAAACGAAAGCTGGTGCTTGTCATGTAGTCCCACTTAAATTTTATTGAGATCTGACAATGGCATCCATGAAAAAACCATATAAGTCTTAAAGCATTAAGTATGTGCGCGACAAATGGACGAATAACTCAATATCACGTCAACCGATTTCGATGATTCTTTTTTTAATCGAAAGCAGGTGCTCGTCATGTGGTCCCACATAAATTTGAATGAGATTTGACAAGTAGTTTTAGAGTAAATTTGAAGTCGCTTATTTTTTGTTAGTAAAATTTAGATTATATGGTGCCTTTATGTCTTGTACGAATTGATGACGAAGCAAAAAAGAAAAAATGGAGATGAAATACCAACCACCAGTTGGGGCTCGTACTATCTTAAACAAAACCACAGACAGCGTAGATACAGTGCCATCAACTTATCTGCGAAATGGTGACAATTGGAACTAATGCCGCGTCATTCATAAGTTCTTTGTGCTCATTCATTTGTCATTTACTACCTCTCGAATTGCGTTCAATGATTGTCCGTCAGTTCACAGATAAGTTGGTTTCACTGTAGATGCATTGCACCAACAAGGAACGCATTATTTTGGAAAAGCAAAGTTCTCGCAAGGGAACCGTATTATTTCTGGCTCTTAACACTGCGAACGAAACACCTAAAGAACGTTCCACAAGCCCAAATGTCAGTAAAAACTCTATACCAGCATGACTACCGCCCGGATTAAATTAGGTGGTATAAGCCTGGCACCAACTTAGCACATTGATCAGCAAGGTACACAACGAGAAAGGGAGATTGGGTTGGACGCGAGGGGCCATCCATAAATTACGTCACACTAATTTCATGACATTTTGACCCCTCCCCCCTCCTTGTCACAGCTGGTCACATTTGTGAGACCTCCGCCCCTTAGTGTGACGTCACATATTATGGAATTTTACATCTAGAAATTATTACATTAAAACAGTAGTTCCGAAATAAGTTTTATTTCCATGTGACGTCACGAAATTTAAGACCCCCTCCCACCCCTTGTCACACAATGTCACATTATGTCGACGCCCCCCCCTCCCTAACATGTGACGTAATTTATGGATGGCCCCCCAAGATGTTTATAAATTGCTATAAGCAGTGGCGGCCTTAGGGGGTGGCGAACAGGGCAACCGCCTGGGGCCTCGCGCTTGCAGGGGCCTCGCGCCATCACCAGAGTTAAAAAAAATTTTAGACACTAAAACAAAAATATGATTGTATAACTTTAAGAACGGAATACCATAATATACAGTGAAATAACAATAAAAATACATAACCTTTTGGTTATTTGACTGTTTAAAACTATAAAATAAAATCTTATTATACTACCTGGCTTCGCTACCCAAGCCCCTTTTTTAAATTCAATATACTATTTTACAGTATTTTTAGGGTTCCGTACGAAAAACGGAACCCTTACAGAATCACTCATACGTCTGGGCGACCACCGTTCACAGTCAATTTACTCCGAAACTACTGGACCAAATAAGTTGTTTGGTCCAGTAGTTGTTGGTCCAGTGACTCATGTACTTTTTTGTGACCCAAAGCTGAAGGTGTAAATTAAACATCTGAATTTTGAAAAAAAATACGGAATCAAATTTAAACAAAAACTGTTTTGCAAACCGTATCATCTTGTATGTGCAATGAAAGGGATTGTTGTAAGGATCTCAAATATATTTTTAAATTATTAAAATTATTCAAGAAAGAACGAAAATTAAAGTCAAAAACTGACCATTCCACCCCTTATCTCCGAAACTACTGACGCTAGAATTTTGAGAGAACAGGTTCTTTACTTAAATGTTACAGTCTATATTATAAGTCTATAGTCTTAAAAAACGGCAAAAATAAATAAAATACGATAGAAAAATAATGGTAAATACATAATCAACGTAGGGAACCCTCTCTAAGCGAGTTTAACTCGCACTTGTCATGTTTATTTTGCACTTCCAGGAGTGAATTTTCTTTTTCTTGTGTTTATGAATGAATGTTCATTATCGCCAGTTAAGATATTTTTTTCGCAAATACATAATTTCCCCGCTTGGCTGAGTATTAAAGTATACATATAACCCACCTATAAGAGTTTTATGTACATTTTTTTTATTATTCGCCCGATTAATAACATCACAAAAGAAAACAGCTTCAATACGACCTACGTGGGCCCGTGTTTAAATATGTGAAAAATGAAGTTCAGGAAACCTCTAAAAACCCAACACAGGCTAAAAGTGATACATATGGATACATAGCAATCTAATAATTACTAAATCCACGAGCGTGCGAGGTTTGAAAAAGTATTTGCACAGGCAGTATATAGTAATATGGCCGAATATCGTGGCATAAGGTACTCGTGGCGTTCGCCCATGCTTGGTCTGCACTTTCCGCTTTCTATTAGGGCCTTCAATCAATTATAAATTAGGGCAGTCATTGTGGTTGGCCACAATAAAAAAAAATTCAAATCAAATCTTAACACACAAATGGCATGATGACAGTAAGTTAAAATCACTAAAATTATGTATTTATTTAATGAAACCTTATTAATGGATTACAAAATACACATTTATCGCATTATTATGAGCGAGATTAACAATATTTTTGATAAAATAAAACTACAAAATACGGTAAGCCGCCATGATATCTTAAACGTCAATCAGTCTCAATCTGCGCGAATTACGTCACACTTCTATAAACAAACGAATATGACCATTAGACCAGTGTCGATAGCTTTAAAAACGGTAAAAAGTGAAAAAAAATTATAGTAGGATGAAACCCATTGCAAAAGAGAATATAACAAAAATTAAAGGAAAAATAATTTACGGGCGATCTGAGGTCGGCCTTTGTATGTCCTAAACATACTGTAATTTTTTTGATTTAAAATATTTCTTTTTTTAACCTTAATTTTGACTTAATATCGAAAAAGCACCCTAATTTTCAATTGAAAATTCTCACGTCAAAATATCTGTTTTCTTTAAAAAGTGGGTGGGATTTTTGTTCATTGAAATCTCTACTTTCTGATGGTATCGATCATCCAGTACAAAGTTATTGGGGTAACGGGTAAAAATTCCGTGGGTGAATAATCAATCATCCCCTATTTTCGTACCTTTAGGGTGGGAATAAAATTTTCAAAAAAATATGGGACCAACTTCAAGATATAACCTATCCATTAAAAAAGAATCATCAAAATCGGACCACCCTGTGCCGATTGCTGCGTGATCATACATAAAAAAAATATACGTGTCGAATTGAGAACCTCCTCCTTTTTTTTCGTCGGTTAAAAAACCAAAAACTTGGTTTAATTTGAATTTTTCACATAAATTTTGAGGTTATGTAAAAAAGTGTAAATACAAAAGTTGTGGACGTTTTTATTACCTACACTTTGGCCATTTAACTTTTTTCCATAGCACTTGTAGTGTTGCGGGAAATCGAGATACCTAAACCGTTTTTTACCCTTAATCCCCTCTCCCCCACTTCCCGACCTCAAATCGCCCGTAAATTATTTTTGCTTTAATTTTTGTTATATTCTCTTGCTTTTGCAATGGGTTTCATTCTACTATTTTTTTTTGTTCCAAAAATTATCGGCACTTGTCTACATACAGATAATGACATCTTGTCTATTATTTTCCTGAGGCGTGACGTCACAAGCGGCGCCATGACACTGAAGCGTTTTGGTGTGAATTTTAGACTTATAAATTGAAATGTATTTATTTTATACTAAACCTTATTGTTTTGCGGAAATATGATATGCGTAGTAATTATAATAATATAAAATCCCAACAATATAGAACAGTATTTCAAAATCTGTCATCATGCCCATTTTGGCCTCTCAAAGATTTGCCGCCCTGAGCCTCGCGAGGGCTAAGGCCGCCTATGGCTATAAGCCCAATGATTGCAATTTAACTACGCATAGTGTACGGTGCCCTCCGGAGCATCGAAGCGAAATTTAACATATTAATCCAATTACAGGCGGTCAGAAGTAGTTTTACGATTGAGCCTGAGTTGCAGAGTGTGTGTGCAATGAGGTTCTAATATAATATTATAACTTTGTGTTGAGTATACCATTTTATACTTCGAAAGAAGCGTAGGTAGGTATTATCCCTCAGAAGTAGGTCCCCGGTCCATTTGTTACCGGAAAGATGTTAACATCCGTCATTTTATGGTCTCCGAGGGGCCATCTGCCGCAACATGCTCGCAAATGTATTCAATTTCCCTTAACATAGTATACGTTACCAGTACTAATACCAACTCGTATGCAGCATTTTTAAAGTGTAAAGAAAATGTATGCGTATCGTTTAATGGCGTCTGAAACAAAAGTGGAGATGATTACTCATCTCTCTAGTACACTGGATAGGCCGCACTGTAGCAAGGCCGCAAGGGAGGACAGGATTATAGCTTGAGTCGAATTTGAGGTTGAGGTTGGTTACAGGTAGGGCAGAAGTAAAAAATCATAATTGATCTGCTCTCTAGGTCACAGAATAAAGAATTATTATAATATGAAATGAATGTCACAAACTGTGGTATATTCGGAAAAGTTAGATACCTATCGCTACAATTCTTTTTATCTCAAACTATGAATAAACAATTTAATTATAATAATTTATCTTAGTTTTTGGTATTTTTAAGGTAGGGCATTGTGATTTAAAGTAGGGCATTGCCCCACAATGCCCCCCCTAGCTACGGCCATGAGGGAGGAACGTCCTTTCTCGATATTGAAAGTATTTTTTCTACTATTCCACGAATTATCATTAATGTACAAGGTACAAGACTGTGAAGATGTTTGGATTTTTGGATGTTTATATCCATCACGTGCTAACCGGACTAAGATGAAAATCGGCATAGATATTATTCTAGCTATATATTCCCCGGGATGACTTGGAAGCTTAAAGGTTTATAGTTTCGTTTTCTGAAACCACTATTCCACAATCTAGTAGCTGACAAAGTTTTTCTCTAAATCTTATAATACTCTTTCAATGATTGTGGGTATTTCGTGAAATGACACTTACTCAAAGTGGACAACTTCGGAATGGTTGCCTTAGCGTTTTTCGTACACTTGAATCAACCCATTAGTGTATAACTCATGTTGATTGGACATGGAGATCATAATACAAAAACGTCACATATTATGTTGTCCTCTAAAACATTTTTTATTCAAATTGTAATTTTGTATAAAATAAAAAACTAACCCGTCACATTAATTCAATGTGGCATCTAAGGCACAGCGCTGGTAAATTTCAACGGACAAACCATATTTCATCCCATATTAAATTTACATTCATTCTTCCTTCTTTCTCATTCATTTATTATTTCAAAATTTTAAAAGTAATTTTATTCAAAATTTTAAATAAGAATTCTCATTAAATTTTTTTTCTAGTTGTCGTAGGCTTCCGCTAGATGGCGGCACCCGCGCGGGTAGCCGTATCTAGGCGCTAAGCCAGTCTGTAGCCGAACACCCGATGGGCAAGACGTCCGGAGGAAGGCCCGACGCAGGAGTCCGCGCACAAAGATATAATAGCCGAAGGTGAATATTTTTGTAGGAAAAATTATTTACTAGATTACGTAATTGGCAAAATGGTGATATCTAATAGCAATTGTAATGGCTAGATATATACATTTTTTGTGGATATCAAAGTGTAGGGCAAACATTTTATTACATTTTAGTACCTACATCCTGGACATGAGGTGATAATTTATGAATTATGTTATGGGTCAACAACCAAAATACTTTTAGTCGAGGATATGAGAATGTGATGTTAGAAGATGGTTTTAACTGTTTCATTACCTTAATTTTAATAACTTAGTATGTTCCTAATTTATTTTGAATAAAATATTGGAAATAACATATTTTTACCGCAGTGACAACCCGCTTCTTGAAAAGGTAAAATGTTACCTGAAGCGAAATAACAAAAATCCATAATTTATTTAATTCAAAATGCTTCTTAATTCAAAACTATTCCTCGTATAAAATACTTTTTATAAAATTTTATTTATTGTCTGTAGCAATACACAAAATTTATAAGACTACGTAAATCACTTCTCCGTAAAAAAACTTAAATTTACTAAAGCATTTAACTGTTCAAAGTTACAAATGCAATAAATCATATTTCATACTGCAACGTGGCATGTCTAAAACTTCATGATTTACGACTCGGATTATGCAAAAACCGGCAGAGAGCACAATATTTTAGCGGAACACAATTTACTAAGTATCAGTATTAGATTTCTCAATAATACGGACTTCAGATTTGTATTACATAATAACTACATAGCCTTCGTTTTTGTATATTAAACTCGTATCCAAATATGAACAATGTTTAATGGAAATAATAATTTGACTAATTACTAGCACTACTTATAACTGAATCATAAGCTATCTGTAGCTCGAGCACGAATATTTGCGAGAAAGTATTCGTATGGTTAACGTAAGCAATTTGTATGGCATTTTTTCAAAAGCGCCCCTATCGTACGTAAATGGTACTAAAATGCCATACAAATTTGACAAATTGCTTACGTTAACCATACGAATACTTTCTCGCAAATATTCGTGCTCGAGCTACTGATCTATCATCGATCGATCGTTCAGTATCAGAAATTATAATATCATAAATTGACGCCGTAAAACAAATTTATGGCTTGCAGTTTCAATACTTATCTATAGATGCCAGTTACACCATAAACTGAACTTAAAAAAGGTATGTAATCTTTCTATGTAATGTGTCTTGTTCATAAGACTTTTTAGGATGAAACAATAAACAAAGATTTTAATATTTTATGAACTAACTTCTGACCTATTTACAATAAATTATTTAATGATCTCAAAACACCTTCGTAAATTTGTCTAAAATTTCATGACAGTTAAATTAAATACGCAAGATATCTTAATATTCCCCAAGACTGCAGATCAAAGACCACCAACTATGTTTCGGTCAATAAATCTTGTACTAATCAGACAAATCATCGTAATACGTGTTTACTTTCCCCAAACCTACTCAATAATAAAATTCTTTTGTATTAACTTTGAGAGGCGTCGATTTATTGCTATTAATAACCGTATAACTACGACTCCTACGCTAAAATTAAAATAATAAACTTGGAGGATTTTAAAACACACCTAAACATAATAATAGCGGATATTATGTATGAATTGTTTGTTATTAGTCTCACTGTGAAATGAGCTTTCAGCAAAAATAAAATGAGCTGGAATAACATTACATTCAGATCTCATACATTGTCTACTATAGATCTCAAAATAAAGCTTTGTTGATACAAGTATACCGTATAGTCGGTCGACCGAGTTACAAATATATAGTTAGCTGATTCATGAGTTATGGTTTATGGTACAAACTGACAAATAAATTTCTTTAAACGATGCAAAAAGTTGTTTCCCCCTCAATCTTGTTATACTTTGACACGTGGGAAGCATTTGACAGCGTTGACTATCGCTTTTAGTAATTTATTTGTCTTCGCCCTTTAACTGGAAACCACAAATTGAAATATTTTTGATGCCTCTATGGAGTTATCTTTTATATTCTATTGTTTTAGTGCCGTGAAGCGATGTTTCAGTAATAGCGCGTGGAGTACGCCAAGGCGCAGCTTCGGGGCCTTGACCTAATTCTCGCTAATAAGGAATATTTAATATAAATTGAATCTATTTGAATACATTTATTACTCGACGAAATTTATTTAATGAGTAATTACCATAAAACAGGATTGTACGGCAGGGTGAATAGGCAATTTATCAAAGTTAAACGGTCAATCTGGAAAGTGTCCAAATGCGATTTTATATTGAAATGAGAAATCTGATTCTAGTCGGCGGTTAAAATTTAGATTTGTCACATTCATCATTATAATTTAAGTATTTTATAAACGACTGAAACACAATTTGTAGCATACAGTTTTATGTGCAACACTTATTACTTTTAAATGTTAACGTTTTGGCACCACAATATTTACTTTCATTGGTGATATGGGTATATTACCAAAACAAAGCAATACACTGAAATTGTACACATTTAACTAACTAGCTGTATGGCTAGTTTAAAGCAAACGTTGTGTATATTTATAAGAATAAGATTAAGAAGGAATCAAATAAATTCAATTGGTAGGTATAAAATCCTAGTCAATGGAATCTTCAGTGTCAGAAGTTTCAACAGCGGCTATTGTTATTAGTATCGCTAATTTTACTCCTCATTCTCTCGATTCTCAAGTATACGTTTTTACGATGATGCTAGTAGCTATGCGTGTTTTTTAGTTTTCATTCAAATTTAGGTTTAGTTCATAGCACGAGGTAAACCGACGAGCTTCGACCGTGAGTTAGAGTAATTTATTTTTGGTGCTCCGATACTGTCTCGTCGTTGTTGTGAGAAGCCGTTTTATACCGACATGCTGTGGTTTATCTGTGGTAAAAATGGAAATATTTGTCATTCTGTGATTATTGTGATGTTTTATGAGCCATAAGGAAAAGACAGCGGGTGAGTTGTTAAATGTTGCCAAATTTTAAAGTAAACATAGTTTTGTTAAATAGTAGCTCACTTTTGTCTTGTACTACATTATATTAAGTTGTATAGAGATAAATTAAAACTTGTTACTATTTGATTCAGTCATTGCCTCTTTGATATAATCTTAAGTTGATTGTTATTTAGTACCACAGTTGTTTTGTTTATTCAATTGTCCATTTTATGATAACCTCTTCATAAGGTGTGCGACGAATGACGTTTTGTTGTTATGTTTCTTAATATATTTGGCATTTAAGTAAAGTGTTTTGCGCGCTCCACACTTCACGCGAGATTCTCGCCGAGAATCTCGGCAAGAATCTTTGCTTATTATAATTATCACAGAGTACTTAATCACTACGTTTTAATAATTATAATAATATAAATATGAATAATATAAATATATATGGTATAATAAATATGTGGTTTTTCTGACATGTTTATCAGTATTTTTTATGTATTTATGTGTTTATTCATGTATGAAGTTATGTATTTATTTATGTATGTATGTATGTATGTTTGTTTCTATATATATTTTTTTTGATCCTAAGTAGTTTTTTTATTACAACCTAGATATACCGCCATATCGTTGTGTTCTCACTATCCGAGGGTTGACTGGGAGAGAATGCTTAAAAGCATTATTTAATGCTAATGCATTAAGTCCGCCTTTGCTATTAAACAAATTGTAGATATGGTGCAAAAAGTTAAATAAATAAATAAAAATAATAATATAAATATAATAATCCGGCTAATATTTATGCTCAGTAAATACCACAATGACAACTCTTCTAATCGGCGAGTCGCTCGCTACTGAGAAACATGCGAGTGTGGAGTCAATACAAGTTCTGTGAATATGAGACATGCTTACTGGAAGTGCTTACATCTGAAACAGTTCTTCAAATGATGTAATAATAACAGTACTCACCATATTCACACTAGCGGCGATCGGGAATTACCTGACTAACTCCCAAACGACGCCTAAGGGAGAGGGAGAGTCTGAAAAACAGCGCTGCACGAGGTTCCTCGTGTTAGCAGAAGCTGAGACTCTCCCTTTGCCCACAATAATTGGATATTACCTATTATGTTAGATTTAAGTGTTTATTTTTCTTAATTTTTTGTGTGGCAATAAAGATTATTTTATTTATTTATTTATTTATTTATGTCAGTTCCCTCTAGGGTATAAGTGTTCTGTGCGTTAGTTCTCGCGTTCTCGCGCGAGAACCTGCGAAGATTATGTGAATCGGCTCCACACTCACGTTTCTCGTGTTTTTCTCGCCTTCTCGCGAGGTTCTCGCGCGAGTGTAGAGCGCGCATTTCACTTAAGTGAATATAGACACCTTGTGTCAATGGGAACACTTAGCTGTGCCATACCACTAATTGTGCGTACGTAGTTGGTCCATCAGGAAACCGCGCCTTATTTTTTATATATTAATAGTACATCAGTTGTTAAGTAGCAAACAAAATTGGTTCAGGAAGCAATTACTGTAGAGCTTTCATGTATTCTTAAAATAAATACCATTATCTTCGCAGTAATAAATACGAGAAATAATCTTATCGTTTTTCAAGAATATAATGATAAAATTTCCCTTAAAAACAAGTTTGACTTCAGCATTAAACATCGATCAAATACCATTTCTATTTGCGGTGCGTTTAATTAAACCAAGATGAGATAGCGAATTACAGAGCTTAACGAAATTAGTACAGATTCTTTCGATAAAAATAAGATTGTTGGTAATTTTTTAAATATTGGATCACCGCCATTATAAAACGATGTGTCTCACTTGCCCATTAGAGTTTCTTGTCTTTTTAACTAATTCACATACTAAAAATGTGCCTCACATCTCTCTGACTGAGCTGTGTTGGTACCTCACAATAGTGGATTATAATAAATTATGTCTATTTTTCATAAAATAAGTGAGTGCTTTTACAAGCCCATCTGATGGTAAGCGGCGATGAAGACCAAGTTGGAGAGCGCATTAACTTAGTAAAGCCTTTTTACTCTCATTTTGAAGAATCCCACATTGCAAAAAACATCTTCGGTCATTAAAATCGGTTTTCGGGTGAAAATGTTTCATACTCGAATGACTCGATTCTCCAGTAAGAATTGATAGAGAATCCATGGCTTTTTCAAGTGTCTGACACTCGAAGGTTTTCAATATGGCTTAACGACTATTATGAAAGCGTAACAACTGGGACGTCTTAACACTTATTGCCATTTGAAGCGTAAGAGGGCTCAAGAACCCATCCAACTATCGACTGCCTGAAGTTGCTCTCACTATAAGACACACTTATATCACTTGGATTAACTCAAGCTTAGAGCGTTTGCAATCTTGTAGGTATATTAAATTGTTTATTATTACCATCCAGAATCTATTGTAATTCTTTGAAAGTGTATCTGGTTGGTCGAATGGGTTTTCGTTATTTATTATATTTATCTTACTTTTACTTTTCCTATAAATGGTGGACAGATTTGTAACAAAAGACTGTTCCTAATGGTGTTGAAAGACAAGACAAGAACATGTAGAAGATGGCAAGTGAAATAAAAAAAAAATTTTCAATAAAAAAACACAAGTAGAGTCGGTAGTTTATTCCGTACGAAATGTTTCCATTCAATGTTTAACACATTAAATGGAAAATCAAAAGATCAATGAAAACTAAAGTGAACTAGGAACCAATGCTCCGAATGGAAGTAAAATCCGAACAGCATCTGTAAGCCGTGTCGCCGAAGATAGACGGCGTAACTGCACTTGGTATATTTAGACCGTCTGCATAATGTATTTGAAGATCGACGCCTACATTCAGGCGTTGTTTAGACACAAATTGCATGGTGGTAGGGTTTGAAACCTGCTTTACCTCATTAATTAAAACTTTTTTTAAAAACAAAGTCATTCAGTCATATACAGTTAGGGGTACTGGATACGGTACAGTTATTTTTCAGGCGACCATGTCATTTTTATATTCGTCTATAGGTAATCTAGTACCCTTTATACACATGCTGTGTTTTCACAAGTCACTTATGCGTTGCTATAGATATGTATACGTAAATCAGTGCTTCGACCGCAGCTCAGTAGAGTCAGAAGTAATGAGGGTCCCCCTTCATTTATAGGCGGACACTACAAAACAAAACACGTCATTTTATCTTTAAAATATTCCACAGGATGCTTTTTCAACTTTTTCCATAGGAACCAAAATAATGATAAAAATACTAAAAACTTGATACAGAATTGTAATCGAATTATTACCAACTCAATAAAATTTTCATCTGAGGGAGTTTTATAACTACTGATAGCTAAATAACTTTGGTATACCCACCAGAACATAACAAAAATATTTAATATTCACCCGACCCGTGTGGCGCAATGGTTACCATGCCGGATCGCCTTACCAAACCAAGGGTCCTGGGTTCGATTCCTAGCGAGTCTGGGTGCACTCACGACACAGGGCATCCTAGTGTGGGGCTATGAATGTGTAGCGTTATTTAATTTTTCTTTTATTCACGTCATCACTTTTCGAATATTTGCGTTTCTAATATAAGCGTACACTACCTTACACACAATACTGACTTCCTCATATCTTTTAGCTCTATTAATTGTGATTTCAATTGGTATTGCAAAGGAGTTTGATTTATGTAGCCAGTCACCAGTGACTACGCCAGCTTAACGACTATTATGAGAGCGTAACAACTGGGACGTCTTAACGTTTAATGACATTTGAGGTGCGAGAGGGCTCAAGACTCCATCGACTGTAACTTAAGTTGCTCGATCTATCTTGGCACCAGTGATTACATCTGAGCACTTGTTTGCCTATTATAAGAGTTTGCCTATTATAATTTTCATACGGTAACAGCGTCATGGAGTATCTCGTGAATCATGAGAAGAGACTTGTGTCCTTTATTGGCCATGACTGGGATTAAGTCAGTCAATGGTTTTTCCTATCAAGAACCATGTTGAACCTTATAAACGCCACATACTCATACACCCTCAGTAGGTTATTTACCTGTGTCACGGGTGGCATGGACGACACATATAACACATCACAATACACCCATGACCCGAGTACAAATATTTATCTGTCACATAAATATCTGCCCCGGCCGGATTGAACCCAAAACCCCTCGCTTCGCAGGCAGGGTCGTTACCAACTGGGGTACAGGGTCGTCAATTATTGTTGTGTAGGTCAAGTTGTCATTCGAAATATACCCCAACGGATTCCTGTCATGGGTTAGATTCAGGTTGGAGTTTCAGGTGGTAGTGGGGAGGTCGCGCAACGCGGAACTGTTATGCAATATGTGACACAGTACACAATGCCCTATCAATATTCTTAACAAAATAACCGGTGAATAAAAAGTAGTTATGAACTGAAAAAATGGTTAATAGAAAAATGTTATTATTCAATAGATGAATTCCTAACTGACATAAAAGTAAAGAAATAATATTGAGGGTGTTGTTTATAATAAAATTGTGAATAGGTTATATTTTATTTTGGGTTATATATACGTATATAATATCATAAAGATACCTATTGGTAGCCTCCGACAAACAAGAGGGGTGTTATAAGTTTGACGTGTCTGTGTATCTGTATGTCTGTCTGTGGCATAGTAGCTCCCGAACGGATGAACCGATTTTGATCTAGTTTCTTTTGTTTGAAAGGTGACTTAATCGAGTGTTCTTAGCTATGTTTACTGTAAATAAAACTGTCGGGGGTTTTCTAATTTTAAGTTTAAGATTATATTGTACTGTAATATTGTGTTCTATGTTGAATGTATGTGAATGTCATGTTGGTGGTTGTCGGCAGAGAGTCGGGCGTCGCGTGGGGCCGGCGCGGGCGAGCGGCGGCGCGCCCGGGCGGCGGCGCGGGGGGCGGCGCGGGCGGCGCGTGGCGGCGGCGCGAGCGCGCCCCGCAGCCGCGCAGGCCTATGGAGATCCTCACCAGCATCTACGCGCTGCTTTCTGGCGGGGTACTGCCACTACTTAAACCGTTAAAATAAATTGAGAAATTGTGAATAGCTTTCACAAATTCTGCACAATTTTTCCACATAAAAATGTTAAACATACATTTAGTATATTTTGAGATACGAGATTACAGTAATTTCTTATTTGTTTCTTCGTTTCTTCGTTTCTTTATTTGTTTCTTGGCGGATTGAGTGTTCCAGTTAATCGACCACAACTTTCTTACCATTCGTTTCACAAATTTTTTATCTTCACCACGATGTTTTCACAATTTACCTATGGTAACAACCGGGTGCTATGGTGTAACCACCATCGTCATCATGGACGTCTTCCGTTTTGTTACGTAACTATGGCCGATTTCAATTTCGACCAAGCCAAATTGGTAGCGGCCCTGCCTGCGAAGCGAGGGGTCCCGGGTTCGATTCCCGGCCAGGGCAAATATTTATGTTACAGATATTATATTTGTACTCGGGTCATGGGTGTTTTTGTGATGTGATATAGTATGTGTCGTCCATGCCACCCGCGACACAGGTACATATATTAGCTACATTAGTGCCGTAGGATGCTATTATTGAACCTCCAGTGTGAGAGATCAAAGTCCAATGTGGTAGTATTGTCTACTGTCTGATTTGTTTCTCTTCCCCCCTCCTTTCCCCTGGGTCAAAAATCTAATTAGCCCCCTGCCCCTCAGTTAGAAGCTGGTTACGCACATTGTTGTGTTCATGATGACGATGATGATATAGTACCTACCTATCTACAGAGAATGTTCTATATAAATAGAACAACTGTTTCTAATACCTTTTAAACAAAAGCGGAAGTTGCCTGAAGCAACTCAATTAGAAGTAATGGATATAGTGTGTCTACGTTGTGAATGCCCCCCGGCAAACGTTTTTATACTTGTTTGTCGCTGTCGGTGTGTTTATGTATAGGGCTAATGCAAAAAACAGTGAGTAATGATAAGAACTATTTTCTTTAAATACAGAGTACGTCGGAAGTTTAACTACACATGTAGAGGTGATTCTGAAAATATCTCTGATGGACGTATATTTCAAACATAAGTTACATCATTTATTGTAATCCGCCCACGCATCAAAATTTGTGTTATATCAACTATTATTTCTTCTGTGTTTATATTATAAGTTTAAAAGTGTAATTGTGTGTATCCGTGAGTCTTGCTCTTGACTGTCTGTGGCATAGTATTTTCTCAATAAATGAATTAATTTTTTGCTATTAGGAGTATATGGTTACCCATAACTGATTATGTAACATCATCTGAAATTAGCAGGATGTCCAACTTGGTCCTCACAGGAGAGATACCTATTTATTTATTTATTTTGTACACAAAAACATGTACAGGATAAACAATTTAAGAGACAATATTTATATATTTACTATCGTATTCGAGCTCATTGGAATAGTCTAAATAAACAGGTAAAGGTTTGAAAGGTTTACTCAGTCAATTAGAATTAGAATTAACGCTTCACACTCATAGCCCCACACTAGGATTCCCTGTGTCGTGGGTGCCATGGACAAGACACTAGACAAGAACATTCACACCCAGACCAAGAACAGAAATTCTCAAACTCATCATTCAAATTTCCGCCTCGCTGGGAATCGAACCCAGGACCCACGTTGCGGCGATCCAGCATGGTAACCATTGCGCCACACGGGTCGTCAATGGCATTCAAGTGTTTTTAAATTTTAAACTTAAACTTGTTCTGCAATTAATCTTAGATCCGAAGTTAGAGGTACATAGGCAGGCACGTTGTGCAACGTTTGCTAGGTTTCTCTAGTGAAATACATAATAGTACTTTCTTATTGAAAGACTTTTTATAGTTTTATATCCGGTTAGGATAAATAGGCAAATTAAATCCGCCATCAGGAGTGTCACCGACGCATTTTTGGACTAGAAGCGGCTACCCAGAGCTGCAGCCAAAATGTTTAGAAAATTTTACGATCAATTCTAAAAGAACTGCCTAAATAGTAAATAATAATAATATTATAATAATGCTTCCGAAATTTTTATTATCATAGAGATGTTGTACATCATCGATTTGAATAATTTTTTATTAGTTTTTGTTAATTTTTTGAAAAATATGGAAGTTTCTTTTACTCTCAGAATACAGAACTTACTCAACATACATTATTATTTTAGCAGGGAATCAGTCCTAAGATCGACTCGGTAGCATTCCGGCTCCACTGCGGCGCAACCACCGCTGCGCTATTGGCGGCCAGCGCGGCACTCACCACACGCCATCTGGTGGGAAACCCCATCGACTGCATCCACACGAGGTTCGTATCTAGGTCGCGTCTAGGTTACATGACAGGTGACAACATTTCTGACTTGTATAATAGATGGCGCTGTACTTGAAATATAATTTTATTAAAAGGTAGTAGTGATGCCGTCTACATAGGGGAGGGGGCGCTGCTTAAATGAAAACTTTAATTCCACTTCAAGTTGTTTAGTATTTTAAATAAGGAATACAGAAATATTTTTGCTTCAAAGACTACCTTACCTACATCTGTAAGGTTTGCCTGAAATCTTAACGATGCTTAACGATGATTGTTGTTTTTATGTAGAACGATTAAAGCTGAACTTTTGTTCTGTAATTGGTTTCAATAAAAAATACTATAATTATTTGAGTCACTCATCACTCAAGTCATTCATTCACTGCCTATAGGGCAAATTTTAAGGTCGTTTTCGTAGTGTTGTGATATAAGTTATAATTAAATTTTATAAAAATTTGTACATGTTCACAATGTACGAGTATGATATTTATTGCGACGTACCTTTACCGACATGACACAGGTACCTATTAAAATATACATTTTTAATACAATTTCTGTGCAACGATTTATTTTTTTGACAAGTACAGAACTAAATTTCCGTCTGAGTAAATTTATAAGGCAAATAAATCACAGGTTCTTGCTGAAGTGTTTAATGTGTATATACCATGCTAGAGGCAAGGAATCTTACCGTAGGTGTGTGACTATAAGCCTTTATTATCAGATTCAGTCGGAAGCGTGTTAGCCAGAACACGGCTAAACTTCGCGCGGCGACGGCCCGTGTAGCGTTCTGCTTTTGTATTTTAGTTTTTAACGCAAAATGAAAAACAATAGTAGGCTGGCTACTGGCTCTATGAGAATCTGTTTTTGTGTCCACTGTTTTTAAATATTGCAGTGTAAAGGGTTTTTAAATAAAGCGACAAAGCATGTCGTAAAGTGGTGCAAGGCCGTTAAAATTTTGATGTGTCGCAATATTTTATATTGGAACTGTCGCGAATGTGTGTAGTTCGCGCGTTGAGTGGCTACTAAGCCTATGAGTTTCTGTAAGCCAACTTAACGTCTATTATTTAAGGTGCCTTTTAGCATGTACTCTTCAAAGTAAAGTAAAGTCTCAAGTTATTTTATACTTAGGTATTTGAAATACAAACAACTTCCGAATGCTGTTTTTTAAATTGTAATTTAATGCTTGACTACAATTTGATGGTAAGTAGCTATACATCGCTACAAACTTGTTGGCAATGTTGGCTGGTACCTAAAGCTCTACCACTATTGTTCTCGTGACAATGTTTAGATCTTTATGAGAGGATCTTAGAGAAGTAATGGTTACAAACTTCCAAGAGATATGTAGCGACAGATAATAAAAGTTGCCTTTAATGAGAACGACAGCAAACAATCTTTTAGATAGGAGTTTGTTAGGAGTGGGATCAGGTATGGGATTTCTCGGGAAGGGCCCTGTCACCTTGTAAACGTTATTTTATTAAGTAAATAGCCAACAAACGATCCCTTGGGTAACACCCAAGACATCACTAATATTACCGATGCTTCGCCGACAGAGGAAGAAAGGGAAGAAATGAATAGTTTCAAAACTACATACTCGGTCTTATAGTGTTAATGTAGCTATCTACTAAAGAAAAAAAAAACCGTTGTGTGCAATGTCATTACAACGAAAGCAATATGTAACATTTCAACTCCTTAAGATAAGAGGAAGTAGTTCTAATAAAATAAAGCTTGCAGGGTTTGACCCGCACAGTAAGCTATAGCCGCTATAGGTATGAAACCGTTTAAAAAAGACCTGGCTCTCAAGCCCCCAGCTGGAATAGAATGAGTTTCTCAACGGTTGACTCGAGCACGAGGGTAGTAGCTATTTAGTCAGACTGCCTTCACGTAAAGACTTACCAATGTTTCTGTCCAGGGACATCCCGGAAGACGTGCTGAACACCTACTGCTGGATCCACTCGACGTTCACGGTGGCGGGCGAGGCGGGGGCCTACCCCGGGGTGCGGGGGGCGGGGAACTCCCCGCGCCGCTACGGGAAGTATTACCAGTGGGTGGCCTTCACACTGTTCTTCCAGGTTAGTGGTGTAGTGGTACAGTCGGAAAAAGAATTAGGTATACAGGGCGTGATACAAAAAGTTTCCATAATTCCATAACTCTTTTGCTCACTGTACTTCAATAAGGTTTTCAAAAATTGTGTAACGCCATGCGGTTGAAATTCGACCGTAATTCATATTGTGAAAGGTTTATTTACATTGACAGTGTTCAATGTTTGATTTTTTTACCCAACTGCAAGGAATAGTATATATTTTCACGCGTTGTGTATGTAATGTAATAAATTTATTTTACACATGTTTAAAAATTAATTAAATGTGCTTTCTCGCCATGTAAACTTTAATTTTATCAGATCTCCGACTGCGTGCGAATATTATCTTAAAAAGACGTTTCCTTTGAACTAACACACACACACACACACAGACACACATTTATATCGTACTATTTTAACTTATAATTAGGATTTCCATTTCTTAATTGTTAATTAATTTCGTTATTTAATCTTAAATTTACATTTTCTGAGCATACATTTTGTTCAAGATAAGAAAAATAGTTCAATGTAAATCCGAATCAATGTCCGAATAAACCGAATCAATGTTGATCTATTCTATCCTAAATCAAAAATAATTACAACACATTCGTCCATCAGATCATGGGCTGAGAACCCGACTACTTATCTATATTGGTTAATCCGATGTTCATTAATCGCGGAACAATAATACCATTACTGTATTGGGAGATGACTCGGCTCGTAAAACAACAATAAATCGCTATAAATGGTGTTCAAATGGCATTCAGTGGCAGATCATGGTGAGTGCCACTAGCGCGCTCTATGTAATTGGCTTGGGAATATCAATCACGCAAGAGTATAGTGCTGACGTACTGGATTGGCTTGAAAGATAATATTAAGAAAAGAAAAAAAGAAGTTGAAATAGTTAAAACTATTTTTTTAAATATACTGGATGATTTCAAACACGAATATTTCTTCATAATTATTATGAATGACGAAAGAAATAAAAGGCAAACTGACAATAATCTTAAATTAAAATTTAAAAAACCCCCCAAAGTTTTATTGACACTAAACATAGAACACTCGATTAAGTCACCTTTCACAAAAAAAACTAGATCAAAATCGGTACATCCGTTTGGAGCTACGATGCCACAAACAGACATACAGATACGCAGACATGTCCAACTTATACCACCCCTCTTTTTTCGTCGGGGGTTAAAAATTTTACCTGATAGCGACTGAAAGAAATAAGTTCATTTAAAGAATCTTTCATATTTTATATCTGAAAATTTGTTAAGGAAGTCTTGCTTTGCCTTTTGCATACGACTAAATCTTTAATTAGGAATTAAGTAATTTGTAATTTAGTAATTTTAGGAAATGAATCGGCTCACACTAGAATACACATATAAAATAATATGCGATAGTCCTAATACTCCTGTCTCCTGTCAAGATATGCACCTACGAGTGCGCTACGGCGTAGCATCGTAGCACGTAGAGCCTTTAAGTTTAACTTTCCCCTATTTAAATTTAAAAACATACAATAGTGTCTAATCTCCACTGCTTGTAAAAAGAGGTAGATATGTCACTAGCGCGCCGACGATGAAGAGCGTAAGAACAGGCAATTGACCGTTCTGCTCGTAGTCGCTCTGTCAATATAAGACGATACGCACGCTTTTGTTGTTGTCAGAAGTGCTTTGACATACAGCGTTAAAATGCCTTCGTGTATTATACCAATGTGATTGGTGTAGTGAAATAAAAGATAAACGTGTGTGTGCTTTTTTCGGGACAGACTTTTTGGTTGATTTGTAAGGGCATAACCTATCTATATATTTTAAATATCACCGTGCTTGTTATAATATAATCTTACTTTAAATTAAAATACCTTTGAGCGGTTATGTCACCATTCATGTTTCACCGTGTAATCGGATCCTTCAAACAAAATGTTGAAGCTAGGTGGTTGATGTAAAGCGTCTCTGTTTTCAAGAGTTCACTTAAAAAGGTTGATTAATCGTTTCCTTCTTCGCCAACATAGCATAGAGGTGCATGGACGGTGATCAATTTATTATTAATTGGTCCATTTACAAGTTGATAGTGGCTCCCGCTCTATATTGAAATTCGACCGTAATTCATTATAGTCAAAAGGTTATTAAGAAATTATTTGTAATCCATCCATAATATTTAGCATTTTACACCTTCTACGTGTAAACTTTAACAATATCATATCTCCGGCTCTTACATACGGCGGTTTCTTGGTGGTCATACTATCATGTCATATTGATATGTCCATTAAGAATCGATTGTATCAGTGGTCATATTATTTGAATGAACACCGTATAGGTATATTAGGTTTGACATAAATAATAATAATAAGTTCAATCTCGATCAAAATGAGTGTATGAGCGTTTTTTATTTATTAGTTATCTAAGTTTTTAGGGTTCCGAAGTAAAATCGAAAGTCTTATAGTTTCATACGCACATTATTCGTAAAAAGATCGTATGAAAAATTTCTTATTAATCTCTATCAATGCGATTAAAAATGTCAGTAACATGCGCGCGCAAACAACGGCGAAGATATTCTAATTTGAAAGGTGTTCATTGTGATTTCTGTTTGAACCTTCTGCTCATTACATTGCATCTTAAATGTTCCGTCGCATGATGCAAGGCAGTCCACAGGCACCTGTTGCGGTTACACCAATAAAACTTTTGATGTACCGACATAACTTAACTTTAATCACATTTAATTTTATTTTTAGCGGTTGTCATACATTGTGTTAAAAAAAACTGAGTCAGAGCCCACTTAGTAAAAACCAGTTTCAGTAGTCATCTACTTCCACTACCTGTACATCTTGAGTAGCTTTTTAACTGACTTCAAAAAAGGAGTAGGTATTCAATTCGACTGTATTTTTTATGTTTCTTATCTCAGAACTTTCGATGGATGAACCGATTTTGATGATTCTTTTTTAATCGAAAGCTGGTGATTGTCATGTGGTCCCACTTAAATTTGAGCTAGATCTGACGAGTAGTTTTTGAGTTATTTTGAAGTCTGTTATTTTTTTCTTGGTAAAATCAGATTATCTGTTCTTATAAGGAAGGCGGTAGCTTTCCCACTAAGCGCAGGAAATTATTTTATGTCGCTTGCCGAGAGCCTCAGCATTAAACAGGTTTACCTCTCTTTACGCCCCCAGTGCTACAGGAGTCCATGACTGTGAAACCCACCATGTCTATGTAAAATCCCCCAGTAATCTATAGCTGGTCAAATTGCACATTTGCCATCTATTAAAGTAAAAAAATAGTAATTAAAGAGACGATGAAAATTGCCGTAGAATAACTGAGTGCGGCCATCTGCGCCCCGTCATACAAAACACGTAGACTGTGAAACCCTAAAACTACAATAACGCTATTTTCCCGCGCGTCCGTTTGTTCGCCATATTATAATTTATTGTTTTCTTACACGTGGCGACAAGGTTGCTAGGATGGGGTCTAAGTGATAATAAACAGCGTTTGTTTTGTGTTATAGGTATACCTATTGATAGTAACATCACAATGGGAATGATGACTGACAGATTTTGAAATACTGTTCTATTTTGTTGGGAAATATATTATAATTACAACGTATATCATATTTCCGCAAAAAATAAGCTTTAGTATAAAATAAATACATTTCAATTTATAACTTTAAAATTCGCACTAAAACACTTCAGTGTCATGGCGTCGCTTGTGACGTCACGCCTCAGGAAAATAATAGACAAGACGTCATTATAATAATTTCAAAAGTGAATATGCTTTTAATTAGTGCCTCTTTACCATCCAAAACTTAATTTTCGCTTATCATCAGCTGGCAGTAATTAGCTTACTAATATTATAAATAATATAATACTAATATTATAAAGAGGAAAGATTTGATTGTTTTTTTTGCATTGAATAGGCTCCGAAACTACTGAACCGATTTGAAAAATTCTTTCACTGTTGGGAAGCTACACAATCCCCGGGTAACATGGCTATATTACGCTTCCCGCCCACGTCCGATAATCGGTGACCGATTTTTTGAAGGAGAAAAATTGAACGTACTGATAGCAATAGTGCAACGCACACATCCTACAAAAAGTCGGTCAGAAATAATATGGCAGGAAATTGCCCGATTATCGGTCCTACAAAAAGACTGACGTGGGCGGGAAGACATATTTTCAAAAAATTAGGGATCCTTAATAAAACTTCAATAATGTAACTCAAGGTGTAAAAAAATAAGAAAACCGAAGCAAAGCGAGGGCGGTTACTCGTTTACTATAAAAAATAATGAAGAAAAGTTAGTGTCCGCGGATCTTTCATCGCTCACACCGCAGCAGACATAAAGGCCGGTGCGTTTACGACTGCAGTATGTGGGTCGGGTGGTCGGTGTCGGTGTGACATACGCGATGGCTCGTATTTAGGATATTCCTGGAAGCAGCGGCACCTGGCGACCTGGCCCGCCTGCGCGCCTGCCCGCCTGGCCGCAGTCTAATGAATGCCGATTCCCGGTATCAACGCTGCAATGAACGTACTAAAATATTGTCCGTAATGCTTGCATCTTTTGCTCACTTTTGAACGATGGTTACTGCAAATTGTATTTTAGTCATGTTCGTATGTGACATTTTGCCACGATTATAGTATATCTATATACATATTTATATAAAAATCAATTGCTGTTCGTTTGTCTCGCTAAAACTCGAGAATGGATGGACCGATTTGGCTAATTTTGCTCTTGAAATATTTGTGGAATTTCAGGGAAGGTTTAAACGTGAGAAAAATTAATAATAAGTAACGGAATGTCAAAGATATTTTACCATAGATATGTTATGTCCATACATTTCGAGGTTTAGTTTTCGATCCGCGATGACATGTCATAATTGTCAAAGCATAACATAGAATAGTCAGGCAGAAGGGAATAAAAGAAATAGTACCGATTAGGCATAATATTATTATTGTGATTTAACATTTTGAAATTATATTGCAAAAACAAATAACTTAAAGTATGTAATTATATAATAATTAAAAATGGCGCGATTACGATATCTCTGGCGCCTTTATTTTAGTGTGGATTACACAAATTTGGCCCATAAAAGACACTTTTATAAGAATAAAAAAATCGCGATTTGGGCTTTGTTTAGAACATTCAGTACATTTTACGAGTTATTCGGGATAAACTTTCGAAAAAATTACAAAGTTACATTAGTTGCACTTTTAGGGGGGAGAATTTAACGGTTTTTGATTCACCAACAGGCTTCCGAACGTCAAACAAATGGATACTGTACGCGCTGAAAAGCGTGACCTTAGTGCGCGTTTAGGTCACAGTATGTTTACAACAGTGTAAGGTTTATTTTAAAATAATTTAAAAATTGAATTGAAAAAATACATGTGTTAGATTTATTTTTATTTTGAATCCTTTCTCCAACCCTCGTGTAATAAGGAAGTGGCATGAAAATAGTTCTATTTATTTAACCAACATGCTTTAGAAGATTTAAAAAAGATTAAATTGCAGGAAAAGAATATTGTGTACACTTATTACTGATAAAATTACTCTTATAGCGTAGGCATCCAGTTGGCTTCACTGTGAAATTTTTGAACTATGCTTACCCAATAACTTATAAGTAGCTCATCACTTGGAAATCTAGGAAAATTTAAAATAATGAAAGATAAAAGGATATTTAACGTTTTTATTTTACAAACAATCTAAAACAATCATTCTAAATTCAGTCTAAAACAATAATTATATAAAGATTTCATTTGGTTCAATTTACGAAATATGTTCACTACCTAATTTCACTTCTGCCATATTAGTCTATGACGAATAGCATGTGCCATATTAAAATATTTATTTTAATCAATTTTAAAAGAAATATTCTATTTTAGTAACAAAATTTAACATAACGTTTTATGTATTTACCTATGGTATGTAACTCTATCATTATTATTCAATTTGGAGAAATGATTTTTGCAAAATCTCAAAACACAACTCGGCATTTTTATGACAACTATAGACAGCCTCACTCAAAGGCAGCTATCAACTGTCTACAATGAAATCCCTACACTTGACCAGATTCGACTGACTTAATTTCAACGCCCTCTCGGCATATCTACCTCCCTATACATACAACATCATTGCGGAATGTACTAAAAATGACAATTTAATTTTCCAATACAAAATTTTCATGGCTGTGAAACATTTGATGTCTTTTGTTAAATTGTCATTTGGTTGTCAAATATTTATAGGTGCGTTCAGAAATTGTCTGATTCGTAGCTGTAGTATGAGGTCCGATCTCTTTGAAAACTTAACGACCATATTAACTTTCTAATATAACCTTAGCAACATATCTATCTTTTTTTATTTTATAACTGACAGTCGAGGGAGAGGAAGAGGGGGGAGTTATTAGGCGGTAAAAAGTTTGCCGAGTCAGCTAGTATGCAATAAAACTGTAAGAAATTTAAATATATGGCGAACATTATTTATGGCGACGGTCAGTGATGCATGCGGTCCAGCCCAGGTTAACTTTGGCCAGGCCACAAAATTATATTCATAAACTAGAATTAAAGAACTTAGATGTATGGCAGTGTCTTAATTTTAATGAATTTTATATGTTTATAATGCATATTATATATAAAAATTATTAATTAGTTTTCTGCACTCTTTTAGAAGCACAAACTTTTACTGTGGCAAATTTCATACTTCTTCTGAGTATTAATTGTCGTAAAAACAGTACAAATTCTTGCTTTATGTATTTTTGCACAAGTAGACTTTGCTGTCGGTAGAGAGGCCAGAATATTTTTCGGTCTGTCTGTTATGAGCAGTGTTATAAACGTCAGATTTGGTAGAATGGTACTTTAAGCACAAATCGGAACGCCAAAGGCGTTTTATTGTAGCACTTAGCTAAACTCGAAACTAAGTAACCTGACGGTACATTATATTGGAAATTGAATTTACCATAGCATAAAGCAATCTCACTACACCGACCACTGCTCTAGGATTAGTCGCTGTTCAAACTGTGATTATATTACGGAGTTACTAGCTGGAGATGAAATATATACATACATATGAAATTCATACATTTGTTACATTTTGGGTTGTAAGAGGATTCATACATTAACTCCAAGCCAATTTTCCCTGATTTTGACAGATGGATTTTGGTTGTGAGTTTTAATAGGAGCAACTAAGGAAATCAATTGAGACAAGTGCATAAAGTGACATTCGTAATAGAAAAGTACTTTGAGGACATAGGTATATTATATTTTTTGTTTCTTTATTATATTATTTGTTGTTGCATAATAAAAATATGTATAATAAAGAAAATAAGATATCATGCTTCGATGTCTTACCCTTGTTTTCGAGTAATTTTACAATACACATCTGAATTTACGTTTACTTCATTCATAATATTACCCTAGTCCTTTCCTTTCAAAGATTTAATCAGTGTAAACAATGAGAACTGGGGCATATTATCGTATGTGACATTAGCAACGTACGACTATGAATGTATCAAACGACGTTGTATCTAACCAAGAAAGTTATTAATCTGTACATTGTGATTGTGAAATAAGAATGGTGAAACAAAGCGGCGAGCGCGGACAGCGCCGCGGGCGGAAGACAGTGTAATTAAAAGTTAACTCGAACAAAAAGCGTCTGGCTTATTATTGTGGTTCGTTTGTCTTCCGGCTTTGTGCCGCCACAATCAATATTTGTTGAAACTTGTTTCGTATTTGTCTTGCTTATCGATTAATATAAACAGATGTGTAATGTTTATTTATTTATTTATTTAGTTGCGCCAACAAGGTGTACACTATTACTTACAATTAATTTGCACAATTTTTGATTTACATATGTTAAGTGTCACCTCAATTACAGGTGCAAACCTCTAGCGAATAAAAAGCGACATACAATATTATAATTACAATTTAGTGCAACATTCAAGTATACATAGTTACCAATGTCAAATTAGTTAAGACATTATAAAACGATAAACTATTTGGAACATTCGATATTGTCAACAAAATATACCTAATCTATAAAAATAAAATAATAAATGTTACTCGATTTGCTATATTTATATGCATCGTAATCTGTAACTTCTACGGACAGAAGATTTACAAGGCCCTGAAGCTGAAAAGGCCTCTGGGGTTAACAGCAAAAAGCCAAAAATTGTAACAACTATCCCATTGATACCATTCCACCACCACATATTATTCAGTGTGCTGTGTGTGTACCAAACACAGACATTCAAATTCATATAAGTTTAATTCATTTTAATTCGTACTGAAATCAATGAAAAACACTTCGCCTATGGAACGATTTGAAAACTAGATCGGACATGGAACGGGCGGTTCACACTTTGGAACCGATGATATAAGTAGGCAGCTATAGACCGCGCAGCAGGAGTTTGGTTTGAATAGTCTTCATTATAATATCTCCCCGCTAATCGATTAGACGCCACGTCCCGATATCACGTCTGCTTGGTTTTACAGATTTAAATTTGTGTAATTAAATATTATATTCAAACAAAATATCCCATCTCAACACACTCGAAAAGTAATAGCTAGATTAAATAAAAATTACATTTTTTTTACAGTTTTCGTCAAGCTTTAAAAAAATTAAAGACTTGCAGGATTCCAGTTACGATTTTCCAAGCGGTAGACCAACACTGAGTTATCAAGTACTACTTATATTAGCAAATAAATAAAATAATATTAATAAAATAATAGTAATAGTAATACAATTTTATTTATTTGCTAATATATAAAATAAAATTTTATTTATTATTTTATTTATTGATTTAGTTATCGTAATAATAAGTTAAATTGCGTTGTTATTTCTAAAAAATTATAAGTGTAAAAAAAAAGCAATCGTCATTGAGAAAGTAGCCTTAGCGCGGACGATAACTATTAAATTTTTAAAATACATTTTTACACATCATAAAACTGAATTGTATTCACTCAAAATTGAAATGGAAATAAAATTGAATTGTAAAACTAAAAATTTATAGCATGAAAGTTAGGCACGCGTCATATTTCAGCTTTCATTTAGCAGTTTTTCAACTCCCCAACGGATATTGAGAATCCATAAACATTTTTCGTCGTAAATTGCTTATGACTAATAGTGTTAGGGTCCATTTACATACACACCGATCATTTAGCCGACAGCGGTTTGTCGGCTTCTTTATGAGATGACGGATGATGTGTAGCCGTGTTGAAGTGGATATCACGCGTTAGGATAGTATTTGGGTGATATTTTTTCCAATTGCCTGTTTAATTTTGGGTCCAAATGTAATGTGCAAATTGCCAAATCCAAATATAGTAATTTCACAATTATTACATGGAATTTTTATTATCAGTTCATAATAGATATTATGAGTAATATAACAGATAGATATATCTGCAGCAATAATGCAAAAAAATATTGATTTACAGCTCCTTAATGGCTCATTGAAGGGCACCATAATTTAAGATTCCTCGAGCATACTTCAACTTTCTGCCCCAGCAATTTATAAGGTAGAAATTCTGCTTTCATTGCTTTTGTGTATTCTTTTTTGTTTTTTTTTACTGACATTAAAACATAAGTGCATTAAATACTCACCCTAGTAATCCACTTCATAACAGCAAATCTTTCTACTTCCGTCCACTTCTATCTGTTTAAAATTTGTTTCAAAAATATTCAAATAAAAGTTTCCAGGGCCTGCAATACTTGGAATGAATCTGCATTACCTTCGACATGTTCAAACAGAAGTTTTGTAATATCGCGTTCACAACACGTTCGCCTTACACTAGGTATTTTAAAAGACAGTTCACGGTGTTACAAATCCAACTTATAAAACGATATTTCGATCTCGATTTCAAATAAGTAAGGTGTATGTTTTAAATAAAAATGTTTTATTGTAGGCACATTATTTGCAATGAATTCATGTGCAGAGGAATTAACTGTTTTTATTCACACGCTCGTACTGTGCTATTAATTATCGTTACTTAAATATTTACCCTAACCAGGAATTGATCCTGGGCGTTCTTGTATTGCAGTCGGATCACTACCAACGTGTCGCTTGTCGATGCGTGACTGAAATACAACAGACCACAAATTCAGAGGTATCTCAAATCGGTTATTGTTGTGGTTCCCAATGTCATCCTCATGGGACAAAATACAACAAAGATACTTATTTCTTCCATAGCATTGCATCATTATTTTACTTTCCAGTGACAGAATGAAAGTCTATAAGACCCTTTCGTTACTTTCATGATGCACCATGAAATATCAAGTCCCGTATTCAGAGGTATCTGTACTTGAATCCGTTCCGATATCGACTGAAGGCTGACTTGTTTGCAATGAAGCACCAGCTCTTCTAAGCGTGGTATACCCGAACAAAATAACCCCACAAAAGGGCCGTCTTCCAGTGAATCCAAATCCAGATGGTTTGAAAGCGCTGCAGACGATAATCTTACGTGTACGATGATAATCTAATGTGTACGACTATAATTTAATCTTAGATGTACGACGATAATGTTATATGAAAGATGATAATGTTATGTATACGCCCTCTATTCTCTCACTTCATGACTCCGCACTCAAATTCGCATTTACTCAAGAATCTGGAAAAATACTTTTTCGCAGACGTATCTCTATGTCAGAAAGGTAAGAGGTATTTACAAATACAGCAAAAGACACAGCCAAAGTTTTAAACTCAAGAAAGTTATACATTTAGTGCGTCGGAATTTTTAGAATAGACGATTTTATAAAGGTCTAATCCGCAAAGATTCTTATGTAGTGTCGAGTATGTTCCTTGGAGCAAATGGAAACTTATGGTGAACGCACATACTTAAGTCCGCACCGTACGCGCCGAACGCGCCGCATTTGTATAAAATCATACGAAAGCCCGATGCGGATGACACGTTTCATGACATATTATGTGCTTTCAGCATTAATTTAATTACATAATACGCGGATTGCTCATTTGCTACTTCAGTTTAAAAAGAGGAATTTTAGTGAGGTTAATCTTATATATAAAATTCTCGTGTCACGTTGTTAGTATATCGGCTAGGGTTGAGAATCGGACAACATCTATTTTTCATCCCCCAACCCGTAAAATTTTTTGGCAGAACAACGTTTGCCCGGTCAGCTAGTTATCTCTAAAAAGCGACATGTAGCAAAATCTTCATCTATACGAGTAGGTATCACAGATGATACCTCATCGTGTCATCTATGAATACGAAGTGAGTAAGTACTCATTTTCTCTGTTGCAAAATCTATTTCCAGAATAAGGAACTTAGAAACCCTGCGCTAATTACTGTCACGTTGTCTTGTCGTTGTCGGAGTGAACGACGAGTGATGACAGCTCATTTGACAGCGAGGGCTCAGCGCTGACAAGCCCGCCGCGGCCGGTCAAGCTTCCTTTAATGCGTTGCTTTAAAAACCATCAATTTTTACGACCCACACATCAAATTACTGCGCATAAATGTATTCCATTTCGATATTTATCGGCGTTTTGATAGCTCACAATTTCATGTCTGTTATGTCTGTAAATAAAATAAAATCGTAACATAGGAGTGGCATGTCAAAACGGTTCACACGATCATCGTAAACGTAATATCTCTATTATTGTTGGAGCCCTTCCAATATTGTAACTTACGGCCGCCATCGACCTCCTTAATACGACTACTAGTGCATAAACACCAGGGGCGTTCCCCGTTGACGGATTTAAGGCGATAATTCTAATTATCTTTATTGTAAGGGAATTCAACCAGGTTACCGAGCGTTTCATCAGCCGACCCAATAACTTCAAATATTATGATGTCGGTAGCGCGGTGGGCAGTGGACGCGTGCGGGAGTTGCACGCGCGTGCCGTACTCCAACTTAAGTTTATAAATAGATTGCACATCGGCTCTGTATGTATTTAACGTAAGGAGCTTTTTCAGTGAGGCCGCCGGCCGTCCAGTCGACGCGAACGTTTCGGCGCGCCGCTCGCGCCTCCCGCGCGCGACTCCCGCCAAAAGAGCACAACTTGTCAAAACGGAGCGGGAAAATTTTATTTTTTTAAACAGATTTTCTGAATCGTGGCCGTTTTTTTCGGACAGTGCCGTTGATGAGGAGTCGGCTCGGGATCGCGCAGCCGGTCCGTGCAGCGACACGCGACAGTTACAGTGAGTGCAATGCTGATTCGGGAACGTGTTAAACGTTTTGACCGCTAATCACCGCGCGCGTAACCGTGTTTCAAAAATAAAACGTTGTCGATTCGAAACCGGAGCACCTCGAAGGTTAATGACAAAATAAAAACGTGCATTAAATTATGTGTCTGAGCGATCGTCACTGCCTGGATTCCTTCCTTTTATTCCACGTATCGCGTGTTGTCACGTGACCCTATTGTCAGAGGCGACAAATTTATTGCACCTTTTATCTATATCACAATCTTGGGAAGCTGGTAAGATTTATGTATCACGACACCCACAGGTCATAGCGCATCATCTGAATTATTAGGGGAAATTTAATGCTCGGCCAAAACTTATTTTATGAACAGTTCATTTCGATACGTTGGGTTGGGTTGATTTTACTAAACTTATCAACATTTTCAGCAAGCTGAAAAAACAATCAGTATTAAGTGATATTCAATGTGATATTTTCTATTTGGGCTCTGCATTACTTTCACATCCCTTTTAAATCTTAAATGTAATCTAAGGAAGATTTCAATATTAGTGTATCATGAATGTGTACTCATATATACTCATGTTTATGTAGGCCTATGTGTAAGCAGCGAGGAGGCCTGTGCCCTCGGCGACCAGAGGCAAGGATCATAAAACTCGTAGCATTCGGACGTTAAAATGTGTTTTATGTTTCAACCATTTGCCAACTTGTCATTCAGCGCGTCAGTCGCAAAATTAAGTTATAAGCATAATAATGCGGTATAGGTCTTCTCACAATAATATTATGATAAGTAGGTATCATTATGCAGAAGAATATGAGTATACGAGTATGTAGTAGAATGTTCGTCACACGACACCGTTTTTAAGTTACTGAACTTTGCATGGATTGATACAACCATGATATTGATACATTTGCTTCCATGTGTTCAAAATAAATAGTAAACTGTGAAACCTTAGTGATAGCTTTCCTATACTAGTTTTAAAAGATCCATCCCATGAAGATTATCGTCTTCATCATCATCCCATCATTCATCATTACGCTGAAGGTACCTATTTGGTCAGGGTGGTTTTAGGACAACGGAGTCTATATCTTTTACTCTAAAATAAATTAATTTCTAAAATAAACATTAGCCTGTCCATGTTATTCTCAACTAGCTGTTGCCCCCGGCTTCGTCCGCGGTAGAGATCGATTTTTACAAATCCCGCGGGAACCCTGAACTTTTCCGGGATAAAAAGTAGCCTTTGTTTTAATTCAGGGTATAGGCTATCTCCATTCCAATTTTCAGCCAAATCGGTTTAGTATTTTTTGCGTAAAAGCGTAACAAACAAACATACATTCACATTTATAATATTAGTATGATTGTTAATTAAAGTTATTTAAATAGAATGTATAATATTCATTTTTAAGAACTTTGTATCTGTATTAAGTTTGATTTCAAAATTCATGAATAAAATAATAAACAAATAAAGTTTTCTCAGTCAATTTCATCACGATCTTACATTTTTTTCATAAACTACTGCATACATAGTACCTGAGACAATTTCAAATTTTTGAATAAAAAGCATATTTTTCAGACTTCATTTAACTGTATTGATTACTGAATCAGCAATTTCAACAGCTCGTTAAAATATATAAATCCAGTTTAAATATTTGCAATTATAATTTCATGTAAGACAGGTTGGGAATCCATCGTTGCGAAAGCTCCGATACTGTAGTTGATCGGGCGTTTGGACAGTGTTGACCCATATCTGTGCGGCCGAATTATAATGTACCGTATTCAACACCTACTAATCATGCTCGCCTGGTACAACACTGCGATTTTTGGGTGGATTATTATGACATTATTATTTTAGTCTTATCGACGAAAACTTATTTATACAAAGTTCTATGACACAAATGTAGTGTTTAGCTGTTGATATTTAAAATGTCTTGAATTTTATTTAGATGTTTTATTGTTGTGAATTCCATGCGTTTTACCAATTCATAAATGTTACAGAACATTATGAGGTAAAATTCGATGGAAATTTTAATGTCCCTGAACTCTGATTAAATTTCCTAATCAATGGAAATCTTAATGTTCTTGAACTCTGATTAAAGCTAATCCATGATCCTTGGTTACAGATACGTAACGGTACCCAACACATTTTTAAAAACTAAAACTACAGTCGAATTTTCACAGATGTCTTTGTTATTTATTAAGTTCCATGATTTTACTACTTATGCAAACGGTTATGCTGTTACAAATCATTCAATTTAACACACTGACATTTTATTCAGCAACAGATCAAAGAAGAAATTTTGTGTTATTATAACATCAACAGAGCATTTTACTAGCAACTCACTCTACAAAACATTATTATCCTCTCACCGTTTGATGCCTGCCGGAAAATTGTTGTCAATTATCTTATTTCAATCGTCAGTTTAAGTATCATTTGCTATGTTTCGATATAAATTGGAAACACGTGCTGTGATTTGAATTTAGTCTTTTTGTCTTTGATATTTATCGAGTACAAAACTTTTATGTCTCTAATTATAATATTCTTTTTTGATTGCATATTTTTAATACGCCTTAAGATAGGTTAGAATCGTGAAGTTAAATATAACCACGATACAATAATGGAGTCTTTACCATGCCAATGAGGTGTTCGTTAGTTGATTCAAGTAATCATTTATCTATACTAATATATAAAGAGGAAAGATTTGATTTTTTGTTTGCATTGAATAGGCTCCGAAACTACTGAACCGATTTCAAAAATTCTTTCACTGTTGGGAAGCTACACTATCCCCGAGTAACATAGGCTATATTATATTTTCAAAAAATTAGGGATCCATAATAAAACTCCAATAATGTAACCCAAGGTGTAAAAAAAATAAGAAAACCGAAGCAAAGCGAGGGCGGTTACTCGTTTATAATATTCCTATTGTAATTGAAAAATTCCAATATCTTTATTTAGTAAATGAACTTAGAGAAAGCTCGACGACCAGGCCCAACTATCATAGCTATTGCATGAATTTAAAAAAGTACCAATGTTTATTTCGTCGTGTCTTGAACTCGCGACTCGTCATGCACTGTTCGTCACGGATAATAATAATATGCGTACTAGTTAATTATATGTTTTATTCAGAGTATTGTGTCGAGAGGTGTTATAATTTTATTAACAACCACTAAATAGGAGGCGATGAACTAGGAAATAGGAGGCGGTAAAACATAAATGAATTTGAAAACTTTGTTGCACAATAGGGTACATTCGACAGTGAAAAATAAATTATGAAATTAGATATTAAAATTAAATTGAAGAATTAGAAATTAAAATAAGAAAGCGTGTTCATTTTGCCGTAATATGTTTTTTGGGGCTTTTTATTAGGAAAATCAACATTTTGAACTTTTTCAAACATAGTAAATACCCTATTACACACAAGACAGATCTGAATTTGTCAACAATCCGTTTCCGTATTATTCTTGATCCTACAAAATTTTCTGCAAAATGTCGAAAGATTATAAATTAAGACGTGTTATTTTAACCTGTCTGTACAGCAGTTATTTTCAAATGAATAAAATTTAGGACTTTTTGTTTATTTAATGTTAAACACGCATCCGTTACCTCGGTTTATTACTTGCATTCATTAGCATTCTCCGGCTCACTGAGGTACGTCGTTAATTTTGATACAGACATGTGAATAAATCAAATTTAAATGGACGACCATGCCTGCATGATTACCATGTCGGATCGCCGCACCGAGGGTCCTAGGTTCGATTCCCAACGAGGCGGAAATTTGAATGATAAGTTTGAATTTCTGTTCTCGGTCTGGGTGTGAATGTCCTTGTCTAGTGTGTTGTCTGTGGCTCCCACGACACAGGGAATCCTAGTGTGGGGCTATGACTTCAATTTAATTTTATAGTTGTATATCGCTCTGTAGCATAGTAGTAAAAACCGAGCCGTCAAGCGGACGGCCTTCAATCAACTAATATACTTTCTTTATTGACGGCCTCAGGTTCAATTTCCGGTCGGGGTAGACATTCATGTGGCAGAAAAATGTTTTTCATTTGAAACTTATATTGCAACCGACTTTAAACGAATTAATTGTAACGGGTATTGGCAATTTGGTAGTTTGGATAGTATGGTCTCTACAAACCAAACTTTTGTAGTTCCAAACCGTTTGCGAATCGGTTCTTTAGCATAGTAACTAAAACATATTAAATCCATTTTAAAAGGAAGCTGGTAGGTACTACCATCATGATTAAAATGGGTGTTAAAAACCCAGGGGAATCAGAGGACTCTAATATAATGGACCTAAACTATAGTACTAGGTAAGTAAAAGTAGTGAAAGATGGACGATATGTCATTTATTTAGTTACATTACAGCCATTTTAAAAATTTGTTTCCCAGTGCACTACTGATTTATGCATCTCAAAATAAGTTCATCTGGTTTTACAAACGTTTCGTCTGATTTACATAAATACAAAAAGGATGAAATTTAAAAGCATCCGAGCGCGTTCTAAAAATTACTATCTTATTTGGACTTACATAGCTGAGGATTTACGAAGTCTCTTTGAGACATTATTTAGTACTTACGGAGGTTTTTAAGCTTTTTGATTCTAAATTGCAACTGGACTAAGATCCAACGGGTTAAAGAATGTAAAATGTAGATGTGTAGTATTAGGGTAGCTTTAGAATACTAACCCCAATCCCACGCCGGATGGGTGTCGTAAAAGGCAACTAAATCCGGACCGCTGGTGGTAGGGCCCTCGGAGGGATTATATTGGTAATATTGATTTTAATTGTTAATTAATACCATTATTACTATTATTATTTCTCCATGGGGTTCGCCTGGATCCACCCTTGAGCATGAGTCAACCGCCAAACGATTCGTCGTGTTCCGGCTGGGGGCTTGAGAGCCAGTTCTTTATTTCTTTTTCTTCTCTCTTTCTTGGCCGGCAACGCATCAGTGATGCCTTTGGTGTTGTTGATGTCCATGGGCGACGATAGCCACCTACCATCAGGTGGATCGTCAGCTCGTTTGCCGGCTATTTCCATAAAAAAAAATGTAGATGTGCTTGCATTCGTATCCATCAAAATGATGCCTACTTCATGAAATGGACAATTGTTTTATGTATCATAGAATTAAGAACGTTTGGTCATTCTGATAAACAAAGCATTCTTTTATTTTTATCGCAACCATTTTATATCCTAAAGAACTAAGCACCTAATGAACCTGTGGGCGAAAATGATCTCTTAGCATAATGACGTACCGTGCATAAATGTAACATTAAATAGCAATCAACGTGTCGTAGATAAATTTAATATAGCTACAAATATCCATCATACTTCATGCGCTCACTGATCATAGCAGCGGCCGCTTGGAAAATAAACACGTCATTTAAACAAAAAATGCATTCTGCACGTTAGGGTTTATGTCGCTGGTGAGGAAAGGCGACAGCCATGGGCGTAGCCAACCATGGGCTCAGGTGGAGCAGCAGTCTAAAATAATATGTAACTAGCAAACTATACGCGCGCTTTTTGTTTTGATCGCATTTTTTTTGTGTCGACTGACGACTGTCGAGTGTAAAATTTTACAAATATTATGTATTGTAGTTAGTACCTAGATAATTAAGTTTTTAAGTTTGATTAGGTAACTTACAGGCTTACAGGTCAGAGCTTGGGTGGGGCAAGCGCTCCACCCTGCCCCACCGTGGCTACGCCCATGGCAACAGCCATGGTGCTCGCTGCAACTTAAACAGTCTGTGTAATTTATACTTTTGGAAGTTTTTATCTTAATCATCTATCTGCGTGGCCGAATTATAATGTACCGTATTGTCCGTATTCAACACCTACTAATCATGCTCGCCTGGTATAACACTGCGATATCATATGCGATATAAATAATCAGGTTTTTTTTTAAACACAGATAATAAATAAACACTTTTCTTGGAAGAGACGCTTATTAACTTTACAAGTGCTATACAAACAGTTCCATCCCATCCCATGGAGGGCCATCTCTGTGTATGAAAAATGTCCGTAAAAACACGTCCAATTATGGGTAGCGCTGCGGTGCGGTCTACAACAGCTATGTTCGAATATCTATTTTTCAGACACTAGCGCCATTCATTACGGGTGACGTTGCGGATGCACTAGGCATAACTCAGCAAACTTCACTCCATCTACAACAGCTATGTTCATGGTTCATATCGCTATTTGTCAGACACTAGCGCCATTCTGGAATGGCCATTATTGGAACCTTTATTTTCAGTAAACAGCTGGATACTTTTTCAAATTTCCCTTCATAGGAGATGGCCCTCCTTGTACTCTATCCTCCATGGTTATTAGGTGTTGATAGTTAAACGTCTTGATTTTTATTTGGTGGTGTGATCGTTTTATAGTTGTGGATTATATGCGTGAGGGAAAATGTCGCTGGTGAGTGACAGATGACAGCTCCATGGTGTTTTCTATGCAGTCTGCGTTTCTACTTCTGGAAGTTGCTACATTATCCCAATCATCTTTGTAACACCTTTCTTGCTATCATGTAAATAATATTACTGTCACCGGACTCATTGTAGCGGCTTTATAATAATAATAATAGTTTTGGTCGTAGTTTTAGGACAGTAAAAAATATTTGGATTGATTTACAGTTAAGGTAAAAATAATTTTTGGAGTGAAGTAGATATTCATCTTATTGGGATGTCTGGAACAAATTGCTTTTAATTGTAGTGTGCTTACCACTTAAAATTTTATTCCTATATTTATTTCTCTTATGGTGCACTTAGGTACAATAAAGTCAACGCAAAATGCTTACGAAACTATACATAGGATTTATAGTAAAAATACGTTGACAATATGCATATTGTTTTGTATCAAACGTTTAATTTTCACCAATAAGATGTGAAATTTTTTTCCTGAATCAAAATAACTGATTATATAAATATTAACGTCGTAACTGGAAAAAACAGGCCAAATGCGAGTCGGACACGCGCATTGAAGGTTCCGTGCTATCTTATAATACAGAACATTGCTCTGATATAAACTGAACTGAGGAACAAACTTAACTTTGCCTTTGGAAAACTTCGTTCCCATACATCGACATAGTTCGCAATCAATTTGCCATGTAGTTCCTGAGAAAAGAAGTTTTATTCACGTTTTTTGTTACAATAATCTAAATTTTACTAACAAAAAATAACCGACTTCAAAGTTACTCTAAAACTACTTGTCAGATCTCGTTCAAATTTATGTGGGATTACGTGACAAGCACCTGCTTTCGATTAAAAAAAGAATCATCGAAATCGGTTGGCGTGATATTGAGTTATTCGTCAAATTTAAGACTTATATGGTTTTATCATAGATGCCATTTTCAGATCTCAATAAAATTTATATGGGACCACATGACAGCCACCAGCTTTCGATTAAAAAAAGAATTATCAAAATCGGTTCGCCCAGTCCAAAGTTCTAAGGTATCGAACATAAAAAAACACAGTAGAATTGAGAACCTCCTCCTTTTTTTGAAGTCGGTTAAAAATACTTTATAACGTCCTTATTCCGTCATAAAATCTAACAATTAAAAGTTCGAACTAGCTGTTGACTTTTTACACATAGGAATAATTATAAAAAAGTTAAGCTCGGTGTACATGGCGTTGATTTATGCTTTTCCAATCGCGAGCTCGCGGCTATTTCTATGCGGTACCTCTGGTATGACGCTCACTCGCGAACCACGGATTTTTTACTATAAATTCAAATCCAAAATCATTTTATGCTAGCTTTACTCGCCCATTGTAAGTCGTGGCATCAGGTATCAACAACGATAGGAGCAGCTGTATGTTGATGAAAAACCGTGAGAAATTCAGGATCGGTAAATTCGGTAGCATAGTCACGTTGGCGGCCAATGACGATTCAATTAACGAATTAAATCAGCAAATACAATTCAAAACACAATCTCTTTGACTGAACATTAAAATAAGTATCGGTTAATTGGTTCTAAAATAAAACGCCTAAATGCATTACAATTGGCCAATTGTTTTAGTTTCATACATTATTCCGCTGTTTGATTTGTAAATATCATTAACGCATCCGGAGTGCATTGGGCTGTTCGTTCGCTCACAACTGCCTCTTAACGTAATGCATCGATCTGCCTTTCATGTTTTAACAAGAATCAAGTGCTGCTTGTTATTTTTGGTGTCTGGGATGAGAGTTGGGTAATTTTAGGGCCTCCTGCATCAAATGTCAAAACAGAACTTTTAGAGGAACATTCGCGTGCCTTTAACTCTCAGTTTGCTATACGATGAGTTTGGAAGTACACAAATTATTGACGATTAAATTCTGTTCAAAACGAAATTAGTTAAGAAATCAAAAAATCTTTTGCTATGTACTTCGTTAGACACTGCAAAGTAAAGTGTTTGTTATGAGGGAGATAAATTTCATTTAAAAAAAGCCGCCAAGTGCGAGTCGGACTCGCCCATGAAGGGTTCCATAGCAGCAATTAACATAATATAAAAGTTCTTGTAGTTCGTTGTAACTTTGATCGAGGTAAATTGCGGTTTACGATTTATGACGTATTAAAAAAAACTACTTACTAGATCTCGTTCAAACCAATTTTCGGTGGAAGTTTGCATGTACATCATATATTTTTTTTAGTTTTATCGTTCTCTCATTTTAGAAGTTACAGGGGGGGGGGGGGGACACACATTTTACCATTTTGGAAGTGTCTCTTGCGCAAACTATTCAGTTTAGAAAAAAATAATATTAGAAACCTCAATATCATTTTTGAAGACCTATCCATAGATACCCCACACGTATGGGTTTGATGAAAAAAAAATTTTTGAGTTTCAGTTCTAAGTATGGGGGACCTCCAAAATTTATTGTTTTTTTCTATTTTTGTGTGAAAATCTTAATGCGGTTCACAGAATACATCTACTTACCAAGTTTCAACAGTACAGTTCTTATAGTTTCGGAAAAAAGTGGCTGTGACATACGGACAGACAGACAGACAGACATGATGAATCTATAAGGATTCCGTTTTTTGCCATTTGGCTACGGAACCCTAAAAATGTACCATCATGGAGTTTTAACTAAAGAAGCAAATACAGGACAAGTAATTTATGTTTTCCCGTACAATAAATAGAATGCAGAGAGAAGCTCTGTTCTAGAACCAAATACAGTAATAATATTTCATTGAGTGCCACGGAAACAGTTGTAGTGTATTTCTGTACCGCAGATAATGCATTACAATTAGTACATCGCAGTCCGCAGGCAAATGAACGGATGGACCGCCCCGGGGCACCAGGATAATCCGGGAAGGCTATCTAGATTAACTAGGAATGCGAGCTAAATATATATTTTTTTCTTTTTTTGCAGTAACAATCGGTAAACGAGCCAAGTATAAGTGAGATGGTTATACATTATGATTATGGTGACAAGTGGTAGAGTGAAAAGAAATTTAGGTATGTGTGCGAAGCATAATTTATTTTTCAATTGTGAAGTATTAAGCTATGCAGTGTTAATTTTAAATAGTGAAATGTTCCCTTTATGCAAGATAATTAATTGGTTGTGCAATGTTTTTTTTCTTTGTAGAAGCCGGTTTTAATAAACGATTCACAGATAAAAGTTTATGAGTAAGTACTTAAGTTATATCAAGTAGGTACATTGATTGTCTCGTGTTTCAGTTTGAGGAAGTAATAAGGGTCGAACATCATGCGAGTCATCGAAGTCTGACTTCCACTAGCCACAAGCCATTGGAACATCAATTACAAAGTTAGCCAGTGCACGGGCCGCACCATATTTAGCCGCCTTATTATAGAATCAGTTGAACACCAGTTGCCAGGGCTACTGCCATCCGGGTCAATTCAAGTTAGCGTAAGTCAGACGGGACTTTTTTAGGTTTCCGTAGCCGAATGGCAAAAAACGGAACCCTTATGGATTCGTCATGTCTGTCTGTCTGTCTGTCTGTCTGTCCGTCCGTATGTCACAGCCACTTTTTTCCGAAACTATAAGAGCTATACCATTGAAACTTGGTAAGTAGATGTATTCTGTGAACCGCATTAAGATTTTCACACAAAAATAGCAAAAAAACAATAAATTTTGGGGGTTCCCCATACTTAGAACTGAAACTCAAAAATGTTTTTTTCATCAAACCCATACGTGTGGGGTATCTATGGATAGGTCTTCAAAAATGATATTAAGGTTTTTAATATCATTTTTTTCTAAACTGAATAGTTTGCGCGAGAGACACTTCCAAAGTGGTGAAATGTGTGTCCCCCCCTGTAACTTCTAAAATAAGGTAATGATAAAACTAAAAAAAATATATGATGTACATTACCAAGCAAACTTCCAACGAAAATTGGTTTGAATGAGATCTAGTAAGTAGTTTTTTTTTAATACGTCATAAATCGTAAAACGCATAAAACATTGATCAAAGTTATAACGAACTACAAGAACTTTTATATTATGTTACTTGCTGCTACGGAACCCTTCATGGGCGAGTCCGACTCGCACTTGGCCGCTTTTGAAAATCTTTAATTAAGGATAGAATATATTTATAAACAAACATGACTTTTACGCCTGTTAAACTGATAGTAAATTATTGAGTAAAATAGCATCTAAAGTTTTTTAAAATTACCTTAATCTCGTTAAATACTGAGTAACTTGAAAAACTCATTTTGCGTGCATCGCCTGACGAAACGCGTTTTTGACAATTGACGAATCTGTTGTTTTCCGTTTCTGACATTCTGAATCCAAACCTTTGATAGCAATAATATTCTGAGATAATATTAGGACATTTCCGTATTCCGGACATCAGTGATGGTGAAGAGGCAAGGCTCTCTTATCGTTGTTGAAAATCCCTCGAGAGTATTGTGTGATGAACCCGGCTCCATTAAACAAAAATAGATTGTTGTAACTAAATTGCCATCGTAAGAAAAGAGTTGATGTCACGAAGTCAATCAAGATCAAACCACCTAGCATGCTCCTCGAAGCATGGAAGATCACCAACTAAACTACCATCGTAAGAAAAGGGTTGAATCAAACAGCCTAGCATGCTTCTCGAAGCACGGAAGATTACCAACTAAACTACCATCGTAAGAAAAGGGTTGAATCAAACAGTCTAGCATGCTTCTCGAAGCACGGAAGATCACCAACTAAATAAACTACCATCGTAAGAAAAGGGTTGAATCAAACAGCCTAGCATGCTTCTCGAAGCACGGAAGATCACCAACTAAACTACCATCGTAAGAAAAGGGTTGAATCAAACAGCCTAGCATGCTTCTCGAAGCACGGAAGATCACCAACTAAACTACCATCGTAAGAAAAGCGTTCAATCAAACAGCTTGGCATGCTCCTCGAAGCATGTAAGATCATCAAATACTAACGTATTCAAATCACAATCGACGCTTCCTTATACGGGATTTACTGAAGACTATTTCTTGCCGTGCGAGTAACTTACTAAATCGTCTCACATCGCATCGCTTCGCGGTTGAACCGATTGATATATTGCTTTATTAGGATAATTTAGATAGATTTTCAGAAAGACATCTGCCTGAGAATCTTCTCATGAGGACAGAACATGGACAGAACATTTTCGGACTCATTCTCTCATAGATTTATCAAACGAAGTAAACACTATACATAATTCTCAAAAGAGCACACATATGAAACGGATAAAGTACCTACACGAAACTGGAAAATAAAAATTACTTGTGTCGAAACTCAGTATTATCGACAGTCGATGTTGAAGCGACCTTTTAACTTTTGGATTGTACAGTCAGCCTCAGAAGTAGCTTAACATTATAGTTCTTTGTAATAGTAACTGTTTCGACGGTTTCCTAACAATATCTGTGACAAATTCAAGAAATGTAATGTGACAAGGTACTAAAATGTTAAGCTACTTCTGATGCTGATTGTACACACATTGACTGACCACGATCTATGAAACTGGTTCCAAACGGCAAACAATTTGTAGAAATGTAAAGCAGATCTTTAATTTTAAATTAACGTAAAAAGTTTTGAATAATATCGGATAGATACAGATAAAATAGGTTTTCATCGGCCCGAGTCGCCGACGTTACTTTTGGTATTGTTTGATTGTTGTTGTTGTATAATATACGTAACGGAAACTATCCAATTATTTCGGATCTATCCGAAATAGTTCCGTGTCCGTGAAACGTGACTGAAACTTTAAAATATAAAAATATAGGTATCCGTATCCAGATCCGAAATTGCATAACCATAACACCATGCCAATAGGTATACCTACATACTGAAGATCATATCGTACTAAAATATTTAACGTTTAATTTAAAACGGTTGAATGGCCGACTAGTGTTCTAGTTCAAAGCTGAGTTCTAATAAGTTAGAAACGACGGATTTATTTCGAGAATTCATGTAATAGAACGCTTCGCAGGGGATATTGAATGATGTTTTGTGGCTCTCGCTACTGAGATGTGGGGTTCGGAAATGACAAACCATAACATTGGGATCTTTAGGAGAACTGGATGCTAATACAAATAAATCGGTCAAGTGTGTGTACCTATTTATTTCATTAAAAAAATGGTATTGGTATATTAAAGGAATAGATCGTTTATTAATGTTTAAAAATCGTTACTGATTTGGATGCGGTTTTTACTGGTGTATTTTAGTGTTTTTTTTATTAATCTATACTATTATTATAAAGCTGAAGAGTTTGTTTTGTTGAACGCGAGTAGTTCCTGTTCCAGTAGTTCCTGAGATTAGTCTCAGGAACTACTGGTTCGAATTGCAAAATTATTTTTGTGTTTGAGATTCCCTAATCTAGTTCTAGACTAGTAGGAATAGTTCCCAAGGAAGGCTATAGGCTGTGTAACATCATTTATTTTAGTAGTTAGCTTTTTACACAAATTAACGTGGGTGAAACCGCGGGGCACAACTAGTCAATAAATAAAAAAGATTTGTTATTTTAAAGGATTCCGTCTAAAATATTTTCTCGAGTGTGGCTGTAAGCGAAGAAATGCGATTACCTACAGTTACTAGTGAACAATAACCTAAGGATACTTGCGATATGACAATTGAGATGCAGGGGTATATGTTATTATTCTGTCGTAATTTTATAGAGAACACTTGGGCAGTACCCCGATCTCCTCCCATCTCTTTCATTCTTTAAATGAAATCACCTCCTCGGAGATCCGCGCCATTTATTCCACGGGTGGCCGGAACTCTCATTGCGACCATAATGAAACTTCTTGTTGAAGTACTATTTCTCATTGTTACTATTTTCATAATTGTCCACTGCACGAAAGTAATGAACTCAAAACAAAGTTTCTATTATTATATGGATATAGTATATGCAATGTCTGGCCAGTGCTGCGATATAACGATAGATCTAAGTTCCATGACTTTGTAAGTAGAGTAACAAATAGAAAAAAAACAGTTATCCATTCCTTGGGTTTTCTTCGAAAATTTAAAGTATTAATAAAATGCTGGAATGATTCTTGTTCTGGTATGACCATGTAGGCCATGTAGCCCGGGAAAAGTGGCCCTGCCTTTCAAGGGGTCTCGGAGTCGATTCCCGGTTGGAGCATACTTTTATGTGGCAGATAAGTATCCGCTCACAGTGATAAAGGAAATCCTAGTGAGGCGTTGTAAGTTTTGAGCGTTCATTTCAATTAATTTTCCTTCCTCGCATCATATTTTAATATCATTGTTAATTATGTCAATACCAGTAGTTATGATGAATATACAATTACAGATAAATCTGTTATTAAATATAAAACTTCCAAAGTCATGAATATTCGAAATGAGTTAAGCGAGAGAATAAATCAAATATTTTTATGATACGAACCCTTGATGCGGCGCCGAATTTGCATAGAGTCAATGAAGCAGAAATCCGGCCACAGATAAGCACAAATTAAGTCCTTAGCCGTTGTGTTGTTTATACCATTATGTACGGAGTAAGTCAACATCTTGAACGGATGTGTAAATCTGCCATCATTTATTTACCACTTAAATAAGTATAAATTAATAATGTTTATATTAAATCAGTAGGTCTGTTGTTTGACGTCGACGGGATTAACCGTTTATAAATAAACAGATAATATAACACAAAGCTGAAAACTTCTACATAAGTATAAAAATATTCTCGTTTATAAAATGATGGTATGTTTAAAGTAAATATATAATCGACGATCCTGTAGCCTAGTTGGTAGCGACCCTGCCTGCGAATCGAGGGGTCTCGGGCTCGATTCCCGGCCGGGGCAGATATTTACATATCATCGTTGCGACTTTAAGACCTCTTATGTGTTATGTGCCACTTTTGAAAAAATCACTTTTTTACGTCAAATGATTCTACATTTTGAAGCACTATCGAATTCAAAAACTCTTATGTGTGTACGACGTTTCCATCGTATTTTATTCAGCAAATTCAAAATCACGTATGTGCTTGCTAAACAAAATTTTATCGATTTTTATCGATTCCCTCGAAAAGCTTATTTTTTACACTTAAGAGGTCAAAGTCGCAAAGACGATATGTGACAGTTAAATATTTGTACTCGGGTCATGGGTATGATTGTGACGTGTTATACATACTCGTATGTGTCGTCTATACCGCTCGCGATACAGGTAATATAACCTACTGCGGGGGTATGATTGTGTTAGCGTTTATAAAAAAAAAAAATTATAGATTAAATAAAATTCAAAGTTTTAAGCTCTGAGATAGGTTTGTTCTAGTTCTAGTTCATAACTGTTACTATTTATTTCCTAGTAAAATAGTAAAAATCTGCGAAAAATATAGAACAAAAATAAAAGAAAATGAGCAAAGCTAGTCAGTTTTTATATTGGAACCTATAAACATTACGAGATTGGGGAATTAGCATCATTATGTAGATTTGTCCTACATTACAATCGTCTCTGTGGAAGTAGATGGTAGACACTGCCTCTGTTTAGAACTTAATTAAAAGCTGTACTAACATAATATGTGTGTAATGTATATTGTATTCAGTAAATCTTTACATAAGTTACCAGCAGACAGTTACTACGCAATACATTTATCGTAAGTCAGTCCTAATACTATAAATGTGAATGTTTATTTGTGAGAATGTATAGATGTTTATTATTCTTTCACTTAAAAATTATGGAAGGACTAGCTGATCCGGCGAACTTCGTATCGCCTAACAAACTATTTTTTTTTCTAAAATAAAAGTAGCCTAAGTTACTCCTAGTTACATCAGCTATCTGCCAGTGAAAGTCCCGTCAAAATCGGTCCAGCCATTTCAGAGATTAGCCGGAACAAACAGACAGACAGACAGACAAAAATTGTAAAAAATGTTGTTTTGGTATATGTACTGTGTATACATCCAAATGCACTTGGTATATGTACTGTGTATACATCCAAATGCACTTAGTAAAAAGCGGTTATTTTAATATTTCAAACTGACACTCCAATTTTATTTATTTGTATAGATGTAGAGATTTTCATAAAATTTACAATACAATTCAGGTAGAACATGATCCGGATTAACATAATTATAAGTGCACTTATTAACCTGGAAAACTTGGGCAAAGCCGCAGCCATAGCCATAGTAGACAATATAATTCTTGACAATATAATTCTTGACAATATAATTCTTGACAAAAAATAACCGATTTCAAAATTAGGGATAACTTAAAAGCTACTCGTCAGATCACACTCAAATTTAAATGGGACCACATGACAAGCACCGGCTTTCGATTAAAAAGAAGAATCATCAAAATTGGTTCACCCAGTTGACAGTTCTGAGGTAACAAACATAAAAAAATACAGTCGAATATACAGTGAATACCTCCTCCTGTTTTGAAGTCGGTTAAAAATAGTTGTTATTAACTCACTTGGTAATTTTTAATTTTGTAGTAAATGTTAATTAACATCGCACAGATTCGTCAAGATGAAATAAATAAAACATATTAAAGAACACTGACACATGATTTTTCATGAAACGTGATTCTGAGGTTAAAGACGAGGTGATAAATATTAAAAATACAGTAAATAATATCTACCATTGTGTTCCAGAGTTTACTTCGAAAGTTTGGCTTAATTTTTTCGAAACATATAATTTTTACATTATAATAACATTATTAGTATGATATTATATATAATTATATAATATCAAGAACTGTAGAATTGCCAACGTGACAAGACGTTCCCCAAGTTTATTGCTTACTAGCTGTTTCTAGGAGTGCAGCAGTGTTTCTCCATACCTATTAGTTTTGAAGTTAAAGCGTTTGAGGGAATTTAGATTGCCTATATGAACTTAGGCTAATACTAAACGCTAAATTTAACAATTATACTTCGATGTTGCATCCTCAAGATTTAAATAACCATGTAGTTGTCCTTCGAGACACTGCATCGTCACACATTTGGAGTATATGAAAATAAAACAATAATAAGAGTCAATTATTTAGTCTGTGTTGTTGCCATCACATCACTATTGTATATACCCAGCCCTAAAACGTCATTCGTTTTTCGTGTGCTGCATCGTCGTTAGTGTCATTACTTATAAATAATTTAAATAATATTATAATAACATTAAAAACTCGTGCTTTGGATTATTTTGGCTCATATCTAATAGGCGGAAAACATGAGAAAAGAATAAATGAAACTGAACCAGAAATAAATGAAGATATGCAATCTTCGCACTGTAATCTTCGTCTATTAACTGACAAATTATTGTACGTTTTGATTACTTGAAATGTTAGTAATTCAATAAATCTTGGTATCCTAAAATGTTAAATCTGATTCCAAACACGGAATCTTTTATTATTTCATATTATTTGATACAAAAGAAAAAAATTTTTCCTGAGTGATGACTGATGACACGTGATGTCATGTCATTCGAAAAGTACTTACTATTATTTTGTCCACCAACCTTGTCGTAGTAGCCTGTAACCTGTTGACTTGCCAGTTCAGTTACCTTGTTTCATAAAGTGGTAATACGCGATATTATCCAGGAACAAAAATATCTTACTTTCTTAATGTGGTGTCACGAGATGGCATCCTGAAAGTAAATCACATACTTAACAGGCCTTGCACTATACTATCCAGAAACAAGAATATCTTACTTTCTTAATGTGGTGTCACGAGATGGCATCCTGAAAGTAAATCACATACTTAACAGGCCTTGCACTATACTATCCAGAAACAAGAATATCTTACTTTCTATGGTGACACGAGATGGCACCCGAAAGTAAACCACAGACAGGCTTACCAGGCCTTGCGTTATATTATCCAGAAACATAAATAATTCATATGTTACTTTCTTAATGTGGTGACACGAGATGTCATCCGAAAGTAAATCACATAAGTACCTAGTTTTGCAGCATCGTATTTCCATTCGGAAACACCGATATGTCCTGCGGGAAAGGCGGCTATTATAATATATTTGAGGCAGATGAACCAGTACTCCTCAAAATACCAGAGAAAATCCTAGCTATGCCAGGGGAAGCTAAGAAACTGGAACAATAACCACGGAGCAGAATTAGAGAAGCTGATTAAATCTCTGAACATTGGGAAAAATCCTCCAGGGTTGGCTAAATAAGGAAGATAAAAAGTAAAATGTACTAAAAATATAGAGATAAATGACTAGTCAGATAGACTAAACAACAACAATATCAGAAATATATCTAAAAGCCATAGGAGTAAAATTTTGCTACTACGACGGACAGCCAATTGCTGTACCGAGGAGGAACACCAGGGGGGACAATTCGTTGTAACTGACATCATGCTGATGTCTTACCGCCATCTATGCAACTTGAGGGCGCTGATGGCGCATCGAAATTTATTTACAAAAATCATGTAATAAGTAGAGCACTCTTTACCCCTTATATTAATATATTCCTTGAGGAATAACTACACGACGCAGCTGCGGGCTCAAGCGCCGCCGCTGCCTGCCGCGACCCCTCGTGACCGCCAAGCAGACCAGAGATGCAGTTGGAGGTACCAAATTCCAGCCGTACACAATTTCATTGTAATAATTGGTGAGCAAACCCACTGAACTATCCTATGTATGAGGATAACAGATCCTCTTAAGTCATTTTTCTTACTCGAACAATGGAAACAATAAACCCACCATGTTCAAATCGGAAACAAATAATTTCAATAACATTACATTGACATTATTTTTGTATTTGAGTGTTTTGTCATACCTGTTCATTTATTTCTCTGATACTCTTAGCATCCAAGAGCTCAGTGCCTCTCTTTAGATTCATTTTGTATCTAAACCGAATAAATAGTGTGCATAGTTACCCATACACCGTCGCCAGATGGCTGATATAAATGCGAACATTTAAAGAAGCCTTTCTTAATACTTACTCACAGATCACCAAGAAATCCCAACCTCAGCTCTACTCCATATTATGTTTTTACAAACATTTAAAAAACATAATTGTCATAATTTAAGTAATAACTGTATGTACTACAGTATTAGTATACCTTGACAATATATTTTTTGTATTGGGGATAATTATGTTATGACATACTAGCGCCTTGGCCGCGAGTTTGCCCGTGTTTGTCGGGACAATAAGTGGACATATCTGGCCCAGATCATGGTCTGGCTATGTGCTAGGTTTCATGAAAATCCCTTTAGAAGTTTTAGCGTGAAAGAGTAATAAACATCCATACAGACTTTCACGTTTGTAGTATTAGTGGGGTGCAATAATACAAAATGTATATTTAGTAAAACTAAGATTTATTAAAATCCAGCCTAATGCGAGTCGGACTCGCGCGCCGAGGGCTATGTACAAATGTATAATAATAATAATAACGATACTTTATTTCAGACTGATCCTGATGATTATAGAACCGAACATTACTGATGTATTCTGAACTGAGTAACAAACATAACGTTGCAGTTGAAAAGCTGTCGCCTTCACATGTTACTGTGTTCGATTTACGCATTTTCTCCGTTACTTATGCTATAAAATAGTCTTGCTTTGCTTCTACCAAATTTCATGGTTTGAGATCAACGGGAAGAACACTACAGGTTTTGCTTCCCTTGCAAGTACCATAATTAAAAAGAAAAAAATTATGTATATCGCATTAACGCCGCGCTGTAGTTTTTTGGTTGTGCTGACGTAGAATAGGAGCTTGATTTTGAAGGGATTGCAGACCTCAGTATTTTATATTAATTATATTTATATAATGGACATTAATTACATTGGATATCGATAATAATTATTATATTAATTTTTTCCACTCGTCCCTGGGAAAAACGGCATTGATAGACAGACAGACAAGCAGGTTCCGTTTTTTTCCTATTGAGGAACGGAACTCTAAAAAATCTATAAAAATCCGAAAATTTTAAGGGAAATTTTAGGTTCACTTGTCTACTGCTGCATGCCCCGTTCTTGCTAAGGATTGTTAATACACCAAACAGAACGCGAGACATACTCGTATATATGTCTTTAGCCTTATCAAGATGAAGTATGGTAGTCAGATACTTTTTGATTTGAACAGATGGTATAATATACTGACTTCCCCCTTACCTTACTCCCCCTAAGTCTGTATGCTATGCCACCACTGCCATCTCAGAAATATATTGAATGGTATCAGATTTCCTCATCTCAATAAAATTATTAGACTATTACTAGACCAGATTGGTTAGTGAGATGTCGATTTATTTGCATCGCATCGTTTTTTTTTCTAATTCCTCTAAATAGAAAATGTAACAGAACTTAGCGTCTGCAGTTTTATCCGACAAACCTTCTCAAGGGATACCCCAAATGATAAACCAATAGGTGTATTCCATATCAAAATCCTCAATTTCTTATCAAAAATACCCTTAGCCAGTATAACGTAATATACTTATTAAAAGATTTGGTTTAAATTCTGTTTGTCATTAAAAGACATCCAGAACTGCACTGTTTCATATTACATATTATATGCTTTTATGCAAAGCAATTCAAATTCATTATTTGCGTAAATAAAGATACCTACAACAGTTGATCAATATAAACATAAAATCGTCTTATTTTACCTTGTCAGTTTGGATTATTTTCTTATTCTTAAACGATATGTTACAGAAAGTAATAAGCTACCTTACAAATTCCAACCAGTCAGCCCTATATCTGTTGTTAATAAGACATTGGTAACGATAATTTTATTATTGTATTACAAGTTTTTTCAAACTTGTCTTTAAGATTAAAACAAGGTTAACCAAATATCTTTTAACCCAAATCTTACTTTATCCTATTTGGCTCAACGTTATTCTAATGAGAATTTATCAATGAAATTCAAAAAGTTTTAACTTTCATCGCGTTGTCTACCGGGCAACGTGTGCAAACATTATTTGTTATTAATTGGTTATCTCACTCCAATAAAAAATTGTAAAATTTTTAAAATTCAGTAGCAAGTAGACTATTTCTAGTTGTTCGACAAAGACTATCCTCATAGATAGAAAAGACAGCTCGGTTCCGAAATTCTGTCGAAACAGGCAAAAATTTATGTACTTTCTGCTAAAAAGCCTTTCCACAATACTTCGCAGAGCACAAGCCGAATAGATTCGATGGAACCAATGGATCAGACAAATATTGCGCGATAGCGGCGTGAACGTGATCGTACTCACGGCATACAGTACCTGCCACGCTCCTATATCTGCAGCAAGCTGGATTGGACTTCTGAAATGCCACTCGTTGGACAAGAAAGTCCTCGTATCCTCGCCGAAAAATCCTATAACCAACCTATTGTCAATATCGGGGAGTATAAATCCTTTTGCTGAAATTGTGTTTGGTATTAAGTAATAGTATGTACCTAATGCCTAATTTTTTGGACGAAAGATGTTATTTAACACTTGATAAAAATTTCACTTTATTTGTGCGGTTTTATACACTACATTCTGCAACATCCTCTAAACATCTACATGGTTATTTAAATCTTGAGGATGCAACATCGAAGTATAATTTAAAGGTTGAAAGAACTTACCTGTAAGTGAATTTCAACCGGGATTATACGAGATGTTGCATCCGAAGAGATTTAAACTCCCGCCCACCCGGTGGTACACGTGCTAGCGCTCAAAAGCACTACAGCTTGCCACCCCATGTATGGTTGCAGAATGACCAACTAGGACGAAACTCTAAACTGAATGACGTTTTAGGGCTGGGTATATACAATAGTGATGTGATGGCAACAACACAGACTAAATAATTGACTCTTATTATTGTTTTATTTTCATATACTCCAAATGTGTGACGATGCAGTGTCTCGAAGGACAACTACATGGTTATTTAAATCTCTTCGGATGCAACATCTCGTATAATCCCGGTTGAAATTCACTTACAGGTAAGTTCTTTCAACCTTTAAATTATACTTATGTTAGTTTAATTATAAAGCACTAACATGCTTTTGTAGCAGTATGGAAGAAACGTCAGTATTTTTAACAGACTTCAAAAAAAATATTTTTGACTGGGTTTTTAATCGAAAGGTGGTGCTTGTCATGTGGTCCCTAACTTTGAGTTAGATCTATCCAGTAGTTTTTGAGTTATTTTGGAGTTGGTTATTTTTTGTCAAAAATTAATAAACGGAATATTAAGTTTACCCTGTTGTGTGGGTCAAGTCTCCCACGCCTAATAAGATGTACAGTCACGAGCATAAATATATTACTATGGGCACGTCAGCAATAATATCTACCCCAAGATGCGTTCAATAATATCTGTCTGCACGGACGCAGCAAAAATATCTGATATTCATAGACAGCATATTAAAGTGACGACAAAATTATCTGATAAAAAAAGCACATCAAATAATTGTGACAATCGCCCAAAGCAAAAATATGTGACGACATTAGTCACAAAATAATGTGATCACTCTTAGAGTGCAAATATATTTTTGCTGTTCACTAATTCTATGTTTCTGTAAGCATTTACATTTATTCTTCAATCATAGATAAATGTATGACGTTCTAAAGCAAAAATATGTGACGACATTAGTTACAAAATAATGTGATCACTCTTGGAGTACAAATATAAATGTTTTCCGTTTGCTAATTCTACGTTTCTGTAAGCATTTACATTGTTTCATATGCATTAATATATGACGTTCAATAGTTGGCAAAAATATCTGACTTAAATCTTTTATTATTTTTATACATTTTGCCTGACTGCGCGACGCAAAGGAGGGTAATGTGTTTATCAGTCTATGTATGTATGTATGTTCGTATGTGGCGTTATAGAGATCAAACGGGTTGACCGATTTTGATGTATCTTATATCAATCGATACGCCTTAACCTTGCGAGTGTCATTAAAGACATGACAATAATAAAAAACCACAGGGACAACCAGACACCTATTGTCTAAATGAAAAAAAAATTCGACGAACTACATCAAGTGGGGTATCGCTAAATAGGTATTCAAAAATTATTTTTAGGTTCGTTTCATCATTCTTAATTTTAAGTGACAGCTTAGGATATGTAACGATTTAAAATTAGTTAAACAACCGTTCTCGTTAATTTACTAACTCCCTTAATGAAATAACAACATTGCGAATTTTACCGTCTTATAATCCTAATATGATAATAATAAGAAGTCAATGAATCCTAACTAAAAAGTGTAAAAAAAATAGTTAAAAAAAAAACAAAAACCTGACAGCGTAGAAAAACTAACTGTCCCGACTGCCTATGTATGGTCCTTCTAAATCCATCAAAAAATCTCATATGTTTTTTTTTATCTTTCTTTTATTGCATATCCTCTACTAGTACACTACTCTATGTTCTTGTTACATTTTCCTAAAATACTTTTTTATTTGCGGTCAGACATTGCATTAGGCAGCTGCGACGGTTTGGCAACATCGCCAATTTGGAAGCGTAGCGAGCTGGCGACGTCGCACGTACACGTGCATCTCACTCACTCTGTGTCCAAACCGGCTGCCAAGACGGACGCGCACGCGTGTTTTTTTACAAAACTATTTTATTTATTATTCTTATGTTTTTCACTTAACACGGTTCCATTTTTCAATAATGAGTTTCGATACAGAAAGGTTTATTGCAGAAATACAAAATCGTCCATGTTTATGGGATACCGCAAGAACTGATTATTCCGACCGCAATTTAAAAATAAGATTTTGGGACGAAATAGTCAATTTATTTAAATAGGTTTAGTTATTTAGTTTCATAGTAGGCTGCTCTTTTGGCTATTCTTTTGGCTACCTTCGAACGCCAAAGGTAGCCGTGGCAACTACGCCGGCAATGTCGCCATGGCGTCCCGGTGAGGTAGGGCTCTGCTACTTCTCTTCAGTCAGTTCGATTATGATGTCAGGAATGGACGTAGCCAGTCTCCACTCAGGGAGCCGTTATGTGGTTACGCTTCCAAATTGGCTACATTGCCACACCGTCGCCAAGTGAGGTAGCCGCCATGCTTTTCAATATAAACTGTTTGGATACGTTGCCGGCGACATTGCCATGGCGTCCCGGTGAGGCACAGCACTTATTCTCACAATATGTAACACCGCGGTGAGTTTTCCCAACTATTGAACGTCATAATATATTTATCTATATGATTGAGGAATCAATGCAAATGCTTACAGAATTAGTAAACGGCAAACATATATTTGCACTAAAAGAGTGATCACATTAATTTGTAACTAATGTCGTCACATATTTTTGCTTTGGGGGTTGTCACAATAATTTGATGTACTTTTTTCGTCAGATAATTTTGTTGTCACTTTATTATGCTGTCTATGAATATCAGATATTTTTGCTGCGTCCGTGCAGACAGATATTATTGAACGCATCTTGGGGTAGATATTATTGCTGACGTGTCCATAGTAATATATTTATGCTCGTGACTGTACTTTGTCTTATCCTAAGAAGTTAAAAGTTTACATTGTTTTATTTCTGAGGACACACTTCATGCGAAGGAACTACTGAACGGTTTTTTTAATATTGTTTTTTGAATATTGATTTTTTTAACATTGTTTTTTGAATATTTTTATTAATATTCTTTTTTTTAATGCCAAAGAAAAATACTTCTCACGCGCGTACATAAGTATTTTTGTTTATCTGGTTTCGCCGCTACGTCGTAGCAGTAACATAGTATTGTCTTTAGGATACGTCACAGTATTCTCAAATGTTAAATTTGAAGCAAATCAGTCGATATTTTAAAAATATTGCATACAAACTTTCATCCAGTTCCTCAGAGGTACCGTTGAAAAGTTATCCAAAATATGACCCAAAGTATTAAATAATAAGTTCATCAATTTTCACTGAAATCCTTTCGCGGGTTTTCATGTGATGCCTGGACAGAAAAACAGATATACAGACAGACAGGCTTCTTAACTTTTTTTAGGTCAAACTCGCTATTTATATCTCTCTAATAGAAATTTTGAAAATATTCAATGTACAGAATTGTCCTTTTGAGTTTTATAATCTATACTAATATATAAAGAGGAAAGATTTGATTTTTTGTTTGCATTGAATAGGCTCCGAAACTACTGAACCGATTTCAAAAATTCTTTCACTGTTGGGAAGCTACACTATCCCCGAGTAACATAGGTTATATTATATTTTCAAAAAATTAGGGATCCTTAATAAAACTCCAATAATGTAACCCAAGGTGTAAAAAATAAAAAAACCGAAGCAAAGCGAGGGCGGTTACTCGTGATAGATATAGATGATGAAGGCATGGCCAGCAGCAGCACACAGAATATCAATAGCAAAATTGTCCGTACCGTATAACTGTGTGAGAAACAAGAAAACTAGATTTATGTACGGAAGTGCACAGCTCGAGAGAGATTTTTCTGGCGGCGTATCGGCTGCGTTGTCGTCGCGGTCCCATTGTGCTGAGCAGCTTGTACGCTGGAGATACTCCGTTATTTTATCTATTTTATACCTTGCTAATTCTTCCAGTGTACATTTATTTATTCACATTATTATTTTTAAATTTAAAAACTTTCAAAACTCGTAATGGGCACGACAAAACTATCCAGTCCCTTTTTCTTCTTTGTTGGTCATCTTTTTTTTCGTTTAGTAGATATCGTAGCGTAGTGCTTTAGTGTTATCAAAGTTACTACGAAAATGAAAAACTTCAATCATTATGAATCTAATATATAAAATTCTCGTGTCACGGTGTTAGAAGTTGAACTCCTCTGAAACGGCTTGACCGATTTTCGGGAATCTTAGTGTGCATATCGGCTAGAGTGGAGAATCGGACAACATCTATTTTTCATCCCCCTAAATGTAAGGGTGTTCCACCCCTAATTTTTTATTTTTATTTTTTTGACAAATTTTTTTGTTTTTATTTTTTTATGATACTTACAACATACAAAAATAATAATATAAAAAAAAAACTTTTGACACAACGAAGTCTGTCGGGGCAGCTAGTTAACGTATATTTTTCTTGCGTTGCTATGATGATATCAACTATCGAAATTTACTGTATAATACATTCATCATAAAACCTTAACACAATTGTGCAGCCCCCTACGCGCTACGCAACGATGGCCACGCGGGCCATAACCCTGCGAATGCTACGCCTACAGTTACAGTCTTCGCTCGCCAGTTATTATTTATGTTCTATAAAAACCCTTAAATAAACTTTACTTTTGGCACTGTGTAGTAAATTTCTATTTTTACACACATACTTCGTAACGTTTACATGGTTGTAAATATGCGTGCGTTGGTTGTTGTAGAGATAAAGTATTGAAAAAATGTACTGAGTAGTTTCTTTCGCTGCTTCTACTCATCCTTAATAAGGCCAATTTCCGAACCGGTGTTAGATAAAAAAAATTACGTTCACAATTCTACCATTTTTCCAGGCATATCTTCAGTTGCCGACGTTGCGTCCTAATTTAATGATATTATCTTAATTTATTTATTACCTACTGATAACATTTTTTTTGTTTTTAACCATTATAAATTAAGATAAACGTTATCAGTAGGTAATAAATTATTATTACCTACTGATAACATTTTTTTTGTTTTTAACCATTATAAATTAAGATAATATCACTTATTAAAGTTAATTAAAATAAACTTAATAAGTAAAAAAACATTGTCGTCCATGAGTCCAAAGGGCCCACTGAAAATCAGCGCCGTGGCAAATGATATGGCAAAACGCTGAGTGGATACCATTTTCTGGCACTACAACACGCGAATATTGTAAAATGTATAGTTCATTTCTGTATAATATATCTATACTAATATATAAAGAGGAAAGATTTGATTTTTTGTTTGCATTGAATAGGCTCCGAAACTACTGAACTGATTTCAAAAATTCTTTCACTGTTGGGAAGCTACACTATCCCTGAGTAACATAGGCTATATTATATTTTCAAAAAAAATTGTGATCCTTAATAAAACTCCAATAAGTTGTAAAAAAATAAAAAAAAAAACCGAAGCAAAGCGAGGGCGGTTACTCGTATATCATAATTATGTAGTTTGGTATAAATATGTTGTGTGTGTTAGCCAGAAATAAATCCTTTCTTTTTTTCTTTCTTTCTAAAGGTATATTAAGTAACATAAACATGACGTGGAAACTAATGCCAACAGTAAGTGTTCGAAATACACTTTCGTGAAACCTGCCTGGCTGGCTCCACGCTCTTGTTTGATTCAGCTGCTAAACGAACGTCATTGTTTTCGTTCTCTTCTTTCTTTCTTTCTTCTTGGTGAGCTACGCACCAGTGCCTTTGATACTACTAACGTCCATGACGGTGACCACGTACCACTTCTACTCCTGTTGGCTATTCACATAAAAACATCCGCAAGTTTACATGGGAAGGGTAGTGTTTCATACACGTAAACTGAAGCAAGAACTGATTCCAAAACAGTTATGAATAAAAGAAATGTTGGGCAGAGTGCACAGTTTAACTGAGATGATGATGATCGTTGAATTCTAACACTCACAGAACAATGCACCACCGAGACGCATTAGCATAACCGAGATCGACTGCTCGCCGAGTCGCGCCATATCTTAAATTGACAGCAAAACGTACGAAGCAAAACAAACCAAGCAACCAAACGCAGCCAACAGCGACCTTGAACAAAACCTTGATATCGTAGTAACACGCCTTACGTATGCTACAATTATTTACAATCGTAAATCGTTTCAACAAATGCTCGGTTTATTTTTCCGATTGGCCTAACATCATTCTACATCTGAATAGAGTGAATATTTGCTTTTCGTTGATGAAAACGGTTAGCCAGACGGACTATTTTCAGGTCCAGGAAGTAAGTAGGTATTTATAAGTCCGAGTGCCAGGTCTTATTGCTTATAACGTTTGGTGTGTATTTCGAGTATCTTGCGAGTAGTACCAACAATGATTAGGGATGTCCATTGTACTTCTTATTGTTTAGCATTAACTTATTTGCAATGTGCCCAGCAAACCATCTCTTCGCGTAATTGAGGAATTCATATAATCATCATAAGCGTCCATATGCCATCTGAAGGTCGAAAGCCTAACGTAAACTACGGCTAAGGTAAACGACATAGCTCAAAGAATTAGCCGGCTGAAGAGGAAAAGGCCACATAGTTCGGAGGAGCGATAATCGTTGCGGAAGAAAGGGCCTCGAATAGAGACCACGTTTCGGAAAAAGGAGCACAGGACGCCCTCCGACAAGGTGGACCGACGACCTGAAGAAGATAGCGGGTATCCGCTAGACTCAGAAGTCTGATTTCAGAACTGGTCTGAGTGGCGCAAATTATAAGAGGCCTATGTCCAGCAGTGGTTCGTAAAGACTGATGGATGGAGAGACAGTAAGGAAAGTAAATGACAAGTTCTGTGAAATTGACATTTTATTCAAAACATTTCCATATCTATGTCGGAATGTCCAGTAAATCAGTTTAAAAAACTACCGCTGCGATAAAACAGTCGATATTAAAAGCGCATAAAACAAACCCGCCGGCCGTATGTTACGTAAACCTCCCAATACTATTTTAAACCACCTCCCTACATTTATTTAGATAGTACCCTCGCCTATCCCCAGGGGAATACTATCCTTGAAACCCCATTTACACGCGCGCGCGAGCCACGAGACAATCCGCGAGACGCGCGCATACGCGCGCGTGTGAACAGGGCGCTCGCGGACCAGACCGCGGCGCGTCTCGCGCTCGCAGGGCTCGCGTCGGGAGCGGTTTTGTATGCGCGCGCCAAAGGGGCTCGCGCGAGCGCTCGCGTGGTGTTCACACGCGCGTAGGGGGCGTGGCTTACGGACGCGCCACGAGACGGTCCGTGACACGCGCGTGTAAATGAGCGGTGAAACTACACTCGACTCTGCTACTGTTAGAATCAGGCGTTTTGTTCATTTTTCATGTTCATACCCACCCAGTTTTATACCGCGAATTAAATCTATTCGTAAAAACTGTATCAAAATCTTAAAAGTTTTTGCGAATATTGATCAACGGATATAGGTCTGATAACCCTACAGCTTTTGTCGCGTGAAGCACACACTAATTTACTCTATTGAATTTTAAAAATCTTTAATGAGTTATAAACTCAATGGTAATTTTTGTAAGACACTTTCTTGTACTGAACTGAATATAACAGAAATAGTACATTAAAAAGGAGTATTTGGGGATTAATTAATTACGAAATTCTTTCAAACTAAATCTACGTATAAAAGCAAAGCAACAACCCATAATTGTCCCACTGCTGGGCTCGGGGTCTCCTCTCACAATGTGAGGGGTATTAGACCATAGTCTACCACGCTGGCCAAGTGCGGATTGGTAGACTTCACACACCTTTGAGAACTTCATGGAGAACTCTCCGGTGTGCAGGTTTCCTTACGATGTTTTCCTTCACCGAAGCAAGTGATAATTAACTTCTAATACGCACATAATATTTGAAAATTAGAGGTGCGTGCCAGGATTTGAACTCGCGCCCCTTTGTTCGGGAGACCAACGTTCTAACCGCTAGGCTATCACTGCTCTACGTATAGGTACGTATACGTACAATCTACGTATACTATAATAAAACTCAAGGGGCAAATTTCTGTACATTGAATATTTTTTAAAAATTTCGATTAGGGGGCACTTCAATAACGTGATAGAGCACAATTTTTTTTTTAGAATTATTGTTTGTCTGTCTGTCTGTCTATCTGTCTGTTTGTCTGTCCAGGCATCACATGAAAACCCTTGAACGGATTTCAATGAAAATTGGTATAGTTGTTACTAATAATTCGTGTCATATTTTAGGACACTTTTTATCCCGGAAAATTAAAAGGTTTCTTCGGGGAACGGGATGAAAGTTTGTATGGGATATTTTTAAAACATCAACCGATTTGCTTCAAATTTGCAACAAATATTCCTTGCTTAAATTGATGGAATATGTGTTTTTCAGTTTTTCACAATTATGCAAAAAAAAAAGAAAAATCAATGTGAATATTGCTTATTTTTCAAAACCCACTCCTGGAGGAATCCTTTGTGATTTTATCGTGGGTTTCTGTATTTAAATTACGAAATATAAGTACTTCAACATAATCATTAATAAAGAAAACCTTAATGACGTGCATTTAGCATATCAAAGTGTTACAAACTAAGCAAGCATGGCCCTATTTATAATACCGAAGCTAACAGATTTGTTCGGCTGTTTGATCTAATGACGGACATTTTTCAAGAGTAGCGTGTAAGCGAATTATTGGATCATAATATAATGGTAGCGTAAAAGAATGATTTACTTATCTTTCGGCGGTTAGCTTTTCAGTTGCCTATATGGGTCGGTACTGCTAACATTTTCCGACATACGAATATTTTTAAATTACTAGTTTAAACTTACATGAAGCTTCTTTGAAGAAAATTGAAAATATTTTTAAAATACCCATTTTGGAGTCCATTTTATAAGTGTCAAAAATGTCGTCAGTAGCAACAGCAAAATCAAAAAATCGTAGATATAAAGATGAACCAGATTCCGTGTTAAAGTTTGTATTTGCGGAAAATTGACAGTACGCTCCATCAATCATCGCTTATTTAGTGGTTTAAATTATTCAACCCATAAAATATGGTACGAATTGATGATGTGTATTACATGCTTGTATGACTCTGTGTTTACTCATGGTCACTCTTGGTTACCATTATCAAAAATATGCTTATAAGTTCTGCATTGACACCTTATTTAAATCGTGATGGTTTTCCATTGACGTAAATATCAATAGTACGTAGTACTACGAAAATTCATACATGAGCTAGAGGTTAGTTGGCATTATGTGCCATTAGCTCTTTGCCAGAAAAAAATTTAATCCCTTAATTGAGCATTAAATTTGTCTTAGAAATGATTAATACTCGCCTGTAATGGACGTTGCCAACATTCGCCACTGTTCAGCGGTGTGAGATAAAACGGACCGGCCTTTATTTCTACTGTTATAGTAATAAAAGATCACATCTTTTGGAAGTTAAGTGAGTTGAAATGAGCAGAACGGGAGAAAAAGTTTGCGATTTTTATTCCTGTTATATCTAATTTTTTCATTATTATTTTGTACTTGCAAATATGCAATTAATTCAAGTACGAGTACTTACTTTTTGTTAAGAATGTATTCCAGTATTTTTCATTTAACCTCAGTTGTGATAAATTTCATCAATATTTTTTCTTTTATTTAAAAATAGAATACTTAGTACAAGAAAAAAAAATATCGAAAAATTTATAATGACGTAAATTGTAACTAAACTGTAAATAAGTATGGTTTATTTATTTACATCAAGAAGTTAAAATCGCTAATCGAACAAAACATGAATAATATTTACAGCAACGTTTAGAAACGAAGCAACGATCTTTAAAAATAGGTGACATAGGTCTGATAAGTCGCACATTAATTCAGTCTTCCGGCTGCATTTACTCGTGACTAATTTCGCGGTTTACATGAAAATAGAAAATTTTCAGCTTGTGACGATAGCCGTATTAATAGAGGGACAACTTATCTATCTATAAATGAACTATTTCAAATCAAGTCTAAAAATAAACAACGTTAGTTAGCAAAAATATATTCGTAGTACCAGTCTGTTTGAACAGAACGCAGACGTACTGATTCCAGTCAATACGAGATTTATTAAGTAAACTGTTAGGCTATTACTGGTTAATATACTATTAAGTGGCAAATGATCCATCCGAACTCCGAAGGTCTTAAGGTCGATCTGGAGAGCATGTTACAATGTTCTTCCTCATTGGCAATATACCGTTGGCAGAACCGCGTTCAAGATCTTTATCGTCCGATTCGCTTCTTGTTGATTCAATCTCGATTTGTGTTTCAGACGCATCTGATTTATCGTGTAGTTATTACTCTTCTTACATAATATTTTGGGATGTGAATTTGACTACATCGATCACATGTTCAAGCGTTGCATTATGAGCATCTACGACTACTGCAATATCGAATATCGAAATACAATTTGTTATATGTATTATCTTGGTTACATTATGAACTAATTAATAGTAGGAAATATGAGGGTTTTATTACAAACCAGCGTTCAGTCCGCGGCTTGACCCGCGTGTACCGGGATAATAAGTACCGTATATTACTATATACCGTATATTAGTATATCCCAGATCATGGTCTGTCTCGTATGCTAAATTTCATGAAAATCCGTTCGGCAGTTTTCGCATGAGAGAGAAATATATCCTCACAAATTTCTACATTATAATATTCGTTGGATTAGTAGGATCAATTACAAATATCTCATCTTTTTGAGTTCAGAGATGGAACGCAATATCATAAGAAATTTGAACTAACGCTATACGTATATAGTATATAGCAGGATTACACAAACTAGTCCAGACGTGTTCCTTATAGGGGTTTCTATTAAAAGAGCAGCACCCATTTCCTACAGCACACAAAGCATTTCACGATCGTCTGGTGCGTGGCAAAAAGTGACGGGTATTAACCCACTTGCGCGCTATTTTGGAACTAACCCGCGTACGCCGGCCCGCATTAGCAGGGCGATCCCGCGCATCATACATACATACATCATACATCATTGATGTATCGCAAATGGATCGATTTTGAGTTCGTTCCTTATCGCGAGTGCCCGATTGAAGTACAGCTGATGGAGCAATGGAGCCGATGGAGGGAATGGAGCTCTCGATACCGGTTTCCAATCAGTAGTGATAAGACGTGACAGGAGTTAATACACGTAACGTTTTACAGGTGGAAAATTGTTTTAATAGATTGTCTTTAACATTGCTTTATTACTTACTCATTGGGGGTTAATATTTCTTCTTTAGCTTAAAATTATTTTTGCCGTGTGAAATAAACATTCTAAAAATTATCGTTATTGGATCCATCGCGTTAATATTTATTAAGTTTTTCTTACATGTATTCCATGTACAGATATCGATCTGTTAAGAGAAAAGTGCTACGTAGGTTTATAACATTTGCGGCTTGCTATTAACTCGCTGAATTCCAAAACGTCTCATTTCTACTTTCCACTTTTTTTTTCGGAAGTAACTGTAAGCAAATGAAGAATTATTACTTAGATTCACTTTTAAAGAATGAAATGGATCGCCTCATTTGTTAGTGCGTAATGCAATTGAAAAAATGGATTGTAAAAACAGTCGAACAGCTTTTGCTTTTCAAAAGAAACAGGTGTAGCGCTGATATTATCGCAGAGTAGTTTGAGCTACAATTTTGAAGCACCTATTTAATTTATTGCACGATATGGTGTCATAGGGTTATATTCATTAAATTAAAAGGTAAGTTTCAATTCAAATGCAGATGCAAATCGATTATTATTACATGGTCAATAGTAATTAAAAATGAAAAAAACTTTCTCACGATAAACAATTGGGAATACATTGAATACTCATAGAAATTCTTTCTTTCTTTTTCTTCTGTCTTTCTTGGTCGGCAACGCATCGGTGATATTGCTGGTGTGCATGGACGACGATAGCCATTTACCATCAGATAGATCGTCAGCTCGTTTGACGGCTATTTCCATTAAAAAATTACATTAACTCTGAAAAAAATTCTCATCTTTATCCAATCAGGTTCTCCAATTCCATTCTACAGCCATCCTTTAAACGCTTAACCTGTTGCTTCTTCGTTTCTTAAAGTATACTCGAGTACAATTCGATGTATCCTGATGTATCGGTCGGATCTTCAAACTGCACGCATTTGGCACTTGGCACGCGATCTGACGATTGTAGCGATGCCAGATCAGTCATAAGCTGTCAGATACGGTTTGTTTGCTTTCACGCGTGTCTATAGTTAGAATACACAAAACATCTTTAAGGCAGTTGACAGAAATCATTGCCCATATCATCAGTCATATCTACTGGACTTGCAACGATCTTTACCAAGGTTGCCCTGTCATTATCGTCTGCATATTTGATTATGTCTTTGCCATGTACTTGACCATCTGTGTTTTAGGTCATGGCGATTCTATTAGCGAATTTGTTTATTGGCATAAATAATTGTATAACAGCTTACCTGAAATATTAACGAATTAATTTATTCAAAATAACATTTTATCTATCCATCCCTCAGCCCTTAGATGTCCACTGCTGGACATAGGCATCCCCTAACTTGCGCCACTCTGACCGGTCCTGAGCCTTCTGAATCCAGCGGATGCCCGCTGTCTTCTTCAATGAAAATTACATTAGTTCAATATAAAAAGATTGCAATTATAACAAAACAGATCCAAATATTTCTTTACGTGAACATTCATTTACGGAGCAAACGAGTATTTGTACCGACTTCAAAAAAGGAGGAGGTATTCAATTCGACTGTATTTTTTATGTTTGTTACCTCAGAACTTTCAACTGGGTGAACCAATTTTGATAATTCTTTTTTTAATCGAAAGTTGATGCTTGTCATGTGGTCCCACTTTAATATGAGCGAGAGCAGACGAGTAGTTTTTGAGTTATGCCTAATTTTGAAGTCGGTTATTTTTTGTCAAGATTTATTTCGGCAGCGCATTGTGTATAAAAATTTGATGGAGACATAAATTATTTGATACTATTAACAGCTATACTTATATATACAACGCGTGTAGTATCATTGTTTTGTAGAATCCGTAGAGAAGCCTCTTACTGTGTATTATGATTTTCTGTCTTGTAGGCTTACTATCAGTGGCGATCGGTTCAATGTTCAGTTCCTTGTATTACGTATTAACCTTGCTATTGTCATCTTGAGTCATAAGCCAATTACTGTGATTACTCCAGCTTCTTATACTACTCGTAAGCCTTGGCTTTTAACTTGCTTTACAATACATTGTAGGCTGTGAGGAGCAGGTTAGGTCATGCATGTAATAGTTTATTTTAAACGTATTTTTCAGTAACTTTAAATATGAGTTTTTTTAAGTTTCTTTAATACTTTAGTTTTTAACCGACTTCAAAAAGGGAGGTTTTCAATTCGACTGTATTTTTTTATGTTTGTTACCTCAGAACTTTCGACTGAGTGAACCGATTTTGATGATTCTTTTTTAATCAAAAGCTGTGGCTTGTCATATGGTCCCACTTAAATTTTAGCGAGATCTGATGTATATTTTTGAGTTATCCCGGTTATTTTTCTCAAAAATGATATCTTTGAAGTTCTAAACAATCATTTTTGAGAAAAATATTATCAAAATTACTTTCACTTTAGAAAATATTTTGTAACGTAGACATTAGTTGCAAGTCTATTTACGATAGTCTATTTCCCGTCATCTATTTCCTATCATCAGTTACCTCTTTTAATGATTAATCATCGCCAATCGTACGGAAGTTCGTCGGCCAATTTCCAACTACATCATCAGTCATCGTAATAGTCCCTAACATAAACAACCGTTCGAAGAACTCTGAATAAGTTCCTTAAAGCAGATGTGTTTCGATACTTCATGTTTGTTTATCTTGAAATTGATTATTTGCGCCTCGATATCGAGTAAATGGGGTTATTAACAGCACGCGTAAAAATATGATATGAGTACAAGGATTGGGCTTTGTGAAAGCACGCGTCATGCGTGGATACGTTTTCCAAGTGCACTATCGCTAGTAGCCGGCAAGGGAAAGAGTTAAATGTAAGCCATCAAACCACTCGTCGTGTTCCGGCTGGGGGCTTGAGAGCCAGTTCTTCCTTTCTTTTTCTTCTCTCTTTCTTGGCCGGCAACGTATCAGTGATGCCTTTGGTGTTGCTGATGTCCATGGGCGACGATAGCCACTCACCATCAGGTGGATCGTCAGCTCGTTTGCCGGCTATTTCCATAAAAAAAATTAAAAAAAAAAAATCAATACTTACCCGACCAACTGGTGAGCTAGTCCACCCATCATGACACGCGCTGGTTTGTCAATTTTGAGAGTTTCCTGATATAACGTCTCATTCTCGTAACTTTAACAATATGATTGTGTAAATTTGACCTGAACATTTTAATGGACTTTAATGGACTTTGAGGAATAGATTAACCACCATCCACTTCTTTTTTTTTAAATCTTTTCTTTGATATACAATTTACCCTCGATCGTTATACCCACATCAAATTCAATTGTATTTATTAAATATATATTTTTTAAAGTATCGTTCTTTGTCATCTTTTTCTCGTTGACTATCAGACAAGTCCTGCAGCCGAGGATATTGATGATTACATCGAAACTCTTTACTCTTTATATTATTCTGTTTATTCGCTATAGAGTCGTGCAGCGCATATTTTATCACAGAATTCACATTATTAATATGGTAAATTTATGTATTACAATACATCCCTCGAGTAGGATTTGCCCAAATGGAGACTAACAAGATAAGTGAGCCAAACTGAAAGCCTAGATTTTTTTTATACGTCAGACAATTCTTCTTACTTTTTGTAAATTTGTGTTTAACTATAGTTCCACATGACTGTAAAGTAAACCAGGGTGGTTAAGTGAACTAATTTAGTATGAGCCTATTCACAGTTACCTACAAGACGCTTACATAATACTAGCTGATCCGGCGAACTTCGTATCGCCTAACAAACTATTTATTTTCTAAACTAAAAGTAACCTAAGCTACTCCTTGTTACATAAGCTATCTGCCAGTGAAAATCCCGTCAAAATCGGTTCAGCCGTTTCAGAGATTAGCCGGAACAAACAGACAGACAGACAAAAATTATAAAAAATGTTGTTTTGGTATATGTACCGTGTATACATCAAAATGCACTTAGTAAAATAGCACGTTTCATAGATAATGGATTTTTTGGAAGATTATTCCCACATAGATAAAATTGTCCAGTCAGAAAACAAATGTATGCAACCAGTTCTTACCAGCTGTAGTTATGAGACTAGTGATTTATAATCCCTTCCGTTAATATAAACTTGTAGTGTTGACATGTGAACAGGGAACCGCGTTCTAACGAGATTAACTCCACCCGAGCTCGGGTTGTCTCAAGAAACCAGTCAAACGTACTCCAAATGTACGTTTAAAATAAATTTAACCAGATTTCACGTACAAGGTTTCATGGATGTGTTACCAGAATATTGCCCTGGCAATCCAAGTGAAATTATTTGTTATTAATTCTTAGCTACATTCAACTAATCAATTCAGGGTTTTAAATAATAATAAAAAAAAATTAACCATATAAAAGATTATTGTGAAAGTTTAATGTTTGTATTTTTTGAATATTAGATATTTCTTACTCAGTCAAGCAAAGATAGTCTATAATTTGGATGAAATGATGGGACACTTTTCATCTCAGGAATTGATAATGTTCCTGCAGAATACAGTGGTTCTTTTAAGAGATTAGAAATTTATGTGTTAAATATTTTAATAGTTGCCCTGAATTTTTTATCGCTTAGTTATTGATAACTTAAAATTTTTCTCTGGACACAATTCACACAGTCTAGCCTAGTAACTAGATTAGTTTGCGACTTGTTAGTTAACTAGTAACTAGTTTGCGACGAGCGTACTCTAGCCTAGTAACTAGAGTACGCTCGTCGCAAACGCGTAGTTTTGATCATAGATAACTTTCGCTATATGAACGAAATCAAGGGAAAATAACGGTGATTTACAATCACAGTAAACTGCGTAAGAACATTCGGACGCACGTGAACCAGTTAACATCGACACCCAAGGTTCGCGTTAAAATCATTCAAAGTAGAATGTCAAAAGCGCCGGGCACCGCGCATCAAAGGGGCTCAAACAGAACAATAGAAAAGTGCACAGAATTATCAGAAGTCTGTGTTTCGATATAAAAGTTTTAATAACCGGCTCTAAAACGGGTGAATAATGAGAAAACTGAACGCGAATCAAACGAGTCTCGTGTTGTATTGTTTCTTTTTGTTAGAACATTTTTTGTCCATCTCAAACAAAGGAACACATAAAGCTGGTATTACACGCCGCCACCGACTCGCCACACCCCCGGCTGTCTGCGATAAACTAATCATGGACATCATTTTAATTATTAACGGCCTTGTCTGGTACTTACTATATGTGAAAAATCTTTATTTGTAAGTGGTGTCCTTTAATAGCAGAAAATGAGGCTGTCCGATGTTGTGATAGGTTTTAAGAAAATTGTTGTCTTTGTTGAATATTCATATGAAAAAGTAATTAAACATATGGGTTCCTACAGCCATTCTTAAACCTAAGCCGAATCCTCCAGTCAATCTGTACCAGATATTACGATGACAGTTTCCTTCCATTTACAATGCCCGAGTAAACAATGTCCTATATTATTCTTCTTCCAATTAAAATCACAACAGTAGAAAATTTTTACTAGTTCCAGATGCCAAAATGGAGATGAGATTAAGCAGCGATTTATTGCTTACTTTGACCAACAATGTGTTAATGAAATTTCTAAAGTGGGGGATGTAAATAGTAATTACATACTTATTTAAGAAAGATTATGACATAATTAGAACTATTTTTACAAAGTTTCTCGCAGACGGTGAGACAAATAGTTATTTTTAGTGTTCATTCCGTAATTCTCAAAGAAACCTCATGAATACGCTTCGTCTTACCCCACGAGGCTACTGGTGTCGTCTGCTCGCCAGCAACTGAACTCATCTGTTTTACATAATGAATCTCCCATCTTATTGTCGTTCATAGATCTTGTTAGTTCATTAGCGGGTAACATACAAGGATGACGATGGAATCAAATACGTGTAAGTGGCTTCAAAGCGAGTGCTTGATATACTCAGGTGATAGACCAATAGAAAGTTGGAAGGATAAAAGTATCATCTATACAAGTGTCTGTTTGTAACATTAAAATAACCGCTTTTTACTAAGTGCATTTGGATGTATACACGGTACATATACCAAAACAATATTTTTTTACAATTTTGGTCTGTCTGTCTGTTTGTTCCGGCTAATCTTTGGAATGGCTGGACCGATTTTGACGGGATTTTCACTGGCAGATAGCTGATGTAATAAGGAGTAACTTAGGCTACTTTTATTTTAGAAAAAAATAGTTTGTTAGGCGATACGAAGTTCGCCGGGTCAGCTAGTTGTTAATATTAGTTTCTTTGGATTAGTGAGAAATATTGATAAAATTAAATGAGCTCACTGATCATCGATTGTTGTATTCTTTGCAGTGATGGTAGTTTTTGATATGTAGTGGAAGTCCATGTCCATATAAAGTGGGGATCGTCTGCGTTACTTGAGATTTTTGTCCATTTACTTTCTCAACAGTTTTGTAACTCCTATATTTATGTTTGACAACATGTCCTCCCCATCGCAAGTCACAAATCTCTTGCGATTGATGAGACCATAAAACATAGTACTCTGGACTGCTTCAGTGCAAGGCATCTCGGCTCATTCTCACATACATCCGTCATTGACAAGTCATTGACAGGTATTATCACGATCCGTATTATTGCCATATTCCGGCGAGATATTCAAATAGGACTCATTTCCATTTGGTTACTTGTTTATCATTAAAAACAGACAACACTTTAACAGTATCGTATTCAAGGAGACAATTGAAGATCGCGACCATTTGATATCTATGACGAGTTCAACGCCACTAGTCTCAGAAGTTCAACCAACTTGTTGGCAGCTGCGCAGTGTACTAATGAAGTTGACGTTGGCTCGCAGGTGCCGCAGTTGCAGTTAAAATAATCAACATGAAGCCTTATTTTACGCTGTATAGTATATCTATTTAACAGTGTAACAAAAAAGCGTTTATTAGCCTTCTATCCTGAAGGCACAAGGCATATACAGATATAATTTTTAAAGATCCACTTTAAAAAGTGGATATCATTTACTTATGATTTCCTGTAACACTAATATGATATGAATAATCTGCAAAATAATCTCCCAAAGGTACCAAAGTAAAAGCTCTAAGCACCAAAACTGTTTGAACAGATTCTCTTCACACTTACAGCCAAGGTAATTATCAGCGTCTGACCATGTTACACCATTCAAAAACCACCTCAGATTTACGAAGACACGTTTTAAAATGGTCTAGAAGTGTAAGAAGCAGGCAGTCAACCTACATACTTTCAATGGTCATTTGTTTCATCTTCAAACGCTGTTTAAGAATATCTTATGACTGAGATGAATGCAATGCTTAGCTTAGATGTATCCAACACTCATATCTGAAACAATGAAACTCGAAACCACTTGCGACTCACCACTGTTCCCACATGAGATTATTTTCTATAAGTCCATAGAATTGACGGCTCATTGGTAGAGAAAAATATTCATTTTTTCAAACACGCCGTCCGGCTCCGCGTCGCCTTCCGGAAATTGAGGACAAGCCTATTCGATTTCATCTTGATCCAATGCTATCTTTTTTCTTTTTCTTTTTTTCTTTTCCTGTCTGAATTTCTCTTCATCACCGGAACTTGGCTGTGACTGTAATCTATATTACTGAGACGAAATATCAGTACAAATGTCCAATATAAAAATATGCTACGATGTAGCATATGAAATATCTATGATCAAGAAATACAAATAGTGCGTTAACTGAAATTATTGATCCACTATAGAAGTACTTTGCAAACTATAGATTTGAACTTTATAATATTTTTTTTTGTAATTCTTACAACAGATTTTCAGTCAAATTCGTACTTCTTTTTAAATTACACATAATAAAATAACTGTAAATTCATTTTCCCTTCAATAAACATGATCAAGTATAAATAAGTTTAAAAACCATATAAAAACAGAATAAATTAATATAATGCGATTTCTGCTACGGCTGACTCTGATCAATGATCATACTTCGTTCAACATTATTCATAAGCTCTATCCCAAATTTATTGCTCTTCTAAAACCTAAGAAAAAACGTTTTATTAATAATATAACGCACCCAAACATGCAAGTTCGAGACTTCTATACATTCATCTGGCAACCACTACCACAGTATATAAATTACAAGGCCGCTAATTTACCATGACTTTACCGTAATACTCATCAGCAAGATGCAAATCTCGGCCGAGAATTGAAAAAAGGGCAAGAACCTAACGAGCGTAATGTTTGTTGGCCGAAGATCGTGTGCTCTCCACTCTCCTCCCTCCTCTCTTATCTCCGTACAGGGCTGTAGCTAGAGTCGAATTTGAGGTAGGGCAGAATTGTTACAGGTAGGGCGGAAGTTACAAAGAATTATTATAATATGAAATGAATGTCACAAACTGTGGTATGTTCGGAAAAGTTTGGATACCTATTTATCGCTACAATTTTTTTTATCTCTATGAACAAACAATTTAATTATAATAATTGTGATTTCAAGTTAGGGCTTTGCCCCACAAAGGCCACAATGCCCCCCCTCGCTACGGCCGTGTATCCGTAGCGAGCAGTCGCGCTAACAGAGTTTGTTAACGTGATTACCCCGAGCTGATAGAACTAACAGACGTGCAGTCATTTTTTGTCGTAAGCTTTTGCACTTTATGTCTCATGCAGAAACTTTGGTTTGGGTTTTGTTCCACAATTACGATTAAAATTTAGTGACCATTTCAATTTTAATAATCTGAAATTAGGTCTCCTAAAATTGTTCTCCACCATTTTAAAAATGAAGTTCATGTAAACAATTGTTAAGAATTCCTTCGTCATCCAACCATTAAAAATTCTTCATAATGCTTTTAACATTGGTTTATCAATCCATACACAGATTATACAGTTAGCGCTGTGGTATATCCTTCAAAACCATCTCAATGAGAGGAATCTTTAAATCTACTAATAATTTCGCAACTTGCGTTGTGGTACTAGGTAAATATTAGTAGATTTTGGAAGGTGGTAAGAACTAGATTCGGTACCATACTAATAGTAATAAGTCGATAACTATGATCTTCGAGTCCAAATTTTGGGCTAACGTTAACGTTATTAATAATCGTAATTAATTCTTTATTTAAAAATCTCAAGTACTCATTTCAATATTTTTTAGATAACATATCTGGCGGGCCAGATATATACATAATATTTTACTAAACAACAACGTGTCATTTTTATAGAAAAAAGAAGCCCGTCTGAGTTTAGCTAATGTAAAAGATGTCCTAATTAACGTATCGGAGCACGACAGCCAAAGCTCGTGTCTTCCAGGGTACGAGGTGGTACGGTACGAGCCTGCCGCCGAGTGCCAACTACTGGATTAGGTACATTCTCTGCAATTTAATTAGTACTTTGCGAAGTCTATTCATTTAAAAGGATGTAGCTCTGGCTGTTGTGTGTCAAACAGGAACTACAGAGTCTAAATACAACAAATAAATTGTATCACCAATTTATCATGCTTTATTGTTAGTTGGCTTAAAGGCTGATGATCAATGTTTCTAATAAATTTTGACAAAAAATACCCGCCTTCAAACAGTTCATCTTACGTGGTTCTTCCTCTAAAAGTCTTGGAAATTTATTACAAAATAATTTTAACTTGTGATTGTGAACAAATAATTAATATTCGTAATTTTCTTTCATTATACTCGTACGTCTTGAAAATTCATCTATATCCATTGTAAGTTTCATTACAGTTCTCACTCTTTCTCTATCACTTTTTGTTTCTGTGTGTATATGCTACGTTACAAAATATATCGATGAGAAAACGGGGAACAAATCATGGAGTATAGAGGTAAGTAGGAATAACTCTGTTGTAAAAAAATGTCCGTTAAATTCTGTTAAATAAGGTGGCGCCACGGTAGCAACATGGTAAAATTGGACTATATAAACAGTTTAATTTTGGTATATAGGGCTTTCACAGTCTATCTTCAATCTGTCAATTGCTATAATCATACCACCTGAGGTCCGGTGCATCCGCCATATTGCCATTTGTTTACTCTTTACCGCCGGACTCTTTTTCAACTTTCCCTCTATATGAGTCATTTCTCCTTACTTCTATACTCCATGGAATAAATTTAGTCGAGGTGATTAAACGTCAACTTAGTGCGGGCGTTTGAGTCACAGCACTATTTGCAGATGAAGATCTTTACATACCTGTGTTTCCTGTCTGAGGTGACTGCGGCCGGCTGTTTCCTGTCTATTTAAATACTCGTGGTATGACTGTGTAAACACTGAAACTGAGTATCATCAGAAGAAAGGTGTGTTGAGAGGGATCGACGAGTTTGACGAGCAAGCGCTTCCGTATTTCGGAGCGCAAGTGGGTATAAAATAATATTCTGAACTTAACATCAAGGAGTATAACTTCAGTTTGAATAATCTTAAGTTTGAATAATCTCACAAGAACTATCTATCTAACAGCCTTTTAAAGTCCACTGCTGGACATAGGCCTCCCCTAATTGGCGCCACTCCGACCGGTCCTGGGCCCTCTGAATCCAGCTCACAAGAACACACACACAAAATTATATTAGGTACAAGATTTTGCTACAAATCATTACATTGTGTAAAACGTTAAAACTGGCATTCGATGTTCCTTTATCTTTCAACGGTCAGAGCGTATCCGAATATCTTTGTATTTATCGCTTTAATACAGTACAGTACGGAGTACAGATAAAATATACACTTTACTTTTTTACAGAAATCTGGCCATTAAAACTGTGACTTTATAATATTTTATTACATATTTTATAATTATTAATATTGTGGCTTATGGGGTGAGATAAACTAATAGTCATTAATTTAATTACATAGCGTATTATATTTTTGACATACACACAGCATCAGCAACCTGTAAAAAAAACTTAGGTATCGAACCAGGGACCTCTTGCTTCAAAGGCAAGGTCGCTACCAACTATGCTTCATCCAGATTTTATTATTAATCCAAAAGCAAAATATTAAGTTGGTCCACACAGGCTATTCAGTAGAAACGTCCATTTAAAATAAAATCCGTCACTCATTCATCACTCATATTTAAGCGTAACACAGTAAAATATTAATACGTATTAATAAACAAACCTCTGTTTCACAAATTTTAATATAATCAGTAAGAGGGCTGGCAGAACTGACAAATGGAAATTAAATATTTAAAAGACACAATTTGCTTTTAACAAATATTTATTATTAAAATGCCCTATAATATTACCCGTACTGATGCCATTCCAACTTCCAAAGTGTACGTATAAAATATGATAAATGAAAAAGATAGATTTTTGTGTTCGAAAATTTTAAATTTTCTAGCTATTTCGTTCATAATATAATGTTTACATTATTCAATATTTAATGACGTCACGACACGTGAGTCATGTTTAAACAATTAATAAAGCGGAAAGATATATTCCGCATAAAAATCATATTTAAAGTTTTTTTTTAAGTTTACGGATTTCGTTAACAATATTTATAACACAATATTCTTGACTACTTGACTTTATTATGTACCTACTTATATCACATCCTATCAAGTTATTCATCTGCCTATTGGACTCAAATTAAAAACATAAACATTCCAAAAGCTAACCATATTTATGTATTCCATACAAATCGAACACAACAGACCACTCATATCCGTATTCATATCCGTATAAGAAAATTTGAAGGAACCGTCGCGACCATAAATTGTTCGCGATTCAGTTTGGAAACGCATGTAAAGGAGTCAACGACATCGAACGGTATTTATTCAGAAAATTATGGCAACACTGGCATTTTTATTGCTTTTTAAATATACTGTATTCGGGCCCGGGTTCAGATGCATACATTGTGCTGCTATTGGGAATAAATGAGATGCAATGCTCTACCTATGTTACTGTATTTGATTCAACTGGCTTTGGACCTCACCTCCTACAGATTTAAGTAAAAAAATATTAAAAAGGTTTGTCGTAGTATATATTCTCTCAAACGATGAGATGACTGATGCGATGAGATGATCATTGACCTTTATGGTTTTCCTTTGCAAGGTTTAGAGCAGTTGATTTTAAAAATCTGCATTAAAACATTTCCGTATTTGTCCATGTTTTTTTTTTATTTTAACCATTTATCTGTTTTGAAGCGCTCATAGCCCGGCGGCTTGCGTTGATCCTATGTGATCGACAAAGTTAAGCAACAGCGGGCGCGGTCGGTAGTTGGATGGGTGACCGCTAGTGGCAAACATTTCTTGAGCGTTTCCGTGCTTCGGAGGGCACGTAAAGCCGTCGGTCCTGGTTGTTATCATTAGATAACTGTCGTTAAGCCATGTCGGAGGCCCTTGGGCGGTTTGAAAACTTCCAACACTCGGGTTGGCCACTAACCCCTCCACCAACCCGCACTGGAGCAGCGTGGTGGAGTATGCTCTAGGCCTCCTTAAGAGGAGAGACCCGTGCCCAGTATTGGGCAACTAATGGGTTGAAGCCATCTGTTTAAAAATTTATTTATGGTCTATTAAGTGTAGAATACGTGTGTTAGCAGCAATGCGAAATGTGGTCATATTTTGGGTAAGAGGGTCAAAGTCACGATATGTCGCAGCAGTATAAAGGTGGAATCTCATGAGTCATGACCCACGTGAAACTCAAACTCAAACTCAAACTCTGTTTCACCAGTCACAGTTTCACCAGTGTACTCAGTTGCACCGCAACGACAAATGGTCGAGCGAGCCGCGGGACGCAGCCATCGCTCCAATTACTCCCACAGTGGCGAGTGATATTGCCGGAGTTGGGTTTTGTGAATGAATAATACAATCTAATTAAAGAGCGTGTCGTCGTGGGCGGCTGCCAAGACGCGGGTAGGGTGGCCGCGATTCAGCGACCGCGAGGGGTATTCCTACGTTAAATTTCAGAGGTACATGGTTATACTTACGTATGTAAATATTATGTATTTACCGGATGCAAATCAAAATAATGTTATAGTCAATATTATAAAATTGAGATTATTCAATTGTATGAATTTTTTGATTATGGTCAATATATGGCAATAATGATGGTCTTGGATTATGACGATAATCCATTACGACCAGTAGCTCGAGTACGAATATTTGCGAGAAAGTATTCGTATGGTTAACGTAAGCAATTTGTATGGCATTTTTTCAAAAGCGCCCCTATCGTACGTAAATGGTACTAAAATGCCATACAAATTTGACAAATTGCTTACGTTAACCATACGAATACTTTCTCGCAAATATTCGTGCTCGAGCTACAGGTCCCAGGTTGTCGTGACGGATGGTCACACTGCAGTGACGCGAAACGACAACAAGGGCGGACATTATTTAACGTCAGTTATTTATTATATTGTTAAACACAATCCGAAATAATAGTTTTTGTTCCGAGGAGGTCCTTGGCCTACCTCTTAGAATGCAACTGTTTTTTTATTACAATGAAAATTTATTGTGTTAATGTATTTAATACGAAAATCGTTAACCCGTTTCAGTTATATTATAATTCTTGACAAACAATAACAGACTTCAAAATAACTCAAAAACTACTCGTCAAATCTAGCTCAAATTAAAGTGGAACCACATGACACCAGCTTTCGACTAAAAAAAGAATCATCAAAATCGATTCGACCAGTCGAAAGTTCTGAGGTAACCAAAAAAAATACAGTTGAATTGAATACCTCCTCCTTTTTGAAGTCGGTTAAAAATAAAATTCCACGATAATAAAAGTTTAAAAACAACACAAAAAATACGTATTCTTTTTTCAGTTCGTATTGTAACAAAGACACATTTTTTTTTATAAAAAGCCATTTATCAAAATTACCATGGTGTGTACCATTACTAATTAATGGTTTTATCGTTAAATCACAGAAGAAATAATAATACTTATTGGTTAAACAAAATTATATTTTAAACTATAATTATTATATTTATTTGATCTGTCAAAAGCATATTGGATAAACAAAGTTTATTTAATTTAATAATATCCTATGCATATTATATTATATCCGTAAATTAATAGCTTTCAATTCATGGAACCGAAATAACTGGGTACAAAAAAAAATTTGCATCAAACTAAATATTTAATTAAGCATCGGAAATGTCCGCTCGCTCGCTTTTGACCAAAATGGCGGTAGTTAGTCTGTTGTGGACAGCTTTTAATGATTGCCATTAGTAGCCATGTATAATTAACTATTTTAGGACAATTTGCTAATTAGCAAATATATGATAAAAAATAATTGAATTAGTTAAAATATCAACAATATTTCAATTTTGTCGTCAAACATATTAGTTATACTCATGTATATGGATATACTTGTAAATAGAATGACAGGGGAAGTAATTACAATGTTGATTAGGTATGTAACACAACTAGCTTTTACCCGCGACTTCGCCCGCAGCGCAAAGGAGGAAGATAATTTCCCTGCGGTCAATAAACTATTGTTACTCTCCAGCCCGCCAATGACGAAGAATCACAGAAATTCACGTCCATCCGTCGTTCTGTTTTGACGTAAAAGAATGACAATTAAACAAACACACGTCAAATTTATTATGTATGGAAAAAAATAAGCTAAGTATGGAATTGTATATGTGCGAGCCGGAATGCATTGCTCATTTCCTTTGATTTGAAGACCATGTTGCGTAAAGGCTACCATACCAGACCGTCATTCGAAGGGTCTTGGGTTCGATTTCCAGCGATGCAGAAATTTGAAAGAGTTTGAATTTCTTTCACACTGTGCGAGCGTGAACTTGTCTCTCATACTCATTACTCTTGTCATAATAAAAGATTTTTTTTGCCAAATTATGTAGATTTTAGTCTGATAAAATTCAATGTTTGAGTTCTGAATCCAAATCAAATCATTTGCGGGTGAGGCTCCTATCATTAACCTGGTACCGATGTCACTATCATATTATAATAAATATCATATAATATCATAATAACAAGCTGTCCAATTAACTGAACAATAGGTACCATACAGTATCGGTAATTCCATATTATCCGCTGTCAGTCATACTAATATCCTACCCTTGTACAATGATATTATAATGTAAAAAAGAGGTATATGTGTCACTAGCGCGCCGACGATGAAGTGCGTAAGAACAGGCAATTGACCGTTCTGCTCGTAGTCGCTCTGTCAATACAAGACGATACGCACGCTTTTGTTGTTGTCAGAAGTGCTTGACATTTGACATACAGCGTTAAAATGCCTTCGTGTATTATGCCGGTCACTCACATTCGCGCGAATACCCGAATCCACAAGTGTGGGACGGCCTTCGCGAATGATTATGCGAAGTTTTCGAGGCATTCGGGGTTTTCCAAGCTGTGTCGGTTTTTTGTCGCACATCAAAGCGCGCGAACCTCGAACCTTCGTGTAATCTCCCACACGTTCGTGCGACCAGTTGCGCACACGACTAAAAAGGTGACGTATGTCTTAATTTTTCGTGATTCGTGGCGTCTAATCGTACTACCATTTATTTTCTGTATTGAAAATGGATTTGAATGACAACAACATATTAACAACAGCAAGATTGAACATTCGTGAACAAAGTGTAGGAGGAAGCGGAAATGGACTTGTATACTCATATGCGAACCCATTTGCCTGACCGCCCTTCACATATGTGCAAACATTCGTAAAAATGTCAAACATTTGCGCGTATGTGAGTGACCGGGGTTATACCAATGTGATTGGTGTGGTGAAACAAAAGATAAACGTGTGTGTATTGTAGCTCTTTTCAGAACAGATTTTTAGGGTTGATTTGTAAGGGTATAACATATCTATATTTTTAAATATCATTGCCCTTGTAGGGATTATGACTTGGCTACTAAAATTATCGTGAGGACCGATCCTTACTTGAAAATAGTTGCAAAGGAATAAAATATGTAGACAACAGCCTCCTACAAGCGGCCTTGTTCACATCTTTGTCAAATCAATTAGCTACATTAGGTAACCTGATAAGCAATTTTAACCGCCATTTATTTTTTCTAAATATCTTCTATGTCGAAATGGCATGAAGTCATCAAAATGAGTAAGAATATGTGGGTCATTACCAACCAGGATATAATGTTGTTGGAATTTGGAGATTTTCGTCATCGTCTGTCCGTCACTATTTCTTAAGTTCTGCACATTTAGAGTCTATCAACCTCGGGGTTCCTGAATCCTTCTTTAAGTGGAATATACATTTTAGTATATTATATGGGCATCAGCTTGGTCTAGAGTTCTAGAAAGATACTAGGAAAAACATTCTTTCCGGGTCCAGTCCAGGAGATTAATTACCATAGAGAGTCTAGTGGGCAGTCCGTCCACCGGGTGCCGTCGACTTTATTCCCCGGAGTTAATTCACTCATGTGTCTTAAGTCTACTTATGAATGTGAGATTAACGCCCCAACTCAGAGTCACTAAGGGTTACTTAAATCGCTCCTTAGTAAAGAATTTGTATGATAATTCTTTACTAGCTTCTATAATATACGAGTATTACATATTACATGTTGACATTACAATAATGTCTCTGTTCTCCAAGTCCCATATTAATCTAATACCTTTAAAACGGCGCCAACGATTTTCATGAAATTTAGTATGCAGGGGGTCTCGGGGGCGATAAATCAATTTAGCTAGGATTCATTTTTATCCGTGTTTTCAAGCAATAATAATAAAAGCGTATTAAAAACTACTACAATAGACTCTTCCTGACATCTATTGGCGAGTAGCAACACTGAAGTTACTTCAGCTAGCGTTGTTTGTTAAAAAAAATACCGAACAAAGCTCGGTTATCCGGGTACTTGTATATTACTCGTATGTCAAATTATCACATCACTACGCCTACGCCAATCAGGAATGCGTTGAAAAGAAAAATGTCCTCAATGAAAGGTCCATCCCTTTGAAGAGCCGTCGTGAAATATCGGTCGTTAGCGAAGCCCCGAAGCAAGGTCTCGACCACTTAGCTCTGACGTATGGTCCCGGCGTGGTCTGATGAGCTATGACGTTCATTACGGCGATAAACGCGGCTAAGAATTTAATATTTTCAAATTTACGAGAAAAAACGGGTCACGCACTTTGATTTTTGATAAAAAAATATGGACTAACTTGTGACGAGAATACGGATGGAGCTAGTATTCGACTTTATTACTTGAAGGACTTATCATCTTTTCACAATAACGATTGATCGTCAAATGACTGACTCCATTCATCTTTAAGAACTTTGCTCGCGGTGTACCTGAATAACTGACAAGGCGAGGGACACTAGGTCCCTTCGATCGGAAGTAGCGAGGAGGAAGTCTCTGTACCACCCAGTTTGATGCCAACGATACTCGGATGGTAAAATTATTTGTTTCCGGGCTAGCAAGTCTAGTAACCACTCTATAATATTATCGTCAGTCTCCGTAAAACGCGTCCTTAGAACCGGAAATACTTCTGTTCGGGACATCAAATAGAATTCTACAGTCCTACAGTAGTATTTAAACGTAAACATCGTCGTCGCGACTTTAAGACCTCTTATGTGTTATGTCCCACTTTTGCCAAAATCACTTTTTGACGTCAAATGATTCTGCATTTTGAAGCACTATCGAATTCAAAAATTCTCATGTGTGTACGACGTTTCCATCGTAATATATTGACCAAATTCAAAATTACCTATGTGCTTGATAAACAAAACTATCGATTTTCATCGATTCCCTCTAAAACCTGATTTTTGACACATAAGAGGTCCTAAAGGTGCAACGACGACATGTATCTTTAGCTGTACTCCTTTAAGAATAATGCTTTCTAGTTTCTCCTTGGCCTAAAATTATATATTTCAACCATCAAGCGCATCATAACGTCGTGTTCATGAGCTCATTAACGCTAGTGATAAATCAAAACGCACATAACTTCTTAAGAGGGTTCCCTGTAGGATTCGCTTTTGATCTGAACGGGATAATATTGTACACCTGGAAACTACTTGTTCTCCTTTCACACGCTCGTTTAGATGCCGGGAATACAAGACGACATCATACAAAAACTATACTTAAAAATTCGGACGATTTATTATCGATTAAATACAGGAATATCAACATCAAAGACCTTTTGGAAGCGGTGCCGCGGTGGAGAATAACGTTAATTGACAAAGAATCGTACATTTTATTATAAAACCACGATCTGAGATCGCTTACTCGCAGTGTGAGACTCCCACATCAAAGTAGGAATAATAATGATTCGTCAAAAATACATGGGCTCTACTTATACCTTACTCATCCTTATTTTGGATGAAAGAACCATGTACATTGTGCAGTGTTTAAGTACGTATGGTTTTTTTAATGTAAGTAGTCGAAAAACGAGGAACTACCTACCCATTTTTTTATTCAGTAAAAGCACAAGATACCCAGCCTAGCTGATCGAAGTTTTTACCATTATTACCATATCAATTTTCTAATCTCCATTATTGTCGACGCATAATATGGTCGGACCCGTAGTTATCTCTGCCATCTAAAACATTTTTAAAATCCGCTTAATAATAATCTGCTTAAAGTAAATCAATTTGGTAGAAATATATGCCTATTTATACGTCATCACTAGGTATCTAGTTGAAGAAAGATTATGACGTAAGAAAAAGAAATTCATTATCTCTAATACGTTTGTAAATTTAAAGAGTTATCCCTAATTATAAACATGTGTACGTTGGTAAAGCAATTTATAAATCCATTTGCATCTCTACGTGAACAAATATCAACCTTTTAGCTAGAAAAATAAGATTCAAATCGAATTTTCGTAAGTTTAAAACTGCGTAGGTTATAATGATGTGTAGTTTATGATTTATACAGCTATGACACACGCAATTTATATGAAAAATATTATTTGAATTCTTCCTTGAAAATTATTTTGGAAAGTTGTGACATAGGTGATAATGGTCTCGTAATGCGTGAGTTATCGGATGGTAGATATATCATATCGCCGTGCCACGGGCCAACCAGTGTTCAAAAGGAGCTATAATTTTCTAGCATACCTTACCATACCTACCCATACCTATACTAGACCAAGTGTAGAAAGAAAGAAAGAAAGATAAGGCTTCACACTCATAGCCCCACACTAGGATTTCCTGTGTCATGGACAACACATTCACACCCAGACCAAAAATTCCAACTCGTCATTCCAATTTCCGCCTCGCTGGGAATCGAACCCAGGACCCTTGGCGTGGCGATCCGGCATGGTAAACATTGCGTCACACGGGTCGTCACGATAGATAATCCTTTTTCGTATTTCTCTCTTGAAAAAACATCGCGATGTTAAGAAAGATAAAAACTCAACTCAAAACTCGAGGGATTTCATTTTACCATGGTATTTATGTTGAACAAATATTTTGTTCGCCAATATCTCGACACTGACACATCTAAACAAGGAATTTCGGAAAGCTTTCTCGATACGAGGACCTTTTAACCAATTCATTGAAAGGTCCTTGCTAAAACAGCTGCGTATAAGATTTATTAGACCTAGATAATTATTTTGTGTACATTGTCTTTTTAAAGAACTGCACAGACCGCGCTGTGTTTTAGTGCCAAGTTTTAAAAACCATAAGCTATAAGAAAGTATATTCGTAGAGACAAACTATGCTTATGCTCAATAAAAGGATATGCGTAGTTATAGAAATGAATTATATTGTATTTATAGAAGAAAACAATTCGAACGTTATATCTGACGATACGAGAGATTTACCCACGTCATTTCTTACGAAATACAATTGTTACATTATTCTAATATTATTCAAATTCAAATAATTTAACGGATAAGGTTATTTTAAGGATATGCAGTGGTACAAGAGTCAGTTGATTGATAGTAGCTTTTTCTTTCGACTATTAACGTTATACTTTAATTCAATTAGATTCACGATAATTTATATGCTAAAGTACACTTTTGTGTTACTCATGCACTTTTATACTTCTGTTATTACTTTATTCGCAGGTACACCATTATCGAATGAAAATTACTATCACGAGACGAAATAATATGTGACGAGCGATAACTCATCGCTCAAGTTGGTCGTCTTTTATGTTTTGTTTTGTAATGGAAAATATGCAGCTCTGAATTCACTCAGATTTTTATCGTCACCAACTCTATTTCCTGTCCATTACACTCTTTGCATATTCTGTATCTCCTAAACACTATTGATATCTACTATATTAAGTAGTGCCTTTATAGAAGCATTAACTTAGCGTTATAGAAGTTTTTGGTTTTAATATAGACAGATAGTTACTGTTGTATTGCGTATTCTATTACGGGTGTATGTAAGACGATAAAAATTAAAGAAATATTTAGATAAACTAAAATAATATATAATTGTCCTTTCACACTTTAAATTACTCAAATAATTTGTACTCAAAATATTTTCTCTAATAATAAACTATCGTGAGCATAGCACAATGCGGGATGCAGAATTAGGAAGAGTGAATTGTGAGAGCAGGACGGCTATTCTGTTTTGTAACTTGACAGCGGAGTTTCAAAATTTACGTTCGAGTTCTAGGATCACTTCACTTCGCAAGTGCGTACTAGATTATTAGATAATGACATGTCAATATGATGCAAGTTCACTTTTGTTTTGTAACTTGACAGCGGAATCCACGATGGGTTTCTAAATTGAAGTTAGAGTTCGAGACTCCCTTCACTTCGCAAGTGCGTACCAGATGATTAGAGAATCACATATCAAGATCTCGGACTCGAACTTCAATTTTGAAACTCATCGCGGATTCCGCTGTCAAGTTACAAAACAGAATAGCCTTCCAGGTACGGTTGTTAGAAAGCCCCAAACGCCACTTCACATATTTCAGTCGGCACCTAATAAATTACAATGGCATGTCACCACAGCCTTATTACTTATAATTCTAATTCAAAAGGCATGGACCTTACTCCGCTAGAAGCACTCAAATTCATTAGTACCTGGTTAATTTAGTGTTAGAGTAAGCTGTATCCAACAGAATCAAAATTCAAGAAGCTTTTAATAATGCTTTAATTACCACCATTTATCATTTTAGTTTTCACTAAACTGAAATTATGACGGAGTTTGCGACCGCACGGTGCGGATAAAGTTTACGTCGGTTTTCACCGCGGTCGTAATAAATTGCTTCAATTAGATAAATAGCCGACAGGAACAGATAGTCACGCGTCTTTTTACTGCTTATTATTATGATATAATGGTAAGTTTATTATTTGTTTTTAAAATACTCCTAGAAGTTAATCGTGTAACGATTGAGTTTTGACTGGGTTATGGGTATGGCTAGGCCACGAAACGCGCTCAGCTACAGTCATGTCTATATCAGAATTCGCAAACGCATTCAGATATTTTCTCTATAATTTGCAGTCCAATTTTATGATCTTATGAAGTCGCAAACATGGACTAAAAAATATCGTCGCACCCATACATTTGCTTTTTACATTTGACGTTGACGCTTGTAGCGCAGTGACAAAACAATACATAGGTAGGTACGTCTCTAGACCTATGAATAAGGAATATGGAACTGACATACCTACGAAAAAAACGTGTATATCTACGCAAACATAAAATGGCGGTTTAGATCCTGCTAATGTCCAATTTGAAGTGACTTTGACATTACCTTAGTCAAAGTGGGTTTTTGTAAATACTACCTTAGTACCATAGTAATAAGTCACAGTTTACACCATAGTAAAGAGGAACACAATATGGCGGACACGGGACACGTCTGACGTCATGAAAAATTTGACAGTATAGCGAAACTGTTGTGTTGGCTTGTTTTTATTGCATAAGTTAGACAAAGACGCCATTGTGTTTATTATTTCGTCTTTTAAACAGTATTCTATCTATATTATATTTACACTTCCATTGGTTTCCTTATTCAGAGGTCTAGACTGTTTGACAAGTTGACAAATATTTAAGTTAAAACACTGACCTGCAGTATTACAGAACGTCATTAAGATAAAACAGTTCTACTAAACTCTTCATTACAATATTCCAACTGAAATTCAAATGTCATTTAAACTGTCAGTTAGTAACTTTTGTGTATGTGACAGTGACTGGCGTGACATGACAACACTGTGTGATTTTTTTGACAGCCCTATTCCATCCGAAATTCGAACGTAACAATTACATATTTTTACCGTAACATAATATACTTTTATGAATATCGCTACTTAAATTAGTCACGGAACTAACGTGATGCATTTAAACGCTTAGAATAATCTATACTAATATATAAAGAGGAAAGATTCGATTTTTTGTTTGCACTGAATAGGCTCCGAAACTACTGAACCGATTTGAAAAATTCTTTCACTGTTAGGAAGCTACACTATCCCCGAGTAACATAAGCTATATTATATTTTCAAAAAAATTAGGGATCTTTAATAAAACTTCAATAATGTAACCCAAGGTATAAAAAATAAGAAAACCGAAGCAAAGCGAGGGCGGTTACTCGTTTAAGATAATGTTCACACAGTAGTTCAAGTGTGACATGTTTTGTCAAAGTGATGATTGATTGCAACGCTATTCGATAGGCGGCGTTGTATTCGTGATCCTAATTGTTTTTATTTCCTGTATGTTCTTTCAGAATCAATACAGATTATCATTAAAGATATTTTTGCAGACAGAGTAACATTAATATTCCGTTTTTCTCATCAACATGATCGAAACATTTTTGAAGTGAAAACTTCTTTAGGCCGTTGGGCATTTTTAAAATGGGATGAAACTCGCGACACCGTCATCATTTTAATCAACACTTACCTGTGGCGCCATCTCTGAGAGAAGCACAGAACTATAGTTACTTAATTTACAGCTCGTATCATTAATCAAGATTGTAGTTTACATATAGTTTACGAGGCGTTGGTACCATTCACTAAAAATGTAATGAATAAAAAACACTTCATTTAAAAGTATTTCCTGCACAATAAAATATTTCCTGACGATTCAAAAAATACATTCGTAATTGTTCAAGTTTTCACATCTGTCGACACTCCCAGACAGAGTGCCTTTTTTAAGAGTTATTTTTCCTTACGAGGAAATACGAGGATTAACGGCTAGTCGATCTGCTCACGACACGCTCGGTCGAGTTGCTCCGGTTCGCGAATGGTTCCCGGATCCGTGATCCAACATGTGATCGTTCCAACAACCGTGATCGTTCCAACAACCCTCACTCGCTCTCTTCCAGTTGCTCACAACCAGCGCTCGATGCCTCGATTCCATCCAGCCAGTTGAGTATAGCATGGAACGCGTCGACAAACCAAAATTATGAAACGTAGAAAATATGACACAATGGTATCGTTCCTCAAGTTCATAAAGATACCAAAAAAGTTACACCAGCGGGCCCTGTGATAGCGACGATCGAAAACCACTGCCAAACTAAAAAGTGCCTTACGACAACGAACTGTAAGAGTTAATTTATATTCATGCAACACTGGTGCTTTGAAACAATAATATAGTAATCGAAAATAATGTTAGTAAAGGTAATGGGACATAAAGTGTGCGAGGGATCGAATCGTTTAAGATGTTAGACGTTTTTCGCGGGTTAAAGAATCTCATAAAGGTGAACTATATACAAATCGATTCGCCCGTGTTCAGACTGCACTACTCGATCACGGTGATCCTGCTGATGTCGTTCAGTCTGATCGTGACGACGCGCCAGTACGTGGGGAACCCGATCGACTGCATCCACACCAAGGACATTCCGGAGGACGTGTTGAACACCTACTGCTGGATCCACTCCACGTACACCCTGAAGAGCTTCTTCGACAAGAAGGTGGGCGTCGAGGTGCCCTACCCCGGCATCGGGAACAGCCGCGAGAAAGGGAAGGAAGACATGTCGGACCGCAAGATTTACAAGTACTACCAATGGGTGTGCTTTTGCCTATTCTTTCAGGTAAGTCATTTTATTTATGAATAAATTATGTTTCTACTTTGACAATGTCAAGATCATTCAAAAGGTAGGGTCATCGATCTTTCTTTTCTCAACTGTTATAAATGACGAACTGAAATCAACGTTTATTCACATCCCCGAACGTACGTAGTAAATAGGACATCACAAATTGCTGACGACCTGAGACACTTATCTCAGGAAGATACTTACTATCTGTAAGGTGAAATATCCGGAAGCCATATAATACAATACAAATACGGCACAAATTACCACTCTTCTCTATTATTGTTACCAGCGCCAACTCGAACATTTCTGGAGCCCTAGGCTAGCGTCTGGGATGGCTACGTTTTATGAACATTTGTTACCATATAAAACAATGTAAGCAGTGTGACCAGAACCAAAACAAATATTGGCAAAGGTTATATATATATATTGGCAAAAAATTGGCCTTAGGTCGTCGCCTAGTTAAAGTATAAACGGGATAGCCCTAACTATTACTCAACGTGGATAAATATTAAGAAAACGCTTAAATTAGGTTATCCTCAAAAAGGCAGGTGAAGTCGTGTCGTAACAGGCACACAACCTGCTACGGGCAGGTCGGGCTACGGCTAACTAAAACAAAGGCCAATATTAGAACCGTGTTTACGTCGCGACCCGTTTCACAATTTTTATTATCTATGCTAGCTTTAATGATCCGTTAAACTCATGTAATCTGGGTCGTTAATCAAAACGGATTTCGGAATTTTGTGTTATCAAAATATTTCGCTGTATGCATTGTAATGAATCTTTGTATTGTAGTTGGAGAAACGGTAAATAAACAAACAGTTGGCGTTAGTCACGCCGTAGCTGTCTGGTGCGAATGGTATACAATAAAATTATACACGGTTTTTGTAGTAATAATCCGGATCTGGGATCCGGATATTAGCAGTTTATTTTAAAGTTTCTACATCCTAAAGTGGAATCTTCAATTTAAAGATTGTATGTCCACAAAATTTTCTCGATAGATAGAGTTGGTACTGGACTGAAAAAGATAAAGTTCTACACTTACAGAACTTGACCTAGATAGTTAAGAAAATAAGCGGATAAAATTATTTTTACAATATGAATTCACAGCTTAAAAGAATATTTTTTACTCTTTATAAGTGGGTATTGTGATGAAATTTAATGTTGATTGGTAAAGCGCAATAATCTATTGGAAGAGCAAATTCACTCTTCTCTTAAAGATAATAAATGACTTATCGCAGTGTAATATTATGATTTTCTCAATAACACTGAGCTTAATTTTTAACCGACCGTGCATCTCCACTTAAATAAGATAATCTTATTATTTTACTCAATTGTATGATAAAGATACTGGTGTAAAAGCTAAATCAAACAAACTCTTCTTATAAATTAAACAACAAAAGTAAGATTAAATGAAATGAGAACACGAGCTCATAACACGACCTGAACAATAAGCCGTGGAGTCGCCCCACTTGTAAATTTGGCGGCAACCATTGTTTTTATTTGGGGGACGCACAGGATGGCGCGACTCTATGCAAATTGTAACAACATGGAAATATCCGGAACATTTAAAGACTTAACTCTCGTTTTTAGCGATGCGATTATGCGACTAAAGCCACAAAACTTTGATTTATTCTGTTTTCTTAGATCAAATACATAAAATAATTGTTTATAAAATTCCTTACTGAACCCTTTAGTAATGGTACGAAAGGTATTTATTAAAATGTTTACTATTTAGTAAACGAATTTTTAATAAACATAATAATCTCAATCTATGTATAATCCTAAGGTACTTAATGCAAACGAACTTATTTTTATTTATGTGTTCAAAGTCTTACCTCTCCGACCTATCAAATTTTATGTTCCGAACGTTGTTATGTTATGTTTTAATGTCTATAAATAAAGCACCGTTACGTAAATCACAGCAGTGATCAAATTACTAAGCATGGCGATTAAAAGAATGTTAAAATTCCTTTTGGATTGGACCTATTTTTGAATTCAAATGCATTTGCGGCTGCTTAATTTGTTTATTTTACGAGCGTGACGTTTAATGTGTGAAAATCTGTATTTATGGGTTTTAAAACTCTCGTTTAGAGCTTACGTGGTAAGAGTAATATTTTATGGAAACAAAGAGAGTAACATGATAACTTCATTAAATTAAAACATAAAAAAAAAACAATTTATTTCAAATAATAAAAATACATCATTATTATTATTATTTTATTTTTCCAGACTTTCGTTTATCAGTATCGTTTGTCTGCTAAAATATGCAGAGTCGCATTGAAAAAAATGCACCTTAAATCGCCTTAAGACTTATTAACCGTAGCAAATGAAGCTTGCGTTCTGTTCGCTTAAAATCGGCTGCTTAGCATCCGACGGTCGGTCGCCAGCTCGCCAGTTGCCACCACTCGACACAATAACACTTTATTAACTTCTTTAAGAGCCATTTCTTATTTTATTTTTACAAGGTTACATCGAATTATGTAGGTACTAATTTTATTAAAAATATAATATACGCACCATTTTATTTTAAACTTGCTGTTCCCATGACTCCGTTCGCCTAAAAGTTTTTTCTGCGTAAATCCCGATCCTAAATGTTGACAAGCAGAAAGACTGACAGACAAAAATTTTTTTTTTTTTTTGTTTTAGTAACTACACAAATGGGCTAAAGGGTGCAAGTAACAGAATAATGAATATGAAGCAGAAGGGGTATTCTATGGTATTGGATATTACATAATATTCCTTTTACTTTGCACCATGATATTATGTATATTTCCAGTTCTCCTAACGTTCACATCAATATTCCAAAGTACTTCAACACTACGTGATCAATAATCATCTGTCCTACATTACTGACAATTCCTTCATCCCAATATTTTGTTTTTCTTCATGACATTTCCTGAAGACTTCCATGACATGCCAACTTCTGCATCGGACAAGCGTTGTAGAATAAAGGGGTCCGTCCCTGGGCCTTCACTGGAGATTCATGGCCTCGCCGACAAATACATATTATTGTTTTAACGTGCCTAACCTAAACTAACCTTTGTAATAGTATAGACGGCTAAACTAAAAAGAGCTAAAGGCGAGTAAAAGAACAAATCAACGCACACGGTGTGCAATTAGAAGTTGAACTCGTTCGCTCGGTCATAACCAGTCAGAACGCGATCTGCAATTAGTGCGCGGGGCCCTGTGTGTGTGCACAGGTAATTTGCACACACACACACACACACGGATATATTGGCTGAAAAGAAAAGAATGGTTAAAGCTTCGATCAACTATACCAACTTAAAGACAAACTATAGTGCGTAGTCACGGACCTAAAAAAGACGGACGTAATCCCAAGAACAAATTCAGTGAAGCACCCATAGTAATACAAACTCTCTATGGGTACAAGTACACACACCCACAGATTGACACTTTCTGCTTCAATCGTGAATCAAAAATTACGCACACATGGTAGCGGGCGGCCATTGCCGTGCTTCACTTTCGATTAGACGAGTTCTTCGTCTTTTTTCAGGTCCGTGTGCGTAGTGCATTTAAATTAAAATTTGCCACGTCTCCACATTTATCCGACATACTATAAACCAAATATTCAATTCATAATTACTGTGTTGTTATTTTTACGGATGAAGTAATGATAATATTATGCTATATTTTTTACGTGGTCCTAAGATGAGCATGCAGCAGGATCAATGATCATCACGTAAATGTTTCGCATAGGGATCGCTTTACGTAAAGCGTACTGATGCATTGCTGCATGATCGTCAGGAACTGCATTACAGAAATACTTACTCAAAAATTTTGTAATTTAATATAACATTTAATTCAGCCGCGTAAGAGTTGTAATAATATAAATTTTTGGTTGTACAGTACCATCTGTACCACAATAGGCATGATGACAATAAGTAAAAATCACTAAAATTATGTATTTATTTAATGAAACCCTATTAATGGATTACTACTATTTAAACAAACGAATAACACCACACTGATAATGACATCTTGTCTATTATTTTCCTGAAAAGTGACGTCACAAGCGACGCCATGACACTTTGAAGCGTGCCAAATTTAAACTTATAAATTGAAATATATTTATTTTATACTATATCTTATTATTTGCGGAAATATGATATACGTTGTGATTATAATATATTTCCCAACAATATAGAACAGTATTTAAAAATCTGTCATCATGCCCATTGTTAGCAAATAGCATCCCAAAACATCTGTTCAAAATGAAATGACGATGTTATCTTCAAAGATCTGTTTGCGCATGGCGCTGCCGAGGCCGCCTCTCTGCCGCTAGGATCGTGTTCAAGAGCTGACCGCTTCGCGCCCACTTTTCCTTCCCTTCATTATCTATTTTTGGAGACCGCTGTCAAATGTTTGTGATTAATATTTGATCTTAACTTAAAATCAAATCAATCTGCGTAAGATCGCATTGGTTGGCCTATTTATTCACAGCTACGACCAATACAGTGTTTATTTATTATTGCAGTTGAATTTACTTATTAACTACGATGTATTATATGATTTGCATGCGACCCCCCACCTCCCGTTTTTCAAATTGCAAGCCAGCGGCAATATACTATTTTGTTATTATTTAGAATGTTTATTAAACCCTTTATATTATTACTAACTTTTTCCCGCGGCTTCGCCCGCAGTGGAGTGGTTTCGAAACGAAATTTTTAATAAATTCTTTTATATGTTCGTGGCTTCGTGCGCGTGGATATCGATTTTTTACAAATCCCGCGGGAACCCTGAACTTTTCCGGGATAAAAAGTAGCCTATGTGTTAATTCAGGGTTTAGGCTATCTCCATTCTTTCGTGCCAAATCGGTTAAGTAGTTGTGGCGTGATTGAGAAACAAACATCCAAACATCTTTACAAACACATTTATAATATTATTAGGACTTTTGATATCCAACACTAATATGATATTATGACCAAACGAAGATTAGTATATCCTAAACGATATGGCCAGTTTAAGCTTGCTATTTAACAAGATTAATATCTAGCCATGACATATAAATGATTAAAACATTTACACCGTCCTACTAATATTATAAATGCGGAAGTGTGGATACTTCATTACTTTTTCATGAAAAAAATTACAGAATGGATTTTAATGAAACTTTACAATAATATGGCTCTCACATCAGAATAAAACATGTTGTTTAAATTAATAAAAAAAAAAAATCTGCGAGTTATTTTGGCGTGCGTTGTAAAAACGGTAAGAGTTACACAAATATAATAATCTGTAGCACCAAAGCGTTTTGTTTTTAAATTAATAAATCACCTGTGGGCAAAAGCTAGTATGCCATAGTGTGCTATGTTGAGTTGAAGTCCGAGTACGAGACCGAGAACGCTATTCCCGGGGGATGAGAGCGGCGCCACGGCGTGGCAGCGAGGCGGTGGATCACACCCGCTCCATATTTTAGCTAAACGTTTCTCCATTTCTGTGACTCAGTGTTTTATTTTAAACGCATTCATTTTATCAAACGTCGTGGAATTGTGAAAAAATGAGCATTCGCTTTATATTTTAAACTAACATCCGCAGTCACAATTTGTGTAATTGACGGACACGATTATTTTATGCGGACTTTAGCCGAGAAGCCACGGGACGTACTAGGCGATGTGATGGTACCTGCTAGTAGATTTTCATCGTCCATACAGCTATTAATTGATACCTATTTGCCACTGACGTAAAAAGAAGACGGACGTTATCCCAACAACAAATTCAGTGAAGCACCCATAGTAATACCAACTCTCTATTCGTACAAGTACACACACCCACATTTTGCAATATGGTGTCATATTGCTTCAATCGCGAATCAAAAATTACACACACGTGGTAATCGAGCTGTCATTGCTATGCTTCACTCTCGATTAGACAAGGTTACGTCCGTTCTTATTTTACGTCCGTGCTATTTGCTTGAAATTTTATTGGTGTAGAGCGGTCAACCATCCAAGTAACGCGTTTGATGTTTAGATTCAGTAAATCAATACATTCGATGTAATTCGTAGAACCAGTAACTGCATAGTTTTATTGATAAATAAACGGCTGATATGGGTATGCCATCAATTTTTTCAACATTTTTAGGGTTCCGTACCCAAAGGGTAAAAACGGGACCCTATTACTAAGACTCCACTGCCCGTCTGTCTGTCACCAGGCTGTATTTCATGAACCGTGATAACTAGACAGTTGAAATTTTCACATGATGATGTATTGTGCATGTATGTTGCCGCTATAACAACAAATACTAAATACAGAATAAAATAAATATTTACGTGGGGCTCCCATATAACAAACGTGATTTTTTGCCGTGTTTTGCTCAATATTAATAACAGCAACAGGTAGACGCTTGAAATATTCACATGTTGTATAGATAATCCTACGGTACCCTTCGTGCGCGAGTCAGATTCGCACTTGACCGGTTTTTTGCAAATATCGAATGAACATAAAATTTTCTGAACATTATAATAATATCATCTTTGAGAGAAGATTTAATGAATACATATAATGACGAACCACATTGAAAATAGTTATTCCTTGCGAATATCGTTGAAAATAAATTTTATAATGTTATAAAACTAATGCTACCCAGTAAGCATGCATAATACATGCTAGCATATCCCCGTGAGCCATAATACTTGCATGGTGAATAAATATTATGTTCATAGAGATATCACTGCAGAGTTTTGGCTCCGTTAGAGATGGGGCTGTAATCCAAATTTACGATTCTTAATATATTTTATACAGTCGTATAACACCATTGTATATTATCGTAAGCAAGTAATAACGAATACGTTCTAGCACTGTACGTAAAATGTTCTCATCCGAGTGATTTATTGGCTACCAAGCTATCGCACTAAAATCACTTTGTATTATACTAGCTGGTACCCGACACTTTGACCGCGAAAATGTTGTTCCCACTCCGTGTTAACCCTTTTGGTATGAACTCTCCAAAACTCTTGTTTTAACATAAATCACTTAAGAGTAAATTCCACACTCGAAATATATTTTTAAGCCCCGACGCATCTGTGTGTCTGTGTATGTCTGTCTGTGGCATCGTAGTTCCTAAATGCTAAACGAAGGGACCGATTATGATGCGATTTTTTGTTTGAAAGCTAATAGTCCCGTCAAGACATAAAAATAGTGATCAAATAACAAAAACTCCGACAGACCTGAATTCAGTAGAATTCAGGTCTCTAACAAGAGACCCTGGGAACACCAGTAGAAATAAAATGCTAAAAGTTAACATCGATCCCATGTATGCTAAAAAGTTATTCGACGTCAAAAGTCAAAATTTTCAGTTTTCTGAATTTTTATCGAAAACGGTAAGTTGTAACAATTATTTTTTATGGAAGTAACCGGCAAACGAGCTGACAATCCTTTGACGAGTTTGGCGGCTGTCTTATGCTCAACGGTGGTAGCTATCCAGGCGAACCCCATGGAGAAAGAAGCTTGGTGAGACTAATTTCGTGCCTCCACAAACCGCTGCAGACTTCCGACAGCAGTAGCTACCGGTACAAAAGACGTCGTATACATTATACAGGTCGCTCACACCGCTAGCACTAACGGGGATTAGAAGCCGGTCCCTCGGGCGCCGTGCGCGCGCTCTCCGCAAATTGGTTACACAGAACAATGGACAGATGATATTCAGCCGATTAATATCGGAATATGCTTAGCAGCTGCGATGGCGCGTAATGGTTCTCTAGAAATACGACGTCCACTATCGATTCCATTGACCTATATGTATTCGTCAATTGATTTAATTGAATGGAATAGAATTTTGGTAAAATATGTGATTTTAGTTCGGGATAAGTTTATGTTGTACGGTCAATTTGGTCATGTATATTGGCTTAATATTAACGGCGTTTGAAATCGTGGGAATCGGACTAAATATGGCTGTGTGAAATTTTCTAAATATAACAATTACATGCAACTGTTATCTACAGTTGACAACATCTACCAACAAAAAACATGACAATAAAGCAACTTCCAATTCAAATATTTCCACTGTCTTCCATACAAGCTGAAGACGCTCCCGGCTGCAGTCTCTTCACTGTTGACCTCCACCAGGTGGCAGCAGCTGCTACTGACGATGTTTGCCAACATTTTGAATGATTATTTAACATCTCATGGCCCGTTTATTTGTCGGCAATTACCACGAAAATTATGTATTTTGGCATTCATAAAAACGTTGTCTTGCCACTATTCCTTTGTTGTCAGTGTTTGTTAGAGAAGTGAAATATTTGTTATACGTGCCTCTCCACGTGACGAATGGTCAAACAAGAACTCTTTTTCAGATATGACTAATATTTTTAACTTCTTGTGCAGCTGGTTGTAGGAGGCATGTTTGTTTCTTCAGCTATAGGTAATGATTACAAAGATCAAAGCGTATTGTTGTTGTTATATTCATCACTAGCTGACCCGGCGAACTTCGTATCGCTTAAAAAACTATTTTTTCTAAAATAAAAGTAGCCTAAGTTACTCCTTGTTACATCAGCTATCTGCCAGTGAAAGTCCCGTCAAAATTGGTCCAGCCATTTCAGAGATTAGCGGGAACAAACAGACAGACAAAAATTGTAAAAAATGCTGTTTTAGTATATGTACCGTGTATACATCCAAATGCACATAGTAAAAAGCGGTTATTTTAATATTACCAACAGTCACTCCAATTTTATTTATTTGTATAGATATCTTTCTATTTTACTATGTCGCGGGTTGTGGGTACGGGATGAACTGAGTTTAGCAGTAACCACGACTATGTACTCTTCTTCTTTACGCTCTTGTCAGAGTAAGGAAGTATGTATTTGAAACTGTAAGTTCTATGGTAAAAATAATAACTTGCCTTCGTTATCGTACGTAACGTAATCACATGAAGAATTTAACTAAAATAGAGAAAATACCTTAAACATGTACTTAATAGCAAAAGTTCAGACTAACCCATGTCATGTTCAGTCAGCATAGTGCACTAAAGCCTTCATCTCTTTAGACCATATCAGCTGAGGGTTAAGAGCCAGTTATTTCTTTCTTTTTCTCTCTTTCTTGACCGACAACGTATCAGTAATGCCTTTGGTGTCGCTGATGTCCATTGGCGAGGATAAACACTTACCATCCGGTGGATCGTAAATTCGTTTTCCGGCTATTTCCATAAAAACGTCGATTTCCAGAACGACCGAGTAAAGAAACTAGTAGTTGAATGTTGTGGCCCACATTCTTGAGAGCTTCCCTTTCCCGTTCCCTTTGAGAGCTCGGAGGGCACGTAAAACGGTCTCAGTTGTTACTATTTGATAGTACTCTATTAGTACTCTAGGCCTCTTCAATAATGAGGAGAGACCCGTTCCCTGTGATGGGCCATTAGAGGGTTATTAAGCATTTGTAATAAAAGAGTAAGATTAAATTGTATATTCTTGTCAAGGTAAAATGAGATATATTGTGTGTAGAAAACCTCTGGCAATCTCATAGACCTGTCTTTAAACGCTACTCTGAGAAGTTCTAGTAAAGTACGCTAATCCACTCCCAGACGAGTTGCGAAACGGTTCCACATTAACGCCTTGATCACGCACTCAGTATTTATACAATAAGAGTGCATTTGGCAGATGCAAACAGTGCAGCAGTGTGGAGCTAGCGACGTGGCCAATAATAGCGGAGTTTGCATATGAAGCCGTTGGGATGAAAGTGTAATTCCGAGCACCTTGCAACAATATTCGTGTTATTGATTCCGCGTTAGCGAATGTTGTTCGTGCCTCGTTTGGTGCCAGTCACTACTTGACTGCACCACTTCACTTGCCTTTACTACTAATGACTTCGATATTTTTGAGTATTTCAATAATAATAATGTATTCGTAACTTATTGTCATAATCAAAATTTTACCAAAATTAAAAAAAAATAACAAATGACTTCGAAGTAAATTAAATCGCCTTCAAAAGCATGCCGACACGGACCAAAACACACATAACACATATAACTATAATATTTCAGGAGTTTCCTCAATTCCTCAAGGAACCACTCGATAGAAAAATATCGGACCAATCTGGAAAAAGCTTTTGAAATGAAAAAAAGAATCTTCCAAATCAGTTGCTATATGATGGATTTCCGAGATTAAAAAAATACAACCGAAATCTTCGTAGTTGTCGCAGTTGGGAACAATCTTAAAGTAAACTAAGTATTATGCCAGTAACAATCAAAGTGTACTGCTCCGTGCAAATGCGGCTCCTCGCAGAATCAGCCGGCGCCGGCGCATTCGTTCCAATTTCCGTAAGCGATGCACGCGGCAATATCCGTTTTATTACGTACAGACATTACAGCTCAATCTTTCAACGTATACTAGAGTGCTCTAAAAATATACTCACAGCACTATGGCTAACCAATATAATACTTACACCTGTGTAAACCCGCATTTAATCCAGATGCATAAGAGAGAACTACTTTTTTAAATAAGCAATCAGTTGTACAAACTGCTTATATGGCTTCAACACGTTACCGGTTCCGTACACGATCAATTGCCGTAACTGAGACACTATATACTTACCTACCAATAATGATATTATAATGTAAAAAGAGGTAGATATGTCACTAGTGCGCCGACGATGAAGAGCGTAAGAACAGACAATTGACAAGACGATACGCACGCTTTTGTTGTTGTCAGAAGTGCTTGACATTTGACACACAGCGTTAAAATGCCTTCGTGTATTATACCAATGTGATTGGTGTATTGAAACAAAAGATAAACATGTATGTATGTTGTAGCTCTTTTCGGAACAGATTTTTTTGGTTGATTTGTGAGGGCATAACGTATCTATATTTTTTTAAATATCATTGCTTCCCAACAGGTATATTGTCTGTCCATCATACTACTCCAGCAGGTAGAGGCAAAACCAACCTAACTTTATTTAAAATATTGTAACATTTCAAACATAATTAGGTACAAAAACGAATTGGGGATACCTGTAATATTCGTTATAAGACTATCAATTGAATAAATAAATAAATAAAAATTATTGGAAATTTTTATGCCACTTCCGACATTGCTAAGACACAGAAGTTATATACCTATAGTGTAACGTGCCCTGCAAAGCACGAAAGCTTTTTGCGCGTGTTGTCATGCTTCAACTCCCGACTGCAACCGCCGTTATTACTTACGAGTAACCGCCCTCGCTTTGCTTCGGTTTTCTTATTTTTTTACACCTTGGGTTACATTATTGGAGTTTTATTAAGGATCCCTAATTTTTTTGAAAATATAATACATATAGCCTATGTAACTCGGGGATAGTGTAGCTTCCCAACAGTGAAAGAATTTTTCAAATCGGTTCAGTAGTTTCAGAGCCTATTCAATGCAAACAAAAAATCAAATCTTTCCTCTTTATATATTAGTACTAGCTGTTGCCCGCAGCTTCGCATGCGGAAATTATGCTTATCATATTTGTACCCATTGCAGAAAAAAATGGAAAAATAGGTTAATTTATATTGAAGTACTTATATTTAGGAATTTATGTACTGAAACATACGATATAATCACAAATCATTCCTCCGGGAACGAATTTTAAAAAATAAACAGTATTAGTTAACATTAGTTTTTTCTTTTTCATGAAAAAATTTGAAAAACTCGAAAACATGTATTTCATCAATTAAATGAGGAATGTTTGTTGCAAATTTAAAGCAAATCGTTAATATTTCAAAATATTCCACACTAAGTTTCATCTTGTTTCCGGTGAAAACTTTTAATTTTATCGGGACGAAAAGTTTTTTCAAACGTGATCCAAAGTTTGAGGAACAACATAACTAATTTCCGTCGAAATCAGTTCAACGGTTTTCATGTAATGCCCGAACATACAAACAGATAGACAAACAGACAATAATTTAAAAAAAAATTTTTTGGTGTTCTAACACGTTATTGAAGTGCCCCTAACCGAAATTTTGAAAAATATTTAATGTACAGAAAAACTGGCTCTTGAGTTTCATTAGAAAAAAAACAAAAAGGTCCCGTTATTTCCATCCATCCAGGAGTTACATATCTTGTCTCGAAGTAACACCACCATATCCTAAATGGATCAATGATGAACTGGTTTTACGATGTCAACATGAACAGTACAAATATCTTTAAAAACGGTTCTGTTGTTTCCATCTGGACACTTACACCTCCCGCTCCCACTTTCTCTCCCGCTCCATCTCCCTCTCCCACTCCCACTCCCTCTCCCACTCAAACTCTCTCTCTCTTTCTCTCCCTCTCCCTCTCCCTCTCCCGCTCCCTGTCCCTTTCGCCCGTTCACGGTCCCTCTCCCGCTTCCTGTCCCTCTCCCGCTTCCTGTCCCTCTCCCGCTTCCAGTTCCTCTCTCGCACTCGGTCCCTCTCCCGCTTTCTGTCCCGCTCCCTCTCCCGCTTCCTGCCCCTGTCCCTCTCATTTCTCTCCCGCTCCCTATCCCTCCCCTCTCCTTCTCCCGCTCCCGGGTCCTCTCCCGTTTCCTGTCCGTTGTAAAGTCCTCTACACAATTTTTTTGTTTCTCACTATAAGCTTACATATTAATTTTCATATTTCTGAGTTCGAAAATGACAAAGTTCTGGAAAAACTTCCAACCTCTTTATTTACCTCTTAGGGGATGAAATTCCAAAAAACCTGTTACAGTTAATTTTTGATTTATTTTCATATTTCTGAGTTCGATACTGACGAAGTTTCGTACAAACTTACATCCCCTGGTTTTACCCCTTAGTGGATGAATTTAAAAAAAAACTGTTACAATTAATTTTTGTTTCTAATTATAAAATAACATATACATTTTCACATTACTGAGTTTAAAATGACGTAGTTTCTTAAATAGATATTTACAAACCCTTAGTATTACCCTTTATGGGGATGAATTTCGAGAAAACAGTGAAACAGTTATTTTTTGTGTCTAACTATAAGCTTATATGCAAATTTTCACCCTTCTTACTTCAAAACTGATGAAGTTCCCATACAAACTTGAACAACCTTATTCAACCTTTTAGGGGTTTATTTTCCCAAAAAACACATAACCATTAAATTTTGTTTCTAATTTTGAACTAATATATAAATTTTCATGTTTTTAACTTCAAAAATGACGAAGTTACGTACTAAGTTCAATCAAAGAAATTAACCCTTTAAGGGATGATTTTCCAAAAAAACACATAACTTCTAAATTTTGTTTCTAATCTTGAACTAATATATAAATTTTCATGTTTTTAACTTCAAAAATGACGAAGTTGCGTACTAAGTTAAATTGAAGAAATTAACCCTTTAAGGGATGATTTTCCAAAAAAATGTGTTAAAATTAACTTTTGTTTATTACTATAAACTTACATAAAAAATTTCGAATTTATAAATCTAAAACTGACAAAGTTGGTTTGTATGAAAGTGATAGAAGTCACTTTTACCCCTTACCCGTATTTTTACCCCTTAGGGGATGAATTTCCAAAAATCCGTTCTTAGTGGACGTCTCCTTAGCATAAACTATCTCCCTGCCAAATTTCATCTTAATCGGTTCGGTAGTTTCTGAGATTTTATGTTTAATCAGCGGTGTGTCTCTTTTCAATTTTATATATATAGATAGAATAGATGACCAACACAACGACTCAGTATTTTTTACACCCATACACCGACACTAAGATTCCCTGTGTCGTGGGTACCATAGACACCCCACAGATACATGCACACACACAACACATGCACACTCATACCGAGAACAGTATTCACTCATCATTAAAATGTCTGCCTCGTTTGGAATCGAACCCAAAATCCTTCGAACGGTCCTCCTTCTCCGAAATCCTTCAAAAATCGTCCGGTATGCTAACCATTGCCCCACCCGGGTCGTTAAATTACATCTTATTACCCAGATTTGATTCACTTACGCCTCAAAGGCTCCTAATCATGATCGCCCTTAGGGCGCCGCTGGATTAGCCTGTCAATATATTAGATAATATTATATTTTGTGGTAATACAGCATTACGTAACTTATCAGTAATCCTATTACGTAATATTAAAAATATGAGTTTGTTTGTGAGGATGTAGATAACCGACTTCAAAATTAGGGATGACTCAAAAACTACTCGTCTGATCTTGCTCAAATTTAAGTGAGACCACATGACAAGCACCAGCTTTCGATTAAAAAAAGAATCATCAAAATCGGTTCACCCAGTTGAAAGTTCTGAGGTAACAAACATAAAAACAGTCAAATTGAATATCTATTCCTTTTTTGAAGTCTGTTAAAAAGACGTGGGATGTAGAAAGCCCCGCACAGAGTGCTTGCATAGCATTGCTTAGTTCAGGCATTCGTTTTCTCAGTAACAGCTCTTTATAACACGGTAATGCTAATTCTCTAAATGGTTTGATTCGTAACCAAATGCAGGTTTGCAACATCGTGGGAATTCGGTTCAATTAGATACTTTCGAAAACAGAACGGCCCTTTAATTGTGCGAGTCAATATTTCGATATCACATAGTTATCACTGATTTCGTTATGTATGTGATGAAAGAATCAGTATAGGCGGGTTTTAATTGCTCGAATTGAAAGGTTACAAAAGAAAATAATAGAAATATAACTTAGGTTTTTGTGTAACTAAATAGATACCTAATGATCATCTGGATTCAGTTTTTTCGAAGACCTTGTCAACAATACCCCACATACACTATAGGGTAGACGAGAATAAAATCATCCCCACTTTATCTGTAGGGGCACCCTGAAAAATATTTTAACTTTATTTTATTCTAACACGTACGTAGTTTTAATACATAGGTATATCCAAACCAAATTAGGCTTTCTAGCACCAGGGTCTCTGCGCTATGCTGCTGAAAGACAGACAGACAGAACAGTTCCGTTTTCACTACGGATAAATTGCGATACTTTAAGCCTTTCTTCCTATTCAAAGCATTATCCAAACGCATTGTTCTACATTTGAATTCGATATCGGAAGCGGAAATGCGCGCGTCTCGTAAATATAGCGATTCGGTTGAACCGCCCGGTGGCGCTGCGGTCGCGAGTGATGGATGCGTCCGGCGCCGGCGCCGCACACACACAACGTGGTCAGTTGGCCACAAAGTAGAGAGTACAGACACAACAGAAGTATAACTCCATACGTAGTGTCGAGCAACGCAGATACCGTTACAAGGACTACGCCTTCGACTTTATTCACCTGGGTTATTCACCATATGTGATCGAAGACGAATACTTTTAGTACATGAATAATTCTTGACAAAAAATAACCGACTTCAAAATAACTCAAAAACTACTCGTCAGATCTCGCTCTTTAAGTGGGACCACATGACAAGCACCAGCTTTCGATTAAAAAAAGAATCATCAAAATCGGTTCACCGAGCCGAAAGTTCTGAGGTAACAAACATAAAAAAACAGTCAATTGAATGCCCACTCCTTTTTTGAAGTCGATTAAAAAGAAAATAAAAATAAGAGTGAATGAATAAGGGGAGTACTAAGCGGATCGACCGCGTTTTTGACATGGCTGCGCTGTGTATGGATGCTAATGCTTTTGCCTACCTGGCCACCACCTGGCTACCACCTGGCTAACACCCTCCTCGTTTTGGTCCCAATATCGGAGATTCGGAGATTCAGAAATAAGGCGAACGCTCCACTTAATTATAAAGAAAAAACATAAAAAACACGATACAAGCTACGACTATTGGTATTGCCTTCATTTCATACTCTGTAGAAAAGTTTGAATTTCTTTTTCAAGAAAAGCTTTTTAAGACTATTGTGCTTAAAAGCAGTTAAATAGGAATAATTTTCAAAACCAAGGCAATATTCTCCATGTTTAGAACATCACGGATTGGAATGTCTAATTTTATCCAGTAGTTGGAATTGGAGCTCAACAGTTCGATTGAAAAATTAACTTTGTTCTCTTGATCCACAAATAACTATTTTAGTTAAGACGTTTTTAAGGTGAATATCGGAAATGCCGTTACAGCAATGAAGTGATGCTCGTCTTTTGAATTGTCTTTGCTCATCACATACTAATTAATAAAATAATAATTATAATTTTATCTTTAACAAGTAAGTTACGATGCTATATTAAGTCGGTAGGTACTTCATTTGCCAATCTTTCTTCAGAATTTTTTATCGTATTCGTAAAGGTTATCTTGAAGAAACAACAAAACACTACTATCATTTATATTTTATGATTATATCATTCAACGTTTTGTATACGTAGTAACTAGTCTCAAACAGAACGCGAACTTGGATGTATCACTCAAATACTAAGCCAGTAAGCCAGAGTCCCTAATATTATTCTGTTAAAAACTATCATATTCCGCGTTCCCGTTTATTTATTCCGTGCGATTACATGCTGCGGTTTGGCATATTGAGTCATTGTGCAAATTCGATCGTTTCCAATTTCAAATTTTATGAACAGCGAACTCAGCCAAGAGATCGAAATTTAATTACTGGCAACATTTTGGAGGCAGTTAAACGTGAATGGCTCAATGTTGCCAGGTCGGCCACTAAACCGCGCCACTTACGTATAAACTGCGACAATAATTCATACGCTATGTTCGCTAATCGTCGCCGTGGCCCTGAAAAAGCACGTGTCACATTAAAAAGTAACCTTTACTCCACATTTGAAAATTAGTTCTCAATTATTATTAGCGTATTAGCACATTGAGCAGTAAACTGGAAATGTTTGGCTTGTGTTTGAGTATAAAATTTTGTTTGGTTGTAAAATCTTACAGAAATTAACCGTATTTCCTTGAAATGTGGCAGGTTTCCGTGACATGTATATTCGTATATTCCGTTGTAGCGTAAATAACATTATGATCTGTTATGAATATAATATACTATTCAATATTCAATGACCTAGAGACGTATTTCGTCGATTCCTACGTATATATAAATACATGTCAAAATGGCAATTTTTATTGCATATAATAAGCATTAGCACACACATAATAAACTTATTCAATTACAGTAATTTCTTAATGCTATTATAATTATAGGCGTTGACAACATGCATGAGCGAGTAACACGTTAAACGAGTATGTGAATGGTTAAAATATGTAAAGTTAACTAACCTGAGTAATAATAATTGATATTGAATGTAATAATTAAAATTACTTGAACATTTATTGCTTGTATGAAGAACATTTGTGTAGAATATACCGTAGGGCCAATCCTTACCTTAGAAATCATTGTACGAGGTAATATAACGACATTATCTGAAATCTAAAAGTTCTTTGAAGGAACTAACGACATTCGTTCACGACTGAGTAGTTTTTAACTGGCTCCACGAAGTTCTATTCACTCCATTCATTCGCTGGTTCCTCGACTTCCCCGCACTGCTATCTTCACACGCGAGTGCGCGAGTGGCTCTCGTGTGGAGATTGTCACTTGTTGCTCGTATTGAGGAGCCCACGTTCCCCTCACAAACTTTGTTATCTGCGTTCTGAGTGGTTTTCGTAAGACATTCGTATTCCTTTATTGGTTGGGGTTGCAATGTGACATCTTAACACGTACGAATACGTAACAATATCAAATATAAATACTTCATTTTCTTGTCCAGATAGAAATATGAATTCATTTTCAATTAGGTACTTAATACAATGTATATCTGATCATGTTGCATGATAATTTATCCAGTGGTTTATTTTTTACACGCTTTATATTAGCTTCACTTGTGTGTTTGTAACCGACTCCTTTGGACTTGATTTTGACCCACTTCAAACGGTCAGATTTCATTTAAACTTCGTAGACTTATCGAGGACCGAAGACAATTAAATATTTAAAAAAAAGAAAGAAAAAACCTAAATTTCATTTCAAAACATCAAACTAAAAAATTAAAAAATAAATAATAGTAAAAAAACTAAAAAACACATTTTTATAGAAAATCCAACAAAAAAATTGAAAATTATCCGAATTAAGAATCGTGTAATTGTAATAAAAGCGTGGTATGCATGGTGTTAATGAGTAGAATGATTATCATTTTGATAATATCTTAAAAAGCACCCCACGCTATTGTTTACAATTACCCGATTCTTAATTCAAATTTATTTTCTATTTTTTAGTTGGATTTTCTATAAAAGCATGTTTTTTTACTTTTTTTTGTAACATTATGCTGTATCAATGCAGACAAAATGGCGTCTAAATTATTATTAAAATTTATGGAAAAGTCTAAGTATATTCAAACTACTAAATCATAAACATTTGTCTAAAATAATGAAGTCGCATGAAAACATATCTACATACTTCGTCCTGAGTGTCAGGAGTGCGATGAGAGATGCACGAGGGCCCTCAGACGGAAGAATCTGTGAGTTGTGAAGGCAGGTGGTCCTAATACGCCTCGGTTGTACTTCACAAATGTCCTAGAAACGCCGCCGCGCCGCGCCGGCTCGACAGAAGCGTACTTCCAGTAATTGTGTTCCTTCTCTTGCGTTCACATCTTACTTTAATTGCATTAACCAAGCTATAGAATGCATTTTGGGGCTTTCGTTATCAGTGGCTCAACGAAGGGATGTTCATTTTGCCGATCAGAAAATCTAAATTTAGTTCCCCTGGCTTCATTATTAGTAATATTCTTTAAACTTGCTAAACTTACTTTTAGTATTATTTTCGACAAAAATGTTAATCAAATAAAATAAAGAAATCAAGAAATTTTTAGCCGTATATATTTTTTTTTTTTTTGGGGCGGCTTAGAATAGTAACCCCAATCCCACGTAGGATGGGTGTCGTAAGAGGCGACTAAATCCGGCCCGCTGGTGATAGGCCCCTCAGAGGGGTAATATTTGTAATATTGATTTTAATTGTTAATTAATATTAATACCATAAATATCTGCAGTTCAATAATTATGCTGCAGCATACACATATAATGACTGGGATAAATAAATTATTGTTTATAGAACTGATTTCAATGTCATTTTGGAATTCGCAAAAGTATCATTTTTTCTAAAAATATTTAATTTATTACACGATACACAGATACACAGACACACAGATACACACACACGACAAATTTACATAATATAACACCATTGAACTATAATGTCATAGAACAGACATCTCGAACAAAAAGTGTGTCCCGCCGGGAGGTTATATTTTCAAAATTGAGCCCCCGTTCTCCTTTCAAAATCGAACGAATCCATTGAAAATTGAAGCCGATCGGCGCCAATTCATTGGGACATACATTATGTTCGCGGTGTCGGTTCTATATGCTAATAATAATACTTCAATGTATAACACCCATCTTTTTTCGTCGGGGGTTAAAAAAGAACTTACGAGCATCCGTTCCCCTTAATGCCATCTTTTGGCGTAATCATCAATTCAGCTATCACGACGATTTCAAAGGTAAGCGTTCGAGCGCTCCTCCTACCCAGAAAGACATTCACGATGTTAGCTGCAATAATAGTTTATATCGTAAAAAGGCTTTTGCATTTTACGATACTGTCTAGCCAGGTGAATTTATGGACATTATTTGCAAATGCACTTGCATTTTGAACCTTTGTACGTTGAGGATAAGCGCGACAGAGAAAGTATAGTTATTTTGGTAGTCAGGTTAAATGGTCTTGACCGTCTGCCGTTTGATTCACAACGGGTATTTCCGTTTTATAGTTGAACTTATTTGTCGTTAACATGCCTGATTTGTGTGATCTTTATGGAGCTATCAACAGCTGGTCGCCAATTGCAAATTGTGAAGATTCGTAAAGAAGGGACCGTTTTAGAACAACTTTTATTGTATACCTAGTTAAATTTTTTTCGGTTTTTCACAAACCCAATATTAAATCTGAAATTTACGGCATTCCGCAGAAACATCGTCAAGAAGAAAAACGAGGAGAAACGAGGATTCTGTTTCTCCAGATGTTACCTTTCTTCAGAACCTTGAGCTATCTTTCTTGCTGCATTGTCCCTTTTAATTGTTATTGTTATTATTAATGTATTACCACTTGTTCCAGGCAATGTTGTTCTACGCACCGCGATGGCTGTGGAAGTCGTGGGAGGGCGGCAAGATCCGTGCGCTGATGATGGACCTCGACGTGGGAGTGTGCACGGAGATAGAGAAGAAGACGAAGAAGAAGCTAATCCTCGACTACCTGTGGGAGAACCTTCGCTACCACAACTGGTGGGCGTACCGGTACTACACGTGCGAGGCGCTTGCTCTTATTAACGTTATAGGTGAGTTTCGTATTAAGCTTGTTCAGTCATTTTCGATATGAAGTGGCAAATGTGACGTAAAGGCAACTGCTCACCGGTGATTAGAATTGTCACCCCTTTTACATTCCAAAGCTTCCAAAATAAAATACTTTGTACGTTGTTGTGGCCTCATGGCCAGATGGAAACCCAGCTGTAAATTGTTTAAAACCGAATTTAATGGCTCAATACTAACAAGGTGGAGGAAACTACTTTCGGCAAATTCTTAAGCCATGACTGAATAACGAAATCTTATAAGGAAGTCTATGTTTAATAAAACCTCCCTCATAAGACCCATCATTCATCGATTGGTACTAGATGGCAAAGGTCCCCAACTGCCGAACATATAAAAATCCGGAGACTGTAAAGGGAGTTTTATGTTTGTATTTAATTCAATATTGTGATTTACAACCGCGAGGCATGCACTAGTTGGCGATTCAGGGCACCGCTCGCGACAGATGGCTTACTGATATTCCTGAATTTCGGGAAGAGGTCATAAAAACAGCGGTTGAACAAGTGCAAGCGATATAAAACAAGGTAGATTGTACTGTTGTTCTCCTACTTAAGACTACTTTGATTGTAATTCTGATGATCTTTCAATTTGGGAAAATGGAAAATTGTCTAGTGTTCTTCAGAGCAATGCCTTTAGCCTTATAGGTTTAAATAATAATAATAATAATACTTTTATACATGCTCAGGTATTAAAACTAATCTGAAATATTCTAGATCAACTGCAATAAAAAAATATTTGTGTCAATCACACCATGTTCTTAAAGATATAAAAATCTTTGTAACCTACTCGTATGTACATAAAGACGTAATCTAATTCTGAGAAGAGACTTGATATTTAGCAATTACAGTTAAGTGTCTGAACAAATTTTACAATAAGTTTGAGTCTTAAAAGTCGCCGATTTCGTGGCGTTGCGTGTGGAATCGCGCGGACAGCAAATTCCGCTCGCGGAGAGCGTCCCTGTTTTTGTTATTGGAACCAACGACGGCAGGTCTCTCCTGCTGCCACGGAATAATAAGCTTCCTCCTGTGGCACATACTGTTTCACAAAGATTCGCTCTGACGCTCTGTGTAAACCATACCAGACTACTTCAAAATAACTCAAAAACTACTCGTCAGATCTCGCTCAAATGAACCACATGACAAGCACCAGCTTTCGATTAAAAAAGAATCATCAAAATCGGTTCACCCAGTCGAAAGTTCTGAGGTAACATACATATAAAATACAGTTGAATTAAATACCTCCTCCTTTTTTGAAGTCGGTTAAAATAAAGATAAGAGTTTCCTCTGATTATGTATATTTTATAACTTACCGCAATATCAACAGTGGTCCATAATGTTCCTAACTTCCTATAATGTATCACATTCCTGAACTTTTCCGACTTTCTTTTTTCTCTCATTCACTCGTATACTGACGTCATCTTTTCTGACCAACAGGGCAAATGTTTTTCATGAACCGCTTCTTCGACGGCGAGTTCCTGACCTTCGGCCTGGACGTGATCGCCTACATGGAGTCAGACCAGGAGGATCGAATCGATCCCATGATTTATATATTTCCGAGGTACGTACACGAAAAACTACAGTCAGTTTAATCTTCATTGATATTTCTCGCTTATAGTCAAAATTATCTAAGATGCCCATAATGATAGCTGCTATTTATTAATATGAACTAACCTTGTATGGGTGTCTTTGAGCGAAATGGAATATTCATTTACTTGACATGAATAGTTGAATACTTACGGACAAAGAATTTTGCCAAAATTTGTTAAAAATCCCTACTCATTTTCATTGGCGTTGATTATAAATCATATTATACGTTAAAATCTAGTAAAAATCCCATCACATCATAATTTATGCAAAATTTAATAAAAATATATGACGTCGAAACAATCTTATATGAAGAAGCCTAAATCTAATCTGACGTAGGGTGATGTGACGGCTTGAAACGGCTTATAAAACCAATCATAATCGATACATTACTATAATCGAAATTTAAAAATGAAAATTGATTAATTTAATTTCATTGTTAAAAATGATTTGCTTGCATTTGGATTTAAAATTAGGTACCCAATAATACCACGACGAATTGGAAGGTAACAAAGGATATTTTCCATTATGTATGGGCACTTCGCCATCCATGGACAGTAACTGCAGATAATATGTTATATGTAATTATGTATTTAAGGTTGCGGTAAACATTTTTTTTTTCAACAAAATAATAATTATGTAACATGAATGTGTCTTACGAAATAAGCAAGAATTAATTCACTATAGTTTTTTCCTGACGCTCATAATATAATATTACGTCAAAATATTATTATGAAACTGAGCGGGACTTTCATTCTATCATGATCTATCTTTCTTTCTTTTTCTTCTCTCTTTCTTGGCCGGCAACGTACCAATGATGCTTTTGGTGTTGTCGATGTTCATGGGCGAATGGATAAAAGAATATTTTATTGAAGTCGTAAATAGGTACATATTGAGAATACGCGGTACGAGATAGCTCAATCGAGGTAGTAGGTAGGTAACTAGGTATCTAAATATTACGGTTTTTAGTTTAAAATTTAATTATCTAATCGATTAGAAGGTCTTATAATTTGGAATCGATTTGTTGTAAAAATTGGTTTCTTTCGTGAACAGATTTTTTTGTACATCTCTAATGTCACTGTGATGGCAAACGACAAATTGGGCTTCTTAGTTCGTGGTGACTATAGATATACAATACTCGTATATGTAGGTGACAGATAAGAGACCACTTTCAGGTGATTCATTTATGATTTTTATCAATAATACAGGTATTATTGTAACTGTTAATGTAAGTAACATTAATTTACATACCTACAGATAAACAAACCTAATATAGATACATATTTTAATCTGGAAATTGTATTTAAATCTGAAAATACGTTAAAAAATTAACTATGTATTAATTCTCACAAATGTTTCCAGAAGTATTACAAAACGATAAAAATCGGTAAGGTCCGTTAGATATTTCTATTTTCATGCATTTTAGATTGGAGCATATAATTAGTGCCAAGAACACTACGTTGCTTGGTGACCCCGATCGTTGTGTACATAACGTGCAACTGAGGTTAGTTTTGGCTCCGAGCATGAAATCGAAGCCTATAACCCTAAACTTGCCAACGCAAATACTACCTTGTTGAATGATGTGTTAGTGTGCTCTATTGGCTATCGGATATTTCATAGTGATGTCAGAATTTATACACCTCCCCTAAATCACAAACACAAATTACCCATTGTATGTGCCATTGTATGTGAGATCGCCTAGCAATCAGTTGGTTGTTATCGTTAAGCCCTATCGTACTCGCTGTGGAAAGTGCCCACAGCTCGATATACCCCATAGCCGAATTGGAGATGGCCTTATCTGCAAATTGATATGGTCGGGGTTCAATTTTAGTTTGTTTTAGGATATCCTGCTACCCAAAACTCTCAGAATTATGTGATCAAGGCATGGTAAACCATAATCCGTGGTGAACGAACTATCGCCATGCAATAGCTCACGAAAGTCACATTAAATACTTATGCTAAATTTACTACTTTTTCGTATTTTGCAATTTGATTGCTTCTATTTATTGAAATATTTTTGTTATTTATTACAGGATGGTGAAGTGTACACTATTCAACAAATTTGGATCATCAGGTGAAGTCGAAAGGCACGACGCCCTCTGCATTTTGCCGCTCAATGTTGTCAACGAGAAGATATACGTGTTTCTGTGGTTCTGGTTCGTCATATTGGGCATTCTCACTTTCATCACCCTGCTGTACCGAGTAATCATCATTTTCTCACCTCGAATGAGGGTTTACATGATGAGGATGAGATTCCGACTAGTCAGGAGGGACAACGTCGACACAATTGTGAGAAGAAGCAAAATGGGTGATTGGTATCTACTGTACATTCTCGGAGAGAATCTAGACTCAGTCATCTTCAGGGATATTATGCACGAATTCGCGAACAAGCTCAATCACAACTATCAACACCACATCCACGGTGTCCCGGACGCGTGACCTCCGATCCCAGGGTGGGTATTCCACACATGACTGACGTCCTTGCAGCGCAACATGGACCCGCCCGTGTGATGTGCGCTGAAACCCATAAAAAGTGTTTAAAGACTTTAAAACGGTATGCGTTTGTACGGAGATAAACAAATTAAGCGGGCCAAGTCGGCTGCCTTGAGGCACCCCACGCCTCAGTTGGACAATAAATTTTGCGAAGTGTATCAAATATATCAAAGACTTCTTTTATCGATTTGTAATCGTAACAGTGCAATTTAAACACGCAATAATAGATTGTACTTAATCTTTAAGAAAGTGATCTCAGGATGAATCCTATCGAAAGCCTTTTTAAAGTCTACCAGTGACGGCTAACCCGTTAGAATATCTAGTGTTCAATTTTTAGAGGTATTTTTACTCATAGATCGCCGCTCGTAGTGACTGTTGGTTGACACCGCTTCGTTTCTTTCTACTCTAGCTCTAATAAAGTAATCGAAGATAAGCACACAGAGAGCACACAACTTATCTTTTTACACGATTTCTCACTCGCCAGGGATTTGACAGACCAAATTAATACAATTAAAGCAATAATATAATTAATGGATTTAATAAGTATTCTAGAATTAGGAATTATATTGAGGGGTAACGTTTGGAGAAATATTACTGAAATTAAAACGAAGTAAAGTTTAGACGAGCGTCCTTTGTGATGGACAGTTTCACTAGCTTATGCGCGCCAAAAGACATTTACGTTAAAATATAAAGCACGCATAAATTGGCAGTCGCTCAGAGAAAGGTTAAAACTTGCGGAGCGGGAAAATAATCTGTCATGGTCGTTTAAGCGAAGTTAATGATTTAAATGCATCATTTTCATTTATTATTGAAAAATTGCAGATATTTTCAAGTTTTCTTCCTCCTGATTTAAAAAAAGAAATAAATATTTAGACAAGTTTCTGGAATATCCTACCGGTTTTCCATGATTAATTGTTTGTATAATATGGTTTATGCTAAAAGTATGTATATAAAACAAAGTTAACTATGACTAAAATGTATTTATATGTAATTTATAATTTAAATACTAAGTGTTCCAGGACTGTCTAAAATTTCAGGGAAAAGTAATGAGATAAACTTAGTTGTGACTAATGCGTTGCCTCGTGTTGTTGGTGGTGGGGTCGGATATACTGTTGTGTTTATTATAATAGTAGATAATATTGTAAATGTGAAAAGGTTATTTGTCTGTAACGATATGAGTAACATTAGCGCCGCGAAGGGTTTCATCATTAATTTGACATTTAGATGGACGGTTATATAAATTGAAAATTTAGATTAATAAACTTAAATGTACCAGAACTCGATATAAAACCATGTATTTACATTATTTCTTAAACTTAATCAAAGCAAATGAAATGACCATCGTCCATAATATCGCTGTTGTTATCACGAGTAGAATGTTTATTGCCAGAATCATATTATATTCCATTGAATAGCTCAGTTCTGGTGCAATTAATATGTTCAATTATATTTACAATGTAACTCTGCAGACGGTTTACTACTGACATTTCCGTAAAAATATTTAATAAATTATTATAATAAAAAATATTTTAATCAAACTAAACAAAACTATGTCCAAGTCGAATGCAGAGTTAGTTGTAGACGAAGTATTACGTAAGCATCAGGCATTTATGACTAGTCACTCGCTAAAGTTAAAATAAATGTAAACAATTACTTGGTGCCCACGGAAGATGTAAAATATTGAAGAGTTACAGTTGTTGGAAAGTTAAAAGTCACTGCCATTCATATCCATGATGATAATTATGAAATATATTAATGTATATAAATATAAGTTCTAGTAAATATATATGTTCATACTGGGGTAAAAATTAAAACGATCGAAGCTAAAGACGCGAAAGAGTGCAAAAATTCAGAACAGAGCTTAAAGAGGAAACCTTTATCTAGGAAATCTAAGCCGAGATAATGTTTACATTTATTTTGTTGGAGAATGTGTAATTAATACCGTATAGTTTATTTCCCGTTGTATTCCAGAGGCGTAAAACAGTATTGTATATGTAGTTGTGAACGCCAAATATTGTGCCAAAGTATTATGGAATTCTCTAGGGGAGGGCGTGAGGGAAGAAGGAAGTTACCACGAAAGATATGAAAATAAATAATGGAAACCATTTCGTATTTTTTTTACTATCCCAGTAATACAAGGGTGTGGTGGGTGTGGTATCCCTCTTTTGCAAAGTTTTGCAAACAGCGCAAAGCACACATAATACAGATAAATTGTAAATAATAGTAGTAGTTAATGTCCATGCTCATATCACTCTTCATGAGTGAGGAAGCCTAGAGCGTAACGGTCAACCACACTGCTCTAATATATTAGAACTCGATATAAACCGGAACCAGTCCTGTTGGAAGATAAATAATTAATCTATACTAATATATAAAGAGGAAAGATTTGATTTTTTGTTTGCATTGAATAGGCTCCGAAACTACTGAACCGATTTGAAAAATTCTTTCACTGTTGGGAAGCTACACTATCCCCGAGTAATATAGGCTATATTATATTTTCAAAAAATTAGGGATCCTTAATAAAACTCCAATAATGTAACCTAAGGTGTAAAAAAATAAGAAAACCGAAGCAAAGCGAGGGCGGTTGCTCGTAATATATAAAACGCTAACACACTCATACCCCCGCAGTAGGTTTTTACCTGTGTCGCGGATGACATGGACGACACATACAAGTCGTTACAATCACACCTATGACCCGAGTACAAATATTTATCTGTCACATAAATATCTGCCCCGACCGGGAATCGAACCCGGGAGCCCTGGCTTCGCAGGCAGGGTCGCTACCAATTAGGCTACAGAGTCGTCAAAAGATGGTAAACTTTCTGGAAGCAATGGCCTAGTTTGAACTTAGAAAAGTAATTGGAATAAAACTGTATTGATTTGATTTGACTTGCTTCAATGTCTAGTAATAAAATTATCCTAATTTATTGTCACTGAGCTCTGCCCTAATTCAAATCTAGTTGAAAGTTGAAGTTGAAAGTGATATCTGCACGTCACCAGAACTAGCTTAACTATGATCCTTGGGGATCGACAACGCTCGTAACATAGACTTTTTGAGTCTAACCCTCAAGTACCGTTGAGTTGTCCCATGTCGCTTATCCCGTGGGACTAGTGAGACCAATATTTCAGTAAATAGTACCAGTTTATTTCTCCCACGGGACAAGTGAGACTAAATAGTGCCACTTGTCTCATCATGGAAACAAACGATATCACTCACAAACAAATACGACCCTGTAGCCTAGTTGGTAGCGACCCTGCCTGCGAAGCGAAGGGTCCCGGGTTCGATTCCCGGTCGGGGCAGATATTTATATGAGAGATAAATAAATGTTCTCGAGTCATGGGCATTATTGTGATGTGTCGTCCTGCGTCCGTGCCACCCGCGACACAGGTAAAAACCTACTGCGGGGGTATGAGTGTGTAAGCGTTTATTTTATTTATTATTATTATTTAAATACATGCCTAATCTGGACATCCAAGATAACGTTCCCTCAAGATCCGTTAGACTCCAATTGCGCCGGTCCATGCTGATTAAATTGTTGAAGATAGAAATCCTATCTTATTTATCTATACTCTATACTAATATATAAAGAGGAAAGATTTGATTTTTTGTTTGCATTGAATAGGCTCCGAAACTACTGAACCGATTTGAAAAATTCTTTCATTTTGGGAAATACACTATCCCCGAGTAACATAGGCTATATTATATTTTCAAAAAAAATAGGGATCCTTAATAAAACTCCAATAATGTAACCCAAGGTGTAAAAAAATAAGAAATCCGAAGCAAAGCGAGGGCGGTTACTCGTCTAACAATAAGATTACTTTCTAGATGTTAATTATTTTATCTTTTTAAGGTTTAGTAAAGAAGTTATATAATAAACATAACTTTATGTAGTGTTACATTAATGATTAGGAAATTCAATGACAGAGGGCAGCACCGTTCTAAGGATATTTTTCACGTATTTTATCAAAATAAGTAGGTATCTATGTTTTTTACAATCTGTTAAGCAAGAAGTTATGCGTTAATTTTGCTAGGTGCAAGTTTAACAGCTGATAAGGAGTTGTGATAGTCTGCTGAAACGATTAATCCTTTAAAGAAACATCCCCAGCACTACCAAACAGACATTAATTAATACTCAAATGATCAAATGAGTTGGCTTCAACCCATTAATGGCCCACTACTGGGCACGAGTCTCTCTTCTTGAGGAGGCCTAGAGCATACTCCACCACGCTACTCCAGTGCGGATTGGTGGAGGGGTTAGTGGCCAACCCGAGTGTCGGAAGTTTTCAAACCACCCGAGGGTCTCCGACATGGCTTAACGACTGTTATCTAACGATAACAACCGCGACGAACGGCTTTACGTGCCCTCCGAAGCACGGAAACGTTCAAAAAATTTTTGCCACTAGCGGTCACCCATCCAACTACCGACTGCGCCCGCTGTTGCTTAACTTCGTCGATCACATAGGATCGACGCAAGCCGCCGGGCTATGAGTGCTTCATCATCAGCGATCAAATGAGTTACTTGAAGGTAAATGGTCACCGTAGCATGAACATCACAAGGCACTTTTCCAAGACGGTGGAATATCCTGATAAATCTATACGTGATTTTGTTATCATGCACTATGTATAGACATTATCTCATACCTTGATATTCCTAAAAAACCACCATCACCATTTCACATACTGAAGTTACTGACCCCAATAATTCCTGCATCCAGTCATTATTCCATCTACATTAGCCGGATACATATTTTCATTTAACGACTAGTAAAGTATCAATTTTCTTCCGCATGGCGCCCGAAATAGCGGACTATATGTTGTCAATTGGGCTGTATATTTTTCAACTGGGGCCCATTTCGTGACCGCGGCCTGTCGATGGCTACTAAATGTAATCATAAATTTGCAAATGGCCGATCAGAACAGCCGGCAGCTGCGGAAGTGTCTAGATGCGTATCGTTTTCTATTAAAAATAAAACGGAGTGCTCGTTCTCGTTTAGTAAATTAACCTGTGAGGGTTTTTTGGTTGTCTGTGATATTGTAGAACTGTAAAAAGGTTGTATTTTTAATAAAAAAAAATAACAGGTAAACATCAATCGGGTCCGGTTAATCCGATAGTTTTTTTCAATTCTTTTGTTTTATTTGAATGTTTCTGCAAGGTTGGTGCAAAAATTTCTGAATCAGTTTTTACAGTTCGAATACTTACTTACGGCTTCACTTAAATACTGCCCAAATTTTTCATTAACACTGTTCAAAACCTATAACATAAGTAAACAAATAAAATTCTTCATTAAAGGCATCAATAGGAGAAAAAAGTTTCAAAATTAAATTTTTAATTCCAGTAGATAAAGTTTTCACTGTGGTGTTAATTGGTTATTGCAATATTTTTATTGCCTGGGGGGCAGGAAAATACTAGGAGACAAGCAATACCAGAGAAGGAGAACTCTTTTTACACATTTTGTAAAGAATCCCATACCAACTAACCCCGGAAGGGATGGATGTATGGATGTTTGGATGTTTGTTAGTCTTTCACGCAATAACTACTGAACGGATTTTCACGAAATCTAGATTACAGGTAGATCATGATCTAAAATAACATATAAGGTACCTACTTATTACCCAGTGGCGTAGCTAGCCCTAAGGAGGCCCCATATCAATATTTCTTGTGGGGCCCCCTCAACGTCAACTGTCAGATATAAAAGGAGTGCCAAAGGTCGTAAGCCGCTGGCGAGCTTTTTTTTGGGAGTGTTAGTGGGGGCCCCTATACGCTGGGGGCCCTGTATAATTGATACGGCTGATACGGCGGTAGCTATGCCCCTGTTATTACCTCAGGAAACGCGGGAAAATGGGGGCTCGTACCTATTAATATAGCAAAGCTAGTACCCACATCATAGGTCATAAGAGATTATTCCTTGCACCCCAAAAACCTCGGATTGTACCTATCATTAACAAATATAGAAACGCAGCTAGTCGTACACTGTTGGCTTGGATATGTTGCCTTTGTTTTAAATAAATAAGCTATAGAAAGAGACTTTTGGATCACACCCGAAAAGATAACATTATTTAAATGTCGCATAGCAAAATCTTCACAATCTTTAAGCGTTCGAAGCATTTCTCTTGGAAATAATTATTCCCTACATGAACATGGTCGTAACTCTCAAGCCCAACCGGCAGCGTTCCAAAACCAAATGTAAAATCCAAAACCAAAACAAAATGTGTAAATTTTAAGAAAAAATAACTTGGTAAATGCTTCTACATGGCCAGTAACGTACAACGCGCGCGTCTGCCAAATTTTGATGTTGTATTTACTGCCAGTACGGTACCTAATTATATAGTGGGTAAAAAGAAATATTATCCGGAACTTACAGTACATTGTATACAGTTTTATACGGATCACGTTCTATTCATTATATTGCGAGCATCAGCTGACAAAATTTTAAATTCGGAAACCACGGTCCATGAGGCGGACGGTTTCTTATTGGGTACTGAAATCATATCTAGCATACATTATTATAATAACTATTATCCCATAAAATACTAGTGTTAAAAATACAAGCAGCAATTGATCGAGATTCTGATCTGTGACTTCCGTGAGAATTATTTTTAAACTTGAATAGCACACCGTACTTACCTCTGCTCCAAGACTGATGCGAATGAGTTTGGAGCAGTGCTAGGATTTTATAAAGGATTTTCCTCCAGTTCTGAGCGTCTCGGTTGTGATTACATCATCGGTTGATCCTAACTTTGTTATTTTTAAGCTCTTTTCCACTTAGGTACATTCTTTTGAAGGTAATTCCAAAATTTATAAGTCCACGACACTTTGATTTTCATCAAAAAAGAGCTGATGACCTTAAAACGCCTGAATATATCTTCATAAATTGTAGTTAAGAACCATCCCGATCACGTCAGGTTTTAAACAAAATAAAACCGCAACATATTCAGAAGCTACGATGCCACAGACATAACACCCCTCTTTTTGCGTCAAGGGTTAAACATTTTGTACACGCTTATCACAGTCAATGATTCTTGACAAAAAATAACCGAATTCAAAATAACTCAAAAACTACGTGTCAGATTTCGCTCAAATTTAGGTGGGACCAATGGGTGGGACCACATGACAAGCACCATTGCAGCTTTCAATTAAAAAAAGAATCATCAAAATCGCTTCACCCAGTCGAAAGTTCTGAGGAAACAAACAAAAAAATACAGTCGAATTGAATACCTACCTCCTCCTTTTTTGAAGACGGTTAATAACTATGTTAATGATTTTATTACTTTTCAATATTATTCATTATGCTTACTTCGTAGTACACTTACGTAGGTATACCTTTAAGACACTAGACACTTAACCATAATTTATTTATCTGCTTATTGTGTTTTTATAGAAATAAATAAATAAATAACGCTTCACACTGATAGCCCCACACTAGGATTCCCTGTGTCGTGGATGCCATGGACAACACACTAGACAAGGACATTCACACCCAGACCGAGAATCAAAATTCAAACTCATCATTCAAATTTCCGCCTCACTGGGAATCGAACCCAGGCGATCCGGCATGGTAACCATTGCACCACACGGGTCGTCACTGCACTGGAAATGCACTAAATAAATAAAATTTAATTTAAAATATCCTAATATAACAAGAATCATTGGTCAATATTATTCATTATGGACTTATGATTTAAGTTTTTACTGAATAAAGAAACATTTAAAATGCGATACAATAAAAGTATGTAGGTAAGTATAGATAAAAATGTATTGTCCGGATCATCGTTATGTCAATGTGTATGTTTCCAATAAATAAACAATACTTATAGCTTATCACTGACCCGCGTACGACACCAATGCGTTACTACGCGCTGTATGTTTAATTTAGACTAAGTAGAGTCAGTAGCTAAAAGAGTTCATATTATAATGAAGAAAACACTAATTGGGGAGTATGATAGTAATAATATACTATAAATATTATGTAGGTGAAAATAGTGGTTGGATGAACGCCCAGATTACTAATAAAATTTTCTTTTTAGATCAAAGAGAGCCCTACTAATATTTGCGTAATTTATACTGTTCTAACATTCAATAGATCTAATGTTTTGCTGTATTTGAAAGGCAACAGAAGTCGGCCCGATTGTTGTTAAGGCTTATACTTATATTATCAACATTCGGTCGTTTGTTAATCAATACCTCCTTTGATTATTAATTTGTTAATGTTTCGATGATAATGCCTTCGATAGTCAGTCGGTTGAGCTGGGCTGATCCTAGTTTTTCTACTTACTACGCAAGTGGCAACATAATAAAAAGGTCACTCACCTTGGCTCCAGCCAACCTCCTCCAGCCTCCAGGCTGGAGCCGGCGTTGCTGATCGGAAGTTCAAGTGATGCTCCCTCTGCACTCCTTCACTGTCTCGAAATCTTAAATTCTCAATCGAAGCCGAAATTGATCGAGTGCCGAGTACCGAGCGAGACGGGGCCCATTTGCGACTGCAGCGGAGTGCTGCGCCCGCGCACAGGTCTACGCCCGCCAACCGTAGTTTTTGCAGATACCCTCAAACCGAGCCAGAAAAACAATCATTGTTGTCTTACTGTGAAAGCTACCTGGATCGGGAAAACGACGACTTGGGCGCCAGTTTCTTTTTGAAGTGAAAACTTCTTTAGCATCGTTGTCATTTGAAAGTCGATGAAACGAAAAAGGGACAGTAAAAAGAGACGGACACATAAATTCATATGATTTAACGTGAGAGGAAGCCATTATTATATAGGGTTGCCAGACGTCCGGATAAAGCCGGACATGGTTAGGCTTTTTAAATGCGTGTCCGGCCAAATTTAACGTTTCCGGTTTGTCCGGCTTTGTTAGGCTTTTTACATTTTACCAACTTATAAGAAACGACACAAAACAATTTATATTGATGACTGTTAAAAGACCTTCCTGCACGTAATCAAGTTTCCGAAACTATTAGTATCCACGAAGAAAACGTTAAAGTTGACGATAGCAAAGGTTTTGTCAAATTACAAAACCTTAAATATTTTCTGATCAAAAATGGGGATGTTGATGGTTGATTTCAAGAAGCTGTTAGTATACAAGAAATGAGTAGCCTATTTTAAATCGATGAGAGTAGTCCAGATGGCTTTTAATTTAAAATATGTGACGTTTAAAGATTATTACAACTTTATTTTTAAAAATATTGAGCTTTTAAAGCACGTTTAATATTTTTAGTTTATTTACTTTAAATGTTATTAATTAGTGAAGAAGTTCTAAAAAATTGTCTTAATAATATTAATCCATATACCCCATTTACACGCGCGCGCGAGCCATGGGACAATCCGCGAGACGCGCGCGACGCGCGTGCGCGCGCGTGTGAACAGGGCGCTCGCGGACCAGACAGCGGCGCGTCTCGTGGCTCGCGGGCTCGCGGCGGGAGCGGTTTGTTAGGCGCGGCCAAAGGGGCTCGCGCGAGCGCTCGCGCGGTGTTCACACGCGCGTAGGGGGCGTGGCTTACGGACGCGCCACGAGACGATCCGCTACACGCGCGTGTAAATGAGCGGATAAAATTCTTGATAATTTAGGGTGTCCGGCCTTTTCACCCAAATGTCCGGCCAAACTGGCTGGTCTGTCCGGCTTTTTGGTTAGCCGACCTGGCAACCCTATTATTTATTATACAGTGTTTCTTATGTTTAATGAATTTGTAGGTACTAGGAGTACCAGGACATCATGTGTGAGGAGGAGGTTCGACTGAACGTATTCACTGAACAATATTCCCACGGTGGGTGTGAAATCTAAAAGTAAAAGGTGTAGGGTACTACGTAAAGTCAAGATTAAGCTGGGGGTGGGTAGTTTGAAAGTGGGGGCGGGTAGTTCGTCTCGGCATTTTTTGGAACGTGCAATTTAATTTTTTTTTAACTTAACAAAAAATTTCATGGAGTACTAGGACATCATGAGTGACGAGATATTTCTAAACATTCCAAGCAGCTCATTAGACAGTGTTTACTCAGCGGAGTGTGTACTCACCATAAATTTGGGGGTAATCTATGGTACTCACTAAACATGTAATGAATAAAAAAACACTTCATTTAAAAGTATTTCTCGCACAATAAAATATTTCCTGACGATTCAAAAAAATACATACGCAATTGTTCAAGTTTTCACTTCTGTCGGCACTGCCGGAGTGCCTTTTGCCTTTCTTCATTCTTTCTCTCTCTCTCTCTCTCTTCTTTCTTGATCGGCAACGCATCAGTGATGCCTTTGGTGTTACAGTTGGGGCTGAAGTGACGTGTGATCGAGTAATAAAACACATCCGATCGGGAGAAGATATCTTTTATTACTACTCTTAAATCCATTACATAATAGCTTAGCCTTACATTTACACTCACAGACAACATACCTTAATACTATTCTTAATTACACTACAGGGGCGATGTTAGCCACTTATAATCAGCTGGAGCATCAGCTCATTTATCGGCTACTTAAACAGTAAACGAATTACCATAATGAGGAAATATTTCATTTTATTTAAATCTTCTTCGTCTGACCGTACCAGTTTTAACGTTTATTAAGATACATAAACAATCAGCTGCTCGTATCTCAATGTTATTAAAAGATATGTGAGTGAACCACATCCACAGCCGCTGCCGAAGTATTCCAGATCGCTATGCTTCGCGGAGTGGTTGTGTTCCTCGCGCTGGCGGCGGTGGCGCTGGCGGCGGTGTCACTCGCACCGCTCCAGCCTAAACCTGACAAATTTAGTAAGTACACTATAGTACACTACCTTTAACCTTTTTAGTTTTAACCTCCAAAGTCTCTGTGGAATCGTAGCTCATAAATGAATGGAGCAGTTTTGATGATGCACTTTTTTTATTTGAAAGCTGACGTGATCGATCATCGAGCAATGATATTTAAAAATATATATAGGTACGTGATGCCCTTACAAATTAACCAAAAAATCTGTTTCGAAAAGAGCTACAACACACACACGTCTTTTGTTTCACTACACCAATTCCATTGGTATAATACACGAAGGCATTTTAACACTGTATGTCAAATGTCAAGCACTTCTGACAACAACAAAAGCGTGCGTATCGTCCTGTAATGACAGAGCGACTACGAGAAGAACGGTCAATTGCCTGTTCTTCTTACGCTCTTCATCATCGGCGCGCTAGTGACATATCTACCTCTTTCTACATTATAATATCATTGTCATCGAGATAATTCTTAGCTATGTTTAGTGAAAATAAAACTATCGCGGGTTTTTAATTTTAAAATTTATAATTGCTTGAACTCTCGATATTTTAAGCAATATATCGAGATTCCACATTTAGAACTAGAGTAAAACAAGTATGATACAATCGTTAATTAGCTTTTTATAATTCTGTAGTGAACTTGGAAGCCTAGATATATAACGAAATTAAAAGAAAAATGTATTAGAGATAAGGTTAAACAATTACAAGTTCCGACTAACTACGGTACCGTACTAAAGGATGAACTGACACGTGCTAGTCTGGTTTTTAGATCCGGATTACGGAATCCTAAAAAAGCTTACATTGAATCTACCCAAAACAAAATTAATACTATTTATAGTCAGTCATAGACTATTACTTATTAGACTAGTTGTATTTAGTGTATTTAACTATTGATTATTACAGAGAATGTTGAGGGATGTTATGTCGACGATCTGGATGAAGTGATCCCGATCGGCAAGTCAGCGCCGTGCAAGAAGCATTGTATGGAATACCGCTGTCGATCTACCAACCTACAGATCGCCACGTGAGTATATTAGTTTGTCGGATAGAAGTGAAAACATGTCAAATTTTAATTAACTTTAAAAATGAGATGGGGGCAACACTCTTATCTAAAGAGTAAGGCGAGGCAAAACGAGACTTATATTAAATGACATTGGGATCATTATAAAATATCTGTCATATTTTGCCTCACCTTACCCTATTAAACAGAAGAGTGTGGCCCTATCTGATTATTTATACTTTATTTAAATTTGACAATTGTTCACATTTATCCAATGCACTCTAACGCTTCCCGCCCACGTCCGATAATCGGTGACCGCTTTTTTTGTAGGAGAAAAATAGAACGTACTGATAGCAATAGTCGGTCAAAAAGTCGGTCAGAAATAATATGGAAGAAAAAGTCGGCCCGATTATCGGTCCTACAAAAAGACTAACGTGGACGGGAAGCGTAATCAAGAGGTATACCAACAAAGTGGACTCCAAACATCCATGCCTGAGCCCAAAAATAATCGTTGAACGACATACGAACGAGGCGACGGTAAAGACCCAGATTCATGATGAGGGTTTTTCCTCGCAGCTACCATCCTTCTTTCTAAATTCGACTGCGAAAAGTTCTTTCACGACTCTGCGATGCATCCACATCGCAGAGTCGGGGAGCGACATGGACAATGGATATTGATGACTACTTACCATAATCATCATTTTCTCGTCTGCTCGTAAAACTGAAAGTTTAATTTTAAAAGTTTTATTGATAACCAGCTGACCCGGCGAACTTCGTATCGCCTAACAATCAATTATTTTTTATTTTATTATTTCACCTCTTTGGAGGTTGCATTTTGAAAAAATGCCTACATCATAAGAGGAACACGTGTGCGAAATTTCAAGTTTCTAGCCCTAGGGTTTGGCCTGTGCGTTGATATATCAGTCAATGACTTTTGCCTTTTATATATACAGATTAACTAAATAAATACACGCATCTAACTGGAATTTAAATAATGAACGACGTTCACATAAAATTATTAGTTAGAACTTGTCAGTATTTACAATAATAAACGCGATGGAGCGTAACATATTTACTTTATGATAGCATCATCTCTAAATAAGTATTCAGTATCAAATGAAATTTGTGGCCCCATACAAACAAAACACGGCGTGTTCCACTACGCAAAAAAAATTGTATGGAAAAGTCGAAAATCGAAAATGTGCCTAATGCATTGTTTCTCAAACCATCTTCGCACTATTGCCTTTTAAATTAAACCATTTTGGGGCATCTTGGTTGGATGGTTTCAAATTTAAGTCTATAGAAGACATCCGTACAATATTTTTGCGTTATTGTATATATATGTAGATAGATTACAAGTATCATTGTTTATGATGACGTGATCTTTACCTTCCTTGCTATCGTGCGTTTAAAGAAACAATCGACCTTTCACCTGTCTGGCTGGTTTTTTTATGAAAATAGCCGGCAAATTAGCTGACGATCCACCTGATGGTAAGTGGCTATCGTTACCCATGCACATCAGCAACACCAAAGGCATCACTGATACGTCGCCGGCCAAGAAAGGGAGAAGAAAAAGAAAGAAAGAAAGAACTGGCTCTCAAGCCCCCAGCTGGAACACGACGAGTCGTTTGGCGGCTGACTCATGCTCAAGGGTGCTATCCAGGCGAACCCCGTGGAGAAATAATAATATTAGTAATGGTATTAATGGTATTAATTAACTATTAAAATCAATATTACCAATATAATCCCTCCGAGGAGCTCTACCACCAGCGGGCCGGATTTAATCGCCTCCTACGACACCCATCCGACTTGGAATTGGGATTAGTATTCTAAACCGCCCCAATACGGCAAAGTTGCAGTACTTACTGTCCATGCTGACAAACACACATCTTAGAAATGCAGTTTTTTTCTTTTTCCTTTTACAGACTCGAGTAATAATTCCCTTCTAATATGTTCATACTTTGAAAGTTTGAGGGACGTGTAGAACTTAAAATCAGCCCATTGTGGAAATGTCCAAACTAAACTGTGCTATTTTTCGTTGGCTCATATCCCCATTGTTCCAGGTGCGTTTCGGTAGCCGCTGCTGAAGGATGCAAGCTGCAGGAAGACCACTCCAAGCCATACCCCGACTGTTGCCCCAAGGTTGAGTGTCCGTTAAAATAAACGAATATTGTTTACGGGTAAATCATTATATTCTGAGTGTGTGCCATTATTAAGTAAATAAATGTTTTTTAAGCTCAAATGAAGCGTTTTTTGTCCCGTAGTTTTTTTGCCCCGTTGTTGTGTGCGATATATCTGTTAGCTTGAACTTGGCTTGACACGCTACCGCGTGTCTAGATAAATTCGTTCTAATTAACATTAATTAAATAAATAAATCTCTATTCGATTTTACATAAATAAAAAAGACTTAGAATACTTCAAGATATGTTGAATATATATCTTGAAGTATTCTAAGTCTTTTTTATTTATGTAAAATCGAATAGAGATTTATTTATTTAATTAATGTTAATTAGAACGAATTTATCTAGACACGCGGTAGCGTGTCAAGCCAAGTTCAAGCTAACAGAACTGGCGAGCAGCACCGTGTGTAATAATTCACTTACACAAATTAACATTTCAATCATATTTAAATATAAAAAATCCAATAAATAATAATCGGTTGTTGTAAAAACAAATATTGACACGGTGAAATTCGCAATGTCGTAATTTCATTAAGGAAGTTATTAAATTAACGGGAATAGTAGTTTAACCAACTTTAAATCGTTATAATATATCCTAAACTGTCACTTAAAATGAAAAATTATGTAAGCAACCTAAAAATCATTTTTGAATACCTATTCAACGATACCCCACTTGACGTAGTTTGTCGAATTTATAATTAAATATAGATTTGAACATTAATATTTGAACAGATGTAAGATTATTCACAAAGAAGTTTGTTTTATAGTTAAATATGATAAAAGAGATGGCCTGCATGAGAAACAGCTATCGATATTATTTTATCGATTGAGAAGAGGCATCGAGACCGATGAATTAGACATACATATTTCCACCTATTAAAATATAACAATAATGGTATGGGCTGGACGATAGCAAGACCTATCCTGAACTTCTACACGCTATATTAATCTACAAGGTTCCTTATAATTTAAATGTAAGGTGATCAAAACATTTTTTCAAAAACCTTTTCTTTTAAAATTTCAAAGTCCATTAAATCAGTAGAATTAATACTAACATAAAATCTATAAAATGCTTAACAGCAGTCGTAAATATTTTCTCGGGTGCGCAACCTTACAACGGTTATCATAGATTACATTTCCATCACGACTTTCCACCTGAGTACGTAAAGAGTACTTACACCGATACTCGCCAGCTCATTCTGACCTTCACCTTGTATTTGTCACTTATCCAAAAGTCATCCGGAAATCAATCAATATCAGCGCCTACTGTACTACTGTACTAATAGTTGTTTAGGGTAATCGGTAGATTTTTAGTGCCTATAGTACAAATAAAGGCTTTATGTGCACGTCATGTGGTATTAGTGCTATAAAATTGATGTTTAATACACGATTAATGTTACTGGTGACAAAACCATAAACCTTATTGATAAACATCCAGTTCCCATCACTAATTGGCCGTGTTAGCACGTGGCATCTTTCAAGAGGCGACTATATAAGGCCAGAAGATTGGAGACGAACCAGTTACTCTCCACATATCCCGAGCCACCATGTTACGTCACCTCTTCATCCTGTTCGCGGTGTCCACCGTCGCTGTCGTCGTGCAGGCCAGCTGCGATGGTAATCCGGACATTCCTGAAGAATATAGTGAGTATTACATATTAGGCACTTAATGGTATACAGCTAACGATGTAGGATGAATTCAGTTTAGTGAATTTCTGGATCTCTCAGGACAGACTTAGCACAACAATTTGAAGACTTACAATACACAAGGATAGTTTTATTTTGAGAACATTGCATGCATGGTCACCGAACGCGATTTCCCACCGGGAAAAAATTGTTTATTCACTGTTCTATTCGGTGTAGCTTTCAGGTGCCATTTGCTACGAAGCGATGCGATCAGTCCAATCTGGTACAATAATACCTAGTATATTCACGAGAGGCTTGGTATTAAGTAGTAGTTATTGATATTAAATAGTGGTTTTACAAAATATGAATTACCTACTTATTAAGTATCAATTTGGCTTAAGAGCCAGTTCTTTTTTCTTTTTCTTCTCTCTTTCTTGGCCGGCAACGCATCAGTGATGCCTTTGGTGTTGTTGATGTCTATGGGCGACGATAGCCATAAAAAATATTACTTACTAGAATAACTTTTAATTCTTTTTTTATATGGAATAAAAGTTAACATTTTACATGCCTATAAAATAAGAGGAAGTTTTGTTATTATAAGACCAATATTGAATTGTAATTAATTTGAGTAACTAAAAACCAAGAAACTAAACCAATACTTAAATAACCAATTAACTAAATATGTATCCGCGTGTCGTACGTCACATGTGGAATGACTATAAATGAAAATATTTTTTTAGAGAATAGCGACGGCTGCTGGGTGGCTTCGACTAAAACCTTCGTCCCGACTGGCACGGTCGTCCCCAACCCTGAACGATGTGAGGGATACCGGTGCCTTCCACAGGAGAACGGACAACCTGCTGCTGTGACTGAAACGTAAGTACCTATCAGGAATTCTGTTCAGAATAACAGAAGACATTGATCGAAAATGATTTATTAACCGACTTCAAAAAAGGAGAAAGTATTCAATTCGACTGTATTTTTTTATGTTTGTTACCTCAGAACTTTCGACTGGGTGAACCGATTTTCATGATTCTTTTTTAGTCGAAAGCTGGTGCTTGTCATGTAGTCCCACTTAAATTTCAGTGAGATCTGACGAGTAGTTTTTGAGTTAACTCTAATTTTGAAATCGGTTATTTTTTGTGAAGAATTATATTGATACTGTCTACCTACTTGTACTGAACTGAGCACGGGTCTCTCCCTTGAGAAGGTCTATAGCATACTCCGCCATGCTGCACCAGTGCGGAGGGTCTCCGAAATCTAATACGACAAACAAGCGTTACCTACAGCTTTGTTTCCTCTGAAACACGAAACTCAAGAAATTTTTGCCACTCACGGTCAGCCATCTAACTACCAACCACGCCTGCTGTTGCTTAACTTCGTCGATCAGCTATGAACACTTCTACGATAAAATGGGCCGTTATGTTTTATTATCATTATCATCATTTGTTACCGAATGTTGTTACAATACATCAGTTGTTACTGAATGACGACCCGTGTGGCGCAATGGTTACCATGCCGGATCGCCGCACCGAGGGTCCTGGGTTCGATTCCCAGCGAGGTGGAAATTTGAATGATGAGTTTGAATTTCTGTTCTCGGTCTGGGTGTGAATGTCCTTGTCTAGTGTGTTGTCCATGGCACCCACGACACAGGGAATCCTAGTGTGGGCTATGAATGTGAAGCGTTATTATTATTATTAATTAATAACCTCGCGGTATGTGGCGGTACATTGCACATGGGCGGCGATGACCATTTACACTTTTAATTATGGCTTGCTGGGTTACCAACTAAATATTTCTGTTAACAAATACATCGGTAGCAATCAAAAATTTACTTCAGTAGCAAACAAGAATATAATGGAGTTTTTGTTTTTCTAGTTGCGGGACGGTTGCTACAAAGCCGCCGTGTTATGAGTATAGCGACGACACCCTGTCTTACCCAGACTGCTGCCCCACCATAAAATGCCCAGCGCAAACACAAGATGTATACTAAAACTACTAAACGGGACCTTGTTATTTGAATAAAATCAAAGTTTACCATTCAACAGCACTATGTATGTTTTAGTTCCTCTTTTAAGCTATTCGGTAACTGTGTACACACACTTAATGCAAAGAGTGTGAATGGGCTTATTAAGTCACGACACTTCCTATAAGCGTAGTCACCCTAATATTTAGCTCAAATATATCGACGTTTGAAAGGCAAAAATTACCAAACGACATGTTGACAACTTTACACTAGAGCATTGTAAAGTTTTTAATTTTATTAAGTAGCTATGACTAATAGGCGATTTTTTACGATTTTTTTTTTCTAAAATAATTACTTTAAAATGCTCTAGTGTAAAGTTGTCAACATGTCGCTTAGTAATTTTTGCCTTTCAAGCGTCGATATGTATTTTAATATATACAACGTACCAGTTGAAAAAAACGTCTGGCTGGACTAACGTTACCCCAGCAGGAAACGTTTTTAGTCGAATAACTTTAAAACACAAGAGATGTTATTATTTATTATCTGTCGAATTTAAATGACGAAATTCGAAAATATTTTACTTGGCCACTTCAGCCACTTGAAGCAATATTACATCATCATGCCGGGACTTAGCCGGTTACAAATATTGCTTTAAAGCATTGAAGTATTATTACTAGCTTAAAAAACCGACCGCGACACCGCGAACACAATGTATATCCCAATGAATTGGCGCCGATCGCCTTCAATTTTCAATGGATTCGTTCGATTTTGAAAGGAGAACGGGGGCTCATTTTTAAAATAGAACCTCCCGGCGGGACATACATTTTGTTCGAGATGTCTGTTCTATGACATTATACTTCAATGCTTCAAAGTGTAATTTTCAAATAGCTTGGGTTGATTTGCTTTAATGATATGAACCAACGAAATAGTTGATTTCATCAGTTCATCAAAATCGGTTCACCCAGTCGAAATTTCTGAGGTAAGTCGGTAAAAAGGATTATCACAACATCATTATGCAGGGACGTTCTTCTTCTTCATCTTGAGTTATTCGAAAAATCTTCATATACACGGTTTTGTTCAATTAGAATTATTGTAACATTTAATTACTCGACTTTTGTATGACTTTCCAATTTATCTGATTACAGAATAAATGTAATTTTGACCGTTGCCAATGTATCACGTTTTGTCTATGATAAAAGATTATTAGAAACCAAAATTTCAAAATGAAATAAACGAGGAAATTTTTAATAGAAAATATTATTTTAAGTCAAGATTATTATTATTATATCACATTATTGGAAATTAGATTTAGATTTTACGTTCACAAAAAAACTTTTCGATAAGAAAAAAAACTCGAATCGTGCTTTTACACGTCGACCATAACATCCGTATTGCTAACCAATGAAATTTTCAAGGATAATAATTCTACATGAATTGTAGTAGTTTTTAAGGTATTATTATTACCAGTAGGTAAAATATTATTTCTACAGCCCATGAAAGTTAATGTTAACATTTTATATTCTAAAATATTGTTTCATGTTATTTCGATTTTTATAAACCAATGATTTACAGCGGTTATTTTATACAAAATGCCTACTATAAAGCTAGTTTGAGAAAAAAAAATCACGAACGTAGACCTAACAGTTAGGCTGTATTTGCAAGTCTTCTGAAAGAATCTGATTTGTTCAAAAAAACACAAATTCTCAAATACCAGCTTAAGCTCTGAAAATTGCTGGATATACATGGAGGTTGAATTGGAAGGTATTGAGGTCCCCCACCCTTGGAACACCATTGATCCACCACCGCTGTTACACATTGTATTACCGTTAGAGTATTTATATTTAACCGTTGAAGCGTGGGGTACCTTTCATCATGGTTTTGCTGTATAAATAAACAAATCAATAACATTTTGTGATCCAGAATGCTTAACACTTCTGTTAGAATTTAAGGACAACTCCCCGCAAAATACTAACAATCATTCACTTTATCTGTACGGTTTACTTTAGGGCTCTAACAGAGAAGCAGGTGGTTCATTATGTTTTACTATAAATAACATATAAATAATAATGTTAAGTAATAAAAAAAATACTTTCAATAACAATAACGATCGTTATTCATATTTACACAATTGTTATTCATAAAGAAAGAACTTACGTATGTTTTACTTTAAATAAATTTAAATTAGAGATGGTCCCAACACATATCAAAAATCGACAACATTTAAGTAAAACTAGTTTTTAATTTGTACTTAGTCTGTAGTCCAAATATTCCTTTTTTGTTTTATTATTTAGTTGTTTATTTTTTCTCACTGAATTACTGTGTATGTGGATCAATGTTATCTGAAAATAAAATTGAAATTAAATTAAATTGTCTGTTCTTGTACAGACAATGAAAAAAATATTTGGTGACTTACAGTAGGACGGACTCAAGGCAAATGCCTCGCATTGGGTCCCTCCTGCTGTAAGTCATTTTTTTCACCTGAATCACCTGATGGGCAAACGGGAGACTCACCACGTGGTAAGTGATTTCTTTCTCCACCTTTTTGTGAGTTTTTTCTCCACCAATCCGCACTGGAGTTAGAGTGGTGAATAATTCTACGTGTCGTTCGATAGAGAAACGTGGATGAGGGAATTAATTAAAACAAAGGTTTTGCAGCTAGGTCTCAACCAGATCTGAGTCACCAACGATCCTCTTCGTACACTTCCATCGAATCTAAGGCAGAAAGGTGACATTTGGATATGATTTTATCGATAAAACTTTAAGCTGTTCTCATTACTAATTGGGCACAGTTGTTCCGTGGCATCTTTCAAGCGGCGACTATAAAAGCCAACAAGAGTGAATACAGTTCAGTTCCTTAGACACTCCTCGCCGCCATGTTACGTCATATTCTCATCCTGCTCGCGATCTCAGCCGTCACCCTAGCCGCTACTAACAGGGAAGATCTGGAGGAAAAACCCGAAGAATATAGTGAGTACCATACCCATAACGATACCCTGAGTATCGATTTTTGTTTTATTCGATTCACTATCATGTTGAAGAACTCAGTTCAGTAAGTAAACCCCAATCATTATAACCAAATACAGGTAGCTTGGTCTATTAAGTTTTGGTGTAAAATCGTCCAGATTCTAGAGATCGTGGAGTCTACTATAAAAAAATGAAATTGCCCCCAGCCCCCCACTAAAATATACTTAATTGGAGCCTGTAAGTGGAAATATTTATTTTATATTTTCACGCGACCTATTCTCATATCAAAACTCCAAAATCGTAGAATTAAACATTGAAAAACATTTTTGGAGTAAAACTTCTATGTAGACTATTAGGATATTTCTGTCACGAAAAAGCGTTACGGCCGCGTGGAGGGAGTAGACGATATATTATAGCGTGGTGAGAGGCGGCAGCGGCGGAGGAAGAGAAAGGAGAAATAATATTTTTTTAATATTTTTTCTTGAAATATTTTTTTTGTCCGTTGAAGTTTCACTTTTACTATGTGTCCTAGCACACATTTCGATTTTTTCAGGGGACCTCCCCTACCGTAAGCGTGGGGATGAAATTTTTTTCGTTGCGTACCCCATAGTGTGTGGGTACCGTTGAAAAAGCATTATGGGTCTTCTAATACCATTTTTGGATTTATAGGTCCGTTTGCAAAATATTTGGCTTTAAAGTGCTAATTTTGGTTAGAGTCAAGTGTAACCGGCTAAACGGTTGGAGTTGGACAAGTGAAAAATTCTAAAAAATAGGTTATAATTAAAGGTGCGTGATCATGAATGATTTACATAATCGAAACATTCACTCATCTATACTAATATATAAAGAGGAAAGATTTGATTTTTTGTTTGCATTGAATAGGCTCCGAAACTACTGAACCGATTTCAAAAATTCTTTCACTGTTGGGAAGCTACACTATCCCCGAGTAACATAGGCTGTATTATATTTTCAAAAAAATTAGGGATCCTTAATAAAATTCCAATAAGTTGTAAAAAAATAAGAAAACCGAAGCAAAGCGAGGGTGGTTACTCGTTACTAATATTCATAATCGATTATTGGTTAGTAACTAATTTTATTTTCATAATCGAATAACGTTACTAATTTGTATTACTAATACTAATCTTAAATCAGTCGTACTCTCGATTCGTTATTCGTAAGCCGTTGAGTAGTACCGGTGTTTTGTTTATTTTGTTGTGTGGTGACGTTAGTTTTGTGTGGTGGTGTATAAGTACAGTAAGTTTATAGTTTATTATTTATGTATTATACGTATTATGTATTATATTTACCTCAGAATATTATAATGTAAATGTAACACAATTTTATATAAAAATAAGTATTAACCTCAAATTTAAATGTTTTATAGAATAAAAAAGTTAAAAACTTATTGAAGTTACTGTCCATTAATGAATTCAGAGTTATAATAAAATTATGTTCTATTTATTCTAAATCGAGTATATCTGGGAATTCGTATATTTGTTGACAATAATAAATATTTCTCGAAAAAGTCAATAGTATGGAATTATTTCACTCTAGAACCTGAAAAAAAAGTGCCCCAAGTTGGCAATACTGCTAGGTGAGCGTCGGATGCGCGAGCGACCCGGTTTGCGAGTCGAAACGCTATTAGATTAGTTACTAATTTAGTAGTCGTCATGAACATTAGCGTATTACTAATATTCAAGTCGAATGTGTACATTAGTATTAGTAGTTGTAGGTTATTCGAATAGTGAGATCATTCGCAGTCGCGTACCTCTGACTCACTCCGCCATCGAAAACGGCAAATTAGTAGTGATACAGATTAGTAACTACTAACGGTTATAATCGAGATATCTCGAGACATCTTCATAATCGAATGATTCCATTAGTATATCTCATAATCGCCCACCGCTAGTTATAATTATGATGATATTAGCATAAGTAGTTAATGAGTAATAGACTATAAACTTACTACTTCGGAACCCAACATTGCGCGTGGCCTGACACGCACTTGCCCGGTTTTTTAAAGTACACGATCTCTAAATATTTCGGGGTAGGTATGGTACAAATACATGCTACAAATTGGTTAACAGGTAACTAACCAAGCTAAGCTAGTAAAAACATCCTTTCGCATGTAGTACAAGTACTCTGGGCTACAGAATCCAGTCACCAACACGAGGAACGGCCGCCGTAGACTCGTACGTTTCAGCACAATATATTAGATTCTTATATTGTGGTTTCAGTGTGCACCATGAACAGATAGTCCATTGAAGTTACATTTGGGGTTGCGTTTTCTATAGGACGCAATTTTATTTTTTTGATGTGTAGGGGGGGTCAGTGTAAAGCTAAAACCAATTTTGTGGGGTCGCCACCCTTGTCCCACGGCCGCCATCTTGAAAATAGGGGTTGAAATGGTTTTTACAATATATCTCTTAAACTATTTATTTGATAAAAAAAAATTGTTTGCATTTTTTGTTGCAAATTAAATTCTCTACAACTTTGGTCCAGTAACTTTTTGTCGTAAAACTATAAATAAAAAAGTTATAAGCGAAAATGTGAACATTTTCTATACATTTAAGTGACATCAAAAGCAGGCTAGAGCGTGAAATTATGCAAAGTAGGATCCTGTATGAAAATTATAATTTTTTGTATGGCAATATTAAAATTCATTTCCACCAAAGTGTGCGATCTGTAAGATCCAACAATAGTCTAGTACATTTTAATAACATCAAAAACAGGCTAGAGCTTGAAATTATGCATAGAAGGATGCATTTGTATGAAAATTATTATTTTTTGTATGGCAATACTGAAATTTATTTCCACCAAAGTGTGCGATCTGTAAGATCCAACAATAGTCCTGTACATTTAAATGACATCAAAAGCAGACTAGAGCTTGAAATTATGCATAGAAGGAAACATTTGTATGAAAATTATTATTTTTTGTATGGCAATACTGAAATTTATTTCCACCAAAGTGTGCGATCTATAAGATCCAACAACCGTCCTGTACATTTAAATGACATCAAAAGCAGGCTAGTGCTTGAATTTATGCATAGAAGGATACATTTGTATGAAAATTATTATTTTTTGTATGGCAATACTGAAATTTATTTCCACCAAAGTGTACGATCTGTAAGATCCAACAATAGTTCCATACATTTAAATGACATCAAAAGCAGGCTAGTGCTTGAATTTATGCATAGAAGGATACATTTATATGAAAATTATTATTTTTTGTATGGCAATACTGAAATTTATTTCCACCAAAGTGTACGATCTGTAAGATCCAACAATAGTTCCATACATTTAAATGACATCAAAAGCAGGCAAGAGCTTGAAATAATGCATAGAAGGATACATTTTTTTTCTGAACATTTTCACTTATAACTTTTTTATTTATAGTTTTATGACAAAAAGTTACTAGACCAAAGTTGTAGAGAATTTAATTTGCAACAAAAAATGTTAACAAATTTTTAATCAAATATATAGTTTAAGAGATATATCGTAAAAACCATTTCAACCCCTATTTTCAAGATGGCGGCCGTGGGACAAGGGTGGCGACCCCACAAACTTGGTTTTAGCATTACACTGACCCCCCCTACACATCAAAAAAATAAAATTGCGTCCTCTAAAAAAAAGGTAAGGCCTAAAAAATGTAACATTTCAATAACGTCTTGCCAAGACGTATACACATCAAATAAAGTTTAAGATCACTTTGAAAATACGAAATCTTTTTTTTTACGTTAAAATGAAACGTTTTTTCTTTTTCTTCTAAGATTCTTCATTTAAAAATCAAATCTTTTAATAACAAATTCATATTTTCGATGAAAATAGTTCCCTTCGGCGTTCATAATAGTAATAAATGGATGAACCCAAAATCTTCTTTGTATCTTTTGCCTGTATCTCTTAAGCAATAACAAAAGTGCACACTTCTTTTTACGATCCATGTCACGACCTAGTTTTCAACGGTCGTCAAAGGAATGGTCACCTTATCGTAGAAGGGAGACGCCTTGCTGCACGAAATCGCATCGCAGCAATTCGTGTCGCAACTTTTTGCGTTGCGAATTCGCATCGCGTCGCATCGCAGTTTTGTGTACAGTCCCGTAACCTCGTATAATCGAGAGTGAAGCCTAGCAATGGCAGACCGCTTACCATGTGTGCGTAATTTTGAAATTTTTGATTCGCGATGGTGTCAATGTGTGCGTGTGTGTACTTGTACGAATAGAGAGTTTGTAGGTATTACTATGGGTGCTTCACTGAATTTGTTCTTGGGATTACGTCCGTCTTTTTTTTAGGTCCGTGGGTATAGGGTACCTATTTATCATCCCGGAACACGTATTCATTTACGTATGGTATCACTTATTCAAATCAACAACACCAGAATAAAGTTGACACAAAAATGTACTCATAAGCTTATCCAGATACGTGACAATGTTATTTTTTCAGAGGATTCTGATGGGTGCTGGGTGTCAGAAATAGACACATTCATCCCGATCGGCGGGTCCGAGCCCAACCCGACGGAGTGCGAGGTGTACCGGTGCACGGAGACCTATGTTGAAATCGAGTCGTAAGTATGGATTATTTTAATGGATTTATTAGTTTTTCGGATAAACTTCCTTTTAGCCCATACCCCCCGATGGAACACCTTGAAAAAACATGATTTTTGGTTTTTCACGTATTTGTCAAAGCATTGATTTTACAGAAAAATGTTTCGAAGAAAAATTGTAGCCCATTAAAAGATTGACATTTTATGTCCAATATATTTTTCTTATATTTGGAGAAAATTGGGAGAAATACGCGAAATTCGTTCCGCTTATTTTCTTGGTAAAATTACACCTGACACTTGCACTTTCTTAGACACCCCCCCCCCCCCCCACACACACACACACACACACACACACAATCAGTTCTGTTTTTGTCGGGACAGCATTTCTTCTTTAAATGGCATGGTTTCTGTCACGGCTCCGGCGCCGCCGCGCTGCGAGGCTCCTGCGGTCGGTGTTCCGGTCCCACACTGACACTTATCTTATCGTCGCAGGTGGTTTTAACGCTCACCACTAACGGTTCGCTTAACCCCTCCGCGCCTACGCGGGCTTACATTGCACTCTAGGGGTAGGGCAGACAAGACTACGTGGAGTCGGTTTTGCAACGATTCGTATTGTACTACCTATTGTAGTACAAAATATTTACTTTTTAAGATTTTAATGCCTGCCGCGCACCGCTCGCCCTCCGCATCGGTCGTACCACCCTCCCATCCCGACTCACCGCGGATAGAGGGCATCCCAAGACACTTCAACCTCACATCGCGATTCACCGTCGATAAAGGATTACGGAAGGCTGAATCATTGAGATCATGTATCGACCTCCGGTCTTAGCAGGGGGGTGATGTGGCGACGACAACCTGAATCACGCTATCGATGTTTCCAAAGATCGCTAGCATATATACAAATGCTTCGACAAGATCAGTCCGGGCTCGGCCCCCAGGCAACACACCTCGCCTGGCGGGAGATCTCCCTTCGCCAAAGTAAGTGTATACAAATGGTAATATGCCTAATAAAATATTCCAAATATAAATCTGCCACCTTCATAGTATGTCGAGTGAAATAGTGCCAAGAAAAAATGCGGAACGAATTTCGCATTTTTCTCCCAAACCACTAACTCTACAAGAAAAATTTATAAAACACAAAATTGCAGTCTCCTAGCGCTACAACTTTTATTGGAAACATTTTTCTGTAAAACCAATATTTTGCCAAATAAACGTGAAAAATTAAAAATAATGTTTTTTCAAGGTGACCTTGAAAATTAAATATGCGGGTCTTTTACCTATGATATTCGTTATCAGCGCATCGAAATACATAGGTATACCAAACTTATTCAGATCAATTAGAGGTATGGGCTAAAAGGAAGTACCTACACACAGTTTCTCTTCTTTATTATACGCTTAAAACTAAGTGGTACAAGAGGTGGTGCAATCTCTGCTAGTCGACTTTGGTTTAAACAGAGAATAGCAAAGATATATAAAAGTAGAAATAATATTATTGACCTGTTCCTTCCGAAAGTCAAAGCTTCTTATTATTTCTCAATTGCTCTGGCCTGTCACTTTATAAGGTTTTAAAGATTAGAAACTTAGGATTTACACAAAAATTTTTTCTAGATGCGATCCAATCGGGGCTAGGGTCGCATATCCATGCCACATCACCTGGAATCAGTCCCTGCCTTATCCATCCTGCTGCAAATGGTGGGTCACTTGTGAGACCACAGAGTAAAAAAATCGGCCCTGTGTTGTTCCTGTGACACATGTAGACGATATGTCAATAAATTAAAAAAATATAGTCTTTTTGGAGTTTAACTTCTTTTAGAAATGATTTTCATATCTAAAGCCTGGGGTATGAAAAATTAATGAGGAGTAAAATCAAACTTTCTCCGTTACGTTATGCGTTATATTTGTAATTCGTAACACAGAATCTAGATGGCGTTGTTACTGATCAGTAGCTAGATTGATAACTGATTTGACAATCGCAAACTAAATGGCATTGTTACTGATTTGACAATTGCAAACTAGATGACGTTAAAACTCCAGTCGTGCGTCGGAGCTGACACACACAGTTTTTTTCTCCTAATGTACAACTCTGTATGAGTCTAGCACAGGTATTTTGTCGTAGGTATAGGTACGATATCCTTAGACAAGGGGTTTCTGTCCTTCGAAATTTGCAAATTATTTAAGTATATTTCGGCGAGGCCATGAATCTCCAGTGAAGGTCCAGGGACGGTTAGTGCTAAAGACTAAATACTAGGTAGAGACAGAAAATCAAACTACGAAATAAAAAATCAAAATCGTATATTTTCACTTATAACTTAATCACTTACGCAATATTAAAAAATATCCTCTCGTAATACAAATACTTGATCATAATGACAATAATAGTTCTTTAATAAATAACTAAAATACAAAATTTTCTAATTCGTAACACTTTAACAGTTCGAGGCTTAGACGACATACCGTGTCTTGTAACAAACGTTAAAATACCAGTATAATTGACAACATATTACTTGCTCGATTAAGCATACAAATACAATATAACAGAGAATATATAAGGGACACAAATTCAAAATGTAATCATCATTTTATTCGACTCTCTTCTGATGTTATATTTCATAGACTTGTTTCAGTACTTCCGAAGTTATTCTCCTTTAGGTTTAGGTACGGTGGGAAATGTAGTGGTAGACATAATTATGTAATATGTGAATGAACAGACTGACGGTGATGATGATTATTTGGTTAATCACCTCAAAGAACTATAACTTCAAAGGTACATAGGGAACAAAATGTGTATATGACTATATTTAAGTATTCAATCAAAGTAAATCAATTTTATTGAACCGTGGTCGATAGAAATTTATAATTTATATGTACCACAGATTGTTGGAATGTATCAAATAAAATATAGATAATATACTTTATTATACTGATTTTAATTGGCGGCGGCATGTGTGTGTCCATGTCAACCACGACAGGGAATGGTTAAACTGGGTATGAACTGGGTCAAACAATAAAAATAACTAATTTGTCAGTTCGGTATTTGACATTTTTTTTAACTTCTTCGTATAACCTTTCTTCGACCTTTTGTGTATAATCCGTTCTAGTGATGTTAGGTAGCGTGAGAACGTTTATTTTTCGCTTCTGTAATTTCTACGGCCAACGAGCAAAGGCCACAAATACAGTTCACACTTGTCGTTTTCCACATGCATTAACCGTGAGATATCCCAGATGCACCCAGTCTACTAAATCAGATGTCGACTACATTGTAATGGTGTACTCGGTAATACTCCGCGACGAGTGAATTGAACCACTATCCAATGCATTACTTCAGTACAGACATCAGTCTTGATGAATATCTTCTAAACAGTATAAATACTATAATCGATATACTAGGTATATCTTCTATTGAATTTTGAAGCAATTCAATGTGAATAACATTGAATTGCTCATTGAAATGTATTATAACAAAATTGTAAAGTAATTGTAAATGTTAAAACAACAATTTCATCACAATGCTTTGAATCTACCACTCGTATTACATTGTACAATTCTCGCGAGTCAATGAATTGTTAAGTAATACTGCAAGAATAAAATTTAAGACACAAACACAATTAAAATATGACATCTAAGAGCCTCAACTGGAACGTATTATATCTATAATAAATGCAAGAAATACAAACGGTACTGACGATCGACTGTAACACAAATGTGATAAACCTAGCATTTCTGGACGAAAGAGTCGTGGTTCTGGACGAAACGATCACGTTTCTGGGTGATACAATCATGTTTTCTAAACAAGGCGAAATTAGTAACACAGTTTGAATGTGTTGTGACCTAACTTGTCGAGGTCCAAATCTGTGTAAATCGTTGGCCAGCCGACACAAGTATTTCACCCTTTAACATCAAGTAAATAATTCCTCCCTTCCCTCCTATTCAACCATTGATGACGCCATTATACAGATGGCGGTACCATATACGGAAAACAAGTAGTTGAATGCATATTTGTATGACATCTTTATCCATCCAAACTACTTAAATATGACTCTCTAATCTCTTACTTGACACTGATGAACAGAACCATTTCATAAAAATGAATTAAAGACGCAATACACAAAAAAGGTAAACGTTTCACAAACCTTCGCTAACTATACAAATATATATTGTAATACATCGAATGTCGGAATCAATTGGAACTATTAGCCTTCGGTTGCTTTAATAACCTCATTATTGTCTAACTATTGTTACTGTAGCCTTATTATTCTTATGCGATTTATTCATTAATTTCACATTATTTTGTCTTTTACATGCTCGATCGTAATAATAAGTATAGAATTGATAGATTTATCATTGGCGACTAGTCCTAGCTAGCTAGGTAGCAGACCTTATATACATTAATTATTTATTAACAAAGGTACACAAGTATTTCAGTGAATACTCATATTGCTCAACTAAGTATGAACGTGAGATGATTAGACTTTGTAGCGAGACGTGTTTGATACATTGTTCTCATTTACAGCAAAACAGATTTGTGACCATGACATTTTTTGTTAATATGAATAGAGCATATATTGTACATTATTAATGGTTATGAGAACAAGATGACGAATCTCGCTACAACAATCTCCAACAACAACGGGATGACAACACATGAGTAAACTTAACAAACGTCAGTCAACTCCTAAAATTACAATTATTTTTGTAAAAACATCTCAAAAACCTTCAAAATTAAGGCGAATGTAGATTAAAAATGAACACCGAATCAATATTCAATTAACACAATTACAAACGCATAACACTTGAGCTGTATTACACAGTGATGTGCCCAACATTTAAACATTTGTAATTCTCAAAGGCCCGCTAAAAACGAAGGCCACAAAGGTCCCATGAACATAGAAACGTTCATCTTCATGGATAAGAAACCACGTTAGTCACCATCTCTTTACCACGTTAAATACAAAAGAAGATATAATTATATATTTAATTCTTACAACACACCAGTCTCACTTTATAATAGACGTAAGACTACCCATTTTATATAGGGCTCCTTCACGTTTATCAAACGCGTACGTTGTAGAAACGTTAGTGCGTTAGTCTTAGTATATATTGTTTACACCTTAAGAGATAATAAAAAATCGGGCAAGTGCGTGTCAGGCCACGCGCAATGTAGAGTTCCGAACTAGTAAATTTATCGACTATTACTCATTGCCGTGGTGATATTTTTCCTAGTCAATTCATCATATAAACTATTTTTGAGAATTTTTCACTTTTCCAACTTCAACCGTTTAGCCAGCAGTTGAGGGGGGGGGGGGACCCGAAGTATATTATTTCATTGGGGAGGACACTTGACTCTAACCAAAATTAGCACTTTAAAGCCAAATATTTCGCAAACGGACCCCTAATTCTAAAAGAAAACAGAAAGACCTTTTCAACGATACCCCACACTATAGGGTACGCGACGAATAAAAAATTCATCCTCACGTTACTTGTAGGGGAGGTACCCTGAAAAAAATTCTTTTTTTTCAATATTTTATTCTACGGTTCCAGAGTTATAATCAATATGTATATCCATGCCAAATTACAGCTTTCTAGCACAAAGGGTCTCGGCGCTTTGCTTCGGACAGACGGACGGACGGACGATTTTACTTCGGAACCCTAAAAAAGTCTTAGTCCGTCTTCTGATTCGACGTCCGATTTTATGAAACATTTGACCATACTTTTAGTAGAAATAAATCAGTAAAGGGAAGATTTTAGGGAAGAAAAATCATCTCCACACGCATTTTCCTCTACCACTTTTTCGATAAATATTTATAAGAAGACAAATATTTATACCCGATACCAAATGCCAAATTATTGAGCTCAGCAACATTTAGAACAAAGGATCTCTGAGCCACGGACAGGAGACGGACAAAAGAACAATGAAGAGAAATGTCTTCTAAAATCGGATGAGACCAGAAGGTCAGATGAAGATAGTAGTGAGTACGTTGGTATTTGGTATATTTTTTACAACAAACTTATTTCCCTCTTCCATAACAGTTAAGGTCTATGCATACGTAACGTGAACGGGACGGGGACGGGACGTGGACGGGGCATAAATATACGTGCGTGCCCCGTTCCCGTCCCGTAAGTGCTTCCGTGACGTATGTGCTATCGTTTACATTTTCTATGAAACGATGTTTTCAAAACTTCACGTCCCGTCCCTTCCCCGTCCCGTCCACGTTATGTATGCATTGACCTTTATTTGTAATAAAGATTCAGTTACATGAGAATTTGCAAATCATATAACATTATAAATATTACATTTCCTACGATTCGGTCTCGCAGGTACCATACATAATATAACTACACAAACACAGACTATAATAACGCTAAATATTTAAATACAAATAAAATCTGTCTTTAAATAATCAAATGGATGGTTAGATCTCGACGGTTCCAACATTTTCAAAAGGAAGAGGTCTGAGCTATGCTAACACGAAGATAAGATTTGGAGTTAGGGATTGCAATCCGATGTCATCCGGTCACCGGATCCGGTAAATTCCACCGGATCCGGTATGCGTAAAAAACGCCGGATCCGGTTTTCCGGATTGCAATCCCTATTTGGAGTATAACATACTTTTGAGTGAAGTCGGGGTCACCAATTAGGTAAACACTAGTATAGGATGCGTTCTAGTTGAAAGTTAAAGGTTATAAACGTGTTTTCTTTCTCAAAATACTAATAAATTTACTAACGATAACTTACTGCGATCTACCAATTGTGAATTTCTCAACATGCACAAGACATATCTATATAAATGTCTGGTGATCGCTTTAAATAATTCTTGACAAAAAATAACCGACTTCAAAATAACTCAAAAACTACTCGTCAGATCTCGCTCTTTAAGTGGGACCACATGACAAGCACCAGCTTTCGATTAAAAAAAGAATCATCAAAATCGGTTCACCCAGTCGAAAGTTCTGAGGTAACAAACATAAGAAATACAGTCGAATTGAATACTTCCTCCTTTTTTGAAGTCGGTAAAAAAATAATTAGAAGCTACACATGAAGTAGTTATCGTTAACTTTTTAAGCGCAAAATTCACAATTATTGTTGTAGTAATAAATGAACAAAAACTTTCATAATCGACAATTAGAACCTGACACTACGATATAGAAATTGCGAAATAGTTTTTTTTTTGATAGATTTTACACAAAAACTACCTACTACCTAGTCAGTCCTCGTAGAATATTATCAATTACAGGAGTACACGCAAAGGATTTTGTGACTCGTGAGATGTTTTGTGCTCAAGATAATATTATCTGTGCCTTTATGGGAATGAAACCATCCGGCACTACAGCTAACTGCGTCGTGTACATCACAAACTTATTAAAATGATATGTATAGCTACTGTAAAACATGTTATTAGCATCGAACTCTCTCGTACTTTATATAAAACTATTATAATATATACTCAATTATAATTTTCTATTTTCTTGGCACAGTTTATTTAATGGAAAACAATGAAGTGTGAAATGGAGAACAAACAGTAGTCAATGTAGACGAACATTGGTCATTTCTCTTCCGGCTAAACTTTTCGGCCGCTGAGCATAGCATCTCAACTCAATTCAATTCTCACATCAACATCACTTCAAGATCCACATTTCAAGATGAGATTTGAATAACATCGTAATAGAAATATTTATGACGTCATCGTATGAATAAAAGAAAAAATACGCTCAGTTTAAGATGTTTACGAACTATTAATAAACAAGCGATATCTATCACATTCCATTTTATCTTAAACCATTTTCGTATTTGGTTGGTCTAAAAATTGTCAGAGATTTACAATACATTAACTTCGACATCAATATATTAAAATCAATATCAAAAACAATGGATAAAGTCCCCTGCCTACAGCAGACTACGTCAATCCTCCCCTAATGTGAAAACGCCTTTAAGAGAGACAAAGATATTCTAAGCTAGCAACACGAAATACTACAGTATTCGAAAAGGCAATACCCCATACCGTATCATAGAATTACGAAGAAAACATTATGGAGCGTAGAACAATAAAAGTTGTGATAAATTATGTATATCTTAGTCATCCTCTCACACAGAAATAAAATTCAGATTGATCTATAAGCTACTAGCTAAGTAAATATGAAAAAAGAAATGTCAAACTGGCGTTCAAGTACAACGCATTCGCAAATTGTAAAGTAATCTCATAGCCTATCAATCAATCAATCTCGACAAAAATTATCATTGTTTTTTATAAATAATAATGAATATTTTTCTTTCAGATTTAAAAAACCCACGACAGTTTTATTTTTCCAAACATAACTAGGAACCATCTCAATCACATCAAACTTCAAACAAAAAAACCGCATCACAATCGGTCCATTCATTTAGGAGTAGCTCCTAATGCCACAGACATACACAGACACGTCAAAGTAACACGCACCTCTTTCTGCGTTGGAGGTTAAAAAGAGTATAATATTTGTTTCTCAACTGTTATTTTCCTACGCCCCAGCTCTTTCCGTTAATTCTACGTTTTATAAAGTTACTGGGAGTTTAACTTCACAACCATGTTCACGAAAACGACCGACGAGAACAAGCAACTTACTAAGCTAAGTTGTATAATTTTACCAATTCATAAAAATCAGTGCTTTTGTCGCCATACGGCAACGTTATAATAGGCCACATGTAAATTCTAAATTCCGTAATGTTAATTTTTAATTAATTTGACATGTACGATAGTTTTTCTAGATAACGTTTATTAAAAACTCGAATTGTTTTAAGACGCGGTGTGATCTCAATATTCACAAAACTGGGTTTTTTTGGTGCGCGAGTACGAGGAAACCCAATGAAAATATTGCACGCAAAAAATACAGAGCATAGAAAAATGTCTAAAGAATAATGTTAACCGAATAGAATTTTAAATTGTTGTTTAATATTTCCAATAAAAAATCGTAATTTGCTTTACAAAAATAAACTTAGTCGTCGACGTTCTCTGTATTTTCAGCGGTAACAATATATATTTTTTTGAGAATATAATACGTATATGGTTTTATTAAAACTTAAACCGGACAGATATTGAAATTAATGTGTATATTCTGAATTATCTAAGGAAAACCCTCAAATTAAATGTTTATTCGCAATCTAGTTACATTGTTAGCAAAAATATGCTCTGCAATTTTGAACCCTATTCAGCGTCCCGCAAATGTAACATTAGATTAGCGCACATATGCGGCTGTGTGAGTGAAATCAACGTTTTTAAATCGTAGTCATACCGCGCCTTAATATCATTTTTTTGTTATAATACAGTGCCCTAAGTTTCTTCTACATACCTTCTTCTTACCTTTTTACGTAAAGAAATTACGAAGAAAATATTCAAAAGAAATGATACAACCTGAAGATTTAAAAAAAAGTAAATTTTTAGTACTACTAAAATGTGTTTTTTACATTTGTGATAATCCCACCTTAATAAATAAATGTAAAATTTTTGTAAATGTTCAATAATAGATAAAAACACACACCATTACATAAAATGCATAATTATTATACAATACATTCACACATCACGTTAGTCTTTTATTAATTGATACTATATTTTCAAATATAATTTTGTAAACTGAAGGTATAATTATATCAGTAACAGATCAATATAAATAAACCAGATCAATACATAAAAATGATATAATCAGTAAAATATAATTGATAATTTTGTACCAAAAAACTCAACAAGGTATCCATCAAAATCATACACCATACTGTCTTAAGAAAAATGGCAGTGTATTACAGTAGTTTTAGAATAAGGAGATTATTTTTAAGGAGAGTCCATAATTGTGTAAACTTAATCCTAATCACGTATAATAAAATTCAAATGATATTCGAGCTTATGGCAACTACGTTAGGAATATAGTCGTCTGTCGCGACGCCCTGTCAATATCTACACTGCCTTACGTATAACAAGGCGAATTCTTTACAATAGTCACACCGCGGGTATCACATTGGTTCACCGTAACGTCACCAGGCGAGCTAAGTGACCTGGAGATTCCGGGGCAAAACCTAACGCTCCTACCGTTATTACTTTCTTTACACTGAGGAACATATCGGTTAAGTTTTAAAAAGCACTGGACATATATTATAATATATTTTTCATCACATATTTTTGTTAAAACTATAAAATGAGTTTCACTTGGGAAAGTATCCTACAAATCTCAAGGTCACCCCGATGCGCACGCACCGTAATTTGACGTCATCGCGCTGGCGACGGTGGTATAAAGCAACTTCTGCACTATTTGTGTTGCTGGACAAATTGCTGGATAACGACCGGATTAGCAAGCATTGAGCGAGTAAGCTGCTTCAAATTCTGTTTAAAATGGGATACAATTGAGGCCAGTAACTTTCAAGTGAGTCGGGCACTTTGTACCTCGTCGCCAAGCACCACATGTTACCTCGTACCTCCACTAAACACCTCGTAAGGTTCCCCGTTGCCAAATCCTTGTTGTTGTGAGGACGCACAGTAATTTCCACACTGAACCAGTTCTATAAGGGCTTGTACCAGTCAGCCTAATAAATATTTAATAGATCAACCGAGAAGTTAGGCATGTCAATAGCGTATATTATTTTACGCAAGCTACCTGAAATTTGCTTAATTAATGTGTTACAAATTCCCAACGCTTCGACGTCGATTTTCTTGCTGACATCAAAAGTGATGGACGAAGTTAAAGTCGCCCGAGGCGATGAGAGAAAGCACGAAGTTATTCGAAGTGGTTCTACCCTCTCGTACTCGCGCAAATTCGGTCAACTCCACGGATAGTGTAAAGGCCGCATTACAGTGTGGTAGTGTGCGCGGTACCTGGCGAGGCGGTCAGCCGCATACGATGGCGATGGCGGGGGGCTGGTCGGGGGGCGCGGGGGACGGAGGTCGTCACGCGCGCGGCCCACTCTTCTCTCCCATACGTTTGATTAGTTCTGTTATTAACTCCCTGGAATATAGAAAAGTATTTACTTAGAAAGTGCTGATAAAATTGTCAAAAAATTAAACAAAAAAATCATAGTTATAAATTAAATAAATAATAAATAAACGCTTTCACACTCATACCCCCACAGTAGGTTTATAACTGTATCGCGGGTGGCATGGACGACACATATAACACATCAGAATCACACCATGGGTGTGATTACAAATATTTACCTGACTGAATCGAACCCAGGACCCCTCGCTTCGCAGGCAGGGTCGCTACCACGGTGTTCCGTGGTCGCTACCACTACCAACTAGGCTACAGGGTCGTCATTTTAATAACTATATAATAACGTCATAATAATTATTTAAAAAAAGTTAATTCGCGACCTTGTGGTTTTAATAAGGAAGTAGAACCGGGAAGTGGTCACACACTCCCAAAAAACACAATAAATTAAAACGAAACCACAAGCCGTGGCGAAGTTTAATTGTAGCGATTAGTCACATTGTAGATGTACTGACTGAGTGAAGGATCCCAGATTTGAATTGCTCGGGGCAGACATTTATTTATGGGACAAATGTTTATTTTCAGGCCATGGTTTTTTGCGATGTCTTATTTGTGTGTTAATTAGATCATCGGCGAAATAAGCCTAGTCTGGGTTGGGAATGTATAGGCGCTTATTCCATACTATCTTTCCAAAACCAATGTCGCCGTGTTAATAATTGTTTAGAATAATTGAAACTGAAAATGTGTGAAATCCATTCAAGGACGTTTCTTCCCCATCAGTTTTATCAGGCCTTCAAATCATACGGCCTGATCAAAATTTTATTCGATTCAAGACAACATTGTGTTCTCACAGTGCTCGCGAGTGCAGTCATTAAAACCATAACATAAACAATACTAGAGTAAAATCCATCGCTATGCATTTGTCAAAATCGAAGCTAGTACGCCGGCATGGGATTAGGGTGAGTATTCTAACACCCCAACTCAGAGTCACTAACGGTTACTTAAATCGCTCCTTAGTACAAAATTTTATGGTGATTCTCTATCTAGGAGCGATTAAAGTAACCGCACAGTAACCGTAAACTGCAGTAGCTAGCCTGGGTTTGCCGGATGTGTTGTGCGTGCGTGTGTGTGTGTGTGTGTGTGTGTGTGTGTGTGTGTGTGTGTGTGTGTGTGTGTGTGTGTGTGTGTGTGTGTGTGTGTGTGTGTGTGTGTGTGTGTGTGTGTGTGTGTGTGTGTGTGTGTGTGTGTGTGTGTGTGTGTGTGTGTGTGTGTGTGTGCTACCTGTATATGAGCGGGTCCATATTCCTGGCGAGCATGTAGAGCAGCCACCAGTCGCCGACGTCAGTTCGACGGGAGACCACCACGGCGGACTCCATGGCCAGCGTGCGCGCGCGCGCGTGCAGCAGCCGCGGCCGGACTGATGGTACTAGGATGATCACCAGCCTGTGGGACATGACCAGGGTTAAGGAAGAAAGAATAATTTATTTTGCCATAAAACTATGTTAGGCCTTCTTTCCATGTGCACCGCACGTCATACGAACGCTACCCTCAAGTGCCGCTTTCTTGCATCTTGCAGTTTTTTTTTTTTACACAAATTACTTAATGATTGACCACAATCCCACCTGATGGTAAGTGGAGATGTGGTCCAAGGTGGTGAGCGCATTAACTTAGTAAAAGCCTATTCACTCTTCTCTTGAAGACATCCACGTCATAGGTTGGCGGGAACGCCGACGCAGGTAAGTTATTCCAGTCCCTCGCGGTGCGTATAACCACAATAAAGGGAATAAAATTTATACTGTGGTATAACGTAAAAGTACGAAATCCTACATCGTCGTCATTCGTCGTCAGCGTCATCAATATTCATTACAGGTTATTGATACCCATATCGTACCTACTGGAAGGCTATTCTGTTTTGTAACACGACAGCGGAATCCGCGATGAGTTTCAAAATTGAAGTTCGAGTTCTAGACGTTGGGATCAAGATGAAATTAATTTATGTTAAAATATTCGCTATTCAAATTATTGAACCTCGCTGAAGCATACTTTAATACTCTTAAGACGGCAACCCAAATATTCCAAGTTCATAAACTGCCATCGGAACTAATATTAATTTAATTCTATTCATACTCTGATCTTTATGATAGATACGATTTGGGTTATTCCTATAGAGTGGAGTACTGTAGAGTCAAATGATGATATATGTACACTTGCCGAATGCTAGATTTTAACTCATGACAGAATTTAATTTACTTAGGCCTACATGTAAAATTTATGTATCGATATTGAGGTGAAAATCTTTCTTTTTTCTATTTTTTTTTTTCACGTTTATAAATGCTCCGACAAACCAGAAATTGATAATATTTAAGTTTAGTGTCCCGAAAATTAATCCGCCTTCGATAAATGGATTTCAAAGTAATTGTTCTAATATAATATTCAAACATCATTTCAAGACATCTCCTTGAGCATGACGAAGACGATAAAATACATCGTCCTATCGTAATTACTCATTAAGATACGTACTCCGTGCCTCACTGTCTACTTCGAAGGAGCCTGATCACTGCCTGTTATCGGGTCTGAAGCATAACATATGCTAAAGATATTATCTTAATGTCTCTCACATGGTCACAACGCATCACTTGAGACACCAGTGCAGTGTTTGTATCACGTGAAGTTGTCCGATGAGGTAACGCATGATCAATGCATTCTGGGGTGTGATTAACGCTGCTATTGTTTTGTAAACAAAGTTTGTTTTGTATACTGTACGCGTTAGTGTAGAATATGGTTGGAATGATACCATAACCGTATAACAATGTGCTAAGATTGTTGGAGCAAGGATTCAAAGTTCGTTCTAGTATACCTACATTCTGTTGTATAGGTCTGGACGTGAGATTAACAAAAAACTCACTGTCACTAGGAAGTTATTCTTAGTTGCAGAGATATGACAAAGTTTATGATACAATATCTATTGTTACAGTTTTATTTATGCTACGCTAAGCTACGGCTTTGCTCAATTTTGGCCAGCAACACGCGGTTGACGCTTTTAGTGTTGTGTTTGACGATGACAACTTGTGGTGGTTAGATAAAAGATATATTTTTAACTTAACCGCTAGTGGTTTATTTTACAATGGATAGTTCAGCAGTGACCACGACTAATGTATAGTCGAAATATTGGCGTATAAAAGTCGTATAAAATTCGTTTAGTTTATAACTAAACATATGACGGGATATTATAATAAAATTAATTATACCTACCTAAAGTTATATCGAGTTATAAATCAGTATTTGGGCAGGAAAAAGTTTTGAATCAACACAACATCATGTCTGAAGGTCACCAACGTTCAGAGCGTTTGTACAGGAAGTTGTTTTAAGTATGTGAATTACGGTAAAAAGTAAATATTATACAGCAGTTATGAGCACTTATTTAAATTCCGCAAGACAAGTCAAGTCACCAAACAAATTATCTACGATGATCTGATCATGTACTGTTGTAGCTAATAATAGAAAACACTTTAGCACTTACCAATACGATTTGTGATAAAGACATTATTCTTAAGGGTCAACGCACATTTATTCGGCGTCATTCGCGTTTCGCCGAATGATTTTGGTTACACTTATTCGGCCGCGTACGGCGTCGTAAGAATGCGAACGACTGCTTACGGCGTCGTAAAAATGCGAACGGCTGCGTACGGCGCTGAATACGCTGCGAAGTCCGTCCGAAGACGTTAGTAGGTATAGTAGTTTAGTAGGGTAAGGTTTCCAATGTCGTACCCCCTAAGGGAAAATAGCTGTAGATTTTAGGGTATTTGAAATTAAATAAAATCTCATACGTCTACTTAATGTTTATTCGTCCAATTGCTGTTGTTTACTCGCATGTCTAAATAGTTCAATTTGACACCATTAGATTTCATTTAATCTATACTAATATATAAAGAGGAAAGATTTGATTTTTTGTTTGCATTGAATAGGCTCCGAAACTACTGAACCGATTTGAAAAATTCTTTCACTGTTGGGAAGCTACACTATCCCCGAGTAACATAGGCTATATTATATTTTCAAAAAAAATTAGGGATCCTTAATAAATTCTCCAATAATGTAACCCAAGGTGTAATAAATAAGAAAACCGAAGCCAAGCGAGGGCGGTTACTCGTGTTTAATAAAGCGAGCGGCCAGATATCAGTGAGGTAAATAAATAAAAAAGTACTTACCGCTACAGGACCTTATTTTTGAGATTTCTTCCCAAGCATTATTTTTTCTTTGTTGATCGCTATAATGTGACGAACTAATATCGTATAAGCAAGCATATTTTTGAACTAGCGATATAAGTTGTTATTCCTCCATCATTAATTTATTTCGTAAAAATAAAATAATTTTAATTATTTTAAAACACGTCCGAACTTTCTCAATCTTCCCAATGATTACGTAAATAAATCGAATCTATACGGTATAATCTATACGGGAACTATGAAGGTCGCAACCTGTCGACAAGGCCAAGGAGTCAAAAATCTTCCATGTACCTACCTACCTACAGCGCGGCGTTGTTCCGCCGCGTTCGGCGTCGTACGCGGCCGAACGATAAAACACATTTGTCGTCGTTTTCTACTTGTTTACCGCGAAAGCGGAATCGGCGCCGAAAAGCCGAAAGGATGCGTACGCGTCTCCATACAAAATCGTTGTTTACTATGGACAAAAGCCGAATGGAGCTGAATAAATGTGTTTTGACCCTAAATCTTAATGCACATAGTATTTGTCTTAGAATGTGCTTATCCTAATCGTGGGAAAAAATAATTTGATATTTTATGTTTGTAAAATAGATGCATTTCGAAATCCACGTTCAAGATGTTAGATTTTTTGATACGCTATTCCAGATCACCACATCAAAAGCTATGCTGAATTTAGTAAATTCACGAAAGTAATTTACATCATCAAGGAAGCGATACTTTTAGATTTACTTGCTTTAATCATTGTAAACAAACAACACAAAAACCCTTACCTGTAAACGACCAGCAAGGCAAGCACCACAGCGAGGATAATGTACCAGAACCAGAGGAAGATGTAGGTCTTCTCGTTGACGATGTTGAGCGGCAGGATGCACAGGCTGTCGTGCGTCTGAATACTGCCTGATGGACCGAACTTGTGGAACGTGCACTTCGTGACCCGAGGGAACACGTAGATCATAGGATCGTACCTGAAAGGAATTAGTATTTAATGTTAAACCATTGTTAAATATTAAGCAAGCTGAGTTAGAATACTCAGCACCAGTTAAAATACTCAAAGAATATTGTAGTGGATTACGGATTGTGAATGTGCGTTGTTAAAACTGGGCAAAGCAAAAGTAAAATTAAAAATTACGTAAAGTTGAATAAGTTTACCAACAACGGTGTCAAAGCAAATTTTGATAAAACTCGAAAACTGAAACTTGAAAATGCTCTGTTCACGGAATAAATCTGCATATTCAATTGTATTTATATAAATCTCCAAGTGAATTCTAATTGATAGCTTAGAAACTTGGAACTAAAATAAAAGATTATAAAAACTAACCTCTCCTCTTGCGGCACTTCACTATATCCCAGCACTCGTGTGCCGTAAGAGAAGAACTCCCCGTTGAAGAAACTGTCCATCATCCAGAGCTGCAGCACAATGTTGACGAGACACAGCAGCTCACAGCCCCAGTACCTCAACGCGTACATTTTATGTGTCTGTAAAATGATAGATAAATAAATAAATAAACGGCAGTAAGTTTATAACTGTGTCGCGGGTGACATCGACAACACATCATAATAACACCCATGACCCGAGTACAAATATTTATCTGTCACATAAATATCTATCCAGCTGGGAATCGAACCCGGGACTCCTCGCTTCGCAGGCAGGGTCGCTACCAAGTAGGCTACAGGATCGTCCAAAATACTTGGTTAGTTAATATCAGTGTAATTTTTTCCCAATTCTTATGATAACCAGCCCTCCATGAGAGCATAACGTTGTCTTATCCGAATAATGTATAAAATTTCTGTGCTCACGTATCTCTCGCATTAACTTTCCATTACGAGATTCTTCAGAGGACATCTCTTAATGATATATGATGGGATGCTACAAGGCATTCGACTCAATTGAGGCTACATTAGACCACATTCCTGTCGTAATGTCGCGTGCATCGGATAAGGAATATTTTTCTGTTGATATTTATAGCACTTTCGGCCAAGTTACACATAACTAGGGAAGAAAATAAGAACAATAAAGATAAAACAGCTTTCCACGTAAATTCCTAGGTTGTAACTGATGTTGACGTGAGTTAATGTAAGATTTCTGATGTAATAAAGATAAATACAAGAAGTGTTATTAAGGTCACCATGTCGCCGTTTCATGCACGCCGATTCAATTAAGCGTTAGGCCAAAATTTCGCAAAGAAATTTACAACTAGTGTTTTGTGCCAAAAAATGAACAGCACTGCTGATAAGATAATGAGTTTTAGAGACAGAAGTTTTTTGGAAACATGACATTCTTTCTTTAGAAAATTGAAAAGGAAAGATAAAAGGAGAAAGATTGCTGAAAAATAAATTACACAGGATTAGTTGTCTATAAAAAGTCGGATTGCCACTAAAGTCAAAAGGAAATTTTCTACCGACCATGGTAATAAAACAGGACGTCGCGTTCTTTTTTCAATAAGTGAACTCTAGATTCACAGAAGTAGCGAAAAATAACAGGATTAATAAGACGCGAGAGCAATGACAGAAACCTTAGTGACTTTTAATGAAGACAATAGATGTATGATTTTGGATCTTATTACATCATAGAAAGTAAAAGGTACAAAGGAACAATTACTCCTTTATGTTATTATCACAACGTTAATGATCTGAGCGGGTGGCCGCACTGATCGTTCAGTGACCGAGCCAGTGTTATCAGATATACATACAACTGACGCCTTTATCGTCATAATCACTAATGCGGTTTCATTATGATACGCGGTGTCAACTGTAAACATTCCTGTGGAGACCTCAACAATTACTGGCCCCTATTGGTAACAAGTTTTAGCTCAACTTCAGACGACTCGTGTTGTAGAATAAAAGCACTTGGGTAACTTCAATCATTTATTTCTTTTGTACTTAAATCGCCATTTCGCAAAGGTGTCTTATTTAAGAGGAGAAGAAATGGCGAAAGAAACTCCTCTAGACATATTTTAAAATATTTTACAATAAATTCTTGCTCAATCAATTTTACACTTAAAACTACTTCTACAATTTATAATTATTACGAAACACCCGTATTACTGTTTTCCCAGTCTAAGACCGAATGCCCTCTCGACATCTTTCGACCGACCAACATGATCCCAAGCCTTTCCTGTAACTCTCATATTTCAATCAATTCGGCGGATGAAAATAATGTCTCGTTGTTGAAAATAAAGACAGCATTGTTCGCTATTAATTTGAAACCCTAACACAAGAGATTCTTTTACATTTTACAGTAACAAATATCAATTATATCACAATCATCATCTTTATATCATGTTGTGTTATCATCTTTTAAGTTACTTTACACTGCTTGTATACTACTACTGACAACTTTTACTTGTGCACTTTCGAAGAACTTTTATAAGTTGTATATTTTAAAGAACTATACTATACGTACTTACTTGTGGTAAGTAATAAATTGAATATAATCTCCAAGAATAGTGGTCCAACGTGGGATCTTGGAGTGTGCAAAATTTTAATATAAGCGTGTGAAATTACGTCATCTGAGCATTACGCCTTGAACTTTGTATTAATTGTGTAGATTCTGTTATGTCAATATGTATGGAAGCTCCCCACTAGTATTCAGTTAGGTGTGTAATTTTACCATTATGATTATAATTTATAATTATATTATAATTCTGTAAACTCGGTTGACATCACTAGTCCCACATTGTAGACCTACATAATTTCTCTTTACAATATTTTTTTATGTTAATAGCCTGTCGAAACATGTAAAAAATGTTTCACAGTCGATTGTGGGAATAAGATAATATCCTCTGATATAAAAAATAACATGAATGAAAAAATATCATGAATACGTAATTGTTTTATTTAAAACTACTATATCTAAGTCTAACATATTCATTATTTGCACGATGTCTGTACTTATATTAATTACTAACACGTTATGCTGCGTGGGAACGGAGGCATTCGATTATGGATTATAAAATTATAATAGACTAGTAGATTTCCTTTAACTGTATCTTTTAACCATTAAAATAGTACACATGTAATTTCTGATGTTAAGCCACAAAATTAATCCCGCCGCGGACTCTTGGCCGTTTGTCAGAATGTGCCCACTATGAATTGTGCTAAATTGAAAACTATTAAGTTTATTATTTTCAGAGCAATCTCATTAAAATACGTTGTCATGTGCTACGCTCACTTCTTACGTGCGACTTCCCAGCATTCAACAAACTGCAATCCCAGAGATGCATCGTGTTATTACTACTATTATTACCTACTACCCGCAGGGCCGCAGGGGCGCAATGGACAGATGCGTCCTTTATGAACTGTCGCGCACCTGGCGTATTTTGTCACACCCCTGCGCTAACATAACGCGCGATGTTGCTTCTGTATCGATCATATTGACACCAATTATTTCCATGTCAACGAGGATTCTTCGTAATATCGAGCATTGAAAATTATAGTAGTATTCGTTGGTACAATAACCGAATCACTATAAATTTGACGTTGGTAGGTAGACAATGCGATTAGCATATTTTTACTGAGCAGCAAATATATTATGTCAAAAGAAGTCTTTTTTCTTGCAATGAATAAAATTACTATTAAAATATAGCAATATTTGTAAATACCGACATGCAAACCGATAGCTTAGAATGCTACGAACAATTTAAAAAAGCGCCTAAAGACAATGAATAATGATCGGCTACGCCTACCAATCACGCAGCAATAGAACGAGCCAATGGCCTCAAACAAGATACATATTACGAAACAACAAGCAATAGCAATTAGGAAATAAGGATTAACGTTTTTGCTCGTGAGGCTCCATGTTACAATCCCTAGTTTCAATCCCAAAGATTAATCTTCAAGCTGACGCTGGTGATGATAGAGACACGTGTAATTGTGCTTGACCACTACTATTAGTGGTTACGATATCATCATAAGCTCTGAGCCTCTGACATTCACCGTAGGCCTTTCCATACGGTATGATACAAATCACGACTAAGTATTGGGAAATTTTTCACAGATACTACCTCTGCGCTCCGGATATAATCTATCAGTATTCAGTGGACAGACATGAGAAGAGGCTCTTTTGTGTCCCTAAATTGATTGAGATTGAGGCCAACCTCGGTTATTAGAGTTAAATTAGTATCTCTTAAGTTGGTACGCATACATAGAGCAATACGCTAAATTATTTTCAGTTACCAGAAGTAGATAATTAAAATTATAATATCTCAACGAGAAAAATTAATCATGACTATACATAACTGGCTGATCAACGTTATAATCGAGAACCCTCCAAAGTCACGGTTGATGCTGCAAGGAGAATAGTACATTAGTACATGTCCATACAGGAACAGTACATTAGTACCTAAGTTTTCATAAGCAAGTACTGACTTATCTAAGCTGGGTACAGAACCCAACGACCTCCACAGAGCAGAGGCGCTATATGCTTGTCAGTTATTCCTCAGAGCTTACGACGAGCAGGGGACGTTGGTTTGGAAACTAAAGCCTCATAATATGTATAGCATTAATTTCATTACGCATGTAGCACGTCACACAAATAAACAAACAAGCAAGTTGCCAAGCGTCTGCACGATTTCGTCACAGTTGTAGATCCGTGACGATGGCGTGACGTGATTCATGACCATGCGCATGCGCATTAGCGCATTGTCAAGCGTGACACGCGTGTAGCCTGCAATCAATGGAGTGACATCGTTGCGCATCCACCGTGGCCGTAGTTAATAGGCCTTTCTATATTCTTATGACAAAAGTGTAAGCACCTGTTCAACTATCAAAGCACTGCACCAAAGTGAGATTGATGGAGATTGCATACCTATTTATTGACTCAATAACTTAATGGACAGTATCAGGAATATTTAAATGAATAGCAGAATCATGAGAGGTTTCCAATCACATCTTACAACAGCATACTATATATAATTATACCTACCATCTACAAAGACAATAAACATGCTATCATAATATAAATAACACGTAAGATAGCAGTCGTTAGTATTTATTAATATCTCATTGTGATGGTGTCTATTATAAACAAACAAAAAAAACTCATCAACATTCTTGTTTGGTCTCCGATCATGTTTCGAGACATTTTGGAGAACATTATTAAACCTATTTTTAAACCAGTCCTACTTTCGTTTATAATTTCATGTAATGTTGCTGGAACCGTGCTGTCATCAGGAAAATCAACCAAATTGCGCATGATCATACTGACGGATTGATAGTGGCGAAGCGAAGTATTACGAGCGTTTACGTGTTTTCAATTACTCGTAGTTAGTCGACGTCATATTATAAAAACTCTGAATAGGTCATTAAGCATTGACAGAGGAGACGACCTTGAGAAGGAACGGGCATCCTAAACTAGAAAAATGACTTTGGCGATTATTGCAAAATCGTTTATTCCATGTAAATCTAACCAGTCAAACAGTCAACCAGTGTGAGAGGTCGCCATTGCCCACCGGAAGGGAGCGGGACCCGCATAAAAATAACCTCGGTACTCGGTAGTTTCTTGCCTCTTTTTCTCCCGAGACCACTCACGGTAGGGATTTGTTGAAGCGTTTGAAAAAAAAAAACCTAATAAAAATAAAAATATTTGAATTTGAGTTTGAGTGTTACCATGTTTAATTGTTTACTGGATTTTATCAGATTTCATGGCTTACATCAACAACGTTAATAATACCCTAACTTTAATGTTACGCGGGTATTATTCGTTTCATGTTATTATAGCGCCGTGACATGCATATACCCCATCATCATAGTGGCATCGTTGTTCAAGCACTGTGTCTGTGTAATGATACAGCCAGGCCCTACCACCAGGGCCCTGATTATGGTAAAATATATAAATCGCTGAAGTTTAAAAGTCGTTGTATCAGAGCCCTGTCCAGAGTTAGCTCACATATTAATTATACACACTTTGATAGAACGTCGCATTTCGGATAGAACATAATGGTTTCTTATGGCTTGTTTATTTATTTTGTTTTCTGTCAATTAATTTAAATAGATCCCGATATAAGAACTGAAACCTTACCCTTCGTACTTAACTAAAATATTAACTGCCGAACATTGTTTTCCATAAACCTATGTATATTTCGCACTGGTTCGAAATAAATCAGTCGAATGAACTTCGAAATTAAAAAGAATGCAATGTCAAAAACTCCCTGGGTTTACTGGAGTGATTATGACGCGTGCCTCTATTCACAAGTCACTCAATTCGGGAAGCGTGTAGCTAGAACAGACCCTTGTTAGAACAATAGGCTTGTGTGGGGATGACGAAAAGACGGCACGTGTAAGGGCTGGCGCCACCGCCATCATATATATAATGTATAAGGTACACTCGGCGAGACTGTAGACAGCCCCCTAATTACAGATTAGACACGTATCACAGATCATAGAAGCTAGAATGTTATCAGAAACGCAATGATTGTCTATTCACAGTAGAGATGCAGGATTTCCGACGGTTTCTACTATACTGTAGATGAGTACTTAAATGACAAAGACGCATGGAAATGACATGTGGTGATGAAATGAGTAATATTTTCTTTGTAATAATTTTATTATATGTATTTTTATTTTTAAAAGATGTGCTCAGGAGTTTCTTTACGGCTTTTCTTCTCCTCCATGATAAAGCACCTTTGCGAAAAGCTGGTTGATTAAAAAATGACGTGCATAAGTGTATCGATGATACCTATATGAAAGAATGATTTTGAATTTGAATTTGAATTTGAATTCGTACTCGCTGTAATGGATTTTGTTTTATAGTTTCACATTTTGTTTTTTTTTTTCTATCTTTATATTTTGGCAATTTATTACAGGATGTAATGCACCAAAATTTACTATTCGACTTCTTCTACGACGACCTACGACGTAACGTTGCGACCATTGTTACCGCTCATATTAGAGTAGATTTTACTTCGGTTCTTGTTTAAATATTTTCATGAACTATTTAATTACTATAATATTCATTCAATTATAACTTATTAGTTATTAGTGAGTAAGTTAGGTCAATTGATGCTTTGACTTCTATTTTGTGACTATTGTTATACCTATGTAGTTGCGAATATAAACGTACTGGTTTAACGAAGCGAAGCAGAGGCGGTTCTCTTGTTTAAAAAAGATTTTAGACATCATCCGTTTGATTGATTACCTAAAAATTGTCCCCTAATTGAATTGCACTTCCCATTCCATAATTTTTCACGAACCCTTGCAAAAACACGGTCTTCAACCCTGCATGTTAGTGGCCTCCTTACATTCAAAGGGACCCCTCGCCTCCCCTCCAAGGGTTTCTGGTAGCTGAATGAACACGCACACATTGCCACCTCGTGTTTGGATATTGCTTCAGTAATGATTACTGAAAGAAGAAGCAATGATAATTACTGAATCAACACTTGAGAATAAATCTTGCTGTTGACTCATCATCGGATAGTAAAATGAACAAAATAGGAAAATACAACTATAATTTAGAGACTATCAAACATAAATAAATTTATCCAACAGTTATATTTGGCGATACCCACTAAAATCCATTATGAAGATCCATTGATGGATCTTTTTCCACTTTCATGTCCACCACTTCAATCTACGATCCATTACAAAATCCAATTTTGTCCTTTATCTTACTGTCTATGTAAATCCAAACAAACAAAGCTAATTGTTTTGAACTGTTGTTCAAAATTGTTAATTAATTAAGCACATGAAAAAAAAATCAAATGCTAGTCATTATTACATGGCGTAATAATCCCTTTTAATGATTGTTATATTATTGGTTCATAAATGACCGAGTTAGTTTTTTTAAGCCGATAAAAACCAGATTCTAACTCGGACCGCCAATCGCTTCAGGCCACATGTGTTCCTCCGCTGTTTTTATCACTTATGGCGTCTATATTAGTAGTTAACTGGAATCTCCGCCCGCATTTGAATAGCTCTTAACAATACACAGCACACCCTCGTCGACGGCGTCGGGTTTCCAAATCCCTTGCAAAACGATGGCAATGTTCAAAAGGCTAGTTGAGTTCACATGTCTAGGTCTAGATAAATTGATCCTTTGTTAAGCTTTTATGTCCTCTGCCCTTTTCAATATTCATTCGCTTTGTCACCAGAAAAAAATTAAAAGCGGCCAAGTGCGAGTCGGACTCGCCCATGAAGGGTTCCGTAGCAGCAAGTAACATAATATAAAAGTTCTTGTAGTTCGTTGTAACTTTGATCAATGTTTTTTGCGGTTTACGATTTATGACGTATTAAAAAAAACTACTTACTAGATCTCATTCAAACCAATTTTCGTTGAAAGTTTGTTTGGTAATGTACATCATATATTTTTTTTAGTTTTATCATTCCCTTATTTTAGAAGTTACAGGGGGGGGGACACACATTTTACCACTTTGGAAGTGTCTCTCGCGCAAACTATTCAGTTTAGAAAAAAATGATATTAGAAACCTCAATATCATTTTTGAAGACCTATCCATAGATACCCCACACGTATGGGTTTGATGAAAAAAACATTTTTGAGTTTCAGTTCTAAGTATGGGGAACCCCCAAAATTTATTGTTTTTTTCTATTTTTGTGTGAAAATCTTAATGCGGTTCACAGAATACATCTACTTACCTAGTTTCAATGGTATAGCTCTTATAGTTTCGGAAAAAAGTGGCTGTGACATACGGACGGACAGACAGACAGACAGACAGACAGACAGACAGACAGACAGACAGACAGACAGACAGACATGACGAATCCATAAGGGTTCCGTTTTTTGCCATTCGGCTACGGAACCCTAAAAACGTGTGTGCAATTCACACGTTGTAGAAGTGAAACCTTCAAAAATAAAGGTATTAATTTAATAACGTGTATCAGTTTTAATTATCTTTTAATTATCATTTTCTCCCACGTTAAATCTTATGAATTTATGTGTCCGTCTCTTTTTACTGTCCCTTTTTCGTTTCATCGACTTTCAAATGACAACGATGCAAAGAAGTTTTCACTTCAAAAATCTTAACATGTCGATATACGATAATCGTACTAATTACTTATTCATAAATCATAATTTGTATTTTACTTTCTCAAGAGATAAAATTATTTTAGCGCATGATTATTAAAAAAAATTCACGACTTCATATAAGACTGAGATGTTCTTGACAGGTTCGTATTTTACACAGTCTACAGGAGATAGATAACAAATAAACTACCACATTTGGAAACTACAATTTTAGTACCTATCGGTAAGATTGTAGGTACCTATCTAAAAATAAATTTTGCACGCATAAAAGAACACATTTGCATTTATGTTCACTTTCTCTATTGCAACTATAACTTTCTCTAATACAACTCAATTATTTGAGTCAATATTTTAATTCACTCATTTAGAATGCTTGGAGTACTAGCTGCTAAACATTTAAAACTGAATACAATAAGCAAACAGATATTCAATAGCGACCATGTGGCCAATAGCTACATCTGCCAGATGTGTATCTGCACTATCAATATTGGGCCTTGACACATAAATAACAGGGGTCAAAGTCTCTCGCAAGAACATCGCGAGGTTCAAGTTTGTTACGGTTCGCCGTAAAGACAAGGGGAATCAATTTACAGCGCACAATACACGTGTTTTGGCTAAAGCGTAAGCCGACGCGCAAACTGAACACATCGGATTCGATTCTTTATTATTGTCGATTTCGGTGAAGATGTTATAAATGAAAATGATACAAGTGTGAGACAATAGCAGAGACAAGAATCAAAACCTCACCAACACAATCTATACAAATAAATAAAATCTATACAAATAAATAAAATTGGAGTGTCTGTTTGTAATAACCGCTTTTTCCTAAGTGCATTTGGATGTATACACGGTACATATACCAAAACAACATTTTTTACAATTTTTGTCTGTCTGTCTGTCTGTGTGTCTGTCTGTTTGTTCCGGCTAATCTCTGAAATGGCTGGATCGATTTTGACGGGACTTTCACTGGCAGATAGCTGATGTAACAAAGAGTAACTTAGGCTACTTTTATTTTAGAAAAAAAAAAGATTCTTAGGCGATACGAAGTTCGCCGGGTCAGCTAGTACGTAATAATAATACAAGTAATAGTTTAAAAAACTAAATACACGGTTTTATAGTGTCAATGCATCTACATTGAAAAAACTAAGTATAAACTAAGTGTTAATACAAGAAAAAACAAAGTGAATAAACAAAGTGACAATGATATTATGAAACTAATTCCCTAAATATTTTGATTAATTTACAAAATCAATGGAAATGAGCCACGTGGTGAAAAATATGTAATACATATTTAAAAGAGGTATCTGTGACTTGAGGCTTAAATTGGTCAACGACTGTGCCGGCACTGGATTGCGACTTTCAAGTGTCAAGTACCGTTGTGACGTATAAAAACCGTCGATCAACGGTGCCGTCGACTTTATTCACCCAGGTGTCTTAAGTCTACTTTTAGTGTACTTTATTCACCTATGCACCCATGTGATTTAAGTCTACTTAGCCGAGGTAAATTAGTATACTAAATCTGACGACCTAATTCATCTAGGTGCTATGGCAAGCTATACACTAGCCAGACGAGCGACGTCGCAGTCGGCGACCGCGGACCCACTCGCTAGAAAACACGCAATCATGGCATAAATCAGGCAAAAATTTCATTTCATTTCTTGTTTTCGATAAGTAGTCTTGGTGAAAGGTCTGACAAGGACCACATTTTTGATTTTAATTGTTACAAGGTCAATAGAATTGTGAATTTTATAACATACATTAAGAAATTAATTTTTAACCACATCAATTATTGTGTCCGAACAAATTGATACGTTTGAATTACGAGCCCTACTGTATTCCCTCTGCAAATTGTTAAATGCTACGGTGTGTTTAACGGCGCGACATGGAAAAAAATGTATTTAATTTGTTCACATTAACATTAATAAAAACGTGCAGCAAAAACTAGAACATACGGTGGGAAATTATCAAGGTGCAGCTCTACTTATGAATGAAACAGCCACAGTTGAGTAAGCACAGGCGAGTGTGTAGTAAACAGACGTAAATTTACCATTAACAATGATTTGCAGAATTATTCACGTGAGTTGACAACTGTAAATGCTGAATCATTTAACAATGACGTCAACAGAACAAAGCAAGGATCTAGAGATATCGTGAGCATATAAACACACTGCGATTGCCCATTCGTACATTTTTAACCGCACCTTGTCATTTAAAGCTTGTAAAAATCTAACCCAGTATAATCACTCAAAGATTTCATTTATTTGGATAACATTGCAAATTCTGTATTTAGTTAATGGAATAGAATATTAATATAATTATTTGTAATTGACGAAATTGAGAGTATCAGGAGGGCCTACAAAATTATTGCCCTCCAATGGCTCCAATGGCAAAATTTTAAGACTGCTTCCGTACTCCTAAAGGGGTTATATGAAATTTATATTGATATGATTAATATTTTGGCAAATATTAAACCGTTTCAGAAACATCTGATGATCGAGATCATCAATTTAATCTGTAGTTGGATTTAATCAGTAGATATCGTTTAGTTGAAACGGGTCTCTAATGGCTTGCATGGAGCTACAGCATTAATAATGAGAATAAGATCAAACAATAAAACAAACAAAACAACAAAAGCAGTATTGTATAAGCAGGTGTTTTACAAGAACTTTAAAAGGCATTGATCATACAACCAGACGCACCTGGAGAAACGCAGTAACATCCGCCAGATGAGAGGAAACGCATCATTAAATTACTGAACCATTAAGAACAAACAAATGTTAAAGTAGTTTTTGTTTATCAATTACGAGTATATTAAAGTAGCTATTAAATAACTTGTAAACCTCACACTTATCGCAGTATTTAAATCCTGCCAAAGTGTTATATACTATAATAATTCATAGTTATTAATTCATCAAAAATTCGAATTAGGTAGTAAAACTTGAACGGCCAGTTAAACAATTGCAACAATGGAAACTTTTTGAACGCTGATTACACAAATCGGATTACCTCCAAAATGCTTATAATGACAAAAGTTTTAAACATAATTGAAGGGTTAAGAATAATCCACCCCACAATAAACCCTGATAAATACCAAGAAACGTTTGCGTTAAAAGAGAGGGGTTAGGCCAACAACCTGTATAATTACAATACAACTGAATAAGGAAACACGATCTCGCAGCAGTAAGAAGACTTTCAAATCCTCCAATAATTCGACGAAAATTAATGTGAGTCAGAATCGACAGGTGGATAAGTGAGTCGATACGACACCTTAAAACTTTGAAGGCCATATAGAAGAAAAAAAATGGGAGGTAATGTATATGTGAAGTGCGTAAAGGTTATTATGAAATATCTTTATACTTATGACGAAATCTTGTAACTATTACGACAGGATTTGTAAATGAAGGACAATTTACATTTAATTATTTTGATAACAGCAATAAATATGTAATGAAATTTCCTGCCTATGTTTCCCACGACTTTTAAATATTCAATTAAAATTCCTAGACATGCACAAAAACGCAGAGCAAATACAGAGCGCAGTTGCATTCCATTACATTACCACAGAGCCAAACAAGGAATCTAAGTACTTCCTTACAAGACCGGAAAGGTAGTTCTGACGATACAAAAAAAAACTGCTAATCCATTGCTGTTTGTAGAAGATGAGAATTACAGAAACAGTCATGAGGCGCCGATGGACAGGAACTCCAAAGATTACATAACTGGTAGTGAGCAATGAACGCACGGCCAATGACCGAATACAAAAAATCTCGTCAAGGTGTTGTGTAGGTTTCAACGATTTGGTAATGTCACGGCCAGAGATCGAATAAAAAATAGATAGCGCCTCTTTCTAAATTTCAAACGATAATTTGCCCAATAATTGACAATAGTTATCAACTTATCATTAGTAACTAAAACGAAAGTTGCAAAAGACTAAATCGTATTGCAGTTACTTTAAAAATATCGATATTTTTTAATTTGGGTTTACTGTTGTAATTATATGTATTATACATACAATTATGTATTATAATGATAAGAGCATATAATTTATCATATTATTCGGTCTGTGATAAAAGTCAATTTAGCTGTAAGGCGGGGCCTTTGCATCAATTCTATTTCATTATGATTCTGTTTACTCTATTTCACGGTCTCGTAAAAAAAATAGAGCGAAGCTAATTACCAGGTAAAAATCAGATGATCGGAGAAATCGTTTCACCCATAATAGTCATTATCTAATTTACTGAGTTTCACCAATTTATATGCCTATTTATATCGTTATATAAAATATATGTATGTTATATTGAAGAGTTTTAATCATTGATTCACACAGAAATTTTTATGGCTACAAACACAGACCACAAGGGTATGTGGTCTGTCTCCACAAAGCAATCCCCAGAGAACTTAAAAGAAAATGAGGTCAATAAAACCAAACGATGAGTTGACATTGATGGAGAGCACGTACATGATAAGAACAACGATATCAAATTAGATTGCATGGTGTTGTGTCACACAGGAGTATTGCAAAATACTCGAGCAATATTTCATCAGCAAGTTAAACGAATACTTACTGAATAATTGAAAGACGCAGAAATACATACCTTACTTCAAAGTGGGTGATTCACTTTTTAGGTTTACTAAACATATTATTACCCTTAATACATTTTGTTTATAAAACCTAACAGTATAATGCGAATATATCGTTGTAAGTGTTCACTGCACCCAATCTCCCAAACAATTCAATAAGCATCTAACGTAAAATCGCCTACACCTTTCTTTTATTGATTTTCGCAAGCCACGACGATTTCAACTGAATGCACACAATTAGTATCTCATTGATAAGCTCTTCTTTTTAATTACTTAAATAAGATTAATAGAACATACATAATATATTCATACTATAATCCACGTTACATAGACTTGCGACCTACATGACGTAAGTAACAGAATACTCACTGATCGCAAGGGATGATATACGACAGCTCGTTTGATGTGTCCCAACATCCTTTGACCTTTCATCTAATATGATCAATTGCTTTATAAATAAACGTGGTAACACCCGAATTGAGCGGTGTAATGGTAGCCCCACTATTAGGCTTCCCACCGTTATGTTAGTTGTAGTAGATGTTGTAGATTTAGACAATTACATTATCATAAATATTCCAAGTGAATATTTAACGAAGCTTGTAGATACTTGTAGAATAGTACGAAAGAGTAAGATAAGAGTTCGAAGGAGCAAAAACGGTAGACTTAACAATACATTTAAATGTACCTATACATATATACATATAAAAAGAAAAAGTAAACACCAACAAAGCAATCAAAATATAGACAAAAACAATTTTAAAGTATTTTATTACTATATTACTAACCAGGAGAATATGAGTAGTATGAATACAAATACAAAACAGCCAACAATATGAGATCCACCTACAATGTTTGCGTTTGTACCGAACATAAAAGGATTCCAAGACATGCAACCAGAATTACCATCGCCATCCAGGAATCGACTAGAATGTGTACGCCGCCATTGAAATGATAAGCGTATTACCGAGGCGACTCACGGCTGTGGACTCCCAGAGGCACATTGGTATTCCATCGAGCACGTCGATTGCAGAGGCTCCTGTCCCCTTCGCTCCTTCTCAGGAAGAAAAGGATAGAAAGGCCCAACGGATGTCAGAATTCCGCGTTGTATAATGGAAGTTCAATTTGCAATAGCTTTTATGAAAATTTACAACGGGTTATAATTTTGTGATTTGAATAAGTTTTAATCACAAACTACTCCCGGACGTGGAATTGCTACATACATATTATAAAAATATAAAATTATTAGCTAGAGAGATCCTTACTTCTCAAAACACTAAAAAAGTACTAAACTTTTGAATGAAATATTTTGATATCATTTCTTAGCCTGTCGACACTAAACCGTGTTTAACGTGTTTTTATTACTCCAAGGTATAAATGATTTCTTTTCCTGTAGATACTTGCGTTCCGAGATACTGCTGACTTAACTTGGAAAGCTGGTCTATTTAGCACGACAAAGTGCACCACTTGACGATTTAAATCGCTCGTCGCTAGGGAAAATTTATTAGAAATAATCACTAACGAATGAGCTTTAAAATTATGCTTACATTTCTATAGTATTTCTACATAATAAGTTAAAAATAAGTAAGTTTAGGCTCATGTGAAATTTTCCCATTAATAAAAAATAGCACATCATAATCACACCCATGACTCGAGTACAAATATTTATCTGTCACATAAATATCTACCCCGGCCAGGAATCGAACCCGGGACCCCTCGCTTCGCATAATAATAAATATAATAGGTAATTCCAACTATGCCAGGTGGCAAAAAACACAATAAAACTTGCTATTTTTTAAGTCGTTGAGAGTAGCCGTAATGTTAAAGAGTGAAAAGTTGACAACAAGATTTTTTGCCAAAAGTAAAAGGTTCATAAACTTTCTCAGAAAAGAAATCGCTTTTTTGCACGTTTCTGCGCTACCGAGGTACTATAAAACACAGTTTATCTTTTTATAATACGTTTCTTATTACAACAGCTGGTTTTTTGTACTGAGTTTTTTGGTTGAAACACATAAATTGAAATGGAGAAAATTTCATTTATTTTTAAGATAAATGTTTTTATAACCAAGTTAAAGAGTGGTATAGGTAGTCAAAGCTGTTTAAAGAAAAAGTAGTACAAATTGTAGCTTAAAGGTGAATCTTGATTAGATGTTAATTATGTACAACAAAGAAGCATCAGCAACAGAATAGTAGAACAGAGTATAGTAGACCATTAGTTAAAGTAACTGTCGCCTCCGCATCCTGTACGAATTTATCGTAGATATAATGACTTGTGGAAACTTGACTCACCTTTTCGTGCCTGATGAGATAGCTGATAATGACATCCTTTTTCTTCTCCTTTTCCTCAGCGTGACATACGCCGATGTTGAGTCCCATGACAATAGTGCGGAGAAGGCCACCCTCGAAAGCATCCCATAGGTATTTGGGCGTGTAACACATTAACGCCTGCGAAAAGAGAAATAGGTTCTCAAAAACAAAATAACGGATATAAAATTGACAAAATTGTTGAAATTATTTTAATCTGTATCTTGTAGCTCGAATGTTTTTCATTGGCAAGAGGAGTACGATTTTGAAATAAAGGCAAGAACAAATTTAACTGTTAATCAAACAATGTAAATTTAATAGTTAATCAAGTTCAAATCGTTTTCCAAAGAAAGACAATAGATTTTGTGCAAATATAACAATATAACAATCTATAAATATAACTATTAAATTTATACAAGACGTAAGACGATTGAGGCTAGCAGCTTTTTTGTTCACGACTGCCATTTAAAGTATAGACATAGAGGTCAAATATATGTCACACCTTGGAGAAATATCTAGTCTTAGACAACATTGTACTGCACAAAAAAATGTCTTATAGAGTTCTATACTCGTATAGTACATATAATTAATGGCATTCGGAAAAAAACATGATCTAAGTAACCGTATTGAATTGTCAAACATGGATAGTGAAAAAATAACCAAGAGATATCATATCGCTCATTTACCGAATATTAAATATCACTTAATTCAATTTTACATCCCATGTCTCAAAAAACTGACTCCGCCTGCTGAGTAATGATACACCCAGGTACACCCACATCTTGAACAAATGAAAGCCATGAGGGCTTTCATTTGTTCAAGGTGTGGATTTGTAATCTACGGCTATTAATTACGCTTTATTCAAATTCTTCATTACAACCCAATTTCAATCCATACGCCATTACATTGATCACAACCGTTACAAAACGATTTTCCTTTTCTAGTTCAGCAAACAATTGCCATATAGGTATGTGTGTTTCCATACGACTCGGTAAGTAAGTCAGATCCCACTTAGCAAGTCCCACGTCAGTAGCCAGTAGCCACTGTAGAGGCCGTTATGTCAGACCAGCTGTTAAATTCGGTACCGTTAGGGCACTCGACCCGAATGCCCAATGTTGTCACCTGCACATCTAGACATGAGTCGTGACTGAAATATTAGCAACCTTTGTGATGTGATAAGGAATTCTGTGTTGTTGATTTATGAACATTGATGTAGCCTTTCGTCAACAAGTTCAGTAATCAACTTCAAACAGAAATACAGTCTTTGAGGTCATATAATACATTTCTGGTTCTTCTGAGACTTTATCGTAAACAATAGGCTTGAAGGAACATGTAACAATTCTAAAATACATAGTATGTCTAAAATACATCAGATTAGCGTCATAATTTATAAACATGTTTCATCATTATAACAATGCAAATTAAAGTACTCTTAAATACGAGCCAAGTCCGAACCGATTTCCGTTCATTATTCTATCTATGGAAATAATTGGGTCATTAACGCACGTTAATTATAAAGCAATATGATTTATTATTGTAACCATTATAAATATAATGACAAAATAACTTTGAATAGATAATGAACATTCTCATTATGAATTTTGCAGCTAACGGTAATATTTTATTTTATTTATTACACCATTTATTTTATTACTACTAACGGTTATCCAACGCTCAACTAACTCATCGTTTATGTTAATTAATTAAATAATGTAAGGTATACGGAAATACAATGACCTTCAAAACTAGCATACAGATTTAAATAAATAGGACAAAGTTGGAAAAAATTTATTTGTATGGTAATAAAAGCAATTACGCTTATCAATTTGTTGCCTATTTTTTTCCTCGTATATTCATGAATTCAATCATTAGCATACAGTCATTTCGGTATATATTTTACCCCCGTATTCAAGAACAATACTTGTTTAAGTAAAGAAGCAATACTATGCGAAGTAAGGCATTTCTCAGTGCGTTCGTCATGGCAAGCCTTCTGTTTCACAGTCCACCCTTAAATATCACTTGGCTGTGCGGACGCACAGAGCTGTATACAGCCCTCTTATTGGTACATTTGATGCGGCAAGCTTCACTCTAGTCATTTGACACAGTCAAAAGACAAAGATAACAATACAAACAATCGATCCTTTCTTTCTATTTTGATAGAAGTCAAACCAACACTATGCGTTCGGTAAAGTACTACTTTATCGATTTTGACAAACGCACAGCGAAGGACTTCAATCAAGTATTGTTTACGAAATGATTTTAATGCACTATGCACTCGCAAACACTGTGAGACCTCACAGTGTTGTTCTTGAATACGGGGGTTAGACATTAGAACAAAACTTTACGTTACGATAGGTTTTTTTACTTAGATGCACAGTACTAGAACCGTAGCAACAATCATAATAATATTACGTATTATAATACATTAATTACGCCTTAATTAAAGTCGAGAAAAAATAGGGGCTTGTAAAGGAAGCATGTCTTGGTTATAATTTTGATTAATTGTAACTTTTAAGTTAATACCAAATGCTTTTGCATAGTTTACGTGATGTTGAGAGCATTATGGAGAAATTCCCAATTTGCTGCCTTCTTTACAACAAAAATGAGTGATTTTTGTTTACCGATTTTAAATATAATGTAGTACATAATGATATCTTCTGATTTTTTGTGTACATGATACGAACAAATGCAAGACATAGATATTTAAAATGCCTACTACCTATGCCCAGAGAGTAGTGTACAGTAATTCTCAACTAACAATAAGTGAAATAACTCACTCGTTGCTGACGCCGTGTTTTAACTTTTAAGTAATTTTTAGGGTTCCGAAATAAAGTCGGAACTTTCGATCACTTACATTAGTGATCGAAGATCGGAACCCTTATAGTTTCGTCATGTCCGTCCGTCCGTCCACCCGAAGCAAAGCGCCGAGACCCTTAGTGCTAGAAAGCTGTAATTTTGGCATGGATATACACATTTATTAAAACTCCAGAATCAGGTAACGTGGAGATGATTTTTTTATTCGTCGCGTACCCTATAATGTGGGGTATCGTTGAAAAGGTCTTCCAAAAATATGATAGGTCTTCTGCGACCATTTTTTGAAATTAGGGATCCGTTTGCGAAATATTTGGCTTTAAAGTGGTATTTTTGGTTAGAGTCAAGTGAAAAAATTCTCAATACAATAATGTAATAGGTATTATGATGAATTTACAATGAAAACTAGTACGGTTATGTTAGTATATATAGTTAATGAGTAATAGTCGATAAACTTACTACTTCGGAACCCTACATTGCGCGTGGCCTGACACGCACTTGCCCGGTTTTTTAATAGGAACAAAGACATTGCATAATATTGAAAATAATTATGGTCGGCTTAATGAAAACAATGACAAATTGCAAGATCGCCATAGGCATTGTTTGCAATTATCGCTTATGTCATCTTTCATACAATGAATTTGGACTAGAATTTATTGAACAAATTGCAATTAATGACAATTTTATTATTACTCAGTGGGCGCCACGTGTCATGAGCAAAGGTTAATTTGAATATGATTCAATGACTCAAGCCGTACACGGAACTAATGGAGACCTAGCACGGAAGATTCTCATTCTTGAAATACTACCAAAACAAATAATGTTAATAACCAAAAACTGAAGAATAAACAGATAGTTAAAGTTATTGATCGAATGCTTAAATATTTTTCATACTTATGTAAACATTTATAAAACTTCATTGTATTTTTTCCTAAAATTTAGACGAAATGAAAGAAAAATAAGCTATCTTAGAAGAAGAACTTTCCTAGAAAAAGTCTATTCAACTTTGCCTTTACCTTATAGCTTTCCAATACCGCATAATATCAGAAAAAGTGTAGCAACGAAAAGGACAAATAGAACTTAACGCAAAAAAGGTTTTGACGAAATCTAACAAATAATACTTTGGATTACTTACATTCGTTATTTTCATTATGTACCCGATATTGGATACCGGATTCTCAACCAGAGTACGATACTAACTACACTCGTAAATCAAAGCGATATCATAGCTCCGCCGTCTTCATGAAAGCCGCATACGTAAATATTAGCATAACACGTCTCAAGTAATGTTATGCTTGCAACGACAGCAGGCATTGTGGAAAAGATCAAAGCATTCGTATTACACGTGAAACGTGAATCTTTGTTTATACGTACTTGAAGTCTGATTATATTACAATAGGTTTGATAAATATACCTATTGCAAAAAGAAAACCATAGCTTCATCATCAATAGCTTTAACAAATGGCAACGACGGACAAATATCGGATTTATATTTGTAAACTTAGTCCGTAACACTAAAATCTTCGCATGAACACAAATAACTACGGCCTAGAAACAAACAAAATGTCTATCACAACTGTCTATCAAACAATAGGCCCTTAATAAGGCCTGATTTACGCCACATTGGCATTAGACGTACAAATATCAAACAGGGAGAGATGGACCCAATGTAATTGTGAAACTGTATAAATTGGAGTAAAAGCATAAGGTCTACATATTAGTTTTACCTGAAAGAAGAGCACGAAGCACACCCACTGGTAGTACGTGTAATATTTCTTCTCCTGCGAGCTGTCGTATTCGTTCATCACACCTGGATGTGCCACCTCTCTCCCCACCTGCAACAATCGATCTTACGTCACTAAGTTTGCAAGGCACGTCATACAAAATAGAGCAAGTTAAATAGACCACAAAATTCTAGCACTTCTCATGTTGTAATTTTTCTAAACGCTATGACGACTAAACAGAAAAGAACCTGATTTTTAAATGAATAATAAAAATCCTATAGGTATTCAAAAATTTTATAAGGTACGTAAATGTGGATGTCTACAAATCCTTGCAAACGATTTATAGTTGAAAAAACCTGTCTTAATAAAAGCAATTTTGAAATAGCGTGACTTCTAGTTAGGCTAATTACAATGAAGACGGGTTTAATTGTGATAATTTGAAGCCAGAGGGCAGCGGATTGCAAACAGGGGTCGGCGGGAATAATAACCGCGTCCAATTCATTCCACCGGAATCACTGCCAGCAATATAGCTACGATAGAGCCATTGATCATGCCGAGTGCGAATTAAGGCCGTAAAAAAATTTGTTTAGTTGTATTTTTGTATATCACTGAAACTTCCAATCACACCATTTCATATTTTGAACTAATTACATAAATTAAGAGCACGGTTATTTGGAAATTGAGAGTACAAAAATATAATATCAGTAAGTAATTGACTTTGCACAGTAATTCTTCCATAGCTTTTTTCAATCACAACATAATGAGTATCCTACTAACATAACGGAGTAAAATAACTTTAAAAACGAGTATAAGTCGCTGTCTGCTGTAATTATAAGGTCGCGGGTAAATTCTCCTTTCCGTCCAAGATTTCCTGGGCTTATTTTCTTTTTTGAGACTTTGTTTCTGTTTTAACTCTCATTTTTTTCTGGTCCATTATCATTATAAAAACTTTTCAAAGTTCTATTCCCATAATATATAGTTGTTTCGATTCAAAATAATACTGCGACAAAATTTGACATGTAGCCAAAACCTCCATCACTCTACAAGAATATGAATACTTATAATAATATAGGATAAGGAATAACGTTTTCCGAACATGAATCATAAATCAATATGCAGTAGCAGTCATGCATCAGATAAGAAAGAAACGTTTGTTGCAATCATGATTGCTTGGCAGAATCCACGAACACCTTGGTGCTCAGTGTCATAATTAATACGTCAGAGCAACGTAGACAGCTCGGTCATTGATAAGATATTAATGACGTTCGCAATTCATAGCGCACACCCTAACAGGAAGTTACTGACGATATTTCCTTAATCACGGTGTCGGTACCTAACCTACTGCATGGATGATAGAAGTGAATGAATCAAACATACTGAGAATAAAAGGCGCTACTGCCATGAGGATAAATCGTTTTATTCGGTTATGTCACTTCTCATTAAGTCACCCCACTTCAGTAAACAGCTCGATGTTGCGTCATCCCTTTATACAATTTTTTATTTATCTATTGTAACCCGTGGTCGCTTGCGTTATACACGTATCGTTGAATTAAGATTTGGTGTTTGAATAAATTGTTTAAAGAATTGCTTAGATTTAGTAGCAACTGCCCTTTATTGATACAAAACCATTGCCTGCACAGGCATATAAAATAGAATAGATTATCAATCAATCAAATAGTTTATTGTGGACAGTAGGTAAACAGGTGTGGTACAGTTTTAGAAATCTTATCGCTACGTCCTGCCCATTATGGGCGTACAATGTTAGTTAATTATATCCAAAGATAACAAACCAAAACAGATTACGACGTCATTGACACACCGTATCACTATGACAACATGTTCTCAATTACAGCGTCCAATATTGGAATCAAATGAAGAAATGAGCAATTCCTTCATGACTATTACAACTAGCCACTTCAGTCAAGTGGACATGGATATCTGCCACTCCATTCTAGCGTAATACATATCAGCACGTGACATCTACAATAGCGTTCACCCAAGTGGTTTAAAGAGGAAACGGGCAGTTACCCGACTGCCCGCACCCGCTCAATTGGCAACACTCGGAGATGAGCGCAGATTTGCGCCATTGTGTGCTAATACCGTGCACAGATTCTGATTACTTTGACCCTAGTGACGCACTACTACTACCCGACTATGAGTTCGTAGATATTGCCACAGCATCGACTGATAACCTCTGGTTTATCAACTGTTATTTTAATTAAGTAAATGAGGCGATACTTAGTTGATTACAAGTTCATACTACTGTAATTAAGAAAATGAATGTCAAATGTTTGATTTAAACACATTTCAAATCATTTGTCAACATGAAACAAGGTGAAATATATCGAATTGCGTTCGACTATCGAATGACCTTGAGGTACGGTGGGAAATGTTTTTTCTGAAGAATTGCTGAATAAATGAGAATATTGAGTAACATAAACCACAATCTAGTTCATCACAACCCATTAGGTTGTTACAAAAGCTATTGCACATCACTATTGTGGCTTTAAGTAAATACAGGACAAATAGTCCGGTCAATTTAGACATTCGAATGTGCATAAATTCCCAACAAGCTGAAAATCAGTAAGATTGTTCAAAACATAATTATAAATAAAAATTTTAAGTTCCCCATCATTCCCGTGTATGGAAAAAAAAAATTCAAGGTCAAAGGTCAAAAAAATTAGTTTTTCGTGATTTTCAGCAAAACGGTAAGTTTTATCATAAAGTACCCCAGACAAAAATTGTAGATCATAAAATTATCTATAAAAATGTATCAATACTTTTTTCCTACGAGCCACCTTTTCTGAGATATAACAATTCAAAAACACGCTAAGTACACTACCATGACGTAGCAGGGTAAACGTGTGCGTATTATGACGATAAAAACTTACAACTTTTTGAATCCTTATATCTCAGAAACGGTGGCTCGTAGGAAAAAAGTATTGATACATTTTTATAGATAATTTTATGATCTACAATTTTTGTCTGGGGTACTTTATGATAAAACTTACCGTTTTGCTGAAAATCACGAAAAACTCATTTTTTTGACCTTTGACCTTGAATATTTTTTTTCCATACACGGGAATGATGGGGAACTTAAAATTTTTATTTATATTTATGTTTTGAACAATCTTACTGATTTTCAGCTTGTTGGGAATTTATGCACCTTCACTATCATTTTTTTGTTTAATTTGACCGGACTAAAAGTTATACACAATAGTACTGTAAATACAAGGTATATTTTTTTATAGCTTGAAGGGCTGACAAAAAAGCAGACGAGCTACCTGATGGTAAGTAGTGAAGATAAAAGCATGGCAAAAAGGATCTTAGGAATGGGACCGTAGAAGTTTTACGCGAGTTTAATCTTCGGCGAGCGATGTAATGATGGAAAGACGAAATAGGCACCAGGTCAAACAATTCCTCGAAGAACTCACCGTTGTACAATCGGTAGAACAAAGAGAGAGACAGAGAGAGAGTTACTGAGACTCAGGTGTTCTAGCTTGTGAGTAATTCGTGGGTCGTTGACAATTCGGAATGCACGGCTCTGCCCATAGGTGGAAACAGTACTTCATGTGAAGCCTCACATAAGTTTTATAAAACAAGCAAGTGTCTCACAGTGAAGTACCTAGTGCTCCCAGTGGTTCAGGATGCAAAGGTTTAAGGGCACTTACCCTTAACTTCCAACTGACACTGATTAAATTAAATGTAGTTTGATTTTAAAACAGCAAGAACTGGAATACACAGAAAGATGCGAATCATTATAGTAGGTCTTCAGCAGAGTGAACGTTAAACAGACGTGGGTGGATAACGCAAGACTCCTCAAGACAATCGTGATACCCAAAAATGGCTGACTGTCAACCAGAAAGACCCGGGCTACATAAATTTCAAGAGCATTAACATTCCGCAAGTTTGATTGACCCGAATAACGTTGGCCAAGTGACCACAAAGCACTGCAATGTAAGTTACTAGACGCGCCGGACGACACCGCGTTAATTGCCCTGCGGTTAAATTTAGAGTTTACCGACACTGTGACGCATACGCGAAAACCACTGAAATGTGCATTACATAATACATAATATTCGTAACAATAATTGTTACAAACTATAATGTGCGCTACGTGACATAATATTCTAAAATGTAAATAGAACTATACTAGAGTTTGCATATTTTATGTAAGTCTTTACTTTTGATAAAAAAATAAATAACATTAAAAATATTAACTGAGAGTTGTCCTTACAAGGTAAAGCTATCGTCTTTCGACTTAGTTGACGAATATCAACAAAAATTTACTGGTTTATTACTCGTAATATAAGCTGGCATGGCAATAAATAGCCTCTGACCTATTAAATAATGTTAGTTTAAAATGGTGATTTTTTGCCAAATACGTATCGTGGATCTGGACATTCCTCGGCGAAAAAATCTCAGATACTCTGTTTTTATAATATATGTTTTATATTATTACCTTGAAGTTTGTTGTATGGAGTGTGGAAAAAACACTGAAGTGTGGTCGAAAATGGTAACAATACCAGCAAGCTGAGGACGACAAACAATAGTGACAAAGAGAACAGTCCCGCTAATAGGTTGCCTTTGGCCGGCAGCCAGCACAGGCACTGCTCATGTAGGTGATGGGAACAAAGATGTTCCCGAGAAACTCTCCGTTTAACTGTGAATCTGCCCGTGGACCAGAAACTTTAGGGATTGTAAAATACTTCATAGAAAATATCCCAAAACACTATATTATGAAGTGTAATTATAATTAATAAACGCTCACACAGTCATAGGATTAGGATTCCCTTTGTCACAGCCGGTTTAGATTGTCTGCGTCAGCTGGGAATCGAACCGTGGACCCCCCGCTTCGAAAGCAGGGTTACTAACGAAAAATAAATCGAAAAATAGATCACTCAGGTACTAAACAGCATGAGCTGATTATTCTAGTTGCATATTTATTCAAATCAAAACAGGCAGAAACGATTATTTTTGCACGTAAAATTTGTTTGTGCTGCCATAGAATTCTGAATATAAAGTGATTTGAAAATTTATATGGTTTAAAGGCTGAATGTTCACAATTACATCAACCTATCTTAGTAAATCGATTACTTGTGGCTTTCCTGCGTTTTCCACAATAATATAAGTACCCTAATTATCTTATTCTAGATAATATTCTACCAGAGTGATAAAGAATGAAAGCATGAAAACCCTTAAAGTTTTTGCATGAAAAAGTAACAAACATACAACTCACATTTATAATAGCAATAGGATACTTAGGTACTAACCTCTCTCGCAAAAGCATCAGGCATCGTGAAAGTGGAGGTGATCCAGCAGAAGGTGTTGACGACGTTCGCCGGCAGACCGCCGCCCACGATGCACTGAATCGGCTGCCCCACATACTGCGTCGCCGTGATGATCAGCGAGCACGTCAGCAGCAGCACCGTCGTGAACACATTGTGGAGCCGGAACACCGCATTGTCGATCTTTATCGGCTGATACTTAAAGTACACACTCAAACCTCCTAGTAACTTAAACATATTTTCTTCCGCGTTTCCTTTTCTCTTCTTTCCTTTCTATCTCACTCCTTTTATCTTATCTTATCTTTTCTACAGCATCGTTCGAGATTCTCGGAATGTGCGTTGCTTATACTACTAAAAATCAGTCTTGTCGTAATTGAATTCGAGATGTTCCGGGAATATCCGTGGCGACGTGAGATTATTGTCGAGATTCAGACTGGTATCTGCAACAATGGAGATAGGTTCATTAAACATAATGCACTGATTAAATAGTTTATTCATTTACGTTACACTTTAATCTTTGACTTCAATCCTATCAAATAATCTTTGATAATAATGGCCGCTTAAATTTAGAAGGATCTCACGCCCTTTAAAAACTTGCGTATCTAAAGGAAACAAATACTTTTCTTGGTGATATACAATTATAATTTATGTAATGTTTATTAATTTAATTTTATTTCTTCTCACAAACAGCAAAAAATACAATACATACAACTGTTAGGTAAAATTTTTACAGTACTGGTATTTGAATTATACATATAAGCCCAAGGCAAACGATCTCTGTTTAAAATATTTTTAAATTCTATCAACTGAATGTTAGGTTCAGAATGTTCTGACAGATATATATTAAGGTGAGTAGGTTATCAAAAAACTGGCCATGCGTACTGAGGCCTACGTATAATATTATGTATTACCAAACATTCCAAATATATGAGAAATCCAATCCATTTCGTGCAACCGTTCATTTCATCTCGATAAATCGAACGGTGTATACGAGCTTTACAACGTTTTATATGAATAAAATATGAGAAGATTTATCGTTCTCGAAAGCGTTATAAGGTAATTGATGAATCATTGATGCTGGTGGAATCAATTCAAAGATGTATTTCGTTCAGAACTGAATTTATTGACATAATGAGTTGCGGTGACTCTCTAGTCGTAGTTGTTTTATATTGTGTAATAGTAACTTCGAGAATCATGATAGTATGTTTGCAAATCGTTAAATTATCAAACAAATAATTATTATTACGCACGCTAAGTCATTTATTGTTATTCATTTTCGTCGCTCGCTTCATCCTTAACCGTTTTATGTTAGAAATATATTAATTTATAGCATAAAAATACCTAAAACAATTTACATTAGCATAATTATTTTTAAAGTTGTATTTCTTGTTATACGAAAGCATTTTCCTTGCCATACATTGCCATAGACACAAGGCGATTAGTAGAAAATTCTATTTTTGTCTATAAAAATAAAAGTACTTACGTTGTACCTTAAATAAATTAGACAGTATATTTACTAAAGTTTCAGTAGAGTTATATATAAAGTATGTATATGTATGTAGTATATGTAAAGTATTTATTTGTAACTCTTAAGTATTTTTCATTGGATCCATCCTAGGTACGCCTTTTCCTTTCCAACTTAGATTCCGCCAAGTGACAAGAAGCCTTGTCCCCATGACGTTGCCGTAGCATCATTACAGTATTGCAGGCAGCTACAGTTGTGCAAACATTGATCACTTGCTCAATGCCCGATTGTTCCGCGATCGTCCAGCGCGATGTTATGCACTGTAAGAAACTAGTAGCACTTGGTGATAACTTTGAACCTTCGTACTCTTTCGTTTTAAATTGCGAAGCATGTGTAATTTCAATGTCCAAGTTCTTACAATTATGGACTGATCGAAAGAGGTAAGTGGAGATCGTTTGAGTGGAGTATAAGGCTAGATACAAATTGTTCGGAAGATGCTATATCTGAAGTCACGGTTTAATCTGAAATGGTGTGGATAATGAATAAAAAAGACGTTTAATGTATACTGACGATACTTATTCTAACGTAATATTCAATTTATAAGCTTGTATTATCAGACTGGTCTAACCATAAACACAAAATCGTGCTTCGCTGAAAATCACTTATCCGGTTGAAAGTACTGTTTTTGTACAAAGAGTTTTTATACATAGCATCAAAACAGCTTCGGCAACAAACCGAACAAGCTTCCATGCAAACAAAAAATTGGAATTCTCATCCAAAAAGAAACATCTACTCTTGAAGACTGAAGACAGCTGTCACTGAGGCGGTGGCGTGGAAAAACATGGAGTTTTTGCTAAAAATATCAATTGCGCAAACAAAGGTAGGTGAATCTGTGCCAACTGTTGACTGCCTAGCGGCTGGCTGCTGGGAGATTGGACACGTTTCGTCCACTGAATACAATCAAATGAATGTTGTAAACACTTGTCCTCAAATGTTGCGACTTGCGACGCATCTGTGGCCGACTTCCCCAGAACTGTTGTTTTATGTTATAATCTTTTGTGTTCATTCGTAAACAGGTGATACATGAGTAGCGCTAAATTTAATAGCATTTAATAAACAAGGAGCGTATTACCGTTAATTTGGTCTGTAAGCTAAAGGTTTACCTCAAAGAATTAAGATTTGCTTTCAAGTAAACTCTACAGTTACTCCACATTCCTGTCAATAAAAGAAAGCACTCGTCTAAGACCGCCTTAATCCAACGCCAGACGACTAGATATCTTACACCGGTATTACGCTGCCGAGTACCGAGTGGTATCTGCCTGGCGTATGGCTGCCGGCGTTAATGCCACCTGTATAAAACATCTAAGCCTACGTAGCTTTTGTCTCCCAACTCCCTCGCATTAACGCACGCCTGGCGCCTCACGCCTTGCCGTGACTTTCAAAATGTTTAATTAAAACATTTCTGTTTGAGAGACCAGGAATAATTAAATTTTGCATTAAAACGAGTTTTGCATTAAAACGACAGTTTTTACTGTAAGTGTCGGATGAGATAACTCACCTCTTGTGTCTGGGCTGATAATGGTGAACGCACATTTATCCGCACCGTCCGCGCCGGACGCATCGCATTTGTATGAAATCGGCGGTGAATCGGCGCGGACGATGCCGATATAATTAATATGTGCGTTCACCATAATGCATCGCAGTCGGGTCCGAGTCTGTGCATGTTCAGGGCGACAGTAAATTTCAATATTTCGTCTATATTTTCAAACACTAAGTAGATCTTTAACACTGTATTGCAACTATAAACACGCTATACGATACAAAACAAACCTAAAAATGCGCCCTCGCATCCCTCGTGTTGCTCGGAGTTCTAGCGTGTTACTAGAATCTAAGGAGCATTTGTCGAAGCAGTTAGCATTACTAGCTAGAAGGTTATTAGCAGGAATATTTTAAGAACCGGAACTAAGTAAACCGGAGCTTTACGAGCTTTCGTAAACTTCAGCCGGAGTGAGGGGCGGATGCTATTTTTGTACGCAAGGATAAGGAGAGTTTCTAGTACTGTGCAACTACCGAATGTAATGTACTCGTATCAGGCACTTCTTATATGTAGCTTCAGGTATATCCCAATTTTACACACTTGGAATCTTAATATCTAGAGGATATTTGAACAGCATTTCTATGTTATGCCTTTGTTTCTTCCATGGAAAAAAATCTCAAATGAGCATATTTTAAATAAATAATTAATCTTAGTAATCTGCTCAAGTAAATTAAATGCACTGAACCTAATTTCAAGCATGATCATATTAATCATGGATCATATACTCGTAAAATACCAAAAGATTTTTATGTACAAATCGCCGACTAACAAGCATACCACCACCAAGGTGGACCAAGCGTGCCACCTGATGGTAAGTGGTCACCATCGACATGCGGACATCATCAGTAATACTTAAAGCCTATGCTCTGCTAGCCAAGAAAGTAGAGAGAGGCTCTCAAGCCCAAGGTGTGGTTCTTCGTGTATCAATTTCCACAACAATTATCGTTTCCTTTAAACGTCGTGGTCCGATCAATCGATCATATTATTCTGAGGACTATGTCGTAAACCTACTTATTTCTTGTATTATTGTTAATGAAATCTTGTAGTGAAATACTGAGAATAGCAGTACGTAAAACCAATTGAATAAATCACATTTTGCATTCACTGGCAATATAAAACATAGATCACCATATATTTAGAACACTGAGAAATAATGAGTATTTATTCATTGAGGAATTTTATGAAGTCGTCATTAAGTACTGACTACCCTTCACAACAATTATCTTTTTTATAAGTACCCACACAGTTACCCACGTTACTTATTAAACTGTGCTTATTATTTCCTCATGAAACAATTGCAAAATATTTCAGCGAGTCATTGCAACTAGTACTTTAATAACCTTTCCTCAAAGAGGTATGAAAAAGTAGGAAATTGAGAAACTAGTTGCATTTGGAAAGTTCTCAACACAATAAACAAGGCCAATCGAACGGTAATGTAAGTCGAAAATTACGATTGCATTGAGGAAGGAAAACGGTCCAATAACTAAACTAATCACATTTCTTTAGATACATTGGCGTGAGGTACATTTCCGGGATTTTTAATTATATCAAATGAGAATCAGGACGGCTATTTTGTTTTGTAACTTGACAGCGGAGTTTCAAAATTGACGTTCGAGTTCTAGGATCACTTCACTTCGCAAGTGCGTACTAGATGATTAGATAATGACATGTCAATATAATGCAAGTTCACTTTTGTTTTGTAACTTGACAGCGGAATCCACGATGGGTTTCTAAATTGAAGCTAGAGTTCGAGACTCCCTTCACTTCGCAAGTGCGTACCAGATGATTAGAGAATCACATATCAAGATCTCGGACTCGAACTTCAATTTTGAAACTCATCGCGGATTCCGCTGTCAAGTTACAAAACAGAATAGCCTTTCTGAACGACTATTTATGGTACTAAGTGAACGAGAAGACGGAACGTGTGTTGGTACGTCACCATACAAATGTAACAATCTAAAGCGTCATCAACAAAGAAAGAAGCGATGAGCCAGCTGTTCAACTGGATCTCTGATAAATCCAATAAAAACATATCTCTGATAATCCAATAAAAACATTTTTCATTTTTATTCTGATCGAACCAGACATTTTGCGCCACACGGGTCAACAAAAATAGATTTAGCAACGCTAAAAATAGACGTAAGTAACAAATTATGTCAGTTGTCACCTGTTATCAGTGGTTGCCATCATCAAACGAAGCCGTATTGTGCAATCTAAAGTACTAAAAATCGGCACTGTTACAACTTTATCGATAATAATATTGACACGTCCTTGCCTATGGTAATAAATATCAAGTAAAGGACTCGGGGTAAGAATCCCTTAAAGATGTTGTGTGATACACTCGCACACATATTTGTTCTCCGATTTGAGTAGTATCACACAGCCGTTAATAAGTCTAACTAGACTATTCCTAAGATTTTAGGGGAATTTGTTTGAAGTGAAACTTAGCAACGCTTCATTTACGCACACATACTCACTTTGGTTACACTTTTTTGCATGGAGCATAGAAGGTAGAATGAGGGCCATCTCATATGGGAAAGTTGAAGTGTCCAGCTGTTTACTGAAAATAGAGGTTCCAATAATGGCCATTTCAGAATGGCGCTAGTGTCTGATAAATAGATATTCGAACATAGCTGTTATAAACCGCATAGCAACGCCATGCCACCCGTAATTGGCCGCGTTCTTACGGACATTTTTCATACACAGAGATGGCCCCCTTCAACTCTATCCTCCATGCTTTTTTGTTAGGAATGCTTTATCTACTTTTTTATTTGAGCCCCTCCTGCACGGTAGAATTGCGGTAATACAGAGTTGTTTGTAACGTCATATTTGTATGTGTTCATGCCACTCACGACACCATTGTAGTACCCCCTGCAGGGAGTGCCAGTATGAGTATGTAGTACTTGCTATTATATTCTTTTATCCTTGTTAGACTGTCCTCAGACTGAAAGTCAAAACTTCTTTAATAATACTCATTGTGCATTGATATTGTCTTTGTGCGTTAATCAACGAAAAACGTTTTAAAGAATCTATTGAAAATAGGTTAAGAGACAACACACTATTTTTAGAAGTAGACCTTGTCGAAGACATAAATTAGTCTGCCGCAACGAATAACCGGACGTTTTGAAGAGCAAATTGTAGCTCCCCTGACTGCTTCAGACGACGGATGCACTGTCATGTTTATACTATTGTATCATCAAGGTCATCCATGTCTATGGGAGACACCGGTTGCACTTTTTCTCTACAGATATAAGAGACCTTGTATGTATAATATACATATATACATAGCGATTCAATTTACCTGATTTTTTATGCCGCAACTTAAATAAATTTCAACTTAAAAAATTTCAAAATTTAACAATAATTAAATTTTTCTGCTATGCGTGCGGAATAAAAAATGTGACGAATTAACAATTACATATTAGAATTACGGCGAATTTACACATACTTTTTTTCATGACGAGTTTACAAAAACCCTTTAAATCTACGTAACGTATTTTTTCGTTAGTGTTGGAAATCTGGCATAATCAACGCTTTTATACGGAACTGGTACAGAAAAAACTTAATTCCTTCAGAAATAAATTTATATTAATAATTCAAGACTTGTTTCTGTGTATTAATTATGGTGAACTGATGAATTTACTCAAGCGCAATGAATACTAGCGATTAATTTTACATTATTATTATGAAGTTTCGTGATTCACAAACAATACAATCGTTGTGAATAATAAGTATGTTTAATTATAGAGCCCTGTGACGCGCGGAATTGTGATGGAGCATACTAATATCCTACAAACCCTTTTTTAGGGTTCCGAAGTAATATCGAAACCCTGGCTACGTCGGCACATGCAGGCGGCTTGTTTAGCGCCTAGAGCCTTGCGAGTCACCTAGCGAGCAGCTTAGTAAAACGAACGTCCTAGAGCGTTCGCGACCGGTCGCACTGCGCGCTTGGTGCCTAGCAACTCACTTATGTGTATCAAAGTAAGCAAACGTGTTGGTTTTTTGTCACTAGGCGCGAGGCATTTCGGAAGAAATTTGTTGTTCTTTTGAAAAAAATTGATGAAATATTAATTGCATCAGTTTTTAAAAGAGCACGTCTGTGGAATCCAGCTAAAGATGACATGCACTTGCCCGGTTTTTTATTCATTCCACCCTTAAAGTTAATAAAACAGTAAATGTAATTTCCCAAAAAACATGGCCATCTTCAATACCCATTCTTCACTTTCACTCACTTTTTAAACCCCGCCGCAAATAGAGATGTGTTATAAGTTTGACGTGTCTGTATGTCTGTGTAGCTATGTATCTGTGTATCTACGGATCAGTATGTCTGTCTGTGACATCGTAACTTCCAAACAGATGAACCAATTTTGGTTTAGTTTTTTTGTTTGAAAGGTGACTTAGTGGAGTGTTCTTAGACTTCTTAGCAATGGTAAGTGTAAATGAAACTGTCCTTTTTTATTTTCATTTAAGATTATCTTGTCTCAGGTTGTGATACCACATCATATCAGGTGATCTGAGACCCTATAATCAATCGTGACTCATGAGTGTCATCTCCAAAACTTTCTCATTTTAACATTCAAATGGAAAGCTATACTAAACTGTCATATTTCGCAATCATACATTATGAAGTAACCGTGACCAGTTAACATGAAAATGATGTATCGTATTAGTATGACAGCCGAGAGTGGTGCATTGTGATCCGATGTCACCGCCGGCCTGAATTGGTCAATTGTCGGGGTCACTGGCAATTGATACCAGCTACCAATGAGCGCTCAGGTCGATCAATAGAGGTAGCTTGGTACATGCTTACTGTGGGAACACAAAGACATACACATTACGGTACGAGAAGTTAAGGCTAGTTAACCACACTGTCTTAGTCTATTCACATGTACCACACCACAAAGTTACGTGGACGGGTGCTAACACATAACTATGTTAACACATAACTTCACACGGGCCATGATTATTTAGCCATTCAAATCAAGCAATGTGGACCATATCGATCACGTCGCAACCACTAGTTGCATATAACGACGGCGACGATACGTAATTATACCACAAAAATACATAGTGGTTTCCTCAAGGCTGAAACATACGGAAAATTGAGGGTTGAATTGTGTCATAATTTACTCAAAGAAGGATTATGTGCTTACCTACAGAAAATTATTTGGAAATTTTCAGTTTTGAATTAAGACCTAACCGAAGACACTGCTACAACTCTGTTACAGCGAGAATACGTGCTTACCGACTTTAAGTCATTGTGGTGTGGTGAAGTTATATTATGTCTGAATAATAGACACTGTAATGCTGTATACTTCAGTTGCTTTCAAAAGTAGCTTCAATAAATTTCGTGTTCTTAACGATATCTTCCCTTATGCTGAACGCAGTTTTGTTCGCACCGTCCGCGCCGGACGCATCGCATTTGTATGAAATCATATGAGAGCCCGATGCGGATGACATAATAATATATGCCGACGCGGACCGGCGCGGACGGTGCGGACAAACGTGCTTTCAGCATTAGATGGAACGTCTCTCTAATATACTTGTAGAATATAACGTGACATTATGTAATATATGATAACATTAGTTCGATAACCCAATGTGTAACTTGCTACGGTTTAACCAGGTTAGTCAACCGCTTTGGCCTGTTTCACACTAAATACGTAGGTACTAGGTCAGCCGTACCATCTATACAAATAAATAAAATAAACGCTAACACACTCATACCCCCGCAGTAGGTTATTACCTGTGTCGCGGGTGGCATGGACGACACATATATAACACATCACAATCACACCCATGACCCGAGTACAAATATTTATCTGCCACATAAATATCTGCCCGGCCGGGAATCGAACCCGGGACCCCTCGCTTCGCAGGCAGGGTCGCTACCAACTAGGCTATAGGGTCGTCTACTTTGGCAATGATGATGATGATGATGATATGATGATACAAATAAATAAAATTGGAGTGTCTGTTTATAATATTAAAATAACCGCTAGTGCATTTGGATGTATACACGGTACATATACCAAAACAACATTTTTACAATTTTTGTTTGTCTGTCTGTTTGTTCCGGCTAATCTCTGAAATGGCTGGACCGATTTTGACAGGACATTCACTAGCAGATAGCTGATGTAACAAGGAGTAAATAGGCTACTTTTATTTTAGAAAAAAGTTTGTTAGGCGATACGAAGTTCGCCGGGTCAGCTTGTCTTTATCTAATGCTACATCGGTCACCGCAACTGGCTGCAAACAAATGCAGCCAACCGAATTACAGTTTACGTAGTCGGTGACCGAAAACGTTTTCAGTCGAATATGGTACCTACTCGTATTACAGACCTATTATAGTGTAATTGCACCATAATATGACCACATTATAATAATGGTTTTCCTAACCACATGTAAACAATGCATCGTAGTAAGTGATGACATAAAACTATGATGAGAAGGACTGAAATAAACAGGACATTAATACTGTTACACTACATACACTCCTGGCATCTATACTGTAACTTTTTGAAACACACCATAACGTTGTGTAAAAAAAACTAAAATAACTCTCTATCAAAGATCAGAAACCGGGCAAGTGCGTGTCTGGCCACGCGCAATGTAGGGTTCCGAAGTAGGTAGTATGTTTATCGACTATTACTCATTAACTAGGTACTTATGCTAACATAGCTGTGATAGTTATCCTTGTAAATTCATTATATACTTTTGAGAATTTTTTCACTTGTCCAACTCCAACCGTCGGCGGGGGATACTTGACTCTAATCAAAATTAGCACTAAGCCAAATATTTCGCAAACGAACCCCTAAATCCAAAAATAGTCTTAGAACACCCATCATATTTTTGAAAGACCTGTTCAATGATTCTGCACAGTATGGGGTACGCAACGAAAAAAAATCATCCTCACATTAAATGTAGGGAGGTACCTAACCTGAAAAAAAAAATATTCAACGATTTTGGACTTTTAATAAATATGTATGTATATCCATGCCAAATTACAGCTTTCTGGCACACAGGGTCTCGGCACTATGCCTCGGACAGACGGACGGACGGATGGAAGAACGGACTGACATGATGAATCTATAAAAGGTTCCGATTTTATTTCGGAACCCTAAAAAAGGAAACTCCTTATTCACTTGATAACTTTTAATCCATCCATCCATCCATCCATCAGCCCTTAGAGGTCCACTGCTGGACATAGGCCTCCCCTAACTTGCGCCACTCTGACCGGTCCTGAGCCTTCTGAATCCAGCGGTAACTTTTAAATTTTCTTCAAAATGCTGTAGGTAGGTACATACGACGCTTGAAAGGCAAAAATTGCCAAGCGACATGTTGACAACTTTACACAAGAGCATTTTAAAGTTTTTATTTTAGAAAAAAAATCGTAAAAATCGCTTTATTAAGCATTTAAACTGCATGTAAAATTCATTGGAATTAAGTAGCTATGCTCTCATAGCCCGGCGGCTTGCGTCAATCCTATGTGATCGACAAAGTTAAGCAACAGCGGGCGCGGTCGGTAGTTTGATGGGTGACCGCTAATGGCAAACATTTCTTGAGCGCTTCCGTGCTTCGGAGGGCACGTAAAGCCGTCGGTCCCGGTTGTTATCGTAAAATAACAGTCGTTAAGCCATGTCGGAGACCCTCGGGCGGCATGAGATCTTCCGACACTCGGGTTGGCCACTAGTCAAGTAGCTATGACTAATAGGCGATTTTTTACGATTTCTCATCTAAAATTTTAACTTTAAAATGCTCTAGTGTAAAGTTGTCAACATGTCGCTTGGCAATTTTTGCCTTTCAAGCGTATTATGAAAACAAAACAACGGATTACCAATAGGGGATTTTCCATACGATTTAAAAAATGTAGTACTACATTTTTTAATTATACTACTTAATGTAATTAAGCACACCACTAATATATTACTAATACTATACTTAAACGGTGAATCTATGTAATCGATGTCATGAGGAAATAAGGTTGAATGAATTAAATTGGATTTAATGGTCGAGTGGAGTACAGGACATCGTCTTTGGTATCAATTAAGCCCCGGGTCAAATGTATGAAATCACGATTTAACTACCACTGCCTCAAACTAGTTATGGATATGCCTTTGCCTGTGAGTAAATAAATGTAGCAAGTGTTCCAAGACGAGTCCAATATTTGCAGGAATAATAGTTATAACATTAATATTATTACTGTTATCTTGATCTTGGAATCCTTCAGTGAAGCCTGCCTGCTAGCTAGCACCCTCGATGTATTCCAGTTGGGGTTTAGGGAGCCTGTTATTTCCTTTTTTTCTTTCTCATTCTTCGTTCTCAGTCGGCACCGTGTCGGTGATGCCTATGGTTTTACTGATGTTCATGACGGTGGCCACTTACCAACTTTTCAACTTGAAAGATCTTGTAGGGACATTAATTTCCTTCTCCTTTTGATCTCACTAACTTTTACATTCGACGAGACAAATTTCTTTAAAAAGACAAATCCAAAATCTGTAGCTAAAGCGAATAGCAATTAGAGGGCACGTTCTAATGAAAGCTAGGATTCAAGGTTCGACCATCACCCGCATCTCTATTTAAATATTTATGATAGCGGCGCAATGAAACAAACACTGGTAATAATAGAATGTTGATGAGTAATCTCGGTTCCACCGACGACAAACTAACGGTACCTACTGCTGATACCGGAGCACAATACTGTACGGATTAAATTAGGTAATATTAAAACCTCAGTTTAAAGTCTGAGATTAAAACTCTGAGAGACCGGTCTGAGATTAATACCAAAATCTATATTTACTGTACTGTACATATGCGAATGTAATGGGCCTGAATTTTTTGATCCAGATGTCAAGAGCACAAAGAAGAACATTATAATCTTTGCTACGCCAATTTTGTAAAAGCTTGTTACTATTTAATTTTATTCCAAAATCAGATTTATTTTCATTTAGAAATGAAATAACTCATTTTGACGAAATAAAAACAACCAACTGAATTTAAATTATGACACTCTTATGACAAACATTATAACAAATTAAAGAAAACAGTAAAGAATCAACAAAGAACACTTAAAAACACATTAATGACAAAATAGCATTGATATTTGAAATTCAAATGTTCTGCAAAGTTATGTCATTGCATAATTAAATCGTAGGCAGATAATGACTAAAGAACATCGTGGCTGAGAGGAAAAATGTTTTAATGTTACAAAATCATCAGGTTTTAATGGAATTATAAGCCATGCAAAATGTAGAGATAAAGGATAAGGATATCCGTATGTTACACATTTAGATATTGTAAATATAATATACATACGTGTCTTGAGATGAGGTGATGGAAATATTTTGGAAATCTATATAAAATATCTGAGAAAGTTTGATTTTACTGCCCATAAATTTTCATACTCCGGGGAAAATAAAAATCGATTCTTAAGGAGTAAACTCCAAAAATTGAATCTTTATTGGAACATCTTGCGTGCATATTTGAAACAAAGATCCTTCACGGGAGACATACCATGGCTATGGTTCAAACCTCTCGCTGATTTGACTAGAACTTTAATAGAATAATGATGAGCTAATTTGTTAGTAAATTTCAGATATAGGGAACTTTCCTGAAGTTAAAATAAAACTATATAGCTCGCGTCTGATTGGAACTAGCCAAGGATATATCAACCAATCATCTTAAAGTCAGTCTGTCCACACAATCTGTTCAATTAACTTAGTAACAAGAGAATATTTATGACAGGATTGGAAACAGGTCCAATTCGCGGTCAAGGCGATCAGGTCCCGCAAGGTGCACCTAGCTGCTGAACAAATGGCTACGCTGCGCTTGGAAAAAGATACTAGCTCAAAACTCAGGGTCGTCTTCTGACCTGATTACTGGAACAGGTTAGGGTTCGCGCCTCGTGTATGCGATGAAAGTTACAGTAGCAGTAGCACAAACTTATCATTATCACAGTGTCGATTAAGTGAGTTTTGGGGCGGAAAAAGAACGGAAACTTTTCAATGCGCTTTACAATTGGGTCAAAAAGGGAAAATAGATACATTCGTCTTCTTCCCAGGACATTTAAGATATTCATAATTAATCTAGGTATTACATAGACATTAAAATTAAGTTTGCACAGCCTAATCATATGGTAGGATGTCATATTTAATACAGGTCATATTTAATTTACAGGTAAAATTTAGACCAAAATGCAAGAGGCTTTTGTGCCATGTGTATGGAACCACGAATGAGAATTAAGATAAAATTTAAATGTATAACAACAAATCTCTATTATTACGCAGATTAGGTAAGTCAAAACGCAACTGAATAGCGTTTCCTGTGTTTACATGATAAGAGAATTCCTAGGAAGAAAACTAGACAAGAGCCAGACGTGTCCGTAGCCGACGCACGTGATTCTTGGACACTTATCAACTGTGGTTCAACGACCTATGTGACTGATTGGACCGAATAACGGTGACCCATATACTCACGCAAACATCGCTGAGGAAACATTTGGGTAAACTATACATTTACATAACGACGACATGCCAAAACCCACAGCTAAATATTATAAGTTATCCTGCAATTGCTCTACCAAGGTTGATATGGCAAATATGCACCGGAAAGATTCGGGAAAGAATCTGATCGACAAAAACTAGCATTAAAACATTCCGAACTGCTTTAGATGACTGGTATTGGATGCACCAGTGATACATGATCCTCGGTGCCTTCGCTTCGCGGCTTTGGAGGCAACGGTTTACGTATCTTGCTAAGCTGGGCAGAGGCTAGAAGATTGGGCTATAAATCAAGCGATGCGGCCCCTCCCGATGCACCATTAGAGGTGATTAAACCGAGAGCAGGATGGACAAATTATATGGTCTGACCACGACTGGGGCCACAGACTGCTCTGAGGTCATTAGAGACCACGGCTGAACACGTGCGCACGAAATTTCGAAGCCGGATAGTAATTTCTTTCAGTGCTGCTTCGGATTTCCTTGTGGATTTTGCAGCTAATATATCTGAAAATGCTCACAATGATAAAACCATTGAACATAGAACTAATTCATCAGCTATTACTGACTGAATAAAGTAAAATTGATATCTATGTTACTTTTTACAGGTTTTTGTTAATACGAATATTTTGGTTTGTATCATATATTTTAAGAACTGCATCATCCAGCAGTGACTTTTTGTTGTTTTAGTAAGTTGCTAACTTTCTCACCTATAACAATCCATACTTTCACTCCTCACTTCCTCAGCAGTTCAAAGAACAGTCCTGAGAGAGTTATAAAACTTTATTTCAATGAGAAATACAATACAAATCATGGATCCTACATCAGTCTTTAAATTACTGAGGTGTGTAAGTTGGTATTGGAGGTAAATTGAGAAAAAATTACTTACTTTAACCAAAAGAGCTTCTAGATTTTTCAAAAGATATTAAAAGGAAGTAACTTTTTATAGATCTAGGTATACATTTTGAAAATAATTTCCAATTCACTTTCGTAAGTTATTGCAATAAAGTAATCTATTCTATTTGATATTTATAATAACATAAACAGGTATAGAATAATGATTACTGCTCAGTGCTCAGTGTTATGCATGCAGTTATTTTATCACAAACTGCCCAGAGAGAACATAATACCAGAGGAGGTTAAAAGTTAGATTACTAACTACTACCTACACAGATTACCTTATAATACTTAGGTACTCACCTATATGTATGTAGGTACTTTATATAAATACTGCACAGTACACATATATCCCACACAAGAACCTCCCCTTCTAAATTTACTTAGTTTATTCTCACCCTAAACATAATTTTGAACATGGGGAAATAAATATTTTTTATGAATTTTATTTATTTTTCCTGGCGTACTTTTTTAAGTAATGTTTTGATTCTTCTTACCAAATTTCTGTTTAGTCTTATAATATAAGTAACTACTACTTCATGAATCATAGAATAATTAATCAGAACCTCAATCCTGGCTTTTATTCTGACTTAGGTGATGATATAAGAGATTCATGTAAATATTTTCAAATTACGAAAACATATCAAACCGGTAAATATTGATGATTTTATCAATTAACATGCTATATAAATATTGTTTCACTTACCAGTTTATAGAGGAATACAGTAGATTTTAATCACACGAATGTTTTCTATGAATTTATATTCGCCACTGCGTTCATCGTATGTCGTATGTTTATAGTCTTACGCGAAACACATAATTTGCGGCGTGTAATAAACAATTTATATAATGTTACTGTCCTTATAAAAACTTGCATACAGTAAATCAATCGTAATAATCATAATAACAATACGAAACCACTAGTAAACAGCAAGAGAAAACTCTCGGACACGAGCGATCCGTGCACTCGTCAATTTATTTTATTCACTTCAACTCAATGTTAAAACGACACAAGCAGCACGTAGAGTACGGTTGCGTGCAACAAAGATGCCCTTACCCGTTATGAGTGTGCCAAAAAGAGACAAAAACACAGCTGAACGTCGGAAAATGACAATGGCGCGCTGACGCCATTTTATTTTAGGGTTACCGCAGTAAAAAATCCGTGAAGCTGTCTCTCGTATCCATGGTTCTTTAGTGAAATCAATGATATAAACGCCTAAAATCTACTTATAACGTTGGTTTAATCTAGTAACAGTTTTACATTTTGTTTATTTCTATTAAATTGTAATGACAATATTCTAGATTTTTTAGGGGGTAACATTTAAAGAGTAACCAGGCGTCCAGTAGTTTGTTTTGTCTTTCAATTGACATGAGCGCGTGATTTAAATGTTTAATTATTTGAGTTGATACAGCTATTTAGCAAAAGGAAATATATTTAAAAATAACTTGTATTGAATGAGAAAGACTTATAGATTTGAATATTTGATTATTATGTAAATTATTTTTAGGTATAATAAATAAAATCAAAATTACAAATCCAAATACAATACCTACAATACAAATACAAAAAATAAACTTTTATTTTGAAAAATGTATTTGTTTATTTGTGTTTCATTTAATTTGATATTGACGCATTATAAAAATCATCGCTATGCGCCAAATGGCAAGATAGTGGCCCTAAAGTGGTGCTGTGCGTCAACATTGCTTAGCAAATTTTTTAAAGGGCCATTAGATACTTTTAATATCTCGCACAACCTAAAACTTTGCTAGGGCCGCAATTGATAAAACCGAATACAATGTACGTTAAGTTAAAACGTCGAACAAATGAGGAGGATCTTTTCAAAACTGGATATGTCCAAAATATGTTTTTTTTAAACTGAGTATGAGGTCTTCTTACCTATGCTAGAATACATCGTTTTACACTTCAAATGAATATAAAACATGATATGCTACTTAGAAAATTGGACTTAAAAAAGCGTGTTCGGAAAAAAACAGGATATTTTCTCAAAAAAAAAATCTCAAAAGAGGATATTTTACACGGGTGTCGGTTACTTATCAGGTTGATCTCTTGAAACTGATCATCGTTGCGTTTATTTTTTCATAGTTTGTATATTTTGGAATCAATAACCTTGTAAAATGGATCGCAACACATTGAATGAGGCCTATAGGTTTCTGAACGCATATTTTTTTATTATTTAATTTACTAAAAACAATATAAGTAACCTTTTTTTACTATACTCCTAAATTCAAAAGGGGATAAATGTATAATCTGTACGTTGCAAAAGGGGATGTTTCCATGAAAGATGCAACAAAAGGGGATATTTTAATTTTTCATGTCCTTATTATCAATAAACCAGAAGTAATTTACTAAGCAGTTCATATATAGTAACATTATTTTTCTGTGCACTAAAAGGTTTTCCTACAATCAGTTTTTTCTATTTTCTGAAAAATAAGTTAACATGCACATATGCCGTTTTACAAAGACCCTCCTCAAATGACGTTGAAGATAATTTTGCTCTACCTTGATCAAGATTCTGTTACGAAAATTACGCGTAGAAATGTAATTTTTTATGCATTTTACTTGTAGCATAGTTCATTTTTTTTTTTTCTGACAGTGGTATAAGGTCCTAAGTACTGGTGAAATCACCATCGACGTACTCCGAGGATCCGAAGTAAAGTGGCGTTTGGATAGAAGACAGGAGTCAGTGTTTAAAATAACTTCAGCCTCAGTTTCATCGCCAAAGCCCAAAATATTATTGTCGTGTAATAAACCAATGCTCCCTCCAAAATACTCCAAATGCTATCGTCCAAAAAGCAACCGACGACGCAACAAGAAATTTCGTGAAACCTACACGGTTTGAGGCTTTGGTCAACTCATCCCGCTCGATCTCATCCCGCGGGATGAGTTGTCCTACTGCATTTTTTTAATGTCAGACATGAAAAAAGTATTTAACTGTGTTTTCACAATACCAGTGAAAAAATAATGTTACCTACGTAGATAAGTGCCTAAATTATGAAGAAGAAAAGCTTACAGCCAGTATTTTATTTTCCTAATTCTTTTAACATTGCAAAATGTGACATAGTTTTTCCTGCCATATTAAGAAATATCCTTTATCCATCATCAACTACGTGAAAACTTTTGATTGGCCATCTATCTTAAACTCAATCAGTTACTTTCACTCATTTTTTTCTGTAAATGGTCCTTCCTTTCCTTTCTTGCCTGCTCAAGAAAGCTCCTGGGTTTGAATTTCGGAAAAAATCGTGGATGAACTAATTTGTCCATCCCTCGCAACACAAGGTGCCTTAGTGCAGCAAGGCTATTCTGTTTTGTAACTCGACAGCGGAATCCGCGATGAGTGTCAAAATCCTATCTTTGGTCGTTTGAAGTTTGACACTCATCGCGGATTCTGCTGTCGAGTTACAACACAGAATAGCCTTACAGGTAGTAGCCCGCTTGAGGCCTGCTGCTGTATTTAATAATAACATTCCCCATGGGTACCTAAACAAAATGTTCTTCAACAATTTTGCCATTAACAAAATTGTTAATTATTGATAAACGTTAATTACATGAAACAAATGGATGACTTCAAAAAAAGAGTGAATAGGCTTTTATTAAGTTAGTGCGCTCACCATCCTGCACCACATCTCCACTTACCATCAGGTGGAATTGTGGTCAAACATTAACTTATTTTAAGTAAAAAAAAAAAACAATTTCCCGTAAGAATACGAAAAGCCATTATAGCGAATAGAGCAGGCAGCCAGTGAGGGGAGTGAGCACACGTCACGACCGCGGAAAAAGAACCAGTCAGCGAGCTAGACTTGTTGCTGGGAGACCAAAATTCCAAGAAAAGAGACGCTTCGGGACGTTTACTGAATGCTATAAGAGAATCAAAAGGCTTTTACTATCCAACTATTTTTATTTTAACGTTGATAGTTAGTCCTAATAAATTGGGATCATTTTAATTGCGTGCTGTTAGGCGGCAAACCCTGACGGTCTTATTAATAAAATACCGAATTTCACAGACGGAATTTAATCGTACAAATTCACTTTTCACTTCACTTTCCTTCACTTTTCTTATTCGAGCGTGAGCGCGGACAAAACGCAACTGCTATAATTATATATATATGCAATTATATTATAGATGCAAGTGGTCGTATAGTTATTACTGCATTTGTTTATCGACGTATAAAATAATGTAATGGCAACTTCCCCAAGCCGCTGGTCTCTATCATTCAGTTAAAGGATTTTTGCGTGTTTGACTTTTTGCGTTTTTGACCTTATGAGATTATCCGTCTGATTTTAAAATGTTTCTATTTTTTTTTACCGAGTTCCCGAGTCATAAATAAAAAAGGAAAAATCTTAATTACATTGTTCCTTAGTATTCTTCTGCTTAGATATTTCTCTTTTGTTATAGTTTTCATTAAACTTGATTTTATAGTCATTTTTGTTTTATTTCGTTAACTAAGAGGTTGGACCCAGGGGTCACCCAAAAATAAAGGGTTACCCTGTAGAGACTATATATTATTATTAAAGACAAAATAATTATACCAAAATTCCTGAAAATGAAACAATCTTGATTAACTTAACTTACAAACCTGCCTAGAGAAGGTACTACGGACTACCAAGCTGACACCACTTATAAAAAAGAACGTAATCGATAGACGTTACTGTTCAATGCTCAATGTACCTACTCATATCGCTTTAAATTATTAATTAAATTATATTTTGCAATATACTAATTAAATGAATATATCTCAATCGTTCACTAAGGTTCACTCATCCATATTGACACAGTATAATATTACATAAATACACCGCGATTTAAGTTGAAATACAATATTGGTAAATACGAGCTACGTCCCGAAGCATTCGTCAGGGTCAATACTCGCAAATAAACTTGATGCTCAAGGAAGAGATTAAGTTGTATTATCATTGCACGTGAGGTGAGGCGCTGTGACGCTCTGCACTGGCGCTGGACAGATTTATCATTATCAGATATTAGAACAGACATCTCGAACAAAATGTGTGTCCCGCCGGGAGGTTCTATTTTCAAAATTGAGCCCCCGTTCTCCTTTCAAAATCGAACGAATCTATTGAAAATTGAAGCTGATCGGTGCCAATTTATTGGGACATACATTGTGTTCGCGGTGTCGGTTCTATATGCTAGTAATAATACTTCAATGTTATTACACGCGTTTATAAAGTACAAGCGCTGCCCGCGGCTCTGCCCGCGTTTTCCAGGATTTTAATACAAACTTTCACATTTATAATATTATAAGCATCCTAGAGTGCAGTGCGTTTATTTTATTAAAGGCTCTCTTTCAATTTCGCGTTTTGGCTGCCGTTGTGTTAGCGATATTACTACCTACTCAGATAACCTCTTTTGTTGAAGTATTTATATAGTCAACGCCGATAACTCTGAATTTCAATGTAATTTTGAACATGATATTTTTATTGGCGGACTTGGCATAAAAAATAATGGAAATATCTGTATCAGTCTTCCCAAGTTTCCATTCTCGGCACAAATATGTAATAGTAAAGTAAGTACCCGGATGACCGAGCTTTGCTCGGACGCCATCTACTGAAGTAGAAAGCTTTAGTGTTGCTACTCACCAATAGATGTCAGGAAGAGTTATTTTAGCAGTTTTTTATTGCCTGAAAACACGGATATAACGACATTTTCTAAAAATGAATCTTAGCTAGATCCATTTATCACCCCCGAAACCCTCTGCATACTAAATTTTATGAAAATCTTTGGAGCCGTTCCCGAGATTCAGAGATTATATATATAAATACACAAGAATTGCTCGTTCAAATGTATTAGATACTATAAGATACTTAGAGGTCATCATTTAATAGTTGCTGTTTGATTATTGACTTGTCTTGTACATTGATATTGGGAATTGACATTCATTATCATAAATCAAACAACACCCCTAAATAAAACAAGAAATCTATAAAGTCGAAAAGTCAATAAAGCATTTTATAACTCAACATGGTAAAAACGGGTCAAAAAAAATGAGGTGTTAAGTCAAATCAATTATTTTGTTATATAAACTTACACAAGGTATAAGACATATTTTTAAAACATTTTTTTTTCCACATTTACTATATCTTCTTATTATAAGTAGGTACTTTTTCTTTTCTTCTGTGGTATAACACAATCAATGTTATAATGAATACAATATAATGAATATGATATATAAACGAAATTATTTGTATACAAAATTATAGAGTTCAGTATAATTTTTGGCGTGTCAATTTTACAACAATTTTATTGCATCACTAAAGGAATCGCAAGTGGATATTTTCACACATTTAGTACGTATTAATTCTATGGCATGTTTTAATTTATCTTAAATGTCAATTTCTTTGGATATTATTTGTTATTGAGATATTATATAATTTACAGGAATACAGAAGTAATTTGCTTATTCTCAGAAGCATTCATAACCAAATTTCGTCCATTAACATGACAAGTATAATCTTTTTCGAGTCTAATAGTAATAACAATAAATTTACAAAAGACTAACAATTGGCTCAATTTTCTCAAGCATTCAACAAAAATAGAGCTATTATCACAATTGGTGTTTCTTGTCCGTCACTTTACAATTACCCAACCAACAGATATACTTTTCAATCAACTTTATGAGCACGATTCGTACAATTGGTAGCTATTAAACAATTATTTCATTTAAAATCATTACATTTATCTGTGTTAAACAAAGTGCAAAAATATTTATCATTCAAAATCTATGAGTGGAATTTTTATTTGAAGTACCTACAATAATTACGTATTAAATTAAGTATATTCGCTTAAGTAATAATTCAATAATATAAAGACTAGCTCTTAAATTGGAACATATATATGAAAATTGAGCAGAACTATTTAAAATATAGCACACACCCAGTCTTTGATATACCAAAGCCATATGGTTGGACATATCTAGAAAATTATATCAACACTTTAATTCGATTTAAAACCAACTCAACACAGCTCCCTTATGAGCAACATTTCACTAAACTCCCTTTATTCCGCATGCACATATTTGTCCACAATATAAAAGTAAAGGTTGTCGGCATAGATATCTGCCAACTTACTATATCACAGTTTTACGTCCATTTCTCTAAACAACTTCCAAAACCTAGGAAGCTTTATCTTTAAGAGGCAAAGTTTCATCGTCATAATTTATCTTGCCTAATAGTACTGGTTCTGAACTGTTATCTTCGAATTTATCCTGCTGATACGGTATTTCACGCTTTTCCAGCTCTTCAGCGATTCGCATGAAGAGATGTCTGTAAAAATAAAAACATTTGCAATTATACAAATACAGTTTCGCTGTTTCTATATAAAATCTGGTGCGGTTCCTCTGGGTGGGGTAGAAGCCATACTTCACCATACTGCCCAAGTATAAACTGACAGAACTCATCCTTTGAACATACCAATTCTTGTTAATTTTTGTAACGTAAATCAACAACTTAATGCAGCAGATAATAATGGGTTCAAAACGGACAATACTAAGATGTATAATGCGGGTACCGCTCAGAGGAAGCAACTTCTAAATTATCTATTGCAACAATGTTAAGAGTAAAGCTCTCAAATTTTGCCAATGCACAATTAGCTTCAGGATTAATAGCTTTCACTCCTCACAGTTTGAGTTTACCGGGGCGAATTAGAAAGATAATCATGAAAAGAATGATGATAAAATTTTACTTACTGAAATACTACGGATTTCATATTTTTCGCCAAGTAATACAGGAAGAGCCAGTCGCCGAACTGACAGCCATTAACAACCTGGATAACGTTGTATGGGTTGAACTTGCTGCCACTGGCTTGGCGGAACACGAACTGGTTGAACCACAGGGACCGACGGTACAGGAAGAACGATATGAACCTCCAGATAACAGCTGCAATAATAATGTAATCTATTACTTAACGCTTATTTATTCTAATCCATTTTATAGCCTGTTGTAGAAATAGTATCACCGTGCTCTCATTAAACTTAAGGTTTAGTTACTAAACAAAACAAAACCCAAATTATGAAATTTTGATAAATAAGTACAAGATTTAGATTTATTAGAGTACAAGAAGGTGAATACTGATGAGGTGATACTGAAGACGTAATGGAAGGTACATGTTATAAATAAAGTACTCACCAAGAAGAGAAACAATGAAAAGGAAGAGGAGCCAGAACCAAAGTATGGTGTATATTTTTTCATGGATGATGTTGAGCGCCATCACGCAAAGAGCATCGTGTTGTTGGATGGATCCACTCGGACCATACTTGTGGAAGATGCACTTCGTTACCTGAAAGGAAGGTATTAATATCGACGGTTAAGAATCAATAGTGTCTATCTCAAAAAAGTAAACTTCACGGGAGATGAAAAAACAACACTGATACTGTTCATTGATAAGGTTACTGAAAAAGTTTATAATATACAAATAAAGAATATATTATAAAGAATATACACATAAATAATAGAAAATTAACTTATAATTATATTAATAAAAATATTTTTTGTTCATCTCCTGTTAAGTTTACTTTTTAGAGATACATAGACACTATTGATTCTTAACTGTCATATCCAAAGAAACCGTCGATATATTTACAATGATTTTATGATGAAAAATATTGGCTGAAAAATAAAATTATTTACCGGAAAAATTACAATATATGAATATAATAGATTTTGATAATACCTTAGGAAAAACGGTCTCTAAGGGATCAGCAATTTGACTCCAGTTCTTACTGTCCAGGACCTGAGACCCGAGACTAATGAAGTTGCCATTCAGGAATATGTTTATCAACCAAATTTGCAGCATTACATGCAGGAGGTTGGTCAACTCCATGGCTACCAGCCAAGTGGACCAAGTCCGAGTTACTCTTAACCTGGAAAAGAAGTAAACCCTTACATCTTGTTAAGTAAGAAAGATTCATATCAGTTTCATACGAACAATTTACCACACCTGAGCAAGATATCCTTCCTGATAAGATCGACTCGCCTCTCCAAGTTATCCTTGGAAGGTATAGTGGCAGCACCAGCATGCACGTCCTCATCTGACTGCAAGGAGAGACCGGCATACTGCAAGCCATCGACTAGGGCTTTCACGCGTCCCCCTGTCAATAACATGAGACGCAAATAAAGTTAATTACATAGTATCTAGAACTGCTACCGTTATCTGACTGATTAAACAGCGTAAGCCTTGGAATAGCACGACTTGTTCAAAGGGCACCGGCTATAATTCGGAAACTGAGTGCAGGGAAGATCAGCAATTGAAACTTTTCACACTTTTCAAAACAAAATTCACTTAGTAAAGGAGAATAAATGGAAAAGTTTTCTTAATTCTCAAAATAAGTTAAATTTTTATAATAGTTGAAAATTCGATTTCTAAAGTACGAGTGTAGTTAGCTGTAGTAACTTTGTTTGAAAAAAATAAGTAACTGCTTCATTCGGACCTAAGTCTGCAAGTATGTAATAATGTAGGTACCTAATTACATAGAAATGTAGCAACATGCCTTTGCAACACCTGTAAAATAGGACAAGGAAATCCAAATGGTACATTAATCATAATTTTATTTGACTGACATCCATAAAACCTGCATGTAAATAGCGGCTGACTATAAACTTTTATTATAAACAATAAATAATATTGAACAACAGCAAACTATGACACAAAGTGCAAACTGGGATTCATAAAGTGAAGTCACTCGCATTGTTCATGAAAATATCTGGCGGGACAATCATAGCTACAGTAATTGCTTTAACCTGAATTGTTTTGATAAGATAGTAGAACTATGACGGATTTTTGCAATGAGTATACCAGAGGGTGATGGAAACTTATTGATACCTATTACAAGAGCTTTAGCTGCTGTAATACCAATAAAATACTTATAATGAGTAAGCGATATTGATAGAACATCATACAAAATTATCGGTAAGAAGAAACCCGAAATTAAGTACGATAAAAATTAAAATAAGAATGTTTCGGAAAACTTGACGTATTTCTAATTTATTAGTGAGTAAACCTTACGCAGCATTCTGAATTGTTCAAAATCTCAGTGTTATAGGAAGGCAAATCTACAGATTTTTAAGAAATTCTTAAGTTAATTGTTCAATAAGCTAATTCGTACAGTTTTTAAATATTAACAAACATAATGCATCCCATACTAACAACTAGGATTTCAATAATTTATGAGTGAGTGACGAAGAACTCTATCCTGTTTTCGCCTACTATTGTTTATCAACACATTTATCTCGCTCTATCATATCTGTAACTTCCTCCATCTCTCCTGCATTCCCAATATTCTCTGTACTATTGCTAACGTGTGTAGAGTCACGTTCACTAGCGATCACCGCATTGTTCTTGACATTTGTAATTGTGTTTATTGATGAAGTGATGTTGAAGTAGCCCGTCAGCTATTGGCTATAATTTAATTTATCTCACTTATATGCTGAAGTTTTTTTACACTCTTATCTCTTTTTAAATTTAGATTTTTTATGATAGTTATGTATCACGTACCTGAAAAATTCAGAAACGTTTTTGCCTTTGTTATGATGTGTAAAAGTTGATAGAATCAACTAATTTATTTATCAGAAAATATCGACGCAATCAATCCTTATAATCTATTTATGGTTGCAACGTAAACCGACAAGTGGGCGCAATAGTCATATAATTAACCACGGTAAATAACTCATATATGTATGGCTTCAACCCATTAACGGCCCATTACTGAGCACGGGTCTTTCCTCTTGAGGAGGCCTAGAGCATGCTCCACCTCGCTGCTCCAGTGCGGATTAGTGGAGGGATTAGTGGCCAACCCGAGTGTCGGAAGTTTTCATGCCGCCCGAGGGCCTCCGACATGGCTTAACGACTGTTATCTTACGATAACAACCGGGACCGACGGCTTTACGTGCCCTCCGAAGCACGGAAGCGCTCAAGAAATTTTTGCCACTAGCGGTCACCCATCCAACTACCGACCGCGCCCGCTGTTGCTTAACTTTGTCGATCGCTTCATCATTTAGGTGATAGATGCATATTAAAAACTAAGAGCAATATTTATTTAAATCATTGAATCTCCATTATTATTGTTACTCCACGGCCGGCTGTAATGCGACATGCGATAGATGGACGAAAAATTTTGTGGCGATAGAATAAAAGTTCCACTATAAATAGACGAGAATGATCTCCGGGTAGTAAAAAACTATTTGAAAACCGTTCTATCCGTAAAACGTTTTACAAATCACCACCGTACCAATAGTACGATGCCTATTGTTCATTTGACAAGCATGTTCATATTTAACTACTACTCAACTGTTCCGTTTAATGGTTCTTATCACATTTAAAAACCTTCACAGATGGAATGCTGATAAATGTAACAAGTTGAAATCGAACAAATAAGCTGTGGATTACTGTAATACTAACAATGATATTTCAGATTATCAGCACTCTGTTACCAAGGTAGTCTAAGTTAATAAATCTGGATGGTTAGCTACCATCCTATTGCTTGAGTCAGACGCCAAATAACTCTTCGTGGTTGGATGGCGGCTTGGGAGCCCAGTTCTTTCATTTTTACCTCTCTTATTTCTAGGCTAGTAACGCTTCGGTAATGCCTTTGGTGTTTCGATAATCCCCGTGGACATCCACGGATGATGATGGCAATTTATTTACCATCAGATGGATCGTCATATCATTTGCCGATTAAAGACATTAAACATTATCTTAAGTTTTAGTGGAGAAACCTGTACAGTATTACTTATCATTTAATAGGTAACAATATTCTCAAAGAAGTATGAAGTCACTTGACCAGTATGATCCATCACAATGATTTACACATAGAGAGGAAATCTTTCTAACACTCTAATCAAGCCAAGCAATGAAATTGTTTTGGGCTTGGATACGTAAAACGGTTCCATGGCAGACTTGTACAGAACAAGGATCCTCTAATTATTTATTGAACCAACCTTCTTTCTTCTTCCAGATGTAATGCGGCATGTAGAAGCATATGGACTGTATGAAGAGCACGAAAGGCACCCACTGGTAGTAGGTGTGATGGAGCGTCTTGTCCGACTCGGACAAGGGACCCACCCCGGGGTGCGGCAGGAACCCCGCTTGAAGGAGACTCTCGTTGTAATGCCTCACCTTCAGAATTAAAAGTTTCATCCTCAATGAATACTGAACAATGATTCCAACCAGGGGCGTTGCTACCGCCGTATCAGCCCTATCAATTATACAGGGCCCCCAGCGTATAGGGGCCCCCACTAACATTTCCAAAAAAAATGCTCGCCAGCGGCCTACGACCGCTACAGTTGGGACTCCTTTTATAGATATTTGACAGCTGACGTTGAGGGGGCCCCGCAACAAATATCGATATGGGGCCTCCTTAGGGCCAGCTACGCCACTGATTCCAACTAGCGTTGAGTATTGTTGAGTTTATTTGAATAAATTACATGTAATGAAATTTTACATGCAAACATGTTTAACACAGTATGCGAGATAAGTATATCTTTCATGATATATGACGGACGCACTGGGATTCCCTATCTCTCATGTTGGAGTTGGACACACAATTAATAAATAAACGATTTTAAACTTCTTCAATATTATCTGTATCACGCTTATCTTGCACAATTCAGAAATCACAATCAGTCACTTAAATGTCTTACTACCAGGAGTTAAATCAGCAGCGAAAGCACTTCCACTCTTAAAAGAGGTAAGGAGAATCATAACTTAAAACTCACAAGTTATAAAAGAACTCACGATGGTGAACGTAGCCATGAAGAAGCAGTAGGTTTGTATGACATGGTCGGGCACGCCCTGGTCCGATATGCACTTGATGTGCTCCCCGAAGTACTCCCTCGCGCACACGAGGATCACGAACCCCAGCAGGACGGTCACCGTGATCTGGTAGTGCAGCTTGAACACGAAGTTCTCTATCGTCACCTTCGTGTGGTTGAACCGCATACGCGGCGTCAACGTGTTCAGCGTCGCGACCAGCATTTTGGTATTTTATCTGACTATCGGCAGTTTCCTAGTACTCTGGTCATTTAACTCGATTGAGGTTGAAACTGTAAATGATATGCAGTAATTAAGTGCTGAAACGGTGAATAAAATAATTAGAAAGTAGGTTTGTCTTATTTTGAAAAAAAAAAATTTATTATAATTCTCATTTACGTTAATTTAACTAACGTAGGTTTCACTTTTAATCACATTATTATATAATATGTTGAGGTTCTTAAAGTTTTGATTTGAAGACTATTTATTATGTAAATCATTTGTTTACGCTATAATTTAATATGTGACAGATTCCTTAACTTACTCTTTAAGTTACAAACACTTTTTATAAAAAAAAAAACAGCTTTTAATAAACAAAACAAGCACAAACTTGGGTTTATTACGGTACAAATAACAACCTGATATTCTGAATTGCAAAAAATTCAACCACTTAATCGACACCCACTCACCTGCAATTGATCTTATCACCAGGTACTTAATACTATATGAACAAAATCAATTAAACAATGGCACACAACGTGCGCCCCGCACTTGACTCTGTGACTGAATATGTCAGACCTATCGTAAGACCTGATAAGATATACCAGAGTGATGATAAAAAATCTACTACAATTCGTCACATTTTCTTTAAGACCGTCTTTCGTAACATATGTGGGAGGCGTTAACCAAATGCATTGTTGGATGGGTATACTTTTATGAACGAGCATGAATAATTTCTTAAGAATCGTAATTGCGCTTTTTATATTGTATATTCGCGAATCAGTTACGGTTGCTTCGTTACTTATTAGTTTACAAAAGCAGTTAAACTATTTCAGGTCTATTAACCAATTATAATTCATTCGTATTATCTAACAATGCTAAGCAATACGACTTTATTTTATTTTAACTTTAATAAAGAACGCCCAATGATAGTGAGCCTTGCACCGTTCAGAATTTATCCTACTGGTTTTACTTTATATATTTTTAGCGTAAACCTTTGTCAATCTATAAGCTGTATGCTTTTTTCTTTCTTTTTTCCTTAATCCTTAATAAATAATACGTACTATGTCACTATTACGTCAGGATTTGTGGTACTGCATGGAGGAACACAGAAATAGCTTAAAGACGTAATGAAAAAAGTGTGAGTTAAATAGTTTGGAGGCTTTTCCTTTATATAATTATTTTCTATTATTTATGAAAAATATTTATAATTTACATGTAGCGCACTAAACGATAGTCTCACACGACTGCGCCGTAGATATTTTATACAGCCTTTCGTTCTTAGCTATGCAATTAGAAAAAAAAATACTCAGTACTCACAGGAAACCATTTTCTGTCTTGTCTCCTCGTTATCTTCAGAGATAAATTTCAACACATACGATAAAATTTACAAAGGGTATGGTAAAATCGAATACCATTTTCCAACGCACGAGTGACACATGAATATTACATAGAGAGATGGACAATACTTTATTTTGTCACAAACACGATAGATTTTGTCCAACATTTTGACGTTAATAATCGATTTAAGTTTTCTAATCACAGCTATTAATCACTACAAAATAATCTCCTAGATTAGTTTTTAACGAATATAATCCAGTGGTCGTAAAAATCACTTCTGTATAGAGCTGCTCCCACTAAAGTACAATGGGTTTATCTTGTTCGAGGATTAAAAATCAATTAGTGGATATGCAGCGATTGATTTCAACGGTTCGAATGAGGAGTCGTAATATGGATGCGTAGGTGAAAACATCATATTATTATTTGAGGAAATCGCGTGCTACCGAATTATGTGTTTGTGGTCTTGAGATAAAATTACTTTTTACTTCAATAATTTTGGTAATAGCATCTTTGATTAGACTAAGTTGGGAGACGGTAAGTCGTTTAACGTTACTTTTTAAACGACTTCAAAAAAAGGAGGAGGTTCTCAATTCGACTGTATTTTTTTTTATGTTTGTTACCTCAGAACTTTGGACTGGGCGAACCGATTTTGATGATTGTTTTTTTAATCGAAAGCTGGTGGCTGTCATGTGGTCCCACATAAATTTTATTGAGATCTGACAATGGCATCCATGAGAAAACCACATAAGTCGTAAATTTGTGTTAAGATGTGCGCGACAAATTGACGAATAACTCAATATCACGCCAACCGATTTCGATGATTCTTTTTTTAATCGAAAGCAGGTGCTTGTCATGTGGTCCCACATAAATTTGAACGAGATCTGAAACGTAGTTTTTGAGACTTTAAAGTCGGTTATTTTTTGTTAGTAAAATTTAGATTATACTTATAAAAGTTGTAGCTAAAATATTTTATATAGTTAATAAACGTGTTAATTAAACGACATAACATTACTTCATTAGATATTATAACATCCTTACAGTGAACTATTGGAACTGTTTAAGTGCCTAGTTTAAGTGCCTAGTTTAAGTGTCTAGTTTAAGTGCCTAGTGCCTTCTTAACCTGAATGGAATAGCGAATACTAGTGTAAGTACCACTATCACTACAAATCTGTTTCTGCTGAACCTTTTCCGGATTTCTAGAAATTACGATATTTAATCCTCTCTAGATAACTGTGAAATATCATCAGAAAGTGAATTTTTATTCGTCAATCCTTCAGAAGAAAGCAATATTTAATCCAAGGTAAGGCCTCATCTATAATAATATATAAAGAGGAAAGATTTGTATTTTTCGTTTGCATTGAATAGGCTCCGAAACTACTGAACCGATTTGAAAAATTCTTTCACTGTTAGGAAGCTACACTATCCCCGAGTAACATAGGCTATATTATATTTTCAAAAAAAATTAGGGATCCTTAATAAAACTCCAATAATGTAACCCAAGGTGTAAAAAATAAGAAAACCGAAGCAAAGCGAGGGCGGTTACTCGTCCTAAATTAATAAAATTATCGAAATGTTTTTCAGAAAACATTGCGATACTGGCAATGATATTGTAATATTAATAAGCAGACGGATCACCTGATGGTAAGTGGTAGCCGTCGCCTGGACATAAGCAACACGAGAGGAGTTGTCAATGTAAGGCGGATCTTGATATCTTGAGGAGTTGATACTCATTTTACACCTATGTAACTTAGTAACTCATCCTATAAACGTCATGGAGGATAGAGTAGAAGGAGAGCCATCTCTGTGTACGAGAAGTGTCCGTAAAAACTCATCCAACAACGTGTGGCGCTGCAGTGCGCTAAATAGTTGAGGTTTTGTATACTGGCATTAAGGAGGGTACCATGAAAATTTTTAAATATTTGAACTCAACAAACTTCACTCCGTCTACAACAGCTATATTCATATCGCTATTTCTCAGACACTAGCGCCATTCTGGAATGGCCATTATTGCAACCTCTATTTTCAGTAAACAGCTGAACACTTTTTCAACTTTTCCCTCGTAGGAGATGGCTCTCCTTCTTCCTTTCTCCTACTCTATCCTCCATGATAAACATGCATCATAATTTACAGATACTTAACGGACATTAAAGGCTAGTTCACATACTTTCTAGCCAGTAAGGTCGGTGGTCGGTGGTCAGTGGTCTGATGTAGGTCGCTGCAGCTTTCCGCCACACCGCAATTAACCAGGATAAAGAATCAGGTCATCGCCTCCTTATCAACAACAACCGTTTTAATTTCCTCTGCGCTACCAGTACGTGCGAATGGATTACGTTTAAATAACAATGCGTGTGAACGTATTGTGGATTCAGAATGCGTGTAAAGTTGTATACAGATAATAGATGTTTACATAAATCGAGACTGGATTTATAAAACATGAAATTTTATATTGTTCTATGTTTTAATCGAGGAACCCAAGTAGCAAGTTATCAAGATGATAAATATAATATATGTATGGGTAATATGGGTATAGGTAAGTCGCGTCAGTGGCGTAGCGTGGGCTCCCGCCGTCAGGGGCCGACCGAAAATTCCCCCCCCCCCCCCAATGAACTTTGCCGCCCCCATATTATTTAAAATATTGTTTTAATTAATTAAAAATGTACTTTTCTTGTTTTTTTTCATAACACAATTTACATTAAAAAAATATAAAATAATTAATTTTAATACATATTTTTTTATTTAAAAATCGAGTGGCTTGCCGCCCTCTCTTTATGTGCCGCCCGGGGCCAGGGGAACGTTTCACAATTGCACGACAAAAACAAAAAAGATAATGGTATCACATAATATCATCGGTAAGAAAACAAAATATTAACTTAAATCAACTAAAACGTATTTAATTAAATTATAGTGCAATGTTCCCGCCATTTTGGAACGAAAAAATCATAAGGAGCGTTTGAACTTGGCAAGCCACTAGCGTGTTAATGGAATATATAACTTGCTTAGGTTGCCGTTTTGGTTCGGCAAGTGTCATATACAAAGTTACTCTTTGGCAAGTGTGCAAACGAGGCTTCTAGTTTGAAAAGAGAACGGAGGGCAAGCCGGCGGTGGAACACACATTTTGTTTGAGATGTCTCCTCTATGTATGTATCTCAATGGTATAATGTCATTCATTGCTCTAAGACACTGCTATACGATTTGATCAAGGTACAACCACGGACCTGAAAAAAAGACGGACGTAACCTCGTCTAGTCGAGAGTGAAGCATAGCAATGGCCGCCCGCTTACCATGTGTGCGTAATTTTTGATTCGCGATTGAAGCAGTGAAGTGTCAATGTGTGGGTGTGTGTACTTGTACGAATAGAGAGTTGGTATTACTATGGGTGCTTCACTGAATTTTTTGTTGGGATTACGTCCATTTTCTTTTTAGGTCCGTGGATACAACCTATAAAAATACATAAACCTTGTGGAGCTAATTTGTGGAGTCAGGTAACATGCCTCTTCTCAAGACTGAAGCAGTGAGAAATTATTCATCTTTATACTTTATCGCCGTAAATACACAAGTTTCTCAAAAATAATAATAAAAAAATCCGAATCACTCCTAATTGTATACTATCGTATACTATCCGATTGTATACTATCCGAATAACTGTAACTGTATCTGTAACTGTGAGCAGGAAAAAAACAAACCCGGTAGTTTCTTGCTGCTTCTTCTCCCGGGCCCTCTCACAGTAGGGCCTTGTTGAAGTATTGGCGTAGCTTGCATGACTTTGAAAAAGTGTTTGTAAACGAAACCAATTTTGAATAAAAACATTTGATTTGACCCGGCTTTGAACCCAGACCTGTCGAATCTAGGGATTTATATTGAAACCATAAACGCAATTATGTGCCCGGAAATTGACGTCGGAGGCTGGTAGAAGTAAACAGTTTGACTAGAGACGCAGTAGAAAGCTCGCAAAAAAATTTGAAGCCGATTGTGTGTGACAGCTGGTTTGGTTCAGTGTTAATATGTGTTACATAAAGTTTATTAGAGCAATATTAGTAGTAATGTTTAGTGTCCGCTTCCCGCTAAATCTGTGGGTACATGAGTGCATGCAGAGGTTGTCAATCTATTTTATTTTTCCTTGGAGTCATATTACACTTTTATAGTTATTAAGTCTTTTTCATATAGGCAGGTCTGTTCAACCTTTGGGTATCATGTTGTAAACGATTCTTAAGCCCCCAGCCGGAACACGACGAGTCGTTTAGCGGCCGACTCATCACTCAAGTTCAAGGGTGGTTGCTATCCAATCCAGGCGAACCTCATAGAGAAATGATAATAGTAATGATTGTATTAATTAACAATTAAAATCAATATAATTCCTCCGATGGGCGGCCCCTCGGGGGGCCTACCACCAGCGGGCCGGATTTATTCATCTCTTACGACACCCAATCGGCGTGGGATTAGGGTTAGTATTCTAAGCCGCCCCAATACAGCTAAATTCTGTATCATTTACTCACTATTGCAACGACAAATTATTTCAACCGAAACCTACCTACTTCGATTAAAGATAGTAGTCCATAGAAAATTTGAGGAAATGTACCTACATATTACATAACTATTATTTCTTCTGTGATATTACGTAAAGTACGTGAAAGTTTTTTCGTTGCTCGAGGATCTTAAAATTTGGAATGTATGAAGTACCATACCGCCATTAGACGAAGCTTATCTCTCTACAACAACACTGAAACAACAGGCCAGGTTGTGGCGCTGGCCGCTGAGTCCCGGCTGTAACCACTGAACCTACAGTCTGCTAGTTAGTCGGCTAAAAAATGTGCATTGACTATTTCTCAATTCATTCACCATATTAATAAAATTTCGGCAACAAAAATCTACCCCAGCCGGGAATCATACCGGAGACCTCGCATGCAGAATCACCGACTTTTCGACCGATCATTGAATTGATCTCTCTCCACTATGTGATGACTGAGGACTCAAGACTGGTCTTGCTGGCAATCGAACACTTGCAAGTCATGATAATGTATGCTTACAAATAGAACTAGAGGATTGACCATCTCTGTCTAAATAAACGCAAACACCACCTCAGTGTAGGGACTGCACAGAGGGGAGGATGCCTGTTCTGCGCACTTCCCCCCGACCACGCAGAATACGTAACCAAAACTAACGTCCTGCTTCAATCTCAGCTGACAATGGATGACCCTCTACGCCAATTGCTAATGACCCTGCTTATTGCAACGCGGATGCATGGATTAATTAAGATAGGGTAGGTACATAAGTAACTGTTAAGTAATTCAAGAAGATCATCAACTACAACATTAAGCTTCAAAGCTTTAAATATCTGAGCCATAAAAAACTTAAGAAAACCGGGCAAATGCGTGTCAGGCCATGCGCTATGTATGGTTCCGAAGTAGTAAGTTTATCGACTATTACTTACAATAAAATTAACACTACTTACTATTAACAAAAGCGCATTGCTAATGTTTCATAATAATTCGTTACATTATAACGTCATTTGAGTGCTATCTAATCATTTTACAGCCTTCCCAGACGTTTAAGCTTCCTCAAAATGTCAATTCATCCACTCACAGTTTCGTAGAAACAAAGCAAACATTTATTCATGAATAATCATTGTATTTCCTTATTGTACTAGCTGACGAAGATAGAGATACCCACGACTACTCACGAAATGTTTGTGTTGTATTATTGTGTCGTTTGATAACACTGGATTATAGTGTTAATCCTGTGTCGGCAGTGTCGGCTATAGCGCTCTTCAACTAAATCTGCAGTTGGGCACAATGTTGGTAGTATTTACATATTAAATAAGTGTCTTTTAAATCTCAACAAAAACCATTTTATAGACAATAATAGAGTTATATCGAGTTTATCAAAGGCAATAGAGCTAATATAAAACACGAGTAACCGCCCTCGCTTTGCTTCGGTTTTCTTATTTTTTTACACCTTGGGTTACATTATTGGAGTTTTATTAAGGATCCCTAATTTTTTTTGAAAATATAGTATAGCCTATGTTACTCGGGGATAGTGTAGCTTCACAACAGTGAAAGAATTTTTGAAATCGGTTCAGTAGTTTCGGAGCCTATTCAATGCAAACAAAAAATCAAATCTTTCCTCTTTATATATTAGTATAGATATAGATTACATTAAATGTAACATTTTCATTTTTAAAATGGTTTTTGAAAATAAAAGACACTTATTTCAATGCTACCAACATTGCGCCCAACTGCAGATTTAGTTGAAGAGCACTTTATATGCACTTTATATGTAGCTCTCTCTTGAGTCAACTGCCAAACGACTTGTCGTTGTTCAGGTGGGGGCTTGAAAGACGGTTCTTTCTTTCTTTCTTCTCTCTTCCTTCTTGGCCGGCTTCGCATCGGTGATGATCGGTGATTCGCATTGGTGTTAAGAGGGTGTCTGAAGACAACCCTGACCAGACCAGTCCATAAATGAAGCTTTAAAAACCCACAAAACCCGAGAACAATAATTCAGGCAGTCAGGGTTAATTAATCGTGATTGCTGAGCGTGAAGGCATCAGTTCACATTTGAAATGAAACATCATAATATATTATTTAATATATCACAAGTTCAAAATCTAAAATTTACTAACCAGAAAAATTACATGCCAATTTAAATAAATGAATAAAAATTTTATCATAATAGTATTGTTTTAGCAAGCAATATCAAGAAACCTCATTATAAAATAAAATTTTGAAGAAACCCATTGCAATAAAAAATGCAAATGTACATTTATGTGGATAACACACGAACACAAACAAAGGAAGCCCTACTATTAAAAGTCACGGTTAACTCGCATCACATTATGATGCTCAATAAAAATTACATTTTCAGAGACATTAAGGTGTTTGTATATTTACATATTGATTGATGATTTACATATATACAAATTTTATCATTCGTTATTCCCCTCCGATTCTTGAATTTTTTTTCCTCATGCATTCGTGGAAGGGGGCTTTAACGGCAGCTTTGTTCTGGTCTGTCCAACGCGTGGGTAATCTGCCGCGAGGACTTGTGCCTTTGACTTTGTATTGTATTAAAAAGAAAAAAATATGTAAATATAGGAATAATTCACAATGAAACAAGTCTTTATTGGCAAGCGGTAGCAAACGCTACGCTTTAAATGGTTTAAATTAAACTGTTGCAGTTTTATTATGCTGAGCAAATATCTTTATTATTATATAAATATCTAAGTATTATGAATAATAAAAAAAAAGTTGCCATGTCTCTTTTATTTTGCACTAGAGCAGAATGGTCAGTAATTATTCAGTTGCTCCTATGCTATGTTATGCTTACGTCATAGCATAAGACTGCACAAGAATTTCATAAATAGTGTAATGTTTGGAAATGAATTGCGTAAGGGGGGTAAAATGGGTTGTAAAAATAAATTTCTTTGATTTACTTGAAACATATAATCTACTTTTCTTAATTTTGATAAGAAAGTTCACAGAATTTTGAAAATTCATACCCTGAAAGAGTAAAATAGGTAATAAAAGTTCCTCATGGAAGTCCAATACTTCTGAGGACGGACCAGCTAGTGTTTAATAAAAACGAATCGAGAAACTAGCGAGTTACGATAGTATGTGTAACACACACATGTGGAGTCGCAGCGACGGGTGTGTGCCGTCTAGCCGGGATCCAGTGGGACTGCATTCCTCGCAGGAGCTGCTAGCTGGTGGCACGCCGCCATCCGCCGCCATCCACTGCCATCCACTGCCATCCGTTGCCATTCGCCACCGCCGGACGGCGCGTTGCCTCCGAGTTGAATGACTGATCAATTATTTAATACCTATTAAAATATGTATTCTTCATTATCAAAAACCGTGTCGGAGTTTTAAAAAAATAGGACAACATAATACTCGTAAATTCGTGGATGTATTTATTGATTACACACATGCAAACCTGTATTATTATATTATAAGCGTGTGATTTGTGTGAATTTTTAATAGAGATTTAAATCTTCTAAGGTCGTATAAAGTTTTGACTTCATTTAAATGGTAACCTCTTTTTATACATAGGTAATTTATTACTGTTTATTACATTTAGGTGGGTTACAACGTCATAAAAATATTTGATTGGTTGCTTTTGATCTCAATTGGCTGTGACAATATCAATATCAACTACGCCAGAAATCTTAGTAAGACTGTTATTGATGAGGGAGGGAAGTTAGAATTACTAACTTGATATTTTATATTATTTTCCAAGGAGACTGGACGAAGCATGATGCTAGTCTCAGATTCCGGATAGTAACAACATACCGTAGAACAGAATCTTTAGTATTTAGATATCAGTTAGAGTTAGACCTAGGCAGTGGCCGCGAGCCGCCAGACCACAGCCTGACCTGTAAGGCTGTAAGTCAAACTGTGGCTACGTGTCGTCACTCATGTCGCACGCGTGACTCACAAGTCACACGCACAACTCTCTCCATGTTGTCTCTCATTCGTAGTAATCGTGATGTTAACACGAAATCCTACCCTATTAATCCTATTAATGATATAAATGTAAAAGTATCTATGTATGTTTGTAACTCTTTCACGCAAAATCTACGTAACGGACTTTAATAAGTTAGCACACAGGTAGAACCAGTGATATTATTATGTAAAAAGAGGTAGATATGTCACTAGCGCGCCGACGGTGAAGAGAGTAAAACAGGCAATTGACCGTTCTGCTCGTAGTCGCTCTGTCAGTACAAGACGATTTGCACGCTTTTGTTGTCGTCAGAAGTGCTTGACATTTGACATACAGCGTTAAAATGCCTTCGTGTATTATACCAATGTGATTGGTGTAGTGAAACAAAAGATAAACGTGTGTGTGTTGTAACTCTTTTCGGAACGGATTTTTTGGTTGATTTGTAAGGGCATCACCTAGCTACATTTTTTTAAATATCATTGGGTAAAACGCGATCTGGGAATAAGACAGAGGACTTAGTATCCCGCAAAACGCAGACAAAGCCGCGGGTAGGACCTTACTACATAATTATATTAATCATGTTAAGGTGAAATTTTGATTTTTGTTTGTTGTTTTTGATAAAGTATGTGTGTAGATAAAGTGTCCTCGGAGGAGAGCATTACCACATTGCTGCTGAGAGGATTGGTGGAGGGCGTGTGCATTTAATTAAAGACAATTTAGCCATTGCAGTACCTATTATTACTAGCATATAGAACCGACACCGCGAACATAATGTATGTCCCAATGAATTGGCGCCGATCGGCTTCAATTTTCAATGGATTCGTTCGATTTTGAAAGGAAAACGGGGGATCAATTTTGAAAATAGAACCTCCCGGCGGGACACACGTTTTATTCGAGATGTCTGTTCTATGACATTATAATTCAATGAATTTAGCCAATATTGTTTCGGTTTCAATCGATTGTTAGTTGATTGACTTTACTTGATAACTTGTTCAGCGCTAGTTGTGATAGTTTCCCTTTTATAATTATATGTGCAAGCGCATATGTGAACTAATCATTATATTTGGTATTTCATAGTATTGTTTGTTTGTTTGTTTGTATTCTTTGTTTAGTATTGTAAGTTGACTTAGCTTTTCATTTTCATCGGATTTTCATTCAACAAATTGAATGATTATTAATTATCATATGTTATAGCATGAACACAATTTTTAATGATTACATTCACACATTTTCAATTTTGCAGGTTAGAATTTTTCCAAAAAAGGCTTTTAACTAAATAAACATACATATTCGAGTAAGAAAGACTATCCCGTAGCCGGCGATCAGACGTAAGGTGGCCGTAATTTGTTTCTTCTAATAATAACGATCACACCTCATTTTCACTAAAAATATAACAAATAAAATCAAGGGACTCAGGTAGTGTGTGAAACAAAGAATACTATCGAACACAATGAGTTAAGTTGTTATTCATTCGTTTACGATATTATGACCCGTATGTCCTGTGAGGTAAGGCCTAAAACATTGTGTAATATTTTGGGTATTCGTGTCTTGTTGGTATGCGTAAGCCACTAAAATCATGATGAATGTCCGTTCGTCTGTGAGTCATCCCGAAAGGTAATATGCAGGTAAGAACGTGGTTATTTCTCACTCGTCGCGCCCGCGAGCTACAGTCGTAGTGTTGTAGTAATGTCGATAAAAATAAACGCTAACACACTCATACCCCCGCAGTAGGTTATTACCTGTGTCGCGGGTGGCATGGACGACACATATATAATAGACTACTGGCCCACCCACAAAAATCCAGGGTCATATGAACCACCTGGTGACCTATATAGGACGATAGAAGAGCATAAAATAATAAGTTTCAGCACTATGCCGTCACTTGTAAGCTGTCCAACTGAGTGCTGGTGAGAATTCAAAAGTGCAAGTTGGGTGAGTAAATTTTGGTCATTTGATTCTGTACGGCATTTTTAACCATCGATAGGGCCATGAAAAATAATAAGAAAGCGCGCAGTGCCGTACAAAAAAGGTGGTCCACAAAGTCGGTAAATGATTTTGAATTCGTGACAATTTCGAGGGTAAATTTGGTCATTTGATACAGTACGGCATCAGTTTCATACTGTTGCAATACAGCTTCTAATCCATTATTCCGCAACGCCGTACAAAAAATCGTGCGACAAGGGGAAGAAATCGAGGGTTGAAACCCCCTCTTTTGCAGTGGTCCGGGGGGTCATTTGATACAACATAAAATTAATTTATTTTGAAAGTATTTTATGCATAGATAATATTTTTTTACATGCCGTACATTTTCGTTGGTCCAAAGGTTTGTAGTAAAATTAATTTAGTAATAAATAAAGTCATCGTAGTAAAAATTTGGCAAGAATTGCGGAATTTGAGATACCCAGCTGAATTTTTGTATAAACTTGCATTTTGGCATTCTAAAAGTTGTCTCAAAACCTACATATGGTAGGGTGACCGCGTCTATTAAAAATTTGAGGACAAAGGTCACAAAAATCGTTTTTTTGCAAATATCTCATTTCTTATGAGTTTTTTGCTATTTGTTTCTAATCAATATTGTAGAGAATTAAATTCCCTACAACTTCTATTTCAAAATTTTTTTTATACATTGAATCGTTTTCGAGATACAGGGAAGAGAGAGCGTGGTTAGAGCATAATGTAAGGTCAACCGGTATAGACCCGATCAAAACACGCTATATATAAAGTTTATTAACTCTATCTATCTATCTATCTATCTATCTATCTATCTATCTATCTATCTATCTATCTATCTATCTATCTGTCTGTCTAACAGTGCTGGACATAGGCCTCCCCTAATTGGCGCCACTCCGACCGGTCCTATGCCCTCTGAATCCAGCGGCTTCCCGCTGTCTTCTTTAGGTCATCACTCATCAGTCCACCTGGTCGGGGGGCGACCAGTGTTTCTTTTACCAAGACATAGCCGCCATTCGAGGACTTTGCAATCCCATCGGTTAATATTTCTCCATGGGGTTCGCCTGGATAGCTACCACCCTTGAGCATGATGAGTCAGCCGCCAAACGACTCGTCGTGTTCCGGCTGGGGGCTGGAGAGCCAGTTCTTTCATTCTTTTTCTTCTCTCTTTCTTGGCCGGCAACGCATCAGTGATGCCTTTCGTGTTGCTGGTGTCCATGGGCGACGATATCCACTTACCATCAGGTAGATCGTCAGCTCGTTTGCCGGCTATTTCCATAAAAAATATTAAGCAATGTTTGCAGAAGTTGGACATTGAATGGATTGGATGGGTGACCTCCGTCATGCTACAAATTTACTGTACCTCCATGTTGTAGGTATTACTCGCGCCATTAAAGAAACGAATCGTAAGAAATCGAATGGTAAGTGGATATCGTCGCCCATGGACACCAGCAACACCAAAGGCATCACTGATGCGTTGCCGGCCAAAAAAGATAGAAGAAAAAGAAAGAAAGAACTGGCTCTCAAGCCCTCAGCCGGCACACGACGAGTCGTTTGGCGGCTGACTCATCACGCTCGAGGGTGGTAATGGTAACTATCCAGGCGAACCCCGTGGAGAAATAATAATAGTAATAATGGTATTAATTAACAATAAAAATCAATTTTGAAAATTAACTGTAGTTTTGATTACTTGGTGTAATTAACCCAGTTACATAAATTCTTACATAAATTCTTACAATTGTTATTTTTCATTCAAAATAATTTTGTTTTTTTCCGCAATTATTGTATTTTGTTCACTCAGTTTTTATAATCTGCCAACTTTTCGTATCTCGTTAGATAGATAATAAGTTGTACATGTTTTTAAAATGTTCTGCCAATAAAGTTATTCCGGTTTTTTTTTTTTGCAGAAAACACCTATTAAAGTTGAAGAAACCTGGTTGAAGTATGAAAATTTGTAAGATTTGTAGCTCTGATTTAAAAATTACTGAAAAAATTCACCGTGTAATGGTTGATTATTATGTATTGTAGTGTTAGCAACCAGATAAAAATAAAAAAATCATAATATTTTATGCATTAGTGATTTTTTTTCAATTTTCAAAGTTGAATTTCGCATATCCTTGAAAAATACATAAAATACTCGAAAACGGTTGATATTTGAATAGGGGTCATAATAGGTAATTTGGTTGCAAATGACCTCCCCTATATGCCCTTCACGTATTGCCAAGACGTTACCAAACACCCTGTATATTAAACCAAAAAGTATACAAAACTGTTGATACTGGGATTTACAGTTTCAATTCTTGGATATTATAATATACACACCCTTTCACTACAGTTAGACGTCATAATGATTTTATCATATTATCAATTGCTCTTCAAAAATATGTTAATACCGTACTGACCGTAAAGTATCAGATGGCCAAAATTAATAGTCCAGTCATCTTAGTAATTCACTGCGGAATTTGAGATACCCAGCTGAATTTTTGTATAAACTTTGTATTTTGGCATTCTAAAAGTTGTCTCAAAACCTGCATATGATAGGGTGACCGCGTCTATTAAAAATTTGAGGACAAAGGTCACAAAAGTCGATTTTCTGCAAATATCTCATTTCCTATGAGTTTTTCGCTATTTGTATCTTCATCAATATTTTAGAAAATTAAATTCCCTTCATTTAATAAACTTTATATAGCGTGTTTTGATCGGGACTATACCGGTTGACCTTACATGATGCTCTAACCGCGCTCTCTCCGCCCTGTATCTCGAAAACGATTCAAGGTATAAAAAAATTTTTGAAACAAAAGTTGAAGGGAATTTAATTCTCTACAATATTGATGAAGATACAAATAGCGAAAATTTCATAGGAAATGGGATATTTGCAAAAAAACGATTTTTGTGACCTTTGTCCTCAAATTTTTAATAGACGCGGTCATCCTATCATATGCAGGTTTTGAGACAACTTTTAGATCGCCAAAATACAAGTTTATACAAAAATTCAGCTGGGTATCTCAATTTCCGCAATTCTTACCAAATTTTTACTAAGATGACTGGACCATAAAATGGTAGCGTCATTTTCATCAGCCTAAAAGATATGGTCTGCATTAAAATGTACGGCATAATTTTTTCCTAATTTATTTATCTTAATAATATTTAAAACAAGGGAAAAAGGTAGAAAATTGCTATATTTCATTAATCTATGAATATTTAAACTTTTGCAATAATTTCAAAAATTTCAGTTTTTGTATCTCTCTATATTTTTTTTAGGACAGTTTTTTTTGTACGGCAATACTATATAACAATTGTATTTTACAATGTCATGTTAAAAAAAAAGTTGCCGTACAGGGTCAAATGACCTTACAGCTTTATAAATCAAGTATACCATGAAATTAAGATAATTATTAATTATACATTCAAATGGACTATCATTTTTTGACGGCATTATTTTTAATGGTACTTTTGAGTCCTAGAAAATGTATTGGAACCGAAGCCGTACTTTTTCAAATGACCCCCCGGACCACTGCAAAAGAGGGGGTTGCAACCCTCGATTTCTTCCCCTTGTCGCACGATTTTTTGTACGGCGTTGCGGAATAATGGATTAGAAGTTGTATTGCAACAGTATGAAACTGATGCCGTACTGTATCAAATGACCAAATTTACCCTCGAAATTGTCACGAATTCAAAATCATTTACCGACTTTGTGGACCACCTTTTTTGTACGGCACTGCGCGCTTTCTTATTATTTTTCATGGCCCTATCGATGGTTAAAAATGCCGTACAGAATCAAATGACCAAAATTTACTCACCCTACTTGCACTTTTGAATTCTCACCAGCACTCAGTTGGACAGCTTACAAGTGACGGCATAGTGCTGAATCTTATTATTTTATGCTCTTATATCGTCCTATATACGTCACCTGGTGGTTCGTATGACCCATGATTTTTGTGCATGGGCCAGTAGTCTATAACACATCACAATCACACCCATGACCCGAGTACAAATATTTATCTGTCATATAAATATCTGCCCCGGACCGGGAATCGAACCCGGGACCCCGCTTCGCAGGCAGGGTCGCTACTAAATAGGCTACATGGTCGTCAATATATACTAATAGTGCGACTATTTTATTATTGTCTCTCGGCAACCGGTATTTTGTCAATTATTTATTCATAAACGCTAACACATTCGTACCCCCTAGATTTTCCTGTACGGCGGGCAGCATCGAGACGGTACATATTAGATAATACTAAATACCAATAACCCACGACAAAACCCAAGAATAAACATTTATCGGTTTGTGTGTGTCTGTCTGTCTGCTGGGTTTCGAACCCAACCTGACCCCACACTTGGCAAGTCTCTAGGATAGGCCGGTGACCAATGATTCTGGTATTGACTTTAAACCGAGTTTGCAGTTTTTATTTGCAATACAACTTCCAAGTATTTATTCTACACCAATGTTTTCCTAAAATCCTAATAACATAGGACATTAAAAAAAGTTGACTTTACTAAAGTACATGAATAAGATGATCAGTAAAAAGGAACCAAATCAAATAAATCTCAAATGAAAATAAATGTAACTAGGAGAAAGTCCATTATTTCTTAACATTCCCATTCAAGTGTTTATGGGGGCCAGCTGTGATTTCAAATGGTTCATCGATATAAGAACGTCACTACTCCCGCGTAACCGTAGTAGTCGTTTCTACTTTCCTAACGGATCATTGTCCATCTTTATCTAACGTACAAGGCTGACTGTCCATCCTTGTCTAGCGTGGGCGTTGCCCAAATCACGGAGTACCGAGTACCAGGCTAAGAGGTGGGAAGGCTCTTGATAAGACCCTTAATTGTGTATTCTTTGTTAAAGGTGGAATTCGAGGCCCGATACTCAATAGGATGTTAGATACGTGATGGGAAAGTCGAGAACGGAAGCTGTAATTGGATCCAGCTGAGGTATTAAAACAACTCGTGTGATTTAAAAAGAAACTTACTAAAACCAGCCTACCGCAGACTAAGCCCTTTAGATTTCCTGGTTTCAGATTTTATCATGGCAACACATTGCAACGTCCTATTGATAGAAAATTGATAGAACACCTTGAGATTGTTTTATAATGAGAACTGGCTTGGCTTGATAGAAAGAAAAAAATAAAGATATAGAGATAACAATTAATCATCCCTAATTAGTTTTGCAAACATCCTTTTATCAAGCACAGCTATAATATTTTTTTAGTACATCGTGAGAAGGTTAAGTCGATAGAGCATTTCGAGGTCAAAATTAGCAAACTTAACGTAACGATATAAGCAAACAAATAGTTCAGCCTAACCTGGGATTACACCTCGGTAAAAAAGTAGAGCAACTTCAACGATCCTTGAAGTACACTAGACTGTACAGACTGACGAGTGACTTCTTCAGCACACCTATTATAAGCTTGAGCGCACAAGTAAGTCGCTGATGTTTCACTCAAGTATTCACACACAACCGCTTATGTGCCCGTTTTTGGGTCTGTGTTGTGTGTGTTGTACACATCGTATCACTGCACCCTGGTATACTGAGCCTGAAGACGCAAGCAACCAGAAAAGCGACTATACAGCAATGTATAGAAAGCAGTCTTTTGCAATTTATACCTGTTTAAATTTAATTTTTTTGTGACCGAAAATAACGAATTTCCCAATGTCCAAAAACTGACTTGCGGAGAATGATTTCATCATTAAGTCCGTCTTCTGTTCTTTTACATTTGTGTGGTTCAATAAAGTACTAAATAAAATTAATAACAGCAAACAATCCTACAGCGCCGGGAATGCAAGGTATCGTCACCTGAGCCAACGTCGAAGGTCGCCAACGACACTCGCAACTCCGTCTCATGCAGCTGCAGATCGCGGAAGTAGCAAAATGACGATTCCACCAGTCACTTGATATTGTTACTTACGTCACTCTTTATACGTTGCAGTTTCTCAGTGCAGGGTTATCATGGGCCTTTCCATCAGACACTATCGAATATCCGAAATGAAAACTTATCAGTAAAAATACCGGAACCCGGAAAACTATTTATGTATCCATATCCCAGATCCTAAATTTCATAGCCGTAACTTGCCCGGAACTATCCAATACATTGTGTCGCGTATAAAAAAGGGAAGTAGTTGTGGTATGGTCGCTAATATACGACTAATGTGGGTTATAAGTGCATAGAGAGGAAAGTCAAATTCTACGCGAACAAATCATTTGTATGAATTACAATAAATGGTCTACTCCTTCGGCTCTCGTAGATACACTGAACTATTGGATCAAGGACCTCTTGCAGGCTTATCCTGTGGGATGTCTGTTCGAAATAAAAGATGGTAGTTAGGACCAGATATTATATTGGCAAAAATCGCGAATTACATGGCGGCTCGGTCCGCAGAGACAATGTTAAAGCATGCAAATTTAGGCTAGGTTATGTGACGTTAACAGAGTTCTATTTACGCTATCCGTGATAACGGTAGGGCAACGGTGCCCGTGGAATACGTCGCGCACTGATTCTACACTTTCTGGCCAGATAATAGGTTATTTAAATTGACTTACATGGTACCATGAACGCATCACTCCGCACGCGTAATATAGACGAACGAAGAACGGTTGTCTGCCGGGCGTGACGTCGCTGGGTGGCGCGCCTCGAAGCTGAAGCGTGATGGCGAGGGTTGCAGCTGCATCCAGGATGGTAAGCGCAGGCAGGCGGATGAAAGAAACGTGCGGTGCGTGGTGTGGCGTGATCATGCAAGAAGACGGCAGCGGTAGCAGTAGAGCGCGGTGAGTCCTTGGGATCATCTACTGGTTGGGATGACCAGCAGACGCTAGAAAACTAGCCCTGCGGACGCCCGTCTAAAGCAAAGCCATCATGGCGTGACGTGGCGCGGCGTGGAGCGCACTCCAGGAGAGAGCTCTTCATCGAGTATGTCATCGGCACCTGGGGACGACGAAACCCTTCCCAGCCGGTGATCTCGCGTTCGCGAAGCGGGAGGAGTCCCGGTCCATCATGTAGAAATAAAGTTATGTGGAACACGGTCGTGAAGTTCTAAGATGGCGGCGGTCCCATGGCGCGCCGTACGATGAATTACGGAATGAGTACTCTAAGTTACATCAAAGAAAGCGGGTGGCGACCCAGCTCGATTAGGGAAAGTTAAACATTGCGAGGAGCGTACTCGCTACTGAATAAAAACTCAGGCAAAACTGTACATTTTCAAAGGAATGTGGCAGCGGCCATGCGGAGCCTTGCCGTTCGAAATGAGCCGGTCAGTCGCGCAGGACGACACGCGTATCCTGCGCGAGCGCTTGAGCCGAACTGATTCATCTGTTCGTTCGATAACATCCGTCGATATCGGAAATCGTACATCGCTCACTGCTCACAGAGTACAAAACGTTTAACAGCCACAGACTTCAGTTAATATGATGATTTATGATAATTGAAATTATTAAATAATTCATATCAGGAGTGTTACTAATATTCCTTTAAGCGAAAATATATGAGTACATCGTAGAACGGATGTTTAATTGCGGAGAAACAAATAAAGGAATGTATCACCATAGACAAACGTCTGGCTGAATGTGATGATATCAAAACGCAATAAATACCAACCTAGTCTATGCTTTGAATGAGTTATAAGTTGTCAAAAATATTAGAAATTAGATTATCACGAATCTCTAATCTAATATAATATTCAAGAAGACGAATTTATGACGATTTCAAAGATACCTATAACGTCTAAGTTCTGTTCGGTAGTTATCGAGCAGTTTCCATACGAATGTCATCGCCCTTGTTGAATGTTCGTAATGTAATAATTAAACAAATATAGCGTTAAACTAAGAGCTGAAAACTATTCTAGATTGTACTAAGCGATGCCAATACTAAAATAGACAAGAACGATGGAAACCCATGCGTTTCATTGTATTTCAACCAAAGTAGTAGGTATTTACAAATACACTGCTACAATACCCCCCTTCGAACAAAAGAGGCTAACTGCCGGTTAGCCGACACAGCCGGGGTTACCGAAAAAAAAAACTTTTAACCCTAAGTTAAAGTTTTTACTATCACTAGGAACTAGCCTTAGCAATACTGAAGTTCAGAATTTAATGAAACAAAAGCTTAACACCTATCTTTTAAACTAACATCTATATCTAATTAGATAGTCTAAATTAATGGAGGGCCCCCATTTAAAACTACAAAGATGTAACAACTAAGGTATAATATCCTAGAAGTAACCATAATGCTATACCTACCCAGTATGTATACGACTGCTCGGTATTGAGTATTATCTAAAGTAATAAACCTAGTATTTAATACTATTTATTGATAGAAAAAAAGGTATGGTAAGTAATACCAACTAAATTAAACAAGGTTAAATATACCAAGTTTATTTAAAATTACTATGTAAGTATAATGATACATTTACTTAATATATGTATGATATACTTCTAAAGGGAACCACAGTGCTGGCCAAGCGACTGGGAAAAGGTAACATCAGCTCATCATCGAATGATAGCTGGTTATTGTCAAAGTCCAGAAAATTATGAGTGATGACTCATACAAGAGATTGTAAGTAAGAAATAAGATTAGGGTAATCTTAAGTTCTTCAAGAAAAAAACTTGTTCTCCATTATTGTGGGAACAGTGAAAGATCAAAACTGATAAAAAGTGTGTTTCCAAGGAAAAAAAATATGTGTATACACACACCACTTTTCATTTTCATGAATAGTGCAAAAAAATGTACATTTAAGTACCAAAAGTGAAACAAGTGAAAACTTAATTTCAATTGTTTAAAGAAAAGTACTGAACCGATTTTGATCAAACAAACAGTACTGAGTTTCTTGGAGTACACAGGTACAAAAACTTTTAAGTTTTGTCCAAAAAGGTGAGAATAAGAAAATCTCAAAATATGACATAAAATTGAAATTTTGTCACACTGAAAAAAGAAAAAATACTTGCACATGTTATGCGCCTTGTGGCACTTTTATAATGTCCTTTACATGATATTTCCCAATACTTTTTGTGTCAATTTCCTCTAATTGGTAAACAACATCAGATAGTTTGTCAACTATTTTACATTTGACAAACCTCGGTGCTAGTTTAGCTGAGAAAAACTTTGCTGCGTTTGACTGTACAAAGTTACGCCTCCACACTATGTCACCAACGCGTAGCCTGAGCTCTCGGCGACGCTGGTTATATCTGTGAGCGTTCTGTTTGTACGCCTTGGTCAGTGCACAGCTTGCACGTTGGAAGATATCTGACAGGTCATTTAAGGACTGAGCTGTTATGTTCCTAGGTGTTGGTTCGATTTCATCATCCGAATGTGGAGCAGTGCCTCTTAAGATGTGCATTGCACCGTCGGCGATGAGTTCTCGACCTCGAGCCAAAAAGTATGGTGTATAACCAGTAGCAAGATTAATTGTAGTATTTAAGTATAGTTGTATTTGAGGGAGAAATGTCGGCCATTTCCGGTGATCCTCTTCAACTAAAATAGCTAAGCAGGTTTGGATTGTTTGGTTGTATCGCTCAACAGTATTAGACTGGGGTGCATAATATGCATTATAAAAAATTTTAGGAATCGAGTGTTTTGAACAAAAATTCTTGAAATCCTTACTTTGAAAAATTGTGGCATTGTCACAGATAATAACGCACGGAGTACTTTCTTTAAATATAATTTCCGACTCAAGGAAAGAAGTGACAGTTTTTGTAGTTGCTGTCCTAAGAGGATGGAGCCAACAATATTTTGAGAAAACGTCCACTACTGACAGAATGTAATTATGACCAGAATATGATTTAGCCAAAGGACCAATGATATCTATAGAGAGTGTGTGCATGGGACGGTCGACCTTTTTTTGGTTTGTCATGTGACCGTGTGGTATACTGTTTGTATGTTTGTAAGCTTTACACTTTTCACAACTAGACACATAGTTTTTAATATCTGCATACATGTTTTTCCAAAAATAGTTTTCCTTTATTTTGGCTACTGTCTTAAATATACCAGGATGTACTGCGCTCAATTCATGATTCTGGTTTATACACTCCTGTACTACGTCATGAGGAAGAACGATTTTCCAAGCATTTTCCTCGTGCAATTTAGATGTCGGTTTACTGTATCTAAATAAAATGTTATCCCTAATTTGATAGTTTTTATGAAACATAGGATTTATCTGCACATTTTTAAATAATGTATTATACCATTCATCCCTAGAAGAGTTACCTCCGGTAAATGTGATAGCACTAACTTCCATTCTAGACAAAATATCTGGGACTATATGTGATGTACCCTTTCTATGGCGGATTTCAAAATCAAAACATGCTAGTTGCATGGACCAACGAGCTAAACGTCCAGAAGGATTGTTTAGTGTTTTTAACCACTTAAGACTCATATGGTCGGTTACTAAAATAAAGTGAGAACACTCTATATAAGGCCTAAAATGTAGGACAGAGTCGACCACTGCTAGCAATTCACGCTCAGTGGTGCTGTAGTTTCTCTCTGTTTTTGACAGCAGACGTGAATGGAAAGCTATAGGATGTTCTATGCCATCTATTTCCTGAACAAGAACGCTACCAATTCCCACTGATGAAGCATCAGTGTGAATTTGAAAAGGTATGGAGAAATCAGGACAGGCAAGTACTGGTGCTTGAGTGAGGGCTTCCTTGAGTGCCAAAAATGACTTTTCAGCCTCATCACCCCAAGCAATTGCGTCTTTTCCCTTTTTCTTACCAATTAATGCTGTCATTGGTGCGATTATTGTAGAAAAGTTATTAACGAACCTGCGATAGTAAGAACATAAACCAATGAAAGCGCGCAATTGTCTTGCTGTATTTGGTCTAGGAAATTGTCTAATACAGTCTAATTTCTTTGGATCTGTTTGCAGACCCTGTGAGCTTACAACATAACCTAAATAACGTAATTCCTCTTTGCAAAAATTACATTTATCAAAGTTAATAGTCAAACCTGCGTTGCTTAATTTTTCATAAACCGCCTGTAAAATATCTAGATGCTCCCTAAAGGTGCTGGTTGCAATTAAAAGATCATCACAGTATCCGAAAATTTTTTCGCCATACTTATGTTCAAATAAAGAGTCTATTAAGCGCTGCATGTCACAGCCGGCATTGCATAAACCAAAAGGCATTCTTTTAAATTCAAAAAGACCACGATTAGGCACAACAAAAGCAGTCTTTTGGCAAGAGGTACCAGATCCATCTGTATCATCCGAGTTACAAAGTAAAATTTGCCAGTATGCTGCTGACAGGTCAATTGAAGTTAAGTAGCGTGCGCCTCTGAGGTTATCTAAAATTGAGGATATATAAGGCAATGGATAAGAGTCCTTAATAGTGACGTCATTCAACTTTCTAGCGTCAAGACAAAATCTAAGTGAACCATCCTTTTTAGTAGTCATAACGACAGGATTTGACCATGGTGACTTCGATGGTGCGATGACACCTAGCTGTAACATTTTATCGACTTCAGCATTTAGTGCTTGTAATTTTGCTGGAGATAAAGGGTAGTATCTTTGTTTAATTGGTGGTCCTGTTGTTATAATTCTATGTTCAATTATATCGGTTTTACCTAAACCGTTAGTTTGAGAGTCAATGGTTTTAAATTTATCAATCAATTTGTCTAACTCAATTGATTCTAATGGAGAAAGTTCGCTCTTGGCAATTATACCACAAAATTTATTTAAAAGTTGATAGTGAATATCATGAATATTCTCTGAGGATGCAACATTGTTGCAGTTGAATGAATTAAAAATCCCCGATTGATAAACAAAATCCATTCCCAAAATAAAATTATCCGATATTTCCGGTATAACCATGAATGTTATGTTAAAATTTTTACTATTATAATTAATAGGTACTAACATGATTCCTATTGTTTTAACTTCAGAGCCATTAGCGCATTTAGCAATTAAGTCAGTTGACTGTAACTCGAATCCTAATTCGAACAGCTTATTATGGTAGCCGTTACCTATAACTGAAAGATTAGCACCGGTGTCTAAAAGTCCTTTATAAGTAAAATTATTTATTGAGAATTCAAGAAAGATTCTATTGTCAAGATTAGTAGTTGAAATGCCTGGTGTAACCGTACCTAAACGTTTCTCAGAGTTAAAGCTAGATATTCCTAGGGTAGTTACATTTTTTGAATTTGGAGATTCCTGCTTATTCGGGTGGGTAGCTAAGGGTGGGTTACACTTAGGACAAGCGGAAGTAAGTGTACCTTTTGCCTTACACTTGAAACAAACAATATCGCGTATTGTTTTACAGTGTTTATACGAATGACCCGATTTTTTGCATTTAAGGCATATAATAGAAGAATTAAATTTCTTTTGAGGTTGTGTGTTGACAATGTTAATCTGCTTTTGAACTTTAGAAAACCTGCTATTGGAACTGGAAGAAGGTGAGACAGCGTATGCCTCGTAACGTTTGCCTAAAGAAATTAATCTGTCAATGGTGTCTATGTCATTGACAGCCAAAAGTTGTGCGTAAACGGGTAGCAAATTATGTTTAATAATTTCAATAAGGGTGCCCTCCGTTAGGGAAGGAGTTAGCCTTGAGTTCATTGTTTGCATGTCTAAAATATACATATGTAAAGGTTGATTCGAGCTTTGTTTATGATCCCTAATTTGTTTTTCTAAAACATAGTCGCTATCAAAGGCTGTAAAGAATGATTTAAATTTAATCTGTAAATCGTCTAAAGTGACTACTGAATCTCTGATTTGCCTATAATAGTCGAGGGCTTTGCCTCCTAAGAGATCTGAAAAACATTTGACAACTTTTGATTCCGGAATATCCCTGCATCTCATACAATCGTTAATCCGCAAGAAAAAATCCACTAAACTTGAATCGCCTGTGAACTTTAAATTCCACGATTTTAGATTGTCATCCCTCATCACATAAGTAACCCTATTATCTGGTTGACTTTGGACAGGTTGATTATAATTTGAACCATGAAACAAAGAGGCTGATGTTTGTGGCTGTGGGATGGGTTTATCCCTATGCGTCACATTACTAAAAGATTCTTTTAAATCTGGATCATCAGTTAAGTTATCGCTCGAGTCATGAAAAGCTTCTTCAAGTGGGGTCGCCATTATTACAAAATAGTTGTGAAAACAACTTTTTAGTTTTGGTAAATAAACAGTGTTTGCACGAAAAGAAAAGGCTGGTATATTCCAGACCTCGCTAACAATATAGTCGAGGGCTGTGATATCCAGAGAAAAAAAATTGCAAGTACAATAATAAAATTTTTATAATTATTGTTTGCGACTGCTAAAAAATATACAAACCTGTAAGTTTGTCAAAAAAAATCAATGTTCCGTTAAGGAAACATTCCAAAGGATGCAAACCAAAATTCACTGTTTAGTTACCAAACGGTACTGGAGAATAGTTTCTCTTGTACAAAAATATGACAACTCAAAAAAAATTATCAAAAGTTGATGTAAAAAGTAACTTCACCGAAAAAGAAGAAAAAAATATCCCAAACAGAATCCACAGGATAAGGATAATTAAATATGTTCGGGCGCCATTGTCGCGTATAAAAAAGGGAAGTAGTTGTGGTATGGTCGCTAATATACGACTAATGTGGGTTATAAGTGCATAGAGAGGAAAGTCAAATTCTACGCGAACAAATCATTTGTATGAATTACAATAAATGGTCTACTCCTTCGGCTCTCGTAGATACACTGAACTATTGGATCAAGGACCTCTTGCAGGCTTATCCTGTGGGATGTCTGTTCGAAATAAAAGATGGTAGTTAGGACCAGATATTATATTGGCAAAAATCGCGAATTACATGGCGGCTCGGTCCGCAGAGACAATGTTAAAGCATGCAAATTTAGGCTAGGTTATGTGACGTTAACAGAGTTCTATTTACGCTATCCGTGATAACGGTAGGGCAACGGTGCCCGTGGAATACGTCGCGCACTGATTCTACACTTTCTGGCCAGATAATAGGTTATTTAAATTGACTTACATGGTACCATGAACGCATCACTCCGCACGCGTAATATAGACGAACGAAGAACGGTTGTCTGCCGGGCGTGACGTCGCTGGGTGGCGCGCCTCGAAGCTGAAGCGTGATGGCGAGGGTTGCAGCTGCATCCAGGATGGTAAGCGCAGGCAGGCGGATGAAAGAAACGTGCGGTGCGTGGTGTGGCGTGATCATGCAAGAAGACGGCAGCGGTAGCAGTAGAGCGCGGTGAGTCCTTGGGATCATCTACTGGTTGGGATGACCAGCAGACGCTAGAAAACTAGCCCTGCGGACGCCCGTCTAAAGCAAAGCCATCATGGCGTGACGTGGCGCGGCGTGGAGCGCACTCCAGGAGAGAGCTCTTCATCGAGTATGTCATCGGCACCTGGGGACGACGAAACCCTTCCCAGCCGGTGATCTCGCGTTCGCGAAGCGGGAGGAGTCCCGGTCCATCATGTAGAAATAAAGTTATGTGGAACACGGTCGTGAAGTTCTAAGATGGCGGCGGTCCCATGGCGCGCCGTACGATGAATTACGGAATGAGTACTCTAAGTTACATCAAAGAAAGCGGGTGGCGACCCAGCTCGATTAGGGAAAGTTAAACATTGCGAGGAGCGTACTCGCTACTGAATAAAAACTCAGGCAAAACTGTACATTTTCAAAGGAATGTGGCAGCGGCCATGCGGAGCCTTGCCGTTCGAAATGAGCCGGTCAGTCGCGCAGGACGACACGCGTATCCTGCGCGAGCGCTTGAGCCGAACTGATTCATCTGTTCGTTCGATAACATCCGTCGATATCGGAAATCGTACATCGCTCACTGCTCACAGAGTACAAAACGTTTAACAGCCACAGACTTCAGTTAATATGATGATTTATGATAATTGAAATTATTAAATAATTCATATCAGGAGTGTTACTAATATTCCTTTAAGCGAAAATATATGAGTACATCGTAGAACGGATGTTTAATTGCGGAGAAACAAATAAAGGAATGTATCACCATAGACAAACGTCTGGCTGAATGTGATGATATCAAAACGCAATAAATACCAACCTAGTCTATGCTTTGAATGAGTTATAAGTTGTCAAAAATATTAGAAATTAGATTATCACGAATCTCTAATCTAATATAATATTCAAGAAGACGAATTTATGACGATTTCAAAGATACCTATAACGTCTAAGTTCTGTTCGGTAGTTATCGAGCAGTTTCCATACGAATGTCATCGCCCTTGTTGAATGTTCGTAATGTAATAATTAAACAAATATAGCGTTAAACTAAGAGCTGAAAACTATTCTAGATTGTACTAAGCGATGCCAATACTAAAATAGACAAGAACGATGGAAACCCATGCGTTTCATTGTATTTCAACCAAAGTAGTAGGTATTTACAAATACACTGCTACAATTGACATGTTTTCCACAATAGGAAACTGATTGCAATATTGCAGTAATTGCGCAACTGACCCATTAACCTCATATCATTCAAGCAATTAGAGATTAATTATGTATTAATTTTGCGCTTTGAATTGAAGCCCTCATAGCGCGGCGGCGTTTGTATCCAGAAGCAACGACGGGCGCAAAAGTGCGACCGCTAGTGGCAAAACAATGTCTTGAGCTTTTCCCTGCTTCGGAGGGCGCGTTAAGCCGTCGGTTTTTCTGTTATCGTAAGATAACAGTCGTTAAGCCATGTCGGAGGCCTTCGGGCGGTATGAAAACTTCCTATACTTGGGTTGGCCACTAACCCCTCCACCAATCCGCACTCGAGCAGCGTGGTGGAGTATGCTCTAGGCCTCCTCAAGAGGAGAGACCTGTGCTCAGTAGCAGGCCATTATTAAAGTGTAGAAGCTATGTTAGCGTTTTTTACCCTGTGGTAACAAAAACTAACACCTGATTCCCAGGTTGGATAGATACTAGAGAGTTGTCTACTGCGAATATTTAGATTTTTTGTGTTAACTTGCTTATCCTTACTTAAATAAATGATAGACCTTCGTATCTAAAATATCAGTTATAATAATATGAATTTCGTCCGTCTTTCAGCAGGATGGGTCCATTTTGAGAACTTGCTTTCTCTTGACTTTCACTAAAGAATGTTAGGTTGCCTTAACGCATAATTATCTAGTTCGTGTAGCTACTCCAATTATATATTTTGCACAACATACCTACAACAATAATAATTCTTACTACATATTAATCACCTAGAAACAACCGACAAACAAAACGATGTGATATTAAATTGCCTACTTAACTCCAATTAAACCCTTAATACGTTCATGATTGTGATCAAATTGAATCTGGAGAGATAAAACAAAAAATATTTATATCTGATGTTACGCACCGCTTCCAATGTTACGAATGCGAACCTACCTACGTACTCATACGCTCATACCTGCCAATATCGTTGGCAATTTTTTATAATCTGATACGAACGACTTCAATGTTATCGACCGAACATCAAAGGAAATAAAGATTACCGAAAAACATGCTACAGATAAGATGAAAATCTATTGGCGATTAAAGTTACTTTGAAGGATGACGGGCCACAGTTCTTTACCTACGAAATATATTATATTACGTCGATAACGAAATCACTAGCTAGCTGACTGACCTGATATTTGTTACTGAAGTTGAGAATTATGGAACAAGTCATGCTTGCCCCATGGAACATAATTGGCTTCAACCCATTAATGACCCACTACTGGGCACGGGTCTCTCCGCTTGAGGAGGCCTAGAGCATACTCCACTACGGTGCTTCAGTGCGGATTGGTGAAGGGGTTAGAGGCCAACCCGAGTGTCGGAAGTTTTCAAACCGCCCGAGGGCCTCCGACATGGCTTAACGACTGTTATCTTACGATAACAAACGGGACCGACGGCTTTACGTGCCCTCCGAAGCACGGAAGCGCTCAAGAAATTTTTGCCACTAGCGGTCACCCATCCAACTACCGACCGCGCCCGCTTAACTTAGTCGACCACATAGGATCGACGCAAGCCGCCGGGCTATGAGTGCTTCATAATAATATAGTTAAAACCGATAAGCGTGACGGAAGAGACAAAATTAACAACCTGGAGGAGACAGCGGTTAACGCAATGCGGGTTTCTACTAAACTCAAGTTAAGGTCAGATCTACTGAGGAGGGTCATGTTCATTAGTTACTACAGTATCTACTGATAAAAGGGTATACCAACATACGTGCACCAAAATTCATGAAGTTTTGTAGTAATTGTATTATGTTCTAGAGTATCCACTTAAAAAGGATATGAAGGAAAAATAAAATAAACCTACAATAAAGTCAACCTTTTTGATAAGCTACGATCTTACAGAAATGTAGAAACAACTACTATCTAGGTCACCTGATTTACATTACCACATATGTAATATGGCCACATATGCGGTATAATGGTGAATGCACATTTATCCGCACTATCCGGATCCGGATAAATGTGCGTTCACCATCAGAGGTTTCCTCTGTTTAGTCTAACCTCCCCTTTTACCGTTCTCACTCATCTCGCGTTATTTTCTGTACCCTTCCGGCTACTGGAAGTTACCGGTGAAATTTTTTCGTTGCACTTTTTAAGAACCTGTTAGAAAAAATCTGCTTCTGAATTGGTGACGTAGCCAATGATGCCAACGATGAACATTCACCAACAATTGCTAATTGAACCGCTATTATTTAAAAAATACTTTCATTACTGACCATGGCCGTTTTCAGTTTCGGTAGTGATGCGATTAGTGTTAAACTGATTTAGGCTTCGTATTTTATAATCAGCCTCTATTAGAGGTAGGTAAAGCACCTCCCTACTATTAATCGAACTGAACGATCGCCTAACGATAGCATCAATTCAGATTGTTTCCAGCTAAGCGCTATACTCTGATGATAAAAGTGAAGTTGATCTTATCTTAAATTTGAGCAAACAATGAAATGACAGTCCTCGGATAAAACTTCAAAAACATGTCGTTTCTATTGAAATCATAGTGGAGTATGATGAATACTGTGAGTGTCTGTGAGCCGAGATTAGATAGGTAGGTACATATTGTAATGAAAACCGACATTTTAAGTAGAGATTCTTTCTCCATTTCAATCCCATTTTACCGCGATCCTTATAACTTTAGTATAAGCAAACCAGTTAGCAAACTGCCAGTCATTATATGGGTGTCGGTGGTTAGATTCTAATTCTTATTTTTTCAAATCTGAAATTTTCTAAATTTCTTGATCTTCTTGGTCTAAGATGTCCAATTTCTCCTAGTCACAAATGAATACCAATTTCTTTAAAACGGCATTAGTGTAGACTCAAAACTACTAGTATTAGTAAACTACTTGTATTAGTTACTCAATACATATAAATTATTCAATGATCTGTAAGCACCTATAGCGACGGCAAAATAGCAGCCTATCGTTGTCACGTAACGTTATCCGTCTAATTTAACAGGGTCCCTCGGGAAGCGGACTTTGCGACAATTGCTTCGGCCTTGCTCGCCGACCACGCGCACGGGCTGCCTCTGCCAATTAACACTTAGACTTCCTCTCGTTATCTCCTCATCTTCATATTAAGATATATGGAGCTGAGATGATCGTTTGTTTGCACTCATTGATAGGTTTCCTTACTAATAATGTTGTAATACCCCTAACATTGAATATCGGATCAATTATGTATTAGAATTGCTTGCAAAATTCGAACCAAGATCTCCCTCTTTGTCTGGTCAACGTTGGTCGCCCATATCAAAACTACTTGGTCACTACGCATGGGACATAGTAACAGTAAATTAATTTTATTAGGGACATGATTATTTCTGCATTTCGTAATTAACAAGAAGATGCACATAAAGAGAGGAATAATATGTAATAAAATAAGCAGCATAATTGCAAGACATTATTAACTAAAATATTAATAAAATAATAAACACTACAATATATTAAACCTTACAATAGGATTATTATCCACGAGTAACCGCCCTCGCTTTGCTTCGGTTTTCTTATTTTTTTACACCTTGGGTTACATTATTGGAGTTTTATTAAGGATCCCTAATTTTTTTGAAAATATAATATAGCCTATGTTACTCGGGGATAGTGTAGCTTCCCAACAGTGAAAGAATGTTTCAAATCGGTTCAGTAGTTTCGGAGCCTATTCAATGCAAACAAAAAATCAAATCTTTCCTCTTTATATATTAGTATAGATTATAAATAAGTGTATATGATCATTTTATCAAGGTTAATAAAACCAGCAATACTTCAGCAGCACTCGTATACTAACAATATCAACACTATCAACAGAATATATTATCGTTTGAGTTCTACCTTTCGTCTCAAAAACTAAATACTTAGAATGTTTCGGTTCAAGCTGATATATCGCCGTGTTTCCAAGTCAAATATTTCCATCGTGTTCCAAACAAGTTGAACTCGCTTCTGGCTGTTACTCTTTATTGTCTTAAACCTCCAACATGTGGCAGCAGCCGCTCTGACAGTTGTTGCCAACATGTTATTAACTCATTTTCGTTAACTTCTTGTTTCTTGAAATCAAAAGAACTCTTATTATTTAGGGAATTATATTAGCAATTCAGAAATATAATATTATTAATGGCAACTACTCTGTTCCGCTGATTTTACTTTACTATTCGTTGGTTTTTATTATAGGTGCCTAAGTACTTTAGATAATCACAATTGGTTTTATCGGAGTTTCATCTAAAATAATTAAATGTAATTAATATTTATCAGATTTTATTACTGCCACATAATTATATGTATAATAAAGTCTCTGTATGTTCGTCTGTCTGAACGAGATCATCTAAAAAAGTACCTAGTGCATGCATGTTAAGGAGTTTTAGGGGTGGTTTTTAATAGGGATGGAGGTGGAGTCTTCAACTTCTTCTCTTTCGCGTCACTTTTTCTCTGTTAGCTTCATGCTTCCTTAAACTGAGTAAGAGCAAGTTCAAGTGAAATGCACAACTATTTTTGCATCACATCGGTGATTAATAAATACTATATGAACGTTTTAAATAATTTTCAATTCAAATCGTCTCTCCATGCTAAGTAATTTCCGCGCAATGATTTCTTACATCCACCGTTTAATATACTGAAACCTAAAAACTCAGACAATAAGGTAATTATATTACTATTACGGTACTAAAATCACACTAATTATGAAAGATTCCCTACTGAAAGAACTCGCGCGAACCCAACACCCGAAAGAGGCCAAACCTGGTATCTAATTTCTTTAAAAGAAGTGCAGTACATCATTACATAGCATATACTGCAACAGATTACCTATAGCTCCTAAAACCTGACTATTTAGTTAATTGAAAAAAACTTTCGTCCTGTGAATTAAACGCCCCGGTTTTTTTTTTAGAAAATACCAATTTGCTATATAGACTTGTAAATTCAGTCACACCATGTACACAATAACATAAACACATCAGTGGCGCCATTGAAATCATTAGTACGCTGCATCTAATTTTCCCAACGCAGCCAACAAGATCCCATCCATCTACATCTGAAACCCAATAGCCACAGCTCCAGGCGTCCACTTAAGCTCTAAATGAGGGTCAGGCAGGTCGGCCATGTGATACGACATACGGCCAGATTGCCCTCTGAACCCGGCGATCGGTTTCGTAATTCGTACCAGTTTTGTTATTGTCTTCATTAAGAGCTCCCAATAAAACGTGGCGTCATGAGTTAAATCTATTTTCGTGGGGAATTGGTCCTCGATGCTGTTTGCTATGTGTCCGTCCATAATTACGTCACACTAATTTCATGACTTTTTGATCCCTCCCCCCCTACTTGTCACAGCTGGTCATATTTGTGAGACCTCCCCCTCGTAGTGTGACGTCACATTTAATTAAATTTTGCACATACAAATTATTAAAATAAAAAAAAGTTTTATTTCCATTAATTGTTTTTAATACTCTAATGTATTTACCTATACATACCAATTATTCGATTTTGAAATGTGACGTAACGAAATTTACGACCCCCTCCCACCCCTTGTCACACAATGTCACACTACATCGACCTCCCCCCCCCTAACGTGTGACATAATTTATGAATGGCCCCTTTGTGGGTTTTATTATTTTGGGCACGGCATGTTAAATATCTTTAACTGGAATAGTTTTCCGAAGTATGTATGCACGTGTGGTCCCATCCCGAATGAGGAGGAGGTATACATATACCTCTTTCAAAAGATATCGGGGTGTTATACTGCCCAAGGTTTAGTAGTGTGGAAGACTAACAAGTCTTCCTCAGTAGTAAGTTAAATGCAAATGGAATGTGTTTGTAATTGTTTGTTATTGTGTCGGTAATATCGCTATCGTTACGAGATAGCTGAACAATCTCATAATCATGCAATAAACAAAACTAATCTCCAGGATATCAGTCAGCCCTTGTGATCAAAACATCGTTAGACCTAAATAACACAAACTGGGTGTTCCAAGGCCACCCCAATTCCCTGAACATTCCAGTATCATTACAATAATTCACAGCTCTGGGCGATAACGCGTTCCATTTGAAATTAAAATGAAGATAGACATAGGACCATCTCTGTAGATATCACGGAATGGGAATTTGGTGTGTTTACTCGTAACTGTTAGCATTTGTGCGAGAATTAACTGTTTATTTGCATTATGATAATTAAAGTGGCTCAGTTAATTTTATATTGTAACTATTGTAAGTCATACTTAATCGTTCGTCAAATAAACCTCATTTTAGTAGTAGTATGGTAACAATAATGAAAAAAAAACCTTAAATATTTTTTCGCCCTCTGATTCCTGTTTTTTTTTAAAATACGAATACCATAGATTAAATTGGTAGTTTAGTGCGAAAAAACTTTTGATCCTACCCACGGAGGATAGAGTAGAAGGAGGGCCATCTCATATGAGGGTAAAGTTGGAAAAGTTTCCAGATGTTTACTAAAAATAGAGGTTCCAATAATGGCCATTTCAGAATGGCGCTAGTGTGTAAAAAATAAATATATGAACATGGCTGTTGTAGACGGATTGAAGTTTGCTGAGTTATGCCACCCGTAATGAATGGCGCTAGTATCTGATAAATAGATATTCGAACATAGCTGTTGTAGACCGCACCGCAGCGCCACCCGTAACTGGACACGATTTTACGGACACTTTTCATACACAGAGATGGCGCTCCTTCTTCTGTGCTCCATGATCTTACCTGCTCCTATGCTACTTCTGCCAAAATATAGACATGTCCCTATATACTTATTCCCTATAAATAAGTAAATGAAAAACATTCCTTTTGTTACGTAATGTAGACCCCAGGTGTCCCTTAATTCTTATTCTAACAATAACATCATTATCATTAGTATGAAATAAAATCAACATTATCTCGTCAAATTTTATAAGAATTGGTGCAACAAATTGGGTTATATTTGATTCTCTAGCTTCTTCGCTCGTTAAGAAACATCACAATAGTTCCAAGAAAAAATTGTATCTTGAAGAGCAATAAATTAGATATAGAGCGACCTGATGTAGTCTTAGAACTAAATGGAGCTGAAGGTCAGGCGTGATGAACAGCAATTGATGCCATTTGCATTGTAAGTGCCCTCTGCTATATTGAACGAAGATGAACGGTAATGGCTCCCAATTATCATAGTTCCGATATTCTTTAGCCAGTTTATTCCAGTACTAGGAATATCAATATGTATAGATAAATCTTTTTGAATCCTACGAAAAATGTCTCTCCGAGAAAAGAGATAGTTGAATAGTTGCCAATTCAATTGTAATATTAATGAGTTGTGAGGAGTTTCTTCGATGCCAGTCTTAACAGTCTAGTATATTGTTATGTATACTATACTGTACCTTTACATTTGGATACAATAACACAGTCTGATTACAAATCGGTTCTGATTGTAATGATAAAATATAAGTGGTCTCTTCAGAATGTAGGTCAAGTACGTATTACCCTATTACCAGCGTGAATGATTTTGACACTATTTTAATGTTCATCTTCACATTGTTTGTTCACAATCACAACAATCACAACAATCACAACACAAAACTGTGCACAGCTGAGTAACGTGTCACGAATAGCCCGCCGGGCTACCTAGACCTCGTGCACTTTAAAAATGAATGTGGGGGCGCGTTACACTCTTGTTAAATACGTATAAGTGACAATATTAAGAAAAAATTTTATCGGTAGATACAAATAAATAAAATTAGAGTGTCTTTTTGTAATATTAAAATATCCGCTTTTTACTAAGTGCATTTGGATGTATATACGGTACATATACCAAAACAACATTTTTATCCAATTTTTGTCTGTCTGTCTGTCTGTCTGTCAGTCTGTTTGTTCCGGCTAATCTCTGAAACAAGGAGTAACTTAGGCTACTTTTATTTTAGAAAAAAAATAGCATGTTGCAGAACAACGTCTGCCGGGTCAGCTAGTAATAAATAATAAATATAAATAAACATTTCCACTTACAAGTTGTAATAATATTAAGTGGAGTACGTTCATTTTCAAAGTAAACCATCTCTACCACCCACTTTGAAAAACGCCACTTGAACAACTCTGCAACGCATCGGTAACTTGGTGTTCCTGATGGTCATGGACGACGCCGCGACGGTAACATCAAACTCATCTGCTTCTTTATCGACCAATGATATTATAATGTAAAAAAGAGGTAGATATGTCACTAGCACGCCGACGATGAAGAGCGTAAAAACAGGCAATTGACCGTTCTGCTCGTAGTCGCTCTGTCAATACAAGACGATACGCACGCTTTTGTTGTCGTCAGAAGTGCTTGACATTTGACACACAGCGTTAAAATGCCTTCGTGTATTATACGAATGTGATTGGTGTAGTGAAGCAAAAGATAAACGTGTGTGTGTTGTAGCTCTTTTCGGAACAGATTTTTTGGTTGATTTGTAAGGGCATAACGTATCTATATTTAAATATCATTGATTAGGTATAGCTAATCGTATCAGCCCTCTGTCAAGCGTGTCAGACCAAGAACAGAAATTCAAACTCATTATTTAAATTTTCGCCTCGCTGGGAATCGATTCCAAGACCTTTGGCACAGGGGTATGACATGATAACCATTCCGATTCCCGACACACGGGTCGTCAAATACTTGTTAACCGTGGATTGTTACAAAGTAGACTAGTACTAACTCAATAGTCACGGCATTAGTCATACGGCATACGGATCTCTAAGTAAAGCTTGAGGCTGTACCGGCATGCGGCATGTCGGCATCCCGCGCTAGAGCCAGCGAGGGAGCTGCCGATAACACGTATAACAGTGCGCATTCATCTTTACGATGCCTGATAACCCCTTACGTATGGCCTGCACGACCAGCTCTAGGGCTGCCACTACACATCACTTACGAATCCTCGTAAGTGATACTTAATCTTGGATAATCTTGGATTTTTAGTAAAGGATTTTTAGTCAAGATATTAAAGACAAGAGAAGATATTGAAGACGAAAGAAGACATTGAAGAGAAGAGAAGTTATTAAAGAGCAGCTGTGTCAACTAACATTATCATCGAAACTCCTCATACATTAGTGACATCAGAGGCATTAATCAATTATTAAAGAACATTCTTATATATTGGGATCCCATGCCACAGCAACATAGGAACACAGATGGAGTTTACATGTATGAGGTAAAAAGTTCCAGTGCTTAGAAATTACGATAGTATCTTTAGTAATTAAAAAATCCGGTACAGTACTTTACAGTAATTACTGATTAACCGGTTTCTATATCGACGGTATAATTACACAATATATTCTTATTCTTGAATAAAGTCTTCAATTATAATATTCGTATAATAATAAAATATATATGTATATAAACCAATACACGAAAGACTTTTCCTTGAACGCTAATTAATGTTAACAAAAAATTTAAATCAAATTAATAAGTCAAATAAAACGGATTGTGAAATGACGCAATTATAACACTTTACATCCCGTAGTACATACCTAAGTAGGTAATAAAGGTACCTGATTGTAGTCTGATTAAAAACCTCACAGCAATTTTTTAATATTTTATTTCCTTGTAACTGGAACGTTGTTTCGCTACAACATATACTATATTCACTAAAACAGACTACGTGAATGCTTACTACTATAAGTCTATTTAATAGAGAAGTGGCAGCCCTAAGGCTCGCGAGCTCCTCGCCGGTGGTCTATGCCTGAACGAATACCTGTGGGTACTCGTAAGAGTGCACAATGACTGCCCAAGACTGCCCACGTCATGGACCCACCACCCACCAGTGTAGCGCTGGCCGCTGGCTTGCTTAAACCATTGTCGACAGAGTCGGCCTCAGTTCATCATGCGTTTAGATTTGACCTATACGTAATTTTATCGCCAGTCTGAAAACCAGAGGACATGATTTTTCCGCGACTAAAATGCCGAGTGGAAATCCTTTAGCTAGTACCTGATTGTTTTTATCTTGTACAACTGTCTTATATAGTAATTTAATTAAAATAAACATTTGTTGCTTACGTTCTTTCTCTCCCTTTCTTTTTCTCATTGCAGCTCCGAAAAAATTTATATGATCATGGGCGGATCGTGAATTTGTGGGGCCCTGGGCTGAAACAATTTAGGGGCCTACCAAATTACTCAACGAATAGCCATTTTGTCAAAAAATTGTTTTCGATAGTGATGTAGATAGATAGGTATATAGAAAAAATAGGACAATAAAACAATAATTTGAATTATTGGGTTGGCTATAGATTATGATACTGGTGTGAGTTGAGAGATGTAGTCAGGGTTTAGTATGAACGTTTAAAACTATTTTTAAATCCAGGAGACGCGTTTTGAATTAATTACGACAAAAATAAGTTCAACAAAATTTGCATATTACGGCAAACGGAACAAAATTCTTGTCAATTTGGTCTAGCACAAAACTCATTGCACTGTCAATCAATGATATTATAAAAATAGAGGTAGATATGTTACTAGCGCGCCGAAGATGAAGAGCGTAACTTGGGCTAATTAGCCCAACTGCTCGCAGTCGCTCTGTCAATACTCTGTCGATACGCACGCTTTTATTGTTGCCAGAAATCCTTGAGATTTGACATACAGCGTTAAAATGCCCTCGGGTATTATGCGTAAATGCACTAATTACACAAGTAAAAGAATTAAAATTCATGGAGTAACATACCACACGTCAGTTATCATGATTTATTGCATTTTATATAATTTCAATATTTCTCTAACAAAAAAAATATGGCGGCATGACAACGCCGGCCGAACATAGCTGCCGTCCTAACGAAGAGTGCAATAAGTCCAGGTTTTGGGCAAATTAACTTTAGACCATATCCGTAACTACATAAGGTCTTAAATCAATTTGCCCAAAAACTGGACTTATTGCACTCTTCGTTAGGACGGCAGATAGGGCGGACATAGATTAACATATACAGAAGTGACGATATATCGATGCTGTCCCCATTTGTATGTTTATTGTTAAGTACAGAGATAATTTTCTCACGAGTACACGTACCTATTGTAATAAAGCCGTACCGTATTAGTATCGAGTATTGTAATAGAGCCTGACATAAAGAAATTCATGAATAATCTATACTAATATCATATTACATAAAATGGCGTCAACTGTTGATCGGATAAAGAGAAAAGATTTGATTTTTTGTTTGCATTGAATAGGCTCCGAAACAACTGAACCGATTTGAAAAATTCTTTCACTGTTGGGAAGCTACACTATTCCCGAGTATCATAGGTTATATTATATTTTCAAAAAAATTAGGGATTCTTAATAAAACTCCAATAATGTAACCCAAGGTGTAAAAAAATAAGAAAACCGAAGCAAAGCAAGGGCGGTTACTCGTATAATATAAATTAAAAAGTATATAATACTTAAAACTATTTTGTATCCGTCGATAAGCAAATAGAAAAATTTAACCCTTATTGTAAAAATATTCGTATAAAATATATATAATATAGCAACCCTTAGTGTAAATATATATTAGATGTGAAGTATGTATTGATGAGTTGTTTACATGCAATAAATTGTGGTTTCATAAATTAATCGTATTTGTATTGAGTACGTCTTTCACCATACGCGATTAAGGTTCAACCACAGTAAAGGAATCTAATATATTTATACTGTGGTTCAACCTACCTACATAATAAATAAGATGCTATGTAATAAGTTAATGAATAACACGCCATACCTACTGCTTAGGCTGACATATACATGAAAAAGGTCGTGGTCCCTATAAGTTAGCGTATTTACTTTATTCGTAAATGTGTCACCATATTTAATATTTCATCACCGAAATCCCAAAATATTGCATAAAATAGTTTTGAAATTACAACTTCCTTCCTTAAGTTTATTTTTAGGTACTTTCAATCTACTGACTGTACTGAATTTGTTAGTCTTTGCCGAAGCCAACCAATCAAATCATCTGCACGATAAGTGACGATAATCTCCACAATATTGTGGAAATGGGCAGAGTTGCCTACTCTAAATTTTTTTCGATATCTTCACAGTTTTTAGTTTAGACCACCAAAATTAAATCTAGTTTAAAATGAAAATCAAGAGGATGTGCAGATTGAAAACAAGTCAGTTTTAGTAGAAATTGTTAAGATTTAAAGTTGATGTACGAATATAAGTATAATTTTCATAACGTAATATTAAGTTGTTTTGCACAATTTTATTTGTTGGCAACACTGGTCAACGTTTGGTTACGCGAACGACAAACACTAGCTGTCTTTTTCACTATTATAGTTTTAGTAAAGCTATCCCTTTTACATAATTTACCAATGTAGTGATTGCCTGATTGGTGTAGGGAAACAAAAGATAAACGTGTGTGTGTTTCGGAACAAATTTTTCGGTTGATTTGTAAGGGCATAACGTATCTATACTAAAACATCATTGCTGTCAATGTTGTATTCAGTCATTCCGTTAATCTTGTTATTATGTGAATGTGCTCTCTTGTGTTTCTTTTGGATTTTTTAAAATTTCCAGATGTAGGTCGAAATGGTTTCGAAACCGACTTAGTCAACCCCGACCCCACGTGGTACTAGTCTGCCCTACCCCTAGAGTGAATGTAAACCCCGGAGGCGCGGAGGGAGAGCAGCCCCCGCCGCAAACATTTTGTCTTAAAGATACCTATTAATAATCAGACCTAACAAGTGATTGTTAAGAAAAAAATATGTTGCGATATGTGTTGGAAGGTTCTTCTTGATATGTCTGGACTTTGGAGGAGAGGGGCTATTCAAACACACTCACTTCATGATATACTATATTGTGAATACTGTATAATTACACTTTATATTAATATTATTCATAATGACATTACAAATTATGTCTACCCCGGTTCGTGTCTCAGATAGAAGTCCTCTTGTCACAATAGAACACATTCTATTGTGACACTGTTTAAATATATTAATATACTAAAACACCTGACATATGTGCATGTGTTGCCTGCCAGTACAACACCCTACACAATTAAAACTCCTACACACCCCCTCAACACTTGCACACATTTAACCCCCTGTATATAGTTTAATACATTATACCAAAACCACACAACTCACTAAACTAACTTTCATAAATTAACATTACCTTCCATACATGCCTAATTATACATTCAGATCTCACAACCACTTACATTCAATTACTTCCACCTAACTCCATTTCAATTCAGCCAACAACTATCAATTCAACCTTTCAAACTGAATACCAACTTTAATGTTTCTACTATTAATCCTTTCTCACTTGTCCAACTCATACTCGACCAAACATGTACTTTCATTCGACTATATAACGTCAAGAACCTTAACTTCTTGACTCGCCACATAAAACATCAATAACTATAATCATCTTAAACTCCTTCTCGACTCTATACATAAAACAAGATTTATTTAAAAATATCTCCTTCTCAACCACTCAATACATACAAATATCTTATAATAATCTTAAACTCCTTCTCGACTGCTCACTACATAAACTTCTATAAGTTTATTTAAATACCTCAAACTCCTTCTCGACACCTCACAGCATAAACTTCCATAAGTTTATTCAAATACCTCAAACTCCTTCTCGACACCTCACAGCATGAACTCTAAAGTTCACTTAAAACCTACTACTCCAATTACTCAATAATAAGTCAACTTCAAATTAAATAAATAAACAAAACATCAATCCCATCCACCATTGCCATTCACACTCAACCAGTCAAACTCAACACTCATAAACTACTAAATACAATTCCACATAAATTTAGACTCAACACCCGAATTCGAAGAACACATACAACCTTTCACTATCCCTTACAATCTTTCACTTCCCACATTTTCTCACTTATATCCAAATATCAACAGAAATTATTTTATTTTAAATATCAAAAAAACAAAATTCCAAATAATTATTAAAACAAAAACAACAATAAAACAAAACTATAAAAGAGACATAAAAGGATTTTAAAACTCGTGTAATTATACTTTCTACTATCAAAATATATTATTGACTTCTTGTAAATATTGTTTTTATGATGTTCAATCAATGAACAATTACATCCACTTACTTCACCCCCTTAATTGTTTATTTATTGAAATTACCAACACCCCCTTAATTATTGAATTATCCTTGTCTCTTTTTTAGTTATATTTATTGTTGTAAACAACATTTAAATTCCCCTATAAAACTTATATACTAACAAAATAAAACAACCCATTTCCCCCGAAATACAATAAGTTCACTTTTGAAATAATTATTTGTCACTCCTATCTCACTAAGACACTAGCTTCTTCTGACATGTTTCAAACTTTATCCTTGGTAAACTTTTTGTTAAAATATCTGCAATCTGTGATCCAGTTGGACAATAATTAACCTTAATCTGGTTTTCATCAATTTTTTCTTTCAGATAATAATATTTTACATCAATGTGTTTGCTTCTTTTATTCATAATTCCTTTCTTCATAAGCCAAATCGCAGATTGGTTGTCAACTCGCATTTCTATTTCCAAATTTTGATTTGTAATTTCTTTCACCAAGTCTCTAATATATAACAATTCTTTACAGCATTCTGCAGCTGCAATGTACTCAGCTTCAGTGCTCGAAAGTGCCACAACTGATTGTTTTCTTGAGCTCCATGCAATTGGTCCACCATTCATCCAGATCACAAAACCAGAAGTACTTCGTCTCGTGTCAGGATCACCAGCGAAATCAGAATCACAAAAACCTCTCAATATATTGTCACCCTTACTGTAATGAATACCTTTTTGTTTAGAACCTTTAATAAACCTCAAAATATTTTTAACGTTGTTTAAATCATTTAAATTTGGACTGTTTTGATGCCTCGAACAATAGCCTACATGAAAACTAATGTCAGGTCTTGTTTTATTTGACAGATAAAGCAGAGAGCCCACCATTTCTCTATAGTCTTCGTGAATTTTCTTATCTACCTTGACTGATGGATGTTGCTCCACCAAAATACTCGGGTAGCTGCAATCTCTCACATTGTTCATATTAAATTTCTGTAATAATTTCTCCGAATATGTTTGTTGATGTAATTTAATACCACACTTTTCCATCTCGATGTCTAAACCAATATAATTACTTACTTTGTCATAAACCCTTAGATCAAATTCTTTTTTCAATTTATTTATAATTTCATCCAAATCATTTAAATTTTCACCAATAATTATTCCGTCATCTACATAAATTCCTAGATAGATTATTTTATCTTCTTTCATATCTAAAATGAAAATACATTTATTTAGCTTCAATTGTCTGAAACCAATTTCTGATAAAAATTCTGTAAAACGTATATTCCACATTAGGGGAGCCTGTTTCAAACCATATAGGCTTTTATTTAATTTACATACTTTGCCCTCACAGTTATTGTAGCCTTTTGGAACTTTCATGTATATTGTTTCCTTTAAATTTCCATGAAGAAACGCAGTCTTAATATCAAATTGTTTTAATTTCAAATTTTTATCAGCAGCAATAGATAGTAAAATTCTCAAAGAAGTAGTGTCTATAACAGGACTATACGTTTCATCATAATCAATCTTATATTTTTGTTGAAAACCTCTAGCAACAAGTCTAGCCTTAAATCTTCCGTCAGCTTTTACAGTAAAAATCCACTTACTTGTTACCAATCTTCTACCTTCTGCCTCCTTCTTGTCAACCAGAGACCATGTGTTATTTTCTTTTAAAGAATCCATTTCTTCCTTTATAGCTATTGACCATTTTTCCTTGTCTTTTGAATTAATTGCTTCCTCGAACGTCAATAAAGAAAATTCTCCATCTTCCATTATAAAATCTTTATATCTGTCTGGTGGTCTTCTGTTCCTCTGTGGTCTTCCACTTGAATTTTCTAAAATTTGTTCATTTATCCCCTCAGTATTTTCAATGTCAAAAAATTCTTCTCTTTCATCCATATCCTCATTACTTCTCGAATTTTCCACCAGATTTTCATTTGTTAAAATGCTATCATTTGTTCCATTTTCATTTGATTCATTAGAATTTATTCTATTTTCAATTGTTCCGCTGTCAATTGTTTCATCTTCATTTGTTTCACTAAATATATCTGTTTCTCGAATATTTACAATTCTTTCTCTTTCTTCTCGATTTTCATTTCTTCCTCTATTATTTCTCCTTATACCAACATCTTCTCGAACTTCATTAATTCCATTTCTATCATTTCTTCCTATATCACCTTCTCGAATTACATTAACTCCATTACTATTATTTCCCCCAATATCACCTTCTCGAACTTCTCTGACTTCATCTTCACGATTATATTCATTTGTGTTTCTTCTATTAGTGTTTTCCCTTTCATCTCCCCAAAGCCCATTAATTACTTCATTATCTTCTAAGTATCCACCTAGAATTCCTTGTTCTCCCTCATTAATTCTTACATCTCTTGCTCTTATAATTTTCTGTTCGTCTTCAAGCCAAATTTTATAACCATTTCTTACGTAGCCAATCAGTATACCCTTCTTGCAACGATCATCAAGCTTTTTCAATCCAAAATTTATTTTAAAATATGCAGTTGAGCCAAATCTTCGAATGTTTGAAACATCTGGTTTTATTCCAAACCACAATTCCGCAGGAGTTTTATTTTTTCCTTTTGTTGGACATCGATTTAGTAGGAAGCTAGCCGTTAATAATGCTTCGCCCCAGAGATATTTGGGTACAGCTCCATCCAACAGCAAGGCTCTTGTTTTCTCCATAAGAGTACGATTCAGTCGCTCTGCTTTACCGTTCAATTGCGGTGTGTATGGAATAGTTAAATCCAGGACTATTCCTTTATTTTGACACCACGTTTTAATACTATTGTTCGAGTATTCGGTTCCATTATCGCTCCTAATTTTTTTTACTTTTAATCGAAAATGATTTTCCGCTAAAAATATAAATTGTTTCATTTTGTCGAACACCTCACTTTTACACTTTAAAAGATAAACCGCGGAAAAATGAGTAAAATCATCCAGAAAGGTGACAAAATATTTATGGTTATCCCAAGTGGGTAATTCAATTGGACCGCAAAGATCGGTATGAATAATTTCTAAAGGAGATTTCGCTGATATCCTTTCTTTGCCAAAAGGATGTCTACACATTTTCGCCCTAACACAAATCTCACAAAATTTGTCCGAAAAACCTCCCTCAATTTTCATCCCATTTAAAAATTTTGAGAAACGTTGTACTCCGGCAGCATGACCAAGACGACGGTGCCACAAGTCGCAGCTCTCAGTCATATGTACTTCGTTCTTTATTTTAGCTTTAATCTTAAAATTTGAATAATCACTTACCGAATGATGTCTTCTACAGAACTGCTTTAAATGACCTTTCATACCACAGTTTCCACATATTTTATTTGTGTAGCACTCAGGTGTGCTATGTCCAGTTTTACCGCAAATGTTGCAAGTTTTATTTCTACAAAATCTCGCAATGTGTCCTGGCTTGTTGCATGTAAAACATTTCCTTTCGTTTCCTCTAAGAATTTCTTGTGTTTCTTCGGTTATTGTATCTTCTTTTACAAATTCCAATTCATTTTTTATTCTTTGTGTCAAATCATCTAAATTTTTCTTTCCACTTTCTAAATTATTCCAAATTGATTTGAACGTGTTAAATTTCTCCGGTAACAAATTTAAAATTTTTTGTATAAATATTTCATCTGATATTTTATTTTCCTTCTTTACAATATCAAATTGAATATTCTTCAAATAATTTATGTCTTCTAATATATTTCCTGAGTACCTCTTCTCATAGAATTTCATTACATTCTTTGTGTCATTTTCAGGTAAATTAAAATCATATACCAAATCTAATTTTCCAAAAATATTTTCAATTGTATCTACATTAATTATATTATGTAAATCTTTTTCTTCAATACAGTTGAATATGATGAATTTACCTTTATTTTCCAATGTTTCTTCATTTAAACTATTTATTTTAATACCTTTTGAGTCCAGGAATAATTGTATTAATTTTCTCCACACTTTGTAATTACTTTTATTTGTAAACGGTTTAATTTTTATCGAATCCATCACTGGTTGCTATGCTTATTTGTATATAAACAACTGGTATCCAAGGTTATAATGTAGGCTATGTAAATCACTGGTTTTTCAATAAATTTTAATCTTTTAATATTCTGGGCCCATAACCTGTTGGAAGGTTCTTCTTGATATGTCTGGACTTTGGAGGAGAGGGGCTATTCAAACACACTCACTTCATGATATACTATATTGTGAATACTGTATAATTACACTTTATATTAATATTATTCATAATGACATTACAAATTATGTCTACCCCGGTTCGTGTCTCAGATAGAAGTCCTCTTGTCACAATAGAACACATTCTATTGTGACACTGTTTAAATATATTAATATACTAAAACACCTGACATATGTGCATGTGTTGCCTGCCAGTACAACACCCTACACAATTAAAACTCCTACAATATGTTATCGAGTTTAGACGTGAAAGTCTATCTAATTGTTATTATAAAATATATCGCTCACCTAGTAATATAATGGCACATCTGCAAAAAATGCGAAATTGGTTTTATATGGTATACGTGTTTAAAAGTGCATAATCTACATAGTGGTAAATATGTTTTAATGTCTATACTAGTAACCAAACTCATACAATCTGATAGAAACGTAATAAGAACCCATAAATTAATTTTAAACATTTTTATATAATTTTTGAAATTCGCTTCTGTAAAATATGACAAACGTAGATGTGCCGTTGTATTACTAGGTGAGCGATATGCTGATTTTGATTCTGATAAATTATTATTTGATTTGTTTTGAGGAGTGCAAAAGTTTAAACTTGGTTACATGGGTCTCACGTTTGCCCAATGCACATAGATACTCTTAGAGCCTGTCCAGATGAGGCGTTTTACGCGCGAGCGGACTCGCGCGTAGTCACTCGCGCGTAACCGAGATACTAGAGCTACATACATCCCGTCCAGATGCTCTCGCGCGTTTCCTCACTCGCGCGTAAAACGCGTGCAACACGCCGGACTCTCGACTCGCGCGTAAAGCGCGCGAGCGACGCGCGAGTTGAGATACTCGAGCGCCATTGCTCCGTCCAGTACTACGCGCGTATCCGCAGCGGCGACTGGTCGAATTTCGTTCAAAATGGAGCGTGATAATTTTGATACTGAACTTTTTATCGACGAAGTTGAAATAAAAAGCGGCCAAGTGCGAGTCGGACTCGCTCATGAAGGGTTCCGTAGCAGCAAGTAACATAATATAAAAGTTCTTGTAGTTCGTTGTAACTTTGATCAATGTTTTTTGCGGTTTACGATTTATGACGTATTAAAAAAAACTACTTAATAGATCTCATTTAAACCAATTTTCGTTGGAAGTTTTCATGGTAATGTACATCATATATTTTTTTTTACTTTTATCATTCTCTTATTTTAGAAGTTACAGGGGGGGGGGACACACATTTTACCACTTTGGAAGTGTCTCTCGCGCAAACTATTCAGTTTAGAAAAAAATTATATTAGAAACCTCAATATCATTTTTGAAGACCTATCCATAGATACCCCACACGTATGGGTTTGATGAAAAAAACATTTTTGAGTTTCAGTTCTAAGTATGGGGAACCCCCAAAATTTATTGCTTTTTTTCTATTTTTGTGTGAAAATCTTAATGCGGTTCATAGAATACATCTACTCACCAAGTTTCAACAGTATAGCTCTTATAGTTTCGGAAAAAAGTGGCTGTGACATACGGACGGACAGACAGACAGACAGACAGACAGACAGACAGACAGACAGACAGACAGACAGACAGACAGACAGACAGACAGACAGACAGACAGACAGACAGACATGACGAATCCATAAGGGTTCCGTTTTTTGCCATTCGGCTACGGAACCCTAAAAAGAGTAGGCATATAGGTTATGGAATCTCCAGATTATTCGTAGGAACTGGGAAGACTTCTTGTATAATAATCTAAAGATGTTATTGACATCCGAAAGTAGTCAAAAAACTTTTCACTGTGTTCTCTGAGCTTTGGGTATAATGTTATAAACATACTATGCGTCATTCTGTCATGTAGAGTTGGATGCCACGTTAAATTGTCGATTTTGTCTTTGTTTACGACGTTTCCATCGACGGTATGCAAGCCACAATACAACTGCTTTGTCTACCTTCATGTTTATTACTAGTCCCTTCCAAAAAACTGGCGCGTAGGTACGCGCGTAAAACGCGACATCTGGACGCAACACAAAAGAGAAGCGCGCGAGTCCGCTCGCGCGTAAAACGCCTCATCTGGACAGGCTGTTAGTGGAACTCTTTAGTTGCTACTACACTTCTAGAGTTTTGTTTGTAGAGATGTGGAAATTAATTACTATTAAAACAAATTAACAAGTAACAAGAAGTACCTACATATTAATTTGAACGATTGTTTTATTATTGTCAGGTTTATTTTTCCGGTTACATTAACCGCCTGGCGGGATATTGGCATTATATAAGAACTTTATTTTAACAACTTTATGCCACCTCATGAATTTCAGGTACCACCACAAATATCGTTAGTAATGGTGTTCAAACACCCCTGGCAAAGTTTTAGAATGAAATATCATTTAACTTAGCAAATATTGCAAATAATGTAATACCCGCCATGCGGGTAGCAGGCATCTGATTTTTTAGGAACCCGCCAGGCGGGTAACCGGCATTGAAAGTGTTAAGTTAAATGTATAAATTATAAACCAAACTTTCTGCATTTTTCTGCTGCAAATTCCTTTATTAACCGACTTCAAAAAAGGAGGAGGTTCTCAATTCGACTGTATTTTTTTTATGTTTGTTACCTCAGAACTTTGGACTGAGCGAACCGATTTTGATGATTGTTTTTTTAATCGAAAGCTGGTGGCTGGTGTGGTCCCACATAAATTTTATTGAGATCTGACAATGGCATCCATGAGAAAACCACATAAGTCGTAAATTTGTGTTAAGATGTGAGCGACAAATTGACGAATAACTCAATATCACGCCAACCGATTTCGATGATTCTTTTTTTAATCGAAAGCAGGTGCTTGTCATGTGGTCCCACATAAATTTGAACGAGATCTGAAAAGTAGTTTTTGAGACTTTGAAGTCGGTTATTTTTTGTTAGTAAAATTTAGATTATTTGCTCATCACATTGTAAGTCCTTCGTTAAATCACAATTTATTGAAAGAACTGACAAATAATTTAATTCGACATAGTGTCCTATATTTGTTTTCATGTACACGCACATACACGCTATTATATGCACGTGAGTTGATTAATCTCAGAGTTGCCAACCTTATGATAGGATTTTTCTTTTTTTTTCTTTTAATTTTAAACATATTTTTAATTCAAAATATCGCCTATTGTTTTTAGTGGTGGCTGGGGGCCCTTTGTATTCACGGGGCCCTGGGCTGCAGCCCAAAAAGCCCTTAGGTAGATCCGGCCCTGTATATGATCTTTCTTTCCAATTAACGTCGGCATTTTATGCGCGAAAAATTATGAGGTTGCCGTTCAAACATGTCATTCAGGTAATTTTGATTTCTGCTTAAAAAGACCAGTATGTATGTCCTGGAAAAGACCGGTACGTGTCTACTGGGCTGATAAAGATACACGTGGCCTTATTTAATTTCAAATATTTTAATATATTCAAGTCCCTTTCCCACGAAGTAACGGCAATATTTCCACGACTCGCGTTGTGTGACAGTTTTTTCATTGAAAGTAAACATGGAAAGCATAATTAAATGTCCAAACAAGAGCTTAAGTGAAACAACCCTGTTACAACAGTTCGCTAGTCCGTCGATGAAGTACTGGTTTTTTCATCGGCCATTTTGTGTTGTGTTTTTAAACAGGTCGTGTCGTGAGACCGGACTCGGCGATGCTTAAAAATGCAACGCGCGTAGACTCGAAGACACCGACACCGCCGAACATTTCTAATTCCATGCGTTCTGGTTTTAAAAGCATAAAAGCACATTCAAATCAACCTTTGTAAGCTGACGAAGTTTTGGAAGTGTTATTTTTCATGTCAGTAACGTTCGTTGTTTATTTAAATGTCCATCGAGTGGTTCTCATGGATGAGCTACTTGCTTAACTGATTAGTTTAGATTATAGACTTTCTTTTATATTATATGCGGGCCTTTATTTGATCTTAAGGCTTTTTAGTCAGCACATTTAAATATCTTATTTAATTACAGAAAACTTTTTGTTTTCTTTTTATTTGAATCGACTCATAGTACGACAATACTATGTACTAATAAATTCTTGACAAAAAATAACCGACTTCAAAATTAGGGATAACTCAAAAACTACTCGTCAGATGTCGCTCAAATTTAAGTAGGACCACGTGACAAGCACCAGGTTTCGATTTAAAAAGTATCATCAAAATCAGTTCACCCAGTCGAAATTTCTGAGGTAACAAACATAAAAAAAACAGTCGAATTGAATACCTCTTCCTTTTTGAAGTCGGTTAAAAAAGAAGAACAGGTACCTAATACGAAGCAGATGAGAAATGTATAGTGATAGGACAAAGAAATTAAAGTTCCTACTTAAATCTCATTCCTTCTGAACTGAACTCAAACGACTCACTCATTTTACTCAGATGATTGATTACTCCTCTTTAGAAGAAGGCACTGAACCTACAGTTTAAACAAAGTATAATAGTTTAATTTCACCCAATAATAAAAAGAATAAAGTCAAAAAGGATTTATCGTTTTCAAATAACGACATCTCAATTTAAACAAAAAAAAGTTGTCATAGCAACACGACGCGGCATTTCCGAGAAGTCCCAACTCGAATATGTCTTGCATACTGCTCAGCTGAAGAACGTGTTTTACAACCACATAAAAAAGTCATAAAATGATCCGAAAGTCTTGAGTAACAGAGTGCAAAATATAATCTCATCGAAAAGAGTACGGCACAGCCTAATAGGGCACTTATGTCGATAGCTTCAGCGGAGATTGAGTATCGGACTATCGGAGGCGTTTAAGGCTTTTTTAGTTGGGGTCAGCTGTTAAAGGAATAGAAAGGTAATCTCAGCGATGATACGACGCCACAGAGGATTTTGTACTTCTTGCTATTGGCGTAGAGGATGTAATCGGATGTGATTCGAGAAGGCATTTCGCGACTGGCAGTGGAGGTACCGGTTGCAGGTTTGACGGGTTCCGTGTTACTCGCGGCGCCCCGCTCCCCGCCGCCCTCCCTCCGCACCCCTCGCGGGGGCTCGCGCGGCGCGGGGTGCGGTGCGCGGGGGTGCGGCGCGGGCGCAGGCTACCCGTCTCGCCCGAAGTAATTATGTGGATTAAACGAGCGTGCGCCGTCAAATTTAGGATCATCCGATTTATTTTGTTACTCCGGATTTGTAGAGAGATTTATGTTTGCTTCCTACTAGATAATTATACGCGTTTGTATTGGGCAGATGAGGGCGAAAGTTTAGGAAGTTTTTAACGTTTTGTTGCGGCCGGGCCCAGTGATCCACTGTAGCGGGCATGGAGTGTACACTGTACGGTGTGAACAGTACACACTGTCAATTGTCATAATCTCGAATACACCCTTCCCCCTCCCCTCTATGCGCCTAAGCCCCAGAAAACTGAGCTCAATCACAATACTTATGTAACACCGGCTTTCTTGTGGCGGATGTCACTACAAATACAATTCCTCTAAAAAACGATTATTCTTCATTTCTCCCGTAGCAATTACCACATATACCTATATACGATTCTAGTGCCTGAGTAGGCTTAACTTTAATACAGCAGCTCACTGAACTTTACATACCTTCATTGAAAGTGAGAAAACATTTCGTCTTTCCTTTAACTTACGACTGCCACAAGTCATAAATAAGACTGAATGATTTCTTAGTGCTTACAGGTTCATTTCTCGGGATACAATGTATCCCGATGTAAGTTAATCCACAATTGGAGTTCTGGATAACTGGCAGCGTATTATAAATTGAAAAGTGTTGATGTCAGTATAATAACTACACACAAAAGTTTGTTAAACTTTTTACTAAAAGGATTGAAATATAAACGAAATCGTAACGTCGAAAAATAATATGTAGCTACAACATTTAAATAATTAATGAAACTGAAAATCCTTGTAAAAGTTTTTTAGATGAACAAAAACATCAACATAAAGTACAGTGTGTAATACATTTCACTATAGATACATATGTACGTCATAAGCTTATCTATATCTATACTAATATATAAAGAGGAAAGATTTGATTTTTTGTTTGCATTGAATAGGCTCCGAAACTACTGAACCGATTTGAAAAATTCTTTCACTGTTGGGAAGCTACACTATCCCCGAGTAACATAGGCTATATTATATTTTCAAAAAAAATAGGGATCCTTAATAAAACTCCAATAATGTAACCCAAGGTGTAAAAAAATAAGAAAACCGAAGCAAAGCGAGGGCGGTTACTCGTGTAAGATAAAAAGCTACATGAATTACACGATAATACTGTCAGATAATTTGCTATTGGTGCTAAATATATTATCGCAACAGAATGATACGTCTTCTACGACGCTCCAGGCCCTGTTGGTTAATGTACATTTAAAAAATATATTGTGTCACTTTGTAATCTTCATTGTCCTTAACTGTCTTACATAATCCACTTACCGTTAGGTGAGATTAACGCTAACTTATAAATTTATAAAAAAAATCCGGCTCGAAGGACCAAAGACAATATTCTATACATTATGTGGCGTGCACTTAATACTCCCAGTATTATTTTTTAATTGCTCTTATTTAAAGTGACGATTTCTCGTACCGTCGCGTGAAGGGGTATCGTAGCGTGACTATCGGAATCACCGAAGACCAGTTACCGTACTATGTAATTTGCTTCATTGCTCATAAAGATTAATATTTTGAAACTTTAACATCAAGCACGGGTTCCCACGACATAATAAAGTACCGATAATTTTACCCAACTGCGCTACCATGGTCATACAAATCTACACAAATAAATAAAATTGGAGTGTCTGTTTGTAACATTAAAATAACCGCTTCTTACTAAGTGCATTTGGATGTATTGGAGGTATAACATTTTTCACAATTTTTGTCTGTCTGTCTGTCTGTTTGTTCCGGCTAATCTCTGAAATGGCTGAACCGATTCTGACGGGACTTATACTGGCAGATAACTGATGTAACAAGGACAATAACTTAGGCTACTTTTATTTTAGAAAAAAAAATTGTTAGGCGATACGAAGGTCGCCGGGTCAGCTAGTCATAAATATATAGAAAACAAGTTCCCTTATTTGCATAGTTTACGATAATCATTGACGCGACTTTACGAGCATAATTTTTGATTATGATACACTCATGATAGCACTTTTCGCACCCACTCCATTGAATTATTAGCTCAATAGAATTTAGTGGATTATTTATCGAATGGGTGCGGCCTGAGTCGGCCTGACAGTAAAATGATATGATCTCTTTGTTGCAATCACCATGATTCATGTGTGCGTCAAACACATTCGATAACGACAACTCCGACATAATGTGATTAGCTAATGTTGTCATTACTTGTTGGAATAATTGCATTTTCCTTAATTTTAAGGTTCTCGGAATAATCAGGGCATAATGCATTTATTATGACGTAAGGTGTTCTATTTCGAATTAATCGAAGTATTTCGGTTTACATTCGTGGTATTTAATGTCATTGTAACTATGTAGATACTAATTATTAAGTGAAGTAATATTAGTTTCTTAGTTTGTTAATAAGAGAATAACTATGTGCATGTGCATGTATTGTAGAAGCGATGTTTTTTTTTGTTGTTTATTATTATGTGTGCGGTTATTTTGACGAGTGAAATACATTATTTATTTATTTATTTATTTATTTATTTATTTATTTATTTATTTATTTATTTATTTATTATTATGTTTTATTATACCTAAATATTCAGGTATTTAATTTATGTTAAGTACTCTAAAGAAACAGACAGTTTGTAAACAAACGGACAGTTATTTACGGAAAATGGCGTTATTGCTGAATGGGCAAACAATTTGTATGCCCTTAAAATTTAAATAACCCAATAGAATATCTTCAGAATGCCCTCAATTTGGTATTTTGACTACGCTACGTGCTAGATCGTATCGCGTGTTACTCTTTATCGGGTGTCATTCAGATCTGGCGGCTGTAAACTGGCATTAAGGTGTCACAAATATTATCATAAGCCCCTCGATACAACATCAATTTATTTCAATCATAAATTTTGTCGGCAAATCCTACTTTGATATCGCTACTAGCGGACAGTGCGTCGTCGCCGTGCCCTTGTCGTTATACTTTATCTATAGCGACACTCAGGTCTATCATCTAATGAATCTAGGTACCTACCTATAGTACAATACATACTCAAATGCAGAAATGAGTTACGTAAGTCAGGGAAGGAGATGTGTTTTAATGCTTGTAATGAAATATCGTTCTTTCTTTTTTGATTTGGCTGAAATAATGACAAATTAATTTTCATACTAATAATTTAAGAGCCGTAAGAGCCGACAGAAGCCGGCCCCGTTCTTTTGGTATTTCGTCTGCTCGTTTGTCGATTATTTACTAAATATCTGCGCCGGATCTGTTTAGTAAATATTAAAAAAAAAGTCTAGTTTCCGTTTAAGTCCTGAAAAGCAATCGCTCCTCTTGGTACATCCTGCTTAACAATGGACAAAGCAGTACTAAGTGCAAATGAGTAATGTGATAGGTATCTGTAACTGTGAGTCGGAAAAAAACCACTCGGTATAGTTTCTTGCTGCTTCTTCTCCCAGATACACTCACACTAGGACTTCCTTAAATCAATGGCGTAATTCGACTGTCAAAAAGTGTTTTTATAAAACCAATTTTAATAAAAATATTAGAGTAGAGTTTGAGCAAAGGCGCCAGGTCTTCATTGTCGGAGGTCTCTATTTAATACTCTTAGTCTCTATTTAAAGTAGTGCACATGGTATTAGGGTATTTAACATCTAGTTATAAAGCTACCAGAGGGTAAGTCACCCTCCACCCTCGTCCAATAATAATAATGTCTTTATTTGCTTGAATAAGGTGCCTATACAATTATTGGTCTTATAATAATAACACTAATATACCAAACAATCCCCGAAGGGTTGCCGGCCAGGATGTAAGAGAGAAGAAAGAAAGAACTGAACTCAAGCCCCCAGCCGGAACACGACGACGACGCGGCGACGTTTTGGCTACAGAATCCTGAAAACTGAATAAGTGCCCAGCCAGTGCTACAGCAGCCTCGAAAATTATATGAAAAAATGGCAAAAATTGCCACTTGCAATAAACTTATAATTTACTTCATTTTCATACATTCTGTATCTTCGGATAATGGTTTAGCTAGTGGCTAGGATACCTGGCTCTCACCCAGTAGGCTCAGGTTCGATTCCCGGTATCGGAAAGTAACCAGACAATGGCACATATTATTTTGGTATTTTATTCCGATAATATCACGCCATCTAATTGGATAATTTATCACTATAAAAATGAACTACTTGAAATGAAATGAAATAATCATATTCATGTAGGTATCACTGATACACTTATGCACGTATCTTTTTTTAATTTACTAGCTTTTCGCAAAGGTGCTTTGTCATGGAGGAGAAGAAAAGCCGTAAAGAAACTCCTCAGCACATCTTTTAAAAAATAAAACTCATATTTATTACAAAAATAGATATTCTCTAACCTGAGCAGAACTGGTTGCCTCGCTGGTCATTTCCATGCATCCTTATCATTTAAATATTCATCTATGTTATAATAACCCTTGCCTACGTGTTATAATTTTATTATAGTACGAAAACAATGTATCACAATAAAATTCATCACAACAAAATTATCACAACAAAATTCAGTGTACTACTCGTATATAAAGAAGTAACTGCCAATAACATAAAATAGTTACACAATGACCAATAACAACTATTAACTGCTTACGTAGATACTACGAGTACTGTCTCTTAAAATATTCATTTATTGTTCGGAGAAGTTCTATGATACGAACGCCCCCGTCCGCGTCACTGCAAAAAACTAAATACTTAGTTACGGACATGTTAATGATAAAACCAACGCAAGAACCTCGATGAGAAGATGTTTAAGTAATTATTTGATCAGTAAATAGAAGAAAATGAACCTGATGTAAGTAGCCAAAATGATGCTCAATACTTAAATACAGTTTAAATTTTTATATCATACATTTAATTTGTAATAATTTAGACACAATGATTATTTATTATTTACATGGTGATAATCTGCCCTCCTTCGCACTCATTTTGTTTCTCATTTATCTGCCTTAAATCGTGGACGAGTATAGCTCTCCGAGCTCTCCGACGAAACAACCACTATTGCAGTTACCAACACCGTTTTAGCCGTATTAGGGCGGTTTGGAATACTTACCCCAATCCCTAGCCGGATAGGTGTCGTAACAGGCGACTAAATCCGGCCCGCTGGTGGTAGGGCCCCTCGGAGGCATTATATTGGTAATATCGATTTTAATAGTTCGTTAATACCATTATTACTATTTCTGTGAGGGTGGTAGCCTGGACAGCTACCACCCTCTTGCTTGAGTCATCTGCCAAATGACTCGTTACGGCTGGGGGCTTGAGAGCCAGTTCTTTCTTTCTTTTCTCTTTCTTGGCCGGCAACGCATCAGTGATGCCTTTGGTCTTGTTGATATCCATGGGCGACGATAGCCACTTACCTTCAGATGGATCGTCAGCTCGTTTGCCGGCCATTTCCATAAAAAAAAACCAGCTGACTTAAATCTACAAAATGACAAGCGGGATCGTATTCTACCTTGGCCACAGAAGAAAATATAATAGTACTTATATAGAACATTAATTTCATAGAGGTGAAAGAAGTCGGCCGGCTTGCAATAGTGCCCTTGATGGTAGTTTAGGGCTCCGCCGTATTATGTTATAAATAGGTATTATTATAAGTACTGGCAATATTATTTACTTTTCGTGGAGCTTGCCTGACTACTACGGGTACCTCCTTGCTGAGCCAGCCGCCAAACGACTCGTCGTGTTTTGGCTGGAGCTGGAGGGCCAGTTCTTTCTTCTCTCTTCTTACTTGCCTGACACTGCATCGATTTTGTCTTTAATAACAGGACGCTGATCACAAGACTTACCATTAGGTGGCTCGTTTGGTCATTTGTCGCCTATTCATAAAGTCATAAAAATGGATAGCACGGAACCTCCTCTCGCATAGGACGGGTCGTTAACCGTGGAACGGGTAAGCACGAATTACCCGTGCACCCACCGGTGGGCTAAGCCACTGGGTGCACGGGTAACGGCCCCACGGGACGGATTCAAACTTGGTTGGAATTTTCATTGAGTTCTGGAATTAAAATTTGTCGTTATCAAATAATACCGTATTTATATTGTCATTATTATATTATCGCCTGGGTGGGCTGGGCATTAAGGTTGTAAAACGATTAAACTGAGCATTGCCACATAATTTATTGATTTTAATTACCTTACTTATCCTAATCTACCGCTGCCTACCACTAATGAAGAAATACGTAATTTTGTAATTTCCCATTAACAAATGGGACATATTATAGTTATTTTTTTTTTATAGAAATAGCCGGCAAACCAGCTGACAATCCACCTGATGGTTAGTGGCTATCGTCGCCCATGGACATCACCAACACCACAGGCTACGTTGCCGGCCAAGAAAGGAAGAAAAAAAAGAAAGAAAGAACTGGCCTTAAGCCCCCAGCCGGAACACGACGAGTCGCTTGGCGGCTGACTCATGCTCAAAGGTGGTAGCTATCCAGGCGAACCCCATGGAGAAATAATAATAGCAATAATGGTAGCTGTTAATTAACAATTAAAATCAATATTACCAATATAATCCCTCGAGGGGCCCTACCACCAGTGGGCCGGATTAGCCGGATAACACCACTATAACACAACATATAACACCCTAAATAATACCTATATATTGTAAATATTTTTTTTATTTGGTGTTAAATCGTTAGCAAATAGACAGAAGATTATCACATTTAGAAATAATCATGTTTGGTGGCAGCTGTCATACATCAAGAGACTTCCTAGTTTCTTAAGAAACGAGCATAATATAGGCAAGACATTAGAGAAGTACCTACTCTTCCGTCCCTCGAACCTTAAAATCCGAGTCTTCTAGAGGTGACAATTTTTTTTTAGATAAAGCTAGTTTTCACAAAACATACCTAGTATGCCCAGGGCAAGATAAACCCTCCTACTTTTGCCCTCCAGACTCGAAGACAAACTCGCCTTCTTTTTCTCAGCAGATAAAGGAATTCCGGTAAGCTTTTACTGTTCGAGATCCTTACACTCTGCCACCTTCATTCTAAAAATTACTGTGAAATGTTCAGCTCAGGATCAGAGAGCGATAAGCAGTCTCCCTGTTTCTTTCTTAGTGGTATCTGTAATTAGCTGTAAAGTTAATTTCCTTTAAGTAAATAAAACATAAATAAATCCTTATACTAGGATTCCTTGAATTAAAGATGACAAACAGTCATACTGCATATATTACATGAGATATACCAAGAATAAACGTATAATTAGGTATTTGTCGCGTGAATGTCTGACCCGACGGCCCGAATTCTAGGTCTCAAAAAATTTTCCGTTTTTTGTAGTTCAGAAGTAAAATCGGAAGCTTTATAGTTTCGTCATGTCCATCCGTCTGTCCGAGGCAAAGCGCCGAGACCCTTAATTCTAGAAGGCTGTAATTTGGCATGCATATAATATAATTACATATTTATTAAAACTCTAAAATCGTAGAATAAAATATTGAAAAATTTTTTTTTCAGAGTACCTCCCCTACAGGTAACGTGAGGATGAAATCTTGTTTTCGTTGCATACCCCAAAGTGTGGGATATCGTTGAAAAGGTCTTTCAAAAATATTATGGGTCTCCTAAGACCATTTTTAGATTTTGGTTAGGGTCAAATGTCCTCCTCCCCCCGCCGGCTAAACGGTTGGAGTTGGCTAAGTGAAAAAATTCTCAAAAATAGGTTAAATAATGAATTTACAAGAAAAACTTTCGCGGCTATGTTAGATTAAGTAGTTAATGAGTAATAGTCGATAAACTTACTACTTCGGAACCATACATAGCGCATGGCTTGACACGCACTTACTTGTCCGGTTTTCTTCTTTTATTTTTTTCTGCATACTCACATACATTGATATGGTACCACGGTCAAGTCACGTACGATTATGAGAATTCAGTCCAGGGGCCGTGCAACTCATTGATGCGGTTTTCCTTTCCAATTCTTAAAACTTTACGTAACATGCAAGCCCAATCGAGCTGCGCTCCGCTATGGCACATTAATTGTCTCGGCAAAATCTTTCTGAACAGTTTTTTATTCATTACATTTTTAGTGAATGGCTACCAACGCCTCGTAAAGTATATGTTGAGTACAATCTTGATTATTAATACGACCTGTAAATGAAGTAACTATTGTTCTGTACTTCTCTCAGAGATGGCGCCACAGGTAGGTGTCGATTAAAATGACGGTGTCGCGAACTGTATGGTTTCATCCCATCTCAAAAATGCTCAACACGCCTAAAGAAGTTTTCACTTTAAAAAATAACGCTATGGCACATAATCACCATAGCTCCCTCGTGGTGGAGGTACCGTGCTCGGTGCTATCAGAGCTTTCACGCAAAAACGTGTGAACGGATTTTCATGAATTTTATTATCTCGAAAAGCGGGAGAAGCCGCGAGCAGATCGCTAGTTTAATAAACGCTACATACCCATAGCCCCTCAATAGGATTCCCTGTGTAGTGGTTGCCATGGAAAACACACAAACACAAGAACACACACACCCAGGCTCAGAACAGAAATTCAAACTCATTCCTGCCTCGTCTCTGCCTGCCTCGAGAATCGAACCCAAGACTTATTGAACGACGATCCGGGACGGTAGCCGTTACGCCACGTATGTATAATATAAATTATATGTGCAGAATTACTTATTCCTAATTCCTAGTAACAAAACAGTTTACAAGATTAGGTAGGTAAAGCATGCCATGTGTTACGTTAGCGGAAATGTTAGCGGAAGTATCAATTCGACGTGCAATCCTTTATTTACACTAAACGTACTTAGTAGTAGTAAAAATACCAAGGTTACAACACTATTCAATTAGAAAAAAGTAACTCATTGCATCATTGTTGCTCAGATTAAAATTGTTGAGTACTGACGGCGCTTCATGAAATGAAGGTTTTAACCTAGGTTAACGATAAAATCCATTATTTAATACTGACCTACTATGATGTAATATTATTCAATCTGTAACTAGTCCTACCAAATGTTACATGTGACGAGCCTTTCGAACGATATATACATATAATTAAGAATATAAATAATTATGACAGCATTAGCATAAACTACCCAATATACGCCCTCCTGCGCAACCTCATTCATTGTAGCACTGGCCGAAAAGAAAATTAGGGTCGAAAAAACTGTTGTGGTTGTGTGGCGTTCAATTGTTTATTATTTTTGTTTGCGGTTTTATTTTGACGCGAGAGGTTATGGTTTCTGATCATTTAACTGGTAGTAATAAAGTATTTATGTTGTTGAGTGCTAAAATAAACATAATTAGATAATAAGTGCGTAATGATTGAATGTCTATACTATACACTCTATAGTATTGGTTAACAATATCTTTAGTCTTTTACAACAACGTGACGCAGTAAATAATGTGAATTCCACATTGAACTAGTATTACTAGCGTATAGAACAGACACCGCGAACATCGGGTTCGGGGGTGTGCATTGCAGCCGGCCGGCTGCATTTCATTCTGTCACTCGGCTGTCACTCGGCTGCGCTCATGGCGGCCGCATGCCAAAATTGTTTATGAAAAAACTGAAAAAATGCCGTCGTGCGTAATAAGAACGTGTCACAATTGCACGACAAAAAACAAAAAATATAATGGTATCACATAATATTATCGGTAAGAAAACAAAATATTAACTTAAATCAACTAAAACGAATTTAATTAAATTATTGTGCAATGTTCCCGCCATTTTGGAATGAAAAAATCATAAGGAGCGTTTGAAATTGGCAAGCCACTAGCGTGTTAATGGAATATATAAGCTTGCTTAGGTTGCCGTCTTGGTACGGCAAGTGTCATATATATACAAAGTTACTCTATGGCAAGTGTGCAAACGAGGCTTCTAGTTTGAAAAGAGAACGGAGGACAAGCCGGCGGTGGAACACACATTTTGTTTGAGATGTCTCCTCTATGTATGTATCTCAATGGAATTCCATGCCGTTTTACAAACGATGATTCTCGAAGAGGGTTTGATTGAAAATACATGAGTATGACTTCAAAAAAAATCATAGGTAGGTACTTCAAAACATTTCAATAGGTGGCCTACCTATTTAGGTACTTTAGGTAAATTAATAAGTAGGAAAAGTTTCAGTTATTCATTTAACTATTTTTCACTTTTCATAATATTTTTTGACAAATGTGAATTACAGATCACTAACAACAACTTTCAATTTCTTTTTTCTTTGCTACTAAACGATCAAAAAGGCATCTCATTATAAACAACAATTTCGAAGTGTTCGAAAGTATCTTAAAAAATGAAGTTAAAATGAAGAAACCAGACCACAGACGTATACCTAGAGTAGATGCGGTAAGTTCATACATTTCACGTGGGACAACTAGGATTTGAAATCCTAATCAGGCGCCGTGTCATTTAGTCGGCCTTTCATTGCTATTGGCAACAGATGTCAACTGAAATAACGAAAAATGCCTGATTTTAATGTTATGAACTGCAGAAAATCTACAAATATAGTTAGGAAAGATAAAGAAAACACTTTCTTTCATCGCTAATTAATTTCGTAATAAAATTGTGTTCCTATCTATTTAAAATAAATTAATTTAATGTTTATTGTGCTTTTACCACGTTTTACAATGACAAGCACTTACTGAGTATATGTACTACATACTATACAATACATTGCCCATTCTGGTTTCAAAATTGTAGGGCTTCTCTGTTGGAACACGCAATGAAAATACAACAATCGTTACTATCAACCGTTGCTAAGTAACGCTTTACTTCGTGGTACTGTCAATATTGTAGTTTTTTCGCTCAAATATAGTATATAGTGTTTTTCATTTCTCCAGTCTTGTCTCGATTTTAATCGATTTTGAGAATCGTCGAATAAATATATTTTCATAGATATATATGTTGTAACACAAATTTTATTTCAAAGGTAACTAACTGTATTTTTTTTATAGTTTCGTCATGTCTGTTCGCCCGTCCGTCCGTCCGTCCGTCCATTTGCAACTTACTGAGTGTAATTTGGCATTGATATTTATTAAAACTACAAAGTCGTAGAATAAAATATTAAAAATATTTATTTATCACAGTTCAAATGGGGATGGTTTTTTTTTTCTCGCCTACCCAATAGTGTAGGGTATCGTTGTAAAGATATTATAAAAATATTATGGGTTCGATTTATAGAACATTACTGTCATAAGAATACAACAATTTCACTAATAAGTGAAATAATTTCATTTTCACTAATAAGTCTAATAAGAAAAACAAGCTAAAATTATAAAATGCTAATTTTCTAAAAAAAAAACTAAAAAAAGTGATAATTTTGGTTACAGTCAAGTTTCCGTCTCCCCTGCCAGCTCTAAAAAGGTGGAGTTCGACAAAAAATTCACAATAATAGGATAAACAGTGAATTTTCAAGGAAAACTATCACGGCTACAGGTTAACGAGTAATAATCAATCAACTATGGAACCCTACATTGCGCATGGCCTTACAAGCTCTTGACCAGTTGTTTTTCATCAATCGAAAGAATTTTTGAAATCGGTCCAGTAGTTTTTCGGTTTATCCATTAAAAAAAATCGAAACTTCCCTCTTTGTAAAATTATAGAATATAAAATAAAACTGGATCATAAAATTATTCAACATTCCTATTACTTTCTAAATTAATGGTGGTACATTTTTGTTATTTTGATTATTAAATTATAAAGGTTTTGATTTCAATAAATAAATGATTATATTTTGATCTCTTTAATTTATTTTACGTAAAATTTATAAGTAAAGAAATATGATATTGATCTATTTATTTTTGAAACGTGTTTATAATTTTAATATTAATAAAAATTTAATAAATTTTATAATTTGTGTTTATAATAAATAAATAATCAAGTTAAATCAAACTTACCCCAATGATATATGTTTAGTAACAAAACATTAACAAAACAAAATTATTTATTTGGTTTTATTCAGCACTTTAACCTATACGTATACAATAACAATCAACCAGACTGATCATAATCGGTTATCGATATCGAGAATCGGTAAGAAATCGGTTTCGTATTGGTATTGCTAAGATGAGGTATATCAATCACTCAAATTTTCTAGTGACATAACATTGTGTCAAAAAAAGTGACACGCTTGGTTTTCATACAATTCGAGGTACATACTTCATCTACTCTAGGTATGCAGGTCTGTGAAGTGAACCAGACGCTTCGTCATTCAAAAAGATGCAGATCATTATGACGTGTATACTGTACGGCTCAAACCCAAATTCAAACATAACAAGGATAAAATATAATAATAGCCAATAGTCAATACATTGTGAGGAATTTTAGTTCTGCAGTATCTAGTATTAATTATAATAGATAAGACTTTCCCAATTCTTGTCAATTCAATTTTCAATTTCAAATGATCTTTATTTAACAATAAATATTTCATACACATATCTAAAATCTTTTAGTGCACATTTTAATCCTAGATATTATCCAATTCTTGTGAATAAAAAAAACAAACGTAAAAGCGTATATTTTGACTCTACTTACATTCAAAACTAATTATTGTACCTAATTTACAGCAACTAAAAAGCACAACTTGAGTAAATTATTAAAATGCTTAATATAGTAAATGCTTGTTTCAATATATAAAAAATGACGTATTAACACATGGCAAATTACTACTATTTAGGTCCCCTGTTAAAAAGGAGGTCAATAGTAGCTGAAAAGGGTGAGGTTTACAGCGGATTTTGCTATACATCAGTCAAATGTACTAGATACTACATGACAGATACCTTTGTTAATACCAAAAAAAAAATCATTTAAAATGGCTAATGTAGAGATCCATCATTTTTGCCCGACTGCCAAGGAAGGGTTGTTTTTCGCGCGTATCTTGTATGTATGCATGTAATATTCTTTATTACCTCAACAACCTTTAATTAACTCATTTATTTAACTCAATTACCTTACAAACCGCTGGACCAATTTATAAAAGATACCTTTTGGTTTGTCTCGATAACCCAAGTATTCTTAGATATAAAATGAAATTAAAAAAAAAAAAACAAATATGGTGGCTGTGAGATGCCATTGTTTGAAGTATCAAAAAATAAAAATACATCGAATAATGAATTATGGGTATTAAATTAAAGAGATCACCATAAGGATTTCATAACTGTATATTTCATCATGATAGGTTTTTTGACAGCAGGCGGGTTTTTTTTTTAGTTTTTTTTAGTTTGTTTTTTTTTTCAGTTTTTTAAATTTAAACTAGTTGTTCGGATAATAATATAAGTTTGATCGCTTTATTGATCTCACCCATAAGTCTTAACCTCATTTACAATACTGTCCAATACGGCTAACCGTATTGCCTAGTAGAACACAGTCCGGGAAATAAATAGCTAAATGGATTCTGTGGCTAAAAAAAATAAAAAATTTCATTCAGTTTCGATTTTTTTAGGAAATCACATGTACCTATCTAAGCCACCCAACTCACGACACAGAAAATGAGTGACTCACGACACAGAGCGAGTGTATACCCAAAAGAAAAACAAACATAACATGCTTCACACGATATTACCGATTCTCGATACGAAACAAACTCTAACGGGGCTTACATAGTACTATAACCATAGAAGGCTACACGCTATGGGAGCGGTCGATTAAACTGTTACGCCATCTGTCATATCATTGTCCCATTTATGGCATTGTTGCTTTTATAACACTTTGCACTGCAAGGATACATGAGGACACATGTGTACCAGTTTCTGAGTGCGTGTGGATTGAGGGCTCTTTTTTTAAAATTTGCTCAAAATCAAGGAGAAATTTGGCAAAAAATTGTGAAAGCATCGTGGTGAAGATAAAAAAATTGTGAAACGTATGGTAAGAAAGTTGTGGTCGATTAACTGGAACACTCAATCCGCTAACTTAAGAAATTACTGTAATCTCGTATCTCAAAATATACTAGATGTATGTTTAACATTTTTATGTGAAAAAAAATTGTGCAGAATTTGTGAAAGCTATTCACAATTTCTCAATTGATTCTAACGGTTTAATTGCATTTTATAAAGGTTTATGTTTATTTGGAGCTCTCAATCCTCCAATGTGTGTATTGAGTGTTCCCAAAATTCTCCAACTTTGGCTGGATATTTGTTTATATTTCGACGGGTACCTAATAACCCGGGTTTGAAATGCAAATACCACCCCTTGTCGCAGTGAGTGCAATCCACTTGAACTCCCTGCTCCCTGCTCCCTGCTTGCTTGGCGAGCGTGGTACCGGGCTGTTGCCGTGGCAGACGATGGCTCGGCTTATTGTCCTGGAATTATTTAATTTAGCTGAACCTTTTATTTCATCATTTTGGGAATATTAAACTTGTAAGCTTAATTTTAACTGTGTACAAACAATAGCTTATACTAATATAGATAAATAGATTTTTTTAACATTAAACATCAATCACATCTTTCACCTTCTTTAATAGCATTTAGTTTGACAGTACGTTAATCTAAAAATGTTTACTTAAACAGTTGAATTAATTAATTACTACTGATATTGTTATTGGCTAGACTTCCTACAAACTAACCATTTTCCTGGAGAAATAAACAATGCATTTGTTGACGATTGGGCCAGACTTCCCCTTGTTTCTGCAACGATGAAACTGCAGATTCATTCATGAGTCCATGTGTGGTCGACCGCAGCCGGGAAAAACGTGCGTAATTGAATGCATTTAATTACTCACTGCGATTTATTTGACACTAGTTATCGGAATCACTCACCGGAATCACTTCGCTTAGGGAAACCTGTGCCTGTACCTACACTCTAAAAATGTTAAGACTGAATTCTTTAAATTGTCATTTCCGCATCCGAATCTAAAAGGAACGCGGACGCATTTCTTCTAGTGGGGAATTTCGATGTTACAGATGTCTGCAAGTGGCGGTGACCAGCTACCAATTATTTATTATATATAGTAATAACTTTATTACACCTAAAACAGATGTTATAAAAGGAGAGCTTTAAACTTAGAGTATATCATTCGTTGGTCTTACTTGAATACCTGCGGGTACTAAGACAATAACACCATTTAAATGTATTCAAAATAAATAAAAAATCCCTGGCTGCTATCAAAAAAGCTATCATGATATACCTTTTTGAAATCCTTATGGTGAGCTCTTTAATTTAATACCCATATTACATTATTCCATTTATTTTTTGATACTTTAAATAATGGCATCTCACAGCCACCATATTTGTTTTTTTTTAATTTCACTTATCTCAGAACACTTGGGCTGTCAAGACGTATCTAACAATATCTTGATTATATAAATCGGTCCAGCGGTACATACAAGATACGCGCGAAAAACATAACCCTTCCTGACAGTAGGGTAAAAATAAGTTATTAGTGTTCCGTTAGCAGGACCCAGGGGACCCTAAAATATCCAATAAGTACACCTTATTCTATTTTATCTCAAAATTATCAGCATAACAACGAGAAACCGTGAATAAGCAACTTTATACAAGAAAAGTTCAAGCCGCTTAACACGATTCTAGACGAAAAAACACCCTTGGTACTCAGGAAATAACGTCCACAACACAACGAGGAAAAGTTACTCAATCAATTGATTAGCGATGGAAAAGTAAAAGAAGTGCGCTCCCAACAATATCTAACCGATGCGTCACGTTTTAAACAATTTAACAGTTATACAACAGTAAGTTATGCCGTAGAAATTCGACCATCTCATGAAATTAGTCACAAGTTATTTGCTACATTATTGTCTGTGACACGTAGCTGATATCAGTTCTAGTAAATCAAATAACGATGGTCCGCGAAAACTGCGAACAGTCACCGATGGTAGTAATCGCAGTTGTTAATAATAAATAAATAAATAAATAACGCTTCACACTCATAGCTCCACACTAGGATTCCCTGTGTCGTGGCTGCCATGGACAACACACTAGACAAGGACAATACACTCAGACCGAGAACAGAAATTCAAACTCATCATTCAAATTTCCGTCTCGCTGGGAATCGAACCCAGGACCCTCGGTGCGGCGATCCGGCATGGTAACCATTGCGCCACACTGGTCGTTAATGCATGGAGTGGATCCGATACTGTCCACTGTTTCCAGTATATTGAAGTAAAATAACACGGCATTTTCACATGCACCTCTATTGCAAATAAAAGCACAATTTTACAAGCAGACACGAAGCTAGAATTGGAATGGCGGAGAATTGATGAATATTAAAAACATTTACAATTTAATGTTGGGGATACAGGACCGATGAATATGAGAGGTGGTAACTGCAAATTAAAGCTCTGTGGTCTTGCACAAAAGAAGCAACAACTCCCCCTTTTAGCTAGAAAAACTTGCAATAGCAGGGTGGGGAAAATTGGAGGCGTTAAGTGATCTGTAACGGCTTAAAAAGTAAAAAAGTTTCAACTTCAAAAATAAAAACCGGGCAAGTACGTGTCAAGCATGTATCAGGCCACGCGCAATATAGGGTTCCAAAGTAGTAAGTTTGTCGACTATTACTCATTAACTACTTATGCTAACATAGCCGTGATACTTTTCCTTGTAAATTCATCATAAAAACTTATTTTTGAGAATTTTTCACTTGTCCAACTCTAACCGTTTAGCCGGCAGGGGGGGGGACACTTGACTGTAACCAAAATTAGCAATTTAAAGCCAAATATTTCGCAAACAGACCCCTAATGCAAATAGATACGTCATGATCTCCCATCCGAGGCTGTATCCGAAGTAAGTTAACGCTTGAAATGTTAAATTACTATAATGTCTTTAATACCTTAGTATAAAATGGTTGTCTGTAAAGTCGGTTTACGGACGGTAGTTTAACGTGACAACGTCATGACAAAGCTCCGCTCCGCTCCAATCAACTACGATCGCCTACGGCATCGGCTACGATACGCCGATCGTAGCCGATAGTGCCTCTCTGTCGCTTTTGCCGCTCTCTCGCTTGCGGAACGCGACATTTTTTCATAGATGCGCCCAGCGCTCATCGTTTTAATAGATGTCATCACGTCAAAAATGGTCTTAGAAGACCCATAATATTTTTGGAAGATTTTTTCAACGATACCCCACACTATAGGTTACGCGACGAATAAAAAAATCATCTTTTTTTTGGTAAAACCTCCAACAATATGGCAAGCGGCAAGTAACGTGTTTGTTTCAATACATCATTTTAATAGTATACGATCATATCTAAAATCGATTGATAAGAAATACTTATGTTTCATCACAGTAGGGGATTTCACAAGGAGATATACAAATACTTGCGTAAATATTTTTCGTCGCTTCGTTGTGGACAGATAAACTTTTAATTGTTTTAAATAAATTGTACTACTCCATCAAACACTCTGTTTTAAATCAATGTGTTATTATAAATACACCTATTTATTTATTTAGAACTGTACACAATATTCACATAAAAAAGAAATAGCAGGACTTAATAATAAAAGAATGCTCTACCACTGATAGAGTCGAATGTACATATAAATATTAAATAGATTCACCATGATACATCCCCCCCCCCCCCTCTCCTACTATTATCCTTTTAATATTTATCTTTAATTTTATTATTAAAACTATGGCATTATGATAATAAATTATCAATGTCACTTTTTACTACTATATTTTTTTTTATCAGTTCTCGGGAAACTGATTCATATTCCGCTTTTTAACAGATTGCTGTGCATACTATAATTGGCTGCCGCACTAATTCTACTATCAATCCTAATTGTTCTTTTTTTTTCAAAAAATATTTGCTCTAATGTTAATATCCAGGGAGGAAACAGAAAAATACGTTTGTATGGGCCGAACGGTACTCCGATATCCTCTTAACATATGACATTAATGTCTACTCTGACAGGTGTACCAGAATCTGATGGCAAAATGGGGAAATTAAAATTGGAGACAACACACTCCCCAGCGTTGGGGAAACTAGAGTAAAACTTGTTGATCCTTGATATTTTTAACAGTGTTAGTTTCATAATAGGCAATATAAATTATGTAGGTATGGTTTATTAACTTCAGATGAAAATATATAAAAGACAAAGCTACACATTTTTTACATAAGCACATATTTTTATATTATAATTAGGTAATTACATTAATTATTACAGTGACTAACAATAATTTATGCAACTATAATTTAAAATTTGCCATCTGTATACATACTAGTATTTTTTATTCATTTGATGAAGAGAACAAATAGATAATAATAATAAATTGCTCCTTCACCGTTTCAGTTACGTGAACTTGTATGATGTAAGTTTTCATTTCATATTCACAAAATTTTTGCTACCTATAATTTGTAACAATGTTTGTATTATTTATTTCAATTAATTTAATATCATTTGCTAATCTTACTTACATACAAAGAAATCATATGTAGATTATTTACTAAGAAAATATAATCACGAAAACTAAGTATCAAAACGAGTTAATCCTACAAGATGGATAATATTAATAATGCAGATTGTCGCTTAAATACAACTTTTTCCTCACATGTTTTTCATTAAACATTGAAAATAATATTTGTGGCTTGTGATCGTAAAGTTGTTTTCGGCAGTACATCGAAAATAATCATCATTTTAGAAAAAGAAAAATATTCCATACAACTCTTTTTTTGACTTGACAAGCCGCTTGACAATAGTTAGTTTTAAAAAATTTCATTGCCATATTAAAAACCCATTTTTCTGCTTGTCAAAAATGCCATGAGATGCTGGTACACCTATAGATAGCCATATTAGACGATGGCCATATCAAGGTCATCATTACATATACGCATGTTATGACCAAATAGAAATATGTAGATAATTTCTTATCTTATCTATAATATGATTTATTCAAATACTATTAACAGGAAGTATGATTTGTATTTACCAGTTAAAAACAGTGATGTTAAAAATCAATGGTTCGAACACAATATTATTAATGATGTACTTTGATAGACGACGTATGCAATTATTATACAAAGTAATGTATAAAGTAAATCTAAACCAAAATATTAACTACGAGTAACCGCCCTCGCTTTGCTTTGGTTTTCTTATTTTTTTACATCTTGGATTACATTATTGGAGTTTTATCAGAGAAGAAATAATAGTACTTGGTTTTATTAAGGGTCCCTAATTTTTTTGAAAATATAATATAGTTTATGTCACCCCGGGATAGTGCAGCTTCCCAACAGTGAGAGAATTTTTCAAATCGGTTCAGTAGTTTCGGAGTCTATTCAATGCAAACAAACAATCAAATCTTTCCTCTTTATAAATTATAATATTAGTACAGATAAATTCATATTTGTAAACAGCAATAACATGGAGACAATCAATACAGACAAGAAAGTACTTACCTTATATTTACTACGTTACTAAAGCTAGGATTAATAAAACCAGTGTTAACAAACTTTGTTAAGTGTGAAGATAACAAATTTGAAATCAATGGCTATTGATAAACGTACAAGTACTCTCTCTCGGGTCTCAAATGGATTAATTGAACCACTGACAGTCTGACAATATATTTCATGTATAAGTAGTTGCCCAGAAACAGCTCATGAAATTAAATTAGTGGATCTATTGTAAACAGTTCTTTCACATCGACTTTGGGAGGAAAATGCAGTAGAATTAATGTGAAATTTAAAGAAAAAAGAAATAATCGCAGTGTATTTAATATTTCGAGAATTCGAGACCTACCGTCGCGCTGTGAAATTTTGTTATTCTAGTTAAATGAGTTATTCCAGTTTCTTAATCAAGTAAAATTATAAATTCAGATTGCATTGAAGTCTATCAGACGTTTATGTTATATGCTACGAAGACGTATTAAATTAATTGAGTGTTCACCTTGTTGCGTTTTAATTCAAGCCAGCAGGAGATACCAAACAATTCTCTCATAATGGACTTCAGACGTCGATCGGAACACATAATATAATTTTACCTTCCAATAAAATTGTTATTATGTTTCCATAGACGTCCGAAGTCCAAATAATGTCTTCCGGTGTTCCTCTCATCCATTTCTCATCGAATCATCGAATGTAATTTGAATTTAGATATCCTTGGACCTTCATCTTTTTCCATTTGATGATAATTACTATCTCTCAACAAATTAAATTACATCCAAATATTTATATTATTGAAGACTTCTCTACTTATTGAAGACATTCATCAAGAGTGACACTTTTAAATTATTACTTGAAGTTTATTTTTATAGTTAAAAACATTTCTTCTTTATAATCACTATTATGATACTTGACCAGGTACGCTTTTTCATTAAAACTTACCATGTTGGCATACTTCACAAAAATACTTTCAATACAGTATGCAAAGTTCAAACAACAAATTATTGAATCAACGGACAGGTTGTAATAAAGAATACTTATAATCAGATTTTTCGACCTAATAAAATTATAGAAAATATTTTAATTTCATGTTTTCAACAATTTAGATCCTAAGTAGGATCCTACGTCGTACATCACCAATTCACCCAATTGTTAAAAATGCATGTGTGTATTCCATGATACTTTAGTTTCTCGACATTTAACAACTTACTGACTAATGTTTTAACCAGTTTTATTGGTTTTTGTATCAAACATTTCCATAACAGAGGGTACTCATTTAAATCGGTCGTAAATTGCTTCGTGATGAATACTTTAAGCCTTTACAGAATTCGATTTTGCAAGCACATCTAGGTATATTAATATCGGGTTTTGGTAAAACTCTTCCGCATCAATAAAACTCAATATATTGTTAGGAGCAATAACTATAATGTACATTCAAGTACAATATGAGAAGGTAATGGAGATTTCAACTTTACGTTACTTACTTTCGTTTTAAAACGGGGTCGAGGCTTTACATTGGAACTGAATCAAGTTTATGAAGACAAGTAATAAATGTGACATGCAATGTAGAACTAAAGACCATAATATTATGTCTAGAAGTATTGTTGTGTAAAGACTCCAGTATAGCATAAATAAGAATAACACGCTCATGTAACCTGTTGGTAAATGCGACCTATATTCGAAACGCTTTGTAGGTTTTATCAAAGAGATCGAAGAACGTAACTATCGCCTGGACTCCTGCGTGCAGCGGTAATGGGATCCGTCCGAGACAACGTCCGCGTCGTCCGCCGCTCTCGTTAAGTGATGCAATCAATAGATAACTACGTATTTAATTGTACTCGTTGTCCGTAATGCCGCGAGTAATTTCAATGCTTGTTTTGAGATGCGTAGCCGCTGGCGGCAGCTACCAGATGACGCCACGAATATAGGTGGAAATAGGGTCAGTGCTGTGTCGTTGATCCGAGGCGCGGAGACTGGGACGACGTTCGCGGAGGGGGCCCCGGCGCCCGCGCGGCAGCCCCGCGGGCCCCTCGGCCTGCCCCCCGCCAGCGGCCGCGCCCCGCCACTCCCGCCAGCAGCATTCCGCACTCAACGCGAGGGCGAAGCGCACGCCCGACTACTCGATATCCGCGACCGACGCGCCGCGCGCCCGCGGCAAGCTCACCCGCCATGTTTGACGTTTTCGGCTCCGTCAAGGGGCTTCTCAAGCTCGACTCGGTGTGCATAGACAACAATGTGTTTCGCCTCCACTACAAAGCCACCGTGATCATCCTGATCGCGTTCTCGCTGCTCGTCACCTCGCGGCAATACATCGGCGACCCCATCGACTGCATCGTGGACGAGATCCCCTACGCCGTCATGGACACCTACTGCTGGATCTACTCGACGTTCACCATCCCCAACCGCCTGGTGGGCCGCGTGGGCAAGGACATGGTGCAGCCCGGCGTGGCGTCCCACGTCGACGGGCAGGACGAAGTCAAGTACCACAAGTACTACCAGTGGGTGTGTTTCGTGCTTTTCTTCCAAGCGATCCTGTTCTATGTGCCGCGGTACCTGTGGAAGACGTGGGAGGGCGGTCGAGTGAAGATGCTAGTGCTGGACTTGAATTGCCCGGTGGTCGGCGAGGACTGCAAGGCCGATAGAAAGAAGCTCCTGGTCGACTACTTCTACACGAACTTGCACACGCAAAACTTTTATGCGTTCCGGTTCTTTATTTGTGAAGTATTAAACTTTATCAACGTCGTCGGACAGATATATTTCATGGATTTCTTTTTGGACGGCGAATTCTCGACGTACGGACGTGATGTGGTTCGCTTCACAGAAATGGAGCCGGAGGACCGCGAGGATCCGATGGCGCGGGTGTTCCCCAAAGTGACGAAATGCACCTTCCACAAGTACGGTCCCTCGGGAACCGTGCAGAAGTTCGACGGGCTTTGCGTCCTGCCGCTGAACATCGTCAACGAGAAGATATACGTGTTCCTGTGGTTCTGGTTCGTGATCCTGTCGATTTTGAGCGGAATCTCCCTGATCTACCGCGCGGCCGTCGTGGCGGGCCCGCGCGTGCGCCTGTACCTGCTGCGTGCGCGCAGCCGCCTCGCTCCCCAGGAGCAAGTCGAGACCGTGGCGCGCAAGCTACAGATCGGCGACTGGTTCGTGCTGTACCAACTGGGCAAGAACATCGACCCGCTCATCTACAAGGAGCTCATGGGTGACCTAGCTAAAAAGTTTGAGGGGAAGGACACTGTGTAGCCGGTGCGCCGCTGACCGGCGTCGGACTGTGGGACTGGGTGTTAGTGAGGAGCAGTGAGCGGTGCGGTGCGCGGTGCGGGCGCGCTACCTGCGGGCTGCGGGCGCTGCGCCGCGCCGCACGGGGCGCCGGGAGCGGCCGCGCCGACATTCCATTACCTACGCCCGGCGCGGGGAACGACCTCCGCCGCCGGGCCAGTCATTGTATTCCAGAACCGCTTTAAAACTCTTATGCTACCGACGAAATTATGTTAGGTGAACTCAAAGCGCAAGAAAGACTTCGACTGAGCATGCCGTGCGCCTGCGCCGGGGCGCGTGCATTTAGCGTACGTTTTAGGGCATGTTTACACGTAGTCGTAGCTGTAGGTAGATCTCGTGCCTTCGTTTTGTATTTGTATTGTTCGTGTGCGAGTGAGTTGCGTTGAAGGGACGTCTCATTGTGATATGTAATTATTATTATATCTAAATTAAGTGTTTATCGTGTACGAGGTTGATCGAGTGGACGGCTGGCTTATTCCTAAGTTTTAGATAGTTATCTAATGTAATGTCTTTGTTATCGAATGTTTTACTCGATACGGTATTGTAATTGTATAAAGCAATAATGAACTATTATTATAAGAGATCGATTATTCGAACTGGTTATCGACAATACTGTAATTTTTACTAATTGATACTTTTTTTTTTATACTGACGAAATCGAGTCGATTATGGTTGATATTTTCTGAATATATTTACTGCCACACAAAGTTGATGTTGTTTCATTGAATATTTTTGAGCGAAAGTAGTATCACACCTTAAACCAGTTGCAAAAATTTTGTTGCATCATAAAAGAAGTGCATTAAAAAATTATTTCGACATGATTGTAGCGTTTTGTTCGATACTAGTAGCGCCATCTATGGCCATTTCTCCGAAACGTCCGATAAAGCGATGATTAGATTGCGCACGCTGACGCGACAAACGCATGCTATGTTGCGTTTGGTACTCATTATCAAATTATTAGTAATTGCATATTCCTTGTACCGACATGATAATTATTCATATTACAAATACATACACTAAATAATTCTTCGAATTTTTGAACAGCACTTATCGATATTTAATGTTTTTTTGTTTTCAATGTTCATAATGAAACAGCACTTATCGATATTTAATGTTTTTTGTTTTCAAATTTCATAATATCTTGATACGAGATACCTACCAGACCGATGAAAATGTATTTAAGTAATTGTTTTTAGCATTCCATTACAAAATAATGTTGTATTATTATATAGCTAAATTATAGCTAATTGTTTTTAGGCATATTAACAATATACCTACTTACTTTACAAAACAACTTTTTCTGGTATACTTTTTAAACTAATTTTATAATACTCGTATTTATGTCCGAGTTTCCGACTTACAAGGATACTTAAATTACAATAAAATTAGTTACTTCATTAAGTTCCTTAACATGGACATTTTGACTCACAAGTCACAATGCTATTCGCTGATGATGTATAATACCCTATAGGTGAGTAATGCGACCAAAACTATGCCGACTGCCGAAACGTTCTCTACGACGCGACGTGACGACGACACGGACGACAATACGTAACACAATTAATTATGTCGTAAACATATTATACAATTAAATGGTTATATTTTGCAGTCCTTTCAAACATGATGATATGAATGAAAGTATTTTGGCATTCCAATTTACTGCCCGTTCAAAACCTTTCTCAATGCCAATTCCCAAACCACTGCAAATAAAATTATTGAGAACGCTTGCTGGGACAGAGGCAGTGCGCTGTGGAACAAACCCTCGTTAAAACAAAAGAGGATTCCGGCCCCGGGCCCGTACTGAACTAATGATTAGAATTTACTGAGTACTTATAATAACCAATATAATATTACAAAGAGGGTAGCAAATAAAACAGGAGAATCTTTGAACGTTTTCAATTGCTTGGTATTATGTTTAGCTTACTTAGATTATTCTGCGTTCAAACAATTTGTAATACAGGCACGGACCTGAAAAAAACACGGACGTAACCTCGTCTAATCGAGAGTGAAGCATAGCAATGGCCGCCCGCTTACCATGTGTGCGTAATTTTTCATTTTTTGATTCGCGATTGAAGCAGTGAAGTGTCAATGTGTGGGTGTGTGTACTTGTACGAATAGAGAGTTGGTATTACTATGGGTGCTTCACTGGATTTGTTCTTGGGATTACGTCCGTCTTCTTTTTAGGTCCGTTGATACAGGCTATCGGAAAAAGTAAATGTTATCATCAGAAAAGGCTTTTCTAGATGTTCATAATTGACATTATCATCACGCAGGCGCAGGTGTAAGCTGGGCCAGGAGGTCGTAAACGAGCAGTAAACATCGCATTAGGCTGAGGGATTTGAACTGTACCTACCGCATTTCCTAGAAAACCCTTTGTCAACTGTCCCTTGTCAAACAAAGGCGGTTTCGAGAAGGTATCAGTGTAGCCACAGAGTCCACAAACGGACAGGCGTTATGGATGTTATTATCGCAGCCAGAGAAACAACGGAAAAAGTAACACCTTCGCTCGTAAAATATTGAATCAACAGCCGAGGCGGCCCTTACAATCACCTTTGCATTTCTACTATTTTGACAGCCCTGTCACTTGAGTCGTAGTAACTCCGTCTGCCGAGCGAGAGTGCCACGTTCGATCCCGGCGTCATTGTGACATTTGTGACACATATAATATTTGTAAAAACTATGATATAAACTTTTTAAATATGACGTTTACAACGTGGTCAAAATACTGAAGTAAAAAAACCCGGCCAAGTGTGTGTCCAAGCGTAGTTTTTTTATAGTGATGCGTAGTTGTATCTAAGTTCTGTACATAACGAAATTATAAGGATTCCGTTTTGACTACGGAACACTAAAAATCCCACACAAGCCGCGTGCGTCAGCCGCATGCGTCAGCCGCATGCCGCAGCCTGTGTTCCGCGTGCGGCCGCGCGACGTGCACCCATTAGGTACTCAAACACTTAATTTTCTTTGTCTGTATCAAGACAGCATTCCTTCATTCATAACCGAGCGGGATGAATCATTAACTTACTGCACAGCCACCTGCATGGGTGCATGGATAGGAACATTGTAGATAACTAGCGAAATATAGAAAACTAGCTGACCCGGAGAACTTCGTATCGCCTAACAAACTATTTTTTTTTCTAAAATAAAAGTAGCCTAAGTTACTCCTTGTTACATCAGCTATCTGCCAGTGAAAGTCCCGTCAAAATCGGTCCAGCCATTTCAGAGATTAGCCGGAACAAACAGACAGACAGACATACAGACAAAAATTGTAAAAAATGTTATTTAGGTAAATGTACCGTGTATACATCCAAATGCACTTAGTAAAAAGCGGTTATTTTAATATTACAAACAGACACTCCAATTTTATTTATTTGTATAGATAAATAGCTAATGTGCAAAATTACAAGCGATTACATAAACTTTATATAATTTGAATATATTCAGGTGACGTCATCATTACGCAGATCCGGGTAAAAAACGGTAAGAAACTCCCATAAACAGGTTCTTATGTAGGTAAATAATTACTCATTCAATTCATTCCATGTAAGTTTTTAATTAAATAAACTAAAACATCAATGCTTCAGCCAGTGTCTCCCGATCATTTTTATGAAAAGTAAAATGATTCTGAAAATTAGAAAAAAAAGAGTTGCCAGCCAGGGACATAGACCGAGGTCAGTTAAAATATTTAACAACAATTATGCCTTATTAACCAGCCGCAAGTCTTCCTAATTCCCGCCTGCCCTAGCCTAGCACTAAGTAGCAAGACAAAGTGCAGTCTGCAGACTAAATCAGTCAAGTCGGCAGTCGGTCATTTGTTATGTATGATCACGGTTGAGGTTAAACTCAACGAGCGTGCGACCGGATGTTCACCTTGAGATTATTGCAGCCAATTAACACTTTGTGAAGCTAAATCCTCTGAACTGCAACATGAAAGAAAATATTAATATTATTCACAAACGGTATAATTAATTAATCGAAAAATGGTTTGCGCATATTTGCAATATTTTTTGATAGACGTATGTCGTATCCAATGTACAAAAAAAAATCATTCACTTTATGTGTAGGGTCTGAGGTGTAAAAGAGAAATACTAAAAAATGTTTATACTTACTAATGATCTCTGACCTTAGCTGCTGATTTACGAACATGACGAAACTACAACGATTTCATTTTTTTACATTTATAGCCCCTCCCATGACGAACCCGAAAGACATTATGCAGATTCCAATTCCACCGAGGAGATAGAATAGATAATCCTGCACACTGAACTGACCAAATGAGCAAATGAGTCTACTGAACTGACTCTAAAGACACTAGATTTTCGAATGACCAATTGTTGTTTGGCTCTAGCGGCTTATATGGCTTCACACTGACAAAATCGACGACGACAAACTCCTAGATACCGGTCGAGAAGATCTACACCGACCTCGCCATTATTTCATCTTGGTCGATTGTTGCTATCGGGCTATGAGCGATAAATATAGTAAATACACAACACACATAACAGGAACAACTTCTACTTCATAATTTATTAAAGATTTCCAACAACATGTCTAAATGTGAGTCCATCAATGTGGTATTTATTTGTGATTTTACTGGTCAACCGGACGTCTCGATTACCGTGGCCTCGCTTCACGACTATTGTTTGCTCCCTGATAGGTGCTGAATGCTGATAGCATCCACTTCCAATCCATGATGGATCAGCAATCACTTTTATTTAATAGAGATTATATTAAATGATGCATTCTATTTTAAGATTAAGAATTTTCATTTTGAAAATTAAACATTGTGGTCCTTATATTATAGGCAATTATTGCTCCATATAAAAAATCCTGATTGTTCAGCAATCAGGAAAACAAACTTCTATGTAGTCAACGATACCACGATACCGTGATGGTCATCGGTCATATATTATAAAGATGATGTAGTGAATCTGCAGAGAGGTCGGTATAGATTAGGATTACATAGGTATTATTACATCATTACACTGCATATGGTCCATATATGATATGGATAACAAATTATAATATTATCATCTATCAATCACTATCTATCTCCCTGCTTTCGGAATTGTTTTCTTTCGTTGGATTGAATGAATTAATAATATTTTTTGAAAATATACGGAGGTAATTATATAGTATGACAAAACAATGGTATTGTCTCCGGAGTCGTGTGAACAACAAAAGTTTAAAAATCTAGGTTTTTTTAACTATAATTTGATAACAGCTCATTTTCATTGCTAAACAACATTACAAAACGTATTGTAACTAATAGCTCATAAGCCTGACCTTTTTCCGAATATGCGGGTAAAATAAATATTCAAACACGTGCTAGCGCGGTGTTTCTACGGCGCCAGTTGATAGAATATAATATTATTGCACGCTGAAAACTTACGGGACTGACAAGTCCAAAATTGCAATTTTTGGGAATAGAAGAAAATATATGACGGATCCACGGACCTAAAAAAAAGACGGACGTAATCCCAAGAACAAATTCAGTGAAGCACCCATGCACTTGCACGAATAGAGAACTCTCTATTCGTACACACACCTACACATTGACACTTCACTGCTCAATCGCGTCGCGAATCAAAAATTACGCACACATGGTAAGCGGGCGGCCATTGCTATGCTTCACTCTCGATTAGACGAGATTACGTCCGTCTTTTTTTCAGGTCCGTGGACGGAACGAACATTTTCAAATGAAAAATTAAAGAGTATCGTTATCTATCTACTGATCTATCAACCTTGTGTACGAGAAAAACTTGCATAATACCAAATATGTAGGTACGTTTGTTAGATAGACAGAAATAGTTTATTTTTACTCCAGTATGTATTAAAGTGCGAGGTGAACTTTTTTTAATGTACCTATCTACTTACAAATTTACGGTTTTCAGATTTTTCTCTTTACCTACTTGTGATTTGTGTTGGTAGTTGATTTCAAGAAGCTGTTAGTGTACAAGAAATGAGTAGCTTATTTTCAATCCATGAGAGTAGTCCAGACGGCTTTTAATTTAAAATATTTTAAAGATTATTTTGAATGTTAAACTTTTAACGTTTAAAAATTATTTTGAACTTTACATTACAACTTTATTTTGAAAAATATTGAGGTTTTAAAGCGCGTTTCTGCTAATTAACTGCTAATTAAAAAATGCTAATTGACGACCCTATAGCCTAGTTGGTAGCGACCCTGCCTGCGAAGCGAGGGGTCCCGGGTTCGATTCCCGGCCGGGGCAGATATTTATGTGGCAGATAAATATTTGTACTCGGGTCATGGGTGTTATTGTGATGTGTTATATGTGTCGTCCATGCCACCCGCGACACAGGTAATAACCTACTGCGGGGGGTATGAGTGTGTTAGCGTTTATTTATTTATTTATTTATTATTTAATATTTTACTTTAAATGTTATTAATTAGTGAAGAAGTTCCAAAAAAATGTCTTAATAATATTAATACATAAAATTCTTGATAATTTAGGGTGCCCGGCCTTTTTACCCAAATGTCCGGCCAAACTGGCTGGTCTGTCCGGCTTTTTGGTTGGCCGACCTGGCAACCCTATGCGAGGCCAAGCCTGTTCGCCGTTCGTTGCACATTTGATCATGTTTACCTTACAATCACGTAACAACTATTCCTAGTGAGACGCAAATCAGCTGCTTTGCTAGATAAGCCAATACTTATTATACTTACATACAATAACTCGCATTACATTAAATTTTAACATACATCTCATGTTCTGCGTAGAGCTGGATTATGGAACGTTTAATAACGCAGCAATGAATGTTAAAAATGGTTCTCGTTAGACGATGCCGATGAGAAGGTGGTAGAAGGCCAGCCCGCAGGTGCAATGTGGTGCAGTCACTATTGTTGATAAGTGTATTGTGTCCATTGAACAATCCATTCCTGGTTAACCCATCTTCCATACGGTCCATACGGTATACGGCATACCCCGAGCTCATACTTCAAAGTTTAGTTCCCGCTCTGGCTCATCAATGTATTTGATAAAATGAATGAATGTGTTTATGACACTGAACTTACTTGGCGTCACCAACTTACTATTCAATAGATCATTTTACTACTTATAGATATTTAAGACCTCGATTTGTCACAAGTTTTACAATTTAATTTTCGCTAAAACGTGGCATTAGTTAAATCGGTTAAAGCTATGCATTCCATCCCGGAACTGTCCCATGGCTGGGACTTTTAATACTTAAATACAATAATTTGAATGATTAATAAGGGAAGCTTGATGCGTGCAGAATTCAAACTCAAGTCATCCTTGCGAACACGGAACACTGTGTTCCGTGCTTGCGAAAGAGCAGAGTTTAACTACATCACGAGTCATGTAAGCAATAGCCAATATCAAACGTGACAACAACGCACAAACATACATTCGTTGTTTGCCTGTACTTAGAAGCGGGAGGTGCAACCAGACGAGCACCCACACCGCATGAGGATCTGCGGTCGGGGCTGTCAAAGCACATTCGTCTCATTAACCAATGAAGTGAGGTATTACGCGGTTTCATCTAGTTTTTATACTAACCATGCATAAGGCCGCATCAGAGGCCAACGCTGACGTGTGGTTGGTGATCAATGTGTAGAAATAATTTCACCCAAGAGAAAAGATAAAACATCAAAGAAGGTTGGAATACAAGCAAGCTACAGGAGTATTACTAGCTTAACAAAGAATCTAACCGCTTTAAAGCAATTGACAAACATGTTCACCTCATTTTAATATTTGATTTGATTTGATTTAATTTAATATTTTAGGGTAGCAGCTTGTCATATAATTATGTAATACGAGCAGCGCAGACCTCAAAACTTATAATAAAATAAATAAATATATAAAACAATAAATACATAAACGCTTACACACTCCCCCGCATTTATTTCGTATTTATTTCGACTTTTATTTAATGCAATATTGAACTTCATTTAAATAAAAAAAATTGTATTTAACGTCATCTATATTCTGATGGCCATTAAATAAATAAACGCTAACACACTCATGAATACCCCCGCAGTAGATTTTCACCTGTGTCGCGGGTGCAATGGACTACCATGTAACACATCACAATAACATCCATGACCCGAGTACAAATATTTATCTGTCACATAAATGTCTGCCCCGGCCGAGAATCGAACCCGGGACTCCTCGCTTCGCAGGTAAGGTCGCTAGCAACTAGGCTACAGGGTCGTACCTAATAAAATTTATTGTTTATAATTTTTGTTGAATTACTTTTTTACAGTGCCAACTGCCAACTGCCTACTGCCTACTGTGTTCACGACAATAGATCAAGATAGACGCCCATACAACTCCTGAATGCTGTAACTATTAACGAAATGAAACTTTATACAGATTTGTTTACACAGTTTTATTGCTGCCAGGCCCGCTTGATGTGAATCATCTGAATAAATAACGTAAGGACGTTCAGCTGTTTAATGTCAGGTATCGATATGTATGTCCTACATATATAACCTATGATAACCTATGTATTATCATCAGTAAAAGGTCTTTTACTGGACAATTTTGCAATTAAATTAATAGGCTCCTACTCCAGTTCAGTTATTATACATGTTGAAGCAGAATCGTTGAAGCCAACATTTAATTAACGGTCTACTTTCATATTATAAGTAGGTAGGTATAATAAAATAAAATGAAGTAGGTATGAAAACTACGAATATTTTATGGCACATCACTAAATAGAAGTCGTTATTGAGACGATCGTTATTACAGCCAGCTATAAGACAAGTAATGACTTTGTGTCGGTAACGGCAAGCTGATGGCGATCAGCAGCAGCTGGTGACACCATTATCTCTGTTTTATTACGTTACTTTGTTTTTTTTACGTAGCTAACCGTAGAATCCGTTTATCGACGGGCTAGGTCATACATAAGTACCTACTATTATTTCTTCTGTGGTCATACATAATTTGCTATAATTTGAAAATTAAAAACATTTTTTGTTTCTTCAAAAGTATATAAAACTGATTTCTATATTTTTCTTGATTACCCGCAATTTAAAGAAATTAGAAAAGTTAGATTGCCATTTACCGCCTTAGAAACCAATCGAGTCATTTAAGCATTGACTGTTCTTTACATTGAACTCGTATTTAGACCATTATATACGTATAGGTCATAATATAAATATATATATAGAAAGCAGTGATAGCCTAGCGGTTAGAACGTTGGTCTCTCGAACGGAGGGGCCCGAGTTCAAATCCTGGCACGCACCTCTGATTTTCAAATATTATGTGCGTATTAGAATTTAATTATCACTTGCTTCGGTGAAGGAAAACATCGTGAGGAAACCTGCACACCGGAGAGTTCTCCATAAAGTTCTCAAAGGTGTGTGAAGTCTACCAATACGCACTTGGCCAGCGTGGTAGACTATGGCCTGTACCCCTCACATTGTGAGAGGAGACTCCGAGCCCAGCAGTGGGACAATTATGGGTTGTTGCTTATACGTATAGGTCTATGATTTAGACTTGCGACTCTTTGTGAACTTTTTACCCGACTGCCAGGAAGGGATAATTATGTTATTCGCGCGTATCTTGTATGTATGCAATGCATGTAATATTCTTTATTACCTCGTATCTTCCAAACCGCTGAACGGATTTTTATAATTAAGATTTCGTTAGATTTGGCTTGATAACCCAAGTGTTACGAAAAAAAACAAATATGGTGGCTGTGAGTCTGATATACCTTTGTCTGAAGTAGGTACATATCAAACACACAATAAATATAAATCAAATAAATTAATGCAATATGGGTATCAAATTAAAGACTTCACCATAAGAATTTCAAAAAGGTATATTCATGATCATTGAGTTATAATTAGACATAAAGAAGACATCTCAAACAAAATGTGTGTCCCCGCCGGGAGGTTCTATTTTCAAAATTGAGCCCCTGTTCTCCTTTCAAAATCGAACGAATCCATTGGACATTGAAGCCGCTCGGCGCCAATTCATTGGAACATACATTGTGTTCGCGGTGTCTGTTCTATACGCTAATAATAATACTTCAATGTTCATGATACGTTTTTTGATAGCAGGCGGGTTTTTTAATTTTTTTATATGTTAGTCCAAAAATTGCTAGGATTAAAGTACCTAAGTACCCGGACATAACAGTGCAAAAGATCATTGGGCATTCTCGTGCGCTTTAGCATGTGTATTTAACGGCGCGCAGCCCCTGCTACTAAAATGGAAAAATATCTGTTAGATTTTAGATGCCTTGTAACATTCAGATTCTCTCTATTGCAACACTACTGATATCCGTCAAATTATAATACTGTCAATATGACATCTTTATGCTTGACGTTAACTCTTAATAGAACTTTTGACAAATTATGTCATTGCGTGTTTTGTATTGCACGACGCATGCACGTTGCCGTTGTCGTTTGTTTTGATATTGTGTTGTGGACGAAAGCGATGAAATAATGGAATATTAGTGATTTAATGACCGTAGAAAGAACATTTAAAAGGAAAAGTTGATGCGGGGACTATAGAAAATTTAAAGACTAATTGAGTTTTAATTCATAACAGTAGAATGGCTCGTGGTAAAGACAAAAAGAAGTAAGTGAGGTTATCTCAGCTGACGAATATCGTGTTATTCAAGGATAGTGTTATTTAATTGTATAATTGTTGTGTCCTAGACGTAAACAGGAGAAGAAGCAAGAAGGAGACGATGTTCCGAAGCAAGTGCCGCACACGCTGGAGTCCCTGCGAGAGAAGGATGAGACGATGCTGGCTAATGTTGAGGAGGAGGAACAGGAAGAGGTTCAGTATTTCTCTGAATTTATGTTCATATGTTCCTTGTGCTATAGAAAAACCATGGTTAGTCTTAGAAATGCCTTTGCTTCAAGTTGTACACTTTTTACGTCAACAACTAGAAAAAATTTAAAGTATATTATGGTCTTGGCCCCTTTTTTTATAGAAATGGTGGGCATAATCTGCTCATTAGCTGATAATTTACCTGATGGTAAGTGGCTATCATCGCCCATGGACATCAGCAACAACAAAGGCATCAATGATGCATTGCCGGCCAAGGAGAGAAAAAAAAGAAAGAAAGAACTGGCGCTCAAGCCCCCAGCCGGAACACGACAAGTCGTTTGGCGGCTGACTCCAGCAGGAGGGTGTTAGGCAGGCAAGCCTCCTGGAGAAATAATAATAATAAGAAAACAGTTACAGAAATATGAAAATTTTAAAATTTTATAAAAAGCTGTGGATTTTGTAATAAATAAATAAATAAAATTTTACCAAGAATATAATTTAATATCTCAATAATTTTAGACCTCTTCCTCTTAAGACACCCATCAGGTGTGGGATTGGGGATAGGACGACTTAGGATAGTATTCTAAGCCATCCCAATACATCTAAACAGTGTTTAACTTATTGACAATTCAAATTTCCTAAAAGATATTATGTTTTATGTTTCAGGCTCAAAAAGACATGGAATTAGATGAGCTTTCATCTTACTATGAGAATTCATATGAGCCCAAAGTTCTGATCACATATTCTGACAACCCCCATACAAAGACGAGGATATTTGGCAAGGAGCTTTGCAGGATAATACCTAACTCCCTTTCTCGATATAGGCAAAGGTATGTGAGAATTAAATATGCAAAAAAATAAGCTTTATTTTGTTTCTTAACACCAAAAAGCCGTTATTACAATATGGGAATTTTAGCTGGCTGAGAATTTTAACTATAACAAATAATGGCTGGGGTGAAAATGAAATGAAAAATGTAATTTAATCAGGAATCAGTTAATTTGGTAGAAGTTGAATTGGACTTAAATAGCAAAAATTTTCCTAAACATAATCTGAACCTATTGAATGAGTGAAACTAGTACCTACTGTAGCTGTAGGCTACCTAAATTCAAGCCAAGATACATTTTCATGTTGACGTTTATAACATCTAAGCTGCAGTCTCAAATAAATGAAATGATTTTACAGGTCATCAGTAAAACGTATAGTCCAATCAGCTATCCGTGAGCAAATGACAGATGTGATCATCGTGAATGAGAACCAGAAGCAACCCAACGGCTTCCTGCTCATCCACCTGCCCAGCGGCCCCACAGCACACTTCCGGCTCTCCAGCTGTAAGATCACACCAGAACTGAGGAAGGACTACAAGGAAATAACTAATCACAGACCTGAGGTAGGGTTAATAAATCCTACTTCCTACTAATATGTGAATTTGAGGATGTTTGTTACTATTTTATGTAAAAACTACTGAACGGATGCACCATGATCTGGAATAAGACATAATTTAATTAACCTGGAAAATGCTGGCAAAGGGACAAGAGTGCCGGTAGGAAATCTTGTTATGAAATCTGCTCTTATTCAAGTTTCAAGTCAATATGTAAATTGCTTAGTCCAATGGGAGCAATGTGGAGATTGGCGAGATTAGGAAGCTTTAATAAGAGACTTCACAGCCCTATGTTTGATAATCATATTTCATTTCAATTAAATATTGACCTTGAAAGTGGAGCAACAGAGGTAATCTGCCAACTTTTCAAATGTCAAAAAATTGAAATAAATAGTCCAGCTTTATATATTACTAGCTGACCCGGCGAACTTCGTATCGCCTAACAAACTATTTTTTTTTTCTAAAATAAAAGTAGCCTAAGTTACTCTTTGTTACATCAGCTGTCTGCCAGTGAAAATCCCGTGAAAATAGGTCCAGCCATTTCAGAGATTAGCCGGAACAAACAGACAGATAAAAATTGTGAAAAATGTTGTTTTGGTATATGTTCCCTATGTTATATTAATATTACAGACACTCCAATTTTATTTATTTATATAGATGACGTAACTTTGAGAATCCTTATTTATGTCATTCTTTTAATAAAGTATTATAAAAATGTAGCAAATACTTTGTTTTTTATTGTACCCAATCTTGTTTCAAGCCCTTAGTTTAGTATTTAGAGACCCTGCCTACAATGCGAGGGGCTAGGAGATTGATTCCCAGCAAGGGTAGATAGATAGATATGTGTGCCAGATTGATGTTTCTAGTTGCTACTCGAGTCCAGTGTGCAAGTGATGTCTTGTTTATGTCCATGCGACCTGCGACACAAGGAATTCTGAGAGAATATGAGTATGTATGTATTTCCCAGGTTATTCTGAACAACTTCAGCACGCGGCTCGGTATGACGATAGGGCGGATGCTGGGCGCGCTGTTCCACTACGAGCCGCAGTTCCGCGGCCGCCGCGCCGTCACCTTCCACAACCAGCGGGATTACATCTTCTTCAGGCACCACCGGTGAGAGCCTTGTGCTTACGGCTTCTTTTGACTTTTCTACGACTTAATTGATGTACTCTCGAAATTATGCTACCAAAATATGTAGGTGCACACGGTCTGAATGTAATCTAAATAAAAAAAGTTTTCCTTTCAAATAGGTATATTACTACTAATACGCCCTTGCTTCATTTCTGAAAACTTGACGCTTACTTTTTTTGTGGAAATAGACGGTAAACGAGCTGACGATCCACCTGATCGTAAGTGGCTATCGTCGTCCATGGACATCAGCAACACTAAAGGCATCACTGATGCGTTGCCGGCCAAGAAAGAGAGAAGAAAAAGAAAGAAAGAAAAAAGAACTGGCTCTCAAGTCTAAGCCTTTTAGAACAAGTAACCAAATCTGAAGTAATCTACTTGTTGTCAGTTTCATATAGTTGATACTATTTAACTGTTGGTAGTGGCTCTCTATTTTTTCTACTCATAATTTTAATGATATGAAAAGTCAAAACTGAACTGATAAGTTTAGTGTTTTATTTGTCGCTTTGTCGCTTTGCTTACTCAGAAAGAATAGAACATTCTATTGATTTTTTTTATGACGTGATAACGTCTATTAAAACGATGAACGCCGGGCGCGCGCACGAAAAAATGTAGCGTTCCGCGAGCGAGAGAGCGGCAAAAGCGAGAGAGAGGCACGATCGGCGTATCGTAGCCGATACCGTAGGCAAGCCGTAGGCGATCGTAGTTGAGTGGAGCGGAGCGCGGCGGGGCGGGGCGGAGCGGGGTGGAGCGGAGCGGAGCTTTGTCATGACGTTGTCACGTTAAACTACCGTCCGTAAACCGACTTTACAGAAAACCATTTTTTTTAAATTAGGTCCGGTTTTTGAGCCTATTAAAACGCCTATTGAAACAAAAAGAAACTAATATATTTTCTTTGTAGGTAATATTAGTATAAATTTCATTATAAGGTCTAGCTAGCCTAGAACAGGGACGTAGGTACCATAGCCGTATCAATTATACGGGCCCCCCCATCCTAGAAGTACTGGCGCCCCTCTAATGACCATCCAAGCGCCCTTTATTGCCGTACGATATTTCAAACGTGGCCCCACCAAAAAAAGCTTGCTGGTCTCCCTGGCTGCTACTACTGACGCTTTTTAGTTCCCGAAATTTAACAGCTGAAGTTGGAACGGGGCCCTACACAAATACAAGGATTGCTTAGGTCAAGCTTCGCCACTAGTAAGCGGTAACATTATACAATTTTAAAGATAGTGTACATTATTTTGTTGTGTAGGTACGAGTTCACGTCAGACGGCAAGCGCGCCAAGCTGCTGGAGTTGGGGCCGCGGTTCACGCTCAAGCTGGTGTCGCTGCAGCAAGGGACCTTCGACTCCAAGCGCGGCGACTACGAGTGGATCATCGCCGGCCGCCGCCATCAACTCGAAACATCGCGCAGAAAGTTCTTCTTGTGAATACTAAATGATAAGTTATAATAAATGTTCCATTACTTCCATTAGCAATTTCGGACTTCTCTTAATATGTTTGTGACCGTACTTATTCTAAATTATTATGCCAATAATATCCTGAGTCCAGTGAAATTCTCAACTTCATAAACTATACAAGAAATAGCTGTAATTATTGATTTAAGTGAGATTGATTCCACTTTTGCCAAAATTAAGACATGAAGTGTCTTTTTTAAGTTTTACCCTTTAATACCTAGAGAGCTAGAAAGATATACTTAGGTATGGCAGCCATTACACTCTCAATCTAGATCGTGATCTGATCAAGGTCGCGGATCGCTATAGATATAATATGATGATAATAATGATAATATTATATCTTGATCTGGCTGACATTAGACAGTCAGTCCAAATCATGTAAGTCCACTGTTCGCAACCATCAGATGAATATATTGTGTTCTCAGCTCTGGGTATTTGGGATTATGGCTCTTCATTATTAGTAGACTGTTGCTTGATTTTTTTAACGTTTTAATTTTGAGATATCTTCTTGGTTCAAAGAAGTCTTAAGAAGGTTGTTCGTTCACAACCACAAAATTGATGTTAATAAGAAAAAAAAATTAAAAAAACCGCCTGCTTAAAAAAAAGCTATCATGATAACATTTTTGAAATCCTTATGGTGAGCTCTTTAATTTGATACCCATATTGCATTATTCTATTTATTTTTATTTTTGGATATTTCAAACAATGGAATCTAACAGCCACCTTGTTTTTTTTTATTTCACTTACCAATCTAAGATCACTTGGGTTATCAAGACGAATCTAACTATATCTTAATTATATAAATCCATTCGGCGGTTTGGAAGATATGAGGTAATAAAGAATACATGCATACATACATACAAGATATGCGTGAAAAACATAACCCTTCCTCGCAGTCCTTAGTCCATTGAAATGTTACATTTTTTAGGCCTTACCTTGCGTTTTTTAGAGGACGCAATTTTATTTTTTTGATGTGTAGGGGGGGTCAGTGTAATGCTAAAACCAAGTTTGTGGGGTCGCCACCCTTGTCCCACGGCCGCCATCTTGTAAATAGGGGTTGAAATGGTTTTTACGATATATCTCTTAAACTATTTATTTGATAAAAAAAATTGTTAACATTTTTTGTTGCAAATTAAATTCTCTACAACTTTGGTCCAGTAACTATTTGTCATAAAACTATAAATAAAAAAGTTATAAGTGAAAATGTTCAAAAAAAAATGTATCCTTCTATGCATTATTTCAAGCTCTTGTCTGCTTTTGATGTCATTAAATGTATGGAACTATTGTTGGATCTTACAGATCGTACACTTTGGTGGAAATAAATTTCAGTATTGCCATACAAAAAATAACAATTTTCATACAAATGTTTCCTTCTATGCATAAATTCAAGTCCTAGCCTGCTTTTGATGTCATTTAAATATATAGGACTATTGTTGGATCTTATAGATCGCACACTTTGGTGGAAATAAATTTCAGTATTGCCATACAAAAAATAATAATTTTCATACAAATGCATCCTTCTATGCATAATATCAAGCTCTAGCCTGTTTTTGATGTTATTAAAATGTACTAGACTATTGTTGGATCTTACAGATCGCACACTTTGGTGGAAATGAATTTTAGTATTGCCATACAAAAAATAATAATTTTCATACAGGATACATTATCCTTCTTTGCATAATTTCACGCTCTAGCCTGCTTTTGATGTCACTTAAATGTATAGAAAATGTTCACATTTTCGCTTATAACTTTTTTATTTATAGTTTTACGACAAAAAGTTACTGGACCAAAGTTGTAGAGAATTTAATTTGCAACAAAAAATGTTAACAATTTTTTTTTATCAAATAAATAGTTTAAGAGATATATCGTAAAAACCATTTCAACCCCTATTTTCAAGATGGCGGCCGTGGGACAAGGGTGGCGACCCCACAAAATTGGTTTTAGCTTTACACTGACCCCCCCTACACATCAAAAAAATAAAGTTGCGTCCTCTAAAAAACGCAACCCCAAATGTAACTTTTCAATGGACTACCTGTAAAAAGCTTGTGTAGCAATAATCATTGCTTGTGCTCTAAAGAAACGTGTAGAGGAAACGTTGGGCCAAACCACAGTAACTGAAAAGGAACATCTACACGCATCTAAATTTGTTAGACGAAATTCACTGCGCGTATAAAATCTTCATCTGGAGAAGTATCTGGCGAATTTAATGGGTAACGTATTGGGTTTAGGCGCAAAATGTCCCATTGGCGAAATGTCCGGCGTGTGCAAAAGGTCCCATTCGCTGAACGTCCTATTCGCAAAATGTCCTATTCTCAGAATATCCTATTCGTAAAAGGTCCTATTTGCATAATTCCAATTTCATTTAGATGTTACTTTTTGGTATAACCATCCCGCCGCCGCGCCGTACGACGCTTTTTTTTGGGCCCGAGGTTCTTTTGAACCTTGATATTTTTGAAATTATTTACGCTAGTACTAAATCGTTTTCACTTCGATCGTAGTAAATGAAAGCAGAACTAAAGTTTGACACTCATTTCAAGTTTCTGTGACCTATAAATGAAAAGGGTCCCGCTGGGGCTGGAGGTTGAATTAAAACCAACGTCCTTCTTTCATTTTGACGGAACAAAATCTAATTTTGACTGCATTTGATAGAACTAAGGCACTAAATCCTAGAAATACCATATACCTACTCATACAGTTTTAGGATAGGGGGTCCCGCTGTGTAGGCACACTCCTAGAATTTCGTTTTCAAAAATGAATAAGAGGTAAATTTCACTAGACTAAACGCGTTATAGTAAATATGTTATTGTGTGTAATATAATAGGTATATCTATTAGTCATTCCTGTTTCTCATTTTAATTTCCTTGTATAAATAAGCTTGGTCTTCCAGATAATACCTTAAAATCTGTTTTATAGTAAAGAATGATGGAATTTAGTAAAACACAGGGATGAGTTAGCATTTTTTATATCATAGCAAGCAGTGAACGAATATACATAGTTTAGTTGCTAACAATGAACAAGGCTGATAATATTATATATGTATCTATGGTAGTGAGCATTTGGTAGGTATTCTAGGTAAGAAAAAACAAGTAGGCGATTTAAAAAAAATATATTAAAAAGTAAGTTTCCGCCGGCATGACATGCTGGATGGCCGGTCTTCCTGTGCAGCCTGCATGCTGGCTGGTCTTCCTGTGCAGCCTGCATCTCTCCGTGCAGTGCCGGCACCAGCTTCACGAGTACTGCGTGACTCGCCGACGCTCACCGACGCCGACGCCCGGGCGCCCTCCCGCAGCGGCGACGAGCTCGACGTTGAACTTCCGAGCTCTATAAATTAGTAAATCATTCTACTGTTAAAAGGTGCCAACGTAACTTACTACGTTTCATACTGTGGTTTCATTGATGAGTAGTTGGAACGAAGTTCCTTATCGCGCGTTGCGAAAGCGGGCTAGGCGGAAAATTTGGTAACGAAAAGTTGTAACGACACTTTTTGCCGTCGTTAGTCGTTAGAACTCGTGCGGCGTCGTTACATGTCGTGCGGCGTGCGCATGTTTCTCTGTCTGTCTCTCTCTCTCTCTCTCTCTTATAGAAAGCAAGCCAGATATTTTCGTTTCTTGCAGTAAGTACTAGGATAGCAAAAACATGCAAGCGAGCGGCTTTGAATATGGCGGATGAGAAATTTAATACCCCAGATTTGTTTTGGCACACTCGCTTGCATGTTTTTGCTATCCTAGTACTTATTGCAAGGAACTTCGTTCCATCCGGGTGTCCCTTGACACCTCTCAAGTTTTTTTATTTTTAGTTTCGTTGCTTCACAATATTTTCAAATATGCATAAAATAAAAGCTACTCAAATATTATTCAAGTGAAGAAATAGTAAGTAGTAAGGTAATAAAACGCCGGCACGGCCAAGTCCCAAACACGCCGTGCGTGGGCGCCAGGTTGCTCGTGTGGTTTTTTTTCTCCTCGTCGCGTTTTTAGTATGGCGGATAATTATTACACACCATTGTGTGTTTGCGCAGTTTGTGCTAGTACTTTATTCACAACAGGTGTGTTTCGCCGTTGCAAAAGTGAAATACAATGTAGTGTATCTTATAACCGAGTGGGCGAAATCCACCTACCCGGCAGTTTTGCGTACACCCTTGTTCTCTGCCTGCGACACACGGAGTGACAACATGACCCACTCCAACGTGACTATAGACATACATATTATGTAAATAATAATTATAAAATAATAAATAAACTACAAAATAATAAATAAACTTAGCTTATAAATTAACATACCTTATAAAAATTATTTTCTTCACTTTATTTCCGTCACAAGTTTGTTGAACGAAGTTGGGAGGCCCAGTGAAGTCAATCTGTAACATTAGATAAGTTTTAATGTTTTTTAATTTAATCAATAAAGCAGATTTCAAACAAATCTTAAAATAGGCTAATCAGACGTGAATGTTGGTCAACATGGTTGAGTGGGTTCGCTCTGTTGAGGGAGACCTGAAGGTCTGGTCATCATTTAAAAATTTGTGAAAAAGAAATCACAATCTGAAATAAAATTTGCATAGTAAAAAATATACTTGCCATATATAGTTTCCATGCGTCACAGGACTCAGACCTCTGAAAATGCAAAATATGTACATTGAGTTACATTTTACTTTAATCCTTTCAGTAAAAAGTATTACTTAACGGACGAGAAAATCAGACGTGAATTTTGGTCAACATGGTTGATTGGGTTCGCTCTGTTGAGGGAGACCTGAAGGTCTGGTCATCATTTAATAATAATTTTTGAGCTATTTATGAAAAATTACTTATATAATATGACACACGTTGGCTTAGGGTCAAAACACATTTATTCAGCTCCATTCGGCTTTTGTCCATAGTAAACAACGATTTTGTATGGAGACGCGTACGCATCCTTTCGGCTTTTCGGCGCCGATTCCGCTTTCGTGGTAAACAAGTAGAAAACTACGACAAATGTGTTTTATCGTTCGGCCGCGTACGACGCCGAACGCGGCGGAATAGCGCCGCGCTGTAGGTAGGTGCTGTAGGTAGGTACATGGAAGATTTTTGACTCTTTGGCCTTGTCGACAGGTTGCGACCTTCATAGTTCCCGTATAGATTAAACCGTATAGATTCGATTTATTTACGTAATCATTGGGAAGATTGAGAAAGTTCGGACGTGTTTTAAAATAATTAAAATTATTTTATTTTTACGAAATAAATTAATGATGGAGGAATAACAACTTATATCGCTAGTTCAAAAATATGCTTGCTTATACGATATTAGTTCGTCACATTATAGCGATCAACAAAGAAAAAATAATGCTTGGGAAGAAATCTCAAAAATAAGGTCCTGTAGCGGTGAGTACTTTTTTATTTATTTATAATATGAACTTAAAATACCTACATCAAATTTTATATTAGTATGTTGGTAGATATACATATGTATACAGTACATACATACATATATACAGTACATACATATTATGCGGTCTACTTTCATAAGAAGAATTAGTAGATATTTTATAGACAATAATATGTACCTACTTACGTTTTTCTCACCTTTATTTTAACTTGTTATAACTATTATATATAGCGCCTAAATCGTACCTCACTGATATCTGGCCGCTCGCTTTATTAAACATTAAATGAAATCTAATGGTGTCAAATTGAACTATTTAGGCATGCGAGTAAACAACAGCAATTGGACGAATAAACATTAAGTAGACGTATGAGATTTTATTTAATTTCAAATATCCTAAAATCTACAGCTATTTTCCCTTAGGGGGTACGACATTGGAAACCTTACCCTACTAAACTACTATACCTACTAACGTCTTCGGACGGACTTCGCAGCGTATTCAGCGCCGTACGCAGCCGTTCGCATTCTTACGACGCCGTACGCGGCCGAATAAGTGTAACCAAAATCATTCGGCGAAACGCGAATGACGCCGAATAAATGTGCGTTGACCCTTAAGCGTTAATGTAGTGATAAGTAAATTAGTCAATTATTAAAACCATTGAATACAACAAAAAATTACTTGTGTCAGCGTGATAATACTGAAAATGTTGATTAAAAATAACGATATTATTTATTTCCATTCCACAGTATACGCCATGTACATTATAATTACCTTTTTAAAATGGAACTTCTGTCACCATGTAGTTACTGTGTTTTCCAAGTAGCTCTAATAGAAAATGTGTTTTTTAATTCTTTATCATTTATTTAAGGCTCATGGTAAAATGCTGCTAGTTCTAAAAAAAAAAAGAAACTATTAAGTACTTCGACCAATTACATAAGAGAATATAAATAAAATGAAAGAGATCAGACGTGAATGTTGGTCAACATGGTTGAGTGGGTTCGCTCTGTTGAGGGAGACCTGAAGGTCTGGTCATCATTTCAATCAATTTGTAATATGTAGCTTGCTGTTCACCATATTTATAAATATAAAATTACCTTTTCTAACTGGTTGAAAAAGACATTTAGTTGTTGTACGCAATTTTTGTTCAACTTCATAAACATTATTATATTAGTAATGTTGAAAAATGTGGACTATTATGAAAAACTAAAAGATTTTATAAGATTGCAACCATTGAATATTATCATTATGATTAGTCGGTAATTAAAATCATCATTATGAATTTGTAAATCATATTGTGGCGACATTTTACTTAGTGCTGTCAGCAAATAGATTGGATAAATTGTATGTATTCCACAAAAAGATTCTAAAAAAACAACTGCATATAATTTTAATTAATAATTAAATGTAATTTTTTCACATACAAAACATACTTCTAACTGAAGAAAGCCCAGTGCCAGCAGAGCATAGTTCCAGTACTTCCAGTCAAGCAACCTCAAATCTGAAATAAAAGTTATTTATGTATAAGATAAAAGAAATAAGATAAGCCAGCAGGATGACATCTATGTGTTGGTATATATCAGAACTCTAATGAGCAGCCGCTAGTTTATATCACAGTGATCAATCGGTAATTAATTTCATCATTACACACTTTATATTAGCTTCACTTGTATGTTTGCAACAGATTCCTTTCGACTTGATTTTGACCCACTTCAAACGGTCAGATTTCATTTAAACTTCGTAGACTTATCGAGGACCGATGGCAATTCAATAATATTTAAAAAAAAAACCTAAATTTCATTTAAAGAAAATCAAACTATAAAATGAAAAATTAATAATAGTTAAAAAAAAAACTAAAAAAACACGCTTTTATAGAAAATCCAATTAAAAAATAGAAAATATATTTGAATTAAGAATAGTGTAATTGTAATACTCGTAAAAGCGTGGGGTGCATGGTGTCAATGAGTAGAAGGATTATCATTTTGATAATATCTTAAAAAGCACCCCATGCTTTTTTTACAATTACATTCTTAATTCAAATTTATTTTCTATTTTTTAATTGCATTTTCTACAAAAGCGTGTTTTTAAGATATTTTTAACAATTTTTTTTTAATTTTGAACTATGCAATATTACAACTGTTCATTAAAAAAACTTTACCTCTGATAAGTTGCTCTACTCCACTCTCCATTAATCTGAAATAAAAATTATTTATAAGATAAAAGAAATAAGATTAGCCAGCAAGATGGCATGTATGTGCTTGTATATAATTATCAGAACTCTAATGAGCAGCCGCTAGTTTATATCATTGTGATCAATCGGTAATTAATTTCATCATTTTCAATTTCAATGATCAATCGGTAATTAATTTCATCATTTTCAATTTCACCAGTGCAATGTTACAGTTATTCATTATAAAACCTTACCTCTGATAAGTTGCTCTACTCCACTCTCCATTACCTCCGTACCTGTACAACAATTGTTAACATTTAAAAGATGCAAATATTTATAATAATTAGAATAATTTAAATATACAAATCAGTAGAGATAGTTATATGAACAGCATTATTGGCTAAGATGTCCCTATCTGGACTCATCACGATAATAATATCATTAATGATTGTAAACTATAGTTACAAACACTCTGACCCTGCAGTAGGTTCTATCTATGTCACAGGTGGCATGGACGACACATATAACACCCATAACACGAGTACAAATATTTATTTTATCTGCCCCGACCGGGAATCGAACCCAGGACCCTTCACTTCGCAGACAGCTACCATACTACATACCAACTAAGCTACAGGGTCGTCGTATATCATAGGGTATCGTAATATTATAGTATGAATATATAATTTTAAAACACCTTTTGATGCTCCAGCATTGCAGTACCGTAGAATTCCATGTAAATCGCATCTGAAACAAAAACTTCATTGTAAAAAGTTGTAGAACAAAGCATTAAATATGAAGTATGAATTGGGTATAATCAGTGAGGATAGTTATGTTAACATCATTATGAAATAAGATGTCCCTATCTGCATTCATCATCTTATATAGAGTTTGGAATTATGGTAGTTTAATTTACATTCAGTAAATATTAAGAAATATATTTGGCATACCAAATATATTTCTTAATACTTAATATTTAATATATTAAGCACTTTTATGTAATTATAATAATTTATATACTGTAACACTTTTTTTCTTTACTAACCTTACCAATGGATATTCCTTTGAATATCATAAACAGAGATCATCTGGTTCTCCACAGGATTGAATTGTTTCAGTTCGAATTCCACTTTAAATCGTAATAGGTACTTTGATAATTAACATAAATCTCAATGCTTCAATCCTTTGTTTACAATCGGAGCTAGTGACAAGCCGGTTGACATTGGAGGCTTTGACAGGTGAATGTTGATGATGTTTTGACGGACCTGCAGCGGTTTGACAGCTCGCCTGTGTGAAAGACGCTGTCAGACGGATGGACCAATCATCGGTCGCGTTCTGTTCTGTTCTGTAGTCTGTGGTTTGTTCAGCCTCTTGTCTCTGTCGAAATGTAGTACATTTTATTTATTTGAATTTCAGGACTTATTTCCGTAGAAAAGTTAATGTCCCGTTTAGAGGATGAAATGACTCTGGTGAATCTGGTGATTCTAATTGGAATTTTCAGACTGGGATTCGGAATATTCTCTGAGAGTAGTGGTTAATTGGTGGAATTTCTCCAGGATTTTGCTGATCGTCTGCACACCAGGCGGTGGCCCCTTCTTTTCTTTTCCCTTAATTGTACTACCCTTAATTGTACTAGTTTCTTCCCCCTAAAGGTCTGTATTGAAATTAAATGTTAGCGAACTGAAACCCACTAAATCTTTTATTTCTTCTAAAAAAAAAGGACTTTCATTTTTGCAATACTATAAAAGATTCAGTGCAATTAATACTAAAGTGTTTATAGTTTATACTACAGAGGATATATTAAGGAGCGTATGGAGTTATCGCCACTTAAAATCAGGTGGTAGTCAAGCATTAACTTTTAAGATATAAAAAAAAGATTTCGTTTATTTATTATTTTGTCTTATTTACTTACCAAATTGCCTTCTTTTTCTTGGTAATTCATAGCTGTACTTATACCTGCAAATGACAGATATATAACATGAAAAAAAATTAAAATACATTGTCAAAAGCAGTATTTCTTTTTTAATTCAGATAGGAGCGAAAGACATGAATGTAATACATCACTGTAACATCAGATGAACTATGTGATCATCATTTAGAATATGATACTATTGAATACTTTACTTCTAGTAATAAGTCTCAGGACTACATTATAATAATAACACAAATATTAAATTGTCTCGAATTTGTTTCATAAAATCTAAACTAAAGAGGAAATTTTACAATTTATGCAAAATATAATTCATATTTGTATTACTTATACTTAATAGAAAATCTAACATACAAAATCCACATCATATAGGTATTTATTTATGAAATTTTAAAAATACTTACTCATTATTATTCCAATTATAGTCGACATTTAACAATCAGGCAGCCTCTTCAATTACAGTTGACCTATATTAGAAAAACTATATTAGTAATATTCTTCACCAGAGGACAAAAAGACAATATTCTATTACTTTAATCAGATAGGAGCGAAAGACATGAATATTATACATCAATGTAAATCAGATGAACTATGGTATCATCATTTGGGAAATTAAAATTTTATCAATAAAATAAAGTACATATTTTATACTCTAAAGATAAATAAAATTATACTTACTTAACTATATTTTCAGTGCAACTTCATTGTTACCTGTGACAAACAAAAAAGGGCTTAAGTCATACATTGAAATAAATACATTATTTTATACACAAAGTAGTATCAGATTTATTAACGGATCTCATCCAACCTCACAATTGGGTGCCCTATGCTAAACAAAAATGAAGATGAATAATTAGATGAAAATTAATAATGTGATATATACAAAGTTACAATGATGATAGAAAAAAAAAATGATCCCTATTCTCAATGATTACCCATTGTGAGACAACCACCAAATGGTACTCAGTTGCACTCCGCTATCATCATTACAAAAAAAAAAGCGGCCAAGTGCGAGTCGGACTCGCCCATGAAGGGTTCCGTAGCAGCAAGTAACATAATATAAAAGTTCTTGTAGTTCGTTGTAACTTTGATCGATGTTTTTTGCGGTTTACGATTTATGACGTATTAAAAAAAAAACTTCTTATCAAATCTTATTCAAACCAATTTTCGTTGGAAGTTTTCATGGTAATGTACATCATATATTTTTTTTAGTTTTATCATTCTCTTATTTTAGAAGTTACAGGGGGGGGGACACACATTTTACCACTTTGGAAGTGTCTCTCGCGCAAACTATTCAGTTTAGAAAAAAATGATATTAGAAACCTCAATATCATTTTTGAAGACCTATCCATAGATACCCCACACGTATGGGTTTGATGAAAAAAACATTTTTGAGTTTCAGTTCTAAGTATGGGGAACCCCCAAAATTTATTGTTTTTTTTCTATTTTTGTATGAAAATCTTAATGCGGTTCACAGAATACATCTACTCACCAAGTTTCAACAGTATAGCTCTTATAGTTTCGGAGAAAAGTGGCTGTGACATACGGACGGACAGACAGACAGACAGACAGACAGACAGACAGACAGACAGACAGACATGACGAATCTATAAGGGTTCCGTTTTTTGCCATTCGGCTACGGAACCCTAAAAAAAGGAGTCTTATAATACATATGTTAAAGTATCATATCGTCGTTGCGACTTTAAGACCTCTTATGTGTAAAAAATCTGCTTTTTGAGGGAATCAATAAAAACCCATAAAATTTAGTTTAGCAAGCACACAGGTGATTTTGAATTTGGTGAATAAATTACGATGGAAACGTCGTACACAAATGAGTTTTTGAATTTGATAGTGCTTCAAAATGAATCATTTGACGTAAAAAAGTGATTTTGCCAAAAGTGGCACATAACACATAAGAGGTCTTAAAGTCGCAACGACGATATTTAAATTTTCTACTCAAACATTTTATTAAATATTAAATTTAGTTTGTAAATGATAGAATTTAAGAGTGTAATTTACATCAATTATTTGTGAATTATCAAATTTTGGTTCAATCTTCTTGAACAATGTCAAGACCACACAATGTTTTCCTGAATTCAAATTCAGGTTCAAACAAATAATTGGAACCAATTTTTTTCGCGGGTAGGTGCTTTTTTTCGCGGGTAGGTGCAGAAGTAGTAACAGCTGTTTTATTTGCTCTTATCTTTATTTTCAAATTAAAATTATATAAACTCAGACAAAAAGTTCGATTTAGTGTTTAGTAGTGCCATAATTAGACATTACATAGATGTACATATCAATAACTTACATGTAAATTGAATCTGAGCAATACCTGCACCATTTACAACTTTCATCTTTTCACTGCACTAAAAAGTTTGTGCCAAAATTTTCTGCACAATTCACCATGGCCACTATCACCAACGTAGAGGATATGCACAAGAAACTTGAACTCAGCTGGTCGCACAAACTGGCAGAATTCGAATCTCGACTCACCGCAGCAACAACAACTCCAAACAACCCCAGCTTGTCGCAGCTAAGTAATGAATTTAACTCATTTAAGGAGCTTGTGACCTCAATGTTTGGCCTTCTTCGTCAGCAAATCAACGAGTGCTACAAAAATATTGACAATTTGGATATGAGACAACGTCAAAAAGTTCTTCTTTTTAATGGCATCGCAGAAACCCCAGATAGTGATGTTGAGGGTGAAGTTATTCGCATTGTGCAACATAATATGGGACTTAATCTTTCTGGCTCTTGTTTGAAGCGTTGTCATCGGCTCGGAGTTTCGGTGGAGGGGCGGACTCGTCCTGTTCTGGTCCATTTTAATAATTATAAAACCAAGGCCGAAATATGGAAGACTAAGGCCAAACTTAAGGGAACCTCGGTCACTATTGTGGAATTCCTTACACGCTCCAGGCAGTATATTTACAAACGAGCCCGGGAAGTTTTTGGCATGAAGCAGGTATGGACATTAGATGGTGTCATACACGTAAAAATCCCTGATGCGGGCCGCTTTAAGATTGTTTGTGAAGACGACCTTTGCTCGCTCATTGAAAAGTTCCCCGTAGCTGGTTCCAAAGATGGTGAAAAATCCGTCGAGCGTACGGTAGCATCCAACCCGCAGCAAGAGGCCCGACGAAAGCAAGTGCCAGAGTTGGTTCACGATGACTCGAAGCGGTCAAGACGTCCCAATATAAAGAAGTAGGGTAGCAAGTTTGGTTTGCGAATATTTGTAACATTCAGTGAGGTTTGCTTTCATTCCGGTTGTAAATTTTTCTTACTACCTTGTTTAAATTATTTTGGTGAAACAAAATTGTCACAAACATTTCATCTGTAGAAAGATGTGAGGTTAACTTCATGACTGTCACGTCACTGTCAAGTCAATCAATGTCACATAAAAGTGCAACAGCAAATTAACGTATGTGTCTCTGTCAAATTGTTGTTGTCAAAATGCAAAAGTAACGGTGTTATAATGCCAAGTGTTTTTTATTTTAATTTTATGTTATTCTAATTTTTAAAGTGAAACTTTTATTCTATCGCCCCTAAATTATAAATTTTAATAACTAATTTTACAATAATTGAGTTGGGGTTATAAACGCAATTTTAATTCCCCAAATCGAATAACTTTCTAAAAACTTTTAGTTAAACTCCTACAGACCGGGAAAAGTTTCACTTGCATCGTGGTTTCATAAAACTACACATTGTTCCTTTTCATTTATGTTATTTTCTGTTTTTTATCAATTATAATAAATATATTATGTAAACAGTCAACTGTTGGAGGATACGTTAATTGTATTAATATTTAAATGGTTTAGCGGGTAATTGCAACTTACATGTTATTTTAGTTTTGTTTTAAGTATTTTTTTTTATTTTATTGAATTTATTAGTAGATATTTTATATTTATAACATTAAATATATAATTTTATACATATATACATATAATATGTCAGAAGATGAATCTTTTTATTCGGCAAATAGTTCAAGTTCTTACGAATCATGTGCGGAAGAGGATCTTTATCATCAACTTGCTGGAATATTTTGCTCTCGCAAATCTATGCTGAATGTGTGCCACATCAACGCACAAAGTATTCCACAACACTACGCAGAGTTTGAAGCGACATTTAATGTGGATTCTATTCATGCCATTTTAGTGTCTGAGAGTTGGCTTAAACCTTCCTTGCAATCATCAATGTTTCCTTTGCCAGGTTTCGTACTTGTGCGTAACGACCGTACTGGTAAAGGCGGCGGTGGAGTTGCTATATACTTGCGTACATCTATCAATTACAAACTGCTTTTAGCATCCCCGTCGCAATACTCTGAGTCTGCTGAGTACATGTTCCTGGAACTTAATTTTACGGGTACTAGGGTTATTCTGGGTGTTGTATATTGTCCGCCTTCTGTCAACTATTTCACCACGTTGGAAACTGCTTTTGACAATATTGGTTCTGAGTACACACATTACATAATTATGGGTGATTTTAACACAGATTTATTAAAGGGTTCGCCCAATGCTCTAAAGTTTCGCAACATTGTTGAGTCGGTCAATCTTTCCATTCTTCCATTAACAGCAACCCACCGTAACATCCACTCTGAAGATACTTGGATCGATCACATTATTACCTCTTCACCTGATCGTGTAACCAATTATGGGCAGTTATCAGCTCCAGGTTTCTCCAGACATGACCTAATCTATGCTTCATATAATCTGTCATTACCCAAGCACCGACCAGCTATTCTGCTAATGCGCAACTATTCTCGTATGAATGTTGATTTGGTTAAATCTGATGCTGCAAAACTTGATTTTAGTTCGTTGCGGGCAATGAGTACAGTAGATGAAAAAGTGACAAACCTCAATCAATCACTTCTAAAACTGTTCGATACTCATGCCCCAAAACATAAGATTAAATTGAGACGGCCTCCCGCTCCCTGGATGACTAGAGGAGTGAGGATGGCTATGAATCGAAGAAATCGTGCATTCAGTAGGTTCAAGAGGGAACGTAACGATGAAAATTGGTTGTGCTACAAGAAGGCCAGGAATAGATGCAACCAGATGGTACGAACTGCTAAACGCCATTATATCCATAATAACTTAATTAATTCTTCGCCCACGGATATGTGGAAATTTCTGAAATCTCTTGGTGTATGTAAACCCTTGAATATGGATTTTGGTCCGTCACTCACACTACAAGATATAAATAACCACTTCTCCCTAACGCCATCTTTGGACCCTAATATCCGAGCTCAAACGATTGCCTCTATTGTGGCAAGGCAGCCTTCTTCTATCGCAAGCTTCCAATTTTCACCTGTAAGTCAGCAAGAAGTTAAGAAGGCTGTTTTAGGTATTCGATCCAGGGCTGTTGGTTGTGATGACGTTAATAGGATAATGATTGTCACCGTTCTTGAAAGTCTTCTTCCAGTCTTAACTCATATTGTAAATTTTAGTCTCACATCAGGACAATATCCTACAGTCTGGAAGAAAGCGCTTGTACGTCCTTTACCCAAAATACAAAATCCAATACTTCCTAGTCATTTTCGTCCTATTTCTGTTCTCCCTTTCCTTTCAAAAGTTTTGGAGATCTGTGTTCACGAGCAAATATCTAAATTCATCTCTTCGAATAGCCTGCTGAGTTCATACCAGTCTGGATTTCGTCCCGGCCACAGCACCACCACTGCGCTTGTAAAGGTGACAGATGACATAAGGAAGGCTATGGACAACAAAAAAGTGACAGTGTTGGTGCTGGTAGACTTTTCGAATGCTTTCAACACAGTCGACCATGAAATCCTTATTTCCATATTATCCTTTTTACGATTATCTCCTGCGGCCCTGTCATGGTTTACAAATTATCTTCGCGGTCGCCAGCAAGCGGTTACTTCTGGGCAGCAATGCTCAGAATGGGCTAATCTTGACAGTGGTGTACCGCAAGGCGGTATACTTTCTCCTATCATCTTTTCGTTATTTATAAACTCCATCTCTTCTTCTTTCAGTTGTTCGTACCATCTGTATGCCGATGATTTACAGTTATATATTCACTCTGAGGTCGAAAATCTTCAAAGGGCCATTAGTGAAATGAATGAAAATTTGGAAGCCTTGCTTAATTGGTCGCGTCGGTATGGGGTTGCTGTTAATACTTCTAAATGTCAATCTATACTGGTGGGCAGCCCGCGAATGTTGGCTAAGGTGGAGCATCTTTCACTACCTTCTATTTTATACAATGGCGATGTTATCCCCTTAAGCCAATCTGTCAAGAATCTAGGCTTGCTGATTGATAATTCTCTAACGTGGCGCCCACAGATAAATTATATTAGCAAAAAAGTGAATGCTGCGCTGCATTCACTTTACAGATTTAAACACTTTTTACCTTTCAAGACGAAACTTATGCTCATCCAATCTCTTGTTCTTCCCATAATTGATTACGGTGATGTGTGTTACCCCGACCTTAGCGAAGAACTTCTCAACAAGCTGGAACGCCTTCAAAACAATTGCATCCGATATATCTTCGATCTGCGAAAGTATGATCACATTTCTGAATATCGCCGCCAACTTAAATGGTTATCTATTCGCAAGAGGCGTAATTCCAGAATTCTCTTTATACTTTATTCGATTTTACATAATGTATCTTCTCCGTCATATTTAAAGGAAAAATTCCAGTACGTCTGTGACACTCATGACAAAGTACTGCGTTCTTCGTCGAATTTAAAGCTTTATATTCCACCATCTACCACTGGTTTCTTCCACTATTCCTTTACGATTCAGGCGGTATTGCTCTGGAATGCTCTCCCCGTAAATATCAGAAAAGCCTCGACCCTGTGGAAATTTAAGAAACTAGTTCGTGAACATTATCACACACTTTTAGACTAATTTGCCATAAAGATAAGTATGTAAACCATTGTTTTATGTATGTATGTATGTATGTATGTATGTATGTATGTATGTATGTATGTATGTGTGTATGTATGTATATACTTTATATGTATAATATTTAATTTATTTATTATATTTGTAGGTATGTATATTTGTATGCATGTATTTATAGAAGTATGTAGGTATCTATATTTTTCTTTTAGCACCTACCGCAACCTTTAACTATCACCCAGGGTTGACTGGTAGAGAATGCCATATCAGGCATTAAGTCCGCCCATTGTAATCTAGTTTTTAGTTTACAATAAAGAGTGAAATAAATAAATAAATAAACCATTGAAGTCCTCAAACAAAATGTTTGTTGCTGGATTTATACAGCGTGGTCAAGAAATGTTAATAAATATTTCACCCCCCGCTTCTCCTCGCGATTCTCTGACCGAATACGTAAAAAAAATCTGACCTTAATTTTTACCCAAATTATCCTTTAAAATACGTTAATCATAGACACCGCTCGAGAAAGCGGTGACCTAGTAACCTACATATTGCAAAGGAACACCGCCTCTCAGTCGGCACACCGCAAAGGCACGCCGCGCCGCAAACGCTCGCTTTTTTCCAATGAATCATGCCGCCTAAGGCCTGGTACACATTGGGTGCTCTGCACTGCGCTGTGCGCGGGTTGATAGCGTCGTAGATACATCGCTTTCGGCACGGCGTTCAGCGAGCGTTAAGTAGGATGAGCATTTCTAGCTCAGTTCGAAAATGGATGTCGAAGTGATTACTTGTGTGTTTTCATATCCCAAATAGCTGGTCGCTTATGGATTTCGTCAATAAAGAAATGAGTATCGAAATGTTCGGTCTCCATTTTCAACGTGCTAACGTACTCTACTCTACACCAAAGCGCGCGATTAAATGTACAACAAGATGGCGGCTCATGTATCTCGAAGCGCGCAGCTGACGCCCGCGTAACGCGCGTTCGTATGAAAATATGTGAACGCGCGTTTGACGCACGCTTGACCAGAAGCGCGCGCTTGCATGTGTACACTTCAATAGAACTCCTGATTCTCAAAACTCGTGTTAGTAAAGCGCCCGTTTGAAAGCGCCCAATGTGTACCCGGCCTAAAAGTCGCACCGCTTTGTCGGCACGTCGCAAGGACTCGCCGCAAACGCTCGCCTTTTTCTAGGGATGTTCGAACCAGGTATCGATTTGCTTTGATACGATTTTTTTGGATCAATCCGGATCGAATCAAATATTTGAAGATAAAAAACATTTTGTATTCTTTACCTAATCCGAACTCAAAATTTCGATTTCAATTCTATCCACCTTTAAGTATCGATCCGCCAATACTTTCCCTACATTTATTTTGTTTACCTCTAATTTAAAACTACTACTATCTCCATATTTCGATCCGATCCTCCTTACTGCATTGATCCGCCAATAACGAAGTAGATATTTTGTTTAGCTCTAAGTTTAAAACAATTAGCCAACTCCATATTTCGATCCGAGCCACGTGTCATGTGTATCGTCTGTCAATTAATAGTATTTTGTCTAACTCTAAGGTTAAAACAATTACTTTACTTCATAATTATGAAATCAGGTAAGGAGGATCGAATTAACATAATTATGTTAATTCGATCCTCTTTACAGATTTGTCAAATAATCGATCAGCTAATATTATCTGGCTAAGTATTTTTGTTTACCTTATCTAAATTTGAAACATTACATATCTCCTTAATTCGGTCCGAATGATCCGATCCAACTTACATAAGTTTCGATCCGCCTGTGGATCGATTGTCATTGTATCGATACAAAAATCGAGCGGATCGTATCCCACTGTATCGGTCCAAAAAAGTATCGGATCGGATCGAACATCCCTACGGGTGACGGGCCACACCGTCTGTCTCTGCAATTCCGTCGCTACCGCTTGCATTGCATTAACGTGTATCGCGAAAACTATCCTTGGTGCTTTGCATCGTAAATGTGTTTCATTAGTTCAATTAATAATTTCGATTTCATTTAAGTTTATACGTGTACATGAAATTTTAAATAAATAATAAATAAATAATTTAATTAAAGTTAATAATTTAAAATTAAGTTTTAATTTAGTTCAGTTAGTGTTATTTCAATACTAAAAGTGCCTGTCCAAACGTGTTAAGTGATAAGCCCCGCCTACTTAACAGAAAATAAGAAAAAATTCTGATTTACTAGTTTACTTGCGTACTAAATTTTAACTACTAAACTGTTTGTTTACGCGTATTAATTTACTTAAAATTTTGTTACCTACTTAACTACTTAATGTAAACTGAACATAACAGGTCATTCACCTAGCGGAACCCGCGATGAGTTTCAAAATTGAGGTTCGAGTCCGAGATCTTGATATGTGATTCTTTAATCATCTGGTACGCACTTGCGAAGTGAAGGGAGTCTCGAATTCTAACTTCAATTTTGAAACTCATCGTAGATTCCGCTGTCAAGTTACAAAACAAAAGCGAACTTGCATCATATTGACATGTCATTCTCTAATCATCTATTACGCACTTGCGAAGTGAAGTGAGTTTCGAACTTGAACTTCAATTTTGAAACTCCGCTGTCAAGTTACAAAACAGAATAGCCTTGCTGATAACGTGAGTTCAACGCTCTGCTAAGGCGTCCACACGTTTTGAGATTTTTTGTATTTAGTTTGATATTATTATCTCTGTGATTTATGGATGTTTTTATTATTTCTTTGTTTATTCGGTCAGAGAATCACGAGGAGAAGCGGGGGGTGAAATATTTATTAACATCTTTTGACCACGCTGTAATGAATATGATATGAAATGAATGATATTCTAGATAATACTAAAGGCCTAGTATTCGTGTATTTCTTTAGATATTTACCGATGAATGTGATTTCTTCAACCTTGTTCCTTGTCATCAACCTGTGACAAAAAATATAAAATTAGGACCCATTTCAAAAACAACACTTAAAAAATTTTGAAGAATAATTCAGATAGAGCTAATATACATGCAAATCACTGGACATTCAATGGTTAGCACTTTTCATCATTAAAAATTAATCAATTGATTGGTAAAATGGGTAAAACTATTGAATTACTAACTGTTATTCTGGGGCTTTCTATATTTCCCTTGGACAAATATACGAGGAACATCAATGCCTTCCTTGAAGTTAACTGTCCGACGTTGGATGTAAGTGTTCATGAGGATTTCAAAACCAGCCTCAGTAAACAGCTTAGCCAGCTCTTCTTCAGCGAAATAGTAACTTCTGTAACAAAATAAAATAATTATGAAATTAAATAACAGGGATAATTCTTAGTCAAGAATTATAGAAGCTATGTGACAGTTCAAAGAGTAGGGCTCTGAATGTTATGCTGTTGAACCAAAATAGAATTACAATTAAAGTAGAAAAGTAATAACCTCCAATACAATGACCACGAAACAGGTATTCCATGCCTCACTACTATTGAGCTATCTTGGAAAAAATTTGACCAAGTATTTGAAACCATTTTAAGTTGACTTACCTTGTACCATCCTGCCGCATGTAGAAGTTGTCAGATATTTTATGTCCAGGCTTAAACCTCAGCTGCGCCATGTCGTACCGCCCGTAGTCCCGGAACAGCAGCACGCCGCCCGGGCGCAGCGCGCGGAACACCACGCCAGCCACCTGCCCCCACTTGCTCGGGTTTATTGAAGATAACACGAATATCAAGCTAGCGATGTCGACGCTACTGTCGCGAACATTCTCGAATAAGTCATCAGTGGTCAAATCAGCACAGAAAGCGTTCATCCGACTTGCATCGTACAGCTTATTCGATTTGACGAACTCCACCGCACGTGGCGAAAAATCACATGCGTAGAAGTAAAAGTTCGTGAAACCTTCTTCTACTAACGGAAATATCATGTTCCCGACCCCACAACCGAGTTCCAAGAACACTATCTGCCGGTCAGGGTCGAAATTTATAAGTTCCTGAAACTCACGTGTCGTCCAGTGCCGATCGCGGAAAAACTTTGTTTCATTTCTCTTGTAGAAAATATCCCAGTGCCGCTTCGCTTCTTGGTCTAATTTAGAAGCCTTCGATTCTGGAATCAAACGGTTATTTTGCAATTCTAGTCGCTGTTTTTCTTCATCTGACAATTCCTTTAAGCGGTGCAAAAAAATATCGCCATTTGCGCCGACGCAATCTTCATCGGTTTCCATCCCACGCAGGAAAACTGATTACGATTTAATACTTTTCGGTATGATAAAAGCGATTTATAATTCAACGATATCTTCTTGTATTTTCATTAGACAAAAAATTTAACATTAAAAATTCTATATTTTTTTTTAATTACGTGCTCACTCCGAACGTTCGTCGCAGAAACAACAATGTCAACAATGAAATTGACAATTGACCAGTGTTGCCAATGAAATTTTTTGGAAGGCCGTGTACATGAGATAAAAAAGCCGTGTTTGTATGGAAAAAGATCAACTGTGGGCCGTGTCCACAGCTGCTAATATATTATGCTATCCAATTATGCCAATATATACCATCGGTTCAGCGCTCGGACTGAAAAAAAAAAAAAAAAAGGTCATCAGCAGTATCAGCAGTGAATTTCATGTCCACAAAACAAGGAACACTCTTCATTAGCCTAGTGACACTGTTTTAAGGGTTTAATATTCGTTAAATGTCTGCAAAAATAAATAAATAACAGAAAGATCGTAGAATTTGCGAAAAGACGTAGAATTTGCTACGGCCCTAGGGTTCGGGCCGTAGACCGTAGATTTTGTGATTTTTTGGCCTGAAAGCCGTAGAACACGGTAATTGCCGTAGCATTGGCAACACTGCAATTGACAAATTTGACAACAAATTATAATGAAAGAACAGTGTTACCAACTCTCAAAAATATTTAACCCTAAAACTAAATCAAAAACCCCTAAAATTGCCTAAATTACTGGGACATCCCCCTAAAAAATTTTTTTGGAAAAATAGTGAACAATAACCAAAAAATTATATATATTTCTTCATAAAATATGCATGTATTTCTATGCCTTTAAATAAAATGAATTTTAATATAAAATACGGTGATAATAATTAACTTTTTGTTTCTTCATTCATTGTCATTTGATTCATTAATTAGACTTATGAATTCTTACAAATAAATCAACTCCGATTACAATATCGATTAATTTTGTGAGGTAAATTCACAAATATGTGCTCATTTTTAGATTTCTCTTTTTCAAAATTGCAGAATAATCAGATATCCTATATTTAAATGCCAAAGTCCCAGTCTCATTTGATTGGCTAGTTTGTTCCAGGGCCTCTTACTTGTATAGTTTGATCAATAAATAAAAAATATGAAGAGTCAAAAAAAACCCTAAAAATAACCCTAAACAAATAAGACCCCTAAAAAAATCCCATCTTACATATTTACCCCCTAAATTTGGGGGGAAAACCCCTAAGTTGGTAGCCCTGTGAAAGAAGGAATGACTTATGACAATTTGAATCAGTGTTGCCAAATAATTTGTTTACCGTACTAATTAAATAAAAAAAAAATTAATTAAATAAAATTAGATTCTCAAATAGCCTTGCCGGAGTGCGCGTATAGCCCCGAGATAGCCCCATCTAGGGGTCGAAGTATAGGAGCTAAAAAAAAAGGTCATCGGCAGTCAATTTCATATCACTTTGTTGAGAAATCTAAGCCCAATGACCTTTTTTTCTTGTTTTAGTCCGAGCGCTGAAATATAGCCCCGCGGCTACACGTATCCAACGGGTAAAATATGATAGCCGCTTGGTAATGGAAATAGCCCCATTGGCGCTTAATAGCCCCTCTCTGGCAACACTGGTTTGAATGCAGGGTTGCCATTTTTTTTCGCTGTTCCTGCAAATTTATTGGGTAAATCCTGCTAAACCTGCTAACCTGCTTTTGAAAAACCTGATAAACGTTAAAATGCGCCAAAACTACTATATTTACCTTTAAATTTTTTAAGAATTAAAGTACATCGTAAAAGAAATACATGAGTTGTAAAAAAAGAGAATTAAACACTACTAGCTGACCCGGCAAAATTTTGTACCGCCTAACAACTCCTCCCTTTCCCTCTCCCTCCACTGTTAGTTATAAAATAAAAAAATATATGTTGCTAAGGTTACATTAGAAAGTTAATATAGTCGTTAAGTTTTCTTAAATTTTCTAATTTTCTGAGCAACTTTCTTTATTATTTCTTACTTCAAAACATTCTCCTCACAATAACGAACAAAACAAAAAAGAATTAGTGAAATCGGTCCAGCCGTTCACGCGTCATGCCATGACCAAGGGAAATATAGATTCATGCTAAGAATACATTAGAAAGTTAATATGGTCGTTAAGTTTTCTTAAATATTCTAATTTTCTGAGCAATTTTCTTATTTTTTACATTACAACCTTCTCGTGACAATAACGAACACAACAAAAAAATAATTAGCGAAATCGGTCTAGCCGCTCACGCTTGATTCCGTGACCAAGGGAAATATGGATTCATTTTTATTATTTAAGTAGACTATAGGTAATATAATAAGGTTAATAATAAATACGTAATCGGATGGTAATGGGTTACCAAATTTTAATCTTCACTAATATTTTATATGTATATTTCGTGTCCATAATTTTGATCATTTTTATAGATGGCTTAAATGTTGTACAATCATTATTAAGGTCTGATAATTATACCTTGATAATATACCTGATATTAATATACGATCTTCTCCAAGCTTTGATGTAAAACTAAGGTTAACAGAAAAATGTTAAAATATGCTAAATTTTACGATAATGCTAAACATCCTGCTGTAGCTTAAATTTTACTCTTAAAAATGCTAAAAAAGCAGGATCCTGCTAAAACTGGCAACCCTGTTTGAATGTTGAATGACAGTTACGCTTACGACTTCGAAGTTTCGAACGATACTTTCGATAGTCGATACTGAGTAGGTATCGATACTTTTGTTCGCTATACTCGTAACTGAGTACTCGATACTCTTGCCTAGTACTCACTCGCAACGCAAGTACTCATATGAAATATGTCATCAACACGTTGTCAACACAAGTTTTTAGACGGTCGTGTACATTACACAGTAATGTCCAGTGCTGCCAATATAATATATATTGAGTATCGGTTTATCGCTAGGACTAAAAAAAAAGCCTGACACCCCCCACTTGCAGTCAGTACTAGGATAGCAAAACATGCAAGCAAGCGTGCCAAAACAAAGCTAGTAGCCATTAATTAAAGCGAGTACTAGGCGCACAGAAGTCTTCGAGGATGCGACAATGGCAATTTGCAACTCTGCTCACTAGGTGTCGCTACTTAACATTTACTTAACTATTAACATTAAAGTTTCCTGTATTTTTAGCAGATGGCGCTCTTAGAATAGTATGTGAAGCAAACTTTATAATTTTTGTGTATAGATAATACACATTAATGCCGCACAGAGAAAGTATACATATATTATGATATAATATCTATATAAATGTACATCGCGCGAAATTCGATGATCAAACTCTTATTCTTTTTGGTCAAATTTTTTGAATGAATAATTTTTTAGTGTGTAATTAGCCCTATTTATACTTAATTATTTATACCTTTTATTTATACTTGGCTATTTTCGTTTTATACTTGAATTAGTATCAAAGAAAAAAAACTGCATAAATAAAAAATAAATAAATAATTTTAATTGCTTATGTTGATAAAAAATGCTATGCAATTTTTTTTAGCTCCTAATGTGATGCTCGCAAGTACTCGATACTGAGCAGTATTGATACTTCAGGGCCGATACTCTTTGGGCATCGATACCGCACGAGTACTCGGTATCGATACCAGAGGCCGATATTTCGAACCCTATTGACAGTCCGACAATCGACAGAAATCAGAATAATTGACAGATCATAGAAATCCATTGATTAAAGAAAAAGTAGAGGATATGCCCTAAATTGCATATACATTTTTTCATTATACATATATTATGCAAATATGACCCGAAATACCAAAAATACATCTGTCCTGTTCTTACACGTGACAATGTAAACTTAAAGAAAGAGTACAATACATGTAGCATATTTCAATTTTCTGGCAACATTTTAAATAAATCTATCTAAGCTCCGCCTTGAAGCCTGTTTTCGGACGCCATTTTATGAAAACAGTTGCTTCTAGGGATGTTCGATCCAGGTGCCTTGTATTGATACTCTATACAGCCGAAACAAATGTCAACAAACCATTAAACTCGTTTTATAGGGTTTTTCACCAACTGACATGAATTTGTACACCAAATGCGTTTTATTTAGACAAACTCCCATTAAGGTATTTGTGAATTCTTCAATAAATACATATTGATCGATAACAATTATAAACTCCAAGTAAATGTAGAAATAAACAAAATTAAATAACACCGTCATCATTCAAACACTTTGCAATGACAATCTTATTTCCAAGAAGAGATTTGAAACGTTTAACATAATGTACTATTTTGCCCTAATGTGTAGTTTGTCTAAATAAACGCATTTGGTGTACAAATTCATGTCAGTTGGTGAAAACCCTAGAAATCTATTTTAATATAGATAATATTTATTATGGATGTATTTCCGAAATAAAATTATTAATATTATTATTATTAATAATAATAATAATCTTTAGTTTACATTTGTATCGGCTGCAAAACGACTAGAGTATAGATCGATATGGATCGTATCGCAGTGTATCGATCCAGGTATCGATCCTAGTGATTTGATACTGATCGATCCAGTATCGAATGATTTTTTTTTAATGGAAATAGGCGGCAAACGAGCTGATTGATGGTGAGTGGCTATCGTCGCCCATGGATATCAGCAACATCAAAGGCATCACTGATGCGTTGCCGGCTAAGAAAGAGAGAAAAAGAAGAAAATAAAATTTTAAATAGGAATGTTTAATCCGGGTGTTTTATGTATCGATATTCCGGTTCATCATGAATATCTCAATAAATAGTCCAAATATCGATTCATATAATTAAATATACCTGTAAGGTGGGTATCGCGGCCAATGAATATCAGCGACCAAAGCGTTGTCAGCCAAGAAAGAGAAAAAAAGAAAGAAATATGTTAATAAATGAAACATGATACATATTTTATATTTTATTTATATTTAATACTTATAATTTAATACGATGTTTTGTATCGATTCATAATCGAATAAAAATCTCGAATTCTAAATAAATACATATATCTTTAAGCCAGTATTAAGGTTAATCGTTTTAGATTAAATTTTATATTATATTTAATTTTATTCAAAATATTGTATATTTAAATACTGAAAAAGTTACTTAAGGTTTTTTAAAACAATGTGGTTTGTTGTAGGAACATCATATAAATAATAATATCTCACTCTATAACAGTATATTTGATTTAGAACTCTTGTGTTTTATAAACTAATTAATCAAATAAATTCATATCATCATATATTTTTTTCTTAAAATATTATATCGATATGTGTAAAATACAACACTAATTTGTGGGCGGAGTCGACGCCATATTTGAGAAACTTTTGGCTTCAGATCACGTGACCTTATTTCCTATCCTCTCTTTTTCTTTAATCAAAGTAGAAATCAGAATTGAACTGACGTTCCATTTTCTAAGAAATTGACAGACAGACAGACAGACAGATGACAGACATGCGGCTTGTAACATGTGATATTGATAACTTTTCGATTTTGACAATTGTTCAGGGTTACAAGCTTTTTGCAAAATATTCTAATTATAGTCTTGGAGGAATTTTTTATCATTCCTATTTCCTCCTTGGTTTTTAAGTACTTTGTGGTTTCTATGACCAAGCTTCACCCAAGGATTTTATAAAAATGCTTCATCCCATATTAATAATTATTATGTTTAAGTTTCATGATCAAACAATGTTCTATTTATATGATGCCCTGGGATTGGACTTGAAACATGATGCACGTTATCTTAACGTAGTGCTCAGAAGAAGGATGTATATTCTTTATCAATGACGTAGTGCCTAAAGTTCCGACGCGAAGCAGGAAGAAATTCGTACATTGACCTGTTATTACCTGTCTCTCCCTCGTAAATATAATGCGTCTCGCTCGCACAGTGCAACGGCCGCCGTACTATGCGATGCACAAACAACATAACTTCTATAGTACATACTTTGCTTGCTCGCACCGCTAATTTCAAAACATTTAATTCTCCTCATTAGAATAGAAATTAATTATCACTTACCTAAAAAACTCGAACCAGTTCTCGCATAATGTTCTCAAAAAGTGCGTAAAGTTTGCAATCACACTTGACTCACGTTTCCTTCACATTGTTGAAATATTTTCGAAGAGGAAGAAATAAATAACACAATATTGATTGATAGTATAAAGTTTATTCAGTTGATCTGCACGTCTTGCCGCGCCAGCTCGAGCAACATGGGGTCGTCGAAGAACTTGTTGATGGAGACGTCCTCGCTGAGCCCCTTGCGGCGCCGCGTCTTCACCATGAACTCGCGCGCCAGGTGCGTGGCCGGCTGCGGCTCCAGGGGTCTGCCGTATACAATGTTTTGTTAGTACACCCAATACTAGTGTATTGGGTGTACTAACAACTTAGATAATGAACACTTATAAAAGAGCTATGGAATTTTGACGTAGACTTCGATTTTTGTACTATGCCAGATCAAGGCATTTTAAATTTTAGTCTCGTCTGGTCATTGCAACGATATTGCATCGCTAACGTGTAATCCCCTGGCATACCATTTCCTATTTTAGATTTTTCTCAAACACTGAGTGTCTATTTTATTTAAGAGCAGTAGTTGTTAATCTTTTAGAGATGAGGGACCATGTGACAAAATTAGTCTTGCCATGGACCATCCACTAAGTATCTCTTGTCCTTCAATCTTAATTATATATCGCTTACCTAGTAATACAACGGCACCTCTACGTTTGTCATATTTTACAAAAGCGAATTTCAAAAATTATATTATAAAAATGTTTAAAATTAATTTATGGGTTCTTTTTACGTTTTTTTTTTTTGCAATTTGGCTTGAGAGCCAGTTTCTTTCTTTTTCTTCTCTCTTTCTTGGCCAGCAACGCATCAGTGATGCCTTTGGTGTTGTTGATGTCCATGGGCGAAGATAGCCACTTACCATCAGGTGGATCGTCAGCTCGTTTGCCGGCTATTTCCATAAAAAAAAAACGTTTCTTACAGATTGTATTGGTTTGGTTACTAGTATAGACATTAGTATACATATTTACCACTATGTAGATTATGCACTTTTAAACACGTATACCATGTAAACTAAATTTCGCATTTTTTGCAGATGTGCCATTATATTACTAGGTGAGCGATATGTTGGGATCAAGGACTGAAAACTGAAAATTGTGAAATTTTATTACAGTAATTTTGTGTCTAATATTTTTAGAAAGGCATCGCAGACAACTTTGGATGATGTTAGGAACCACCAGTTGTCCGTGGACCATAGGTTAAGAACCACTGTTCTAGATATGGACAGCACATCCAACGTACGGTACGCAAGTGATACCAAGCTGACCTGATAACGATGCTCTTATCGAGCGGGTCGCCGGGCACGATCTGCCAGTGGTGGAACACCTGCAGGCAGAAGGCCTGGCCCTGCGTGTGCGTGCGCAGGTCCGTCTCGAAGCCGAACGAGTCGATGGCCGGCACGAACGCCTTGATCGTGTACAGCGGCGAGCCCGGCACCGGCGCGTCTTGCGTCACGTGACCTGGCCAACGGAATACATTACAAACTTACAATTTACCGCGACATATTCAGAAAACGGATTAGGGATGTAATTCATCAATGAACAATGTATTTTTATTTATTAATTTACTCCAAAGTAATTACTTTTAGGTCGCTCCCAATATCTCACTCTATATCTATTTATCTCTGTCTTTTTCTTTTTCTTTCAAACTCTCCATCTATTTGTCTGTAAATAATCACCTTTGCATTCTAATGGATCGAGAGTTGTGTCAGCTTCGAAAATTAACCACTCTAAATGAGAAGTGAAAGTACCCACCTCTTCGTTTAGCCAGCACGGTGTAGACGGCGGAGACGCAGTCGGCGGGCGCCTGCACCTCCACGAACAGGTAGGGCTCCATCAGCCGCGGCGTCGCCATCAGGAACGCAGAGTACGCCACCTACCGACCATTATTGTACACATTATTAAAGACAATACTAATATGAAGTAACAGGTCGTCGATGCGACAGAGAAGATAAAAATACACACAAAATGTCATACCCAGAAGCAATTGTTTTATTTTTATAATACTATGTAGGGACCACACTAGACTAGCATTAAACTTGTAAAAGCCTCATTTACGCGAGCAGTCGTGTGCGCGCGCACATAAGTACTGTAACTGTAGTAACGTCTGTAAGAACGTGTACAATAAATACGGTGCACTCGCCAACGCATTTCATTTCTATCTACAAAATTCGGAGTTAATATCGAAGCCACAGCTCCACACCTAAATTGGCAACCTATACTCCTAAAACTATTTGTATAGCAACATAATACAGAAGTGCAGACTTATATGAAACGCACTAATGTTGTCCAATAATTTCCCATTAATGTTACCTAAATAACAATGTTTTTGACAACTGTATAAGGATTTAGCTCCATTTTGATTTATTTTTATTTAACCCACAACCAACAAAGCAGGTTTCAACCTAACAAATCTATCAGTTCCGGTTATTGAGAAGGGAGCAAAGTTGCCGAGCACATGAGAAATAAAGCAAAATAAAGCAAATAAGGCAAAATAAAGTTTTAAGTATATATTGTTGAATATATGTTAGTCTGTAAGGTATTTATGTTATGGGCCTCGTTGCCTGAAATAAAGATTTATTATTATTATTATTATTAAAGCAGCATAGAACACGCACCCGCCTGGCGGTGGGTATGATCTGTCCGCCGCCGCGGTGCAGCGGCTCCTGCGCGATCACCGCGTCCAGGATCTTGAACTTCACGTTCCGGATGGGCTCCTCGCACAGCGGGCCCTCGCGCGTGCCCCACTGGAAACCTGCACACACACACACACCGGACATTGGCACATCCCGTACAGGGACAACACGGGAACTACTTCATTACAAAACTCATTCAATTTGGAATAAGGTTTTATGTTTTACACAGTTGTTACACAAATACAAATTGTTCCTGAACTTTTCATCGCTTATGGTAATTAGGGGATTTTTTTTTTTGGTAAAATTTTGATTTAAATTGTTTTTCATGTTCTATCCTCCATGTATAATATAATAAAACATGAAAAATACTTTCATGTTTTGCTAGATAGAGGTCCATGATTATATAATACAACATACTTTTATATCATGTGACAACTGCCAAAATCACCCTATGCCATTTCGATTTCCTGACATCTACAGCGAAAGACCTCAGTAACGTTAAGAATCCAACAATTAATAGTCACCTTGCACAATGCTGTCCTTGACGGAGGCCAGCAGGTGCTTGTCGACCTCGGAGGGCAGCGTGTCGTCCACCAGGATGTTGGGGCCCGTGGCGTCCGGCCCGAACGCCCAGATCGACCGCGCCGCCAGCAAGTCCCAGTCGTATCTACAAACATATTTATGTTCACTCAATAGTAGATAAGACTCGTAGCAAATACATCCTTCTTAGCATTTATTGACAAATCTAATTGACATGAAATTAATGAATGAAATAAGTTTTTATTCAAAGTAGGTTTGTTACAAACACTTTTAGAAAGTCACTCAATGCCATCGCTTCAACAAATCCCTACCGTGAGTGGTCCCGGGAGAAGAAGCGGCAAGAAACTACCGGGGTTATTTTTTTCCTACTCACAATTACAGACAGCACTTAACTACTACTCATGGCAATATTTAATACTAGTTTAATATAAAATAAAAAACTCATGTCCAAGCAGTCTTGTCATTTAAATACTCATCAACTTTGTAATATGCTTTCTTCATGAGAATACCTTTTACATGAGTTTTAAAACAGTATGGCACTTCTGTTAATTCTAACGGGATTTTATTTTCACACATCTACCCATGAACGAGCCACCAGTTTTGCCGAGTCTAAAACAAGGCACAATCAGTCTAGCCTTATTTCTTGTGTTAATATTGTGAACATCACTCTTTTTAAGAAAAGTATCGGAGTATTTTTTAACATACATAATATTTTCTAAAATGTATTGTGAAATAACAGTTAGTATATTGATTTCTTTAAAGAGTTCTCAGAGAGAATCCCTAGGCCTGAGGTTGTAAATAGCGTTGAGGGTGAGGTTGTAATAGACAACATTTATTTCTGTAGTTTATGATTTTTTTATACGTTCGTTCAGCGGAATAAAATCTGCGTGCGTGAGTGCGTTCATACGTGCATACGTGCGTGCGTGTATGTACATCGTACGTACTTAGTCTGAAAGAACTCGCCGAGCCGCCGCCGGTCCCAGGTGACGCACACGGCGCCCGCCTCGATGTCCTCGGCCAGCCCGCGCTCCAGCGGCTCGGCGATCATCGTCAGCTTGTTGCGCTTGTTGGGCGTCTCCGCGAAGCACTTCAGCGAGGACGTCTCCACCACCGTCTCGCAGAACGACACCACCGGGTCCGCCACTGGACATTACAAATTGGGATATAGTACGACATGTCAAATTTTAATAAACTTTAAAAATTAGAAAGGGCAACACTCTTTATCTGTAATTGTTGAAATCTTTTTGATGTCAAATGTGATTTGACTTTAAATACATATTAAAGAATAATTTGTAAATAGAACATAAAATATTATTCTTACAAATAATAATAGATGTCACTACAAATTTATATTGTGAATCACGCTGTTGAGATTCTTTGTAAATTATATAAGTATTCGGCCCAGTGCCAGAAATAAATGAGAAAGTTTACCTGCACAAAGTCTTTACTTGTTCTTAGTAAATAGTACCTAACCTACCTCCGTGGTTATAATGTCCGTCGGTCGGGTCGAATCGGGTTTCTACAGTAATAGAGTAAGGCTAAGCGCAGATTGAGAGTTTTTGTCTCGGAGACTTGACAGTCGGGTGACAGTCACGTGACTAGATTTTGCCGTCTGCTAGGAACTAGGTATTTGTCACCGTGCTGTATGTCACCATAGTCTGCGCACTCCCATATATCTTCATAGCACTCGACTGGGTGACAAAAAGTCTCAATCTGCGCTTAGCCTTAGATGGGACAAAGTGTGACAGATAATACAATTAAAAATACCACTGCAAAACCGTAACGGTTTGTCCACCTTATTCTACTTGAGTGTTGCCCTAATTTTCTAAACTTTATTTAAAGGCATGTCTTCTGTGGACAAACTATATATGACTGTACGCCATCTAATGACGCGCCCCGCACAAATCCCTCGTATGACCGGATAACGATTCATACTGAATTTTCTTTGGGAACGTCTAGGTTTCAATGAGAGATTACATAACCGTTTTTTGCCTTTCGTTTTGAATGATACACCAAACCAAAATGAACTGGAATAAATAAAAATAGAAATTTTCTACACTTACGAGATAATCTTATGTGTCTTCAAGTGTGAATAGACTTTCACTAAACGTTTTATTATAAGACTAGATCGCCACTTATCATCAGGTAGGATTCCCAAAGCATAAGTACTACAACAGTAAGTAACAATAGACGACAGTTGGAGCGTGTTGGAGCGTGTTGGAGGGTGTGAGACAATACCTTTGATATCGATCTCGGAGTACATGTCGCGCAGGTCGTGCATGACGCAGTCCAGGTGCAGCTCGCCCGTGCCCAGGATCACGTGCTCGCCGCTCTCCTCCACGCGCGTCGACAGCACCGGGTACGACTTGTTCACCTGACGCACACACACACACACATACATACACACTCGTCTTCGGCAACGGCATGGGGTTTAACCATAGTCCACTATTGAGAACGTTATAGAGAAGTCTCATTACGCGTATTAATCGTTATCGCGACACAGCTAAAGCCCAATGCATACGTAACGGGGTTTTTTCCCGTACTGGACGGGACGTGAAGTTTTGGAAACATTGCTTCATATAAAATGTATACGATAGTGCATACGCAGCGGAATCTCGTACGGAATGTGTCCCGTACGGTAAAAAGCCATGTGCATTGGGCTTAACTCTTCTCATAATGGCATGGGGTTTAGCCATAGTCCACTACTGAAAACGTTATAGAGAACTATCATTACGCACATATACACCACAAATATTTTTTTTTTAACAGAAAGCCATACACCTAACCCTGCGTACCTTCCTCAGTCCATCCAACATCTTCGGCAGCTCGGACGGGTTGACTGGCTCGACGGCGATCTTGACGACGGCCTGCGTGTTGAACCGCAGCGGCCTGAAGGTGAACAGCTCCTCGTCCTCGTCGGCCGCCACCAGCGTGCACGTCTTTACGATCGGCTGGTCGATGCCCTCGATCAGCGCCCAGCAGCCCGCCGGCACGCGGTTCAACTCGATCTGGGAACATGTCCGTGAGTAGTAGTCAGGTGTGGTCAGGTGTAGTAAGCAACGCTGGCAGTAGCCTTCGATTTGGGTAAATGAAATCAAATCAAAATCTTTTATTCATATAGGTATCACTGATACACTTATGCACGTCAATTTTTTTTATCTACCAGCTTTTCGGAAGGGTGCTTTGTCATGGAGGAGAAGAAAAGCCGAATAATATAATATGCTCTATCCTACGCGAAACTGGATGCGGCACTAATTTTCAGGCGTCTTTGCCATTAATATTGGTAGAAAGAGATTGTCTTTTATGTTCTGTTTAGAAGTATTAAGAAGTTAACAAAATTTTAAGTAAATTAATATGCTTAAACGGACAATTTAGTAGTTAAAGCTTAGTACGCAAGTAAACAAGTCATTTGGAAATTTTTCTATATTTTCTGTTAAGTAGGTGGGCGGGCGGTTATCACTTAGCACGTTTGGACAGACACTTTTATTTAAAATTTAGTTAAAACTTAGTAAATTGCTTAAGTAATCAAGTAGGTTGTGAAGAACTGTATGAACTAAAGAGCTTTACTAAATTATTACGTTTGGACGCGCACTAAAAATTATTCACTTAAAATTTAGTTATCTACTAAACCACTTAATACGATTAAACCGGACTTTAGAGCCCTTCGATCGGCTCTTTTATATAACGTATTATAATTTATTTCGAATTTATCACTGACTAAAGCATAAAATATTTTTTCTCGCGCAGCTATGCCACCTCTATTGTTTAAGATACTTAGCCCAAAGGACCCTTGGTGCGGCGATCCGGCATGGTAACCATTGCGCCACACGAGTCGTCACTCAATCAATAAAGTGAGAAGAAGCAGTGAAGGTGTGGAGGTGTAGTTACCTTGTACCGCGCCTCGTAGATCCACAGGCGGCCGACGGTCATGACGCGCGAGTCCTCCTCGTCCTGCGAGCTGTAGTTCTCGCCCAGCACGCGCACCGCCTGCCCCGCGTACAGCGTGCCCGACATGATGCGCGCCAGCACCTGCACGCACACACACACACATACACACACTCAGTGACGTCATGTTGGTTTACGTACAGGAATAAACACTAGTGATTACTTTGCACATAATGTTTACAGACTGGCTGGGGAGCAGAGAAAAGCCAGGGCCGGCTTTTTTTTGTATTGTTCTAAGTAGTACGAAGGTATGGATATGTCAGATGAATTATTTGCATGGTGATTATTTGCATTAGCACTAAATAAAAATAGACGCAAAACGCAACGATATATGAGCATACAATGACACTTCAAAACTCAAAGCCCGTGGGTCATAATAGATCTTGGTGCAATGCTGAAAACCCATTAGACATATATGACGTTGCAACCCAGTGTGCGGGATGAAAATCCAACAATAGAAATACTTCACTATCCCTAGCCGGCGTAATAAGGTAATCCTATTCATTGATCGTTTCTCACTCACTTCACCAACCTCCGCTTGTCGCTGTTCCAATCACTATTGTTCGGTTTACACGTATCAAGTAGTTAACTAAATTTTGAGGAAATTAATACATGTAAACGGACAATTTAGTACTTAAAATTTAGTAATCAAGTAGACAAGTAATTTAGAAATTTTTCTATTTTCTGTTAAGGAGGTGGGCGGGGCTTATCACTTAACACGTTTGGACAGGCACTTTTTAGTTAAAATTTAGTAAAATGCTTAAGTAATTAAGTAGAATTGTATGAACTAACGAGCTTTATCAAATTATTACGTGTGGACGCGCACTAAAAATTATTCCCTTAAAATTTAGTTATCTATTTAACTACTTAATACGTCTAAAACGAAGGTATCTGCCGCGATACTCACAAGGAAGAACGTGCAGTCGTCAGTGGGGTACATCTTGGTGGTGTGCGCGACGAGGCGGCCGGCCTGGTCGCAGGCCAGCATGTCGTCGCGCAGCGCGCCCGCCGCGCCGCGGTACGCGTGGCCCACCTTGCGCGCCGCCGCGCCCAGCGGGGACGGCGTGTGCCGGACTATCATGTCCACGAACCCACTGTGCACAACAAGAGTTTAATACGTTTGACGTTTTGCTACTAGGGCATTTTGAATTAAGACATTTTAAGATCTAGACGTTTTGCTACAAGGGCATTTAGCGTTGATGACTATTTAGTAACTATGGCATTTTAATTTTCAAGACGTTTAAGCGATTTCGTCATGTAGCTATGTGGGTATTCTGATAGTCACCCGATGTATCAATGAGGTATCCCGGAGCGCTATGACATGGGGTTGTTCAAAAAGGTGTAAAAAGAGTTCGCCTTCAGGCCCGGCGTTGAATAAGCCATTCCTCTGGTGTTCCGTATTTCCATAGGCGACGGTCACAACCAAAAAAATCTTCAAATCCGAAAAACAGTTTCAGAGATTAACATTCAATCAAACAATCTGGTCAGTTTATTGTCACGTGACGTCAAGGATGCCAGTGCGACGCCATATTGCCCAAAACAACATTTTTGCGGGTAAGTGAAATAACAACATTTTGATTTGAATTTAAAATATCAACTTCTAATGGGTTCACTAGCTAGAGATAAACAATTCAAAAGTTTTATAAAATGTTGTCAATTAGCGTACTGTGATCATGATGGACATACCAGAAGTCCCCGAAGAAGCGGCTGCAGACGAGCCGCAGCAGCGGGCGCACGTTGAGTTTGGCCTCCTGCTTGGTGAGCTTGATGCCCAGCTCCGCCAGCACGGCCGGCAGCGTGTCGTCCACGTCGCCCACCACCTGCAACATACAGACACTTTGCTCAATACAATACATTATACACACTGATCAGACTAATATTATTAGAGTCCGACCGAAACTGGTTTTTCAGCCGAAACCGAAACCGAAACCGAACCTTCGGCCTTAGTTCCAGTTTCGGCCGAAACCGAAACCGAAACTTAGGGTGAGGCCAAACGAGCGTATTTTTGGAGCTGTGAGTCACGTGAAATGAGCTGGTTTCATACAAAAGTTCAAATTGAATTGTTTGGAATTTATATTATATGCGATTTTACGATTTACGCTATTTTACGCAATGCACAGCTCAAAACATATGCTCGTTAGGCCATACCATTAAGGTATTTTTTTGAGCTGCTCATTTGTGGACTCAACAAAAAAAAGTAGGGTAAAGGAACCGAATTGTTGAAATTTTACAAAGGGCATTTTTTGACATTTGGCAAGCCAACCCTCAAGCTATCTGTCCGCTAAAGTAGATCCACTACTTACGGGATACCCTATATATAGGTACATATGTATATACTGAAGTACCTATAGGTATTTCAGTAGTTATAGGTATTGAAATATAGCGTGTTTTTTACACACTTGTATAGTAGTACATACGTGCCTTGAGTTCGATAAACTTATATCTTAATACATAGACGGCAAAAATTCGAAAAAAATGTACTTATTGTGGGGGTTTCCTATCGGGAGTCTTCAATTAAAAACGCCGATATGTTCCACACCAAATTGCGTTTAATGCACGTAAGTTATATACAAGTAAGCGATAGAAATGTGAAGGACAGATGCTATATAAATGATATAATTATAGAAGATACGGAAGGAAATTTAGAAACTTGAAGAACGAGTACAGTTAGACACGATAGTTAAAAGAAATTAATTAAAATAACATAAGAAAAAGCGCGGAAACGTAATAGCAAAAGGCGTGAGCATTCGCGGTCGTATCTAGTCTAGCACTGCCAGCGTAAGGCGCTCGGCGCCTTGGTAGGCGGAGCTTGTCCGATCTGTCACACAAAGAAAATTTAAAACATTACCATATAAGGTCGGCGACGCGATGACAGAACGTTCCCTCATAAACAACGCTCTCAGCTCGGGTTTGCTTGCGAATTAATTTTGTGCGTAAATATTGAAAAATCATTATTTTTACTTGAGTGTAATGGCACCTACACTTATGAATGGGCGCTGTTTTAACCCCCGACGAAAAAGAGGGGTGTTATAAGTTTGACGTGTCTGTGTATCTGTTGTATGTCTGTACATCGTCGCTCCCAAACGGAGAAACGAAGGTGACTAAATCGAAAGTGTTCTTAGCTATGTTTAGTGTATGTATATCAAACTGTCGGGCCTCACTCAATAAATGTAAGTATAGGCGAAATTTACATAACGTAATTTATTTGTGAACCGTTTGAAATAAAACAAACACTAAATGTTAACCCAAGCTCACTACAATATGTAGTGAGCTTGGATACGTGGCCGGCGACGTCGCCTTGGCGTCCCGGTGAGGTACCACACTTAGCACAAAGGAAATCACGGGCAAAGCCGCGGGAAGAGCACGTTGTAGTTATCCATAATTTATTGACAACTTCACTCTTGATATCACAATTAAAGCAAGCTCAATGTAATCAGAAACGCTATACTTCAGCCTCCATTACTTAATTGTAGGCTTGGTCAGGCATCATCGTGGCACGGGTTTTGTTGCGCCAGCAGCGCGGTAGCGCCAGCCATATTGTCAGAAGTTCTTATTCTCTACGCTCTACTATAATTTGTGGTTATGTTCGGTTTACACGTATTAAGTAGTTAAATAAATTAAATTTTAAGTAAATTAATACGTGTAAACGGACAATTTAGTAGTTTAGTAATTTAGTAGTTTAGTAATCAAGTAGACAAGTAATTTAGAAATTTTTCTATTTTCTGGTAGGTGGGCGGGGCTTATCACTTAATACGTTAATACTAATATACTACTTAATACGTTTGGAAAGGCACTTTTTAGTTAAAATTTAGTAAAATGCTTAAGTAATTAAGTAGAATTGTATGAACTAAAGAGCTTTACTAAATTATTATGTGTGGACGCATACTAAAAATTATTCACTTAAAATTTAGTTAACTACTTAACTACTTAATACGTCTAAACCGAACATTTAGTGTCAATGTCAATCCAAACAATTCCTCACCTGAGCGAATATTTTATACAGTGGTTCCAATATAAACTCGACGAAACTCCTCTGTGCTGACTGATGCGGCGGCTTCCGTGTGAAACGTCGCGTCTTAGCGTTGAAGTAGACATCGCCCCACAGCCACGCCGCCATGTCACTGGACCGCAACTCGTGCGTCCGCCCGCTCGCGTACATCGCCGCAAACGACTCCAGCGTGAAGCACACGTCGTACAGCGACGACGCAAAGCATACGTTACCTGTTGATGGTTATGTTTTGTTTTTGAAAGAATGGGGGCCCCAGAGTACTGCCTTGTGGGAGGTTAGTGGTATGTTATGAAATAATACTATGGTGAATTGGTATTTTTCAATGATTATGTAGTTTAAAAAACAGGTCAACTTCGTGTCAGGCCACGTTTTGTAATTACGGGGTTCTGTTTTGACTAGGGAACCCTAAAAGGGATAATAAAAAACAATGGATATTGCTGCCACAAGTAACAGGCCCACCACCTACATCATATAGCTATGCAGTATAAAATATTTTTGGTTCAGGTTCATGTACTGCTATTTAACATGGTTATAACATAATTTAATTCTCCAGATAATATAATACCAGTAAAACATAGTAACTTACCCAACAACGGCGAAAACACTGTGACCGGTTCATCTGGATTATCCTGAGGTTGATTTGTTTCCAATATGGAGTTTAGCTCATCAATAATATGCCTGAGCTTGTAGTATGCGTCTGCCGGAGGTAGTTTCAATTCCAATATGAGGCGATCTATTTTGTTAATGCAGACGGTCAGTGGTACTCTCTCCTGTACCGCATGACGGAGTAGTCGTTCTGTGTTCAGCATTATGCCCTCTGCGGCATCCACGAATAATACTGCACCTGTAAGTTAAAAGTGATTGATCAAGTAAATTCTTGTTTATATTGTTGTCTAAGATACTGTGACACTACTTTGATTCGATTCAATGCTTCTTTAGTCTAATTGGTAATAGTTTTTATTACAACACTCCAAAGTTTCAAGCAAAACAATAAACAAAGCAATGGAAAAAACAAAGTGAGTGCGAAAAGGTAGCTGTAAATGCTGCTATCCATGTTTATTTTACAGAGAATAAAAGCTCTTAATGGATTGGTGACATATTGTGAAGGTGACATTTATAGCACGGACGTAAAAAAAAGACGGACGTAATCCCAGGAACAAATTCAGTGAAGCACCCATAGTAATACCAACTCCTTATTCGTACAAGTACACACACCCACACATTGACACCATACTGCTATGACATTGACACCATCGCAAATCAAAAATTACAAAATTACGCACACATGGTAAGCGAGCTGTCATTGCTATGCTTCACTCTCGATTAGACAAGGTTACGTCCGTTCTTTTTTTACGTCCGTGATTTATAGTTAAAAATCCTTACCATCAGATATCCGTAAAGCAGCTGTGACTTCATCACTAAAGTTAACATGGCCAGGCGTGTCCATTATATTGAACAGATATGACTTTCCCTTGATGTTTTTGAGCAACAGTGTGACGGGCATGGCTTTTATAGAAACACCACGCTCTTGTTCCACAAACAGTGTGTCCGTGTACCTCATGGGGATTGTTGTGTCGTGGTTGATGGTACCAGGATGGGTCTGCCTTATGAGACAGTCCACAAATGATGTTTTACCTAGAAATACATTTTTATAATTTAAGATTTTTTGAGGTTACTTTGAAATAATGAAATTTTGTTTTTTAAATTGAGACTTAAGAAACCATTAAAATAAAATGATAGAAAACTAACATAACAGAGTTTGGCAGCACAACTTAAAGAAAAATATGATGTTTTTATGAACAATTTAAAAGAGTAAATCTCCATAGTAATATCCCATAACAACTACAAAACAGTGTTTATACATACATACACATTCACTTTAAACAAAAAACAAAACCAATTTATATAAATGTGAACCACAGCAAAGAATATCTCAACCTTTAAGTAACATTATAAATAATAATAACATTATAATGTGATGTTGGGGGTATGCTGATGAAAACGACTGTTATTCTTCAGGTTCGTTTATTGAATGCATCTTTCATAAAAGTGTACAAGTGAAGTGAATATCGACAGTCAGCATAAAATAGAATATAAAGGAGCGTACATACATACACGGTTATTGTTAAGGAGTAGATACATTACACTTCACCTCCGGGGGTGAAAAATAAAAAAAAAAAATCTTGCTGCACAATATTTTTTTTTTAAAGTTTGAAAACAATAAACTGAACCATCATGCTAAACAAAATACGTAACCATTAACAAGCTTCATTCTAAGAAGTTAAGCATAATTATAAAGTAAATTAATTAGACACACAATGAAAAAACAATACATATTAATTTTTTCACTGGTAAAAAGGTCTTGTTCTATTTTTATGTATTATTTCTGTCTTATTATTAATACTTATTATAACATTACTTCCTAAGTCATCTATTACTACATAGGGACCTTTATATACTGGATCTAATTTACGACCTGTTTCATTTTTAACTAAAATCAAATCATCTTTATTATACTTAAATGGATTAATATATTTATCATACACAATTTTTCTGTTATGTTTGCTAGATAATAAATTTTTCTTAGCATCTGCCTGTGCTATTTTTAATCTATATTTAAGAGTTAAAGGATAATCATCACTATTGTACAAAGGTTCTATTGTATCATTAATCGAAGAAGGAATACGACAGAGTTTACCAAAAACTAATTCATATGGAGTGTAATTTGTTTCAGAATGCACTGTGTTATTAAAACTAAAGCACCAAAATGGAAGCCAATAAGACCAACTATTACTGTGATTTTCACACTGTGTCCTTAAAAATGCACCCAACGTCTTGTGTGCGTTTTCAAGAGCACCTATTGATTGATGATGATACGCTGTTGAAGATAGTTTTTCGATATTTAAAATTTTACAAACCTGTTCCATTGTTGTAGAGATAAACTCTGCACCTCTATCTGTAGCTATTGTCTGTGGAATACCAAATCTTAAAATAAAATTTCGTACAAATGCATCAGCAATGGAAACAGTTTCTTTATTTCTTAAAGGAAAAGCTTGTACAAATTTTGTCAATTCACATTGTAAGGTCAATATGTAGCAATTATCATCTATATCCCTATCTAAAGGTCCAACTACGTCTAAATATATTTTGTCAAATGCCGAGGAAGCTGTGGTAGTTATTTCCATCGGCTCCTTAATATAACGAAAATATTTCATCTTTTGGCATTTTGAACATTTTCTTACAAAATCCAGGACGTCCTTTTCTATACTTGGCCAATAGTATCGTCTCTTAATAGTATTCACCATTCTACGCACTCCAGCATGACCACTAGAGGGTAAAAGATGGAAGTCATTCATTATCAGTGTTTTTTCGTTATAGTCACTAATTCTTTTTATTCCTCTCAATATACATATTCTTGGTCCGGACCACTCAGTCAATGATTTTATTTCATCACAAACATTTTTTATAAAGTCTAAATTATCTTCATCTTTTATAATGCAAATTTCATCGATGCGCATCTTTTTACAAAATAAACCTAATTTCTGCACAAATTCGGCTCGCGAGAAATGCGCCTTGAAATCAAGGTTAATATATAATATTTTTTTTTTTAACTTATAGGCAAAACATTCAGATTCTTCCGTTATCAAATTTTTATTTCTCATTTCCTTTAACTTACTTCCTTCTATCAAAATCATTTCTACTGAATCACACGGCTTCCTTAATATATCCACAACTCTTGGTTGATCAGACCAGTCGTCAGTTGATTTACTAAGGTCCGTATGATTACTATCATCATCCTTTCTTACAGCTAACTCATTCATTCTTCTTTTCTGTGCTCTGGTCATTACATTTATTTGCTCTTGCATACTCTTTAATTCATCCGATGTAATAAGTATCCTAGATAGTGCATCTGCAACTACATTTTCTTTTCCTTTGACGTATCTAATTTTAAAGTCAAATTCTTCTAAAGTTAACCTAAATTTCATTAATCTGCTACTAGGATCTTTCATTCCAAAAAGGTATACTAAAGGCTTGTGATCAGTCATTAATGTGAAATTTCTTCCAAATAAGTATGGTCTAAAATATTTGATTCCCCAGACGATGGCTGCTAATTCTTTTTGAATGGTAGGGTAATTTAGTTCGGCTTTATTAAGAGGTCTACTAGCGTAAGCAATGGGCCTTAAATCTTTATTGCATAATACAGCTCCTATAGCAATACCTGAAGCGTCCGTTTGTAGAACAAATTCATTATTTTCTGAAAAATCTGGGTATTGGAGAACTGGCGGTGAAGTTAATTTTTCTTTCAATAATTGAAAAGACTGTTCACATTCAGGCGTCCAAATAAATGATACATTTTTTCTACAGAGTTTGTTAAGAGGAATAGTTATGGAAGAAAAATTTTGAATAAATTTACGGTAATAATTACAGAAAGCAACAAAACGTCGGACTTCATCTGAGTTTTTTGGGGTAGGATAGTTTTTCAATACTTTTGTTTTTTCTGGATCAGGTAAAATACCGTCCTTAGAAACAACATGTCCTAGATACAAAATTTCTTTCTTTAAAAATTCACATTTCTGAGCGTTTAACTTAAGATTTACTTTTCTAAGTCTCTCCATAACATTAATTAAATTTTGATTATGAATATTTAAATTTCTTCCGAACACAATTAAGTCATCTAAATAAACGAAACATTTTTCAAACGCTAAACCTGACATAGCGACTGACATCATGCGGCTAAAAGCACTTGGGCTGATCTTTAGTCCCATCGGTAACCTTTTCATTTGATACTGGCCTGTACTGGTTGTAAACGCAGTTAATTTACGACTGTTTGAATCCAATGGTACTTGGTAATAACCTTGGTGAAGATCAAGGTGACTAAAATAAATAGAACCAGAAAGGGAGTCTAAAATTTCATTTATATTTGGCAAGGGAAATTTATCATCACAAACTTTATCATTTAATTTTCTATAGTCAACTACTATACGCCATTTACAATTTTTTCCTTCTATATTCTTTTTAGGAACTAACAATATAGGACTTGACCATTCACTATTGCATTCTTCAATTATATCATTTTCTATCATTTTACTTATCTGTTTAGTTATTTCGGGTTTTAATGATTGTGGCAATCTATAGGGTTTTGTATAAATTGGAGTAGTGTTAGGTTTAATGGTAATAGATTGCTCATAAATATTTGTAGTAGTTAATTTATCTCCATCATGATAAAAAACATCAAAATATTTGGCGCAAATTGCTTCAATAGACTTCCTTTCTTCGGTGTTCAAATGGTTTAAATTTAATTCTGATAATAATTTTTGAATTTTCTTAACATTTATATTACTCTTGCTAAATTCAGCTACATAAAAATCGCTTAAAGGTTGTAAGTCTGGAAGGAATGTTGGCATACATACATCCTTTTCACTCACGTTTAGAATTTTTATAGGGATCCTATTATTTTTTACCTTTGCTATAGTATTTGCTAAAAATATATCTTTCGCTAGCTCTCTTCCACAAACAGTCACGTCACCATTCACGCAACTATCTAAGTAAATAAAATGTATAGATTCAGATCGCGCAGGAATATGTAGCACATCATTTATTCTATCATGTTCATTTATAAATTTAAAATCATACGTTATACCATTATTGTTTAACGTTAATATATTTTTGTATAAATTGATATTTGCTTTATACTTATTAAGAAAATCTAAACCTAAAATTCCATCTGCTTTTAATGGTAAGGAATCAAAAATTAAAAATTTATGTTGAAATACATGATTTTCTCTATCACACAACCTTAAATTTACTGAACCCAGAGAAGTTCTTTGTCCCGATATGCCATTTATTACAGTATTATCTCTATAGATCTGAACATTATTTGGTAATGCTTCACTTTTTAATACTGAAAGTGTTGCACCTGTATCAATAAGCCAATATTTTTTTATGTTATTGATGTAAAAAGTAATATATTTCGCAGAACCATCACTTGCAAATATAAAATTCCTAAACTCGAAAAAACTGGCTATTATTTTTATTAGTATCAGGCAAATCCGGATTATTAGACTCTACAGAATAGATATTTCTAGCTAAATTCGGACCGCCTCTTCTAGGTTTCCTATAACTTGATGAAGTAGACAGGCGTCTAGCACTTCGTCCTCTTTGTGAACTACGGTATGTCATAGGCGTCGTTTGTCGGTAATTAGCATAACTATTTTGACGATTTGAGTGTCCTCGATAATAATTGTTACATTGACCAAAGTTCCTATTAAAATTCCTATTACCGTGGTAATATTGGTAACCTCGACCACGTCTATAATCATAAAAAATTTTCCGTTGCTGAGATACATTTAAGATGTTACCTGAAGGCTGAAGTGATACCGTTTCCTCGTCCTTAGCTGCCTGGATCACGTCCTTCAAGCTGCTGTAGTTACGCGCTGCGATGACCGTAGATAGTCTAGAGCTCCGAAGACCGTCTGAAAACCGTTTTATGGCAGTCTGTTCATTTAATGGCTTTAAAATTGAAAATGCGTCGGGATTAGAATCTGCCTGCGAAATGGTCATATCAGTGAAAAGTTTTTCAATTTCAGTGCCAAACTCGTCGATAGTTTTTGAACCTTGTCTAATGTTCTGCAACTGAGTTTGCAAGGCTATGAAAGATTTTTTAGGTAAAAGATGTTTCTTTAAATCGGTCAGTAACTCCTCTACTGTTTTGTAACTCTTTGACATCCTTAACTTTGCATTTTCAGAAAGTCTACTTTTAATAATAAATGTTATTAAAAAAGACTTACCAGCCTCGTCGAGCATACACCCATACATCTCGATCGAATCGATCATGCGTTTTGTGGTAGCTTCTTCTCCGTTCATGACTGGAATCAGACTACATGCTACTTTCAAATCAAACTCCATTTTGTCGATTTCAATGGGCAAATTACATAAAATATTAATTTCGTCGTATACCTTCTTAATCTTTTCAAAAATATCTATAGCTAATAAAACTTTCTTTTTATCCTTACTAGTTTCTAAAACTAAAAATATTTCCTGACATTTATCAAAAATGATTTGAGACTCGCTCTTCTTAACTTCTGTAGTTTTACATTTATACCTACTTTGACCTTTTTTTACTAAATATTTTCTTATAGTTATCAATTGCTCATAATATTCCAAAAGAGTTTCTATCATATTTCATCATTATAATAAACTATGTTAAAACTAGGAAAACATTAAAATTAATAAACATTAAAATTATAACATGTCCCTTCTAATTTTTCATAACTCTTTGTAGATTCAAAGACTAAGTCTTAAATTTCATTACGCTCGCGGAAACCAACGGCGAAATCTCACACGTAAACGTTTTTATGCGCCGGGTATCATGTTCACTGAGTGTTTGTGCACAGTTTTAGACATTTTAAATAACAACGTTATAAAACTTATTACTTCGAAGAACTTATTACTTTGAAGAAAAGAAAAAAAAATAATTGCAAAACGAAAAGAAAAAAAAATTAATTTGCGTCACCCCTCGGCTGTCTTCTTAAGGAATCACGGATGCGTTGCAGCGTTACCAGCCCCATGTCCTGCTGCGTCCACTGGCGATGGCAGTTCCTGTATATTCTTGCCACGAAATACAGAAAGATGATTGCGACCATAGTCACCAGCAACAGCACAGCGATGTTAAGACGGCTCATGTGTCCTCCAATGTCTCCCATCGTATTGGCATTAGGTCCTCCCAACGAATTTTGACTCACGAGAACTTCTTCTTTTTCAATTGTAGACCGGCACATTTTTCAATAACAGCTCTATATTTTACGTCGACTATTATTTAGTAATTTTGACCAAATTATACCAGACTTTACTATATCACGGTAAACAGCCTATAGCCCCTTGGCAGAGCCCCACTGGTAGGGTCGCCATGTGATGTTGGGGGTATGCTGATGAAAACGACTGTTATTCTTCAGGTTCGTTTATTGAATGCATCTTTCATAAAAGTGTACAAGTGAAGTGAATATCGACAGTCAGCATAAAATAGAATATAAAGGAGCGTACATACATACACGGTTATTGTTAAGGAGTAGATACATTACACTTAAAATCAATAAAATAAAAATGAATTATGCAGTTTAACTAAAGAACAAGGAATTAGATGGACATTAATCAAACCACATACCATTATGTAAGTGCCCCATGAGTGTAATATTCCTCATGAGGTTGGTGTTGTCCAGCATGTCAGCAAGATACTCCATGTCATACACCGTCTCCGGCAGCTGCTGCTCCTGGACCTGGAACTTCTTGTGCTTGACCGGCTCCACCAGCGGCTTGTCCAGCGCCTGCGTGTCTTCCTCCTGCACCACTGTCTCTACATCTGGCCCGTACACTTCTACTGCTTGTGGATAGTATCTGGGAGAATGATTAGAGTGAAGTTATAAAATCAATCATTTATGTTAAATGTAAAGTGCGAAAGAGAAGGTGTTAAACATTCAACCTCGAAGACAAGTTGCCTGTTGAATAACTTGGTTCATTAATTAAGATCGGTATAATTAAGCTGTCTCACCCTGAAAACACCATAGGCCTATTCAATATTGGTTAGTAGCTTGCTGTTAGAATAACGTACGGAAACATACCTCTTGTCTTCATGAAGTACCACGGACATGGGCGCAGCCTCGGGCTCTGCATCGGCATCTTCGTCCTCCTCCATCGCATCCTCGTCAGCATCTCTGTTGTCTTGTCCGTATACACTCTGCTCGTCATCAGAGTCCGATTCCAAGTCCGGACCAATATAATTTCCAAATTCATCATATAGATCACCGTCCATTGTTTTTATTAATGTACACTAGTAGTCTCGCGTAGTGAGTATATGTTCCTTGCTAGTAGTTCATTTAATTTATAGTGTTTAATTTATAGTCAAACAACAAAACAAACAACGCCGCTTTGAATTCAGTTTGACAAGTTAACCTATAAATCAACTACATTATTTAATGTACTTACATTTTGTACTTTTCATTTACACAGACTAAAGTCACTAAAGTTTTCTTTTACTCTGTGTCATTGACACTGTCAAGGACCACCCATAGAGCACTGTTGTCACAGATTTCTCCCCATGGATACAATATATTATTCTATCTGGATCATAGACTTTGTGGAGGTACCTGAAGTTCGATGACGTCATATAGGAAGGACCATTCGACCAATCACAAGCCAGATTGAGGTTGAGAAAAATTATGTCCTATTTTGATTTTGATATGGTTTTTAAAAATGTTTTCTGTAGGTAATTTTTCTAGAGGTAAAAATAATAGATTTTATTAAAATTTCTTCAAAATTACCCAAGTTAAATAATTGCATTAAGAGTAAATTGAAAATTAATGTATACAAATACGGTACATCTATGTATATTATAATAATATCATTTATTTTAATAATCATCTAAGATGTTTTTATACCATTATAAAAAAAATCACAATTGAATGATATATCCTGGGGCTACAGATAACATGGACACAACACAAAATGATCATTCCGTTATGACGTCACCGATCTTCAGGTACCTCTGCAAAGTCTGTGATCCTGATAGAGTAATATATCCATGGTTGTGACCATGGATATATGTTTCTACAGTAAAATTTCTACTCCATGATTAAACTATAGATGTCATATTGCATTGTCTCTGCTCTGCCAAGTGCCATATTCTTTTGAATACAAAAATGGCTGTCGCGCAACAAAATTTATCCAAAATGATTTCGGCACAACTACGCAATAAAGCAAACGAGTTTTTAAACTCCAGAAAACATGCTAATAACTTGGCCGATATCTTGCAAATGTTTGAGGTAAGCTGATGTTGTGTAAAACAATATAGTATGCTTGGTAAATCTTCGTCTTAGGTTACGATTCGCTAAAAGTAACATAATCATTGCATTTCAGGCTGAAACAGATAATTACACACCTTTGTTACTTACTATTGAAGTGATATTTACGGAATTACTAAAAAGAGGTGATTTGGTCCAGGAAATCGTTCCTCTAAAACCAATAGGTATGTATATGCCGTACATGTAGCGATCAACATTGTTATTGATTTTGTGCTTATAAGCCAAATTTTATGCTGATATCTACGCCATATATATTCTGATATTACTGTATACATATTTAAAATGAGTTCGTCGTAGTTGTCGAGGCAATAGCATCACATGTGACGTTATTAAAAGCTGAGTCGACAGCGGACCTATAGGCACCTCGTGTAATTGATTTCACTAAAGAAAGATACATTCGTTAAGTACGTTCAATAATTAATATTTTTTTACAATGCATCCATGACTATGCATACAATGCATTGTCTGAGGGAAATAAAAGTTCAGCTTGTTGTACCAGGTGTTTTGAAAGCAAATTTCAACTACTGAGGTTGTTTAGTGAAAAAACATTGTGAAATTTTATAGTTCCACCTTGAATAACCTAAGTTTAAAAGCTTTATATTATAATAAAAATAAACTAATCATCCTAAAAAAATGTCAAACTTGTTATTTAGACACGAGCCCAGAAGCAGAGTACACAAGATGGCTCCGAGAGTGTTACGAAACGGCTCTGCTCCGTGCACTAGAATGTTTCAAACGAGGTCGCAACACCTCACGACTGCAGGCTCTCGTGACAGCTTGTAAATTGATGCAGGCCGAGGGGCGGCACCCACTTGAACCTACTAACGGATACTTCTTCCCCTCAGTACGATTGAAGGTAAAAAAAAAATAAGTTCTGATTAAAATTCCACACTTCGATTCTGAACACTGGAGTTTATTAGAAATAATTGTTTTGAATTTAAATTTAAAGCTTTAATATTTTCTTTCAGAATATATTTATTGGTCTACTGGATTCAGAGATCTCCATGTCAACTTCTATTGCACGTTTCCAAGAATTCACAGAGTACAAAGATGTGCAACAGTATGGCCTTAAAGTACTTTCCACAATTGCCTATAAGAAGTAAGTATTGCAATTGTACTGTAATATTTTAAATAAATTTACTCAAATGGCTTTAATTTAGTTTAAATTTGATGTCATGGGGGTATGTTTATTTTAACTCCTGCTGTTGTCATGTGGCAAATGGCTTTAAAAAAGCTACAACACTTGCACACATGCAAAATACTTCCTTATGTAGCCTGTGGGCCTGAGTAGACTTGAAGTATTGTGTTACCAGTGTTACTATTGTTGAATTCCCTTGCACATTGTCAGGTCACCGTCACAGTTCTACATGCAGAACTACCTAGAGCTCCTGGACAAGTTGTTGGTAGCAGAAATTCCCACCGAGTGTAAGACAAAAGTCAAAACTCGAGGACCTGAGGAGGGCGAATTGAAACTACTATGTGCTATTGAAGGTAAGTGTAGTACATATTATATATAGTATTTATGTACTTTCACAATCAATCAAGGGTCAATTCCTACCTTGGCAGGCAGGGTCACACTCTTTAAATTAGGGTACAAAGTCATTATAGTCAAAATTATCTAAGATGCCCATAATGATAGCTGCTATTTATTAATATAAACTAACCTTGTATGGGTGTCTTTGAGCGAAATGGAATATTCATTTACTTGACATGAATAGTTGAATACTTACGGACAAAGGATTTTGCCAAAATTTGTTAAAAATCCCTACTCATTTTCATTGGCGTTGATTATAAATCACATTGTGGCGACGACGCACACACGTCACACAGTGACGTCACGCCAACCTGAATCACGCTATCGAAGTTTCTACGATCGCCGGCATATATACAAATGCTCCGACAAGATCAGTCGGGGCTCGGCCGCCTCCCAGGCAACACACCTCGCCTGGCGGGAGATCTCCCTTTGCCAAACTGGTGACCCTCGGCAAGAACACGTCCCTTCGAGCACCGATAGCGGCAGCAGGCATCCCTCCCCCCTCACCTCACCGCTCACACCCGACGGACTGCAGCAACCGCTCTCGGCGAACGCACACACCAGCCACGCTGACTCACCGGGCACATCGCAGCGTACTGTGTCGACGCTTCCTGTCCCCGGCCAGCAACTGCCCACACGGCCACACGGACGGCTTGAGCACGCACCGCTCGCCCTCCGCATCGGTCGCACCACCCTCCCATCCCGACTCACCGCGGATAGAGGGCATCCCAGGGCACTTCAACCTAACATCGCGATTCACCGTCGATAGAGGATTACGGAAGGCTGAATCGTCGAGAACAAGTATCGACCTCCGGTCTGAGCGGGGGGGTGATGTGGCGACGACGCGCACACGTCACACGGTGACGTCACGCCGCCCTGAATCACGCTATCGAAGTTTTCTACAATCGCTAGTATATATACAAATGCTCCGACAAGATCAGTTGGGGCTCGGCCGCCTCCCAGGCAACACACCTCGCCTGGCGGGAGATCTCCCTTTGCTAAAACATTATACGTTAAAATCTAGTAAAAATCCCATCACATCATAATTTACGCAAAATTTAATAAAAATATATGACGTCGAAACAATCTTATATGAAGAAGCCTAAATCTAATCTGAGGTAGGGTGATGTGACGGCTTGAAACCGTTTATAAAACCAATCATAATCGATACATTACTATAATCGAAATTTAAAAATGAAAATTGATTAATTTAATTACATTGTTAAAAATGGTTTGCTTGCATTTGAATATAAAGTTAGGTACCCAATAATACCACGACGAATTAGATGCTAACAAAGGACATTTTCCATTATGTATGGGCACTTCGCCATCCATGGACAGTAACTGCAGATAATATGTTATATGTAATTAAGTATTTAAGGTTGCGGTAGACATTTTTTTTTTTCAACAAAATAATAATTATGTATACATGAATGTGTATTACGAAATAAGCAAGAATTTATTCACTGTAGTTTTTTCCTGACGCTCATAATATAATATTATGTCAAAATATTATTATGAAACTGAGCGGGACTTTCATTCTATCATGATCTATCTTTCTTTCTTTTTCTTCTCTCTTTCTTGGCCGGCAACGCACCAGTGATGCTTTTGGTGTGGTTGATGTTCATGGGCGAATGGATAAAAGAATATTTTATTAAAGTCGTAAATAGGTACTTATTGAGAATACGCGGTACGAGATAGCTCAATCGAGGTAGTAGGTAGGTAACTAGGTACCTAAATATTACGGTTTTTAGTTTAAAATTTAATTATCGAATCGATTAGAAGGTCTTATAATTTTGAATCAATTTGTTGTAAAAATTGGTTTCTTTCGTGAACCGATTTTTTTGTACATCTCTAATGTCACTGTGATGGCAAACGACAAATTGGGCTTCTTAGTTCGCGGTGACTATAAGAACCTTGAAGGTAATTCCAGTTTGTATTTGTTTTTATTCATTGGGAGAATGATTTTTTTTCTGTAGTTCCCAAAAACTTATATATCACCCATACTTGAACAACAAAAACTGAAGGGCTTATTACATATTCCTAAACTCTTGAGATTAATTCTGTATACTATACACTGCTGTATTACTCACAGAAAGTTAATATTTTCTAGTATACACAGCAACATATAACAAACAACACCAAACTGTCGTCCCGCAGGTAAAGGCAGGTTCCCGTACAACCCGGCGGTGTGTCGGCGCTACGCCAACCGGTGCTGGGGGTTCGCGTGCCAGTGGCCGCTGTGCGCGGAGTCCCGCACGCACCGGCGCGCGCTGCTGCTGCTCGTGGAGCGCCTCATGCCGCTGCTGGCGCGCCCGCAGCTCGCCACCGACATGCTGTGCGACAGTCTTGATGCCGGTCAGTGGTTTGTTGTTGTTAGGGTTACGTAGCCGAATGGCAAAAAACGGAACCCTTATGGATTCGTCATGTCTGTCTGTCTGTCTGTCCGTCCGTATGTCACAGCCACTTTTTTCCGAAACTATAAGAGCTATACTGTTGAAACTTGGTAAGTAGATGTATTCTGTGAACCGCATTAAGATTTTCACACAAAAATAGAAAGAAAACCACAGACCTATATACCTAGAGTAGATGCGGTAAGTTCATACATTTCACGTGGGACAACTAGGATTTGAAATCCTAATTAGGCGCCGTGTCATTTAGTCGGCCTTTCATTGCTATTGGCAACAGATGAAATGAAAAATGAAATAACGAAAAATGCCTTATTTTAATGTTATGAACTGTAGAAAATCTACAAATATAGTTAGGAAAGATAAAGAAAACATTTTCTTTCATCGCTAAGTAATTTCGTTATAAAATTGTGTTCCTATCTATTTAAAATAAATTAATTTAATGTTTCTTGTGCTTTTACCAGGTTTTACAATGACGAGCAAATACTGAGTATGCACTATACTACACAATACATTGCTCATTTTGGTCACAAAATTGTAGGGCTTCTTTGTTGGAACACGCAATGAAAGTACAACAATCGTTACTATCAATCGTTGCTAAGCAACGCTTTACTTCGTAGTACTGTCAATATTGTCGTTTTTCGGTCAAATATAGTATATAGTGTTTTTCATTTACCCAGTCTTGTCTCGATTCTAATCGATTTTGAGAACCGACGAATAATTATATTCTCATACATATATGTATATTTATAAAAAAAAAAATATTCCAAAGGTAAGTGTATTTTTTTTTTAGTTTCGTCATGTCTGTTCGCCCGTCCGTCCGTCCATTCATAACATAGTGCTGAGAACCTAAAGTCTGGTTTACACGTATTAAGTAGTTAAGTAGATAAGTAAATTTTAACTAAATTTTAAGTGAATAATTTTTAGTGTGCGTCCACACGTAATAATTTAGTAAAGCTCTTTAGTTCATACAATTTAAACTAAATTTTAACTAAAAAGTGCCTGTCCAAAACGTGTTAAATGATAAGCCCCGCCCACTTACTTAACAGAAAATAGAAAAATTTCTAAATTACTTGTCTACTTGACAGGGCCGCGCCGACCCCCCACAGCGCCTGTGTGCAAAACCTATGAAGCGCCTCTTTTTCACGAATCTTCATGTTTCAACTTATGTTTTTTTATTATTTGTTAATTTTGACCGACACGTCAATGCCATCAAAAACATAACTTGTAAAAAAAACCAAGTCTCGCAATTCAGTTCTTCTACCGTAAAAAGTTGTGAGATCCATGTAATACCAAGCCGGTTAATTTATTCAGTTCCTATTTAAGGGTCCTTCTGTCTTAAGTTATTACGTAATTAGCTAACCTAACAAGTAACAACATCTTGTAGTGACCATATTATCAATATTAAAAATCTTTTATGTTTTTAATAAATAGATCGACTTGACCATCGCATGAAAACACAATGTATCTCATACCTACATATTATATAAATTTGATTGTTTTGTGCGATTGCCAAGTCAATCTATTTATTAAAAACATAAAAGATTTTTAATATTGATAATATGGTTACTATAAGATGTTGTTACTTGTTAGGTTAGCTAATTACGTAATAACTTAAGACAGAAGGACCCTTAAATAGGAACTGAATAAATTAACCGACTTGGTATTACATGGATCTCACAACTTTTTACGGTAGAAGAACTGAATTGCGAGACTTGGTTTTTTTACAAGTTATGTTTTTGATGGCATCTCATTTCTTTTTGTAGATAGTTCTACTTTTTTCCTTTTACAAGTTAGCTTTGAACATAATTATATCTAGGTACCTATCTACACCTATTATTCCATTATATTATATACAGGTACACTGATTCATTCACTGCAAATTATGTTACTTTGTTATACAGGTAGTGATTCATTAACTGCAAATGTAACTTTGTAATCCTATACATTTATATGGGATTACAAAGTTATTTATGCAGTTGATGTATCTAGAAAACTGGACCGAAATTGCAAAATATTTTAGTTTTTCCTTGATCTATACACTAAACACTAGCACCCTTATTAATAAAAATCGCTTAATCCAAGCATCATCTGAAGCTACACTTGGACTAGTTAATTCTGGATTAACTAAGTAATAACTTCGTAATTGCAATGTTATTAATAAATATGGAGTAACCTCGAACTAACAATACATTTCTTAGTCCGGTTTCAGCGAGTAAAATATGGCAACCTTTGTAATTTAAAAGTAAAAAGAGTGAGTCAGTGAATGACTTCATGCATTAAAATGACAGTGACAACAATATTTTGGGATTGACAACTTCAAACGACGTGATCAGCTTTCAATTTCAAGCGCCTAATTTCGCTCCTCGCAGTTTGTTTCATGCTATGGTTACTTGTTAAATTTAAAATTGATTTACATGAACCAAAAACGTGCTCGCTCAGTTAACTGGGATGAAGAAGAAAAGGTCAAAGAAAATATCAATGTGAATGACGTTTAGTTAGAACAACGAAGCACTCTTGATATGCGTCAAGTCAACGTCAATGTCGTCAATGCACGCCTAGTCCACGCCTAATCAGTCACTAAACTATGTAGCGACATGGACTAACTTTGATTCTGAGATTAGACTCGGAGTAGCTTACTTCTTCGTTACTCTATATTTATTAATACTGAATTTAATTAAATCTTATTTACGACAAGTTTTAAAGTTACTCTTGCTTTAGTCTATGTTTATTAATATGGCCGTAGTTGTGTTCCAAATTTGAAGCTTCTATGTATGCTAGAAGTGCCTTAGAGTTTTGATGATCGGTCAGTCAGTCAGTGAGTGACGAAATTAAGAATAAGAAACTTTGACTAGTTATAATTCTTAAACTACTGGTTCAAATTGAATGAAATTTGAAATATACCGTGTTTATACAATGTCTGCTTGGATACAAAAAATTCAGGCTTCTAGCTTTATCCACAACGAAGTTATAGGGGGTCGAAAATGGCCTGAATTGCTTCGAGAAAAGGATGGTACGGCCGTGCCGCTTTTTTGCTCGACTTGGCGGGGGCACTGCCGTGCCCCCAGATGTTACGTCATTAGCGTAGCGTGGGGGGCGGGGGGGGGGGAACATGAAGAGAGGGCGGCAAGCCACTCGATTTTTAAATAAAAAAATGTATGAATAATTTACTTAACTTGATTGCGTCGTACTTGAAGGGTAGAATACAATGTGTTAGCATAAATGATACCAAGTCATCGGGATCTCAATCTGTTATGGGTGTACCTCAGGGCTCGATTTTGGGCCCCTTCCTTTTTCTAGTATATATAAATGATCTGCCGTTTTATATTAAGAAACATGCAGAGATTGTCCTGTTTGCTGATGACACTTCCCTTATATTTAAGACGAATAGAAATAAAATGAATTTTGACGATGGAAACAGTGCTCTGTCTCGTTTATCACACTGGTTTACAACAAATAATTTGCTGCTTAATGCTAAAAAAACTAAGTGTGTTGAATTTACACTACCTAATTTACGGAATGTTAGTAAAAGCCTCAAATTAAATAATGAAATTCTAACTACGGAAAAATCCACAGTTTTCTTGGGTGTCACCTTATATTCTAAACTACAATGGGGCACCCATATAACGGCTCTCGCGAGTAAGCTAAGTAGGTCAGTTTATGCCATTAGAAAGATAAGACAGTTTACTGATGTAGAAACTGCTAAACTTGTTTATTTTGCATACTTTCATAGCCTCATGTCCTATGGTATATTGATGTGGGGCTCAGCGGCTAACATTGATTCTATATTTGTTTTGCAGAAAAGGGTAATCAGAGCCATTTATAAATTAAAAGCACGTGATTCTCTGCGTGAGAAATTTAAAGAAATAGGCATATTAACGGTAGCCTCTCAATTTATTTACAGCAATATTATATTCGTAAAAAGGTATGTTCAAGCAGAATAGTGATACGCATAATCATCTAACTAGAAACAGACATAATTTGGTGACGTCATCTTTTCGCTTAAGTAGGGTACATCGCTCTTATATGGGGCTCGGTGTACGTTTTTTCAATAAATTACCCAAGTCAGTACGTGATTTACCTATCCAAATGTTTAAGAGATATGTGAAATCTCAGCTAGTAGGAAAAGGATACTATAGCATAAATGAATATATTAAAGACAAAGACGAATGGAAATTAGTGCCGCATCCAGTTCCGCGTAGGTTAGAAGATATTATGTAACTTTTAATGATTTTAAAAGATGTGCGAGGAGTTTCTTTCGGCTTTTCTTCTCCTCCATGACAAAGCACCCTTCCGAAAAACTGGTAGATTAAAAAATGACGTGCATAAGTGTATCAGTGATACCTATATGAATAAAAGATTTTGATTTGATTTGATATGAAACTTAATAATTTTATATTTTTTAATGTAAATTGTGTTATGAAAAAAAAACAAGAAAAGTGCATTTTTAATTAATATTTTTTTTTAAATAATATGGGGGCGGCAAAGTTCATTTTGGGTGGCGGAAAATTTTCGGTCGGCTCCGGGCGGCGGGAGCCCACGATACGCCACTGGGTTACGTTCATAATTCATTGAAACAAACTCGCGGCGGTTTTTTTGATTTTAACGCTAAGCTCGTAACTAATATTAACTAAAACCCTAAGCGTAAAATTAAACCACACATGTGAAATATTATCTTAGAAACTTGTACAATAAGCGTTATTTAAAAGGCATATGTTTCGCCTATTGTACCTACTTACTTATCGATACTCCACTACAAAGAATATGTTTTTGTGTAAGTGTAACAATAATAATTTCGATGGCGGCGCCTCTACTGTCTTGGCGCCTGTGTGCGCCGCACACTTCGCACACAGGGGCGGCTCGGCCCTGCTACTTGATTACTTAACTACTAAATTACTAAACTACTAAATTGTCCGTTTACACGTATTAATTTACTTAAAATTTAGTTAAAATTTAGTTAACTACTTAACTACTTAATACGTGTAAACCGAACATAAGAGCTAGAAAGGTGTAATTTGGCATGGATGTACATATTTATTAAAACTACAAAGTCGTAGAATAAAAATTGATCTGTTTGTTTATATGTGTATAATTTTAATATTAATAATAATTTAATATTCAAATTCAAAATCATTTATTCATATAGGTATCATTGATACACTTATGCACGTCATTTTTTTAATCAACCAGCTTTTCGCAAAGGTGCTTTGTCATGGAGGAGAACAAAAGCCGTAAAGAAACTCCTCAGCACATCTTTTAAAAATAAAAATACATTGGTATATTTATTACAAAAAATATCACTAGCTTGTACGGAACTCGTTGCAGAGCTGGTCATTTCCATGCGTCTTTGTCATTTAAGTACTCATCTACAGTATAGTAATCTTTGCCTAAAAGTTAAGATTCTACATGTTTCTTAAACATTTCCACTGGCAAATCACGTATTAACTTCGGGATTTTATTATAGAACTATACACCAAGCCCCATAAAAGATCGCTGCACTTTAGAAAGACAGTAAAACGGCGTAACTAATTGGTGCATTACCCCAATGATATATGAAAACATTAACAAAATAAAATTATTTATTTGGTTTTATTCAGCACTGTCCTATACAATAACAACCAACCAGACTGATTATAATCCGTTATCGATACAGAGAATCGGTAAGAAATCGGTTTCGTATCGATATTGATAGGATGAGGTATATCAATCACTAAAATATTCTTGTGACAAAACATTGTGTCAAAAAAAGTGACACGCTTGGTTTTCATACAATTCGAGCTACATGCGCAGTCTACTCTGGTATATAAGTCTGTGAAGAAAACAATAAATTTTGGGGGTTCCCCATACTTAGAACTGAAACTCAAAAATGTTTTTTTCATCAAACCCATACGTGTGGGGTATCTATGGATAGGTCTTCAAAAATGATATTGAGGTTTCTAATATCATTTTTTTCTAAACTGAATAGTTTGCGAGAGAGACACTTCCAAAGTGCTATAATGTGTGACGTGTGTCCCCCCCTGTAACTTCTCAATAAGAGAATGATAAAACTAGAAAAAATATATGATGTACATTACCATGCAAACTTCCAACGAAAATTGGTTTGAATGAGATCTAGTAAGTAGTTTTTTTTAATACGTCATACATCGTAAACCGCTTTATGACGGTTACTATGTTACTTGCTGCTACGGAACCCTTCATGGGCGAGTCCGACTCGCACTTGGCCGCTTTTTATTTTAAATTAATGAATTAAGTTACACACTTAAAAACTTTCTGATTTCTTGAAAAAAAATCATAAGTTCTCTACTAAATGGAGAAAAGAGATCAAAAAGTTTTTCGGCTCTGATGAACAATTTGATGTTTGCGGGTTACTACATGTTTGCTTTCTAGCGTCGATATGATCACGGTTTTTAACCTCCGATGCAAAAAGATGGGTGTTATAAGGTTGACGTCCTGTGAGGTATTGTAGCTCCTAAACGAATGGACCGATTATGATGCAGTATTTTGTTTGAAAATACAATTTATGAAGATCTTTCCAGGCGTTTCAAGGTCATCAGAAACTGGGGTTTTTTAAATTTTAAAATTCAGTTATTTTTTTATTTAAACAACTCGTATTCTTATAGCATTTTGTCAAAGCGGAGTGCCCACCTACATCCTCTTTCGACAATTCATAAGTTCCGTAGTTGCACGGTCGGAACCTACGCGTACGGCGAATACAACACCGAAGCAATATTACACAATAAGTGGAACGTACGAGAGCTGCAATGTGTGTTGTTGCAGGCGGTCCGCTGAGCATCCTGGCGCTGCAGGGCGTGCTGGAGCTGGTGCGGCGGCACAACGTGGACTACCAGCACATCTACGACCGGCTGTACGGCATGCTGCAGCCGGAGATGTTCGCCACGCGCGCCAAGCGACGCCTGCTGCATCTCGCTGACGTCTTCCTCAGCTCCACGTTAGTACTGTACAACTAGTGTTGTAGTAGTGGTTTATTGTTGTTGAAGTTAAGTCATTGATACTTTGATAGATAGAATATTTGAAACGGCCGATAAACTATGATCGTAAATATTTGAGTTCTTCTGGCACGCGAGACAACGTGTCTAGGGATAGACGAGCCCTGACTGATTGAGTTTGAACTTTGTATTATATACAAACGATGTAGTACGGTGTCGCCACATGGACCATTAATTAAATTACGTTGTGTTAAATTCGTGCGATAATCAGTAAGTATGGATATGGCCACCAGGGGAGTCGCCAATGCTACACCTGCTTGTTTGTTATGCCATTACATAAAGTCCGAGCCTTCAATAAAGTAACATTCTTTCTTATTCATGAACACTAAAAAACCTATTTTAGCTATAATATTGCAGTGTTAAAATATTTTTATCTTTATCGTTTTTTCCTAAGAATAAAAGAAACAAAACACTTCTTCTCGAACTTATAACTTTGCTTATTTTTGTGAATAATGTTATGTTTACCACAGGCACTTGCCGGAGGGCGTGGTGGCGGCGTTCGCGAAGCGCGCGTGCCGGCTGGCGCTGGTGGCGGCGGCGCACGACGCGGCCGCGCTGCTGCAGCTGGCCGCCAACCTGCTGCTGCGACACCCCGCGCTCAAGCGGATGATCTGCGCGCAGGACACGCCCGCCGTCAGTCAGTATCACCCACATATACTTCATAACGGTTACCTGTTCCATACATACTCAATGAATAGTACATAGTACACACTCACAGTCCATCGCTAGGATTCCTTGCTTCGTGGGTACCATGAAGAACGCACTAAGATAATAATGCTTATGCCCAGACCACCATCACTCACACACACGCATCCACGCATCACCGTTACTTCACAGAATTCGATCCTTATTAGCGACATTATGGAAAGGTGTACAGTATTGTAGTTTTTCCTGGCTAGGAATATTGATTTTTCAAAAATCTCATGATGCAGTTTTAGTTTTCATCAATATCGGCCCTGGGACTTCTTTAAGTACTTTTCGCTAATCCTCATAGTTTCTAATTTGGTCAGATGACGTAGATACACCAACTTGAAAAATTCATCCTGTATAAATACGTATAAATGTAATCCTCCAGTGTGCAGCGACCCGTACGTGGAGGAGGAGACGAGCGCGATGCGGTCGCGCGCGCTGCACTCGGCGCTGTGGGAGGCGGCGGCGCTGCGGCGGCACTGGGCGCCCGACGTGGCCGCGGCCGCCGCGCGCCTGCTGCACGCCGCCGACCGCTCGCTCGAGCCCGTCGCGCTCGCCGCGCCCGACGACCCTATCGTTAGTATACTGTGTCTAAAGTCCGGTTTAGACGTATTATGTAGTTAAGTAGATAACTAAATTTTAAGTAAATAATTTTTAGTGCGCGTCCACACGTAATAATTTAGTAAACCTCGTTATTTCATACAATCCTACTTAATTACTTAAGCATTTTACTAAATTTTAACTAAAAAGTGCCTGTCCAAACGTGTTAAGTGATAAGCCCCGCCCACCTACTTAACAGAAAATAGAAAAATTTCTAAATTACTTGTCTACTTGATAACTAAATTTTAACTACTAAATTGTCCGTTGTTTACGCGTATTAATTTACTTAAAATTTAGTTAACTACTTAACTACTTAATACGTATAAACCGAACATACTGGAGGCCATACACGATCAAGTGTACTTGTCAAGTCTGCAGTTTGACTTGACGCGGCATCCAGTCCTGCCCTATCTGTGGTTAAGCCCGTTCAGAATGACGTTAATGCAGTTGTGTTCCAATGGAAAGTGTTGAAAGAGATGTGCTGAGGAGTTTCAATTTTTCTCTCTGATAATCGCCTTTCGGAAACAGTGGTATTTAAAGGCAAAATAGTCGTACTAATATTGTAAATATAAACTAGAATAACACTATAGGCTACTTATTATCTTGTATATAATGCATTTCCCCATTTGTGAAGTTATATGCCTCATTCCAGATGTTCGACATAGAGCTAAAGAAGAGGTTCAAGAGCATAGAGCTGAGCTTCATCCGGCCGGACGGCATGTTCTCGCCGCACGGGGACCGCATGCACGAATACTTCGAGCTGCTGGCCTGAGCCCCCCCACCCCCACCACCACACACCCGCAGTATGTCCACACAACACATGACTCGTATCAACGTACAACAACAGTAGGATATCTTCACACTCGTGGGTTGCTTGATTGAATGCGTTCTAAGCTGCGTACACGTACGTAAAACAGTCGTCAGTGCGCACATCTTGTTTATTAGTGTGCGGTGTGTACCAATCTTTTTTGCTGTTTGTACATGGCGGCGCAGCGGCACGCACACAAACAAGCTTTATTAGTACCTTTGCTTGAAGATAACTTATTTGTTTAAATACACGCTGCTCGGAAACAGGCATCCCAAATTTGAGCCGTGAAATGATTAGTCTAACGTTAGAAATTTTTTAGCGATAAGATACGCAAAAGTTAACAGATTTCCGGAATTTGAATTTTATGTTGGGATGATAAAGTATTATGACGACTTCTTAGTTACATTTGGATAGTTAGCATTGTTTGATGTGATTTATCAAAATACATAGATTAAATCACAATGATGTTTATTGCAATATTTAGCCTACGAAGAACTTATTTGGGCTATACAGACAGGTATACTCCAATATACTTGCTGTGGTCTTTGCTATGGTACAGCAATCTTTTCTATCATCTTGTAAAGTGTTTGGCCAACAGATGGTGCAATTATTGTACTCATTGTTGAATAGTAAGTTGATTATTATGCAGTTTTTTGGGATGCCCTCAAAATTGTATGATCGATCTAACTTGATCATATAATTTTGAATATGTGACAGACACATTCATAAATTATAATAGAAACCGATTGACCAAAAAATTGACCCCCCTTATTTAGTGATGTAAGTTACTTTGTACTAATTAGCTTGTTAATACGTTCAGCTTACACTTTTTGTAGTCAACAACTAGTATTGAGCTATGGGTTCCGACTGTCCACTACCGTTTTCGGTAAAGCATTCTTGGAACCCGCGTTATAAGGAAATGTTAACGATTTATAGAACAATAACATCTAATTATTCAAATATAAAATTAAATAATTATTTAATGATGACATTTCCGTGATGGCGGCGATCACCACTTATGATCACTTGACCCGCCTGATCGTTTTTCTAATGTTATTGTAAAACTGCAAATGTTATAAAGTGAATCAGAAAGAACCACGAGTGTTCAGTAAATTTAAAAGTGAACATAGATTAGTTTGTTCGCACTTTAAATCGTGTGTAAATCGTACTTTTGTCGTGCCCATTAGAATACACGTCGCTGTAACACTAATAAAATGAGAATTGTCCTAATGGTTTGTACTACTAGTAAATTAAAGAAGTTTTCATTGAGTATTATGTACACTTGTATCAAAGTTGTTGAGACCGCAACTAACATCTTTATTGCTTCATTCTCATGAAATGAATTATAACATACATGAACAACATACACATATTTTGTATGTTTGTAATTTTATATCGATGCAAACGGTTACTAAAGATTTTATCTTTTATACCGTAATTTTGTCCCAATGACATGGTCGCATTCTATCAATGCAGCAACAAAAATTAGAGTAGGTAGAGTTATCTCTATTTCACTAATTGTAAGCCATGTCGCCATGCAGTCATGTGGGCAAAATATAATTATGGAGACAAAGTATAATATAAACTGTTTAAAGGTACATAAAACATATTACGAGATTTCAATGTGTACAAAAGTACACATTAGCTAGTTTTGAAAGTCTGGTCATAACTTTTCAATATGTTCATTCAATAGGAAGGTGATTCCCAAACATTGTAATGGCTGGTTCTACTAGATTTTGTGACATGACATCGTTTAAATGAAGAATGGTTCTCGATTAGCTAATCAAGTAAGTTTTACCACGTGGTAATTTGATTAAATAGTATATTAAGTAATAATTGATCGACATAAAATAGGATCTTGTAGTGAGTTTAAAAGTTAAAAATAAGAAACTCACTTATTAAAAAAAACTGAAACTTAATTTTATGTAAACCAAACAAACTCTAGTAGCGCCATCTATTGATAGTTTTGCGCTGCATTTCCCAATGTGGCGCCGCGCGGTACATCTTGCCCGCCCCGTGTCTGCAGTGTAGTACACAACCCACTGTATATAATGATATCGTGATGTTGTTCGACGAAATATTATTTATTATGTAATCGATAACAATTGAATACATTTTGCACTCTAGTGTCTAGTGTTAAAGTTGATAGTGTTGAGACGTAGCGAAGTGTAGCGTGTTGTAATTGTTTAATTTAATTTTTATAAATTGAATACATTTTCGAGTCTGTGATTGTGATTTAGGTAATTTACGAGAGGGTCATCGCAGTGGATGTGGATAAAAAATTTGTGTAAAATCGTTTTGTTTATTTAATTTAAATTTAGAAATTACAAAATATAATGACAAGAAATATTATTTATTTGTTATAAAAATTATCTTGAAATAAAAGTATGGATAGAATATGTATTATGTGAAAATATTTTTTATTGAAATGCCAATGCCTTGTCGTCGGCGGAGAGCGAAACAAAATAATTTATATCTGTATAAAGTTTATAGGTATATAATATAATGCGAGTATTAGTTCGCCGCCGCCGACGCCGCGACGCGCTGTGACGACGTTCTTGTGAAATGGAGGGATTAGTATTAGTTATTGTATTTTTTATGACACTGTTGATTTTTCAGCAAAGTTCAAATTTTCTACCGTTTTTTGTATGTAGTGTTTCACTTTGTATGATGATGTTGCAACTATCTACATATAACATCAATATTGTTCCCTGAACGATGGGTTCTAGGGAGACATTTTTAATACAATTCCCAAAACAGTAACGTAGATGAGTTATGATTATTGTTCAGTATAAAATGTTATATTCGCAACACACATTGTGATTGTCACGGGACGTACATCATACTAGAAATTGCAAAAAAATGAAAGAAAATTTGAATTTCGCCGGTTACATAGAAAGTGTAATTTTAATGCGTTATGCAAATACACCACAAAATTCGTCGAGTCATATTTCGACGCTGCCATTTCCAGTTCAAGATAAAACTTACCACTGTCAACGGTTACAAGTGTTTACTTTCGGGCAGATTCGACCAACTTTGGACTGTAACTGTGAGTTGGAAAAAATAACGACTTACATGGGAGTTTCTTGCAACTTCTTCCTCCGGCACAACTTAAGATTCACTTCGGAGTGTTTGTAAAAACCGCCTCCGAGTAATTTTAATTTAATTTCGTTACCGTGACAATACTTACACGACATTCAGATATGACGTTTTATTTGCAGGATAAAATATGGTCGAATTCGCCCTTGTGCGATAACTGTGAGAATAATATTATAAAGTTTGTGTATTGTTATATTTGTGTACCTCCTCCTACTAACCCAGTGCTCGCGGTGAGTGAGACGACTAACGTTCTCTCTTTCCCCGTCATTCCAGTGTCGGTAGTGTCAACCCTATTCGTTTTAAGGTTTCTTGTTATTTATAAACATTGTGTTGATAATATGTTTTCTTTCTGAAATCAAACCAATCACGTGTTATGACAAACGGCCATATTTATTTAAGTTTCTTGTTAATATTGTATTTGTTTATGAAACCTCGCAGTTGAGGGCGCGGTGTGGGCAGACATTTAGCATTTGGCCCATCCCATTATACCGTATTGAATGAATTGTATTTTTAAAGATTTAATTGTTTCCTTTAAAAGTAGCTTCAGAACAGCTGATGGGACATAAAAAAATGAACTCATTTTTATGTAAAAGATTCTTTGACGCTGGCGTCTAGCATATTGTATAGTTTATAGCTGCACAACTTTGCTACACAGAAGCTTATCACGTGAGTACTTTGGTTTTTTAAGTATAAGTGAGAACATTTATCGACCCTCAACATTTTTATACCGTGACTTATATTTTACTGTTCAATAGTTTAGGTCAGTAGAATCTCAGCCGGTCTGTGCGCACGCCGCGCCCGCCAAATGATGTGATTATTTGTATCAAAACAGTTAGACGTAAGTTAGACTAAGATATTATTTTAATAACCTTCATTTAAACGTTCTATGATGAATTAAAAACATTGATTTAATACTTGCTTTTTATTTAACCATCTCGCATGTTTTACCTTTTAAGTCAAACGGAGGAATAAAATGAAATTAGGTAGTCCATAAAAATAAATATATTTTACTCTATAATCGGTCAAATTTAAATAACAGTTAATTTCATTTATTCATACCGTCGCTATTTAAAAGCTTAGCGCCAAATTATGCTACAAAGATTAAATCGTTTCATTATTATTATCTGTATATAATTTAAGCATAATGCTAAAACATTATACTTTCTGTTCTCCGATACACTTTCAACCTTCTCAAACAAGATGAGCAGTTTCAAACACGATCAATGTCAGTTGGATCAGTATGTATCTACCTACTAATACTAGAACAGTAAAAAATACATGTCAACAATGAACACAAACAATTGAGCTTTTAACAAGTACAGTTAAATTCATATCATAGCCATCTCGTAACGAATACATTTTAATGCAAACAATTCACTCACTTACGGGCTGTATTCAAGCAGCTCTAAACTAAATAATAAATGAGAGATGAAACAAAGCTCCCCTTCCTCTACTATCTGCTCTTTGCGTGATTCACATCACATATTTTTGAATACTTTTCAGTTTTAAAAATAAATTAATATGATAATTATTAAGTTTTTTTTTTACTTTACTTCCGCTTGTTCCATCCCTAAATATTTGTATATTACATATAAAAATATTGTATAAAATCACAGGAGCTTAACAACAACTGCAACGCTCGCACGCGACCCGCACTCGCTGAACGATGTCAAGTCCACATCGCTTTCCGATAGACGACATCGCACCGTTGAGAGAAGTCGTCGGAGCGACTCCGTGCAAGCCTCTCGACTATCACTATCAATTAGGTTAAATTGATACCGGTTAATATTTCACTATAAGTCCTTGATGATCTGTTCCTGGCTGGTGGTGGGCGTGGCGCGCGCGTTGTGGCAGCACGTGATCTGCGGGCTGTCCTCGCGCGACCCGCTGCCCTCGGGGGGGTCGGGGGCCGCGGGGGGACCGGGGGGGCAGCGCTCCGGTTGTGACGGCGGCTTGCTGCAGCAGCCCTTGCTTTCAGCCGCGAGTAACTGCGCGTCCTCTACCGGCGGGGGCGGGCGGTGACACTGGTCCCGCGCGCGGGCGGCGTGCGCCACGCGGGCGGGGCAGCGCGCGGCGCCGTAGTAGCAGGTGGCGGGGTCGGAGCCCTCGCGCGGAGCCGGGAAGTAGTGCGAGGGCTGGATGCAGGTGCGCGTGCGGCAGATGAACAGTTCAGACTCGGAGCCCTGCGGCGACTCCAGCAGCGGCGGGGTGGCGGTCTCAGCTGTCGACAACATGGTAATATAATTATCTGGTTTTTCTTGTTCGTAGTAATAATAATTGCAGTGCGAGTTAGACTAATATTAATAGACGATGTGGAGGAAGCTTCGAAAAGTATTGAGTTGGTCGGCATCAAGCTCGTTTATAGGATAGGCTCTTCCTCCACCATTTCGCCACTCCAGCTTTTGCTTTAAAAATTAATTTATTGGATAGGTACGTGCAATACTTCAATGCTTAATTGGTATCGGTATCGGTAACCTTCATACATTAAGCACTAACAATATACGAACCAGGGGCGTAGCTAGTCCTAAGGAGGCCCCATACCAATATTTGTTGTGGGGCCCCCTCAACGTCAGCTGTCGTTGTTGGGCGTGTAAGTGGGGGCCCCGTATAATTGATACGGCGATAGCTACGCCCCTGATACGAACCGAATTATTATACGAAAAAGTTGTCGAACCATCAACAAATGGAAACAATCTATCACGACATAACTATCCGAGTGCTAATTACAAGCTAAGCGTAGCTAGCGTCTACACACACAGCCACCCGAGTGCTACATTATAAGCCGTGTACTCCAGAGTGCTACATTACAAGCCGTGTACTCCATACTCCATCAAGTCTACTCTACTCCATCTAACCAATGCTACGATAGTGACTGTCACATACGTCGTGGTGTGCTACAGGGGGTACTTGTCGTGCGGGTAGGGTTCCCCGAGCGCGGTGGCGGCCTGCTGCAGCTCCAGCGCGTCCAGCTGCTTGCACAGCCGGCCCTCGCACTGCTCCCAGCTGCACTTGTCCGTGTTGCAGCGGTCTGCCCGTCCCAGCCACAACGACAACCAGAGCTTAGCCGAGCCCGAGGAGCTTATATTAAGTGGAGACCACGCTTCGCTTCCTCAATCAGACCGAAGATGTTCATCCAATGTCACGTGATCTGTCTTCAGGTACCCCCGAAGCGTGGCCTCTAGGTTCGTATAAGCTTCTTGCTAAAGCCTGAGTTCTTCGAACGCTGACGTCGGCGTCGGGCGAGCGTACCAATATACTACGACGTTGAAGGAAGTAGTGTCGCATTGTTTGCAGTTGCACAGTCGGTACGTACAGCTGTTGTACGCGACCGACGTCAGCGTAGGAATACTTCAACCTTAATGCGTTGCATGTAGTTTATCAATCTTACGACGATATTTGTTAACACGACTTGACACGAATTATAAAGACGCACCAGGGTTAGCACTGACTACTAGAGTTAAAAACAAGATAATTAACCGCACTACGATTCATGACACAGTCATGCAGTAAATTCCAGTACCTTAGTAGAGCTATACCTACTCATAAACGAATCATTCTCAAATATAGTGCACGGAGAGGTATTTAACTCCGATATCAAATTGAACTGATTATTTCTTTATCTATTGAAGTAGTAGTAGTATAAATTGCAGCTCTTTGTTATTGCCAAATATTATATTTCAATGAGTATAACATTTTTCCAACTCCTCTATTGAGCAATGAGGATCCGTAACGTTTTTAGTTGAGAATGCAGATTTATAGAGCTAAGAAATCCTTAACATACAGTGAAAAAATTTTTGTTCTACGACAAAAATTGACGAAGTTATGACCAAATTACTTACAAAGTTCACTGCGTGGCTGTGACGTCACGATATCGGTCGCCGCCAGTTAGCCGCTGGCAGCGATACGGCGCGCAATGTTTTGTTTGGATAATTGTGACTTTGAAACAAATTAAGTGTCCCATTTGTGCCTAATTCACCTTTTAACTATGTATCAGTATTGTATAGTGCTTAAACGTTCAAACACTTCTATGAAAATGCCGAAAATTAGCACTATAAAGGCAAATATTTCGCAAACGCACCCCTAAATCCAAACATGGTCCTAGAAGACCCATAATATTTTTCGAAGACCTTTTCAACGATATCCCACACTACGGGGTACGCGACGAATAAAAAATTTCATCCTCACACCTGTAGGGGAGGTACCCTGAACAAAAGTTTTTCAGTATTTTATTCCACGATTCTGGAGTTTTAATAAATGTGTACATATGTATATCCATGCAAAATTACAGACGGACGGACGGACATGACGAAACTACAAGGGTTCCGATACTTCCGATTTTACTTCGGAACCCTAAAAAGTAAAGCGTATTGCTGCTGAACGGTAGAGAAGGTGGATTTCCATGACTGTGCTGCTCAAAAGGGAGGCTGCAAACATAGCGTAGCATTTTTGATGTGGCTCCATAGACGCAGCGAGGAGCCATCTGCCACTGAAAAAAAATGTTACGGAGCCCAACCACAGCTGGCTATATAGATACAACTACGAAATTTATATTAGTTAAAGATATGGTTCCCAGCTCAGTTACTATTGAAGATAAATCATATATTGTCTTTTTACAACGGAATACCATTTTCTACGAAGTTTTGAGTTTTTCGGCACGTTAAAAAATAGTTTTTTTTGGCGTTTTCATAGAAGTGTTTGAACGTTTAAGCACTATACAATACTGATGCATAGTTAAAAGGTGAATTAGGCACAAATGGGACACTTAATTTGTTTCAAAGTCACAATTATCCAAACAAAACATTGCGCGCCGTATCGCTGCCAGCGGCTAACTGGCGGCGACCGATATCGTGACGTCACACGCGCCCGCGTAGTTTGAATTTTAGCGGCCGGAACGGCAATGTTTATTACTTAATATCTTCGTAAGTAATGGTCCGATTTGGATGATTCAAAAAGATATATCATTCATATGCCATAAAGAATCGCGTGGATACTAGTTCTATAGAATTTGCTATAACTTTACTGATCCTCATGCATAATTATTATGAAACATTTTTTTGTAAAATACTATTAAAATAATCAGTTGTGATAATGTAGCCATACATACATACTGCCCTAAAGCGAATACTTGGGAGGTTCACACAACGTTAGCACTAGGGGTTGTCAAGAGCCGGTTGAATGTTAGTACTGTAGTGTAACTCGTAAGGGAGGACGCGCGACGGGCACTCCACTCACCAGTGTCGTCGCACTCGGGCGTGCAGATGACCACCCGCTTGGTGCCGAAGCACTGCATCTGCAGCCGCGTCAGCTTCGTGCCGAACAGGAAGTACCCTGGCGTAGGAAAATACACTATTCACTAATACTACTACATTACATTCATTGAATATTGAAAGCAAAACTTAATACTAATAAATATATAAATATGTAGAGATATCAAGAAATAATGCTATTGACTTGGCTCGAAGGACCAATTTTTATTATAAGCAACCCAACGTAATGTAAAAGCCCCTCCGCACTAGGCCAGCCGCCAGGGCGGTTCGATTAGCGCCAAAACCACGTGATATGGAGATACTGTTTCAGTACTACTGAACCGCGGAGCCTATCTTCCGTTCAACCGCTGCGGCTCGAATTTCGTGCCGTTTAGTGCGTACAATATGAATGGGGTTACATATTAAAATCTGAAGGCAGCCATGCTCTTAGGCGGGCTATGTTACTAATGTGCACAAGTGTTGTGGGTGACTGACCGAGCATCATGCCGAGCACGACGGCGAGCAGCAGCTGCGCGTTGTACAGCATGACGGCCAGCATCAGCACGTAGCCCACTGTGTTGTGCGCCACGAACACCAGCGACTGGTGCGCGTTCACCAGCGCTCTGACGACACAACACAACACGACATACATGTAGTCGACCATGGAGACTAGTCCACACGCAGTGCCGGCGTTAGAGCCACTGACGCCCTAGGCAAGAATATTGTGGCGCCCACATAAGAAAATAAAAATCGACGTTTTTTTGCTCGAAAATTTTTTTACTGAACCAATGGGAACGTTTATTAAGAATTTCATTTTTCCTTTTTTTTTGCTTCTAACCCCAAATTTGCGCCCTAGGCAGTCACGCAACACCGGCTCTGTCCACATGAAGAGACACCTTAACATTCAATTTATCAATATCAATAAAATGTCTCATATTTTATGTTTGGTTACGGCGCTTACAGCCCGTCGACCGACGAAAAGACGTACTCGGGTATGGAGAGACGTAAGCGCGGGGACGACGAGCCGTAGGCGCGTACTGCGAGTTGACCACGCATCGCACCGCGCTTCGTGAGCTTGTCCCGAGGCGAGGCGATTACGATACGATCCCGATTAGTGTGCGTTGCAATAGGGAGTTTCATACAGTGAATACTGGACGGCTCGAGTTGATACGGTGACGATCCCTTTCGGAGTTGATATGGGTGCTATGATGACTCTTATTCTACTTGAAAATTGTTTGAATCGAGGTAAATAGGGTAAAGTATTTTTTTCTAGAAATTTATAATCGATTGACAAAGCGGCAGCGCTCACCTCATTTTGACCGACGTCCAGCGACTGACCTGGCCGGCGCTGGTGTTGCGGCTCGTGGTGGGCTCCATGGCGCCCCCCTGCTCCCTGCCACATGCCAATACTACAGATTAGTGTGGACGTGGAATGTAAGAGAGGAGATTGGAGGAGAATAAAAAGAAACCTACTTACGCTAGCTTTCTCTACAAGACGCATGGTCTGCAGATTGTTAGTTACTAAATTTAGTAATATATTGAAGCCGATATTATGTATAGTTTCAGTATTCAGTCGAAATAAAGTATCGCCACAATATCTAATTAATTTTGTACGAAACATAATGTAGCGCATGGTTTGGTACTAAGCACCTGCTATTACCAATTAAATTATTTAATGTAAAGTATCTACATAATTATTTCGTCAAGTATGCAATATATCATGTTGGCTGGCAGCAAGTGGCACCTACATCCGTTTCTAAGTGTATCGGGTGTCCTTTCCGTCGCTCACAAGTCACGTTTACCCGCGAGCTATTCCATTCACTACGAACGTAAACTACGCGAGGTCAATACTCTTACTCGTCATGTCCATTTAAGTGCAACCTTATTAATATCGTTACACAACATTGCAAATCCAACGCAACCGTAATATAAGCAAAACTCAAGAGTTAGATAAATAAGTCGTAAACGTTGTCGGTCTAATGTAGAACTAATGGTGTAATCGCTACATCCACAGATTAACCCCAATCGGATTGGGTGTAATCTGTGGCTAACTGGCTACATCGTGCATCGCTAGCAGTCATGAGAGCATTTATTCTGTTTCCAAAGACTAATCTAATCCTTCATTGAATGTCATCGTAAAGTAAAATATAAAACGTACCTATTACAATGGTTAAATTCAACTCCATAAATACATGAGTGAAGTTAAATAAAACAGTTTAAAAGATAAGTAAATAATGCATATTGTCATGAATTAATTTACCCTCGTTGGATAAAGTTAATACTTGCATTTAACAGCAAGGTAACGCGTATTACTAAACCGTACTACTATCTCCCTTACGTACAAACTAATAACTCAGCGCTCAGAGTTCAATAAGATTAGCTGTTGATGGCACGTGAATACGTATATTTTGTCTTAAATCATGAGGCATGTCATACATCCAGTGGCGTAGCTAGCCCTAAGGAGGGCCTCCTTAGGCCTCCATATCAATATTTGTTGTGGGGCCCCCTCGACGTTAGCCTTCAAATATAAAAGGAGTGCCAACTGTAGCGGCCGTAGGCCGCTGGCGAGCTTTTTTGGGAGTGTTAGTGCCTTGGGGGTCCCTATACGCTGGGGGCCCCTTATAATTGATACGACTGATACGGCGGTAGCTACGCCCCTGCATACATCACATCACACATGTTTCATTGTGATGAAAATAGTCTTGTATGATAATTAAAATTCGATATTATAAGACAGCACATTCGTATGTTAAGAGGGCGTTAATATTCATAGCTGTTGAACAACCATACAGGCCAATAAGTAAGTCACTACTATGACACACCAAAAATCTACTTTTTTTATCGCATAAGAGTATTTTCCGGTCAAGAGCGGTTAGCAGACCTTAGAGTAACACGAGGATGGTTTCAAAGGCTGGCTGGCTGGACTACAACCCGCTCACCCACTACGTCTACAGGACAAGACACGGGTCTCTCTTCATATTGAGGAGACCTAAAATATTAATCTCCACCACGCTTGGTGGAGACCTTACCTACTTAAAAACTAGCTAACCAATGTATATTTATAGCAATGGCGAAACTATAATGTAACTTTGTAAAGCCATGCCATACCTCTGAAAACCTCTCAACAAAAAATAATGGTAGCTCCTAACTGCTGAACCACCGACTCCTTTAGGCTCCGAAATATCCTGAACAGTAGCTCTAAATCCAAAGTACTTTCATTACATTATAAGTATTGTAAGCATAGTATTAGGTATCTACATTACTTTGATAAAAAGAATAGGGACAAGATAACATATGCATGAAATGCAATTAATTTCTTCTTCGTACTTTTTTCACCAATATAGAATACATACTTCACAGCGAAGATTATGGATGTGTATATTTATGTGTGTATATTTTACAAAATGACTCTTTACAAACGTGGACTTTAAGAACAATATTTCCTGGAGTGAAGTGAGGACTAGTTACTACCTAGTTCAGTAATCAATATAAGAGCCTCTGCACACGGCGTATTTTTACGGCGCCGAGAACGCGATCGTACGAGGAAACGCCTCGTCCACCTTGTCATTTGCAGCGCGGAAATCGCGCAGTTTCCGCGCGTTTTCGTCGGATGCGCTTCAAAAACTTACGCTTAACGCTCTTAGACTATTTCAATGAAACAATCGTATCACTGCATAGACAATGCGAACGACACTGTTTGAATTGTGTTTTATCTAGCGGACTAGCTGATAGCCCCACTTACTTTGTACTGTTGTTGTTCACTTGTTAACTACCTAATTATTAATCATACTAACTACATTAATTGGTGGGCTTTGTCAACATTACTTCAATAATATTAGCGTAGAACAACAACGCAAATAAATTAACTAGTTTTAATACTTTTAATATAAACAATATAATTTTTCATCATAAATTTACCTATGTGAATTTGAACCAACAATGTTACTAAAATTGTCTTATTAAAGTACAATGAGATCCACGTGCGTTGGAGCTATTTTTGAAACCGTTCCACATGCTTCTGCAACAAATGTCACTGATGTCTGCCACTACTATACAATTTAATTCATTGTATAAAAAAAGATATGCAAAAAAATGCCAAATATTGGTGATTTACCTGAATCTACCAAAATTTTATACAATCAATCTCAACCGGAAATTTTATTTTATTCGCAACTCATACAACCAGGAAGATCAATAAATTTAGTATTTATTGACTACATTACAATTACAAAGTATTCTAAATTCGTTTAAACTTGAACAGTCTATTGCTTACAAGCTAAATCAAAAGGGTTCCGAAACAAGAGATATTAATTTCTATCTATCTTCATCTCAAAATGTGAACTATCAACGAAGTTGGTCGGAATAAATAGTCCATCCATTCAAAACAGGAAAGTTTTCATCTACATCATTCTATTCTCTTGGCATTCGTTTAGCAATCGCGAGCCAAACTTGTAATGTATCTTTTGTACAATGTTTCTAAAGGGTTTCATTTAGTATTTTCAAGATCTAAAAATCGCTCATCACTGACACAGATGGCCAAACTGAACCGAGTCGCAGAGTGGCACCAAGCTGTTTGTGTAAGCAAATTGCAGACGACATCTACTCAATTCTTTCCTCTGTTATTGACGTCATGTAGTAAAAAATTTATGATGTGCATATTTTGTCGTTTAGACACGCTTTTACCGCCCGGCCACAGCTACTGGCGGCGCGGATTGCGGCGCGGCGAGCGGCGCGGCGGGCGGCGCGATTTGCGGTGGTATGCCACAGCTAGATTAGTTGCGACCGCGGCGGCGTCAGCGGTGGACGTACTTAGACTACTATATAATAATATTATATATAATAATTTTGATAAATAATCTGTAGATAAATAGTAACATTGTTTTGTGTTCCTTCCTTGTGCTCTTTATGTATATTATGTTTTGGTGTACAAACAATAAAGTGTTAAATGTAATAAATAAATAACATAACATAACAATGTAAGCAGGTAATTAAGATACCGGCCATGTTTGTCATTATAAGAAAAACGAATACAAAAGGGTATGATGGAATGAGCTGTCACATGGATTATTAAGAAAAAATGATGAGAACTAGTCTTTGAAGCAACCGATTGTTTTACTATTGTTCATGAAATAAAGATAAATATAATACATCAAGAATAAAAAATAATAAATAATAAATAATACATGCTGAGTTCGTCCACCGATACGGCCGCAGGCGGCATTTGTTTCACTCGCGCACCGCGCAGTCCGCCGCCGCCGCGACTCTCACCGCGCCGCCGGTCGCGCCGCAAAACGCGCCGCTGTAGCTGTGGCATACTCCATACGTTGTCTACCATTTGTTCTCGCCGCTCACCGCTTGCCGCGCCGCTCACCGCGCCGCAATCCGCGCCGCCAGTAGCTGTGGCTGGGCCCTTACATAGGTACCTACTTTTAAAATTTTTGAAAACATTTTTTGAAATAATAATAAATACATTAAATAAACGAATCAACGGTTTAACATTATTGAAGTAACGGTAAAGGTGGAATTCCTATTAGTGTTATCGTGTGTTGACCCGTAAGGCAAGTATTCTGTTTCCAATGCGTATCAGTAACCAGTAAACAAATATTTATTCATAGGAAGTAGCTATGGTGCCCTGTGCTATCACCAGCGTAATGTACAACCCAACTATTTTCTGATTTGATTGCGATTTTTACCTCACGGAAGTCCTACAGTTAACTTTGTCAATATCTACGAACAATATGGAGTATGGACAGGTATTTTCCGTGCAATTAAAAAACCACGTTTTATTTACTCAGGTAGCCTTAAGCATATCAGTCCAGCTCTATATGTGAAGCCACGAATGAATCGGCCCATATTTTTAACCGACTTCAAATAAAGGGGAGGTTGTTAATTCATCATATTGCAAGTTTTTTTACGTTACAAAATGTTTAGAATCAAGTACAATATCAAGGTATACCATGTATCTGTTTTTACCACATTGTGTTCTTACCGATCACATAGCAGCGTCCTCCTCTCGTCCGATCTGTACGGTAACAATTTCTTCAGAGCCTCTCGCTGCACCCTCGCCAGGTACACCTAGGAAAATGATTCATCATAACAACTACTACACAAGAGATTTTAAATAAATATATTTTTTATTATTATGTCTCCTGTAGCTTTTTTTACTGTTTTTAGAATGAAAGGAGTATGTAAGAACAGGCCCCTCTTTCCCACTGGGCACTCTGGGCACGTGCCCAGGGCCCCGTGATCGATAGGGGCCCCCTAGTTCCTGCCAGATCACTAAGGGGCCATCCATAAATTACGTCACACGTTAGGGGGGAGGGGGGGGGGGTCGATGAAGTGTGACATTGTGTGACAAGAGGTGGGAGGGGGTTCTAAGTTTCGTGACGTCACATTTCAAAATCGAATAATTGGTATGTATAGATAAATATTAAAAAACAATTAATGGAAATAAAACTTATTTCGGAACTGATATTTATTACCGAAAATAAATCCAATAAATCGAACCTAAATTACTGATTACAATACCAATTTGCTTATTAGCTTTTGCATAAATCTAGAGGCTTGCTTATCTACTTTCTTTATTTATTCTGACAAAGTTATTGGGGCCCCGTTATTCTAATATGCTCAGGGCCTCCAGTAGGTTAAAGACGGCGTTGTGTAGGAAACTAGCAATCATTTCATAATATTAAATTAGCGATACGGATCTCGCTCGATATAGATAAGACCCGTATTGTATTTACCTTGGAACCCTCAAACAGCAGAGAGACGAAGAACAGCACGATCCAGGTAATGGCGAACGACCATCTCGTGCTGACGGTGAGCCCCGCGAACAAGAAGTCCCCGAGGTCGTAGCCGAACCACATCCACATGTGCATGTTGGACTTGGGCCGTCAGCTCACCACCGCTGCTAGGACGACAAGTGCATATGATTTAGTCAGTACTACAACCAACTAATTAACTCATATTGTAAGGAACCAGTTACAAAATGTTAGCCTAAGCTTTTCTTAGTTAGGGTTTTCTTAAGTGGTGAAACTTAACCTTTCATCTCGCTGCTGACATGAATGTTTGGGAAGGTAAGAACGCCAGGAAAGTATAGTCAAAGTCAAAATATTTTATTCATATAGGTATCACTGATACACTTATGCACGTCATAATTTTTTTATCTACCAGCTTTTCGGAACGGTACTTTGTCATGGAGGAGAAGAAAAGCCGTAAAGAAACTCCTCAGCACATCTTTTACACGTTTTTTGAAAGATATTTATATTTCATATAAGTAAGGAATAACAATGTTCCTAGTTCCATATTTCGTGATTGAGAGAAAAACCAGATCAGGTCAGCACTGCTTCTATGGAAGGCTGTTCGGTGTGCAGACACCCAGAAAAGCAGAAAAGAATAGATAACACAGGTGTGTAGGGTGGGCGCGGCGGCTCAATGAGGATCAGTAAAGTTATAGCAAATTCTATAGAACTAGTATCCACGCGATTCTTTATGGCATATGAATGATATATCTTTTTGAATCATCCAAATCGGACCATTACTTACGAAAATATTAAGTAATAAACATTGCCGTTCCGGCCGCTAAAATTCAAACTACGCGGGCGCGTGTGACGTCACGATTCCCGTCGCCGCCAGTTAGCCGCTGGCAGCGATACGGCGCGCAATGTTTTGTTTGGATAATTGTGACTTTGAAACAAATTAAGTGTCCCATTTGTGCCTAATTCACCTTTTAACTATGTATCAGTATTGTATAGTGCTTAAACGTTCAAACACTTCTATGAAAACGCCAAAAAAAACTATTTTTTAACGTGCCGAAAAACTCAAAACTTCGTAGAAAATGGTATTCCGTTGTAAAAAGACAATAATTATATGATTTATCTTCAATAGTAACTGAGCTGGGAACCATATCTTTAACTTATATAAATTTCGTAGTTGTATCTATATAGCCAGCTGTGGTTGGGCTCCGTAACATTTTTTTTCAGTGGCAGATGGCTCCTCGCTGCATCTATGGAGCCACATCAAAAATGCTACGCTATGTTTGCAGCCTCCCTTTTGAGCGGCACAGTCATGGAAATCCACCTTCTCTACCGTTCAGCAGCAATACGCTTTACTTTTTAGGGTTCCGAAGTAAAATCGGAAGTATCGGAACCCTTGAAGTTTCTTCATGTCCGTCCGTCCGTCTGTAATTCTGCATGGATATACATATGTACACATTTATTAAAACTCGTGGAACCAGAATCGTGGAATTAAAATACTGAAAAACTTTTGTTCAGGGTACCTTCCCTATAGGTGTGAGGATGAAATTTTTTATTCGTCGCGTACCCCGTAGTGTGGGATATCGTTGAAAAGGTCTTAGAAAAATATTATGGGTCTTCTAGGACCAGAGATGTAACTTATCTAAGATACAAGTATCTGAAATACAGATACAAGATACAAAATACGTATTTTCATCTTGTATCTACAATACTTTTTTTAAATTCATATCGTATCTTGTATTTAAATACCTTTTGTTTGGTATCTTAGTATTTTGTAGATACTATGTTTGCTAAAATACTTTTAGTAATAGTGTACTCATATAATATAGTACTCAGTAGGTAATAGTTTAATACTTGACATTGGCAGAATCACCGTATGGCTAAAAGCGGGATCGAAGAACTATTATGTTGTTATAAAATGTAATATTACGTTTGCGCGATCAAACGATAAAATAAACTTTAATATATTTAATAATTACTTTTAAGCTATTGCATAGCTTTTATCGCGGGCTTGAGCGCGGCGAGCGAATCAAGAAAAACCGTGATGTCTGACAACTTGTCAAAGCGGCAGTGATGGATTTGTTCTATCACTGTCGCTCTTCCGCGTATTGATTAGCATGACGGGAGAAATGGCAATAATAGCTTAATGTGCATGATCGTGATATGGACGTCCTTGTTGTGCCTATGCTAAATAACGAAGAGTGAATAACATCGCACATACTGTGGCATGTGCGGTGTCGCTGATGTCGCATCCTCGAAGACTGTGCGCCTAGTACACGCTTTAATTAATTGCTAGTAGCAATGGTAGCAATGGTGAACAAATCCGATGAGAAATTTAATAGCCCAGCTTTGTTTTGGCATATCTACTTGCTTGCATGTTTTTGCTATCCTAGTACTGACTGCAAGTGGGGTCAGGTTTTATTTCGCAACAAATGCTATGCAATAGCTTTACCGCGGCAGTCCCCGAGTGTCACACGTTTTTTTAACAAAAAAATAAACCAAGGAAAAAAACTGAAAAGCGAAAAATAAGCCATTTAGTATAATAAATTAAGATCTTAAATTAACAGTAAATAAATAATTTTGAGACGGAGCCAAACAAACAAGCAAAATTCATTACATAAAGCTCATTTTATGAGGGCAGCGGCATGCGATGCACACGGCAGCAGTAGCGCGGCGCACATCTTTTCGCCGTTTGTTTTTTCATCTGTTTGGCACCGCTTCAAAATTATTTATTTAATGTTAATTTAAGATCTTAATTTATAATACTAAATGGTTTATTTTATTTTTCACTTTTCAGTTTTTTTTTCATTGGTTCAATTTTTTGTTAAAAAGTAATTATTTTTTAATTTTTAGTATATTTATATATATACGTGTCGAATTGAGAACCTCCTCCTTTTTTTTCGTCAGTTAAAAAACGTTGTTTTTTCACAAAAGTATTTTATCTATAAAAAGTATTTAAAAGATACGTATTTTGTATCTAGTATTTCAGATACCATTCCAGAAAGTTATTTGCATCTGGTATCTGAAATACTTAATTTAAAAGTATTTTGTATTTTGTATTCCAAATACTTTATTTAAGGTATCTGTACATCACTGTCTAGGACCATGTTTGGATTTAGGGGTGCGTTTGCGAAATATTTGCCTTTATAGTGCTAATTTTGGTCGAGCCCCTACTACTACTCAAAGGATGATTTGTAACGATGAGTGAGAGGGAAATAAAAGCGGCCAAGTGCGAGTCGGACTCGCCCATGAAGAGTTCCGTAGCAGCAAGTAACATAATGAAAGGTAATTTGCGGTTTACGATTTATGACGTATTAAAAAAACTACTTACTAGATCTCGTTCAAACCAATTTTCGGTAGAAGTTTGCATGGTAATGTACATCATACATTTTTTTAAAGTTTAGAAGTTACATCGGGTACACACATTTTACCACTTTGGAAGTGTCTCTCACGCAAACTATTCAGTTTAGAAAAAAATTATATTAGAAACCTCAATATCATTTTTGAAGACCTATCCATAGACCCCACACATATGGGTTTGATGAAATAAAAATTTTGAGTTTCAGTCCTAAGTAGGTATGGGGAAATGTTAAGCTGTTTCTGAGGCTGACTGTTGGTACGTAAGTACTTATTAGGAATCTTTAGGTCTAACTTCTAAGCTGTTAGTAGTAGGTAGGGGTAAGAAAGAATGAATGTAAAGTATACGTACAGGGATATATTCAGAACATATGAATGAAGTGTTTATAGTTTATTGATAAACGAATGTTGTTTTCGGTATTATGTAGATCATTTCGCGGATGGCTTTTTAACCTACTTGCGCTTTATAGTGCATAGTTCCCTACGCTGATGATCTATGACAGAAACCTTAATATTGGTTGTCAATGGCTGTTTTTTAGGGTTCGGTAGCCAAATGGCAAAAAACAGAACCCTTATGGATTCGTCATGTCTGTCTGTCTGTCTGCCCGTATGTCACAGCCACTTTTTTCCGAAACTGCATATAAGAACTATACTGTTGAAACTTGGTAAGTAGATGTATTCTCTGAACCGCATTAAAATTTTCATACAAAAATAGAAAAAAAAAAACAATAAATTTTGGGGTTCCCCATACCTACTTAGGACTGAAACTCAAAATTTTTATTTCATCAAACCCATATGTGTGGGGTCTATGGATAGGTCTTCAAAAATGATATTGAGGTTTCTAATATATTTTTTTTCTAAACTGAATAGTTTGCGTGAGAGACACTTCCAAAGTGGTAAAATGTGTGTCCCCGATGTAACTTCTAAACTTTAAAAAAATGTATGATGTACATTACCATGCAAACTTCTACCGAAAATTGGTTTGAACGAGATCTAGTAAGTAGTTTTTTTAATACGTCATAAATCGTAAACCGCAAATTACCTTTCATTATGTTACTTGCTGCTACGGAACCCTTCATGGGCGAGTCCGACTCGCACTTGGCCGCTTTTATTTCCCTCTCACTCATCGTTACAAATCATCCTTTGAGTAGTAGTAGGGGCTCGACCAAAATTAGCACTATAAAGGCAAATATTTCGCAAACGCACCCCTAAATCCAAACATGGTCCTAGAAGACCCATAATATTTTTCGAAGACCCTTTCATTTTTCAACGATATCCCACACTACGGGGTACGCGACGAATAAAAAATTTCATCCTCACACCTGTAGGGGAGGTACCCTGAACAAAAGTTTTTCAGTATTTTAATTCCACGATTCTGGTTCCACGAGTTTTAATAAATGTGTACATATGTATATCCATGCAGAATTACAGACGGACGGACGGACATGAAGAAACTTCAAGGGTTCCGATACTTCCGATTTTACTTCGGAACCCTAAAAAGTAAAGCGTATTGCTGCTGAACGGTAGAGAAGGTGGATTTCCATGACTGTGCTGCTCAAAAGGGAGGCTGCAAACATAGCGTAGCATTTTTGATGTGGCTCCATAGATGCAGCGAGGAGCCATCTGCCACTGAAAAAAAATGTTACGGAGCCCAACCACAGCTGGCTATATAGATACAACTACGAAATTTATATAAGTTAAAGATATGGTTCCCAGCTCAGTTACTATTGAAGATAAATCATATATTGTCTTTTTACAACGGAATAGCATTTTCTACGAAGTTTTGAGTTTTTCGGCACGTTAAAAAATAGTTTTTTTGGCGTTTTCATAGAAGTGTTTGAACGTTTAAGCACTATACAATACTGATACATAGTTAAAAGGTGAATTAGGCACAAATGGGACACTTCATTTGTTTCAAAGTCACAATTATCCAAACAAAACATTGCGCGCCGTATCGCTGCCAGCGGCTAACTGGCGGCGACCGTAATCGTGACGTCACAGCCACGCAGTGAACTTTGTAAGTAATTTGGTCATAACTTCGTCAATTTTTGTCGTAGAACAAAAATTTTTACACTGTATGTTAAGGATTTCTTAGCTCTATAAATCTGCATTCTCAACTAAAAACGTTACGGATCCTCATTGTAATCTTCCCAGACAATGTAACTAAAACAACTTAGTTTCCATTTGGTATAAACTTCCATCCCCGATTTCTCTAAAATAATTGTTTCAGGCTTCCCGCCCACGTCAGTCTTTTTGTAGGACCGATAATCAGACCGATTTTTCCTGCCATATTATTTCTGACCCACTTTTTGTAGGACGTTCTATTCTTCTCCTATAAAAAATCGGTCACCGATTATCGGACGTGGGCGGAAAGCGTCATGGTTTACAACGATTAAGCCAAAGCCAAATAATCAAATCTACTTAAGGCTACAACAATGTATTCATTACCTTCTCTGCAACTGTCTTGAAATAAAGTGTAAGACTCAGTTTCTTATTTCCGTTGTTTCGCTACATTATTTCAAAACGCACGTCACTATCAGCACCTTGCACTACAAACTGGTAGAGCGCAATGATGAAGCTCTAGACGTGTTATTATTGTAAACACGAAAGAACAATGGCACGGGAGCCGATAGACCAACGAATAAATTGTTAGGATAACACGCCGCCAATTTATTGCAACTAAAACAAACGAACCTACACCACTCACTATTACTCTATTATAGTTCTGTATAAATAGTACTGTATAATATTGAGTTCTTGTTAGGAAGCAACTCAGGGAAGCAACGACGGAGATAGAGAAGTTCGAATCGCGTTATGTTACGATACGACGCGGACGATGGTCGAGGTGTTATTTTGACATGGTGCAATCTCAATCTGTCTGTACAATGTTAATAATATTATTCGTCACTTATGATATCGTACGAATTGTAGTACCTTACCTATCTATTGTTAGAAGATAATAATTCTAGGGTTTGGTTAGCTATACATTTGGTAACAATCTGATTACAATTTTTTTTTTTACCATACGTTTACGCATTGTTATCATACGTTTACGCATTGTTATTTATCGATTAATAATGTTGTACCCTTGCATGTTCCACAGTATTGTATGTCGCTTTTTATTGATCTCGAGGTTTGCACCTGTGATTGAGGTGACACTTAGCGTAAAACAAAAATTGTGAAAATTAATTGTATGTAATAGTGTACTCCTTGTTGGTGCAACTTAATAAATAAATAAATAAATTGTTATCTTGTCATGGACAATGATGGTCATGGATTAAAGTTATATGGAGAACCATCCACCCATCAGCCTTTGGAGGTCCACTGTTAACCATAGACCTCCCCTAACATGCGCCACACTGATCGGCCCTGAGCCTTGTGAATCCAGCGGAAACCCGACATCTTGTTATGGTCGTCAGTCCGCCTGGTCTAGGGGCGTCCTGTCGTTCTTTCACCAAAGCATGTCTCCATTTGAGGACTTTTCTTCTCAACGGTTATCAGTCCTTCGAACTATGTGACCAGCGCATTGCCACTTCAACCGGCAAATTTTGAGCTATGTTGGTCACCCTCGTTCTGAGTTCGTTCGTCTAATAATTATATAATTAGATATATAATGATGACTCGTAGTCGCCATAGTCCTGTTGGTAGTACTTTGCTAATGTTATGTGAATTGGACATTTTGCGAATTGGGACTTTCTAAAAATAGGACATTTTGAGAAAAGGACATTTTGCGAATAGGACATTCTGCGAATAACACGATCGCACATTGTGCAAATCACAAATAGGACATTTTGCGCCTAAACCACCCATGGGTGTTAACAATTTTTAATTTTGATTTTGAACACTTGGGATCTCCGTTTTGTTCGAATTGTATCGAAATTGATTGAGAGAATTGAGAGGATGCGGGTTTCCAAATGAGTTAAGTGACCTGTGACCTGTCATTATGAAAATACCTATATATTTAAAAAATATAAGCTGATTATCAAAGTAAAAGAGTTAGGATATTCCGCGATAATTAAAAAAATTTACCGAATATTCCAATCATCATAAAATTCGATTGCACGCTTAATTTCACTTATACCACAAAATAAATAATAGTACGTATACCTAATTATTGATTGTAAAGTAGGGTTGCCAACCTCAAATTTAAAAAACCAGGATTTGAAGTTGGAGAAACCAGGACAACTCAGTTTAAAAACAGGACGCAGTAATAGAGTTGCAATTAGGCCCTGTGATTTTGGAACTATTCTCAATACCGGAATTGGTTTTCGATATTGACCCCAGATTCCGGAATTAGTTCCGATATTGGTTGTTGAAATTAAAAATAAAAAAAAACCTGCCTGCTATCAAAAAAGCTATTATGATACACTTTTTTGAAAACCTTATGAAGAGCTCTTTAATTTGATACCCATATTGCATTATTCTATTTATTTTTATTTTTTGATAATTCAAACAATGGAATCGCACAGCTACCATATTTGTTTTTTTAACGTCACCTATCTCAGAACACTTGGGTTATCAAGACCAATCTAACGATATCTTAATTATGTAAGCGGTTTGGAAAATATGAGGTAATAAAGAATATTACATGCATACATACATACAAACATACATACATACATACATACATACATACATACATACATGATACGCGCGAAAAACATATCCCCTTGGCAGCCGGGTAAAAAAATGTTGAGGATGAAATAAATGATTTGAAAGTATGTTTTATGAACTTTTAATTATTTCATAAAAATTAAGATAAAGTGAGTACTAAAATCTTAGTTTTTATACAGACAACTTAGTTTTTATACAGTGTTCAGTTTTCATTTAGGTTTGTTTATAAAGAGGTTCTTACACGTTTATCAAAATTACTTTAAGTAAATGTCTTCTTAATTATCACAGTAAAACAAATACAATAAAACAAAAAGCTATATTGCAACAATAGCTCGCTATCAATCAGGATAAAATTAAACATATAATTATGATAATAAGCAACAAATATAAAATACGGACCATAAAAGACCGAGTTCGGCACCATGGTTTCGTTGAAACGCGAAGTTCTGAGAGATACTACGGATGGTAATATGCCTCCTCTCAAGCTCCAGCTCCCCGCGGGATAGTCGAACGAGTTAAACTAACCTGATAGAGAGTACACATTCTATATCCCGGACGTCAGCCAAATAATGTCGAATCTCCATGTCACACGCATACCGATTGTTGTTAACGGCGCTACTCTCGAAGTTACAGACGAATACATTTACCTGGGATATATGATATAAATGGGTAAATCGAACTTCGAGAAATAAGTCACTCATAGAATCCAAATCGGGCTGCGTTCGGGAAACAACGTCATATTTTGTCGTCCAAAACATTACCTCAGTGCCTGAAGTCGAAGGTATTCGAGCAGTGTGTATTGCCAGTGATGACATACGGCTCCCGAGACGTGGTGCTTTACTGTCGTCCGAATCCACAAGCTCAAAATCACACAGCATGCTATGGAGAGGGCTATGCTCGGTATTTCTAAAGAACAAAATCGGCTGAATTGTCAATGGTCTGGCCACATAGCTCAAAGGGCCGATAACCGTTGGGGAAGAAAGGTCCTCGTATGGAACCTACGTCTCGGGAAACGAAGTATAGGACGCCTCCCGACCAGATGGACTAACGGCCCTGAAGAACAGTGGGCATCCGCTGGACTCGGAAGGCTCAGAATCGGTCATAATGGCGCAAGTTAGAGGGGACCTATGTCCAGCAGTTGACCTCTATAGGCGGGTGGATGGACGGATGGATGCATAATAAAATAAATTATTTGATTAAAGTTTCATCAGATATATTTATCATAGCATATTTTTGAATATTTACGGATCACAACTAAATCTTTCTGAATTAAATGCTGCTTTTGAAGACGACAAAAAGATTGATTTCATACAAATATTACAATTTCAAGTCAGCTTATCTATAAAGGTAATAATGGTGGCGCGAGGGGTATACAAGGGATAGAGAGAATTGGATAATTGGGTTCGTGGGTGCTTTCAGAAATAAATAAACACTCGAAATATATATTTTGTTTAGTAACAATGAATACCGGAGTTACGATAGTGAAACACTCAGTTCTGGGAACTGAAAAATTGCCCGAGATTCCGAAATTGCGAAATCTCGGAATTGAAAAATTTCGGTATCCATGCCCTACTTGCAAGCCTTAAGTTCACCCGTAACGTAAAAATTTTTACAAGAGGCGCGCGAATTTTAAAATTTTAAAACCCAGGACGCTGCTTAAAAACTACCCAGGACGTCCCAGGACACTACAAAAACCAGGACGTGTCCTGGGAAAACAGGACGGATGGCAACCCTATTGTAAAGTAACAGATTGCCCCATATTATTTTTATTTGTTATAATAGAACATTATCTTGTTTATAGTTAAATTGAATTCTTCAGTATTATAAAGTTGTTTGAAAGCATGTCATTAAACTAAACATCATTCAGTTCATTACTTTCGGAGTTAATCATCCGTGAAGTATCCGATATGTATCAGATAATGAAGTATGTACATTAAAAACAGCTAGAGCTAACAATTACGTACGCTATTTTTCGGCATAAAATACGAAGTTTTCAAAAAATAAACAACTATGCTAGATAGCTGCATCGGATTCATGTGTATTTTTTTACGTTTTGCACCTAGAACTCTGTCATTTATTGACCAACTAGCTGTCTCGGCGAACTTCGTATCGTCTAACAATCAGTGAATGTACTTTGTTGTAAATTTTAATTTTTATAGTTTTGGTAGATTTAACAGAGACCATTAAATTCCCTCTCCCTCTCCCTCCTGCTCCCCTTCGCGCCTAGTATAAGAGTCACTAATATTAACAATACAATCATACGACTTTTAAGCCTTCATCGGTTAAGTTTTCACTTCTGTCGGCACTCCCCGAGTGCCACTGTTTGTTTTTTTTTTGGTGAAATTTTGATTATAGAAAATAATTATGATTATTCTACTTTGCAAATGATGTGGATATAATGATATTTAAGACTATCATAAAACTGCATTATTAATGAGTAGGTAATCTAAAAAAACAAACAGTAATCCATATTTATGAAGTTGAATTAATACTTCACAACAAACTATTATTGTAACATAAAATGAAAAACAAAATAAAACATGTCATTTGTGAATTAATCTTAGTGTAACCCTGGCAAAACAATCCCATAAATACTTAGATACCTGTTAATATTATATAAACACTAAAGGAGTGCGGCATGTACTTGTGAAGCACTCATTATTTATCCTCGTCTCTCTTTATTTCTCCCTACTTTGTGTTCTTTCAAAGATGTACCACATCTATTGAATACCTGACTCAATAAATATCACGCACTTTTTACTAAATTTATAATAAATTATGATATTTCAATTATTCATAAGATTATTCCATTATTAGAAAATATTTGTGTCACTCTTACTAGTCTGCTACTTACAAAGGAGTGGTAAATTTCCATTGCTAAATGAGCCAGAAGCAGTTTCAAGTGTGAGTTGTAGTGAATCCATATTGCAGTTTCACTTGGGCCACAACATATGCTAGTACAAAGTTGGAGGATGGAGTTACTGACAGCACTGCCAGTTGATGTTACATCAAAAATGTGAGATATATTAATTAACTCGTTAGAATCCGCGTGGCGGCGGTACCTTTGAGTTCGAACGTGCTGGAACGTTCCCGGTAACTAACGAGTTAATAATAGGTAGAGAAAGCAATATTATAAATAACACAAAAGTTTAGATATAATATTAATAATTAATACTGGAATGTATTGTTTAAAATAATAAATAAGTATGTAATATCTAGATTTTCTCTAACAATAAGCTACATATTTAAATTCACTTTTTTATCTATATCTAAAATACATACTTCTCACACTCTAGTAACTACATAACATTTATTACAAATATTAATGAAAACACTTACAGTCAATTCACTGCAGCCAATTCTACGTCCTACAGACACCAGCCAGTATTCCATTCCCATTTTTAAACGATATATCACAAACCACCTCCATCCTTATCAGTGATAATTCGATTGTAAATAATTTAATAGGTAACCTGGAAAGTGATTGATAACACTTTGTTGTAATGTTGAATAGGTGTATCACATCTAATAAGTGGCTAGTAATTATCTAGATATCAGATCACCGAATAAGAAATATAAATTGAACCATACAATTTCAATTAATTTATTCGGAGAATTCAAAATTTCAAACAATTCAAGTAAAAGATGGTAAAAGCCATAAACACACAACTCGGAAAAAAATGAAGTGAATTTTCAATTCAATTCAATTACATTGAGAAATTGGTTGTTGAATTGAAGTTGTCATTTTGACAAATCAAAACATCAGTGTCAATTTGACAATTTATTAGTGTTACCATCATAACAGCACGCGCGTATGTTTTACGAGTGACGGCTTTTAGATTTGACATATTTAAATTTTACTTGTAGAAGTGCAAAAAAAATTTGTAGTTTTGTAGGTACTAAAGAATCTATTATGTACATAATCGGAGATTTATTGTGTAATACGAACCATTATTATAACCAATGCATATTAAATAGTTTAAATAATATCGTAAGAATAAATGAAATAAAAATACAGTGGAAGGTTAAATAAGTATTTTTTATTACTTAATAGTATAGCCTGCTTCTGTTGTTTATAACAACATTTTAAATTGTTTATCATGTAAAAAAATATATTTGTCAGACAAAACTGTAACGCTTACATCATATCGAAATAAAAATAATTACATATCACATACAAAAATGCCTTGCCTTACAGTATATAATTAAAGAACTTTACTAATTTTATTTTACAATAATTTTTAATATAATTTTGGATGAATAATAGAAAGTGTAGCACCTACTAAGTGTAAGGAGCCCGTTATTAAAACTGATATTTTACTATCATTTTTGATGCTGATCAATGCATCCGACACACAATCCATTACAATAATGTCATTTTTATCTGAATTCTGCATATTTCTCCACATGTTTGCATTATTATGACACTTCGCTAACAATTCTTCATGCTCTACAGAAGAGTAATTGTCTTGATTCTTGTTCACATCGACATACGCATTTGGAATAACGAAAAATATTTTTTTAAATTTTATACTTTGCAGCGGCCTCAGAAGACTTTCTACATCACGATCACCAGTTGCGCTGAATATTAATACTTTTTTACGATCCCTGTAAAATGATATTGTTATTTTTATTACTAATCACAATGGCAAAGTAGAAAACATAATTTAAAGGTTGTTTAGACTTAAAATGTAATTATTCCAACTATCATAATTAGTAATAGCTTTTTATAAAGCTACCATTTTCTTAATCCTTATAAATAAAACAACAGATATATCCTGTGCATCTTTTGCATGTAGGTGTAGACCTACAGTGCCTCCAATTTATCTGTGAATTGACGAAAGGCGCTTTCGGACGCATTGGACCAATCACTGGACGCAATTCGAGACGTACTAAATATCAATGAATTAATTATAAATATGGCATTAGTTCCAATTTTCGCCATTTCACAGATAAGTTGGTCGCACTGTATTTGTTCTTTTGATATTTACTATTTCTACATTACAGGGTAACACTTACAGACTGTCAGATAATTTAATGACTTTGACGTTTAATGACATTGCCACTTACTGTCACTGGTGTCAGGTATGTCTGTCAAATTAGATCATCTGTCATCACATCGATCAGTCAAATTTATTTAACGATACGCTTTTACGCTACGCTATAGTAAAAAAATCTTTGATTAAATATTATGGATACCCAAAATCAAAAACCAAAAAAGAAGCCTTCAAAAATAGAGGAAATGACCAAGGAGCAGTTACGACAAGCCATACTCAAGAAACGTGAATGCAACGCGAAAGCGCAAGCAATAGTCGAAAATTTGCTAGAGAAATGTGTTACTGAAGAGTTCTTTAGAAAGTGTCTGCCCGACATAAACCAGAGCCACTTCGAAGACGTCATTGTAGAACGGTCTATCATGCACTTATGCGGATATCCGCTCTGCCCCAAAACACTATCCCAGAAAGACATACCTAAACAAAAGTACCGAATATCACTCAAGACAAATAAAGTGTACGATATCACGGCTAGGAAGAGTTTCTGCAGCAATGGATGCTACAAATCAGCTATGCATCTCAAGAAACAGATGCTGACCAGTCCACTGTGGTTTAGGGAGTATGAAGAAATACCTAAAATCAACCTTCTCCCTATGGATTCCGTAGGCAGCCTTGGACAGGAAGTGGACTTGAATTTAATAGAAAAAATTGATTTCAAACGAGATAAATATGTCCATACATCAATAAATGATTTCACTAGTGCAAGTTTGAATGAACTAACTGAAAATGAATCTGCAGATATTGATACTGCTAAAAATAGTGATAATTATAAGAACAATCCATTAATCAGTGATAGTTGTGTATCTCATTTGGCAAGTGGGAAAATAAGACAAGAAACAGCCGACAGTGATAGCCTCAGTCTCTCCTCTAATGAACAGATTAAAGATAAGGCAGGGAGTCAAAATGGTGAGTCGAGCAATAATAATATTCAAATATGCAAGTCTAATAAAGAATGTCCGGTAAGTAATAATAGTTCCAAAAAACCAGTTCCAAATCCTCTCAATATAGTAGGAGAAATAATAGAGAGGCCAGAGAGAAAATTGGATCCCATATTATGTAACGATCCTGCTGCTGAGACAAGAGAGAAGACCAACGTTGCTAGTAAGAGAGTGCCACAGAAAGAACAAACTTCCATAGCAGCCATAACAATTCAAGTTGAAAAATGTCTAGCCGAGTGGTTCACTTTAGACACATTACTATTTTTGTTTGGGGAGGAGAAGGTCAAAGAGATGGTTACTGATAAAGGGGAATGCATAAAAGAGTATTTAAATAACTACGCCAAGAGTGTATTCTACACCTCCAACACATATGACCAGTACCAAGCCTTGTGTCGGAAATTAAATATGTTAGAACTCGAGGACAGAAAATATGATTCCCAAACTCTTCAGAGGGACACAAAGCCGTTGCCTGACTACTCTGTCATAAAAGAGGAGAGTAAAAAAATTCAACTGAAGGTGAAAGCCTTTTATTCTGGTGAGACAGATATACCTGAGACTCAGCCTGAAGCAGCAACTCCCGTTCAGGAAAACATGGAGAACACTACACAATTACCTCTAGTTGATAAGAATGCTCAAAATGCATTACGTCGCCGCATAGTCTGCCAACATTTGAACAAAGTACTGCCAGATTTGTTGAGATCCCTCAACCTTGCCACCTTCACAGTTAGTGAAGAGATTCGTTTACTAGTAAACACATTCAACCTCAAAGCAGATAATATTATGTTTAAGCCAATCCAATGGACTTTAATTGCACTAGTGTTCATCAAATTGCTATCAATTAGAGACAGGAGGTTGGAATACTTATTGGAGCAGCCTACGGGCTTCCAACACCTGCAACTGTTGCTTTTAAGTTATAAACAAGACGGGGGCTACCTGGACAGGCTGATATCTTGGCTCACAGACGTTGATAGAATGCTGGATACAAACGACACACAACTAACAATCGAGTAACACTGAAGCAATGTTTTATTGTGAGAAGTTTTCTACGCATTTGTGATACATTGTACAAATAATATATGTACATTTAATTTTTAAAATGATTTTTATTAACCTCTGTATAAAAAATCCATCTAGAAAAATTTATCTAGTTTGAGATTACTTAGGTTAGGGAAAACTACAGGCCATATGCTCCATACAATAAAAATGGCATGAATCAAATAAATCATTACACCATATCACACACCAAAGGCATCCTTAGCATGGTGCCAACCAGCACAGAACTAAGGCCCTGTGTTATTAGTGGGTCTGCAAGTCCACTACTGGACACAAACAAACCATTTCACGGGCGAATTTAGGAGGGTGATAGTTTGCCAGGGGTATGCCTGCCACATGAGTATTGTCAGGATTAAAGTAGCCGGTAGAACACAGCAATCCCTAAAAGGTCGAACTTGGTGCAACAGCTTTGTATGTTGTTCAGTAGGGTGCACCATGTGTAGAGGATTTAGCACATTATCTTCCACTTTATATAGTCTCAGTTCCCCATGAATAACTCAACCAATAAAAAAAAAAAAATACTGGTCTATACAAATAAATAAAATTGGAATGTCTGTTTGTAATACTAAAACCGCTTTTTACTAAGTGCATTTGGATGTAAACATGGTATATACCAAAACAACATTTTTCACATTTTTTGTCTCGTCTGTTTGTTCTGGCTAATTTCTAAAATGGCTGGACCGATTTTGACGGGACTTTCACTGGCAGATAGCTGATGTAACAAGGAGTGGTTACTCCTTTAGGCTAATTTTATTTTAGAAAAAAATTAGTTTGTTAGGCGATACGAAGTTCGCCGGGTCAGCTAGTCATTAATAAATCTCTCTCTCTATGAAATAAACACAAAATGTTACGGCTTGCACAGACGAGGTCCTTTTATCCGTCGAGGGAGGGCAAAATAGGTTTGTACCTCCCGAGAACACACAAGGAACACAACGCGCGCGGTGTGTGATCTTCAAAGAGAATACAATCCTGACCCTCAATGTACGATTGATTATTCGTACGTACCTACTTCCATACTCTCGTGCACCTGTCGATAACGAGTTATTATAAAGTACGCCGAGACTGTCCCTCGTCTGCGCAGGCCATTATCCTAAGTCTAGACTATTCAACCCACCTGTTATTCTCCTCGAACCATCTAGAGCAAATCTCCATGGACTCTTTAGTGTGCGCTCCGTCCAAGTAAAAGTGAGTATTCTCTGTCCGAATCACCTGGTACCGGCCCGGCCACCTGCACTCCCTCAGCCCTCGCTCAGTCTCGGGCGGTACTGTCCTCACTATGTTACATTCATCAACTGCCCCATTACTAAATGGTCCGTTGGTAATTTTATCACATCTAGCTACTCTCATCCAGGCATGTGCTAACTGTATCGCAAGTGATGCGTTCATCTTATATGTATCTAAATCTATTGGCAGTATCTTGGTCCCATTTGAAAATTTGTACGTGTTGAAATCAGGCGCTACGGTTAGGGGGCACTAAAACAAAATTTAGTAGATTAGTTTTATTTCATTTTGTTATTAAATTACAACGCAGACACTTGGGCAACTACGGAAGCTGTTGCATTGATGACCGCAAGTCTGCGCATGTAGCTTTCTTGAGCGATTTCATGCTTCAGAGAGTGCATAAATTCTTCAGTGCCGGTTGTTAGATATTAGTAATTATTAGTCATATAACCACTAGATATCAGTAATTGTTAAGCTATGTCCGAGGCATTCGGATGATGTAAATACTCCCGACCATTATTATGCCTTAAAACCTTCAATGAATCAAACTGGATTATTGCAGAGTATGGCCTAGGCTTCCTAGAAGCATATGAGAAGAGACCCGCGCCCTAATGTTGCGCATGCGCAGATTGAAGCCATGCATATCTATAGACACTCAGTTGCACAAGGTATTTTTATTAAGAATCATGTGACAATTATTACTGAACTAGATTCATTAAAATATTGATACTACTTTAAAATAAGACTGTTCAAGATCAAGAGTAGTTACTGGATTACCTGGACGTCAGCAGCAACTCCCTTCAATACGTCCATGGCCTCCGGCGGCTGGCGCATGGTGTAGGCCACGCAGCCCGGTTTCATGACGCCGGCCTTGGCCGCGGCAATCTGACCCAAGGTGTTGCCCAGGATGGACGTGTGGTCCAGCCCCAGGGCTGTGATGCCCACTACAGGAACTTTTCTACAATAAAATTACGGAATAATACGGAATATTACTATTAATTTTATTATTTTTCTCCATAGGGTCCGACTGGATAATTACCACCCCCGCTTAAATTCGCTGGCGACGACTCGTCGTGTTCCAGCCGGGGGCTTGAGTCATCATCAGTTGCTCGCTCAGTTGCTCATTGCGCTTCATTAGTTACTTAGCCGGCCGAATAACGAATAGGGGAAGTTGGCTTGAACTCATGAAGTCCAAGCCAATACATTCCGAATTAGTCTGAGTATATTAAACTGCCAGTAGATGCATACCACTTGACTCTCGAGAGACATATCTACGGCTAAAAATCCGCCATTACATTCACATTCATTATCATTTCTCCAGGTGGCTAAGAAAACTGGAATTACCTTAGAACGTTCGTGTAGTCAACAATTCCACCAATTCCGACTTCAATAATAGCTACGTCGACTTTCTCTTTTAGAAATACATTGAAGGCCAACAGAGTGAGGAATGCGAAGTACTTGGGCATGTCGCCGTCGTAGGCCTGAAAAAACTATCGTGTTAGCGGAAATTTTTTGTGGTAGACATAAAAACAATATTTAAAAAGCATCCATTAATAGCTAAATAGTTTTTCTAAATATCATAAGTATTTATGTAGCAATTTTTTTATGGAAATAGCCGGCGAACGAGCTGACGATCCAACTGATGGTAAGTGGCTATCGTCGCCCATGGACATTAGCAACACCAAAGGCATCACTGATGCGTTGCCGGCCAAGAAAGAGAAAAGAAAAAGAAAGAAAGAACTGGCTCTCAAGCTCTCAGCCGGAACACGACGAGTCGTTTGGCGGCTGACTCATGCTCAAGGCAATTTAATATTATTACTCAGTTTCATCATGTCCACGACTGTCGAGCGTCACAAATATTGTATTAATATTCTATTGTCGTTATAATAGACGATAATACCACTTACTACAATCGTAACTATGCCAGTAAAGTAATTATCATATTTAAACATATCGCAATGCAATTTATTCCGCTTCATTTCCTTACCGTCACGTCGTCAATAATTATTTTTTTTATTATCTCCAAGGTAATGTTTTATTTTCTATATCCACATAAGGACATCTGGTACAGATGTTTTCAAAGGATTAAGACAATCGTGACCAATTTTGACACTATCACTGATATACTTATGCACGTAATTTTTTAATCTACCAGATTTTCGTAAAGGTGCTTTGTCATGTCTCAATGTGAATCTGATTCAGAATTTTTAGAAAAAAAATTCCTCGATAAGGTCAATGTTATGTGATATCTTAACTCAAGCCACAACCATCATCCTCTCTCACCCTCATGACACGTGCAGGAGCGAAAGCATAGCTTCATATTGTGACCACATCCCACCCATATAGTATGGTCTGTGCATTACTTGTGTAAAAATCTGCTCTGGCCGAGAATCAAACCCGGAAATCCTAGCTTACTTGGGCCACCAATGCTTAATGCTTGATAACAATCTCACCACATAGTAAGTGGCGATAAAGTCCAAAATGTTTCAATGTCCGCATAGCATATTCATATTACCTGCGTGGTGTACAACTGGTCATACACCAGCTGGAAGTGTTCCGCAAACTCTTCTTCAGTGAGCATGTGTCCATCCAACCGCACGCGCTCGCGCACGGCCACCAGGTGCGGCGACAGGAAGAACCCCGTGCGCAGCCCGTGCCGCCGCAGGATGCACTCGCACATCGCGCTCGTTGAACCCTGTGAATCGTCAAGGTCAAACAACAAGAGAATAGATTAAAAACTGAATACCCAGTTAGATTTGCTATGTGCTGTTGACCATTAAGAAGTTCTCTCATTTGGAGACAAACTTGAGTTTAATATAAGGTGAAGCTTATCACAAAAATTTATAGTCATCAGAACTAAAGAAACATAACATTTCCAGAGTACATCTCCATGATTTGCTACAATTATTTATATATAAAACTAGCTGACCGGGCAAACGTCGTTCTGCCAAAAAAATTTTAGGGGTAGGGGGATGAAAAATAGATTACTTACCTTGCCTTTAGTACCAGCTACATGGATAACTGACAACTGGTCAAGCATTGACATGGTGACCCCCATTCTTGATAGGTAGTTCTTCATGTCCTCTATGTTTGTACTTTTCTGAAATAAACATGAATAGATTAAGTATTGTAGTTGTTTTTGTTATTCAACTATGGCAAATATGGAAGGGTTATTATTTTAGCACTTTTTAACTCGTTAGGATCCGCGTGATCGCGGTACCTTTGAGTTCGAACGTGCTGGAACGTTCCCGGTAACCGACGGGTTAAAAGATATGTGTTGAATCATGAATGAAATTTACTTGCTATGCAATTTATTTTGTGTATGTATAAGACAAAAGTGAATGTCTAAATTATTTGATATGATAACAAAGAATATTGTAATTAATATTGTGTTACAATAAATTATAATCAATTGTATGAGTAAATTAAAAACTGACAATATTGACAACCTGTGTGGCGCAATGGTTACCATGCCGTATCGCCGTACCAAGGGTCCTGGGTTTGATTCCCAGCGAGGCGAAAATTTGAATGATGAGTTTGAATTTCTGTTCTCGGCCTGGGTGTGAATGTCCTTGTCTAGTATGTTGTCCATGGCACCTACAATACAGGGAATCCTAGTGTAGGGCTATGAGTGTGTAGTGTTTTTTTTTTCTTTTAATAATAAATATTTAGATTTACAACATAATAGCATGCATACCTTGCCAGCTTTTACATCTTTGCGAATTTGTTCTAAACATGATTTATTAGACTGTAGCAAGTTTAACTTGTGCACAGCGTCCTGAAACAAACATTAAATTATGGTCATTTAACTGTAAAGTGTAGAGAAGAATCTTTCAAATCGGAATACATTGATTATTTCTTCATTATAATCTTAAAACTTTTAGTAACATCACAAAAACTATGAAACTTTACTTATCACTGAATTAACTGTAACAATAACTTAATAACACTAAAACGAATAAAAAATTATACACACCTCATAAGAATAAGATGACGACATTCTTAAAATTACATTACACACTTCTGGGAATGCTAGTCTAAAACTAAGACCAATGATAGACATCGGCGCTGAGCGGTTTAGCTATAAACTATCTCGGACGTACTGAGAGACCGACTGACTCACAAGTTAACGATCTATTTGATATCAGAGCGCAAAAAACATTACCCACTCTGCGCTACGCATCAAGGCGACGTAGCTCATGACAGAGAGTATTACGTAGCTCATGTTCTAAATATTTCTATGCCGTAGGTATTTCAACATGAGACCCATCAATAGCCATTAATCTGTATCAGTAGATCGAATTGACATTTAACCTGCGATTTAATTGTCGTCAGAAATCTTAACAGGAAATGGGCGTCAAATGTCTCACATGTTTACATTTTAACCCTATCATGAAATATCCATTTCATAACAAACACGATATAACCTCAAAAAATATTCAATTCAAAATTCACATGCGGCTTTGACTTTGACATGACAGTACAGCTGTTATTGTACTTACTACAAAACAGAAAGCCAGCGTGACCACTTTTTAATGAGGGAATCTACCAAAGACACTGCTAAAATCTACTGAAATTTACTAGGTCGCATTTTAAAATCTAATAATAATTTTTAGAGTAATATTTAAGCCGTTTTGGGTAGATACGATTTGAAATAAAACACATTTGTGAATGAACCCTACATTCTGCACTATGCTCTTTGATAAACGCAATTCTTGCTAAAATTTTAGAATTACAAGCTTTACAATAAGTATTATTGCCATCACATTTTTAAGCCATTATGAAAATAATGGGTTTTCTTCCTACTCCGCACGATAAGTTTGATGGTATCTTCTTTTCATTTGAAATCATATAAATGTATGATTCCGCGAATGCAAACAATACAAATGAACGAAAATGACTAAATAAAACTGTGTTGTCTATCATTATAGGAGCAACTTAAAAATGAAGTAAGTTAAAAGACCTATTTTATAAAAATAGTTTTTATCATTTGGGAAATTAAATTAAAGCTATGCCAACAGTAACGTTCATTCAATAATAAGAGAATCCCCCAAAGCAATTTCGTGCCAACTGTAAAACTAAAACTTTTTGGGGGTTGACTTTAGAAACCTGCGGCATTGGTATCTGGGTAATTTTGGCTTCAATCGATAGGCAGTGATGCCCCTAATCATAATCTAGTTGGTTTTTGTGAGGTAATGCGTCGTTTTTTAAAAATCTTAATTTTTATTTATGAGGTTATTTCCAAAAAATACAACACGAATTATGATACTTATTTATAAAATTTATGTTATTAGGTATATTTTATTGTATTATATATTATAATTATAATAATTAGGAGTTCATTGGAAAGATTGGTGGCCCGGGGAAGGTGGTCGAGCTAGATGAAATTTGAAAATAGGAAATACAAGAAAGGTTACATAATGTAAATATAAATTTTACTGTTGATGTCATACTCTATTAAATTTATTTATTACATTCTGGTTAAATTTTTCAAAATTGGTGACAGAACCGACTTAGTCAACCCCGACCCTACGTGGAACTAGTCTGCCCTACCCCTAGAGTGAATGTAAACCCCGGAGGCGCGGAAGGAGAGCAACCCCCGCCCGACCAGCCTCAGCCGCTTCGGCTCACATGGTGCCTGCCGTTTGTTACGCAAGGGCGGAGGGGCTGCACTTCCCGCAGCGCCGGAGACGTTTGGAAGCCTGTTTGTGTATCAAAAACCCCTAAATTCTCTTTAAAAGTGCATATACTGTAAGTTTGTAATTATAATGATTTGTCATTTTTTTATAAAATTGGTGCGTTTTGTGTGTCTCCCCATACGGAGGTCGTAACTTTATTTCTTCCTCCACCACCTGACATTAACTTAGACTAGTTTAAGACAAATATTGAACAGTTTTCACAGATTTAACCTCAAAATAAAAATAAAAAAAAAACTCAAAAACTATGTGTTTCCTCACTAAGCCCCTTTAAGGGGGGTCCTTACCCCACCCCCTCGCCTCCCCCCCTAACTCCACCTTCCTCCCGGTGCCACAGGTTTCTAAAGAAATACCCTTTTTGGACATGGATGCTTGGTTTTAAGCCTAATATTCTTTGATAGCGAATTAATACCAAAACCTACAGATGTGTTTCTCATTTCTACTAAATTCTACTAAGACATTTTATCCTACTAGATTATCGTCTTATTTGCTTCAAATCTACTAAAAAAGTAGAAAACTACTAAAAGTGGTCACACTGACAGAAACACATTAAACACAATGACATTTTGGTGGACACTCAAGAATTAACCAATCACAGGCCCGATTGACGTTGACGTCGTTGACCCATGGAATATAGAACGTTGACCTTAATGAATCATAGGGTGTCCATGTATAACATATGCCAATAATATTTAGTCCTGATTTGATAACTTCTTCAAAATGTTTTGTTTTAATAAATATATTATTTTGTGTTAAAAAAGTTATAATATTGACATAATACATTTCATTTTAAGTTATTCAAAATTACCGAGTTTAAATTACACATTGCAGGAATTCCTTTATCCAGTCGAGTGCTATGAAGATAAAATATATATGGGAGTGCGCAGACTATGGTGACATGACAGCACGGTGACAAATACCTAGTTCCTAGCAGACGGCAAAATCTAGTGACGTGACTGTCACCCGACTGTCAAGTCTCCGAGACAAAAAGTCTCAATCTGCGCTTAGCCTTCATAGACATAATACTACTAGACTAGGCAAGGTATCTGAGCATATATAAGCGAAGAAAGGCAAGAGGTAAACCTATCCTTGTTTTACCTATTTTTATAATATCATTGTGTCTTACTTACGAGTTACGCGAGTCTCCTTGGTCTCTTTCTCTTTCTAATAGCGTGACGCAAAGAAGGCCCGCTTGTCTAGTCTAGTAGTATTATGTCTATGTTAAGCTGCAAACATACTATGAGCCGCAACCGATCGGACGCGTCTGACAGCCGCGACTGATAATGTGCACATGACAAAAACATCCAGCGCGCCAGATAACTCTTGGACGTCAGAACGCCTCAAGGTGCCTCAAGGTCACGTCCGCGACTTACCTCCGATAGTTTGCACAGCTCAGTGTACATTCATCATCTAGATACCTATTACGTCACATCCTTCAGCCGCGTCCGTAAGCCGCGTCCGACAGTTTGTTTTCAGCTTTATACTTCTTTGGTATCAAAAACAAATAAAAAAAAAAAACAATAAAAAAGAACCATTAAAAAAACAATAAAAAAAAATAAAAAAAAATTCTTCTAAATTATTTTTATGTAATGAAAACTGATGTATTTATAATGATTATTTTTTGTACAAGGTGATTAGCTTAAACATTAGGTAATAATATAGGTATAATAACAATACACGTGCATCACTACTTTCTCCCCGTCGTGGACGGGGTGACTGTGCATACGCAACGGAAGCGAAACCCCGCGGCCCCGTCCCGTACGGAACATGGTACGTACGTGACGATGTTTTTGAAAACCCCGTCCCGTTCCGTACGGGACGGGGTTTCGCTTCCGCTGCATATGCACTATCGCATACATTTTCTATGAAACGATGTTTGCCCCGTCCCGTCCCCGGCCCGTACGGGGAAAAAACCCGTTACGTATGCATTGGGCTTAGACTTACAATGTTTTAGTAATATAACCAAAATACAGCTGTGAGGAAACGTGATTTTTAGTAGTGTGAATTTTTGACTACGTAAATTAATGACTACGATATGAACATGGCTGTTGTAGACGGAGTGAAGTTTGCTGAGTTATTCCTAGTACATCCACAGCGTCACTTGTAATGAATGGTGCTAGTGTCTGAAAAATAGATATTCGATACCCGTAATAGGGATGTTGACTAATTTTAAGATTCAATTTGATTTTATAGATAGAACCTTAAGATTCATGAAAAAAATATTATAAAAATAATAATCTTCAATTTAAAGACAAAAATTGATGCATAAAAATCATTTTCAAATTTCCCACCAAAAACGTCACGTGACGTCACTAGCCGATATTCAATACTATCTGTAGACTGAAGTTAGTTGCACTTGCATATAAAATACGGACAATGACGTCATAAGCTCAAAATGGCGTTTGAGGTCACGTGACAATGAGTACTATTTTTAACATTTTAAAATAATTATATTTAATTTATTGTGACTGATTTCGACAAAAGAATAATATTTTAGTTGTTTAAATGTTTTTCTTGATACTTTAAACATAAATTTATTTTAATTTACTTATAGTGTCAACATCCCTATTGGACGCGTTTTTGGACGTAATTGGACGTTCGTAAATTCCACCGGCTAGTTACTGTTAGATTATTATTATAATATTTTTTTACTAAAAATTTTGAATACTATCGAAATATACATATAACCTGGGACTACATATTACATGGACACCATAGAAAATAGTGCATTTCACAGAGTACGTAAGGGTCTAGAGAACCTCTATGATAATTTTTACATTTACAGTGCGCCCAACTTATCTGTGAAATGGCGAAAATTGGAACTAATTCTTACCGCTCATTTACACGCGCGTGTAGCGGATCGTCTCGTGGCGCGTCCGTAAGCCACGCCCCCTACGCGCGTGTGAACACCACGCGAGCGCTCGCGCGAGCCCCTTTGGCCGCGCCTAACAAACCGCTCCCGCCGCGAGCCCGCGAGCCACGAGACGCGCCGCTGTCTGGTCCGCGAGCGCCCTGTTCACACGCGCGCGCACGCGCGCGTCTCGCGGATTGTCTCGTGGCTCGCGCGCGCGTGTAAATGGGGTATTAAGTTCTTTGTGTTAATGTCAATGAATGACATTGACATTTACTACGTCTGGAATTGCGTCCCAGTGATTGGTCCAATGCGGTCGACAGCGCCCTCCCTCAGTTCACAGATAAGTTGGTCGCACTGTAAGTTTAACGTCAGACAATACTGGACATTACTATTAGATTATGTACTCTGTGAATACCACAGAGTACTTAATCACTACGTTGAATACTATCGTAACTATTCTTTAGTAACTATCCACAAATACTACATAAAATATTTTTTTGAATTTATTATCATTCGCAAAAAGCATTCACAACTTAGTTACCTAATTTATTTTATTACAATGACGGAAACTGACGCTACGAGAAAACCTCTAGATATGCCAGAAAATTTTCTGCCATACTTGGAAAAATATCGGATTTATAAACTGTTCAAAGTAAGAAATTATCCTTTGCTCTACTGCTGTAAATAGTAAATATCATAGGAGAATTTGTGGGAGCAACGGAAATGACCTTCAATGTTCAAAATTTTGTATTTAGGTTTTTTATGGGGACAATTAATAGTCTACAACTCTTCAAAATATGCTCAGCCGAAAACGTATCGATGATGCCTTTTGTATAGTCTCGCAGTCGTACTTAAATTCACTAGTTTATTTAATAATACAACTAAACTACTAGCTTCAACCCATTAATGGCACACTACGTGGGCACGGGTCTTTCCTCTTGAGGAGGCTTAGAGCATACTCCACCACGCTGCTCCAGTGCGGATTGGTGGAGGGTTTAGTGGCCTACCCGAGTGTCGGAAGTTTTCAAACTGCCTAAGGCCCTCCGACATGGCTTAACAACTGTTACCTTATGATAACAATCGCGACCGACGGCTTTACGTGCCCTCCGAAGCACGGAAACTCTCAAGAAATGTTTGCCACTAGCGGTCACCCATCCAACTACCGACCGCGCCCGCTGTTGCTTAACTTTGTCGATCACATAGGATCGACGCAACTGAAACTACTTAACAACTATTTTAACTAAATATTGAAGGACATGCTTCAAGATCTCATCATCAATCTTCCTAAAGACCACCTGAAGCACATGAAGGTGTTTCTGAGCCGGTTCATCCACTGCTCCAAGGACCCTGACAGGGTCATAATATTGAAGTCGCCTGAATTACAAATCGGTAAGTAATGTATAATTTTTTCTCCCTTAAAGATTAAGATGTCATAATTCATCGTGCTGAGGAGTTTCTTTCGCCGTTTTTTCTCCTCCATGCCAATCTTTCTGAAACTTATGTGTACTGATAAAATACCGACAAATAATTATTTTGGAATGCTAAAGACGTTTCTAAATATGTTACCTTGTTGGGTAGGTAGGTAGGCAGTTTTACAAATTAATCTATACTAATATTATAAAGAGGAAAGCTTTGTATTTTTGTATTTTTATATTTTTGTATGTTTGCAACGAATACACTCAAAAACTACTGAACCGATTTTAAAAATTCTTTCACCATTAGAATGATACATTATTAACGAGTAACATAGGCTATATTTATTACTAGAAAAAATTAGGGATCCTTGCTAAAACTTCAGTAACGTGAACCAAGGTGTAAAAAAATTTGCTTAAAAATTTCTTTCATCGCATACGCTGCGGAAACTATTCATGATAGAACAAAAAAATGTTCTACAATATTAGAGAATATATCAATATCTACAAAAAACCTCGCGATACTATATGTCCAACGATTGTAGTTATGTCACTATAACCACTTTTTACATTTTAAAAGTTAATAAAAAAGCTGACCAAAATCAGACCATGATAACCATACCTTCGTATTAATCCTTATCCAAATAAATCATTTCATATTCAAAACTGTTTCAATATCTGTTAATAACTTTTAAAAATACTCAAATCGGACATTCCATGCAGAAGATATTCAGAAAAACATCAGTAACGTGAACCAAGGTGTAAAAAATTTGCTTAAAAATTTCTTTCATCGTATATAAAAGAAAGTCGTGTTTGTTACACTATTTATAACTCAAGAACGGCTGAACCGATTTGGCTGAAAATTGGTGGAGAGTTAGCTTAGTATCAGGAGACGAACATAGGATACTTTTTATCCAGGAAAATAGACCTTTTCCTGTGGGATAAGGTAAATTTTTGTTATAATATGTAGTTGATAGATTAGTTATTTATACAGATATCAAATAAAGCTCGGGGATGGATATAGGATACTTTTTATCCCGGAAAATAGACCTGTTCCTGCGGGATAAGGTAAAATTTTGTTATGTGTAGTTGATAGATAGCTATTATCGGGAACGGGAGCGGGAGCGGGAGCGTGAGAGGGAGAGGGAGAGGGAGAGGGAGAGGGAGAGAGAGAGGGAGAGGGAGAGGGAGAGGGAGAGGGAGAGGGAGAGGGAGAGGGAGAGGGAGAGGGAGAGGGAGAGGGAGAGGGAGGAGCACACAGAAACTGTAACGGCTAAGAACGGCTGTACCGATTTTACATTCTTAGGCGATACGAAGTTCGCCGGGTCAGCTAGTATAGTAAAAATAAAAACATTTTACAGACATGAAAAGGCTCGTAAAAGATGTGATAAAAGATATCGGTTCTTTCGTCATTACTCGACGATACGTGATGGATTGCTATGAGCGGGTGAGTCTCATTACTCTCATTACGATATCATATCGATTGGAAGTATCGGAACGTGTCTCATCACCGAAATCACTTATCATTCTGATTAAAACATTATGCGGCAGCACGACAAGTACGTGCCAGGGTGTGTTTCGCCGGTTCTGATGTCGGAGGTTACTAAGATGCTGACTCTGAAAGACCCCGTGCCACAGGCGGGCTGGCTCATGTTTGGTAAGTTGGGTGAATGATCCAATTGCGTCGTCTTTGAACACATGTCATGTCTTTGATCACATAACTGTTGAGTGTTGCTAATAACCGTAGGCGGCGATAGCCATACTTAACAACTGGTGGACGTCAGCTCGTTTGCCGGCTATTTCCCTAAAAAAAGTAAAATGCGCTTTGCGCATAAAAGACAAATATTATTAGGTAACTTAATAAAAGGCACTAGTTTAAGCGAGATAAAAATATGCTGAACATTGCAGCAGTTACGAGTAGGCTCATACACTAACTAAACTCCATAGCGACCTCGATCGCCGCGGCGTTGGCTACGTAGTTCAAATATATCCTGATCCAGATAAGGTATGCCGTATGAGTTGAATCACTGTATGAGCATTGAGCCTTGATCATTGTCAGACCACCCGTGCACGGTCCGCGAGGCGCGCTGCCTGCTGCAGGACGGCGTGCTGCCCACCGTGACGCTGGTGCTGGCGCCCCCGCCGCCCGCCGCGCCGCCCGCGCACGACCCGCGCACGCCCTCGCGCTCCTTCTTCGATCAGGACTTTGAAGGGCTTAAGTTTGCTTATAAGTCCACACTTAAGGCATGTTTTCTCATGCCTCATGCCGTATACATTTTATCATTATTAAAGACCGAATATTATTATGTGATTTATCAAACTGACTATACTGAGGGTACTGGCTTAATTCTTATATTATACCACTGTGAGCATGAGAAGACGTCCGCTAGAAAAAACATTAAAAACAACAACATAACTAAGTCAAATGCAGGGAAAGCCGGGTTATGGTTAGGGCTTTATTTAGTTACGCGGAAAAGTTACCGTTTGATAGCCTCGGTAAAAGCAGCATAAGACACCCGCGCGCCCTCCGAACAGTCAGTCCATCTGGACGTACGTATGACCTGAAGAAGACAGCGGGTATCCATATCCACAGGATTCAGAAGGCTCAAGACCGGTCAAAGTTGCGAGGAGAGGCCTTTGTCCAGCATTGGACCTGCGAAAGACCCTGTAGCCTATTTGGTAACGACCCTGCCTGCAACCCAAGTAGCACAAATGCGCTGTATAACAGTATTTCAACAGAGCACAATGGAAACGCTGATAAGTTGCAGTATAGTAGCGTTATAAGCGCTTAAACAGCTGATATAACTCTAATTTGGGCACAAATTTGACAGCACATAGCTGTATAAGAAATCCCATTACTAAAATAATTGGGTTATATCAGCATTATATTAGCATTTTATGTGGGTAACAGACATTACAAGAGCTGAACGCTGCCTGATTAACAAACCACATGTTACCCTATAAACACAAAGTGAACATTTCTAATGTTTTCATAGAGCTGAAAGTAAACGTCGAGCGAACTTGTGATATGCATTATCTTTATTTTCATTAAAACTGTCAGTATAGTGTCAATCCTTAAAACTTGTTGTATGCAAGATCCCATGGTGCCATTTTGTGACATGAAAAATATAATTTAAGATAAGTAAAACTTCGGTTTCTTACTAATATATTTGAAATCTTATTGGGAAGGTAACTTTATCGTGAAATACCACATATATATCGTTTAAAATTTTCACGCGCCCTCATAATAATACAGAATACGAAAAAAAATGTAACTTAAATTGATTGTAAACAAAATAAAATATATTGTTTTGGCATATTTATATGCATGAAGGGCTGTTTATGTGTTATTTAGTAGTATCTTATTTAATTGTTGTCGATATCTTTTAAAATAAACCAAACCAAAAGGGCTAAAATTTTATAACGATACACAGTCAGGTAGTAAATATGGCGGATAGGCAAGTGAATAGTTGTAATCTTAACATAGTGCTAAGGGCTGCATGAATGCTCGCATGTGGCCTTTTATTGTAGGCTGTATATTATTTCCCGCATGGGCCATATCATCATGAATAATCTTCAAGTACTCTGCATTAATTTTACGTCGTATTCCACCAGTTCTTTTTTTATCTTTCCACATTTTGTAAAACAACACTCACTAGTTCGGAAATTGCCACACGTTATAAAATAATAAAATTCATGATTACATATAACTCAATCAGCAGAATAGATGACCACACAAGTTCAAATATTCTGCTCAAACAAGAATTACGAGCTTAAAAGTGAACTTTTTTAAGGCAGCGGGCTGCTATGTAACTGCATAAAGTTCACAATTTAGGTCTGACATGGCCTAGACAAATGCTGTTATAGGAGTATATACTGACACCTGATTAATAGAGTAAAAGTCCATCTGTGTGCAGCGTGAAGCATTTAATCATTGTTAAATAACTTCACAAAGTAACTGTTTGCGTTACAGTAGTTCACAAAGTTCTCTCTTAAAATGCAACAGTTTTAGAGCACACTCGTGGCTATTTATTCAGAAGACTGCATTGCTAGTGTTCCACAGCATACGCTCATGCAGCAGATAGAAGAAAATAGTACCAAACGCTGCATAACAGTGACGTCTGTGGCATGTGTGTGGTGCCTAATAGAATCACAAAACAGAATAAAGCATTTTAATTAGCCTCGCTTCTTTTTATACAGCTGTTACGGATTGAAAGAACTCTTATAAGTAATTACAAATGCTTAGATTGACGATGTGGGCCTTGTGTGAAAGTTTATATTGCTATTTTGTGCTACTTGGGAAAGCGAGGGGTCCCGGGTTCGATTTCCGGCTGGGGCAGATATTTATGAGATAGATAAATATTTGTACTCGAGTCATGGGTGTTGTTGTGATATGTTATATGTGTCATCCATGCCACCCGCGACACAGGTGAAAACTTACTGCGGGGGTATGTGTGTAAACGAAAAAAAGGCTGATGGATGGATGGATGTAAATGTTGCTTTATATGAGTGCCAATGCCATTATTATATTCCAATTACATAGGAAGTGTTTGTCGAGCCCGAGGAAGCTAAAGACCCCGAGAAGATAGCTACGAAATGCTTCAACGCAATCCGCGCGTGTGCGGCGGGGGCGCAGGGCCCGGGGCAGGGCACGCACGCCAGCGGAGCGCCCAGCGTATACCGGGTGCTTCTCATCGGCCCCAAGGGCTCCGGTCGACGGATTCAGGCTAACACGCTTGCTAAGCACTTTGGATTGGTTTGCCGTAATTTTTTTACAATATTTTATCACCATTATGTGTAGCGTTGATAAATCAAGGAATTCCTTATTGGATAACGTCATTTCTAATATTATTCCGAGGGAAACATAAAAAAAACTGAGCTAAAGCTCATTAACGAATTTTAGGTCCAAAAAACAGCGGACTCTACTAGCATTTGCACGGTTGCAGCCTGGTAGTCTGGAGGGTATTTTGATCAACTGTCTAGCTACTACCTTCTTTCTAAAATCGACCATTAGGGTAACCATTTCGAGAGTGTCGAAATTATTTAGGTCCATGGTGTCGAAAGAAAGTTTGTTTCTGTCGGTAGCCGTCGGTGACTAATGAACCTCACTGTCCAAGTACGAAGTAACGATGGCAGGTTTCCTGTAAGACCGCCACCAATAAATTTCCATTACACCAACCAAACTCCAAACACAGCGTTATGACGCGTTGCTGGTGATCTGAGGTATAAGTACGAGGTAAGGTACCTGCATGCTAGCTACTAGCAGACTATGTTGAGCAGTTTCACCGGTTTATTGACCGCAACACTTCTCTGATAGCTTTTTTTTATTATCACGGAAATGTATGATCGGATACACCTACACGTGATAGGGATTCTGATGACGACTTTTTATCATGTCCTTTTGTTACATTAGGTCCACAAACATTTCTGTAGGTTCGTCTACATAACAAACGAATCAAACAATACAGAAATTCGTTCATTCCCACTAGTTCTACTGCTTAGTTCTATCGTAGAACTAGTCGTTCATTCCCACTAGTTCTACTGCTTAGTTCTATCGTAGAACTAGTGGGAATTTTTTTTCTCACTAGTTCTACCGTAGAACTAGTGGGAACAAAATCCGTATCTACGTTTTGTTCCCACTAGTTCTACGATAGAACTAACCAGTAGAACTAGTGGGAACAAAAACCGTTTCTACGTTTTGTTCCCAATAGTTCTACGATAGAAGTAACCAGTAGAACTAGTGGGAATGATCTTTCTACGATAGAACTAAGCAGTAGAACTAGTGGGAATGAACCCCAATAGTTCTACGATAGAACTAACCAGTAGAACTAGTGGGAATGATCTGGAATGAAGGCTAACTAACCAGTAGAACTAGTGGGAATGAACCCCAATAGTTCTACGATAGAACTAACCAGTAGAACTAGTGGGAATGAACCCCAATAGTTCTACGATAGAACTAACCAGTAGAACTAGTGGGAATGATCTTTCTACGATAGAACTAAGCAGTAGAACTAGTGGGAATGAAGGAGTTCTACGATAGAACTAAGCAGTAGAACTAGTGGGAATGATCTACGATAGAACTAAGCAGTAGAACTAGTGGGAATGAACCTGTATATCTGCCGCTTTGTTCCCACTAAGGCTGGCCATAGACGGACCGCATGTTGCAGTGAGACCGACTGCAACATGCGGTCGCCGCACGGCGATCTGCAGTTTCCATACTAAATTCATATCCGCAATACACGCGCCTGCGCCCGCGCCCGCGCCCGCGCCCGCGCCCGCGCCCGCGCCCGCGCCCGCGCCCGCGCCCGCGCCCGCGCCCGCGCCCGCGCCCGCGCCCGCGCCCGCGCCCGCGCCCGCGCCCGCGCGTTCAGTGTGGACAAGCACTAATGCGAGTTCATTTACAAGATGGATTTCGATGAAGAAACACTGCTTCTTGTACTACTATTACGCAAGCGTAGGCGTAGAAGACACCGTAATATGTGGGTGCATCCAATACTACAATCAAGCGAACAGCATGGAATATTTTAGAGCCCGTACACAAAACTGCGATTCGACGCGATGCGAATTCGCAACGCAGAAAGTTGCGACACGATTTGCTGCGATGCGATTTCGTGCGGCAAAGCGTCTCCCTTCCACAATAAGGTGACCATTCCTTTGACGACCGTCAACCTTACTGGACGTATTTTGAAAACTAGATCGTGACATGGGTCGTAAAAAGAAGTGTGCACTTTTGTTATTGCTTAGGAGATACAGACAAAAGAAACAAAGAAGATTTTGGGTTCCTCCATTTATTACTATTATGAACGCCGAAGGGAACTATTTTCATCGAAAATATGAATTTGTTATTAAAAGATTTGATTTTTAAATAAAGAATCTTAGAAGAAAAAAAAACGTTTCATTCTAACGTAACAAAAAAGATTTCGTAAGTTCTTGCGACGCGACGTGCGAGCTCGCAGATTTTTGCGATGCGACGTCGCATCGCAGTTTTGTGTATAAGCCCTTATACTTTGTATCCCCAGCTGAGAGAAGACGCTAAAAAGTTTTTCAAGTACTTTAGAATGTCCGTGGTTTCATTTGATGAATTAGTTAGTATTTTAAGCCATAAAATACAACAGACAGATTCCAAAATGGGTACTCAGCGGGGAGCGGGGAGGGAGTGGCGCGCGGTCGGCAGCAACCGCTTGCAGCGGTCCGTGTATGGTGGGTCAGGCAGCTCTAAGGAGTTGACCGCACGGCGAAACTCGCCCGCAGAGCGACTGCTCCGACCGCTCAGGAACTGCTCCAGTGGTCCGTGTATTGCGGATATGAATTTAGTATGGAAACTGCAGATCGCCGTGCGGCAACCGCATGTTGCAGTCGGTCTCACTGCAACATGCGGTCCTTCTATGGCCAGCCTTAGTGGGAAACAAAGCGGCAGATATACAGGTTCATTCCCACTAGTTCTACTGCTTAGTTCTATCGTAGATCATTCCCACTAGTTCTACTGCTTAGTTCTATCGTAGAACTCCTTCATTCCCACTAGTTCTACTGCTTAGTTCTATCGTAGAAAGATCATTCCCACTAGTTCTACTGGTTAGTTAGCCTTCATTCCACATCATTCCCACTAGTTCTACTGATTAGTTCTATCGTAGAACTATTGGGGTTCATTCCCACTAGTTCTACTGGTTAGTTAGCCTTCATTCCCACTAGTTCTACTGCTGAGTTCTATCGTAGAAAGATCATTCCCACTAGTTCTACTGGTTACTTCTATCGTAGAACTATTGGGATCAAAACATAGAAACGGTTTTTGTTCCCACTAGTTCTACTGGTTAGTTCTATCGTAGAACTAGTGGGAACAAAACGTAGATACGGATTTTGTTCCCACTAGTTCTACGGTAGAACTAGTGAGAAAAAAAATTCCCACTAGTTCTACGATAGAACTAAGCAGTAGAACTAGTGGGAATGAACGCAGAAATTTGGCGTCTCATACTGTATTTATAACATTTAGTACATTTCGACAACCTTTGTGACGAGGCGAAGGCGAAAGCTGACGACGTCGGCGAGAAGTTTCGCAAGTTCGGCTCCAGCGTGCAGCTTCACGCCGAGATAGTGCGCAGGAGGCTTATGCAAAAGGTTTATGATGACGTGTTCTTAGCATTATATAATGAGCGGCAGTGAATTTGTCATATGATACCGGAGACGAGCACTATGGTCTTTTCCCCTCACATCTTACATTCTGACCCGCGGGGCTCTGCATTGGAACAGTGGACAATTAAATAATAAGTTAAATGTGTTTTTTGTATGAGTACAAATTCAACCTGATGGGAAGTGGTAATGAAATCACGGATGGCTAATCTTGCTAACTTTGTAAAAGCTCACCGATAGCACCAAGCTGCTTTAGTTTTGGATCCAATTAACTGCCAAAATATAAAGTAATGATTATTGTATTTTTATAGGACTGTATCGACAATGGATGGGTCCTCACCGGTTATCCAACTTCAGGGATTGATTTTGAAAGGCTGGACACCATGCCAACTCCCCCGAACCGGTAATCTTATCTATAAAAATAAATAAAATTGGAGTGTCTGTTTGTAATATTAAAATAACCGCTTTTTACTAAGTGCATTTGGATGTATATACGGTACATATACCAAAACAACATTTTTCACGATTTTTGTCTGTCTGTCTGTCTGTTTGTTCCGGCTAATCTCTGAAATCGCTGGACCGATTTTGGCGGGACTTTCAGTGGCAGATAGCTGATATAATAAGGAGTAATTTAGGCTAATTTTATTTTAGGAAAAAAAAATATTTTGTTAGGCGATACGTAGTTCGCCGGGTCAGCTAGTACCGTATAAAAGATAAGAAATTTTATAATGATCCATAGGACTTTGCTACAGCAAAGCAATTTAAAAAATCTCAATATTCTATATATTATAATATCTTCAATATACGGTTTTCAGTATTTGGAATAAGAGATCTACGAGTATTAAAGATAATCTCTCCTCCTCTATAAATAAATATTCTAAGATCTAGATTAGACGTAGACCTACTTCGTAAATACGTCATATAATCTTAATACCTAGTTTATACATATGTATAGCCTATAGACTAGCTATAATAGTTTGCAGTCTATCGGGTGTTAACTTTCACTATCGTAACTTTTACTCTTATTTTATTTCTATCTTTCAAATTGAATTGAAAGTAGGTTTGATTGTTATCTTACTTGCTCTTGCAATTTTTTATTATCATCGCATCATACAGAAAGTATTCACGGTCGCGGTAGACTCGGTGTCTACTTTCTATATCACCCAGGTCTGTTTATTGACTTATAAACATTAATCAAATGAATTACTAGCCTTCACCTTCAAGAGATGAGGCCGATGAGGGGACGTACCTATTCACCAGTTAACTGCCATTTAGGCATTAGGTGTTCCTTATTTCAATTTATGTCTTTTTTTATGGAAATAGCCGGCAAATGAGCTAACGATCCACCCTTGATAGTAAGTAGCTATCGTTGCCCATGGACATCAGTAACACCAACGGCATCACTGATGCGTAGCCGGCCAAGAAAGTGTGAAGAAAAAGAAAGAAAAAACTGGCTCTCAAACCCCCAGGCGGAATACGACGAGTCGTTTGGCGGCTGACTCATGCTCAAGGGTGTTAGCTATCCAGGCGAACCCCATAGAGAAATAATAATAGTAATAATGATATTAATTAACAATTAAAATCAATATTACCAATATAATCCCTCGAGGGGCCCTACCACTAGCGTAAAGCACAGCACCAGCGTGTGTGTATTTAAAGAAGAAAGCTACGGTTAAGTGATTTATAACTACTAACCACTATATCCTGTAGTATAATATTCCTGAACGTGGACTGGAAGACGTGCAAGGAGCGCGTGACCTCCCGCGGCATGGACTGGTGCACCGGCTGCGAGGCGCCGTTGGGCTCCGGCCCGCGCGTGCTGCCGCATCCCGCCAACAACGCCCGCCTTGACAGCGAGGTGATTCAGTCTTCATGAGTTTGTGACACCTATTAGATAATGTCTATTGGGAAAACTTTAATTCAAAGCTATTTTTGATACATTATACACTCAGGATTAGGAATGGGCAAAGATTTTTCTAGTCATCACATCAGGCGACCGAAAATTTAAAATGGGACTAGGGATCAGTGAAATTGCCGTCCAGAAATTGGGCACCCGGGCGGTATGGACCTTCAGGCTACGTTCACACGACGTCCATTCGATTCGATTTTTTCCCGTATACGGTTTTCCCGTATACGAGGCAGTCGTTCACACGACAGCACGATTTTAACGTTAACGTTTATACCGAATGGAAAGCAGCCAGTTGTTTAGTGCGCGTCATCATGGGTCCACGTGTTCCAGTACTTTTATATTGGTTTTATAAACGGAAACGCAAGTAGCGTCCTAGGAGGTATTGGGTTCAACCTTTTCTAAAGACTGGTTCTCATCGAAAAAGAAGATTCGAATTTTTTTTCTCATAGCCCCACATTAGGATTCCCTGTGTCGTGGGTGCCATGGACAACACACTAGACAAGGACATTCACACCCAAACCGAGAACAGAAATTCAAACTCATCATTCAAAATTCCTCTGGGAATCGAACACAGGACCGTTGGCGCGGCGATCCGGCATGGTAGCCATCTCGCTACACGGGTCGTCAAAACATAAAATATTTAAAAATAAAACTACACCCGAGCGAAGCCGGGGCGGGCCGCTAGTATTCGATAAAATCGTTTCGAGACGCGGGCCTCCGTGGTGACAAATTCCAACCGTATACGGGAAGAAATATTTCTCGAACACGATATTTTCCCGCATAGACTCCGTGTGAACAGTTCAGTACATTTCCTACTGCCACTGCTCTTCGATTCGATAAAATCTCGTGTACGGTATACGGGAAAAATGTTGCCGTGTGAACGTACACTCAAGCTTTTACATGGAGCTACAAGGGGTCCTAAAAAGCTGAAAGGAGAGTCGTGATAGGCAGGCGGTAATTTTATTATGCGTACACCGAGCCGAGCCCAAGATAGTAGCACTCAAAGTTGACTTGACGAAGACGTAACCAAGTAGGTTATAAAGGATCAAAAGTATTTAAATGCTGAATATTATTCATGTATAGTTGGACCATTACTTCACTGAAGCTCTGGCAGAATTACGTGCAGCAGCCGGTATTACAGCAATAGAAGTGGATGCCACTAAACCTATCGGTAAATATTAGTGATTATATAGATTAAATAATGGCAAGTAGTCTAATATGCTGATAATTAATTCTATGTTAACATACTTATCACAACATTCTCTCTCATCTATTGCCTTTGCTACTAATGGGTGAATTCGCCAAAGTCACAAAAAAGATGTTCCGATTGATAAAAAAATTTAATTTACTACTTTTATAATATTTTATTTTAGAAACTGCTTTTATACATATTTTTACATAAGCGCCCACATATTTCATTACATTATTTGAAGTAATTTATAAAAAAAATTGAATAACACACCCAAAACATCATTACCATTTGTAGGGAAATTGCTGATATTGATATTCCAAAATATTTTTTGAAAAACCTGCCTTACACATTGCGTGTTTAATTTTATATTTTGAGACAATAATTAATTAGGTACATTATAACATATAATATTATGGAATCAGCAGTGCAGAACTAGTAAAAAACATCAATTAAAATTTAGTCACAAAAATTCGTCAACTCCATGTCAGTACCGTCAAACGTTATATTTCTCAAATGTTTTTTGGGCTACGCTATAAAGTACCCCTCGTTTCTCCTTGTCTGGTCCACTGTAAAAAGTGGAACAGGCCAAATTTTTACTGCTGCATGGAGAAACAACTTTTATTCATGAAAAACAACGACGTTCAGTACTTTGTCCCGATTTTGAATCATCGCCATTTACTGGACTTACAAGGTAAATATAAATTATACATTAATTTTAATACTCCACACTTATGTGTAATAGGAACATGATTTTCACTGGCACAAAGAGTTCTTAAATTAATGAATATCAAAATGAATTTTAAGCAAAAAAGAAAAAAATATCATTACCATATGCATCATTCCCATTTGTTTTTTTGTAAATGGGAATGATTTTGTGTGAATGGTAATGACGATTGGAGATTTTGAAATCAATTTTGATTGAGTAATGAGACCTAGCAATTTCTTTTTCAACGATTAATTTTTGATATGTGTGTTGTAAATTAAATTTGTGCTACAAGTTGTTGGTAAAGAATACAAAACTTTTTAATTTTGCAATATCTTTTTAGTAAAATAAATTATAAACGAAAATTTAATGCAAATAAAGGCCAAAACCGTTAAGAGAAACAAAAAATTGCTAGACGGAGGAGATAAACCGAAATCAGAGGAGATTGTGCATTGTACGAAGAGGAGAACAAAGAAAGAGATAAGAAGAAAAGAAAATAAAGAAAAGTTTGTGAAGAAAATTCTCTGAAAAGAAAAATAAATTAAAGTTTCCTCGTTAGTAGCAAGCTACTACGTGAACAAAGCCGATGAGAAATTTAATACCCCAGATTTGTTTTGGCACACTTGCTGCATGTTTTTGCTATCCTAGTACTTACTGCAAGAAACGAAAATATCTGGCTTGCTTTCTATAAGAGAGAGACAGAGAAACATGCGCACGCCGCACGACATGTAACGACGCCGCACGAGTTAAAATGACTAATGATGGCAAAAAGTGTCGTTACAACTTTTCGTTACCAAATTTTCCGCCTAGCCCCCTTTCGCAACGCGCGATAAGGAACTTCGTTCCAAAAATGTAATGAAATAAGATGAAATAATCTTTTATTCATGTCGATATCACTGATACACTTATGAACGTCATTTTTTAAATCTAACAGCATTTCGGAACGGTGCTTTGTCATGGAGAAGGAAATCCGTAAAAAAACTCCACAGCACATCTTTTAAAATAATGAAATTATTACACAAGATGTTCTAACTGACGCGGAACTGGATGCATTGCTAATTTACATGCATCTTTGTCAATAATATATTCATTTATACTATAATATCCTTTACCTACTGGCTGGGATTTCAGAGATCTCTTATACATTTGAATAAGCAAATCACGTACTTAGGTAATTTAATGTAAAAACGTACATAGAGCCCTCAAAAGAACGTTGTACTCTACGTAGGTGAAAAGAATCCGTAACCAAAAGTATGTCTGTTTCAAGTTTGATGATTTTGCGTATTACTATTTTGCTTGAACCAACCGCCGTTGTTTCTTTATGAATAAAATATAATTGTAAATAAATTGAGATGTTACTGTTAATATGCTTATTTCTTTAAATCTCTCCCGCAGGTAGTGGCGTAATTTTAATTATAGATGGTCCTACTTGCCCTTTTCTGCAAAACAAATATCGCATCAATGTCAGCCTCTGCACTCCGCATCAATAATATCAATATACCATAGGACATGAGGCTATGAAAGTGTGCAAAATAAACAAGTTTATCAATTTCTACATCAGTAAACTGTCTTATCTTTCTAATGGCATTAACTAACTAAGCCGATATATGATTGCCCCATTGTAGTTTAGAATCTAAGGTGACACCCAAGAAAACCGTGGATTTTTCCATAGTTATAATTTCATTATTTATAAGGTGAATCAAATATAAACCGGACTTCTTTACTAGTCGCAGAGTGAAGTGACGCGCTTGGTACTGCTGTACGTGTTAAAGGGGACTGTCTCGTATTATCCCATTTGGTAGCAAACATTCTATATACTTAGTTTTTTAGCATTTATCAGTAAATTATTTGTAGTAAACCGGTGTGACAAACAAACCTGAGAACTTTTACATCGTCATTTATTTTATTTCTATTCGTCTTAAATATAAGAGAAGTGACATCAGCAAATATGATAATGTCTACATATTTCTTAATTTAATACGGCAGATCATTTAAGTATACTAGAAAAAGGAAGGGGCCCAGAAACGAGCCCTGTGGTACACCCATCACAGATTGAGATCTCGATCACTTGATATCATTTATACTAACACATTAGATTCTACTCGTCAAGTACGACACAATCAAGTTAAGTGAATTGTTATTGATGCTGTAGTAGTAGCTTAAGTAGTAATGTTTAGTGTTCAACACAATCAAACGTCTTAGACAGGTCACAGAATACCCTTTATGGGATTTTGTGAATTCTCCCAGGTCTCAAAGATAAGTTTGAGAAGCCTAGCACCTGCATTTGTTGTATTACGGCTTTCGGTAAAACCGTATTGCTCAGGGTGGAGTAAATTACAAGCGGTGAAGTGCTTCAGCGTTTAATTTAACTTAATTATTTTCGAAGACCGTAGGTAAAATAGAAATAGGTCTATAATTATTAAGGCCTGTTTTGTCCCCAGATTTAAAAATCAGTATGATCTTTCTGTACTTCATTAGATCTGGAAAAGTATCTAGATTTACACATTTATTTACTAACCTAGCTAAATAAGGGACTATCACATCTTTTATATTATTTATAATTTTAACAGACATTCCCCACAAAATTTCAAATTCAATACCAGATCAAATACCAGAGGTAATTTTATTTCCATGAACTAATAATTCATATTTAGAATAAAATTGCGTAATTTATTACTGCCAATCTCATTACCAATAATACTCTAATTAGTGGTTTTAGCTTGACATTTTTTATCTTCATATGCAACTTATAGACATAATACACACGGCTTTAAAATTTTTTTGATTAACATTAAATTTTGTCATTCCCACTAACAAAAAGTCATTACCGTTAAATAAAAGTCATTACCAGGCTGCTCAATATCATTACCATTTCTTATAAAAAATTTTACGACCCAATAACTTTTGATTAGCATAACGAATTTTGAGGACTTTTGTAGGCTTAGAAAGGAAATTTTATGTGCTAATTTTTTTCATGGTTTTGCACGCATTTCCACATACTTTTGAAAAAAAACACCAAAATAATTCAAAAACGCGAATTCACCCTAATACTAAAAATAAAAAATAAACGCTAACACACTCATACCCCGCAGTAATTTTTTACCTGTGTCGCGGGTGGCACGTGTAACACGTCGCAATAACACCCATGACCCGAGTACAAATATTTATCTGCCCCGGCCGGGAATCGAACCCGGGACCCCTCGCTTCGCAGGCAGGATCGCTATCAACTAGGCTATAGGGTTGCTACAACCAGAAGCCACACGGCAAAACCTATTTACCTATATACATTAGGTAGTCTAGTTATGCTGATGTCGGACAGCAGGAACAACCTGGCCGATTTTTCAATTCTATAGTTTGGCCAATAGTCAACGACAAACGAGACACCAAGTGGTAATTGGATTGGACACCAAACATAATACATATGTACCGATAGCAACACGGATGCTTTGCGGTCGCGCACGGCCTTAAAAGGTATCCATAGAAAAGAAAATTCATGGAAATAGCTTCCATTAACGAATTCATTGAAGTTTTACTATTTTATAGATGTTGTGCAGACAAAAGTGCAAGCTGCCGTGATGGCATCGCCAGCGTTCAATATCGAGTATTGTGCGCAGCTCCGAAATGTTCGGGGCGACTGAGCACCTTTTTGGACATTTTATTGGGTGATACTGGGAGAAAAATAAATTATTTTCTTCATAGAAAAATCTTTTATTCATATATTGTACTCCTCCGTACTTCAATTGAAATTAATTAAATTACTACATAATTATATAATTAAGAACTAACAATTCAGCAGTCTCAAAACAATTATTACAACATACGTAGAACACTGAGGTAGTCTCCGAGTGGGCCGAGACTGATAATTCGAAGAGTTTTTAAGAATAAAAACTCAACACAGAATAACTTTAGCAACAACAAACTCCTCACACACCACACAAATAAAAAATGCATTGGTTTAACACATACATACATATCATTCATACGCATGCGCGGCGGCAACTAGTGAGTGACTTGTCTTGTGACAAGGGCCGGCCCTGTGTCAATGCCGCCACACATTCATACACTCACGACACCAATAAATATACACAACACGAGCTATACACATCGTCCGTGCTTCTGTACAAGTTACATACAATGTTCAGTGATGGAATTGTAGGTAACTTCTACAATGATCATTGTGAACCACAAAATTGGCTACAATCACACTTAATAGTCTGTTGTCTTATAACTCGTCTTTAAATTCGTCGTCATCGCCGCCCGCACCCGGTGGGGGCATGCCACCCTGGCCTTGGTACAGCTTGGCAATGATGGGTTGGACGACATCTTCCAATGACTTCTTTTGTTTCTTGTAGTCTTCAGAGTCTGCATCCTGGTTGTCTTCCAGCCATTTGATGGCAGCATCAATGGCCTCCTCCATTTTCGTCTTCTCGTCGTCACTGACCTATTGACAAAGAAAAACGTTGAATTAAAATTTGCACCATAAAATAGTTATTCAAATACATAAAACGGAAGATTTATTCAGGTAATGTTTCAATAAGCGTATATTATACCAACCTTAGCACCAAGTTTCTCCTTGTCCTGTAGTTGGTTCTTAATGGAGTATGCATAGCTTTCAAGCTCATTTCTGGACTCTACTCTCTCCTTTAGTTTCTTATCATCGTCAGCGAACTTTTCAGCATCCTTGATCATCCTCTCAATGTCTTCTGGTGTCAGTCTGTTCTGGTCGTTGGTAATGACAATCTTTTCCCTGTTTCCAGTTCCCTTATCCTCGGCCGATACTTGCAGGATACCGTTTGCGTCAATTTCGAATGTAACTTCAATTTGTGGGATGCCTCTAGGCGCTGGTGGAATACCAGTGAGATCGAACTTTCCAAGCAAGTGGTTGTCCTTGGTCATTGGACGCTCGCCCTCGTAAACCTGGATGGTGACAGTGTGTTGGTTGTCACTGGCAGTGGAGAAGATTTGACTCTTCTTTGTGGGTATGACAGTGTTGCGAGGGATCAACTTGGTCATTACTCCACCGACTGTCTCGATACCCATGGTGAGTGGGTTGACGTCGAGAAGTACGATGGCGTCAGTATCCTGCTCGCCGCTGAGCACTCCGGCCTGGACGGCTGCACCGTAAGCGACGGCCTCATCGGGGTTGATGCCTCGGGATGGCTCCTTGCCATTGAAGAATTCCTTGACCAGTTGCTGCACCTTGGGGATACGAGTGGAACCACCGACCAGTACGATTTCATCGACGTCCTTCTTGTTCATGTCAGCGTCTTCCAATACCTTCTGCACAGGTTTAAGGGTAGATCTGAACAGGTCCATGTTCAACTCCTCGAACTTAGCCCTGGTTAGAGTTTCAGAGAAGTCTTCACCCTCAAAGAAGGATTCAATTTCAATCTTAACTTGGTGACTGGACGATAGCGCTCTCTTAGCCTTTTCGACCTCACGACGCAGCTTCTGTACGGCACGGTTGTCCTTTCTGATGTCCTTGCCCTTCTTCTTCTTGTAAAGTTTGATGAAATGTTCCATTACTCTCTGGTCGAAGTCCTCACCACCCAAGTGAGTGTCACCATTGGTAGCAACTACTTCGAAGACGCCGTTATCGATAGTAAGAAGAGACACATCAAAGGTACCACCACCCAAGTCAAATACAAGCACGTTCTTTTCGCCTTCCTTTTTGTCGAGACCATAAGCGATGGCGGCAGCGGTAGGCTCGTTGATGATTCTCATCACATTAAGACCGGCGATCACACCTGCGTCTTTAGTGGCCTGACGTTGGGCGTCGTTGAAGTAAGCGGGTACTGTGACAACGGCGTGGGTGACCTTCTTTCCGAGGTAAGCTTCTGCGGTTTCCTTCATCTTAGTCAATACCATAGCTGAAATTTCTTCAGGTGCGAAGATCTTGTCGCCCTGCGCAGTCTTAACAGAAACATGAGGTTTGCTGTTCTTTTCAACAACCTTGAATGGGAAGAACTTAACGTCATGTTGAACAGTAGAATCAGTCCATTCACGACCAATGAGACGTTTAGCGTCAAACACTGTATTCTCAGGATTGGTGGTTAGCTGATTCTTGGCAGCATCACCAATGAGACGTTCACCCTCAGCAGTGAAGGCTACATATGAGGGAGTGATACGGTTACCCTGGTCATTTGCAATAATTTCCACTCGTCCATTCTTGTAGACACCCACACTGCGGACAAAAGAAAACCACTGTTAAAGTAATATGTATCAAGTGCTAATCAGTACATTGGTCACCACATAATTTTATTATTATTAAGTTTAGTAGTAATTGGTAGGTTTTAAAGATATTGGTATTTAAATTGGCTAACACCCAATAAGAGGTATGTGTGGGTTGAATCTTTCTAATTATGAAAAATCATGACATTATTATGTCCATCTACTATAAACTTCAATATAATAATATGTAACAAAATATGATTATCAAAATTAACATTTTTGATTTATTCATATGGATTCAGATAGTGAAAATCACATTCTAGGATATTTTTAATTTTCAATTACAAGTTAATGCCTGTACAATACAACCTGATGGTAAATGGCGATGTAATCTTGGGGAGGTAGTAAATCACACTAATTTGGTGGAAGCTCTTTACTTTTGACTTGAAGATGCGTATATTTAAATTGAATGGAAACACATACTGGCAATTTAAAAGAAATATACAAATATGTCCTACACTGGTACAGTCGGCCGTAGAAGTAGCTTAACATTTTAGTACTTTGTAATAGTAACTGTTTCGACGGTTTCCTAGCAACATCTATGAAAAATTCAAGAAATGTAATGTGACAAGGTACTTAAATGTTAAGCTACTTCTGCGGCCGACTGTACAAGAGCAAGTCACCAAAAATTTATTTCTTGTGAATATACTTATATTTTAAAATGAGATTATAGTCTACCAAGTAAACCAACTCCTGGAATCTCAGGAGTATATGCTACACACATAGTTAATTATGCTATACACACTAAAATAAGAAACACTGGTCATATTTATTTAATAATGTGGAAATTATCAAATACTAGCTGCCCGGACACTCTTCATTCTGTCAAAAGTTAATAGTAAAAATTAAATAAATGTAATTAAAACCTTCCGTGTGCCTTAAGGAACATGCAAAAAAATAGCCGAATTGGTCGAGCCTTTCTCGAGTGCTTAGCAACATTCATTTCTATTTATATAGAAGAAGAAGATAGATAGATAACAGGGTTAAGAGGCAAGTAGAAAGAAAGAAAGAAATGTTTATTTCACCAAAATTATGTACTGAAACAAATTATAGCTAAAAAAAACAATAGAACATTTACATGTAAGATAATAGGTGAAAAGGGTTCACGCTCAGCATAATGGTCGCAGAAAAAACAACGGCCGCTGGTTTTCAGAGTGAGCCTCAAATTGTGCAGTTCGGATGATTGAAGGTAACAGAACAATATATCTGACTCACTAATAAAATATCTAAAATATTAATCATAACTTTATATAACTAATTAATTAACTAAATTATATGGTTTCTATCTACACTACCACGAATACACAGACCATTACACTAATGTGTTTGTGTGTGTGTGTGTGTGTGTGTTTATTGCACTTGTGTCATATCTAAGAGTTTTCTGCCTTTTTTGGTGTTGAAAAAGATATACTTTAGTAGGCTGGGAGTAACACTTACCATGAGTAGGTGGTACCCAAGTCGATACCGATGACGGTGCCGATGTCCTTGTCCTTCTCCTTCTTGTCCTCGGCGAGCACGGCCGCCAGCAGGCACGTCAGCGCCAGCAAACTCCACCTCATTTTGTACACTTCTTTGCACAGTTTATTCTGAAACCAACGAACACACAGTAAAAAATATATTCAGATTCTAAATTCCCGGAATTTCCTCGTACGCACGAGTATTTACTGCAACCGATGGCACTATTGGCACTAGGTACTTTGTTTCTAATTGGGATGTAATGTTACAGGATTTTAATCGTTTGCGTTAATAATTCCTGTTCAATCCAGTTAATCATTAAATAATAATACAAAACTAACCGGCAGCTTATCCACTGATTCAAAGAAATTACTCCAAGGACACGTAATCTCTTCTCAACTCATGACACGTCATTGAACACGAATGCATGAAAGTAGAATAAAAGTACCTAAAATTTTGTGGTAAAATATCGAAATGGAAAGTACAAATTGTAACGGGATAGCTAAACGGAAAGCTAACGGCATATTCAACGCAAATGTAGGGCGTCGCGCCGGCCCACAAAGCATCAACTATGTCGAGAAGTTTCGGTGACGTACCAATCCTTCAGATTACCCTTTACTTCAAATAATTAAAATTTTGAATATAACGCAACTTAATAGGCCAGATTTTGTAGGTAATAGCTTTAACTATAGAAGTATTCTATAAATTCTATTGTGATAAAAATAAGTCAAAAGGTTATAAACCTATCCAAGATGCTAAGATCTTCATTTAAGCGATTTGAATAGTAGAAAAATATGTATCCAAATTATTGTACTTACCAAATAATCTGCTTAAACGAAAATAAGCCTCTTCTGATGTAAAACTCTTCACCGCTTTCGATTATTGAGCACTTTGAATGATTCACAAAAATTATTCTCTTTCGACGATGTCCTTACGCTTTCTGTATCTGGAAAAGAACTGAAGTTTGACACGCGGCCGGCGCTATTATTTAGCGCTAGTGTCGATCGTGGGCAAATGTGATTGGCTCGTCTATTCGTGACGTTTTATATACTTGTACACAATTGGGCCAAGTGTACATATTTGGCGCTTTCTTATTGGCCCACGTTTATTAGTGGTAGAAATTATGACTCGAAAGGAGAAAAAGATAATGGCGTGAATTTCAAAATATTGCAACAGCGGCATGACCCAGCTAGCCTTCTCATTCTTCTCAATACGCTGATGATTAAAAAAATCAAATGTTTTTATTTTTATATTATATTATTATATTTATTTTTATATTATATTTATTTTTATATTATATATATATTATATATATATTTTATGATAGTACAGAAGTAAATGTAAGTTATATAACCATGTAACTGAGTAAATATCGGTATATAAAATACTAATCGTGAGTACCTACTCGTTGCATATAAATGTTTAGTGTTCGCGATGATTATAAGTTTAAAACTGAGGTTTAAAATAAATTGCATTCTTGATTGTATAATTAATTACCATCTAATCCTTTGTGATATCACAAGTCCTTAAAAAAATTAAAATGTGTGCAATTCACACGTGTTAGAAGTAAAACCTTCAAAAATTTTGGTTTCAAGATAATGAGACGAATGTAAAATTTCGGGAAGATCATAGTGATGCAAAGTTAAAAAATAAAAATAAAACAGTGTTAACTAACGCCATCTCTTAACATAATATGAAGAGTAAAATGAGCAACTAGCGCCATCTATCCAGCAATAAAACGAATCTTCTATTTTGTTCCTCGCGCCATCTATGAATACAACTTGGCACTTTTTAAAGTAACACAAACAGAACCACGAACAAGAAACACTGTATAATGCTTCCTATCTCATTTTCTCCCACGTTAAATCTTATGAATTTATGTGTCTCTCTCTTTTTCGTTTCATCGACTTTCAACCATGCTGAAGAAGTTTTCACTTCAAATAAACTTTATTATTTATAAAAAATAAGTACATTGCAATTTACAATAACTACCTGTAGATGAGTGGTGATGAATATAAATTTTTCATGTTTCCTTTGTGTTAAAATTAATCAATGTAATTTTGTTTTCCGGTTTGAAAGGAAGAGGCAGCAGTTTTAAATTCTTTTATAGGAGTTATTACACCATAACTGTTTTACATGCACCAACTTAATGTTAGGTATTCCGTCTACTCTTAGAAGCAACAATATTTGTAACTCTAAACAGGGCCACACTTCTTCTTTGGTTTAGTAATAGTCTCAGTACCACATATTACACCGAGGTATAGGTGGGTAGTAGGTAGGCACGTATTAGGTAGTAAAAAATAAGGCTGTATGCCATTTACTGCATGTATTTTATAAATTGTCATATTTTAATAAAGACGATGAAATAAAACTAATTAAATAAAAAAAATGAAATAATTTATTTGTATCAGTACATAATGTCACATAATATAATAATATCCCAAAAGCCACATCATATAGGATAGGAACAATTTATCACACTACAAGTCTTATCAAGTTATCATACAATTCTTGTATAAATATACAACAGAGTCTGTACTTATAGAATCCCAACAAAAATTGAGTGTTTTTAATATTTTCCATACATAAACCACCCCCAATATTAACTAACATACAAACGGAAGCATAACATTCGATTATTAAAAAAAAAACTATTGCTTATTTGATATTATGCTTAAAATTAATGGAGCAAAATATGTGATGATGCAATCAGCACCTGAAACAATAACAAAATATTTTATTTGCATATATAAAATGTAAAAACATATTATATACACTGCAGGTATAATAGCGAACTAACCAGCTCTCCTCATACAAGTGAGGGTTTCCATGAGGATCGTCTCCACTTCCTTGCTGTCTCCGGATTTGGAGATCATCGCATACTCGCCCGACACCTAAAACATTAATTTTATATTATAAACAGATTTTATGTGGCTATTAAAACATTTCAGATTCTAATCATTCTCCAAAATCTAGAAACGAGAAGCTGAAAGTATTTTAATTAATAGTTAGTTTAATAGTTAGTAATATAAAAAAAAATCAGAAATCATATTATTATTTATTTTGGTCTCATTTAAGTATCAACTACAGTATCAGTACCTGGTAAATAAAGAGAGGATGGTTAGGAAACTGGTCCTTGGTCTGCCGCACTATGTCCAGGTAGGGCAGCCCTGGCTTCACCATCAGGAAATCCGCGCCCTCCGCCACGTCACGGGCCTACAAATACAAAAAGAAAACTTCTCAAATAATTGACATTAATAACTATCATCATTCATCACATTCTTGGTACTAATGAGGTGATTGTCTTGACTTTAATAAGAGTTAACTCTGTGTTTCTATTTCAAATGATTACGTCAAAACGACGACTTGAAGATTGTACACGGTGGGTGCGTGGTTCTGCTGATCTTCCACTTTGTTACTAAATATTTGAAAACTTTTTCTATCGCGTGAATCTGTAAAGGCCGCTAAGGTCAACTGTAACTGTCATTAGAAAAAAAAATACTATGAAGGAAGCGCCATTTATACGTGTTGCAATCTAAACGAATATTAAAGAGAGGAAAGCTTTGTTTTTTTTGTTTGTAGTGGATAAACTCAAAAACTACTGAACTGATTTCAAACGTTTTTTCACCAATAAAGCTTTATTTTTTTCATACATGGGCTGTATTTAATTTAAAAAAAAATAGGGATTTATACGAAAACCGAAGCAAAGCAAAGCGGTCAATATCTATACAAATAAATAAAATTGGAGTGTCTGATTTTAATATTAAAATAACCGCTTTTTACTAAGTGCATTTGGATGTACACACGGTACATATACCAAAATGATTTTTTTTACAATTGTTGTCTGTCTGTCTATTTGTTTGTTCCGGCTAATCTCTGAAATGGCTGAACCGATTTTGACGGGACTTGGCTTTTGACTTTTACGTAACTTAGGCTACTTTTATTAAAAAAAAATATTAGGCGATACGAAGTTCACCAGGTCACCTAGTTACTAGTATAAAATACAATGTGAATGAAGTACCGCGGCGCGGGCAGCCAGCCCCGCGCTGCCCGGCGGCAGCTGGTAGCACTTGCGGTCGCCGGCCATGGGCGAGCTCTTCATGGTGTCGCGGAACGGACCGTACATCGACGACGCGAACTTGCACGAGTACGACAGCACTGACACCTGCAAACGATGTTATCGATATTTTAAAACAATAAAATCAACTATATCTAAGGGCATATTTTCATTGGTTAACTTATTTGTTCGTTACTCATGTGTGGGCTCCGAGATGCAATATAACGACTACTAAATGTCATAGAGCATATGTCATGCAGAACAGAAATATTCCTCAGCTCGCATGCGAGTCCAAACGCTCAACAAAAATGCGCCTTTATAGTTTTAAAGTACAAGGGGCTGCAACCATTCACCTCGTAGGTCCTGGACGTCCTGGCGCACAATAGGTCCTGCTAAACAACGGAGGAGGCTATGACACCAGATCGCTGCTCTTGAGGGCCCATACAGTTTATCGTCGTCGCGACTTCAAAACCTCATAAGTGTCATGTGAAACTTTTGGCAAAATCACTTTTTTACGTCAAATGATTCTACATTTTGAAACACTATCGAATTCAAAAACTCTCATTGTGTACTACGTTTCCATCGTAATTTATTCACCAAATTCAAAATCACCTATGTATGTGCTTGCTAACCTTGCTAAACAAAATTTTATCGATTTTTATCGATTCCCTCAAAAAGGAGATTTTTTACACATAAGATGTTTTGAAGTCGCAACGACGTTATGTATTCTTCACGGTACTTACACATACCATGGTATCTACATCCCTATATACCACCCTCTATCAACAGAGAATTTTTATATGATAACTAGCTGACCGGGCAAACGTTATTCTGCCAAAAAAAATTTAGGGGTAGGGGGATGAAAAATAGATGTCCGATTCTCCACCCTAGCCGATATGCACGCAAAGATTCACGAAAATCGGTCGAGCCGTTTCGGAGGAGTTCAACTTCAAAAAAGCGTGAGAATTTTATATATTAGATATGTTAAGGTTGCACTGATATACCAGAAAGGCATTAACAATGCGGAGCCCCATTTTCTTTTGGCTGCATACGTGTCGATAATGTATTCAGTGTTACCGTTGTTTGAGGGCGACAGTGATTAGACAACCTCTCACCTGATTTTGTAGGCCGTTACATACAAGAGCATCTTTAATTCCTTTTATTCTGTTGTCCATCATGTCTGAAGGAGCAACTATGTGTGCACCTGAAAGTAACATTTAATTGTAATATGAATGCATTGCAATTTGCAATACATTAACATTCCATGCCAACCTAAGTTAATTTTATTGCTCACAAAGCAATTGAGATGAAGTTTCCATTTTCGTTTAGTATTATGTTAATGTTTAAAAACAATCAACCATCCTATAGTACTACAACCTACAGTACTATAACAAACCATCTTATAGTAATGTGGGCACAAAATTGTCTTTATTTTTTAAATATAAAAATTAATGTGAGAATTAAACATCTTCAAATTTACAAACTCTGAACTAGAAGCTGTTAAAATGTATTTGGCAGTTAATTCAAATCTTGCGTAATTTTTGGGACATTATCCATCTACTATACAGGGTGAATTTTTGAAGTGTGCGTGGATGGCCAAATCTGAAACTATGAGGAATAGCAAAAACTGCTGAAAGAAGTCTCGGGGCCGATTTTGATGAAAAATAATACTGCATCATTACATTTTTCAAAATCAGTATTCCTAGCCAGGAATCGAACTCACTGATTAAATTTTTTTTTTTAATTTTATCAAATTGACATATTTACACAATTCAATTTTTAATTTTTAATGTACCTAATTATTTTTTTAATTTCCCAATGTAATTAACTTTTAACTATATAAGACATAATTTATGTTTTTTAATTGTATGATATCCTTGAAATGCACTTTAATTTTACTTATATTTGATTCTCACCTCATCGAAAATTGTATGTCTACATATTTAAATCACTTCTGTTAAATCGCTTTCTCTGTGCATGCAGTCTACATCTGTAATTACAATGGCAATTACCTTTCTTCTTGTGTAATCCTCCTTTATGTTGTACATTGTGTTGATGTTCAAATAAATAAATAAATAAAAACATTCTGTAATCAAATGCTTACACAGTCATACCCCCGCAGTAGGTTATTTATCTGTGTCGCGGGTAACATTGACTACACATAATTATAACACATCACAATAACACCCATGACCCGAGCACAAATATTTATCTGTCACACAAATATCTGCCCCGGCCAGGAATCGAACCCGGGACCCCACGCATCGCAGGCAGGATCGACACCAACTAGGCTACAGGGTCGTTAAATCCATACTGTTACTTACATAATAGTAAGATTTCTTTTATTATATTGGAAGTCATTTTCCATTTTCGGTTTTGGTTATATCATCTTTTACATGTCCCATTTGCTTAAGTTTCATTATTTGAATATATTTACCAGCTTTAGCGTAAGCTAGAGCAACCTCAGCAATTCTCTTCACAGATGGGGCGTGGTCTATTGATCCATTAGGGGTGAGGAGCCCACAGTGTCCATGTGAAGTGTATGGACACAAGCAGACATCACAGGCCAGCAGGAGATCGGGAAATGCGGCTCTTAGCTTGGGCAATGCCTTTATTACAGGATTTTCTGGTGCATCAGCACTTGTGCCTTCTGGGTCCTGGAAATATTTTGATAAAATTACTGTATAAATGTGACAAGAAATATAAACTTAGAAACATTGCAACTAAGAGTAGTTTCACACCTTACAGTGTTACCAAATTGGTACTTAGTCATACCATTTTACTTCATTTGATAGATAATTTTCATTTAATATCCTGTAACTCGGGGGTAGTACTATAAAAGTCGATTTCTACAACCGCGAGCCGCAAGTTTAGCTGAGCTCTACATTCCCTTTGATTTAGTTACCAAATATTCATGATTATGAATCACACTATAACAGCAAATTATTGTGTCCCCATGTAGTGCAAGCGATATAATATGGTAAATTATCAAGAAAACAATCAAATGAAGGATATTTTGCATAGGAGTGCGCGCGCAAAGCCAAACACCTAATCATAGGAATAATTTCGAACCAGGTATGCTTTCAACCCTTTTTAGGAATCCATATTTTCTCTAACATTTTTATCTAACATCACTTGTGTATCAGGTTTTGCTGTCGTTTGGTACATAATATCCTTGTTAATCTATACATGTACTAAAAAAGCGGCCAAGTGCGAGTCGGACTCGCCCATGAAGGGTTCCGTAGCAGCAAGTAACATAATATAAAAGTTCTTGTAGTTGTAGTAACTTCGATCGATGTTTTTTGCGTTTTACGATTTATGACGTATTAAAAAAAACTACTTACTAGATTTCATTCAAATAAATTTTCGTTGGAAGTTTGCATAGTAATGTACATTAAATATTTTTTTTAGTTTTATCATTCTTTTATTTTAGAAGTTACAGGAGGGGGACACACATTTTACCACTTTGGAAGTGTCTCTCGCGCAAACTATTCAATTTAGAAAAAAATAATATTAGAAACCTCAATATCATTTTTGAAGACCTATCCATAGATACCCTACACGTATGGGTTGAATGAAAAATTTTTTTTTGAGTTTCTTTTCTATGTATGGGGAACCCCCAAAATTTACTGTTTGTTTTCTATTTTTGTGTGACAATCTTAACGCGGTTTACAGAATACATCTACTTACCAAGTTTCAACAGTATAGTTCTTATAGTTTCGGAGAAAAGTGGCTGTGACATACGGACGGACAGACAGACAGACAGACAGACAGACATGACGAATTTATAAGGGTTCCGTTTTTTGCCATTTGGCTACGGAACCCTAAAAAGCTTTATTAATGTGCTAGTTTTTGAAGTATGTAAGGAAAACTAAAAAAGTACTTTTTTTTGCTACATTTTTGAAAAAAAATTGACTAATTGCATATCATAATTTTTTAATGACCTTTGTAACTTGAAACTTCATCCAATGTTTTTTGTAATGAATAGATGGTATTATTACCTTTCAATTAACAGATTTTTCACATCTATGGGACCTTAAGTCCAGAGAAATCAAAGTCTTTTGGCAGAGTCGTCCAACATAATAAAAAAAATTAAAATGGCTGTCATTCCAAAAGGGCTAGATCTCCATATATTATGAGTTTTTTTGTTGATAAAATTAGGCACATTTCATGCCCTTAAATTATCGCTAGTTGGTCGCTGGACACACTATATTCTATTGCATGTGCCAATATAGTCAAAGTATACAAGTAAGCTCAAAGTAAAGAAGAATCTATGTAATCTATAAGCTCCTGAGTGTGTAGTGCCTTTAGCATCCTTCATACACACTTGCAATAACACCTATAGTATTATTATTTAACTATAATATTACTTGAATGGGTGACCGCTAGTGGCAAAAAATTCTTGAGTGATTTTGTGCTTCGGTAGGCATATCAGTCCCAGTTGTTTTCGTAAGATAACTGTTGTTAGCCATGTCAGAGGTCCTCATAGGCTGAAGCTGTTATCAAAACAATATCAATAAATGGTTGTTATCATTTTTACCTTTGGCAATGTTTCGACAATTCCAAAGATTAGAATTGACTTTAGTCCTTGACTGACCAGGTCTTTTAGAGCTGGAATAAGTTTATTTATGCCATATCTAAAAACATTGGGCATGCTTGATACTGCTTGCATTGCATCTTCATTTTCCCTGTAAAAAACAAGAAATGTAAGGGACTGTGTTGAAAATCTGAGTGAAGATTTATCCAAAATGATAATTTTCTTAAAAGTAGTAATTCTCAATTTTTCTGAAACTTTAGACAAACTCTTTGAAAACATATTTTGCTTAAAAAAATGCATAAAATTTACATTAACAAACAGAAAAGGAGTAGGTACATAAATATTAACTTTTCAGCTTCTTCAGCATTTGTACAGCTGACACAGAATTTAATGTAATGAGCTACAATACAAAAAAAAAACAATAGGTTGGTCTTTGTAATTTGAAAGAGAAAGATAAAGATTATGAGAAATACTTGAAGATATATATATATGGCTATATAGTATTTCCATTATCCATTCAAATTAGTAGGTTTGGAATTAAAAGTAAATGTAAAGATATATGTAAGGTTACCTATGTGTAAAGTTACCTATGAAAGTATATTACCTAGGAATAGGAAAAATAACAATTTTGTGTTGGGAAATTATCAATCAGTTACAATACTTACAGCAGGAATACCGGATACATAATATTATGCGGTTGAATGCTTGTGTTGGGTTCTTGAAGCTGACGCAGGGTTGCGTTGAAATATCCGCCTTGTAGAACATGTTCCGGACTCAAGAAAAGACTACTCATTTTGTTTGAAACTTAATAGTTTTGCGTGTAGAAACTTTAATTACAAATACTTAACCAATGCTTGAATATTTATAACATAATACATTTACGTATGACTTATAAATTGCACATTTTAAACTCCTACCTACTTAATATAAGTATGTATCGTGTAGGTATATCCAATTTAATATCCAATCAATTTTTAAAATGATAACGCAAATCATATAAATATATAAAACTCGACTTCCTTCATGCCTGTGCCTGAAGCAATGATTAGTTAAACTTGTCAGTTTGAGAAATAATTATTTGACTTTGACAGATTTTAATTGTTGACACGGAAAGATATGATTGAAACCATGGATATAATACTCTATCTGGATTTTTATTTTCATATGATATATGACAGACGTCATAGTGGTGCCTCCTATTTTAAATTAATTTTAATATTCATTTCTTATACCTAATCACAGTATAAAATATACTGCCAAATTTTAATATGCTTTCTGTAAATGAAGCGTAGTGCTATCATTTAAATTGCTTTTCTTCATTGAAAGAATACGAGTTTAATTCTTGTTTGTTTACCTTTATTGGCAAGGACGCTGTTGCCATGGTTTTCCGATGATGCTTTATTATGTGACGTGAATAATAACAGAAAATATTATAATTTACAACACAAATCTTTAAAAATGTAGTGTTCAAGTTTACGGTGTTTTTTAATTAATAGATTCTCAGTGGAGCAAAATATGTTATACAACAATAATAAACACTTTGGTGTACGTGTGATATTGATTGGTGATATGTGATTTTGTAATAAGAGTGCTAAAGATACTTTTATGATCTATATATAATTTTTATTTAAATGTGTTAGTATTTATGACTGATAAGATTGTGATAATATTTTTTATATTTTTATTATATTTTATCGTTATTTATGTCATCACAAAATTCCTATGATTCGTTAGTGCCTTGCCCCATCTGTAGTGATACTAAATTATACAAAGGCATCCGTGGTTTGTCCATACATTGCAGCCGTCGCCACATTCCTCGTTCCGACTTACTATGTTCATCATTCACCAATACATCTGTAAATGCTTCCTTAAATCACACAGATGGGGTAAGTCATGAGTCGCTTCATTAGACTTTGGCTAGCCTTAAAAACAACACAATTATTATTAAACGCATCCCAAGGGCAGCCCGTGCAACTGTGGCTCAGTGTCTGTCTGATTGTGTAGCTAGTGTAGTATCTGAAAATACTTCTAAAACTTGGATAAATTTGCTTACTTTCTCATATAAATCTTTAAATTTAAAAAATAAATATCTGAACAAAAATGTCACGAATACAGTTAAAAGTAATGCCGTTGCAGGTAATCTCCCAACCATTGAAATTAAACACTCTAAAATTAAATATAATGTAATCACGAATATTGAAAATAAAATTTCAGATGGCAACTTGAAAAATGCGGCTAACCTTTTATTTTCAGATGACTCATTAGCCGCACCGACATCAGAAACCCTAACAGTTCTCCGTGATAAACATCCCACGATTAATAATAACACACAGCCTTTTGACATTCAGAATTTCTCTCAGAGTCAGCCTCTAACGGTAAGTGAGAACGATGTATTAAATGCCATTAGTACTTTTCCTAATGGCTCAGCTAGCGGTTTAGATGCCATCTCTCCGCAACATTTAAAAGATCTCACAAATCCGTTGGTGGGTGATGCTGGGAGAAAGCTTTTAACTCAATTGACAGCTTTAATAAATTTAATGTTAGCCGGAAAAGTACCGGAAACAATAATTCCTATCCTTTACGGTGCTAATCTTATAGCTCTGAAGAAAAAAGATGGAGGAATTCGTCCAATTGCAGTAGGAAGTACGCTCAGACGAATAGCTTCCAAAGTATGCTGTCAAAAGTTTCGCCCTAGGCTAACAAATCATTTTAAACCTCGGCAGCTTGGTTTTGGAGTTAAAAGCGGCTGTGAGGCGGCTGTACATGCAGCTCGTACTTTTATTAATGGAGTTGATTTCAACATTCTTTTAAAATTAGACATCAAAAATGCTTTTAATTCTGTTCACAGGAGTGCTTTTTTATCTGAAATTCAAAAAGAAGTTCCTGAAATTTTTGATTATGTCTGGCAATGTTATGGCACTCCTTCAAAATTAATGTTTGGTAATAATGAAATCGACTCCGCCGTGGGATGTCAACAAGGCGACCCTCTTGGACCTGTTCTTTTCAGTTTGGCTATTAATCCGGTTATTACTCAGTTAAATTCAAAATTTAACGTTTGGTACCTGGATGATGGTACTTTAGGTGGAACTGTATCCTCAGTTTTTAATGATTTCAAAACTGTCATCGATCAATTTAATACAATAGGACTTCAGATCAATGACAAAAAATGTGAATTATATATTTCAGAGGACATCACAGACATACAACGTGCCGAAATTATTCATAAATTTAATACAATAACTCCTGAAATATCCATCAAATCCAAAATGAATTTAAATCTATTAGGCGCTCCAATTTTCGAGGATGCAGTTACACATATGGTAAATTCAAAATTAGATTTGTTTAATAAATTTTCTGATCGTCTTTTTGAAATTAAACCACATATGGCAATATATTTCCTTCGGCTTTGCTTATTCACCCCAAAATTTATGTATCTACTTCGTTGTTGTCCTGTTTGGAAATTCCCTTTGGTTACAGAACTTATCGACACAGCCTTAAAACAAACTGTTTCTAAAATTTTAAATTTAAATTTCGAATATAATTCTTGGAGACAGGCATGCCTACCTATTAAATTAGGTGGGTTAGGTATTCGTTCCACCGCAAGTGTGGCTCTTCCGGCTTTTTTAGCCTCGACTCACAGTTCGATCACCCTCATCAGCGATATTTTAAATTTAAACCAAGCTGATGTTCGGGTGGCAGGCTTGAGTCAGGCTTTGAGTGCTTGGAGGGCCATGTTTCCGTTGGAAAGTATCCCCGTCGACAGTTCAAAACAAAAATTTTGGGACATGCCCGGAATCAAGTCGACGTTTGCCTCTCTCCTTGATCAGACAGTGGACAACACGGACAGGGCGAGACTATTAGCGGTTTCTGATGAGCATTCAAGTTACTGGTTGCACGCTCTGCCTTCACACAATCTTGGCACTATCTTAGATGCTTCGATCCTACGCATCTCCATATGTCTCCGGCTCGGTGCCAAAGTCTGTGAACCTCACATTTGCATTTGTGGCCAAAATGTGGATCAGTTGGGTCGACATGGTCTATCCTGCGCTAAGAGTGCTGGCCGATTGTATCGCCATGGCACAATTAATGATTTGATCCGTAGGGCTCTTGTCACCGTGTCTGTACCTGCTACGCTAGAACCATGCGGTATGTGCAGAGACGATGGTAAGAGACCCGACGGTGCAACTCTTGTGCCATGGAGATTAGGTCGCACCTTGGTGTGGGATGTAACATGTGTTGACACTTTGGCCCCATCTTATGTGCATGACACTTGCACTAAAGCTGGGGCCGCAGCCGATCGCGCCCAGTTTCTGAAGCGTCGCAAATACTCTTCTGTTACAGAAGACTATGAGTTTGCGGCGCTTGCAATGGAAACTTTGGGTACGTGGTCGGAAGACATGAAGTGTTTCATGAAAGACATGTCGAAACGACTGGTCCGCACTTCTGGAGACCTGAAGGCTGGCAGCTATTTTGCTCAAAGAATTAGTTTGGCAATACAGCGGGGCAATGCTGCCAGCGTTCTGGGTACAATGCCTAATTTGGGAATTTTGGATGACATTTATCTCTTGTAAATATACTTTTTTTATATTACTTACTTTAGTTAACATCTTTCTTTTTATTATTTTAAGTTATAGTAATATATTCTTTTGTTAGTTTTAGTTCAATTAGTTTTAAAAAAAATCCAGTTTAATGAAATGTAAAATATTTTAAATGAAATTAAAATTTGAAAATCTGGATCATAGACTTCGTAGAGGTACAGTTCGGCCGCTGTATCTTGGCGCGTCTGAACCTTTGATTATAGAAAAAGAGAGGATAGGAAATAAGGTCACGTGATCTGAAGCCAAAATTTTCTCAAATATGGCGTCGACTCTACCCACAAAATAGTGTTGTATTTTTCTCATATCGATATTATATTTTAAGTAAAAAATATATGATGTTGAATATATTTGATTATTTAATTTAAAAACACAAAAATTCTAAATCAAATATAATGATATAGAGTGAGATATTATTATTTATATGATGTTCCTACTACATACCACATTGTTTTAAAACCTTAAGTAACTTTTTCAATATTTAATTATACACTATTTTGAATAAAATTAAATCTAATATAAAATTTAATCTAAAACGATTAACCTTAATATTGGTTTAAAGATACGTATATTTATTTAGAAACCCACTGAATTAAGCTTGTCGATAGTTTATATAAGATATTTAAAATATTTTATTCGATTATGAATCGATACAAAACATCGTATTAAATGATACGTATAAAATATAAAATATGTATCATGTTTTATTTGTTAACATATTTCTTTCTTTTTATTTCTCTTCTTTATATTTCTATTTCTTGGCTGACAACGCTTTGGTCGCTGATATTCATTGGCCGCGATACCCACTTACAGGTATATTTAATTATATGAATCGATATTTGGACTATTATTTATATTCGAACCGGAGTATCGATACATAAAACACCCGGATTAAACATTCCTATTTAAAAATTTACTATCTTCTTCTTCTCTCTTTCTTAGTCGGCAACGCATCAGTGATGCCTTTGGTGTTGCTGATATCCATGGGCGACGATAGCCACTCACCATCAGGTGGATCGTCAGCTCGTTTGCCGACTATTTCCATAAAAAAAAATTCATTCGATACTGGATCAGATCCAGAGTATCGTATCAAATCACTAGGATCGATACCTGGAAAGATACACTGCGATACGATCATAACGATCTAGAGTATCGATACAAGGCACCTGGATCGAACATCCTTAAAAGCAACTGTTTTCATAAAATGGCGTCCGAAAACAGGCTTCAAGGCGGAGCTTAGATAGATTTCTTTAAAATGTTGCCAGAAAATTGAAATATGCTACATGTATTGTACTCTTTCTTTAAGTACATATTGTGGCGTGTAAGAACAGGACAGATGTATTTTTGGTATTTCGGGTCATATTTGCATAATATATGTATAATGAAAAAATGTATATGCAATTTAGGGCATATCCTCTACTTTTTCTTTAATCAATGGTCTGAACATAGGCTTTGCGAACTTTAGCGCATGTATAAGACAGAGATGGCAACACGAACATGCTAACGTATGACTGAGACACAATACACCGCGTATCGACTATTGGCGAATTATGTTACTGCGCAGCCTTCTGCACGAAGTTCAGACGCTCCAAGATAGCGGCCGAACTGTACCTGAAGTTCGATTCTGATATGATGTCATCAATGACGTCATATCGGACTGATATATTCGACCAATCACAGGCCGGATTGAGGTTGTCCTTCATAATTGTAGGGTATCCACGCTTACTTGGAAAAATTATGTCCTATTTTCATATAGTTCTTCAAAATGTTTTCTATAGGTTATTTTTCTGGTAATAATCATTATAATATTGAAATAATACATTTTATTAAAATTTCTTCAAAATTACCGAATTTAAATTATTACATTAAGAGTAAATTGAAAATTAAGGTACACAATTACGGTCTATCTATATTAAAATTTCATCTTTGATGTTTTTAAACCATTATAAAACATCGCAATCTAATTAAAATATCCCAAGACTATAGATAACATGGACATAATACAAAAATGCTCCTTCTTATTATGACGTCATCGATCGTCAGGTACCACTACGAAGTTATCTATCCAGATCCAGTTATTAATATAATATATCCATGGTTGAAGATCACTTTATGGTCAGCCGTCAGACTGTCAAGTGTCACTGTCAGCACTCGGAAATTCCAGCGAAGCGAAGTTCCAAAGTTTCCAAACTTGGTTCCAAAATCCGAATGGCGTCTGGGTGTTGTGTATTAATTTTATTGTATAGTGTAATTAATTTCATAATTTTATTTGCTTTCTGAGTTTCTGTCATTCAGGCTTTGAGCGTGTCTGAGTTGGAAATGGATAATTAAAACAAGTTTCTTGTCTGTGATCGAAGCATTCGAAGCGAAGGACCGATGGCATCAACGAACGATATGAATAATCTTGGAAAAATGTAGAGACTGCATACGTTTTTAAATTTTTTTGTATAAAATGTGCTACAATTTTCAACAAGCATATAGTGGATTGTGTAGTATGATAACCGGTAACTGAAACGTTTACGACTTTGTGTTTTGTTTGTGAGTTTTGAGCCTCTTATCTAGGAGACGGTAACCTTGACGACACAATGCAAAATCAAGACGATTGTGCCATCAATACCAACAGCGTTGACAGCACATCGTCTAATCTCACCGTAAGTAGATTAGAAAAAGTGGAAACTCCTAAAAAACCCGAGAAAAAAGATGAAGTAGAGGATCCTAAACCTCGAATCGTACTGACATTTCGCTCGGAAAAGTCAGGTGCCAAAAGCAGCAACATGAAGATAGTTACTCCAGAGGAGAAACAGGAGGAAGTATCACCGCGCAGGTCGAGCAGAACGAGACACACGAAGCAAGAATCTTTTGAAGAAAGAGAAGTCGAATTGATGTTGCGAAGAGAAAAAAGTCAGTCCCGCCAGCCTGTGTCTGAAAACGATGACACTTCGGACAGTTCCGTTGCGACAAAGAGATCGGCCCCGCGCCGCACCAAGGAGACATCTGATGTGCTCTCCACAGCCATAGCGCGCAAGGAAAAGTCATACAATGACGCTACTCCAACTCCTACGCAGAGGTTGTCACGCCGCATCAAACCTACGGCGAAGATCCTTGCCAATGAAGAATTACGCATAGGCCTGGAATCACAGAATAATGCCAGGTTGGGTATACAGTCGGACAAGCCTGAGGAAGGAGTGTCCACCAGGCGCACCGGACAGGCTAAAGCAGCTGGGACCACAGCGTCCGAAAAAAGAAGCACAAAAAGGAAAGCTCTGCACAACAAGGAACCTTCTGAGCCGAAGGATGGGAACTTGGTCATGAAGCTGAAGCACTTGTGTGAGCTTGGTCTTAAAGCTGCAAGCAAATCAACAGATGAGGACAGTTCAGATGAGAATGATAACAGGTTAATAAATAAAATATTGTACCACTATTCAATATGTCTTTTTTAATATATAAAAATCTTGTGTCACTGTATTTGTGGTCAAAGTCCTCTGAAACGGCTGGACCGATTTTTATGATTTGTTTTGTGTATATTTGATAGATATGAGAATTTGTCGTAAAGTATATTTCAATTTATGCGGCAGAACACGGTTTCTCCGGTCAGCTAGTTGGAATATAGAAATTGTTCTATATTTATTAAACATGCCTACTTAAGTATTTGAAATTATTAACCTATAGAAAAAGATATTCATAGGTTAACTGCATGCAATAATTATAATGTTTTTTGTTATAGCGAATTCAATCCAGATGAAGCAGAAGCTGAGGATGAGGAGATAGATGACGACACTGAGATAATAAACAAGCTGCTGGAGGCGGACGAGGAGGAGTGGGACGGCGCGTCCAGCGACGACGAGTACCTGCTGTCCGGCGACAACTCGCAGAGCGACCGGCCGCGCCGCTCGCGCAGGCTCTGCTCTAGCTACGCCAACGACAGCGACAATTCAATACCAACCACGGTGGATGATAAACCCAAGTAGGTTTGAAATATTTCACTATTTTTACTTGTTACCTGTTCAATGTTTACGTTACTGTTACAAATCCTAGGGAACATTATTAAAATATTAGAAATAGGTTGACCCTTAAGTAGGAAAGATCCTAACCAACAGTTATAGTTAATAAGTGTGTATAAATAAATTTAAAAATACTACAGCCTCTGCTGCATCTGCATTAACCTTGATTTTAACGGTTGCACTGGAATATTACTTATGCCCCAACTCAGAGTCACTAACGATTACTTTAATCGCTCCTTAGTAAAGAATCTCCATAAAAATTCTGTACTAAGGAGTGATTTAAGTAACCATTAGTAACTCTGAGTTGGGGCGTTAGTGCATTAGACAGAATTAGAATCCTTTCAGGTGTTGAAGATACCTGTAGTGTATCATCACATATTGTGTCATCACATCACCCAAGTTATCCCCTAATGTTAATAGAATTAATACACCACCCCCCTTTCTGCGCTAACTGTTGGCCACACTATTGTTACGTCAGAATTAACGCGTTATTTTTCATTTGTAGCAGGGACATAATACTTAGAACATAAATAATGTAACTCCACAGGAGTCGCCCACGCCGGTCGTCGAGGCGCACTACGACGCGTGTTAGCTACGAGTACGGTTCACTGGACCACCCTGAGCGTCAATTCGAAAATGAATCTAATGGGTAAGTCTTTGTTCCCTTAAATCTATAACCCTTGTCGAAATTTTATTAATATATTGATAATCAATGAACTTTGTTTTATAGGGAGTTTTCACCAAAACGTAAGAAGACTCGATCATTTGAACCTGAAGAATCAAAGGTAGAAGCTGACGGGGATGAAAATAGGTGAGTTCAGTTCATTAAGTAGTCTAATACATAATTCGAATATTTATTTTTTATCAAGCAGAGCTCCGGCCACCCTGTGCCTACAACTTATAACATTCATTATGCGTGATAAATGTTTGTGGTGGGCAGCACGCCGGCGCTGGGCGAGGACGGCGAGGAGGCGGCGTGCCCGGCGGACGCGGACTCCGCCGTTGTCGCCACCTGCTACTGCGAGGAGCCCAGCAACGTGTACGCCGAGCCCAGCGAGCTCACCGGTACACAGCATACATTCCCATACTTGAGTTCATAGATAAAGCAGTAATGATCGTCACAATCGTCATGACGGCCTTTATCAATCCATTGTTCATCCATGTGTTTGTGGTCGAGTGAATACATATTGTATTTCAGAGCCCGTGTTCTGCCAAGCGATCGAGATGGTGGACGGCGTGCGCTGCGGCTGCTCGCACGAGGCACGGCGGGAGGCGGCGGGGGCAGGGGGCGCGGCGGGCGAGGGGGCCAGGGCGTTGGCGCCGCTGCTGCGCGCTGGCCCGCGCGCGCCCTTTTTTCTGGCGTGCCGGCTGCATGCAGCGCAGCTCGCGAAACACATGTGCTGCCCCACTTGTGGCCTTTTCTGCACACAGGTACACCAGTTCGAGTATATTTACTACTATACACAATGTGTTGCAACTTAAGTTGCAGCAATTCCATTCCTAGCACAGTACACCCTAGTAACAATGAGTTCCAACACTTGTAGTATGGCTTCATGCCATTGTTGTCTTTTCATAGGTACTTATCTGGGTATTAAGAACCGGAAAGAAACTGTAAATTGTACTTTTGTGTTAGTCAAATTCCAAAGTTAAATAAAACTCTCTTCTGAGTACGCGTGTCTGACACAGATAATGTGTTGAATGTAATATGTGTTGGTCAGGGTATATTCTACCAGTGCTCGCTGGGGCACCTGTTCCACGCGGAGTGCGGCGTGCTGGGCTCGGAGGGCAAGGCGCGGCCGGGCTGCCCGCACTGCGGCGTGACCTCGTACCGCTGGCAGCCCGCCAACCGCGACACGGCGCGTGTGCAGGTGCAGATGCACTGCAGCAACGACCGGATCTATCTGCCCGATCAGAGGGTGCAGTGGTGGGTACACGCCTCTGTTCATGTATCAGTATGATAAGAGTAATTTTCGACAAACAACATTCATAAAATTTGATCCTTCGAGCCGGATCTGAACAAAAAGCGTTCAGAATTATAAGAAATCTAAAAAAGGATTACACTTAAAAGTGTTTTTAATTTCAGTACACCGGCCTATCTGGGTTTCTCGACTACGGACAAGGCGCAGCTCGAGTCGGGTCCCGTGATACCCGAGGACCTCCTGCCCGCACTGCCTATAGACTTGAAGAAGATGTGCGAGGAGAGCGCCGCGGCCGACCAAGAGGAGCTGGTAGCCGAGGACCACGCCGAGCGGTTGTACGACGCCATCGTCAACGGAGAGAGCGTCGAACAACTTATACCGAAGATTGGTGAGCTACATCACTGTTTAACAATTTGCAGTAAACAAAAATATAATTAATGTAACTTATGATAAAAAATAATGCAGTTACTTGTCGTTTACACTTACTTTATCTGTTACATCATATCATCCTACAATCCGTATTTGAATGTAGTTCACATTAAGCCATCGATGGATAATGAATGAGCTGCGTTTTGCAATTTAACTCCGCATTGAATTCCATTTAATAGTAATGTTCGTTCTGTGGTCATCAGTGCGCGCGAGTGCTCACACGCTGAGTGCGTCGCTGCCGTCCCGTGCGGGCGACACGTGCGCGCACGCGGCGGCGGCGCGCGGCCGGCTGGGCGCGCTGTACGCGCTGCAGTACGCCGGCGCCGCGCTCGACGCGCCCGACGCCGCGGGACGCACGCCGCTCATGCGCGCCATACTCGGTCAGCTGCGATGCTTTAGCTACCAGCTAGTCCCAATTTTATTTAAAAAACGTCTTTAATAAAACTTAAACAATTTGCAGAATAATGTATGTATATTGTGTATGTATCATTTGTATTTCTTTGTGTGCTTGGGTTTCATCAACAAAACAATAGGTATTGCAGCCTATGAAAACAGAAAATCTGCATGTTCCTATTACATTCTCGGTCGAACCATAAAACATAAACAAAGTTATTTGTAAGTGCAAGCATCTAATATTAACCTGTGAGACTAACCCTAATCCACCAATGTTTCCCAGTTATCATGTGCCATAAGACTTTAACATACAAATTATTTACCAAATTAATTGAGCTTTTATTATTTATTATAAACAGCTTTACTAGACAAAAACTCTCCTGAAGAGATGGAAGTCGAAACCTGTGAGGAGCCCTCGGAAGCTACGGAAGATAGCGTGGATGTAAAGGTTGAAGTTAAAGATGAAGACCAGATGAAGACGAAAGATGAAGTTGAAGGTGAACTGAAAGAAGTGAAGGTGGAGAAAGTAGAAGCAGATGAAGAGAAAGAAGGGGAGGAGAAAGATGGGGATAAAGTGGAGGGGCAGCTGGGAGTAGATGTCGATAAAGAGAGTGACAAACCCAGTGACGAGGACCTGATGAAGGTGGTCCGCTACCTCGTGGCGGCCGGCTGCGACCTCGGGCTCCCTGTGAGTGTTTACATTACATGGACATACATTTTCTTCTAGATATTGCAGTACAAAAGTTCAATGTGGTCTGATGTGAGTAATTTTTTAAATAAATGCTTGCATTCCTATACTCTCCCATATCCCCCGAACTATGATTCTCACATAAATGTCTCCCCTATCCGGGAATCGAACTTGGGACTCTACGCTTCGTAAGCAGGCTCACTACGAAATTACGGGGCGGGCTCCACCCAAAGAATGTAAATATTTATAAGGCTAATATTGTTGTGGTGGGCGTGATTGCGTGTGACACAGGTTTTAAACCTACTATAGGCACCAGTTTCCACAAACACTGTACATTTATAACCTAAATTAGCAAAGTACTGTAATTCTAACCGCTCATTTACACGCGCGTGTCGCGGACCGTCTCGTGGCGCGTCCGTAAGCCACGCCCCCTACGCGCGTGTGAACACCACGCGAGCGCCCGCGCGAGCCCCTTTGGCGCGCGCCTATAAAACCGCTCCCGACGCGAGCCCGCGAGCGCGAGACGCGCCGCGGTCTGGTCCGCGAGCGCCCTGTTCACACGCGCGCGTATGCGTGCGTCTCGCGGATTGTCTCGTGGCTCGCGCGCGCGTGTAAATGGGGTATTACATTTATTATAATAGTGGTGGAAATAAACAAGTTTATTTTTATTATTAAAAAAAAGTTGTGTGTCAGCTCCGACGCACGACTGGAGTTCAACGCAATCTAGTTTATAATCGTCAAATCTGTAAACTTCTGATGATGATGATGTTCCACAATTTCAGAATAGGATATTATTATTATCATTAGATGGCGTTGTTACTGATCAGCCATCCAACAACATCTAGATTTTGTGTTACGAATTACAAACATAACGCATAACGTAATGAAGGAAGTTTGATTTTACTCCCCATAAATTTTCATACCCCGGGCTTAAACATGAAAATCGATAAATAAGGAGTTAAACTCCAAAAATTGTATGTGTCAGCTCCAACGCACGACTGGAGTTTCCTTACGAACGATTAAAAAATAAATTTTAACTGACTGATTTTACTCCACATAAATTTTCATATCCTGGGCTTTTATACATGATATATGAAAATCGATTCTTAAGGAATAAACTCCAAAAAATATAATGTGTGATGTCTTCAGGGTCCGGAGGGCATGACGGCGTTGCACCTGGCGGCGCAGCTGGGCGGCGCGGCGGCGTGCGCGGCGCTGCTGGCGGGGGGCGCGGCGCCCGACCCGCGCGACGCCGGCGGCTGGACGCCGCTCGTGCGCGCCGCCGAGCATGACCACCACGAGGTCGTCAGGTATGACCCCTATGACCCCACCACCCTGGTCGTTATGACTTCTTTTTAGGTTTTGAATTGTCAATCAATCAATTAATTTATTGTGGACTATAGGTGATACAATTGTGATTTCGTGTGCAGTGCGGTGAAAAGAATAACATGTGTTGTTCCAACGAAGTCTTTATTTTTAATATGAATTAACCTAACTTAATATTGAGGTGTCAGCTACACACTACAAAGTTGATGTCGCGGAACAAAAGTGTTCCAAGGGGCAGAGAGCCGCCTTGAGACAAAACGTTCATATGTCTCAAGAGAACATGATCGCTACTGTTGGCGAGGCTCATACTTTAGTGCACATGCACTTGAAACATGTGACGTAGCTTTCTCTATACCATGGTCAACACGGTGCTCCGAATTCAAGCTCAAACTCTATTTTGTGTAGGAACACTAAGGAAGGATGTTTGAAAATTCATTGTATAAGTAAGGGGGTAGAATAGGGTGTTTACTATAAGCCTCCTAAGTTATAAGGAGAAACGCGTGCACTGTAATAATTAGGTTTGATTGTAATGCCATGTTTGTAACAATATGACTAAAAAGAATGAGTCATGTATTCATTACGATCGCAGGATATTGTTGGAGGCGGGCGCGGACGGGTGCGCGGTGGACGGCGAGGGCAATGGCGTGGTGCACTGGTGCGCGCTGGCCGGCGCCGCGCGCGCGCTCGCCGCGCTGCTGCCCGCCGCGCCGCACGCCGTGCACCAGGCCAACGCGCACGCTGACACGCCGCTGTGAGTACCATACATACACACACACACACACACACACACACACACACACACACACACACGTACGCACACACATTTTTAAATTGCAACAAAATTTAGACCTTGATGACTGCATGAAGAAGTGCCGCCAATTGCAGTAAATATATGACATATAAATTTATTTTCAGGCACATAGCTGCGAGAGAGGGCCACTACTCGTGCGTGGTGATACTGCTGGCGCGCGGCGCGCGGACGGACGTGGAGAACGCGGCGGGCGAGCTGGCCGTGGAGGTGTGCGCGGGGCAGTGCCAGGCCGCCGTCAGCCTCAACATGCAGCTGGCGCTCGCCGTGCGGGACAAGCGCGCGCGCCGCCGGCTGCTCGACAGGTATCTCCTTCTCTCTCTCTCACTTTCTCTCTCTCTCTCTCTCTCTCTCTCTCTCTCTCTCTCTCTGTATTTATGTATGTGGGTTTTTATGTGTGCGAGCGAGGTTCAATATGCACATAAATGCATGATATCGTCTACAGACTGCTTTGTGTCGTATAGCATGCATAATGTACCGTCATTCAAAGTTAAATACTTGTAGTACAGTGAAGAGGTTGTAATGGTGGTGTAGGGGTCCACCATTAACAGACTCCAATAAGGATGATGTTCAGAAGGTTAAACAAATAAAACTGCTGGTCTTGATGTTTTCTATGCGCAAGCGAATAGGAATAGGAATGTTTTATTTGAGCACCCCTGCCTATATTTATATGCCTGCCTAAACTTACAATTGACCAATAGCAATTAATTTTATTTTCTTAACCAATTATAATACATAAATTTTGTCCAATGAGATTAAAATAATAATAATATTATTAAAACATTATGTACATCGTTAATAACAGACGAAACGCATAATAGTTCTGTCGCGCTCTAACCGACGATGGGCCGGTCGCCGGGCGGTCGTGCAGATTCGTGTGCGGCCTCTCGCAGATGCTCCGCCGGACGGTCTTATAAAAGCGCGCAGGACAGCGCGCGCGCACACTCGGCGGGCGGCGACGGCGCGGAACACATCTCCGGAACAGCAAGAAGAACTCGGAAGAAGCGACTGCGGCGTTGAAGAAACTTGCTCGAAGATGGTCGTCGGATGCATGAAGATTAATTGAAGATAGTCTGCGTGTGAAGACGATGCGGCGCTGATGATATTTGCGGCTGTTTCATGTTTCTAAACGGAGACGTTATACGTTGAATTATCTCGCTTCAATATGCAGCTCGCAGTATCTCAGTAGCCGGGGGTAGATAGGAAATAAATATTTTCTTCAGACCTTCGCCTTCTGCGTTATAATAGTAGCAGGGTGTACATTATTTATTTACCCTTATTTGGCTGCTACATCACTCTCCCCCTAGCGAAAGCGTACAGGAGGCTTGGCGACTCGCCCATGTCTTGTAGTTTTCAATATAGGTTTGATATGGGTTGATGTTGTAGATGATGGGTTTTCAATCTTCCTCGCTGGTTGTTGAGGTGATAATGATGATGATGAGTCCTCTAAAGTATCCTCGTCAATAATATAGGCAGGCTTTAGTCGATCGATTGATATTACAGTAGATTTCCTTCCGGGTATTTGTAATTTAAAAGTCTTGCTATCTCGCTCTAAGACTTTATAAGGTCCATCGTAGGTAGGTTGAAATTGTTTTTTCACCGCGTCGTTTCTTACGAAGACTTGTTTGCATGTTTTCAAATCTTGATGAATGAATATAGATTTCTTGTTTTCATGTGATGATATGCGCTGCGACGATAAGACATTGTTTATCGATTCTTGTAGTTGAGTTACAAAATCGTAATTCATTTCTTGATTGTTTGACGATGTTGAAGTGAAGAAGTCACACGGTAGTCTTATGCTGCGGCCGTAGGTTAACTGAGCGGCGCTAAGACTAGTGTCTGCACGCGGTGTTGCTCGTAGTCCCAATAGCACTGTAGGTAGCTCATCAATCCACTTTGTATGTTGAGATAAACGAGTTTTGAGTGCGGTCTTCAATGTACGATGCCATCGTTCGACTATTCCGTTTGCTTGCGGATGGTATGCCGTTGTGCGTGTTTTCTGTATACCCATTGTTTGAAGGAGTTTGAGAAATAGGTTGCTTTCGAAATTTCTTCCTTGATCCGTTGTGATGGTTTTAGGTGATCCAAAACGAGCAATCCAATTTTCATATATTATTTTCGCGATGGATTCAGCTGAAATATCATCGGCGGGAATTGCTTCTGGCCATCTTGTTGTTCTGTCGATCATTGTTACGAGATATCGATGTCCTTGCGGTGACGTAGGTAATGGTCCAACGATGTCAACGTGCAGGTGTTCAAATCTCTCCGTAGGTGTAAATGAAGCTAGGCTGCTTGATGTATGCCTATGTACTTTGCATTTTTGACATTGAATGCATTGCTTCGCCCAGTTTCCAACATCCACTTGCATTGAAGGCCAAAAGAATTTTTCAGTGATGAGTTTTCTTGTTGTTTTAACACCTGGATTCTGAATTCACTGATGAAAATGAGTTGTCTTGCTCTTCGTGGTGTTTCCGATGGTGATGGTTTCTTCTGAAGTACATATGTTAATGGCTTGTGGTCGGTAAAAACGATCAGGTTTCGACCCTCGAACGTTTTTCTAAAATGTTTGATAGCCATATAGATAGCGAGTAGCTCTCTGTCGAATGTACTGTAGTTACGTTGAGTATCGGAGAATTTCTTCGAAAAATAGCCAAGTGGTTGCCATTTCCCATTGATATATTGTTGTAGTACAGCTCCCGCTGACAGATCGGACGCGTCGCTGAAGATAGCAAGGGTTGCTTCGTGCGATGGGTGAGCGAGTAAAGCTGCATTTTGTATCGCAACTTTACAAGCTTCAAATGCCTTCGTGGCTTCGTTGTTCCATTCGATTGACGTTTTATCTTTTTTCTTCGTGTTGTGAAGGTAGGCGTGAAGTGGTGCTTGAATTTCAGCGGCATTGTTTATGTGTTCTCTGTAGAAATTTATCATTCCAAGAAATCTTCTTAGTTCTTCGATTGTTTTTGGTTTCGCATAATCGACGATTGCTCTGACCTTTTCAGTAGGCGGTTTGATTCCTTCCTTACTGACGGTGAAACCAAGAAATTGAACTTCTTGTTGTCCAAATATGCATTTCGAAGGGTTGATTGTGATTCCATTTTCTTCTAACCTCTGTAGCACGGTGCGTAAATGTGTTTCGTGCGTTTCTTCATCAGGGCTTGCAACAAGGAGATCATCGATGAATGCGAAAACGAAATCGAGTCCATAAAGTACTTCGTGTATGAATCTTTGAAAGGTTTGACCAGCGTTCTTCAGTCCTGGTGTCATTCTTGGAAATTCGAATAATCCCATTGGTGTAATTATTGCTGTCTTCTCTATGTCTTCATCACGTACTTTTATTTGTTGGTAAGCTCGGTTGAGATCGATGGTGGAGAATATAGTCTTGTCTGACAGTTGATGAGTGAAGTCCTTGACTCGCGGTATTGGGTAGCGGTCAGGAGTGGTAATAGAGTTCAGTCTCCTGTAGTCTCCACAAACTCGTAATTCTCCATTCTTCTTCGGTACGACGTGAAGTGGTGATGCCCAAGGGCTTTTGCTTGGACGGCATATTCCTTGCTCGATCATGTTTTCGAATTCCTTTCGAACTTGCTCGTATCGGTGTGGTGCGATTGGACGTGCACGGCAGTGAAGTGGTGGTCCATTGGTTTCGATAAAATGTTCAACGTCGTGCTTCGGTGTTAATTTCATTGATGTTATTCTTGTGATTCCAGGATATTCTTCAAGGATCTTGTGATATGATTGTTGCACATCTATGCTTCTTATTGTGGGTAGATTGGTTGCTTGGACGAAAGACTGAGATGCAAGATTGGTTTTCCCATCGATGAGTCTTCTATTTTTGATGTCGACGATCAACTGGTGATGTTGAAGAAAATCAGCACCGATGATTGGTTTACTGACTTTAGCGATGATAAATCTCCACTTGAATGGTCGGCGTAGATTTAAATCTAGTTCCATTGATTTCTCTCCATATGTCGGAATGGTCGTATTGTTTGCGGCGTAGAGTTGAAATTCCAGTGGCTTCATCTTCTGTCCTTGTCTCGGCGGTAGAACTGAGATATTCGCTCCGGTGTCGATAAGGAAGGTAAGCTTGCTTTTTTTATCGGTGACAAAAAGGCGGTAGGACTTTTCTGTTACGCTGGACTCTGATGCATCAAGTGTACTGGGCTCGGTGGTGTTTTCAGTCTTCGTATTTTTATTTTTGAATGTACACGGCGTTGTGCATCTTCTTGCTTCGGAATCGAAACGACGATGGAAGTAGCAGTACGGAGATCTTGTTGAGCGTGTCGAACTTGCACTTGCAGAGCGGTCGCGACGAACGAATGGTTTTTGTGTTTGCTGGCTGCGCTGATTAAGCTCGTTGTACTGTTGGCGAGTAGCTTTTAGTGCGGCGATATCGGCTGATAGCTTCGCGAGTTCCTGCAGAATCAGCTCTCGATCCATGATGAAAACTAGATTACACTGATTTTATATACTGAAGTCCTTCGATGCTCTTGATAGGGTTTCTAACGCGTGGATCTTCCTTCTTGATATTTTCCTTGCAGGGATTTAGTACGCGGTGCTCGTAGCGGGGTCTTCCTCCTCGGTGCTCGTTCAGGGGTCTTCCTCCTCGGTGCTCGTTCAGGGGTCACCACTGTAATGGTGGTGTAGGGGTCCACCATTAACAGACTCCAATAAGGATGATGTTCAGAAGGTTAAACAAATAAAACTGCTGGTCTTGATGTTTTCTATGCGCAAGCGAATAGGAATAGGAATGTTTTATTTGAGCACCCCTGCCTATATTTATATGCCTGGCTAAACTTACAATTGACCAATAGCAATTAATTTTATTTTCTTAACCAATTATAATACATAAATTTTGTCCAATGAGATTAAAATAATAATAATATTATTAAAACATTATGTACATCGTTAATAACAGACGAAACGCATAATAGTTCTGTCGCGCTCTAACCGACGATGGGCCGGTCGCCGGGCGGTCGTGCAGATTCGTGTGCGGCCTCTCGCAGATGCTCCGCCGGACGGTCTTATAAAAGCGCGCAGGACAGCGCGCGCGCACACTCGGCGGGCGGCGACGGCGCGGAACACATCTCCGGAACAGCAAGAAGAACTCGGAAGAAGCGACTGCGGCGTTGAAGAAACTTGCTCGAAGATGGTCGTCGGATGCATGAAGATTAATTGAAGATAGTCTGCGTGTGAAGACGATGCGGCGCTGATGATATTTGCGGCTGTTTCATGTTTCTAAACGGAGACGTTATACGTTGAATTATCTCGCTTCAATATGCAGCTCGCAGTATCTCAGTAGCCGGGGGTAGATAGAAAATAAATATTTTCTTCAGACCTTCGCCTTCTGCGTTATAATAGTAGCAGGGTGTACATTATTTATTTACCCTTATTTGGCTGCTACAAGGTCTTCTACTTAGTAGATGCATGTCATGCTGCATGATTGTTGTGGAACCGCATAGTGAAAGTGATGACAATGTGTTGCAGCGACATCGCGCGCGGGCGCGAGCCGTTCCCCGTGGAGTGCGTGAACGAGGTGGACGACGAGCCCGCGCCGCGGTTCACGTACGTGTCGCGCCACGTGCTGCCCGAGCCCGTGCCGCTCGACTGCTCCATCGACACCATGCAGGTAACACTCGTACATGTTGTTAGAAGAAGGAACACCCAACATTTGCTAAGGTGCTGAAATAAACTCATTTCCGTAAACGCATACGCCAAACGGTGCCTTCAAAATGTGTAGGAAACACGTTAAATGGATCAATGTGTTGTGGTCAGGGGTGCACGTGTGAGGACGGGGTCTGCGCGGGCGAGGCGTGCGTGTGCGGGGCGCTGGGCGTGCGGCGCTGGTACCGCGCGGGGCGCCTGCCGCCCTCCTTCCCCTACCACGACCCGCCCATGCTCTTCGAGTGCAACCAGACCTGCAGCTGTAATCTTGTAACTATACTATTTTTATTATTCTTTCAATACACAGGCAAACATTAGAAGATTGTTGGAGCTAGCTATCCATAATATTTTTTTAAATATTTTTGAATTATTAATAAATGTTGATTTTAAAGGTATTTAACCTTGAAACTTGAAGCTTATCCGAGCTGAACTCTGTAATCATACTTGTAAGTATCAATAAGTATCTATCTACGTATGTAAACATTCATATTCTTGTAAGTATATCAATGTCATACTATTACACGCTTAGTAGAAACACATACAGTACTAAAAAATCGGTCCATGAAGGAGGTAGTGTAGTCTGTGAGTATAGAGACATAATATGATCAATACCCTGTAGAAACGTTGCACGAACCACGTGGTGTCCCGCATCGAGGCAGCGGGCTCGCTGGGCGTGCGCGTGGGCGTGTTCCGCACGGCGCGGCGCGGCTGGGGGCTGCGCGCGCGGCAGCGGGCGGCGCGCGGCGCGCCCGTCGCGCTTTACTGCGGCGAGCTGCTGCCGCACGCGGTCGCCGACGCGCGGGACATGGACCACTACATGTTCGCGCTCGACGTCAAGCCCGACCTGCTCGAGGTGAGGCGAACTGATGTATGATGCATACGCGGTTTATATGGTGGTGTTAATAAACTTCGGAATAGAGATCAACTTCAAAGTATGAAAAATCATAAACCAGCTAAAAGGAATTAAATAATTGAATATGTTATGTTAATATTACAAGCAAAACAATAGCTCTGTGATGAAATGGAAAACTACATTACTGTATAGGTCGATTACCGAAAGCTCTCGCGTACAACACACACAGTTTGCGCTTGTTTACTGTCTTCAATAAAAATTTACAGTGACCTTGAATTGCAAAGATGTCACAAAAAACCGATACATAATGATTCTTATTTAGAATACTTCCGTACGTTGTAACTAGCAGCAATGCGCGGAGAAGACGCAGCTGTGCGTGGACGCGGCGCGGTTCGGCAGCGCCGCGCGGTTCATCAACCACAGCTGCCGGCCCAACCTGGCGCCCGTGCGCGTGTTCACGGCCGCGCGCGACCTGCGCCTGCCCGTCGTCGCGCTCTTCGCGCTCCGAGACATCGCCGTTGGGGAGGAGCTCACGTCAGTACACACACACACGCACACACACACACACACACACACACACACACACACGCACACGCACACACACACACGCACACTACACTCCTATAGTCTGACTAGACTTATCTGATTAACAACTTTTTATAGGAATATCAATTTAATTACAATGAATAAATAGTAAAAAGAAATTCAATGGCATTAAAATATTATGTATCTTTAAATTATTTCCATTTTGTCTTTTTTATTATTTTATTACTGATTACGATAAAAAGACGCTTAGATTGTTTACTAAACAGGACTCGTCTAAAAATAGGGACTTAGACCATGTACTGATTATTTTATTCTATTCAGTTCAGGGATGGTCCATTAATCACTTGACACTTGAAAAAGGGGGAGGAGTTGTTGATATATTGATTTCTTCAAAAAAATATCAAAGTGGGACCCCAGGTTTAAGGGTGTAAATAGCGCGTACTGCTCTTTTCTCTAGTAAAACGTTAACTAACCTACAGCTGTGAGGCAATAATGCAAAATGTAATGCTTTATTTGTTAGGTTGTAGGCAAATTCTCTTGGGATCGCCTTTGGTTTTTTAGAGTATCTTTAAGGAACAAAGAAAAAAATTGTATATTAAGTTTTTCTTGTTTTACAGGTTTGACTATGGTGACAAATTCTGGGCTGTAAAATCCAAGTGGATGAAATGTGAATGTGAATCACCTGACTGCAGATATCCCACCAAGTCCACTGAAGAGAATAGCTCTTGAAACAATAGTGTATTAATTTATACAATACATCTGTGATCTTACTGGATGTTAAAATGATTGATCAATTCTTGTAAATATAGGTATAATTTAATGCATTAATTTTATTATAAACGAGTAACCGCCCTCGCTTTGCTTCGGTTTTCTTATTTTTTTACACCTTGGTTTACATTATTGGAGTTTTATTAAGGATCCCTAATTTTTTTTAAATATAATATAGCCTATGTTACTCGGGGATAGTTTAGCTTCCCAACAATGAAAGAATTTTTCAAATCGGTTCAGTAGTTTCGGAGCCTATTCAATGCAAACAAAAAATCAAATCTATCCTCTTTATATATTAGTATAGATAAACTGTAGTACAATCGATTGTTATTTTATTGATTTTTATAATTTGACTAACGTCTTTATTGCAATAATTTTAATTCGGTAATTTTGAAGAAAGTTTAATTAAATGTATTATATCTTGCACTATCATAATGATTACTACCAGAAAAATAACCTGTAGAAAAATTTTGAAGAACCATATCAAAATATGACGGTTTTACAAAACAATAAAACCGATATTATTTTTCTAAGAGAGTTCGTTAAAGTAATAGAGTATATAGGTATATATAAAATATATATATATAAAAGAAAGTCGTGTTAGTTACACTATTTATAACTCAAGAACGGCTGAACCGATTTGGTTGAAAATTGGTGGGGAGGTAGCTTGGAATCAGGAGACGAACATAGGATACTTTTTTATCCCGGAAAATAGACCTGTTCCTGTGGGATAAGGAAAATTTTTGTTATATGTAGTTGATAGATTAGTTATTTATACAGATATAAAATAAAGCTCGGGGATGGATATAGGATACTTTTTATCCCGGAAAATTGACCTGTTCCTGCGGGATAAGGTAAAATTTTGTTATGTGTAGTTGATAGATAGCTATTAGTTATTATTATTAGCGTCTTTTATGACTCCTTTTTTTTGGGAGAGGGAGGAGCACACAGAAACTGTAACGGCTAAGAACGGCTGTACCGATTTTAATGATTTCTGATTTGTTACATTCTTAGGCGATACGAAGTTCGCCGGGTCAGCTAGTATATATATAAAACACAGTTCCTTCTTCTGAGATTGAGTGTTGTCAAAATTGTAAGTTGTCATCAAGTGATTACTCTGTGATAAAACGTAACCCTGTTTTTTAATTCCGCAAACTAAAATGACGTTTCCTGTGTTGCACGATTTTATTATTTTTTAAATAGCGATGTACCGTAATCGGAAAGATGTTTACGATCTATGATTGTTTTCCGATATTTGTGTTTAAAAATAAATACAAAATGGTAATTGAAAATAAAAGGCAGATAATTCTATAGAATATAAATTATTTAGACTCCGACTCAGACAGACTCAGAACTATAAGAATAGCTACTAACTTCTAATAAAATGTTCGACCATGTTGTCGATGACATGGTCTAAATTGCACATTTCATTTTCTATTTTTAAAACGTGTTTATTTTTATCCCTCTTTAGGTAGGTATCTCTACGAAGATTGCAATTTAATTAAAATATAATATCCTTGGTTGGTACTAATCAGTACAAAATGGGATGCAATTTTAAATAAAAACGTATGTCGATAAATCTACAATCATTGTTATTCATATTGATTAATTCAAGATTAAATTTAATTACAATAAAGTTAACCGTTAAAAAAAAATCTTACGATTCAAAGAACCGAAATCCTGAAGTGGCTCTAGCCATAAACAACTGGCAACATTATTTTAGCTTTTGACATTAGCGTCTGTCAAATCGGTTTGCCAAATTAAAAAACAGAGTGAGTTGTCACTAAATTAATTATCGGATTTTCGATATATCGATATTTTTAAATATATAAATATCGGGATTTGATATATCGAAAAAAAATATCGATATTTCAATATTTCGGCTTTATTTAAAAAAATCGTAAGTCAGCTCAAAAATAATTACACAGTTTATATTCCAGTTTATTTATTAAATTATGAATGAAATGAAAATTGAACAAAAAAAACCGACTTCAAATGAAAGTCTCTTTAAAAGTTCTAACTACGCTCAGTGTTATGTTAACCACAGACTAACTAAATAGAGGTAGAGTCGGTAGAGATGCTAAGCTATTAGGTATAGTCCGTGGATATATTGCTCTAACTGGATATATAACTTCGTAGAGGTACTTGAAGATGTATGACGTCACAACGGAATGACTATTCACCAGTCACAGGCCGAATTGAGGTTGTCCTTCTTAATTGTAGGGTATTCACACTTAGAAAAAATATTCCCTATATTGTTATGATTCTTCAAAATGTTTTGTAATATTTTTTTGTGGTGAAAAGTTATAATACTTAATTATCACATTTTATTATAATTTCTTCAAAATTATGTTTATGTCATGAAAACTTATGTTTTTATATGATTATTTTCGTATATGGTGATAATGAAATGAAGCAATATTATTTACTATGGTACAATAAAATAATTTTTCTTCATATTACATAAAATGGCGTCAACTGTTGATCGGTTAAGTGCAGCGCACTCATAAATTTATTTTAACACAATCGAATGATCCTACTATAGATAACATGGACACAATAGAAGAATGGTCATTACGTCTTGACGTCACCCGTCTTCAGGTATCTTCTACGAAGTTATGTATCCAGTTAGAGAAATATTTTTTTTTTATTAATTTATTTATATAATTCCATTTTACACCCTAACATTACAGGCCATAACCCAATGCGTTAGGCAAATATATCTATGGTATAGTCAGTTTTTTTTGGTAGTAAACAAATATGGCCGACTTCTAATGTCAACTTCAATAGACAATGAATACGATTGAAAAGGGTTTGGAACTATCGAATTAAAATTCGATAGAATAAGTTTACAATGATTTTATGGATTAAATAATTTATGAACAAAAAAATGATTAAAAAAAATATCTACCACCGATAATCTACATTTCAATATCGATATATCGTCCAAAAAAAAGTACTAAATATCGATATTTCTAAATAATAATATCGATATTTTATCAACAGTCCTAGTTGTCACTTGTCATGTTTGATGCTTGTCATGAACATGGGTCATGACATGAATGTCATGAATATTTTCAAAAGTTTTCAACGGATTTATTTGTGAAGTTAAAGTTATTTCCAATGTTGACTAATTAAAAGTGTTTTCAGTTATTTAATACATCAAATGCAAACGTTAGTAATATAAAAACCATGAGTGGAAACACGGAATCGACATCGAATAGTATTAAATACGCCCCGATGCCAATGTCGGCATTGCTAGCCCATTTGAATTTGATACCTTTGGAGCAACGAGCAGATACTCCGGACACTAGTTTTTCCACTGATAGCGAGGATTCGTTTAGTGATGCTGGAGCTAAGCAAAAAACATTGACTGAAAAGGTAAACATTAACTCTACCCCCATTACAAGGGAGTTGAAAGATTTTGAAACATTTACATCTGAGAGAAAAAACGAACAAAATAAAGAAAAGTGTAATGATAGTAGGGTCTCGAAACAGACGCATGAACCTAAAGAAAATCAGAATTCGCAACAGCATAGTGCGTTTAAAAACTCCAGAACAATTTACCCTTCTTCAGACGCAAAGAAGCGTAGCATACTGACGCCTCATGATGTAAACGCGAGAAGTCAAAGCCTAATTCCCCCGTCGGCTCATAAAAAGACGCCAGAAATATGTAAATTGTCAACAAATACACACAAGACGAAAACAGCAACACCCAAGATCAAATCTGGTATAAGAAAGTTCACTCCTGGTTCGGCGAGGCATAGTCAGAAGAAAAATCAGCAAACGGTGGTACAGAACAGGGATAAAGTGAGATGTGAGTTGTTTAGGCACAATCAGAAGGAGTGTGCGCCCCAACCGAGCGAGCCGGTCCTCGCGCAGGCAGCGGCACAGCCCGCGTCACGGCCCACGCCACAGCTCGCGCCACAGCCTGCGCACCAGCCCGCGCACCAGCCTACGCACCAGCCCGCGCCACTAGCGATGGTGGCACCAGCCGCAGTGCCCGTGCCCAACACTCCTATGAACAGGAAACCCATGCCTGCATCATATGCCTCTACTCCCTCATATCCTCAGGGTATGCTAGGCAGCAACCCTAACAACAAGATTCTGTTCAAAACAACTAGTATCAAAGACAAGAAGTACATGTTCATCAAGAAGCTGGGCACTGGGGGCTCCAGTGAAGTTTATAAGGTATCACTATCTATCTATAGTCTGCGTTGAAGTCAACCTTCCCTTTTGAGCCTAAACTCACCTAAGCCTAAAACCATCATATTTATTGATTGGTTGCCATTATAATTATTGAGTAAAGCTAAAGGCAAAGAATAACTATTCATTGTAATCATAGAAAGTCCCAAGGCCCAGGATTTAAGTGTGTAGCAGATAGACCACCAAAACGTACCTGATAATACCGTTCAAAATTCAAAATACAGTGTAAACTCTCTATAACATTATTCTTTATAACGATAATATAATGTTAAAACTCTATAATATTGAAGTGAGCACAATTTGGTCGGTTTACATTGAAACCCATATATTATATTGATACTCTTTATAGCAATACAGCCATTCTTTATTAGGATGAAATGTGTTCATACTTAGACAATAATTTATTATCCATATTCAGACAGTACATATTTATTATCCTATTGTTGTTTACTTATCAGGTTATAATAGACTTAAGAGGCTCGAAGTTTTTGAGGTCATGCATCATTACGCTTTCTTTTTCTTGGAAGTGATGGTGTTGAATCAAACACACTATTATACCTATTGTATTATCAATCATAAACCAACATTGAAACTATTCACATTAAAAATTATTGTGAATTTGGTTGTTTTCTTTCTTCACTCTGTATAGCAATAACTTATAGAGATAAAATATGCTTAGTTCCTTGAGTTTTGTTATTAAGAGTTTGCACTGTAATTTATTTATATAGGTATAACTGATACACTTATGCACATCATTTTTTTAATGTACCAGTTTTTCGAAAAGGTGCTTTGTCATGGAAGAGAAGAAAAGCTGTAAAGAAACTCCTCACAGCACATCTTTTAACCCGTCGGTTACCGGGAACGTTCCAGCACGTTCGAACTCAAAGGTACCGCGATCACGCGGATCCTAACGAGTTAAAAATAAAAATGCATTAGTATATTTATTACAAAAAAAATTCACTAACTTGAATGGGACTGGTTGCAGAGCTGGTCATTTCCATGTGTCTTTGTCATTTTAGTACTCATCTACAGTATAGTAACCTTTGCCTAAAAGTTGTGGTTTTCCATGTTTCTTTCAATTGCACTGTTTTTCAGCACAATGTACCATGAGCAGGGGAGGTTGGATTCAAGCTGAATGAATCCCTGTACACCTGTGAGATATCAGAGGTTCGAACTTCTGATATCAATTAAGGTATTTGAGCTGCAGTAAAGCAATATATTTGTTCTACATTGATGCAGGTGCTGGAAGTTGGCACATCGTGTGAGTATGCAGTGAAGTGTGTGTACCTGGCCACGGACCAGGACCTGGCGCAGGGCTACATCAACGAGGTGCGGCTGCTGCGCGAGCTGCAGAACTCGGATCGTGTCATACGACTCTATGACTAGTGAGTCAAGCATGCCATGAATCATATTTTTTATCAAATTAAATAAATAAATAAATTCAAAGTTCGGTAAATTTTTTGCTGTATTGGGGTAGCTTACAATACTGAACCCAATGGCGCGCCAGCTGCTGGTGTGTCGACTGTGTCGTAAAAGGCGACAGTAGCCAACCTGCTTGGTGGAAGGCTTCACATAAGGACAAACCATTGTTAACAAATCACATTGGATTTCTTCCACAAATCCTCACCAATACTCAAAGTGGGTCGACTATTTCTTTTCTAAAGTTCCACAATGAGCTTTAGCCCGCAACTAAAGAAGAATGGTTGTGTTTGTACTGCAGCGAGTACGACCGCGCGAACCGGTTCCTGCGCATGGTGCTGGAGGTGGGCGAGACGGACCTGTCGTCGTTCCTGAAGGCGCGCGGCGCCGGCCTGCCGCCCGCGCTCGTGCTGCACTACTGGGAGGAGATGCTGCACGCCGTGCACTACATACACGAGCACGGTGAGTGCTCACTGCTCAAACACATTCATTCATCAGATATACAGTGGATTACATTTACTTATAACGACTTTGGATTTAGTGACTACCAGCGCCCTGGGCGAGATTTCTACGGCGCCCCTATATGCCATTGAAACGCATACAAAAATAATAAAATAAACGCCTACACACTCATATCCCGCAGTAGGTTATGTACCTGTGTCGTGGCTGGCATGGACGACACATAACACATCAACAATAACACCCATCATCCATCCATCCAGCACTAAGAATAATCCAGTCAAATTAGACAAAAATAGTGATAAAATAACAAAAACTCCGACACAGCTGAATTTTGATAGAGACGCTTGGGGACACCAGTAGAAATAAGGTGCCAAAAGTCCCCATCGTCCCATGTGTGCGAAAAAAGTTATTCAAGATCTAAAATCAAAATTATCGGATTTTTTGGATTTTTCTCGAAAACAGTTTTATCAAAAATATAACTCAGACAAAAATTGTAGATTATAAAATTGTGTACAAGATATTGATATTTGATATAGGTCTCTAGTAAAATTTAGCTCTGTCAGAGTTTTTATTATTTGAATGAATGAATGAATGAATGAAAAAGCTTTATTCACGGCTTTCAACCACACAGCGCAAACAATAAAAAACTTAAAATAAATAAAAGAAACAAAGGAAAACAATAACATAAACTACTTAAAACAAACAAATCAACAAACAAAGTGTAAGTAAATTAAAGAAGACCAAAAACAAAAACAAAAGCAAAAAAATAAGATCATAAGAAACATCACAATAATTTGATTTAACATCACAATAATATACAATATACATACATACATACATACAATAATAAGACTACATTAAAAAACATTTGAAATATCTATTTTGACCGGACTAGAAGGGTCGACGCTATGCTGCGGATGGACGGACGGACAGACATGATGAAAAAATAAGGGTTTCTTTATGATTACCTGCGGCGCCCCTTCAAACCTGGCGCCCTAGACGGTCACCCAACCGCGCCCTACCCTAACGCCGCTACTGCGTTGAGATTTTAATAGCAAAAGTGCTGTGAGCATGTATCTATTGTGAGCTTATAAGGCTCGGCAACGCTGTTTGGAAAAGGTATTTTGGTGAGATTTATTATTTAAATGTTAATGTTTATCATCTAGGCGTAATTCACGCGGATCTGAAGCCGGCGAATTTCCTGCTGGTGTGCGGGCGGCTGAAGCTGATCGACTTCGGCATCGCGTCGGCCATCAGCGGCGACGCCACGAGCGTGGTGCGCGCGCAGGCCGCCGGCACCTACTCCTACATCAGCCCCGAGGCGCTCATGGGCGGCGCGGGGGGCGCAGGCGGGGCGGACAATGGCAGTGCGCCCATCAAAGTTTGTTTCACTTTATTGCTATTTGCGTCACGCCGTTACTTGTTTTTACATATGACGTACATACCCTGTGTCACGTAAAATACACGTGCTTGCAATACTTACACGAAAATGTACATAATAATATGAAAGTATTTCAATTTTACTGGGACATGATGGATACGTTAAGTTTGTTTACGTCATGGCATTGTCAGAGGTCAGAGGTCAGGTCAGAGGGGTGTTACCTGACCAGACATAGTAAAATAGTAATTTTACTAAGGATAGTATTGTTTGCAGATATCGTTTCGGTCGGACGTGTGGTCGCTGGGCTGCATCCTGTACAGCATGGTGTACGGGCGCACGCCGTTCGGCCACATCCCCAACCTGGCCAAGCTCGCCGCCATACTGGACCCCAACCACAAGATCGACTATCCTCCAGCAGATCGTTAGTATTTTGCCTACATTACTAATTGGTTTACATTTAATATTCACCCGCCATTCTCATATCAGACTGGCGTCTCACATTGTTTTCTATCTGAAATATGGTTTTAATAATGTTTTTCCTTCTTATTTCCTTCCTTACTCAGGAGAATGATGCTCCAGCTTGTATATTTACAAGAAGTTTTGTCATGAAATGTCGAATAAAAATGTACTAACATGTTGAGATAAGGATGCCGCTATTTAACTTCCCCCGTGTTACTGAACTGTGGCAGATCTACCGCCGTCGCTGATCGCGGCGCTCAAGTGGTGCCTGACGTACAACGCGCGCGCGCGGCCGTCGGTCCGCGAGCTGCTGGCCATCCGCTACCTGCAGCCCGCGCGCGCGCCGCTGCCGCCCGCGCTGCTGCAGCGCCTGCGCCCCCACCTCTCGCCCGAGGAGTACGCCTTGCTGCAGCGCGCGCAGGTCTGACTCCATACCGCCGTAGTGATAGTGCTTGTCTCAAGTGACTGATGTCCGACTGACCGTCGGATGGAGGAGATCGTGTGGAGTCCTAATGAGGACGCAAAATGTGGCGCTAGCAAGGATCTAGCTTATATAATGAATGGGTAGAATGTATGGATCGCAGGCGGAACAGGTGGCGGCGAGGGGCAGTACTCCGGTCCCAGATTTTTCCAACGTTAGTCCGGCAAGGCTAGATGCTAGTGGCAACTTGCTCGCGAATCCACTATGAGCTTATGACGCTTCACTTTATTTAAATACCAAATTAGTCATTTTGTTGCCACTTGTGTCTACAAAGTTCTTCACATGGGTCCGGGGCCGTGCTCCTTCTTTATGTAATGGAATTGTTTGTATTAAGATTGTATATTTTTCATACAAAATAGAGTATAAATGTTATAAAATTTTTGTAATAAGTAAATTATATATATCATAAAAGAACCAAAAATTCACACTGACGAAAATTATTTGATGTTTAAATAATTGTCGTAAAATGAATAATTCGAAAGCTTAATTGCTTTAGTGTAAATGACCTAATGATTATTGTAAAAAGTCATGTATTAAAAGATAATATAATATAAAAGCATGTTTTTTTAATAAATACCCGATTGTGGAGTAAATATTTATTAGGATCAAGTGCATACAAAAAATAAATAGAATTCTAAACATGTGATTAACTTGAATAATAAAATGTGTAACAAAGGTTAGCTTACAATAATGCGAACTAGCAAGCGAACTATCTATTTTAAAGAAATGCAATTTTCTTTATAATAAAAGTCATTAGTCTGTAATCTTTCGGGAGCTTCGGATTCCTCTGCTGGCTTCAGAGGAAAGGAATCATACCCGCGCTGGGTACCTGCGTACACGGTGAGCACGTCGAAATACAGACCGCACACTTTCCCATCGAAAGCATCATACGCTTCACTATAATCGAGTTTACAATCTACGGATATCTACGAGTTAAATACTTCAATCAATGCAATCGATCGAACAAACAATCAGTCTGAAGTTTTGGAATAGAATAGTAAAAGTATAAAGGCTGCCCAGAGTATTAGCCGAGAAGCTGGCGGCTGCGGCTGCGGCTGCGGCCCGCGCAGTACGCTCGCGAGGGTGATCGATAGAATTAAAAAACGAGATGTTGTTTCGTCATTTTAATGCGAGTATAAAGCTAGGCGGTACTGCGCGGGCGGCGGGGCGGCGGGTGCTGGCCTAGTTCTGGAAGAGCGTGCGCGTGAAGTCGATGTAGTCGAGTGCGTTGGGGATGGGCCGCTCCGTCTTGGGCTCCACGTAGGGCTTCATGCGCGCCACGCAGTAGTCCGCCATCTCCTTCGTTAGATTCTGAAATAATATCAATAGATTCAATTTAATACTCATAGTTTATGAATGGCCCGATTATGATCTAATTATGTTATTAAAGAATGGTTAAAGTTGGAGCAATGTCTCATGTTTATGGGTTGCCAAGACATCAGTCCCATATAATTGTATTATTAGGCAATAGCAACCAACATCGGAATTCAACTACCACTTTTAAATAAATTGATTGATTTGCCATTATTTTAACAGATGTTACAAGTCTCACAGACTATCTCTCAGTACGTATACAATAGCTGGACTGAGTGTAGTGTACTCACGGCATAGAGCTCGTCCTTGGTGACGTAGGCGCGGTCCTGGTGCGCGGTGATGGCGCGGAAGGCGTTCTCGATCTCCTCGGAGGAGTGCACGTTCTCCGTCTCCTTGCTGATCATAAACGCCATGTACTCCTGCAGCGACACCTGCCCGTCGCGGTTCGGGTCCACCACGTCTGTACAACGCACAAACATTATATATTATATACTGGAAGATACGTTATTATATTTATACTAACATTTTTTTTTGTTTTGTTGTTTGAAACGTGCATCTCTGGAATTTTTTGTCGGATTTGAAAATATATTTTTGTGTATGATAACCACATTCATGAGCAAGGTATATGTAACACTATAAGGCAAAAAGGAGTGGCTTCAGTGATACAGGGTATCTGAAGCAAAGCGGGTTCAGGTTTCTATTATTATAATACATGGGATACAAACTACACATTTCTGTTTCCTTTCTGTTCAGATAGCTTGCTATCATACCATTTGCGAAGTTTTTCGATATGCCACCGTCGTCAAAGTAGTAATAATAATAAGTAATGTTATAGTAATATAGCAACTGACTGAGTATAGCCTCGAACTCGGGGTCGGGCTGCCCCTCCTCCACCATGGGCAGGTCGTAGCCGAGCGCGCGCAGGCACGACTTGAACTCGTGGTGGTTGAGCCGCCCCGAGCGGTCCTTGTCGAAGTGCTTGAACATCATCGAGAACTCCTTCAGCGCGTCCTCGCTCACACCTGGCCAGACATACATACATTTTATTATACATGATATGAAACAAATAATATCCAGCATTTTATAAATAAATTTTTAATTCAATCCAAAATCAAATATGTCAGTTATAAGACTTGTGATAAAATTCCAACAAGAAGACTGACAATTTGAGTTGGCTGCCTATGGCTGGAAAAAACATAAGTTATATATGTAAACCTCCAAAGAGTAATACGAATATAGAAGACCGAAGCAACTTTTCCCTGCAGCACACTTGAGTCACAAACAAGTAATAGCTACTGACCAGAATGGTTTCTGGCCTGTATCTGCTGCTCGAGGTTATGCTGCATGCGCATGGACAGCTGGTCCAGCTGGTCCCACTGCTGCGCCAGCCCCACCGTGCTGTGCTCCGTGTAGCGGTTATCCAAGATCAGGTGCTCCTCCAGTGCAGCACCTGCCGGAAATAACATAGTTAAACACACAAAAAACATAAGTTTAATAAAATGTACAAATTTTAGTTATAATTACAACTATTAATAGACAGATGTAGATAACACACAACCAAATAAAACTATAATTCTCAATTATACTATAACAATGAGATTTGCAACCTGCAATGGACAATTTGTTAAGCTATCTCATCGTCTTCAATACAAAATAATTGGATCGGATATGAGATACATACTATCAATTTAATAACCTGGTAATAACTTCAAGAAAGATATTTAAATAGTAGTAGTATTTAATATATTACACAAGTGGGCAGGACGTACCGAGTTCCTCGAGGCGGCGCAGGTCGGCGCGGCGCGCGCGCACCTCGCCCGCGCGCTGCCGCAGCGCCGCCAGCTGCTGCTCCAGCGACCCCGTGCCCTCCATCATGGACGTGCTGCGGACCGACACACGCTCGTATTACACACGGACACGGACACGGTACACACAGACACACAGGCGTGGCAGGAATACTTTTTACCAATAGTATATGTTTTTACAGGGTTGTTTTAATTGTTGTCTTATGACAATCAGATGTGGAAGCTAGTATGTATACAAGGCCGCATACGGCCTCGAAGCCACAGTATTCCCGCTGGGCTATACTTGTATTATAAATGATGATTATTACATATCATAATTTATAATTAATTTGCGACACCTTCAAGCCGATTATTTGTTGTTCATTATTATTGATTGAATGAAATAAAAACGAGTTATCCACATAACTTCACAAAACAACAACAAGAGAAATAAAAACAGTGAATGTGTTATAAATAACGACTTCGCTTAAATTGCATTTAGCAGAAGTGGAATTAGTAAGTAATATTATTATTAAAATTAAAATAACTCAAAACACACAGATTAAAAGTTACATTTGTTCAATATTTACATAGAAGTTTGATGATAAATGTAACAATATAACACCACTGTCTCATACTGTAAACGTGAAGCCAATCGGGTTTGCGGCGACATCCACATACGGAGTGCGTTTATTGAAGGAGCTTGGCAACGACGGTCCATGACTACTTGATGATTAAACGAACTTACCTGTAAGTGAAGTTCAATCCCAATTATTCGAGAGCTTCGTTCGAAGATATTAGCATATCAATACTTGTAGTAGCCACGTACCGCCCGCCATTTCGCACTGAATTTTAGAGGTAGATAAAAAATAAAACATGAAATTATCAATTTTTGTAGGGTAGATTTGTAAAACCTCACTTAGCTGGGGCGCTCTCCTCCTCGGTTCGTCATTCAGTTCAGAGATTTGCTGAGCTGTTTCATGTTTCACGACTAGGGGTGTAGTGTATATGACATTTACACTAGGGAGGGAGGGATGCTAATATCTTCGAACGAAGCTCTCGAATAATTGGGATTGAACTTCACTTACAGGTAAGTTCGTTTAATCATCAATTATTCTTCGAGTTTCGTTCTCGATATTAGCATAGCAATACTTGTAGACGTTTAGAGAAGGTAGTCGTGAAACTAATGATGTTATTAGCTTATCATTATTTTTAATTGTAATAATGATAGCAATATTTTACTCTTTAATTTCAATCTATTGAACAATATATTGGTGACAACAGTATATACTTATGTAATACCGTATATATAACACACTCGGTAATTATGCTACTGATAAGTAGTTAACTGTATTTGCTATGAACATGACGAGTGTAATGTTAACCGAATAAAGTGGAATATCCACTGAATTCTGCAATTTTTATGTAAAATATTCATTAAAATATTTAAGGATAATAAGTAAATTACTTAAATGAGGTAAATATAGATTTGGCAATATTATCGATAATATATATGGTATCCTTTCTATGCAACCCTTGCCAGTACTAAGAGAGTAAGTAATTTGATGATAATAAAATTGTGTTGACTGAAATTTGTTCTTTCCCGAAAGATCCATTTTTTTTGTAGCTTTTGGTCACACTACTACAGCGAGTGTAGCAACGAAAGCAGCAACTATGTCGCCAACCACAAGTAATTCCAAACCTGTAAGTAGGAATAAAAATTATCTATAAAAACACTGTTTTAATTAAAACATTATCTATCTATATATGTATATAAAACATAAAACGTTTGTACGGATGTTTTCTATAGACTGTGAAACCATCCAACCGATATGCCTTAAAATGGTTTCATTTGAAAGGCAATAATTCGAAAGTGGTTTGAGGCCACTAAAATCCATCCATTGATAAATTAGATTTTCCATTTTTCCCAAACAACAATTTGAACAGATTGTTAACACAAAAAACACTGATCTATAATTGTTATCAGAGATTTTGTAAGTGTAGTGGAACACACAGAGCATCCACCAGTCCTGTATAAAAAACGAAATCAATGTATTGACTTCTTTTAGAGTTCAGCCGAAAATCACATGAAATATAATGTGCTGTAAAAAATACTAAATTGAATAAAATTGGATATTATTATGTTCTAAATTAATTAGTATTTAAGTAGAAGGCCGCAATGAAAATATTTTCTATAGAAAAATATATAAAATATAATCCTTATTTGTCTAGACTGATTTGATCAATTAGCAAGGACCTGGGTGAACTGCGGTAACCTTATGATCTGTAGAATTAAAACTTGTGTGAAACAATAAGGGAAATTCGATTACAAAGTATTGTAAGGATAAAATTGTTTTCGTGGCGAATTGACGATACGCAAACTACTGTTTTCCATCACATATGCAGTAATATGCGTAAGCAGTTGGGATGTTTTTATAAGTGAAACAATATCCGGACTTCAATCCGGTAACGATAGTGTGATTAGTTAAGTATATAATACCCAAAATAAAATTACTCAATGTTAAAAAAATTATGGGTGGAGGCCATTAAGAAACAATCTCATTGTTAAGTTTATAGGATGACAGATATACAGGTGGACCGCAGCCGCGCAGTTGTAAGACTTGAATATAATAAAATCAAACCACAATACCCTAAGTGTACCTCCGTCCTAGAACTGACACCTGCAACATTAAAAACAAGTAAGTAAAAAATAAGTACGTTGAGAATACGTACTCGTATATTGTAATCCACGAGAACTACTGGCGACAAACTGCTTCGCAGTTTGACAGACGTGTAAAGCATGCAATTGTACTTGTTTGTTGAAATAAATAAATAATAAATACATTATTGTTTGTCTTATTTTACAACATCATTTGATGGCAAAGTTTACCGCTCATTTGTTGAGTATAATGTTGTCATAGTGATAATGTCTGGTTACTTTGGAGGCGGAACCCCGTTGTTGAGCCATGCACATAAGGAGCATAACATTGTATAATTATACAATCTACGGTATACATGTATGTTTTGCATGTATAGAAAATGTTTGTATCTCTAGCCTAGTATGCAAAAATGAATCAATCGTCCGCTAGCACGGAAATATTCAAAAATACGCAATAATCAAAATTTTTACTTTTAATGAAGCAACAAATAAATTAACTAATACATTAAGCAATGGTTAATACAATTAATCGTACATATACAGGGGGTATACAGTAGTATACCTGCTATTTGTAATTGCATTATCATTGACCGGCAGGCCAACCAGAAAATAATTCACTCAAGTTTGTTTATTATTATTAAGTAGAAAAAAGACAACTGTTCCGTACGCCTCAGTAAGTTAAAAACCCGTTGAAAATATTAGCTATAGGTACTAAGCCAAACGGTATGTACCTACGGTGTACAAACAGGATGTAGCTTAGTATTCTCTTCAATTCGGCTGAAACTGAACAACTGATCACATCAATTTATAAGAGTTTATAAAAACTTGAATTAAGTTGTCCTCAGATATTCAAATATAATTTGAAATTCGGAATTAGTACTCATAAATTCATATGCCCATATAGGTATCAATTTGTACACATACATTTATTAGTTTACTTTCAGTCTAATTAAATCCATACTACATTATATTTCAATGTCTGAATCGTTATTGTCTTTTTTATTGAAACATGTGCGATGTTATTGTACTTATAATTAGGTACATTTATGTCAATTGCTCCACGATGACATAAGAATGGTATGTTCCCGAATTTATCAATAAGAGAATCTTTCGTGAATCAACAATAGATTTGATAGATAAAATCTCTTAGTTTTATTATTATTATATATCCATTTAGAACTTACGTCTACGGCTGACAGTTTTAAGCGGTTTTTAGGCTGGCTTTGTGTGAGAGTCACATGCATCATTAGACCAGCAGGTCGAACAATTTTTACGCCCCTTACTGCGGTTGTCGGAAACATTACTGAAAAGTTACTGTTGCTTAAGGGCCTGATGACAGGCTTAGCTGGTTATTGAATCGCAGACTTTATGATCAAAGAGAAATTTAATTCACAAGCCACGAAAAAAAAAACGGCGTCACCAACGCGTTGTCAACAGAATAGACAGCTACTGTTGTTAAGGTATCACCGTCGGTATTCAGTACCACCGTAACAGTGGTGCGGTTAGCAAAAAACTTTTAAAAGTTGATATTATAATAATTGTTATAACAACTTCACACTACTTCGCCGTCGGCGATAACACTCCGGTGTTATATATGTTATGTCACCCCGATAAGCGCGTCGACGAAGGTTTTTGGCAGTACTAAGATGCAATTTGCAGTTGGCGAGAGAATCCCCTTGGTTGATGTAAATTGTAAATGGTGTTGGGTTTAAATGAACCTGTTACGTTTACATTTATTGTGAAATAAATAAGTAAATAAATAATATACAGCTATTGCTCGTTGAATAGAAATCCTTCGCAGTTTCATGCGAATAAATAAGTACTTGTTTCAGTTCACCGTATGTTTTCCAGCGTGACGTGAGGTCCTTCAGAAATATATATGTAAGTATATATTTTTTTTTGTTTGAGTAAACAGTTACCCCAAAGGTAGATCCAGTTATCAAGAACTTTGTTCAACGAATAGCGTACAGTATTAGTTCCGTATGGAATATACGCTAATCAGCTGCATAATGCGGTGAAGATTTTTTCTGGAACACATGTGCAATGTCGTGGAAATACCCCACAAATAGATCCGAATTGCGAGTACTTCTTGTTGCAGTTGTCTGCGTCACACGGTGAGGATTCTTCATGGAATACATGTACAGTGCAGAGGAAATACCCCACAAGTAGATCCGAATTGCGAGTACTTCTTGTTAAAGTTATCTGCGTAACACGGTGAGGATTCTTCATGGAATACATGTACAATGCAGAGAAAATACCCCACAAGTTGATCCGAAATGCGAGTACTTCTTGTTGCAGTTGTCTGCGTAACACAGTGAGGATTCTTCATAGAATACATGTACAATGCAGAGGAAATACCCCACAAGTAGATCCGAATTGCGAGTACTTCTTGTTGCAGTTGTCTGCGTGACACTGTGAGGATTCTTCATGGAATACATGTACAATGCAGAGGAAATACCCCACAAGTTGATCCAAATTGCGAGTACTTCTTGTTGCAGTTGTCTGCGTAACACGGTGAGGATTCTTTATGGAATACATGTACAAAGCAGAGGAAATACCCCACAAGTAGATCCGAATTGCGAGTACTTCTTGTTGCAGTTGTCTGCGTAACACTGTGAGAATTCTTCATGGAATACATGTACAATGCAGAGGAAATACCCCACAAGTAGATCCGAATTGCGAGTACTTCTTGTTGCAGTTGTCTGCGTAACACTAATTCGAATGTAATGCGAGCAGTGAACCCACAGGAGTCCCCAAAGGACAATCCGATTATGTTTTGTATTTATATACTATTTCGATATAAATTCATTACGGAATACTAGTACTAGTACATACTAGCGATGGAAGAACCCTATAGGTAATTATTGTTAGAAGGTACTTTTTTATTTTTCTTTCCTTCTAAATAAGAAGGGCTTCAAAAGAAAACCCGATTAGGTTTTGTATTTGTACACTACTGCAATATAAATCCCTTATGGAATACATATACTAGCTATTAACAGGTACTTTTTTATTTGGAATCCTTCAAAGGATATATTGTTGCAATATAAATTGATAACTTCCTTACGGAATACATTTACTAGCGACGGAAGAACCCCACAGGTAATTCCGGTTAGCAGGTATTTATTTGGAAGCCTCCCAAGGACAATCCAGTTATATATGGTATTTAAATAATATTGTAATATATTTTTCATACGAAAAAACACGTGCTAGTAATGGAGAAAAAAAGAGGAATCCTTGAAGGTATCCATATAAAAACCATATATTCACTGATATATAACAGATATTCTGTTTCTGCTTCGTAATTGCGTGTAAATTCCTTGCGAATTACATTTGCAAGCAATTTTTAACCGACTACTAAAGTAGGGTTATTTATGTTTTTAAGTTACTTGCTGTATTCTTTAAATACTGGAATCACCTACCTGCTGATTACAAGCGTTGATGAATCGCTATCCAATCCAATCCAACGATTTCCTGTACGGATCCAACAATACACACTGCAGATCACTTTTACTTTGGTAAATTTTTCGTTCTAAACTTTTTATTCTTTTACACAAGTAATTGATTTCTTCCTGACTATTAAACTATATTTTAAGCATTTCACTTTTAACTTCAATTTTGCGCCCGTGCGAAACAGCGAAGCACTGAAACGTGAATGACGAACCGAGGAGGAGAGCGCCCCAGCTAAGTGAGGTTTTACAAATCTACCCTACAAAAATTGATAATTTCATGTTTTATTTTTTATCTACCTCTAAAATTCAGTGCGAAATGGCGGGCGGTACGTGGCTACTACAAGTATTGCTATGCTAATATCGAGAACGAAACTCGAAGAATAATTAATTTTAACATTCATATCAAAATCTAATTGGTTCGTAAGTGATTCGTAATTTTGTTTAATATTAAGTACAATACGAAGTAAACATAACCATTATGAGTGTCTAAGTACTACTGTCTTCTATATTTCTTATTGTGATTTTACGACCGTCAAGAAGGATATCAAACTTATTGCAGCAATGGAGACATTATTGCCAAGCCCACGCATTTTGTACAACGTTTAGTATAGGAGCATCCACTCGACAATCAAATACTTTACCCGTCCCAGCCTAGCAGCCGGTACCTGCGCATCAATAACAAGTTCACAATCATGTAGTATCGCAGAGGGCAATCAAATATTATTCAAAGTGCTCACCGAATCACTGTCATTCAGGTCACATAAAATACACTTTTTCACGTAACATATTTCAGCACAAATAATTATCTAAAATTCATATAGTTACATCAGACTCCAGTTTAATAGAGTATGCCACAAAGTGAAAACCTGGTCTCAATACATTTTGAACCACAATATAAACTATGTATGCAAGCACGTGTCATAACGCGGAGCGTTTGAGGTAGTGCGCTACTCTCAACGTGTCAACATCAAGCAATTTTATACTATAGTCACCACGAGGAAGACTGGGTCTCCGAGAACTTAAGTGAACAATAATGCGCTTTTTGGCTGATATGTGAATGCCAAATCAACTGTCAAATTTGCACAATTGATACTGATATAATGTTTAGGGTCTATCACACGTGTGTACAGTACTTCCAACTTATCTGTGAATTGGAGGAGGGCGCTATCGGAGGCATTGGTCCAATCATTGGACGCAATTCGAGGCGTAGTAAATGTCAAATGAATGAGCACAAAGAACTTATGAATGGCGCGGCATTAGTTCCAATTTTCGCCATTTCACAGATAACTTGGTAGCACTGTATGAAGATTGATAGGTGGAATACTGACCGTGTCTCGGTGAGCCACGTGTGGAAGGCGTTGGCGTGCTTGGCGAACTCCTTGCGCAGCTTATCGTTCTCCTCCTGGCGCTGCGCCTCCTTCGTCAGCTCCACGTCGCGCTCCGCTGTCACACACACACACATCGACCACATTAACAACACATTGACACTTGCCGCCCGGACACACTGACTGATATAAAAAAGGCGTCAGTTAGCGGAGGTTTAATTCCAGCAGTAAACTATTAAAGGCGACATGAAATAGTTCAGTTCTTTTTTAGTCACAAATAATCATTTAATACCAATTTTTTTTTTTTAACTAATTTAAATTATTAATCATTAAAAAGTGATGTCAATTATGTTTCCAAATAAATCTCGTCTAAAACAATGGACTATAGTGGATATAAAAATCTATTTTTCCAATGTATCACATATCCGGAGCAGCAACACATAGCGTACCGATGATCTTGCGCAAGTTGCGCCAGGTCTCCTCGAGCGCCTCCATGGTGAACCAGGTGTAGGGGTTGGCGCCCACGTTGAACGACTTGATCTGCTCGTCCAGCGCCGCCAGCGCCTCGAAGTCGCTCTGCGCCGACGATAGCGACGCCTGCACCGAAATAATATTGGTCAGTACTATGCAGTTAGGATCCGGTTACTAATATACCTACGTAATGTTTTAAATTGTGAAACGTGATGATGACAATGTATTTAGACGATCATTACCTGGAACTGCGCATGCGCGTCGCGCAGCGCTCTGATTTCTTCAATGGAGTTGCAGCGGACGGGGTCGGTCAAATCTTCCTCGGCGTTCTCAAACCACGAGTTGAATGCAGACGCCTACAAATTGAATTAATCTTTTAATCACCTCATATAGATAGATACAATGTAAATAAAAATCATTGTTACAAACATGACAAATTCGTTATTTGGGTGTTATAATTGACTCGTTGCCATTTCTTCTCTTTTTCCTATATTTTAAAGTTTTCTGAAGTGATCTTTCAAGCGATAAGGCCGCCTTTTATATACCACATTATTTTTAAGAATATCTCTTTGATGTTATTTTGGTGTAAAAAAAAACAGTTGTATAATACTGCATCGTACCTTCTTAGCGAACGTGAGGTACAGCTCCTCGATCTGCCGGAACTGGTCCTGCAGCTGCAGCAGGCGCTGCTTGCGCGCCGCGCTGTCGGCCAGCAGGCGCTGCCAGCGCGCGATGACGTCACCGTGCCGGCGCGCGATCGCCTCCGCCTGCTCGTGGCCCGCGCCCACCAGCTGCTCCTTCAGCTGCGTTATGTTCTGGATGCCCTCGTGCTCGAACGCGGCGAGACCTGCGCAGTCAAGGACGTTATGTTTATTACTGACATCAGCGTGACATATTACTCTCGTAAAGCTTCCGTATAAGCTATGGACGAATTCCGTACTGATTGACAACAAAGGCATGTAAGTTTTCTGTCTGAGAAAATTCATAACTTACAACAGTAGCTAAGAGTATAATATTTCAGTTTAAATATTTAATATGACTATCCTGTCACCAAATCCAAACTTGATTTCCTGATATCGGTAAAATTGTGATGTTTTACAGAATGGTCCAATGCAAAAAATATTGATAGTTTTATAAGTGTTACCGGCATCGAACGTGTCCTGCTTGGTGAGCAGCGTCTGCACGGTGGAGAGGTCGCGGCCGAACTCGTCGGAGCGCACGTGCGTCTCCTTGTCGGCGATCCACGACTCCACCACGTCCGCCTTCCACAGCAGCTGCAGGTACGCCGAGTTGTCCACCAGCGCCGCCTTGCGCCGCGCCGCAAGACCGGTCAGCTTCTCCAGCTTCGCCTGGGGCACACATCGCATATTAGTGATCAACGTTAGGCTATAACTATGTGAATACGCTCTGCGATTTAATACTTTGGAACCACGCATAATCTTTTATCAGAGTTGTTTATTCAACTGAATTACATCCGAGAGAAGAGACAAGAGGAAAAAGTTTGAGTTTAAGAGTATCTCTATAGAGCCTCTTCAACTTCGTGCCTCCGGGGCCTGACTAGGCAAATTCTGACCATCGTTGGTTTTTTCGGTCAGTCCGTCGGTCCCGAACTTGATCCGAGTAGCGTAGCGACGGACAAATACTTCAGCGAGGCACGTTACCGACGTTACCGAGTAGTGTAGAGGACGCATGTAGACACGTACCTGCAGTGCATGCAGACGGTGCGCGAGCGCGTCCGCGTGCAGGTTCCCGGCGGCCAGCAGGCGCTCGCCGTCGGCGGCGAGGTCGCGCACGCGCTCGCCGCGCGCCGCCAGCTCCGCCTCCAGCGCCTCGTGCTTCTTCAGTAGTCCCTGCACCGCCGCCATGCTGTCGCCCACCTCGCCCACCACCACCAGCTGCTGCTTCTCGCTGCGACCACCGACACGGAAAATTTATACATATCTCAAAAGTGATAAAGGTGTATGCATATAGGACTTGACAATATGACGAAAATTTCTGCTGCGTTAGATTTAAAAACACCCACACACTTCTTGTAATGTGAAACGACGAGATGGAGAGTTTTCTGGTTTATAACCAATATAATACGATGAAATAGATGAGTGAGTGACAAAAGTCCGTTGTCATCGCGTAATGCTATTTTTAAATATAAATAAATCCTACAAAGTACTGCTAACTGGTAGTCAATAACCAACCGACTGACCTGATCCATGCCTCCTCCTCGTCGACCTTGGCGAGGAACTGCTGGTAGGCGAGCGACTGCTGCAGCTTGGCGCCGCGCTCGTCGGCCAGCGCCTGCAGCTCGTTCCACGCGTGCTCGAGTGCGCGCAGCCGCTGCTCGATCTCGGGCGCGCCCAGGTTGGACACGTCCATGAGCTTCTCGCCCGCGTCGTGCACGGCGCGCACCGCCGGCTCGTGGCTGCCCAGCTCCGCCTCCAGCCGCTTGTGCTTCTTCAGCAGATTCTGCACGCCCGTCAAGTCGCGCCCGTAGTCGTCAGAAGCCACTAGCAGCTTCTTCTCTCTGTGACAAATTGAATATAATTAATTGAAACTCAATGGTGTGTGACCACAATCCCAAAGCGCACCAGGTTCGAAACTGTGTCGAGTAATATCAGTTATGTATTATAGTAATCTATGTACAAATACATAATGTGAATATGGGATAAAAGTGCCCACAGATGAAACTACTTTCGCAAAAGTAAGTTAAACTGTACATGTAAAATGGAAATAAACTTTTTAACAGATTGCGAGTACCACAAATGGTGTAAAGTTATATACGATAATGTAGTAAGGTACTGACTTAATCCAGGACTCCTCATCGGCGATATCGCGGAAGAACTGGTGCAGCGTGTTGGCCTCGTGCAGGCGCGCGCGGCGGTGCGCGGCCAGCGAGCGCACCCGCTCGAAGCGCTCGTTGATGGCCGCGCGCCGCGACCCGATGCCCGCGCTGTCGAACTGCCCCGACGACACCAGCGCGTCCGCTTGCGCGTTCATGTCTGACACAACCACACAATTAGTATTTATTTCGGAACTAGCGATCTGTCATAATTGTCGCATATCTCTTGCTAAATATTACGGATTTAATTGCAGCACAAACATAATTTATTCGTAAGTTAGGACGAATTTTTAAAACATCAATTATCTGGCAGATCATATCAACTGAGTTATCAAAAAAGCAAGTCACTGTCTTATAAAATTCTGCGTTACCCAAGAACCAGACTAGAAATCAGTTTTTTTTTTTTTTCAGAAAAGCCACACTTAACTGAATGAAACAACTATATTTAGTATAACAAAATGACTTAATCCACACACCATTGATCCTGTCTTCGTGTGCTTGAATATCTGCTTCCACAAGTTGGTGCTTCTTCATCAGATTTTGGACCGAGGCTAGGTCCTTGCCGGAGTCCTCAGAGGTCAGAAGGCTCTCAACCTGTAGAAGAGACAAAAGTCAACAAGAGACAGCAACGCACTACACAATGAAATTAAAATACGAATTCCAGGAATATTGAGCACTGAAACAGCAAGGTGGCTGGCACCGTACCTCTCCGAGCCAGAAGTCGAGGTCCTTGACGGCGGCGATGTAGGTGCGCTGCTTGTTGGCCTCCTTCAGCTTCAGCGACTTCTCCGTCGTCTTCTGCGTCAGGAACTCCCACTGGTCCGCGATCGACGCCAGGCGAGCCTGATACAACACATTCTCAATATAATGGCCGAATTGTATATCCGTAATTACCGTAGGTACGGTATAATAGGAACGATGTAAGTATCGCAGTTTAAACACTTTAATATGTTATTGAATATTTTCGAGTAGAAATGCTGTTTGGTCAGTTAAAGCAATAGTTGCTTTATCCAGTGTTCATTCTGTTGAAATACTACAGGTCGGTCAATCGAAACATTAAAATTTAATCAGTCGAAACACCGTGTTCAGTTAGTTGAAAAACTAGAGTTCGGTCAATCGTAACTTGACAATTCAGTCAGTCAGAACACTATTTAGTCAAAATACAAAATTCAAACTCATTTAATAATGTATTTTCCAATACACAAACGAACGTCGTTTTTTTAATCTACCACCATTTCGCAAAGAAGCTTTGTCATAGAGAAGTAGAAATTTCACATCAATAGTCGGAATACTAGAGCTGGGTCAGTGGAGTGTACCTGCACGGCGTCCTCGCTGCCGCTGCACTGGCCGCGCTGCACGAGGTTGCCGCCCATGGCCAGCACGGACTGGATGCGCTCCGCGTTGGCCGCCAGCTCCGCCTCGAACGCCTGGTGCTTCTGGTGCTTCGACTGGATGTTCGCCGGGTCCTGGGTGCAAGACAACATTACATTATAGACATATACAGAGTTACTACATAACATTGTAATAGTAGTTAACCGTTCTTGAATGGACTCACTGAAAATCAGCGCCGTAGCTACCACTACGGCATTACGCTGAGTGAGCTGCATTTTCTGGGCAACTGGACACATGCGAGCGTTACAGACCAATGCAGTAGTAAATATTCATTTTTGTTTTCTCAATTATTTTTGTCTGTTTGAAAATTTTTATATGCATATTTTTTTTTTGATCTATGTTCGTGTGTGTACCTAATTGGCACAGAAATAAACGTTTTTCTTTCTTTCTTAGCTTTTAGTAAACTTATTATGTTAAATCGACAAAAATATGTTGAAACTATATTTTTTTTGTAACTATATTTTTTTAGTAATTAGCTAAATATTAAAAAGGACCCTGAAAAAATATTTTATTTACGTATTACTTTAATGCCTACATTTATTAAAAAAAAAAACAGCCGTACTGCAGTACTATATAACTATGTCCACTAATAATTTTAGAAGTTTTTCAGAGTGATATAGTAGAAGCATTGTAGTCACGGTACAGTACCTTGTAGCTCTCCTCGGTGGCGAGCTGCAGTTTCTCGGCGATCCAGTTCTCCATCTCGTCGGCGTCACGCGAGAACTGCTGCAGCGTTTGCTCGTCGCCGAGCCTGCGCACACGCAAGCAAGCCTCTCATCATACTGAACGCATTCATTTCACTTCCATACGAAAATTAACGAGATAACACTGCATTAAATTACAACATACTATTCATTGACATTTAAAAAACGATTACTTAACTGAGCGTCGAAGGCGAAAGTAAATTAATTATTAAATTTTATTCGTTTCCAATTAAGAAACAATTACTAAGTAATTTGTTAGTATTTTATGTCGACGCATCATAATATAAAACAATATTGGATTTATAGTTTAGTTTATTAGTTCGAGCAGGCTTTTCGTTGAGGGCATCAGGTCAAGACACTGCACTCATCATTTATTGAAGTTGTGTGAGCACGTTATTGACAATTTAAGCATACTGTTTGTTACGTGTGTGTGTGTGTGTGTGTGTACCTGGAGCGTTTCTCGATGAGCGCCTCCTTGAGGTGTCGCCAGCGGTCGAGCACCTGCACGCGCTTCTGATCGATGGGCTTGGCCGCGTAGTGGTCCGACGCGATGAGCTGGTCCGCCAGCGTCTGCAGCTGCGCGATCTTCTCCTCCTGACCACGTACATTACACCATGTTATAGATATCAAACTAAATAAAACCTCATTAGATTACTTACTTATACCTAATACAAGTTTATACATTTAGGCGACCTTAACCGAGTTGATATACTGGGAGAACAGAACATCTTACATGCGCATTGATGGCCTTGTCGAAGTCCTCGTGTTTCTTGATGAGCTGCTCGACGTTGTCGGAGGCGGCGGCGCTGTCGGGCGCGTCGCGGCCGGCGCGCGGCGCGGGCGCGGGCTCGGCGGGCGCCAGGAACGCCTCGCGCGCCGCCATCCAGCCCTCCGCCTGCTCGCAGTCGCGGTAGAACAGCTGCAGCTCCAGGTTCTGGTCCAGCTTGACGCGCCGCGCTACCCACGCTCTGACAACCGACACACACGTACGATTTAATTAACGACATACGTTTACGATTATCACAATACTAAAAATTAAAAAAATTAAAATAACTAACCCCTATCGGGCGGTTAACCTCGCTACCTTTTAATGAGTCAATAATTCATTCCTTTTAGTTTTTATTTGTGAGCCCTGATACAATTTAGGGCGTCACAAAAATAACGCAAAATTTGAATTTTTTCTAATTGCATGGTAAAGTGTTGTTCTGTGTGTGTAATCAAACATGTAAATAAAGTGTAATCTTGCGTAATTTTCGGGACACCGTACAAATACTGTTATGATTATGACATGAACGAGCGAGGTGTACCTCTCGAGCTCCTGCCTGGCGTCGGCCATGGCGCCGAGCTTGTCCTGGATGTCGATGCTGGCGTAGTGGCCGCCCTGTAGCAGCTGCTGGCCGAACAGCTCCAGCGCCTGGAACGTGCCCGCGCGCGCGTCCATCTCCGTGCGGTGCTCCTGCGCACGCACACATTGTTGCACTTACATGGCGTCATATTACTTTTCAGGAAAAATATATTGGTAGAACCAATCTCACTTATAGTAAAATTTGAGAGATTTAAGTATTTGTGAGGAGAAAATTGGTGTCCAAGCAAATTGTAATATTATGGTACAAATTATTTTTCACAACAGTAAAATTCTAAGTCAAATTAGAATGATGAAGATGTGTTTAAAGTGAATTTTGTTAGAAAAACACACAACGGTGAAGTTTTAACCAACATTACACCAAAATAAAATCAATAACAAATAAAACACACGAATAAAACCCGAAAGGAAGAAGTGATCGTCATACAGTAACTTGAATTAAATGATTTAGCACCTAAATGTTGGAGTGTTTGCTTGTTTCAACAATCTAGCTAATAACATTACAACATAAAGAGAAATGTCAATGATAATATCAAAAAAGTTTCTCTTTTGAGATTACTGAAATATTAATAGTGTTAAACGAAAGTCGACTCCTCTTGGGGTTAGGTTGAAAAGATTAATTTAGCATTTTAGTTCCACGTCGAATTTAGTACTCCGTAGACAGTTCCAATGTTTCGTAATTAAGTATATATTAACCAACGACGAACATCGAGTGTTGCGAACAGTACGGTGGTATTATTGTTACGTGTTTAAAGTGTAAAGTAAGGCTGGGAGCACACATGCGTGCAGCTGACCTGCGGCATAATGCCGTACCGCGCGTCTATCTCCAGCCGCTGGCTCTAGAAATACACGCTGTGTTACTACTCACTGACACCGAACTCACACAAATCTATTAAATTTGAATAACATTTCTAAGTATACCTATTTCTATTGGTTGTATAATGTCAATTTACAAAGGGCATTCACAAGAAGCATATTTTACAACAGACTGCTTTATATGGTATATTATTTTAGACTTGTACTTATTTTAATTAAAACTTTGATGTAAAAAAATATATATTACATCTATATAATTATACAACAATAACTATTGTAGCTATTGTGACTTGAATTCATTACAATGATAATAATGTTTTGTTGATAATGAGATACTTTTTTACATACAATAATTTACAATTTACAATACATACTATATATTCAATATATTCAATTAAGTTACTATCAATGAAAGATATAAAAGTGGGTGAGTGTCAGTACCTGGTGTCGTTCGAGAAGAGCCTCGGCACCGGTGACGTCATTGGCGAGCTCCTCGGAGGACACGAGCGCCATCATGGAGTTGATCCACGCCATCAGGTCGCGGTAATCCGATAGGAACCTGTCCGGAATACAGGTTTGGTGCTTAAAGTGGTCTGTGATGCTTTTTACAAAACTTTGCATGGCATCGATGATTAGTGGAAATCTCATAAGGGGCCATCCATAAATTACGTCACACTAATTTCATGACTTTTTGACCCCTCCCCCCGTCACTGTCACAGCTGATCACATTTGTGAGACCTTCCCCCCCCCCCCAGTGTGACGAAATTAACACAGCAATTCCGAAATAAGTTTTATTTCCATTAATTTTTACCTATACATGCCAATTATTCGATTTCGCAATGTGACGTCACGAAATTTAGGACCCCTCTCACCCCTTGTCACACTACACCGACCCCCCCCCCCCCCTAACGTGTGACGTAATTTATGGATGGCCCCTAATCAACTAAACACAAATTCAACCACTTGTTTAATTCACAACTTTATTGCCTGCATAAAGAGGAAAATTTTGATTTTTTGATTGTAATGGACAAACCCAAAAAAAATTCTTTCACCAGTAGAAAGCTACATTATTTCTAAGTGATATAGGCTATATTTGATTGTGAATAGTGATATTTTGAATCTTATATAAATATAAAACATGTTGCAGAACAACATCTGCTGAGTCAGTGTGGCGGCACAGTGTGTCCCACACAGTTGTAACTTGACGAACGACAAGACTTGACAGACGAACATAAAATCAGCTAGTATTGTGTAAAGAGCAAGTGTAACGGTAGTGGCTAGTGACTGACCTCTGCAGGTCGTAAGAGTCGAGCAGCTTCTCCTTGCGGGCGTTGGCGCGCGCCTGCAGCTGCTGCCACGCCTCGTTGATCTCGCGCTGCTTGCTGTACGTGGCGTCGGCCGAGTCGCCGTGCGTGGCCATCAGCCGGTTGGCCGTGTCGTCCAGCTGCCGGATCTTGTCGCCCAGCGCCGCCAGGTCGCGCTCCAGGCCCTCGTGTTTCCCTGGTACGGGAATGACGATATATCATGTTTTGATTAAAATACTACTGACAAAATTATGAAGGAAAAAGGCTTTGATCAAAATCAATAATCACCAAACAGTATATTACTTGTAAATCATAGGTTTTTGCAACACTGTAAGTCTCATTTCATGCTATATACCATGCAAGTTAAAATATAACGCAATATATTGTTTATTAAAAGCTTATGCCGGGATAGGGATCTATAGTAGGTTACTAGTACTAACGTTGCAAGGTCTGCACGGAGCGCAGGTCCTTGCCGAGGTCGTCGGTGGCGAGCGCGGCCTCCTTCTCGGCGATCCAGTCCTTGGTCTCGTCCACGTCGCGGTGGAAGCGCTGCACCTCGTGCGCCGAGCCCAGCTGCGCCGCGCGCTCCGACGTCAGCTGCTGCAGCGACGTCCACTTCGAGTTCAGCTCCTGCCAAACAGAAATACTGTTAATAAGTGCTAAGTGAAAAAAAAAATGTTATGATGTCTTGCATGAATGTATTAAGTTTGGACACATGTTACTTCAATAATATGGTACATATATTGCATCGCAATGTGCAATGTGAACCTAATTTTCATGTATCACGGACACAATTTCACATTTCATTATAAGCAAATACAACAATATAAATATTCTCGCAGTGTCAGGTTTAAAATACTGATGGATAACAAATTAAAATTTAATTAGAATCAATTCATCTATCCTCCTGTAAATACCTACTTTTTGTGACCACCTTTATTTCTTTAAGTAAAATATGGAAACTGTTTGTTATCCCAAATAAATGAAAAAAAAAATTGAGAAAGATAAGTTACTAATTGACAGTTACCAAAATGGCGGTAAACCCGGACCCACCTGCATCTGCGTCTTGATCTTGAGCGCGGCCTCGGTCTGCCCGACCGTCATGAGCTGCACGGCGATCTCGTTCATCTCGGCCAGGCGCACCTCGTTGGCGCGCAGGTCGTTCTGGAAGTCGTCGAACTTCTTCTGCATCACCTCCACCTGCTCCAGGTCCTCGCCCACGTCTTGCACTTGCGCGTGCATCTCCTGTCAATGACATGTGTTTTGAGTATTAAGACTGATCAACTTAAGTTGCTAAGGTGTCAGAGACACTTGGTATGGCTTTGTTAATACCGTTAGACATTAAGCTATATCTCGAGTGGCTGTACTTTCGACACATCTAAGTATTTGAACGTGTTATAACTCACGCTAATTTCAGTTGGCCACATTTACTGCCAAACGGGTTAAAACGCATTCTGGTGTACCCATAGGTGAAAAATTACAAACAAAAAAAAACAGTAAACAACTCGACAAGATTCCATAGTGTTGGAAAGCCGAAACCACTAGTGGGAGGCAGTGGTCACCTTGTCCTTGATCCAGGTGGCGAGCTCGGCGGCCTCGCGCACTAGCACGTACGCCTTCACCGTCTCGTTGAGCTTGTTCTGCCGCTCGCGCGCCAGCGCCAGCAGGTTGTCGTACTGAGCCTCGATCTGACAACAGGACAACATGTCAGTTACATACTATACAGTAGAAGTACCATCCAAGAACATAATGCCATTATTAGTGATTGACAAGCATGGATTTTATATTGTACAAATTAGTACCAATTTCCTAAAACTTATAAAAGATTTTGACATACAAAGTAATTAACATAATTAAGTAGTATACTGTGGTAGTACTTTGGGGTCGCATATCTGATAATATTATTTTTAATAAAATAATAAATAACCTAATGCTTGTCTACCTTAACCCACCTGATGGTAAATGGAAATGAAGTCATGGGTGGTAAATCAAACTAACTTAGCAAAATCTATTCACTGTTTACCTGGTTCTGCCTAGCGGCGATGGAGCTGGAATCGGCGAGGTTCTGCTGCGAGGAGGAGAGCCCCGCGTCGATCTTCTTGACGTAGGCGGCGGGCACAAAGCCCTGGCGGTCGTTGACCTCCACCTTCCACCAGTCCTGCACCACAATCACAAATATATCAGTAATACTTGATGTCTGATTATACTCATACAAAAGCAGTAAACCTTATGTTATTGGGTATAAATGTTAAACATCAAACATTCTTCCATAAAAATATGATTAGCAACATAAACTGTCCTTGGAAGCGCTCATAGCCCGGCGATTTGTGTCGATCCTAAGTGACTGAAAAAGTTAAGCAACAGCGGGCGCGGTCGGTAGTTGGATGGGTGACCGCTAGTGGCAAACATTTCTTGAGTTATTATCGTAATAGTATCGTAGTAGTCGGTAAGTTATGTCGGAGGCCCTCGGGCGGTTTGAAAACTTCCGACACTTGGGTTCGCTACTAACCCCTCCACCAAACCACACAGGAGCAGTGTGGTGGAGCATGCTCTAAATCCTCAAAAGGAGAGACCCATGCTCAGTAGTGGGTTGGGTTGAAGCCATAGCCACTATCCTAGACATTCTAATATTTTAACTGTAACTGTACAATTTTGATACTGATATTTTAACAAAATTACATGGATAAACGGTACTTAAAACTTAAAATATAAAATCGATCATCATAAAGCCGTGTCGACGTTCTTTTGCTCAAATGCAAATTAGTAAAGAATATAAAAATTAAAAAGTGAACCTTACATAAAACAACATCTTTTTATCACGCCATTTTCTGTGAATCACTACACCATCCACTAACATCACTAATAACCAACTCAGAACTATCATTATAACTCATGCACCTAACTTTATGTAAACTAAATTAATATCACTCAGCTATCACAGATGATGAAGAAAATTTTAGGGTTAATACACTACATTGTGCAAATATTCGGTGGTATTGTGTTCTCGTATCGAAGACCGTGTATGTGTCGCCGGTCGGAGAGCGTTACGTAAAATATTTGGTTCCAGGCAGATGTAAGCTGAACGTAAGGTACTATTCATAATGGAGCGCGTGTGACCTATAAATTACCACTTGGCCACACATTTTGTAACTAAATGCCGACACGAACTAGATAACGACATGCGCGACGTAAAATCGTTGTATATCTTATAGTAAACATAAGTCAGTGATTAATCGACATTGGTCATAATTTATCTTATGAAATTATCTTGGTATTAAAATCGACATGACATGATACAAACTGATGTGTTCAGTAACAAATTTTTCAATCTAAAATTAATTCTCTCAGAAAGTTAAAAGTACAGGATTCTTTATTGTTATCTTTTTATGTAAATTGTCAACAAGCAAGAAAACAAGAGCCTCAAAGGCATCACCGAATCGTTGCCAGTCATGGAGGAAGTAAGGGGTCTTATTATGTTATCAATAATATTACAAGTTTTTCAAAGTTATTAGCACTACATTTAACGCGGCCCTTACATGCATAGAGGTCCTAATTGACCAATATAATTAGTACGTATTAACATTGAAAGCGACACAATCGTGAACGTGTACTAGGTCTTACAGCCATCAACATTCACAGAGTGTACTATTTCATAATATTATCAGTGAGGAAAATTAAATAAGTCAATCTGAACGAAACTCAAGTAACTCGACGTCAATGAAACTGATTAATAAACATTCGAGTCACGACGAGATAAATTGTCTTTCTACGACGAGATATTAGACGAGATGTTAACTCTGTGACTCGTTAATTCATTGTTTATCAATGACATTGAAAACGCGAACATTTACGTCTGCTCTGTTGATATTAATTTATATTTGATGGCAACCACATGAAATAATAAGATAACTTACAATGAAGAGCGTGAGAATCTTTAAGCTATAAAATACAAGTGATGTTTTTAATGATTATTATGCTACGTTCTCCATTTTGTTACAACCATTTTCGGTTATTGGTTGTGACATGTAGTGTGTGAAACGTAGTGCATGGTTCTCAGTTACCTTGTTGTTGGAGTTGAGCAGCGTGAGCACGTCCCCGCGCTTCATGGACACCTCGCGCGGCGATTTCTCCGCGTAGTCGTACAGCGCCACCACGCACTCCTTGCCCGACACGTCCACCACCGGCGACTCTTGTTGCTGCACACCACACAATTATATACATTTGCTGTTTAAAATATAGAGATTTTACGACTTATTTACTTATTTTGGTACACCATGTAAATAGGTCATATGTAATATGCCAAAACAAGTAAATAGGTCTTAAAATTACATGATTTTTTCTCGAATTGAATAGCAAAGTCAGAACAGTTTATTTTTTCTAAGACACCTGCTAAATAACATTGCAACCATAAAACATGAGAAAGTAAACTCACCCGACAAGCGTTAGCCTGCTCGCGCAGCGCCTTGATGGTGTTACCGAAGGCCTCGAGATCAGATAACAAGGCCTCGTGCTTCTTGAGCAGGGCCTCCGAGGAGTCCTCGTCCTTGCCGTAGTCCTGCGTGTTGGCCATCGGCTCCTTCTCGCGCATCCACGACTCCGCCTCGTTAGCGTCCGCAAAGTACTGCTGCGCTTGGAGGGAATCTTCCAAGTCTTGTTTACGCTATAGAGAAAAAAAAACGGAATGCTAACGTTATAATAAAATTATATGATTGAAGAAAATATATGAAAATAGTGGATTGTTGTTCTGGGCTGTGGTCATCAAATCGTGTCCACGACGACTCCAACTCTCTCTCGCAATCTGTGTAGTTCCTTTACTAGTGTGAACGTGTGACCTGAGGAGTTTGTTTGTGTGTGTGTGTGTGTGTGTGTGTGTGTGTGTGTGTGTACCTGAAGCGCCTTCTCCTGCAGCTGCTGCCAGGTGGCGTGCAGGCGCTGCGTGCGCGCCGCGATGTCCTCGGCGGCGAAGTGCCCGGCGTCGCAGAGCGCTGCGCCGGCCGCGCGCACCGCGTCCACGCGCGCCTCGTGCTGCGCCATCTCGCCCATCACCGCCTGCATCTTCTTCATCAGGTTCTGGACGCCGATCAGGTCGCGACCTGACGTACGACAGACATACTTTGTAAAGATCATACTGCTATTTGATATTGATGGAGTTTATGGAGCTGATAATGATTAAAGAAACGTAAAAGTAAAATTCATAAAAATGTGCAGTTTATAAAAAAAAATGTTGCAAATATATATATCATCACACAATTTTCCTTCCTGCAGCTGCCTGTATAAATGCCGTTTGATTTAGTTGTATCGTTTCATACCTCTGTTGGTGGAGGCGATGATGGGCTCCTTCTCGCGGATCCAGGCGGCCTCGTCGTCCAGGTCGCGGAACAGCTGCTGCGCCTGCAGCGAGTCCAGCAGCCGCCGCTTGCGCACCGCCATGGGCTTGTCCAGCGCCGCGTAGCGTGCCACTAGCGCGTCCTGTTGCATACATTAATCATTTGCTATAATAAAATTATGTTATCATACATACAAAGTTTTTTGCCATATAAGATAAGTAAATAAAAATCAGGCCAAGACCAAAGTGCAGTGCTTCCTTGTGTGATATCCGATCATTGTATGCGTAAGTTAGTGCGATGAAATTACGCGAGCTTCTTGACCGTCTACCGAAGTTGAGCGAATAGTGTATCGACGAACCTCAAACTGATCATTTGAACGAGTAACTTCGTCGTCTTTTGTTTGACGAGTAGAGCAATGAAGCATGAGGTTATTTACCCGCTTGGCGCGGATGTTGTCAGCGTCGAAGTGTCCGCGCTCGATGAACTGCTCGGCCTGCGCGCGCAGCGCGTCGATGCGCTCCGCGTGCGAGCTCACGTCCGCCTCCAGCAGCGCGTGTTTCTTCTGCAGGTTCTGCACGCTGGTCAGGTCCTGCACAACACAATACTTACACTTTATTACTGTTGTATGAGGCGCTTTCAAAACTCCTGTCGTATTAGAAATGCTTTGGAAAACTTATTTGAATTAGAACACTGCTAGAGGCATTGTTTTATACGAGAAGACTTATCTATACTAATATTATAAAGAGGAAAGATTTGATTGTTTGCTAGCATTGAATAGGCTCAGAAACTACTGAAACGATTTGAAAAATTCTTTCACTGTTGGTAAGCTATACTATCCCAGGGTGACATAGGCTATATGGCATTTAAAAAAAAATAAGGGATCCATAATAAAACTCCAATAATGTAACCCAAGGTGTAAAAAAATAAGAAAACCGACGCAGAGCGAGGACGGTTACTCGTATTTTATAAAATTATATTATTATTGATAAGGACTTGTCAGCTACCACAGCAATCTTTCCATTGAACTCTTAACATATTCCAAGGATGTTGGGATTCTGCCATTTCATAGGATTAAACTAACGTGCGATTGTTTAAAGGTGAATGTAACGTACCTTCCCGTAGTCCTCGCTGAGCAGCTGCCCCTCCACCTCGGACAGCCAAAGCTCGATGTCCTCGGCGGCGCGGTTGAACTGCTGCTGCGCGGCCGCCTCCTGCAGCTTGCTGCCCTTCAGCTCCGACGCGGCCACCAGCCGCTCCCACAGCGCGCCCACCTCCTCCACGCGCGCTTGGATTTGGGCTGCACCGCACACAAAATATGATGAATAGAGATATACTGTTCTTCGACTAAATCTGCCCTTGAGCGTAATGTTGGTAGCATTGAAATTAATTACTTTTATATTTAAAATATTCTTGCTCCTTTAATATAAACATAAATGATCAAAGTAGAGGTAGGTAAGAAATGTAAAAAGACTTGTACGAGCGGAGCTAGTGTCAACATAATAAATATGGTGAACATGAACTAACGTTTAGCGAAATGGTCCTGCTCGAGCAGGCGGCTGCCGAGCGCGGTGATCTCGTCCACGCGCGGCTTGTTGGCCTGCAGCTCCTGCTCGAAGTTCTGGTGCTTCTGCACCTTGCCGTTCAGGTTAGTGGGGTCCAGGTACGAGTCGTCCGTCGCGAACTTCAGCTTCTCGTTTATCCACCCTGTTGGAACAAGGTCAACGTTATGCCACTATTAATGATCAATGATTTACTATGTGTCCGGAAAATCTCACAGGGCGTTGAATTTTCTTGTAAAAAAAATTTGCTTTCACTTTAAACGCTAAGGATGTCAATATTATAAATCTATATATATAAAATTGAAAAGCGACACACCGCTGATTAAACAAAAAATCTCAGAAACTGCCGAACCGATTAAGATGAAATTTGGTAGGTAGATAGTTCCTGCTAAGGAGACGTCCACTAAGAACGGATTTTTGGAAATTCATCCCCTAAGGGGTACAAATAAGGGTTAGAAGTCACTTTCATACAAACCAACTTCGTCAGTTTTAGAGTTATAAATATGAAATTTTTTATGTTAGTTTATAGTAATGAACAAAAGTTAACTTTAACACATTTTTTTAGAAAATCATCCCTTAAAGGGTTAATTTCTTCAATTTAACTTAGTACGCAACTTTGTCATTTTTGAAGTTAAAAATATGAAAATTTATATATTAGTTCAAAATTAGAAACAAAATTTAAGGGTTATGTGTTTTTTATGAAAATCAACCCCTAAAGGGTCGAATAAGGTTGTTCAAGTTTGTATGGGAACTTCGTCAGTTTTGAAGTTAGAAGGGTGAAAATTTATATATAAGCTTATAGTTAGACACAAAAAATAACTGTATCTCAGTTTTCTCGAAATTCATCCCCTAAAAATAGGGGTTGGAAGTCTTTTACATATAAATCAGCTTCGTCAGTTTTAGAGTTATAAGTATGAATTTTTTTATGTATGTTTATAGTAATAAACAAAAGTTAACTTCAACACATTTTTTTTGGAAAATCATCCCTTAAAGGGTTAATTTCTTCAATTTAACTTAGTACGCAACTTCGTCATTTTTGAAGTTAAAAACATGAAAAATTATATATTAGTTCAAAATTAGAAACAATATTTAAGGGTTATGTGTTTTTTTGGAAAATCAACCCCTAAAGGGTTGAATAAGGTTGTGCAAGTAGTATGGCAACTTCGTCAGTTTTAAAGTAAGAAGGGTGAAAATTTGTATATAAGTTTATAGTTGGACACAAAAAATAACTGTATCATAGTTTTGTTCAAATTCATCCCCCAAAAATAGGGGTTGGAAGTCATTGACCGTATTTTATAGAGGAAGAGGGACAGGGTGCGTGAGAGGGAGAGGGAGAGAGAGGGTGAGGGACAGGAAGCGGGAGAGGGCCTGAGAGCGGGAGAGGGTGAGAGAGGTACAGGGGCAGGAAGCGGGAGAGGGAGAGGGAGCGGGACAGAAAGCGGGAGAGGGACCGAGTGCGAGAGAGGAACTGGGAGCGAGAGAGGGAGAGGGTGAGGGACAGGAAGCGGGAGAGGGACCGTGAGCGGGCAAAGGAGAGGGACAGAGAGCGGGAAAGGGAGAAGGAGAGAGAAAGAGAAGGAGAGAGAGAGAGAGATATATAAAGAAAAAGAGAAGGAGAGAGAGAGTGTGTGAGAGGGAGGGAGGGAGGGGGTTTAAGTGGGAGAGGGAATGGGAGCGGGAGAGTGAGTGTAAGTGTCCGGATGGAAAGATATTTATACTTTTCATGTTGACATCGTAAAACCATTTCATCATTGATCCATTTAGGATCTAGTGGTGTTACTTGGAGACAAGATATGTAACTCCTGGATGGATGGAAATAACGGAACCTTTTTGATTTTTTTTAATAAAACTCAAGAGCCAGTTTTTCTGTAAATTAAATATTTTTTCAAAATTTCGGTTAGGGGCACTCAAAAAATTTGTTTTTAAAATTATTTTCTGTCTGTCTATCTGTTTGTCTGTCCGGGCATCACATGAAAACCCTTGAACTGATTTCGACGGAAATTAGTTAAGTTGTTCCTTATACATTGGATCACGTTTTTAAAAACTTTTTGTCCCGATAAAATTTATAGTTTTCCCCGGAAACAAGATGAAACTTAGTATGGAATATTTTAAAAATATCAACGATTTGCTTTAAATTTGCAACAAACGTTCCTCATTAAATTCATGGAATATTTTCGAGTTTTTCAAAATTTTTCCTGAAAAAGAAAAACTAATTAATGTCAATGTTGTTTATTTTTCATAATCCGTTCCCGGAGGAATGATTTGTGATTGTATCGTAGGTTTCCGTATATAAATTCCTAAATATTAGTACTTCAATATAAATTAACCAGTTTTTAAATTTTCTTCTGCAAGGGGTACAAATATGATAAGCATAATTTCCGCATGCGAAGCTGCGGGTAACAGCTAGTTATTATATAAAAAAAGTATAAAAACCTTATTGTACTAAGTAACAGAATATGTAACTTAGTTTTGATAATAATAAATTTAAGACAGTAACATGTATTCATTCTAAAGTTACCCTTTGTTTCATCGCAGTCTCGTTCGAACTGCTGGTACTTGTAGGCGTCTTCGAGAAGCGCTCGACGCTGGCTCGACTTTTCGAGCAAGGCGGCGCGACGTTCCAACAACTGTCCAAAAATATTAATACATTCAACGTCAACTGCTACTGAGTAGTTCTTCATCAATTCTTACAATTTTTTGAAGTGAAAACTTCTTTGGCATCGTTGTGATTTGAAACAAAAAAGCGACAGTAAAAAGAGACAGACACATAAATTCATAAGATTTAACGTGGGAGATGGGTGACCGCTAGTGGCAAAAATTTCTTGAGTGTTTCCGTGCTTCGGAGGGCACGTAAAGCCGTCGGTCCCGGTTGTTATCATTAGATAACAGTCGTTAAGCCATGTCGGAGACCCTCGGGCGATTTGAAAACTTCCGACGCTCGGGTTGGCCACTAACCCTTCCACCAATCCGCACTAGAGCAGCGTGGTGGAGTATGCTCTAGGCCTCCTCAAGAGGAGAGACCCGTGCCCAGTAGTGGGCCATTAATGGGTTGAAGCCATAACGTGGGAGAAAATGAGATAGGAAGCATTATACAGTGTTTTTTATGTTCGTGCTTCTCTTTGTGTTACTTTAAAAAGTACTAAGTTGTATTCATAGATGGCGCAATGGCGATTATCATCTTCCCGAAATTTTACATTCGTCTCATTATCTTGAAACCAAAATTTTTGAAGGTTTCACTTCTACCACGTGCGAATTGCACTTTCTTTTTTTATGGAAATAGCCCACAAACGAGCTGACGATCCACCTGATGATTAGTGGTCATCGTCGCCCATGAACATCAGCGATACCAAATGTGTTGCTAGCAAAAAAAAAGGGAAGAAAAAGAAATAAGTTTATTTCACAGATTATAAAAATATCTCCCTTACCATTTCCCTTCTCTGCGCGACGTCGTCGGCGGCGTAGTGCTGGCCCTCGATGAGCTTGGTAGCGAACTCGTCTAGCGCCTTGATCTTCTCCTCTTGCGCCGCCAGCGACTTCTCGAAGTCCTCGTGCTTCTTCAGCAGCGCCTCCACTGAGTCCAGCGAGTCGCCTACGTCTTCGTTGGCGAGGAATGCCTGCTCAACCATGTTTTAGTCTCATTATTTATGTTTCAGTAATTAATGCAGAACATACCTAGTACGTAATCTTGGAAATAATTACTGTAAGTAATTTAAAAAAAAAAAATTATTACAATATACGGCACTGCCGTCCCCTACATATCGGGACAACAAGAAGTGAAAACCTCGTAGGAGTCCTAAACCGAAATTTTATCTCAGATGATGTTATAAACTATTAGAGTGAGTTAATGTTATGCAGTACTAGATTTTTATTTTTCTATTTTCACAAAAAGTAAGTTTTACAAGGTCACTCAAGTAAGGGTACCTCCTGTTTGTGCATCCATGCGTCCGCCTGCTCGGTGTCGCGGTAGAAGAGCTGCAGGTCCATGCACTGCAGGTAGAGCACGCGGCGCTGGTCCCACAGCGCGTGCAGCGCGGCCGAGTCCCGCGCCAGCGCCTCCAGCGCCGCGGCCACCTCGCCCGCGCCGCGGTGCCCGCCCGCCACCAGCGCCTGCCCGCTCGCCACGCACGCCGCCATCACGTCTGAGCGCGCGTCCATCTCGCCCTGCACACATAACACACAGCACACACACATTACACTTGACATCGACATGGAGGGTTTTTGTATGATAAGTTTATGCTTCACTGCAATCTTATAGTTTAGTTCTCTATATACATCTATAAAACAAAATTGTGTTAAAACACTTATAACTCAAGAACGGCTGAACCAATTTTAATGATCTCTGATTCGTCAGATTCCTCTTGGCCTGGAATAGCAGAATAACAACAAAAAAATATAGTAAAATACACAAAGAACATAAGAATGAAACAAAACTGAATATGAAAATAAATGACAGCTGTCAAAACACATGACAGCTCTCAAAACAAATGACGTCTGACGATTTTCATTTGTTGTCGATTGTCATTTGTTTTGACGATTGTCATTTAATTTTGTTAACGATTGTCATTTGATGACGACTGTCATTTGTTTTGACGATTGTCATTTGTTTTGATGATTGTCATTTGTTTTGACGGTTGTCGTTTGATTTGACGGTTGTAATTTGTTTTTACGATTGTCATTTGTTTTGACGATTGTCATTTGTTTGACGATTGTCATTTGTTTTGACGATTTTCATTTGTTTTGACGTTTGTCATTTGTTTGACGTTTGTCATTTGTTTGACGTTTGTCATTTGTTTTGACGGTTGTCATTTGTTTTGACAGTTGTCATATTTTTTGACGGTTGTCGTTTGTTTTGATGACTGTCATTTGTTTTGAATTTTTGATTAATTTCAGTTGTTTTGACGTTTGTTATTTGTTTAGCTTTAGGTAATTGTCATTTGTTTTGACGGTTGTCGTTTGTTTCGACGGTTGTCGTTTGATTTGACGGTTGTAATTTTTTTTCGATAGTAATTTGTTTTTTTTTTCGATATTTTAATAGTTATTCTGCTATTCCGGTCGAGACGTATAAATCAATGATAATTAAAATCGGTTTAGCCGTTTTTGAGTTTACAAAGTTTTATATCTGAGAGGGAGAGAGACACGCACACTAAACGTACGTAAAGTAGTTACACTTAAAAGTAACATGACATTGATTTATTAGGCGGTACAAAGTTCGCCGGTTACTATAATTTACTAATTTATAAAGTGAAAAAACTCCTCATTGTTACGAAACTTTACAACTATTTAAATTAAGTTATTGGCTGCATTCCTTATCATAATTATATCAAATTCAGTTGTTATCATTCGAGGGCCCACCTTATGCTCCTGGTGTCTCTCGAGCAGCGCCTCCGCGCCGGGCACGTCCTTGGCGAGCTCGTCGGCGGCGATAAGCGCGCGGATGTCGCTCATCCACGACACCAGGTCGCGGTAGTCCGCCAGGAAGCGGTGCAGCGCGTGCGACGACTCCAGCTCCGCGCGGCGCTCCTGTACGTCGAATATTAACCAATGTCAATAAATTATTATTTGTGGTAGATCCAGTGTAGACTGTAGGACCATACTCAATTTGTGTTTTTGGTTATGTTGTTTGATTCCAACATATTGGTTTTCTTGTGCACTCACACTAGAGTGCACAAACACAATTTAGTTGTTATCGGCGTCAGTAGCTTCAAGTGTTCTAGTGGCCTCATACCTTGGCCTTTTGCACGAGCCGTTGCCAAGCGTTGGCAATCTCGTCCCGCTTGGAGTGGATGGCCGGCGCGTGGTCCGCGTGGATGGCGGCCAGACGAGACGCCTCGCCGTCCAGGGTTGCCACCTTGTCTTCTAGGGCTGCCAGGTCGCGTTCTACTCCTTCGTGTTTTCGCTGTGGGTAAGTCGTATTCAGTACGCATTATTATTTATCTATTAAACATTTTGTAATCATAATATATTGTTACAGTTAAGTATCGATAGAATATACCTGTAGAGTCTGCACTGTGGCCAGATCACGGCCGTAGTCGTCGGATCCCAAGACGACGTCCTTCTCCGAGATCCAGGCGATGGTCTCGTCGGCGTCGCGGTTGAACCGCTGGATCTCATGCGCGCCGAACAAGCGCTCCTGACGCATCAGCGCCATCTGACGCAGGCGGTGCCACGCTTCGTTCAGCTCCTGGACAGAGGAATGGGAATAATGATACCACATACAATCCACAAATAAAAATTTACTCCTGCTGGAAACTTCTTTTGCTTCTTTCCTGTTTTTATAAATAGTCCAGTCAATGAAGGTAAAAAAAGTGTAAACTGTGTATTTATCCCATACAGCACCGATTTGTATGAAAATTTGGATTTAGGTTCTACTTACCCTCTATTTCAAAATCTATACTGAGCCCAGGTGCGCTTCAGCATCTGCTGCTGCTGCAGGCATCCACCCCCAGGGAAAAAGCGCACCTCGATACAATATAGATTTTGAAATAGAGGGTTAGTAGAACCTAAATCCAAATTTTTATGAAAATCGGTGCTGTATGGGATAAATACACGGGAAAATGGTCATTGACTGGACTAAAAGATCAAGTTACAAATATCAGCTGTCAAAGGTGGCAAATTTTCCAATATTATGTTGTTATTAAAAAAAAAACTTGTAGTACAAGGTAAAGTTGAAGGCACAAGACCTCGTGGCAGATCACCGATGCGCAAGACAGGCCAGATTAAAGCTGCTGTGGACGCCCCCGTCCACGAATGCACACCAAGAGCAGTGATTCGTGAAGAATGGCGGCGAATTGTGAGGCGTTCCACAAATACAGAATGACCACGACCACTCTGCCAAGAGTGCAGTGACTTAGAAGAAGAAACTTGTTATATCCGAATCTTGGACACCATCTTTGCTGCATGAACTGATATTAAGACCGCTAGTTGTTAGATGTTATAACGACATAAGATGAACATGGCCACTCACATCCTTGCGCTTGACGATGGTCTCCCGCTCGGGGTGTCCCTCGAGCACGAGGCGCTCGGCCAGCTGGTTGACCTCGGTGACGCGGTACTCCTGCGCCGCCATGTCCTTCTGGAACTCGTCGAACTTGCGCTGCAGCACCTCCACATGCTCCAGGTCCGAGCCGAACTCGTCCGCGCACACGAATGTTTCCTGAACACACGTTACACACAATGACATAACAAATCAAGACAAAAAATACCACTGATTCAAACAACACATTTAATTTTATTAAAACAAATAGGATTTTTGCAAAGTGGGATTTTAATGTCCAGTTTCTAAAAGGCTGGTCACCAAAAAATTACTAATAAACTATCAAATCTGTTGTCAAATGACAATCAGGTTGCTGAAAGTATAACTGACACAAAAAACTCTAACGTCCCAACTCAGAGTCACTAATGATTACTTAAATCGTTCCTTAATACCGAATTTGTATGGTAATTCTTTACTAAAGAGCGATTATGGTAACCGATAGTAACTCTGAGTTGGGGCGTAAGTCAATTCAAAATACAGTTAATTTTTTTCACCAACATTTCAGAAACTAGATTTTATTTCACAGAGCTGTTAAGTAATAAGTTGATTTTGATTTTAATCAGCCTTTCATAAACCGTAGCAATATCAATTCAATTTCAAATAATAATGAAGTTCCAACATTTCCAATGCAAATGAGAGCATGGTCTCACCTTGTCGTGTATCCAGAACATGACCTCGTCGCAGTGTCTCAGAAACTGCACGAGCACGAGCGCCTGCTGAAGCTTCATGCCCTTCTCCGCGAGCCGCGACAGCAGCAGCTCCCACAGCCGGTGCAGCTCGTCCAGCCGCCGGCGGATGGTCTCCGACTCGAAGTGCCCCGCCGAGATCATCTCGCTGCCCGTGTTGTCCAGCACCACGATCGCGTTCGAGTGGGCCGCCACTTCCGCTTCGAACGCTTGGTGCTTCTGGATCTTGGCCTGTTGGGTTTGTGCAGGTCGTTAGTAATAGACAGTCTATTGGTTTTCACGTTGATCACAAGCATATCAGAGATACATCTTGTTGCGGTGAACGGAAACATTGTGAAGAAGCTTGTAGACCTGACTATCATCCATAATGTTCTTAAAAGGTGAATGTAATATAGCATTCCCCCCACATAGCCATTTTGAGATGATGATGAATGTAAAAAGGACCAATCTATATATATAAAATTGAAAAGCGACACACCGCTGATTAAACAAGAAATCTCAGAAACTGCCGAACCGATTAAGATGAAATTTGGAAAGGAGATAGTTTATGCTAAGGAGACGTCCACTAAGAACGGATTTTTGGAAATTCATCCCCTAAGGGGTACAAATAAGGGTTAGAAGTCACTTTCATACAAACCAACTTTGTTAGTTTTAGATTTCTAAATTTGAATTTTTTTATGTAGGTTTATAGTAATGAACAAAAGTTAACTTTAACACATTTTTTTGGAAAATCATCCCTTAAAGGGTTAATTTCTTCAATTTAAGTTAGTACGCAACTTCGTCATTTTTGAAGTTAAAAACATGAAAATTTATATATTGGTTCAAGAATAGAAACAAAATTTAAAAGGTATGTATTTTTTTGGAAAATCAACCCCTAAAGGGTTGAATAAGGTTGTACAAGTTAGTATGGGAACTTCGTCAGTTTTGAAGTAAGAAGGGTGAAAATTTGTATATAAGCTTATAGTTGGACACAAAAAATAACTGTATTACTGTTTTCTCGAAATTCATCCCCTAAAAATAGGGGTTGGAGTCTTTTACATATAAATCAGCTTCGTCAATTTTAGAGTTATAAATATGAAATTTTTTATGTAGGTTTATAGTAATGAACAAAAGTTAACTTTAACACATTTTTTTGGAAAATCATCCCTTAAAGGGGTAATTTCTTCAATTTAAGTTAGTACGCAACTTCGTCATTTTTGAAGTTAAAAACATGAAAATTTATATATTGGTTCAAGAATAGAAACAAAATTTAAAAGGTATGTATTTTTTTTGGAAAATCAACCCCTAAAGGGTTGAATAAGGTTGTACAAGTTAGTATGGGAACTTCGTCAGTTTTGAAGTAAGAAGGATGAAAATTTGTATATAAGCTTTAGTTAGACACAAAAAATAACTGTATTACTGTTGTCTCGAAATTCATCCCCTAAAAATAGGGGTTGGAAGTCTTTTACATATAAATCAGCTTCGTCAATTTTAGAGTTATAAATATGAAATTTTTTATGTAGGTTTATAGTAATGAACAAAAGTTAACTTTAACACATTTTTTTGGAAAATCATCCCTTAAAGGGTTAATTTCTTCAATTTAATTTAGTACGCAACTTCGTCATTTTTGAAGTTAAAAACATGAAAATGTATGTATTAGTTCAAGATTAGAAACAAAATTTAAAGGATATGTGTTTTTTGGGAAAATCAACCCCTAAAGGGTTGTATAAGATTGTGGAAGTTAGTATAGGAACTTCGTCAGTTTTGAAGTAAGAAGGGTGAAAATTTGTATATAAGCTTATAGTTAGACACAAAAAATAACTGTATTACTGTTTTCTCGAAATTCATCCCCTAAAAATAGGGGTTAGAAGTCATTTACATACAAATCAACTTCGTCATTTTTAGAGCTATAAATATGAAAATTTTAATGTATGTTTGTTGTTATGAACAAAAGTTAAAATTTAGCTGAAAATCATCCCTTAAAGAGTTACTTTAGGGGATGGAACTTACTACGCAACTTCGTCATTTTTGAAGTTAAAAACATAAAAATTTGTATATTAGCTCAAGATTAGAAACAATCAATCAGTAATATGTTTTTCTGGAAAATTCTCCCTTGAAGGGTTATTTAATTAAGGGAGTGCAAGTTAGTATGGCAACTTCGTCAGTTTTGAAAAGGATGAAAATTTCTATATAAGCATTGTATTAGACACAAAAACTAACTGTATCACGGTTTTCTCGAAATTCATCCCCATAAAGGGTAATACTAAAGTAAGTAAACTCGGTAATGTGAAAATGTATATGTTAACTTATAATTAGAAACAAAAATAAACTGTAACAGGTTTTTTTGGAAATTCATCCACTAAGGGGTAAAACCAGGGATGTAAGTTTGTACGAAACTTCGTCAATATCGAACTCAGAAATGTGAAAATAAATCAAAAATTAACTGTAACAGGTTTTTTGGAATTTCATCCCCTAAGAGGTAAATAAAGAGGTTGCAAGTTTTTCTAGAACTTTGTCATTTTCAAACTCAGAAATATGAAAATTAATATGTAAGCTTATAGTGAGAAACAAAAAAAATTTGTAGAGGACTTTACGGACGGTAGGGGGAGGGGAGAGGGACAGGAAGCGAGAAAGGGACTGGGAACGGGAGAGGAACAGGGAGAGGGAGAGGGACAGGAAGTGGGAGAGGGCCGAGGAGCGGGAGATGGAGAGGGACAGGAAACGGGAGAGGGCCCGGGAGCGGGAGAAGGAGAGGGAGAGGGACAGGGAGCGGGAGAGGGAGCGGGACAGAAAGCGGGAGGGGAACTGGAAGCGGGAGAGGGATAGGAAGCGGGAGAGGGACCGTGAACGGGCGAAGGAAAGGGACAGGGAGTGGGAGAGGGAGAGGGAGAGAGAGTGAGATAGTTTGAATGGGAGAGGGAGTGGGAGCGGGAGAGGGAGAGGGAGTGTAAGTGTCCGGATGGAAACAACAGAACCGTTTTTAAAGATATTTGTGCTGCATCGTATAACCAGCTCATTATTGATCCATTTAGGATCTGGTGGTGTTACTTGGAGACAAAATAACTCCTGGATGGATGGAAATAACGGAACCTTTTTGTTTTTTTCTAATGACACTCAAGAGCCAATTTTTCTGTACATTAAATATTTTTCAAAATTTCGGTTAGGGGCACGTCAATAACGTATTAGAACACCAAAAAATTTGTTTTTAAAATTAGTGTCTGTTTGTCTGTTCGGGCATTACATGAAAACCCTTGAACTGATTTCGACGCAAATTAGTTATGTTGTTCCTCATACTTTGGATCACGTTTTAAAAAACTTTTCGTCCCGATAAAATTAAAAGTTTTCACCGGAAACAAGATTAAACTTAGTGTGGAATATTTTGAAATATTAACGATTTTCTTTAAACTTGCAACAAACATTCCTCATTTAATTGATGAAATACATGTTTTCGAGTTTTTCTAAATTTTTCATGAAAAAGAAAAAACTAATATTATCTTTTAATGTTTATTTTTCAAAATTCGTTCCCGGAGGAATGATTTGTGATTATATCATACGTTTCAATATATAAATTCCTAAATATAAGTACTTTAATATAAATTAACCTGTTTTTAAATTTTCTTCTGCAAGGGGTACAAAATTTATGATAAGCATAATTTCCGCATGCGAAGCTGCGGGCAACAGCTAGTATAGCTTATAAAATTAAAATAACACAGGTATTTCGACATACCTGCAAGTTGGTGGGATCTTTGTAGCTCTCATCGCTGGCAGCCTGCAGCTTCTCCTGGATCCAGGACTCGAGTTCGTCAGCATCTCGCTTGAAGTATTGGAAGCGCCTAGAATCTTCCAGCTTCTCACGCTTGGCACGAGCCTCCTGCTTGAAGTCTTCATAGCGACTCAGCACCTAGCCGGAGACAATAATTTTTTCCAATTGAATATTTTTTTTGGTTTCCGTCCAGTTAGAATCCAAATCCAATATAGGCATTTTGAACAAGTTTTAAAATAATAATAACATGTATCTGATTGGTGCAATTAGTTGCCAACATATCCAATCAATAATTCATTAGGCATAAAGTATTGTAGACAGAAAGGTTGCACTAAATAAATGACCTACATAATTTTGTAACTAATATTACACAAAACCTATTGCAAATTAAAGTGTGAAATTTGAATATGTATTTATGTTACATTATGGATATAATACCACCTATTAAGAGAAATATATACTAGCACTACCTGACCGGGCAAACGTTGTTCTGCCAAAAATTTTTTAGGGGTAGGGGGATGAAAAATAGATGTTGTCCTATTCTCAACCCTAGACGATATGCACGCAAAGATTCACGAAAATCGGTCGAGCCTTTTCGGAGGAGTTCAACTTCTAACACTGTGACCCATGATTTCTAACCCATGATTTAAGACAGAGTTGAAAACAGAAGCTAGTGCGGAGCGAGTTCACTCTCTCCCAGTTGATAAGATGTTTGAGGATCTTCCCATTTCCTCAACCAAATACATTACGTTATTGGCTGTTTAAAATCTCTCACCATGAGCATGCAACATTTTTGATTTTGCTTATATATTTCAATCCAATAAAAAAAATTCTGTTTATGAGGAATTTACTACACAAAGTTAATTTTTCTCTATAGAAATAACTTCTTTATGACTTTGAACTATTTAATTACTTTGGATTGTTACCTGTTCACGGCGTTCTTGAATATCCTCTGCTGTTTCGAGGATCTTCACCTCTTTGGGTGGTGGAATCTGCTCCATGGTGGATGCGTTCAATCAGCTGTAACAAATATACAAGTATACAAATTACAAGTTTCACACTTGCAAGTGTGTTCACTGGAATTAGAAAAAGGCCAGTCAGAATATTGCCAGTGAGAGATATTTTCATTATTTGTCTGTTTGATTTCAATTTGGTGAGTTTCAGTAGATACTGCAATTGAATTAAAAGGACTGTATTTAGTAAAACTTTTGCAATAAATTATTAACTGCAAACTTTTCCATTGCTAAACTGCAAAGTTCAATGAAGCAAAATGCTTGGCCAGGAAAGGGTGATATTGTAACAACAAGCAGCCTTATCATTAAGTACCTTAGTATTAAAAGGTATATTGTTGCTTTATATTAAGTGGAATAAAATTACTATTGAGTATAAAATACATCACACCTATTAGAATTTGAGTTTCATGATTTGCTTTCAAGGAAGATGATTAAAAGCTACCTTAGCAAATTACTATCATTATAGTTACTAATACTATAACTTTTTTGAAATTGCTACATTACATAATTCTAACTATAAATTTAACATAAGACAAAAATTGACTAATAAAGGTTTAATATAATCCACTTTTGGTCTACACACCTAATTATCCAATAACAGCTAAGGTCAGACTGGCAGTAACTGGTGATTACATCACACAGCCTTGTGACTCACCACTCATCATAATGCTGTCTGTTACTAGCTGATAAATGGAATTTATGAACTTCTTTCAATACATTACAGTTCTTATCAACTTTTAGTAAAGAGGAATGTTTGTACAAATACTTGCTTTATAAATATTTGGTTCAACTAGATAACATCAGAATGTTATGCATTTCATAAAAATGTGCATTCTTTTCATTGAAAATTAGAAAGTATTGCCATATTTGTAAATGAGTAATATTATATTCTCATTAGTCAGTCAAATATTTATTTTACCTAACCATTAATGCACTTTCACCATAGTTATAGCAATTTGAGTAAATTTCAATACTTCTGTAATTTTTTTTTTTTTTTTTGCATTAACATTTTACTAATAAATATTATATATTAGTTAATAATATATATAAAAAACAATGACTTACATAATAATTTTATGCACTCAATGTTTTAAGGTCCTAATCTTTTCAGTTGAAACACAGTAATAAGAAACAAGCCCTAGTCAAGTAATATTATCTGTTCCCAAGTTGCAAATCAATAACATGATACTCACAGTAACATGATATAGGTCAGGCTGTTCTGCCTCATGGGCTCTGCTCTAAAAATCAATACTTCAACCTTATCAGTATAGCAGCAGGGTTCATATTACCAGAAACTATTCATTTAACACTCTATTGGCCTATCCCACACTAGATGGGTGGGGTCCATAGATCAGGTGATCCGAGCTAGCTCCATTGTAATAATTGTATGGCATCAAGGGTATTGTAACATTTAACAAAAGATTAAATATTTGTATTAAAAACATTGCTTGTTAATTTTTTTGTATCATTAATCATTACTATACAATAATTTTGTAATGATATTAATAACTTCTGCATACCCAGAATTATACATATAAGTAAGTATGACTAACATTGTGGGAAGTAAATAACAATCATTCCAAAATTATGAATTAGTCATGACAATATGTTTAGCTTGCATAGCTTATTTATCTAAAATTGACAAAAACATACAAAACTAATACTATCAGTAAAATGAACGACACAGCACCTAATCAATACTATCTTTTGCTTCCACTGCAGTGCTGTACTATCGATAGGAATACTAAAACACTAAAAACGAGACATCTAGGGCTTAGAAAGTACCAATGGCGACACTGCCACATACAACACACTGCAGCGGTGCTCCAGATTCCACGGCACGCATCAACGGACGTCTACCGGCCTCACTTGACTATATTTTAACGAGCTATAGAATATGTACTCTTCCCCCTCGTACACAATGACGTAATGCTCCAAAATAAACCCATTAGGATAACGGGAAACGACGATTTAAAAATGTATCGGAATCAGAAAGTAAACTACGAAATGTTTCAGTGTGTAAATAAATGGCTAAGCTTTAATATAATAAAGTAATCTCTTCCATACTTAGTGAAATGGAGGAAATTATAGATTCTAAGATACATGGGTGTGTCATAGATAAGCATTTAAAAATCCCTGAAATACGTTCATAATACACCCTAAAATGATTTATATTTGCAGCTGCATAACTTACCAATAAGGTTGAAGAAAATTTCAACGGGAACAAGTATTTTATCCACGTTTAATATTACTTTTTCGGCAAAAAATATCGTTCGACTTCGAAGTGCTATCGCGTCAATTCCACAGACTAACTAAATTTGGCTTGGGTTGGGTCAGTGTTACCAATTCTCAAATTATTTTATCCCTAAAACTGAATCAAAAACCCTTAAAATCACTTAAATTACTGGGAAATCCCCCTAAATTTTTTTTTTTGAAAAAATTGTAAATAATAATCAAAAAATTATACATATTTATTTATAAATTGTGCATGTATTTCTATGCCTATAATGTAAAATGAATTTGAATATAAAATACGGCGCGGTGATAATAATTATTTTTTTGTTTCTTCATTTATTAATTTTATTGAACTTATGAATTCTTACAAATAAATCAATTCCGATTACAATATGGATTTATTTTGTAAGATAAATTCACAAATATGTACTCATTTTTGGATTTCTCTTTTTCCAGATTGCAGAATAATCTGATATCCTATATTTAAACGCCAAAAGTCCCAGTCCCCTTTGATTGGCTAGTTTGTTCTAGGGCCTCTTACATCTTTATTTTGATAAATAAATAAAAAATATGAAGAGTCAAAAAACCCTAAAAATAACCCTAAACATAAGTATAAGACCCCTAAAAAAATTCCATCTTACATATTTACCCTCTAAATTTCGGGGGAAAACCCCTAAATACTAAATAGGTAACCCTGGCTTGGCTCATTCATTTCACGTCAGCGCAATGTTGCCAGGTCATAATACTATTTAATTTTCGTCAAAAACTTTGACAATTTAATTTTGTCCGGTCACTCCGGTCATGTCAATTTGGTCCGGTGGATTAGTGATTCGACTATAGTTAATTCTTATCTAATCAGAATCAGATCAGACAAAACCTCCTCATCTTCAATGTCAGACAGTCAGACTCATTTTTGTTGCTTTCCAATTATAGATACATAATTTAATATAATTTAAATATTGTTTGCCACAAGTGCAAACAATGTGTGAGTTGTGACAAATACTAAAGAGTAAGTTGGCTATTTGGAGAGTTAAAGTTTTAGTTTGTTTTTTAAGCAGAAAATCGTAATAAGTATAAGTATATAAGTTTAAGTAAGTACGATGGTGGGTAACAGTATTCTGGGCTGCTTGTTAAATTTTTTACATTTTTTTAATAACCTCAAAGAAACGTATATTATCTGCCTCATGTGTGGCCACGCCGTGGCTCTTTTTTATGCTTTTAGCAGGCAAACGAGCAGACGGGTCACCTGATGGTAAGTGATCACCGCCGCCCATGGACCAAGAAAATGACGATAGACCCGCTTCTTGAAGGACCCCATGTCATAGCTTAGGGGGAACACCGATGCAGGAAGTTTGTTCCACAGTTTACACGTACGAGGTAGAAAATTACGTGAGAACCGAACTGTGGACGAATGCAATCCAGGTGATGTTGGTGGAACCTGGAACCCCGTGATGTGCGGTGTCGAAAACCAACTGCAGGTATTAAGCCAAATGGTTCTTCAGAACATTCCCCATTGTACAGACGGTAGAATATGCAGAGAGAGCCTACATCTCTCCTCAACTCGAGTGATTCTAGTCCGTCTGTAAGCATGGGATCGGCGACAAGACGAATAGCTCGCCGTTGAATTCGATTGAACGGGTCCACTTGGCTAGCTGGGGCTCCAGCCCAAAGGTGGGAGCAAGTACTCCATGTGTGGTCGAATTTGCGCCTTATAGAGCATCAACCTGTGCTTAGGCGTGAAGTACTGCTTAGCTCTTTTGAGCACTCGCAATTTCTTTGCAGCCAAACTGCCTTACTAACCAGGTGGTCCCGAAACTGAACTTCATTCGAGTGGCTGAATCTACATATATAACTAGGATCGATTTGCAGCCGAAACAAATGTAAACAAACCATTAAAATCGTGCTTTAGGGTTTTTCACCAAGTGATATGAATTTTTACACCAAATGCGTTTTATTTTGACAAACTCTTATTAAGGTATTTGTGAATTCTTCATTAAACACATATTGATCGATAACAATTATAAATTCCGAGTAAATGTGGAAATAAACAAAATTAAATAACACCGTCATCATTTAAACACTTTACAATGACAATCTTATTTCCAAGAAGAGATTTAAAACGTTTAACATAATGTAGGTACTATTTTGCCTTAATGAGTAAGTTTGTCTAAATAAACGCATTTGGTGTACAAATTCATGTCAGTTGGTGAAAACTCTAGAGCACTATTTTAATCTTTTGTTTACATTTTTGTATCGGCTGCAAAACGATATAAAGGTGCTACATCTATGATGGGATACTCGGAATGTATAATGTAATTCTCTTGATGTAAATCACATGTTTTTTGTGTGTTATATTGAAATAATGTAGAAAATTTGCCTGCCAATATGCCTTGTCTAAAATACGATAGATTTTGACCCCATAATTACATCGTTACGGTAGACGGTAAATCGGAGCTGAATACGATCTACCGTAATTATATGGTACCTGGCAACACTGCGTCCGCGTCACCGCATTCACAGACTAGAAGCAGCCTTTGATTAAAGAAAAAGACTACTTTTTCTTTAATCAATGGAAGCAGCATAGAAGAGAATGCATAGAAATGAATTATCGTCGACACTGAAATAACGACACTTACCCTTTACTATTAATTTTCTGCAATAGATAGCAACACTCTATAATTAAGGGTCCGTCTATATTTATATTTTTATAGCATTTTAAATCTTTAATTTATACTTACAATTATTATTTAATATATTTATATTTATCTAGCATTTTGATATCTGTGTACACCGGAACTCGTTTGTCAAAAACAAGGTTCTATCATCTATCTCTCATATAGACAAGTCAGTCTATCAATTCAATTCATTCATTCAGTTTCTGCTATGGTTGTTGCTGTCGTCGTATGTTTGTTGTATCAATTTGTGTGTCAATTATCAATTAACCCTTGTTAAACGATGGCCTGCTGATTATTAAAAAGCTGTGGTTGGTGCAGATATTATCGAAGTGCAGTCTAATGTGTATGTGAATCATGGCGGCTGGTGGTGAAGAGCTGTGGCGCGAGTGCGCGTCTTGGCTGACGAGATGTGGCTTGCTTCGGCACGATCATAAGGCGAACTGGGACACTAGCACGATACATGATCTGGCTTATACGCTGCGGGACGGCGTGCTGCTGTGTAATCTCCTCAACACTCTGTACCCCGGATGCATCGACATGAAGGACGTAAACCAGAGGCCGCAGATGGCACAGGTACGTATCGCAGAAACGCGCGACCTTCGTTATAATTACCATTCCTCTACCAATATTATTGCCTGTAAACACATACGCATCGCGATCATATTATTATCACACTCCTTCCTATATTTATAAAGTAAACCCGAAATATTTTTGGAATAGCACTTGTGTTTATTCGTAACCAATGTATCGTAAACATTTTCTTACTGTGCGAAATATTCGTAGTGCGTAGTCAGCGCTAATAGATATTAAATTGTTTGGTGTACATTTCATACCATTTTCATTAGAGGTACAGTTACAGGAGCTATTTATGTCAATGTGACATTAATTATGCATGCATTGATGAATGGCGTTATACGACCATTGATGATTATATTCAATGTCCAATATTGAATGTGTGGCATGTAGATGCATAAGAGTTGTGAATGAAATGTGTTTGAATGAATAAAAAAACTTTTTATTAAATGGTTTTATTTAGCTTGCTCTGTTTGGGTCACCACTTGCAAGCTGAATTAGAACTACTTCCTTCATCCTACGAAGTTGAAATTCTGCATACTGCTATGGTTCCCGTGACAATACATTTTTATGATAAGCATGACCTGATAATACTTTCAGGGTTGGCTCCAGACGAGGGAACTCCTTAACAACACAATCACAATTTTTATCTTAATTCCTACAATAGCACTATCATATAAAATTCGTTTATTTAGTTTTTAAACTATTAACTTGTCTTTAACTACACATGTTAATATCAAAAGCGAACACAATTCAACAATACGAAAAATATGATTGGGTATCCAATAACTGACAACACTAGTGTTAGTTATATTGCAAATACATAGCAAATTAAGAGCATAAATTACAATATAACTTTGGTTTGTCTACAAATTATATGTAACAGGAATAAATATCCTTGTATATTTACTTGTTTATTCAGTGTTTATAGTTACATATTTTTTATAACATAGCTAATAAAAGATAGATGAGCAATCCAATAGACAATACTTACAATCAATCATGGACATCCATTAACACTGGTTCCATAAAAATAACATATTACCTACTAGCGAGCAATTGGGCGAACTGCCTCTCTGACTTAGCTACCAAAACATGTTTGTTTCATTGAACATAATAGACGGCTTAGCATAAGCACCATTGGGATTTAACTAAGTGGCATAAAACCTTCATTATGTGGAACCTGGGGAATTATAAATTGATGTAGGGAGTTTTTAGTATAATGTCACTGTGTGTTCACTCATAAGATAACACCATAGTAGTAGCCAATGAAGACTTGGGGGCCATCTATAAATTACGTCACACATTAAGGTTTCGATGTAGTGTGACAAGGGGTGGGAGCGGTCCTAAATTTGGTATGTATAGGTACATCTTAAAAAACAAGTAATAGAAATAAAACTTATTTCGGAACTGATGTTTAATAATTTCTAGGTGTAAAATTTCATAACATGTGACGTCACACTAGGGGGGGAGGTCTCACAAATCTGACCAGCTGTGACAAGGACAGGGAGAGGGATCAAAAGTCACGAAGTTAGTGTGACGTAATTTATGGATGGCCCCTTGCTAAAAAAGCAATCTTGCTTTTTTGTTAAAGAATCCTGTTTCATAATCATGTTATTTTTCATTAACAATAGAAGTAGTGATAGAACTATATTAGCACTGTAATAAAATATTATAAGAACACAAATCAGTAATGAAACTATTATAGTTACTCGATACAAAAAAAACTAAAAGTAATAAGTTATAGGTAGTTCCCACTATAAATTATGTTATATGTTACTGTAAATATACATACACACAATCACATTGTAACTATTCCATATTTTGTGTTCCTATTACCAGTTTCTGTGCATGAGGAACATCAAAGTGTTCCTGCGCACATGCCACGAGGTATTTGAGCTACGCGAGATTGACTTGTTTGACCCATCAATGCTGTTTGACCTCTCCAACTTCCACCGTGTGCTGTGTACCCTGGCCAAGCTGAGCCAGTGTCCAAAAGCATTGGCTAGGAATGTCAAGTGAGTATCTAGTTGTCTATTGGAATCTAATGTCTTATTTATCATTATTACAGTAGTACTCCTCTTACTAGTAAAGTTCCATTCAGTCTTACAGATCATTATATCAAGTATTTTATTTTAATGAATTGCGCTTCAATTTTTGTATATTAATTGTTTATCTGGTGACTTAAATAAAACATTACTATACAATCTTAATATTTTATCCTCAGTTAATTATGAAATGTGACCTTTGTGAATTAGCAGCCTGAGAACCAAAATTATAAAAATTTGAATGCAACTTGAATCAGGACAAATGTTACTTCTCTTTCAGACCATTTTCAGCTCACAGAAGTCAATCAGAAGAGGATATTTATAAAGATCTGCAATCTGTGTAAGTATTACTATCATGTTTTATTATTGAATGTTAATGATTTAATTAACCCTTTAAATGAATATGTTAAATTCTTAATAAATTTGAGTTGTTGTTCACATGCAATATTTAAATTTTGTTGAATGTGTACGTTATCAGCGTCAACGACATTTAGAACGTTTTATCAAACTGTGTGAGAAGGAGTATGTACTGTTTAACAATAGTGTAAATAGAGCGGATGTTTCCGAACCAGCTGGCGAACTAAGTTCAGTTGTCTCGCAATACGCCTTGCGGCATCCAAGTGTAGGAATGCACGTGTTGTGAGCCCTTGTACATCCCCGGTCGACTTGTAGTAGCGCGAGCGCGACGTTGGCGCCGCCCACCTACGAGATGGTGGCGCGCGCGGCTCCCAACGAGCACGCGGAGCCCGGGGCCGCGCCCTGGGTGCAGTTCACGATCCCCAGCGTGGCGTGCGAGGACCGCGTCGAGGAGATATACGAGGACCTCTGCTACGTCAAGTTCACGTCGGCCATGCCGGAGGTGGCCCCCGCTTCTTACTAGACGCTTGTTTTTTATCACCCACCCTGAACACCCGATTGATGGATACACAAACGCTTCTGTATATTCGCTTAATAATTTAAGACGGTACATAGATCAGACGAATTCTCTTTAAACTACTTATCAGCTCCATACTACTTTATCAACTCCAGTTACGAAAATTCATTTTTTAAAGAATGACTCTATTATAACAGGATTCGTCGATAAGATTTAAAGGTACTTTAGTTCTGAAGTTGTCTCGCTATAAATACATTTCTTATAAGATTGCACGGCGTACGATAAGATGCGAGGCGTGTCTCCGACGTTATCCCCATTTGAGTGGGAGTGGGACGCTCGAAACTTAATAGAAATAGGCACATGAAGCAATCTTAACTGTCTCTCAAAATTGCTTTACACCAATAAACGTCTAACGCCTCGGGTCGCCAATAAGGAAGCGACCTCAATTTCTTATTTGGCATAACGACATATTACGCGAAAATCAGCCTTCGAAAGTTAAATACTTAGAACACCCAGGAATCCTAGAAATTACCGACAAGTGAGTGATATGATAAACTATCTATATCTTCCCAGAATGTCCTATCTTTTGCACGTATTCGTATAATCTTTAACGTATCAGATATTCGTCCTTAAATCCTGTTGCAATATCGCGTGCAGTTTTGGGAGACAGTTGGCTATGAACTTGTACCTATGTCTCATTGCCTATGTCAAACAAATCGATCTGTTATAAATTCGGCTCATACTAGTTGCAGATAGTTTGACATGCTATGATGCTACCATTCATGCAGATGAATACTCTACGTATTACATCCACGAACCAATATCTTATACCATTTCAAAACGTTTAATGTCTAATTTATTTAAATGTATAATAGCAGTAGCGCGGCAATTTATTTCAGCCATCAAGTCGTATTTCGCATCGTGTTGTATTTTATTTTCCTTTACTTTATGTCTTTGAGTAAACATACTTTTTTGTAAACTTTGTATACATAGAATATCGTAACATTAGCCGTCAGTTAAACTCGGCGTAGATAAGTCACGTATGGCCATCGATTGTCCGAATCCGCCCGAGGACGCGCGGTGTGGGGGCGCGCTAGTACCATGACCATATGACATTCATCACGGCTCATTTCAGCAATATCCCTTTCCGAGAAAGCCAACTCTCCATACAGTCCGATTATAATCTGTTTTTCGTTGCGTAGCGTAGTGAGCCCGTACTCACGTATGCTGCATGCGTGTGCGACACTGCTGTAGAGAACTCCGTTTTCGCTCCATCGACCGTACCCTGAATAATACCCTAACACAATCGATCTGCGTTGTTTACATTCCAACGTCGTTTATTTATAGCATCGACGACGAATAAATTTTAAAATTGATTTACTAGTCTGCGAATAGACATCCAGAAAGTGTATTCCCTCAGTTAAAGAGCTAGATCTGTTTGTGTAGTACATGTCGGTCGGTGTGTCAGTCGCGGACACCAGCTCGGCTAGAGCCGCTCGAGGGGGCGCGGTGTGCGTGGAGCGAGGACCGCGTTCTGTTGGCACGTAACGAGATGTGTGTGTGGGGGCAGCGGCGGCGCGTGCGCGGCCAGCGGCGACGCGGAGTACTCGAGCTACTGCGCGCGGCTGCACGACGAGGAGATCTACCACGACCTGTGCGCCGTCAAGGGCAGCCGCGACCCGCGCCTGCCGCCCGTGGCCCCGCACCAGCCGATCGCTTTCAATGCAGTACGCCACTTTTTTTTTTTTTATTTCCTCCTCCCTCTCTTCTTTTGATCTTCTTTGGTCCTCTTAGGTCTAGGAAAAATGATGTATGAATGATTGCAACGTCGTTGCTGACTTGACGTTATCTCTGTAACGTTTTACGCAAAACTTTCGGTTCGAGACCTAGTTTTTATGTAGGTAATGGTAATATCACGCAAACCGCGTTCGACATTAAGCTTTATTGTTGTTCGGAACTAAGTTACATTCGCGACATGTCCCGTGGCAAACGACGGACACAGTTTCGTCGTTCTCGCTGTGACGAGATTTACTTCATGCCTCACTTGGGAATCGAGACTCGTAAGAAAAAGTCTAGCAAAGCGTTCCGCGCATCGTTTGAATTATTCATGCAGTCATTTCTGGTACCATATTATAATTTCCGCCATGTAGTTAGAACCATGTTAAATGTTGAATGTTGAGTATGTACTTAGTGCTTTAGAATGCTTTAGATTTTTTTATGTTTTGCGTTGATTGCCGCTTGCATGTTATACATCAATTATGGCGACCGTTGGGCCCCTCGTAACATTCGTAATTTTCCAGCTAGCGACATCGACGGCCTCCTTCGAGAAGCGAGACTACGTCATTCGGGAACTCGTGGACACGGAATGCAACTATGTCGATGTTTTGAGCAAAATAATCAAATACTTTCTGAGACCGCTCACACCCTACCTGAAGCCCCAGGACATGCAAATCGTATTCTTCGGTGTCAAGGTAAACTGGAATTTATAACGGCGACTATAAAAAAGTGCTTATTTAGATGTTTCATTACATCATTTATTGAAGGTCATATCAAACAATAAGTCGAAATGAATACGCAATTTTATTGATGTACTGTACATAAGTCTCCATTTGTCTAGTCATTGGTCATTGGAAAGAAGACACGGTAATTAAGGATTTGTGTAGTAATGCACAATGCATTGCGATCCATACCGCTCATTTACACGCGCGTGTCGCGGACCGTCTCGTGGCGCGTCCGTAAGCCACGCCCCCTACGCGTGTGTGAACACCGCGCGAGCGCTCGCGCGAGATCCTTTGGCGCGCGCCTACAAAACCGCTCCCGACGCGAGCCCGCGAGCCACGAGACTTGCCGCGGTCTGGTCCGCGAGCGCCCTGTTCACACGCGCGCGTATGCGCGCGTCTCGCGGATTGTCTCGTGGCTCGCGCGCGCGTGTAAATGGGGTAATAGATATGTACAAAATAGATTCTCATTATGTGGGTACCCCAGAACACCTCTCTGATTACTATGTTAATTTGTCTGCGCCCCAAAGTCATTAGGGGCCATCTATAAATTATGTCACACTAATTTCATGATTTTTTGACCCCTCCCCCTCCTTGTCACAGCTGGTCACATTTGTGAGTCCTCCTCCCCCCTAGTGTGACGTCACATATTATGAAATTTTACACCTAGAAATTATTAAATTAAAACAGCAGTTCCGAAATAAGTTTTATTTCCATTAATTGTTTTTAATATTTACTTCACAAAATTTAGGACCCCCTCCCACCCCTTGTCACACAATGTCACACTACATCGACCCCCCCCCCTCCGTGTGACGTAATAAAGTGTGACGTAATTTATGGATGGCCCCTGACCGACGTCGTCCAAGATTTTTTTGCGGTAGATTCTAAGGTAATCGTAATTTGGTGGCTAGCCAGGCCTTAAAAACAATGAAGGATATAGCTAGGAGAATTAATATTGTAAACTAATAACGCAAGCGTTGCATTTGTTGTTTTATCATTATCAGTTGCATTGCAGCATTTCAGCATCGCAATGTGAGCCTTAGTCCGCGTTTTCCGAGATAATACTTACCCTATGTCATAATCCAGATCATGGTCTACCGGTATGCTAAGTTTCATGAAAATCCGTTCAGTAGTTTTTGCGTGAAAGTAACAAACATCCATACAAACGATCACATTCATAATATCACTAGGATAACATGAACATGTTGTTGTGTCGTGCGATGCAGGAGCTGCACGAGATCCACACGGGGCTGCTGCGGCAACTGCGCGCGGCGACGGAGGGCTGCGTGCCGGCGGCGGGCAGCGGCGCGCCGCGGCTGGCCGACGTGTTCCTGGCGTGGCGCGAGCGGCTGCTGCTCTACGGCGACTACTGCTCCAACCTCACGCACGCGCAGGACACGCTCAAGGCGCTCGATCAACGCGACCAAACCTTCAATAAACAACTGCAGGTGAGGACACCTTGCGTTCACCTAACCTAACATAACATTACCTATAATTACTATAAAAAAATACGCAAGTAGGCCAATAAATGGCAAAAAAAAATTATAATCATAATAAAACAAATTACTGACCACACACTCTTTCCCTTTCGGTTTATAAAATACCATTATAAAAATAGATGTCCTGTTATTATAATGATACTAGGGAAAAATTAATTGTATAATTTATTTAATTTCCAGAAATGTCAAAAGGAGCACAGCGACGGCCGCATTCAGTTACGGGATATTCTGTCGGTTCCCATGCAGAGAATACTCAAATACCATCTGCTGTTGGAAAAACTAGTCCAGGAAACACAGCCGGTAACCATTGACCTAAATAATATAGACACGCTGTTCAGTACTTACATTTTGTTCACCTGTGTTGACCCCAACTGGGGCCAACTCAAGTTTAGTCGGCTGCGAGCAAGCTACACAAGTAAATGTCACGTTAGAAAAACTCCGACTGTTCAAAAACACTTAATAACGTATTATTGTTTATTGAGCACAGTTAAAACGTTCTCATTATTTACGTTTGAACTTTATTTCACTTTATTTAATCATAATTGGTAAGTAACTATATTTTTATTTACAGTCTTAAAAATTATTTAGTGTCAAATATTTAATACCGACATCTTGAACCAAACTTGACAGAACGAACACAGAGTACTTAATCACTACGGAACAGGGTTGCCAGACGTCGCGGAGTGAGAGATCGTACGGTGGGTAAATAAAAGTCGTATTTCCTAAGATGGCTCCAGAAAAAAAATAGTACGATTCATTTAATGTAGGTACTAAAACTTTAATTAGTTTTAGATGGCGGTCTACAAAACGAAATTGAAAGAAAAGTAATAAGTAAAACTATAAATTAAAATAAAATCTTCATATCTTTATATATATATAAATTACGTGTCACGTTGTTTGTCCGCGATAGACTCCTTAACTACTTAACCGATTTTAATCAAAGGGCTTCCAACAGTTTTGTATAGAACCTGGCATACCTACAAGTCCGCCATTTTGAAAAAACCTCGATTCGGCGGCCAGTGATGAAACATGTGTCAATCGATAGAGTAAATGATTACGATCAAAAAGTATACAGTGATGAAATGTCGTAAGTGGTATACTTTCTGAGATATTTGAGTTCAAACCCGTAGAAAAATAAAGTAAAAAACTTTGTTTCGGCGGATATTGATAAAATATGTGTCAATCGATAGACTAAGTGATTACGATCAAAAAGTATTAAGTGATACAATGTCGTAAGTTATATACTTTCTGAGATATTTGATTTCAAAACCGTAGGAAAATAAAGTAAAAAAACTTCGATATACCTATCTTCAGCTTACGTAAGTATGACCATTTCCCAGTTTGATTCCTAACTTAAATGGCTACCAATTCGACACAGGTGAAACTTCAGAATTCTCTCAACATTTTATGCTATTTTGAATAATGTGTCTTCTCCTGTTTATTTAAAGGAAACCCATAGCACTGCTTATTTCGGGAATTCCTTTGCAATACTGTTCTGGAACTACTTGCTTGTAGACATCAAAAGACTACCAAAAGTTCCTTCAAGAATCACGTCCGGCAGCACTACCTGAAGCAATTAGAATGTCCTCGCCCGTGGTCTTCAAACACATGTTATATACGTAGTTATAAATATTTATGTACCTAATATATAATATAATATGTATATATGTAAATATGAATAAATATGTATTTATTTAGTTTTGTTAATGATATTGTGATATTTTATATGTATATAGTTATAGTGTTGATCCACTAATAAATAAAAAAGACAATTACCAATGTTTTATTTTTCTACGGGTTTGAACTCAAATATGTATCTCAGAAAGTATATCACTTACGACATTTTATCACTGAATACTTTTTGATCGTAATCACTTAGTCTATCGATTGACACATGTTTTATCAATATCCGCCGAAACAAAGTTTTTTACTTCATTTTTCTACGGGTTTGAACTCATATATCTCAGAAAGTATACCACTTACGACATTTCATCACTGAATACTTTTTGATCATAATCATTTATTCTATCGATTGACATATTTTACATCACTGGCCGCCGAATCGAGGTTTTTTCAAAATTGCGGACTTGTAGGTATGCCAACTAGGTTCATTGCCCTTTGCACACCGTGTGCAGTTTGATCCAACTTGAAAGATAGGATAGCTTACATCTCAATGTATAGTCGCAATATTATTTTATTGCAATTTTTTTTTGATAGAACGAAGTCTGTCCGGGCAGCTAGTTATAATATAAATTTACATAATAACATACAAAATTATAAATGTAGAAATATCGGGACATAGGTAATTATAATGTGCGCCATCTATTGATAAATCTATGAACCTATAATAATTATATCATGAACCTATTATACTCGTACATAATTTTCTAACAATGCATACAAATACATATTTAAATTATTAATGTTTACTTACGATGTTAAAAAAATATATAGTAGTCACTCCGAGATGAACTGGAAAAAGGCATAAATCGTATGATTGTCGCCATGGATATAATTATATCTTTTAACTGGATACATAACTTCGAGGTACTTGAAGACAGATGACGTCACAACGGAATGACTATTTGACCAATCGCAGACCGGATTGAGATTATCCTTCATAATTGTGGGGTGTTATGTCCTATTTTCCAAATGTTTTCTAATAATTTTTTCTGGTGGTAAAAAAATATATTATTGTATTAACACATTTTATTATAATTTCTTCAAAATTGTCCTTACGTCATGAAAACGGATGTTGAAGGTGATAATGAAATGAAACAATGTAATTTATTACGGTACATTTCTTTTATTTTAAGTGCATAACACTTATAAAAAAAATTAACACAGCTGAATGATATATCCTGGGATTACAGATGCACAATGAATGGATGAACACAATGGTCATTCCGTTATGACGTAATTAATCCTCAGGTACCTCTACAAAGTAATCCAGACAGAGTAATATATCCATGGTATATGTCCAGTTATAGTAATGTATCCATGATCTCTTTCGGAGTAGGGTGTTGGCAACACTGGGCGCATATTGACTCTGTGATTGAGTACTCTGTGGCACGAAAGCGTGACACGAAATTTGTTAACAACAGCGTGTCTATATATTGAAGTCTATGCCGGTAACACGTTATACTGACCGTACACACATAAATAAAATCAACTTTAATGTCATACTTGTAAGGTTCTTTCTCAATTAACAAACAATATTAATCTTCATTAACTTTATGAAGTAAGTAAAGCGGCAAAGATTATTTAGTTATCTGGTGACTGGTCAATATGTCAATCTGGGTTATAAGGACAAGTGTTTTAAATTGAACTCTGTGGTCTTGCGATAAGCGTTATGGTCTGTATTATGCTTGCGATTAACTGTAGTTTTGTCTGCCTTATAGATCTGTCTTGTATCTAATAAACAAGCATACATATCTTGTTACGTAATGTTATTGAATCATCATTACATAATTAACTGCACAAGGAGATCTGCAAGGTAAAAACAATATATACAATATTTGTAATAATATTATTTTTATATTATAGTAAAGTTCGTGCAGATATTCTGGGAAATTGTTACCTTGAAGAGCTATAAGCAATGTGAAATAGCAGCACATCTGATCTGTCATTTTGAAGAATAATAATTAAATGTTGACTGTATTGCCAAACAAGTTAAAATAAAGTTAGTAGACACAATTTCTATTCCAATTCTTTGAAAAGTGTGGTTGAAGAAAGTAAGAAGGTTTTTTTATTATTTTAGTCCTCAATACTTTAGATAGGACTGTAACTCTATGGTTCAAAGGATTGCAGCAAAATTTAAAGCTTTTTTCATTTACTACACGGCATTGAAAAAAAATATACAGCTCAAATTTATATTCACATTTACTATGGTTCCCATTGAAAATGGATGTATAAAATATAGCCCGGTGGATTCCGTCACTCGTGTCGAGGGCGGCAGAGGCGGTAGTTGGATAACATACCTTACTTTAACGCTTTAATGCTTCATATAAAACTATGTTCAGGCTATACTGCTCTGGAATGCCCTACCGCTTACCATCAGAAACTCACCCAGCAAAAATATTTTTAAGAGATTAGTTCGGGAACACTTCTTAAAAACTTCCACGACTTCTTAAGTCTGTCGAGTTTTGTTTATATCCACTCTCTAATAGTTTTATGTTTAGTATATGTATGTGTTTATAAGTATGTATAATCTATATATATAAAATTGAAAAGCGACACACCGCTGATTAAACAAAAAATCTCAGAAACTACCGAACCGATTAAGATGAAATTTGGCAGGTAGATAGTTTCTGCTAAGGAGACGTCCACTAAGAACGGATATTTGGAAATTCATCCCCTAAGGGGTACAAATAGGGGTCAGAAGTCACTTTCATACAAACCAACTTCGTCAGTTTTATAGTTATAAATATGAAATTTTTTATGTTAGTTTATAGTAATAAGAAAAAGGTAATTTTAACACATTTTTTTGGAAAATCATCCCTTAAAGGGTTAATTTAATGGACGGTACTTAGTAGGCAACTTCGTCATTTTTGAGGTTAAAAACATGAAAATTTACATATTAGCTCCAGACTAGAAACAAAATTTGTAAGTATTATGTTTTTTTGGAAAATCATCCCCTAAAGGGTTGATTAAGACGGCGCAAATTAGTATGGCAACTTCGTCAGTTTTGAAGTAAGAAGGGTGAAAATTTGTATATAAGCTTATAGTTAGAGACAAAAAATAACTGTATCACTGTTTTCTCGAAATTCATCCCCTACAAATAGGGGTTGGAGGTCATTTTCATACAAACCAACTTCGTCAGTTTTAGAGTTGTAAATATGAATTTTTTTATGTAAGTTTATAGTAATAAACAAAAATTAAGTTTATCACATTTTTTTGGAAAATCATCCCTTAAAGGGTTAATTTAATGCATAGTACTTAGTAGGCAACTTCGTCATTTTTGAAGTTAAAATCATGAAAATTTACATATTAGCTCCAGTTTAGAAACAAAATTTGTAAGTATTATGTTTTTTGGAAAATTATCCCCTAAAGGGTCAATTAAGACGGCGCAATTTAGTATGACAACTTCGTCAGTTTTGAAGTAAGAAGGGTGAAAATTTGTACATAAGCTTATAATTAGACACAAAAAATAAATGTACCACTGTTTTCTCGAAATTCATCCCCTAAAAATAGGGGTTGAAAGTCATTTACATACAAATCAACTTCGTCAGTTTTAGAGTTATAAATATGAATTTTTTTATGTTAGTTTATTGTTATTAACAAAAGATAAAATTTAGCTGAAAATCATCCCTTAAAAGAAAAATTTAGGGGATGGAACTTACTACGCAACTTCGTCATTTTTGAAGTTAAAAACATAAAAAAATATTATATTAGCTCAAGATTAGAAATAATCTGTAATGTGTTTTTTGGAAAATTCTCCCCTGAGGAGTTAATTCATTAGGGAGTGCAAGTTAGTATGGCATCTTCGTCAGTTTTGAAGTAAAAACCTTGAAAATTTATATATTAGTTCAAGATTAGAAAGAAAATTTAAAAGTTGTGTTTTTTTTTTGGAAAATCAACCCCTAAAGGGTTGATTAAGACGGCGCAAATTAGTATGGCAACTTCGTCAGTTTTGAAGTAAGAAGGGTGAAAATTTGTATGTAAGCTTATAGTTAGTCACAAAAAATAACTGTACCACTGTTTTCTCGAAATTCATCCCCATAAGGGGTAATACTAAGGGGTTATAAATATTTAAGAAACTACGTGAATTGTAACAGGTTTTTTGGAATTTCATCCCCTAAGAGGTAAATAAAGAGGTTGCAAGTTTTCCCACGACTTTGTTAATTTCAAACAAAAAATTTGTGTAGAGGACTTTACGGACGGGAGCGGGAGGTGAGAGGGACAGGAAGCGAGAGAGGGACCGGGATTGGGAGAGGGAGAGGGACAGGGAGCGGGAGATGGAGAGGGAGAGGGTGAGAGAGGGAGAGGGAGAGGGACAGAAAGCGGGCGAGGGCCCGGGAGCGGGAGAGAGAGAGGGAGAGGGAGAGGGACAGGAAGCAGGATAGGGCCCGGGAGCGGGATAGAGAGAGGGAGAGGGAGAGGGACAGGGAGCGGGAGAGGGAGAGAAAAGGACAGGGGTATTATTGTCTGTTTGTCTGTCTGGGCATCACATGAAAACCCTAGAACTGATTTCAACGGAAATTAGTTAAGTTGTTCCTTATACTTTGGATCACGTTTTAAAAAACTTTTCATCGCGATAAAATTAAAAGTTTTCCCAGGAAACAATATGAAACTTATTATGGAATATTTTTAAAATACCAACGTCTTGCTTTAAATTTGAAACAAACGTTCTTCATTTAATTGATGGAATACATGTTTTCGAGTTTTTCAAAATTTTTCATGAAAAAAAAAACCAAATTAATGTTAATGTTGTTTATTTTTCAAAATCCGTTCCAGGAGGAATGATTTGTGATTGTATCGTAGGTTTCAGTGTATAAATTCCTAAATATAAATACTTCAATATAAATTAACCTGTTTTTAAATTTTCTTCTGCAAGGGGTACAAATATGATAAGCATAAATTCCGCATGCGAAGCTGCGGGCAACAGCTAGTTATGTATATATGTATTTATGTGTATAATAATATGTAAGTATATTATATACTTTGTTTTTAGAAGTAAGATTGATTTAATGTTATTTAGCTTTACCTTTTTACGTTTTTTTTTTATATTATTTATTTTAATTGGTATGTACGCCTACCTAGTACTTCTCTCCATCACACTGGGTTGACTGGTAGAGAATGCCAATAGGCATTAAGTTCGCCCTTTGTTAAACCTAGCTTAAGGTGAATACAATAAAGATTTTAAATAAATAAATAAATAAATAAAACTGTGTTAACTTGGCTTGGAGAGGATTCAATGAGTATTGTTCAGGCTAACATGACGATACAGCGGAGGATGGTTTGCAGAACCACGAGGAGTTCCGCGGGCTGGAGCGCGCCAAGGAGGCCATGGTGGACGTGGCGCAGTACATCAACGAGGTCAAACGCGATAGTGAGGTGCTCACGCTGCTCGCCAAGGTGCAGGTACGATACCAACCATTTGTCGATAACCCCTAACTGCTGCTACCAGGAGAACATAAATTATACTTATTATCGATTGTACCTAGAAATAAGCTCCTGATTCTTGTTATTTTAATTACTGAATGAACTTGTTTTTAAGTTGTGCTGTGCTTTGTTTCTAAAAAAGAAGCTACTTCAACCAGAAGTAACAGAACCATCAGTATCGAAATTAAGCAATCAGTGGGGACAAAAACGTAATTAGTGCTGTTACATATTTATTTAAAAGACGAGCATTTCCCATCCGCTATCCTATTATTGAGAGTATTGAAGTGCGTGTTGTATGTGTGCATGTACCAGGAGAGCATAGTGGACTGGGAGTGCGGCGCGCTGGGCGCGGGCGGCGCCGACCTGGCGGCGTACGGCCGGCTGCTGCTGGACGGCGAGCTCAAGGTCAAGGCGCACGAGGACCAGAAGCTGCGCTCGCGGTACGTCTTCGTCTTCGACAAGCTCATGCTGCTCTGCAAGCCCGTCAAGGTCAGTTCAAAAAACGTATTGTATTTTAGTACAAACTTTATACTTCAAGGTTTTTAACATATTGTTGGCACAAGCCATTGTAATGTAGCTTGAACAAACTAAGATGAATACTGATTTTTCGTTTTATCATTTCATCACTGTGTTACCAAATAGTTGAATACCACTTACCTAATTTAAGAACGCAACTCCATTCAATACACCTTATTAACCTCGATCTGAAACTCAATCATCACTCACTTATGTGAGTGAGTATGTTACCAAAAGCTTCTATGATCCTATCGTTATCGAATAAGAAGATGACATTGTATTTTTATAAAAGCGTGACAAGCAGAGTGTCGTGTGTATCCGCTAGGAGAACCAGTACTCGTACCGCGTGGGCATCCGTCTGGCGGAGTACCGCGTGGAGGAGGGGTTCGCGCGGCGCACGGTGCGCGGCGACGCGCGCTGGAACGCGCACTTCTACCTGGTGCGCCGCACCAAGGACGCCACCTTCACGCTGTACGCGCGCACCGAGGAGTGTCGCCGCAAGTGGGTCAAGGCCATCAAGGATGCCATGTCAGTATCTACCTTCATGTCACCTTACGTAATTTAGCAATATCGCGTGGTCAGTACCTGGTTAGGTGATCAATGAGGTGCATAATTTCTTCAGTGGTTCCTTACTAGAGAGTATGTTTTATGTTAAACCGTCACCCCCATCTATTATAAAGTTACTGGAGAGTATGTTTTATGTTAAACCATCACACCCGGTGTCTTTTATAAAGTCGCAGTCTCTGAGCCACGTCTGCAGTGCTGATCAATCTGTACTTTATAAGCTTGGTTGTGTTGTGTTTGTGTAGGCATCTACATTTACTAATGGACTTCTAATGAGATGTTCACCTCGCCAGGAAGCTATACAAATAAATAAAATTGGAGTGACTGTTTGTAATATTAAAATAACCGCCTTTTACTAAGTGCATTTTACGGTACATATACCAAAACAACATTTTTCACAATTTTTGTCTGTCTGTTTGTTCCGGCTAATCTCTGAAATGGCTGGACCGATTTTTATGGGACTTTCACTGGCAGGTAGCTGATGTAACAAGGAGCAACTTAGGCTACTTTTATTTTAGAAGAAAAATAGTTTGTTAGGCGATACGAAGTTCGCCGGGTCAGCTAGTTTAATATAATAGGTTCAGCTTGATATACTAATATGTAGGACACAGCGCGACTGTTAGGCGAGCACCGAGTTACGGTATCATCGTATAAGGCTGCACTGACATTGAGGTCGTCGGGACGTGCGCAGGAACCTTTACAGTAAAAGTGCTTGTCGATGCAGACCATACTGTTGTTTGGCCTATTAGTGAAGAGGATTTCCTGCTTTTAAAACAACTCGGAGTCAAGTCCCGACATTTTCTTTTAATATCATATGTACATAAGCATTATAATATTTTATAACAATGGAACATCAAAATTTTATCTTACTTCTAATTCTTATTAGAAGTAGCGATGATCCTCACAATGTGAGGGATACATTCTTATGTATATTATGGATTGAGATGATGATGATGACGACTCTAACTATTCTTGGCAGCAATTCCAATGAGTAGTGTAGTAAACAAACTGTGTGTGCAATGTAGCGACAACTTGGAGCCGGCCGGGTGTCGCAGCACCAACCACAAGTTCGTGCTGCACACGTTCGAGAAGCCCGCCACGTGCCATCACTGTTCCAAGTTCCTCAAGGGAAGATTGTTCCAGGTATGTCTTTGAGCATAGATGTCCAGGACAAGTATGTACAACGCAAGTGTGCAAATATACGTAGCCGTCTGGTGTCTACATAGTGTCGATACACGTCTCCACTGACCTTGCTAGTTTGGACATTACTGCTGCTTGCTCGCAAATACTGTGCTAATTTTATTCAGTTTTTCGTCGATTTACACCAAAAATTATTTGTCTTTACTTACTAAATGAGTAATATTAAACCCCGTTTGTTCGTGTGTGTCAGGGCTACCTGTGCTCGGTGTGCAACGCGTGCGCGCACAAGGACTGCATCGCGATGACGGGGCGCTGCGGCGGCGGCCCCGCGCCCGCGCCGCCGCTGCCGCCGCACCACCCCGCGCCGGACTCCGCCTTGCACTACTACATGTGGTACGTACCCGATACGATACTATTGAATTTAACAATCAATTTGTAGTCATTATAATGTATTTATTAAACTCATTTACTATACGTAAATTTTTGTATATTTCCAATTTTGATGACTTAAATTAATTTGCAGGAATTTTTAATAAAGCCAGAACAATTGCTTTTTTTAAACTATCATGTCATCTTCGTTAACATAATTTCTTTATGTTATAGTTTACTTTAATTTAATATCGTACGGTCAGGTACGTGGGAGAGATGGGCCGCGAGACGGCGACGGCGCGGCTGGAACGGCGCGTGGACGGCACGTTCTTGCTGCGCGTGCGGCCGCGCGCGCTGCTGCACGCACCCAACGACACCGCGTACGCGCTCTCGCTCAAGTATGTACCACACCAACCACCACAACACTACCATACCATCATCATATTACCTACATTATGTACATGTGTTTTATTGTCGCTAAGTGTTGCAATAAAAATGATCTACGATAATAATTCTTGACATTGTACGTGATTTTCTCCTATACATGGATACATGTATAAATGGACAGGATGTATCCTTGTATAAAAGAAAAGTACTTACATTATTTAGTACAGATAGATTTTACATCTGTACCATAATTATATCATGTGTTAAAAACGTTTGGATTCGACCCCGGAACCAATGGGAGCTGTGTCACCGCCACCTGTGTCACGATACGAAACGAAGGGAGGGGTTTACATGTGTTTTGTGTTGTGTGGCAGGACGGACAACACGGTGAAGCACATGCGCGTGTGCCGCAAGCCCATCGACCAGGTGCCGCACTACTACCTGTCCGAGTCGCGCTTCTTCCGCAGCATCGTCGAGATGGTCTCCTACTACGAGAAGACCAGTCTCTCCGAGAACTTCGTGGGGTGAGTCTGCACCCACTCATGGCCGGTTTCTGAGGTCCTTTTGACGGAAGTTTATCTATTCAATAACGCTAACGGGTCGATAACTTCCGAAAAAGCGTTTCTGAGCACTGCGATAATACATAAACTCAGCTTGAACTAAGATCAACTTATCTAACCCAAGATGGCCGTTTATAGGTTCCATAACTTTATTTGACGCTCAGATGAAGATTTGACGTTTCATTTTAACATTTGGGACATGAAAAAGCATACGGGCCACCTGATAGTAAGTGGTTACGGTCGCCTGTGGACATGAGCAATACCATAGGAATCGCCAATGCAACGTGTTAAATTAAATACTTGTAAAATTAATGAAATAAATCCAACAATTTTTAATTTTTCTCATTGACATTCATCAATAATATTGTATCCATGACAACCCGACCGTCAATCTCACAATTTATTCTTTAGGTACTTTTATCCAAAAAGTATTGTTATGGCAAAGGCTACACTATAATACAATTGATGTATTCCCTTCACCATCTGGCTGCGTCTACTTGGCTGGCCTGGCTGTAGCTGAAGGGAATCGTCAATATAACGGGCTAGATATAATAAAAATGAATATGAAAATGATAATATATCCCTTTGAAACTTATCATTTTGAAGAGAGCCATCTAGTGGCAGTTTTAGGTACTCGTTATTGAATTCATAGTTATTGAAAGGCCGCTCGCGTGTTCAGAAACCCAGTGACAGTTATCGAATACATAACTTAAGTTTAACTTTATTGATTCAATAGCTGTTGATCATTTAACTGGAGACTTCAGAAACCGGCCATCAATCTCGCACTCACACTAACAAATCAACCTCCGGTGAAGACTCATTCGTTCATTGATTTGTCTCTAGAAAAAAAAAATAGGACATCTGTTAACCCAAGTTATAGTTAAAGAGAAGATTACACTCAAAGAAAAAATTAAATTACAAACACAGGCGCATGAAAGTTCAAATATTAAAATGCAAGAACTTTGTCCTTTGCATTCCAGTCTGGGGTGGGGCAACTAAAACTAAATTTTTGGGGTTAGAACGCAGTCAACGAATTCTTTTAAAAGTTATCTATAAAAAACATCACAGATTTCCTACTGATAAACTTTATTCTATGTCTAATGTACTAAGTGTGAGAAAGCTGTATATTTTACACTTATTGTTAAGCAAACATAAAAACTTAAATAAAGATACAAATATGTTCTCAAAACGAAGAGTAAGAATTGAAATAGCGGGTGCCAATTCATTCTTTGCTAAACATCAGTATATAAGACAATCAGCACATGTATATACTAAAGTAAATAGAATGTTTAACATCGTTAGGAAGCATCCCTATAACCTGAAACAAGAACTTAGTATTTGGCTACAGAAATTGAGTTATATAGAGGCTGAGGCCCTGTTGGAAACAACAAGCTAATTTAAAATCAAAGATAAATATACAAAAAAAAAAAAAAAAAAAAAAAAAAAAAAAATATTATGAAATATTAGAAACTAAAATGATATACATATACATAAACATTTCAAATATCAAACAAATTATCTAAGGCATTCACACACACCCACACACACACATACACACACACACACACATACACACACACACACACACACACACACACACACACACATATATATATACACACACTCACACACACATATTTACACACACACACTCACACTATACACCCTTAATAAAATTATTAGTAACTAAAGTCGATATTTATTATAAAATACTTACGTCTTGTTTTCTAGATCCTGTAAGGCATAATTTCTTCTTGTTCTAGATCTTAATCTTAGTTCACTTGTCTACGTAATGTAATCTAGTAATAAGAAAGAGCGGGGCATCCTGACACAGGTATATATTTACTTAAAAGGATGTCCCCCACTGTGTACAAATATTCATGTAAAAGATTTGTGAGAAATAAAAGTATATTTTTTTTTTTTTTTTTTTTTTGTCCACCTAAAGTACGTAAACAACATTTAAATGAGAAATATTAATTCCAGACTGAACTCAGCGCTGCGGTGGCCGTTCCGGCGCGTGGTGGCGACCGTGATCCACGACTTCCGGCCGCTGGAGAGCAGCCAGCTGGCGCTGCGGCCCGGCGCCAAGCTGCTCGTGCTCAGCAAGGAGGGCGACAGCCGCGGCTGGTGGAAGGGCCGCACGCTCGACAAGGTACACCTTGACGGCGCCGGTAACTAGCGCTCTGCTACCGGATTTACTCGCGTTTTCTGTGATTAAAAGTATCCCGTGTCTTATCCCAGATCATGGTCTACCTGTGTGCTTAATTTCATGAAAATCCGTTCAGTAGGTTTTGCGTGAAAGTAACAAACATCCATACAAGCTTTCACTTGTTAATATTGCGAGTAGTAGAATTGCCTCTTGCCTCCATCGCAGCTTGACTGACTTTGAAACGTGCTGCGGAATAAATTTAACAAGTCGAGACAAGCCAGCCGACAGCTCGCCGCTGTTGGAGCGGTTCTTTGTGTTGTATGTGGATATGAGAATGAGCGCAAATTTGGTAACAATGATGTTGCGATGAAAAAGGCGATAATTTTTACTGCATTGATCATTATTATTCTGTAAGTCAAGTCGGCGTCATGTCACCTTGTTAGAGGAAATCCTGCAACGTTTCAAATGTTGAGCTAAGCGTATGTGACCAGGGCGACAACCGGTCGGGGTACTTCCCCAAGGACTGCGTGCGGGAGGAGCCGGAGTGTATCGGGGCGCTTGACTGATGTCAGCTTTGCCTCGCCGAGCGCGAGCAGCACTACGTGCCCCCCGCGGCGCCCCCGCCGCCCCCCGCGCCGCCCGCCGCCTCCCCCACGCCCTCCACGTCCTCGCAGGACGACCTCGTGTAAGTGTCGGCACCCGAGAGGGAACGCGGGTTGAACTATAGTGTCCAAATGAACTTCTGAAGTAACCGAAATTGTGCAGGATGAGAAAATTATCTGACGAGGCAGCCGACCCCGTCGCTCCGCTGAGATCTCTCCACTAGTAATTTAATCCCACCTGTAGTTGTTGAACTTGAAGCATTTAGAGAAAAATTCAATCCGATCCATGATACTTGGTAAAAAAATATATTGTGGTATGATCCAGTTTTGATAAAGCGATGCGAGATAACGACTTCATAATGGCAGTTACTAGTTATGACAATTATATATAAGTTATTAAAACAAATCGTTGATTATGGTTAAGATACGTAAACCAAATTGTATCGCCGACTTTCGGCCTTTCCTTCTCTAGTATTTCGCCAGAGTACCTATGAGTATGTTAGAGTTATTCCGACAGGCGCGTAATATTTATGTCACTAAAATTTCATATATTATTTTTGATAACTTATACGGAACAAGAAATATATTTAGATCAGAAGATATAGTTATACTATGGGTAAAAATCATAATCGTTGATGCTACTGAAATATATAATAATATTTTGTAAAGTGTACATAAAATATTTGTCTAGATATGTGGACTTGAGGATGCGATCATGTGATGTGAGACGAACTTATGTATATAGAATGTTATAAGCATGTAAGGGTAACTTGGGAGTGACTTCAGACATGACAATTTTCGTGTTTCGTCCCTCGGCAACGTCCCCTGCGTCGTCCGAAGCAGTCGTGCTGTCGAGGCTAGCTCGTCGACCCAAGATATGCTCATCTCGTGTCATATGGCTTAACGGGACCGGTATGTTGAGAGCTCATCACATCGTCCGCGATGTAAAATTAGGTATAACTCTTCGTGTAGTAATCTCTATGTGTGGAAATGAGAATGTTCTTATAACGTATGGTGCGTAAAGGTTCGTGTGAGTGGGAAAGATGTGATGTTTAGCATGTAATGTTGTCTGCATTGTGAATGACTGTTGGTTTTATTGCGTACTGTGCGCAGTGTTGCGGGACTGGAATGTCCAATATGAAACAATTTAATGTTACATTAGCTAGACATTTTAAATAAATAAAAATAAATGTATGTACATGGATACATCCTATAGGTATGCTGTTCTCTTCACTGTTCAATGTATTAAACATATAATATTTAAGACGTGGAGAACTAAAACAAGTGAGATTAGATGTAAATGTTGACACGATCTAAATTTAAAATTAGGACGGAATTCAAGGATCACATTTGTATCGGTAGGTTTAGATAGACGATGAGTTTAATAAACGTTGCGAGATTTAACGGTGTAACTTTCGGAACCAGATATCTAAATTCTGGAAATATATATTTGACGAGTAACCACCCTCGCTTTGCTTCGGTTTTCTTATTTTTTTACACCTTGGATTACATTATTCGAGTTTTATAAAGGATCCCTAATTTTTTTTTAAATATAATATAGCCTATGTCACCCGGGGATAGTGTAGCTTCCCAACAGTGAAAGAATTTTTCAAATCGGTTCAGTAGTTTCGGAGCCTATTCAATGCAAACAAAAAATCAAATCCTCTCCTATATATCCTCTTTATATATTAGTATAGAGTATAAACAACTGACTTATCGCGTCGAATATTGTTTTGTTTAAACTCGCCCCGTTATAGTACCTATTAGTAGCTGTGAAATCTATGAGAAGAATGAATATTATAATGAATTTATGAAATCAACGTTCACACTCGAATAATTTTAATATCATTGTACATCACGTCATTGGTTTTAACCGCGAGCTTCACGTCCTTCATTTAACAACGTACTCTTTATCTATCTTTTAATAAAATATATCAAACGAAAAGAAAACATGAATTGTCTAGCAGCCTACAAGTTTTACTGACTACTATTGCGACCTGATGTTTAAATGTAATAATGCAATTATAATGAAAAAGATATTTATATTAAAATGCTATAAAATGTATTAAAATAATTACTTGAATTAATTTAATGCTGTAACATCGTTGGGTTTATGTTGGTTCGTTACGTTTGTCGTTCGTATGTGTGCCGCACGGGCCGCACGTGGCGAGCGATTCTAGAACGAACATTCACATCACGCTATTCTACGCTGTCGACCCCGTCAGCAAACCTAAATGATTGACAGTATTAAAGTGATAAGAAGTGCCAAATCATAGTTTTCAAGGAAGATAAAGTAATCAATACTATGTAGTATTTTACAGTTACTCTTTTGCCCTATATAAGTTGCACTTTATCTGGACTTTGAAGTATTTTACTACCAAATAATATAAAATAAAATCTATGTACCCTATGTGTTAGACGACCCTGTAGCCTAGTTGGTAGCGCCCCTGCTTGCGAAGTGAGAGGTCCCGGGTTCGATTCCCGGCCGGGGCAGATATTTATGTGACATAAATATTTGTACTCGGGTCATGGGTGTTATTGTGATGTGTTATACATATGTGTTGTCCATGCCACCCGCGACACAGGTAAATAATCTACTGCGGGGGTATAAGTGTGTAAGCGTTTTTATTATTATTTATTACCTATATAATATTAATAAACTGAGAGAATACAGTTACGCCTCTCTATCTTCTCTAATAATTTTCTTATTTTTTTTTCTTTGAAGTTACTTGAAGGAAGAACTTACTGACGAACTCAGTAGCAATATAAAGTTTTTATAATAATATCATTGTAATATCGCTTTATTGTACCGTCTGTACGTTGGTGTAATCATGTTACGGTGTTATATGAAATAGATGATCAGCACATATTTTTCTATTTCAATATAAGATTTAAAGAAAATTACAGTCATATGTTATCTGAGAAAACTGTAGTACCTATTAGTTAAAGTATACATGAATTTTGCACATTGGTTTGTAATACAGTAATAATATTTATGTTTGATTAATTTTATTTGAATGATCATTCCTTGTGTAATTACTGAAGCCTGTGACAGGAAAAATGCATTAATAGATTAAATTTAGAGTTTCTGCATTTTTAAACCTCTCTTATTGTCCCAATAATCATTTTGGGAGAACATTTTAGTTAGTGAATGGCAATGTTCAATAGACCCTTGGTTATTGGAGTAGGTAAGATTGATGGATTTTCTGTCTTAATTGTTTATTTGAGACTTAATTTGTATTTTAGAAGGACCTAAAAACTTCCTGATTTATTTGTACTTGGTATTGGCAATGGTTTTGAGATTTTTCATAAAAAAATACGCCTCTTTTAACCTAAAATATTTTCAAATATACGAATGGTCCCACTTAAGGTCGATGCATACGTAACGTGGACGGGACGGGGACGGGACGGGACGTGAAGTTTTGGAAACATCGTTTCATATAAAATGTAAACGATAGCGCATACGCCACGGAGGCACGCACGGGACGGGAACGGGGCACGCACGTATATTTATGCCCCGTCCACGGCCCGTCCCCATCCCGTCCACGGTATGTATGCAGCGACCTTTACATTCATTAGATAGGTTTTCAAGTAAGCTGTTAGGGTATTTACAAGCACTATATACACGTATCTGTGTGTGTTGGAGCTCTCGCTTTACTTATTAGTGTTGTGATCATAATGAAAAATGTGTGTGAAATTAATGTATGTATAAATATATTTCATATCTCATACATATTATAACATTATATAAAATCGGCGTGACCGAATATTGTTACTGCGAAAGTATTGAACATGTAAAATATGCGTAGAAATAATATAAATATATATTATTGTTGTGTAATAAAGATATATATTTTAGTATCGGTGAGATCGAAGCCGTTCGGGACAATATTGAATTAATGGCGTGAGGACGGTGGGCTAGGTAGGTAGGTGTTGGATGTCGATATCTGAATGTTGATTGTATCGGGGTATCCCTATACTTATCGACGAGAAATACTACGGCTATGGATCATTTACGATACTTCATTCCATGTCGATAAGTATGTGGAGACCCTTATTGCACTGTACTTGTCTAAGATGTTAGTGTATCGATGCGGCCCCACACTGGGACACTTGTCTGTCCTTACTCGTTAGCATAGATCGTCAAGAAGTGTTATCAATGTTTTCATATACAATATCGAATAATATTATGTTTAAGTAATAAGTTTACGGAAATTCCGTAATCTTTCGTATAATCAATGCCGTAACGGAATTATGTCGACATGACATGGAGAGTGGTTACATATTAGAGGACGTTTTGTTATTTTTGATAAGCAATACCAATGGCTGATGCATGTAGCCTACGTAGATTACGCCACAAACCGTGTTGACAAACGATTCACTTAAATTTATAGCTTACTAGCTGACTCTGCAAACGTTGTTCTGCCAAAAATTTAGGGGTGGACATTAACCCTTAACATTTAGGGTGATGAAAAATAGATGTCCGATTCTCCACCCTAGCCGATACGCACGCTAAGATTCACGAAAATCGGTCGAGCCGTTTCGGAGGAGTTCAACTTCTAACACCGTGACACGAGAATTTTATATATTAGATTTGGCACTTGCTGGCATTAAGTTTCATAGAAGTAAAGTTTCATAAGATTGTTATGAATCTCGTAATGTGTGACCGCTGTAATGTATCGCATATGTTATGACACAATATCCATGACGTGAAAAATGAAACACGGGCACGGGCGCCGGGTCACAGCCGCCGTGCCGGGTGACCGCCCGCGCCACCTTCGAGTGCATATGTGCGCTGTTCCCGAGTGCACTATAACGTATGTTCAAATCGAGCACGCCCGATGCCATGACATTGTTTGCACAAAGTTCGTGCCACTAGTTTTTTTTTCTATACAATATTATTTTTTATGTAGGTAGGTATCAATGTCATTTACATTTTGATACATATATTGCGAATTGCAGTTTGATTGTGTATTTTTTGTTTTGTATCGTCCGTATGTTTTGTCGCATTTTTGATACGTAAGATGTCGTACTGTAAGAGGTGCAATATCACCTGTTTTTCAATGGCCTACAATTAGTACTGTCGTATCGCAACAATACTTTGAATTCTTCGTGTAAATATAATAGAAAAGGTATAATAGTAAAGTCTAAGTAAATTGTTTAGAAGTCTTCCATGCTTGTTTAAAGCGTATCGAAACCATAATTATATTATTTTTAAATGACATATTTTAGCAATACAGAACATATAATCCTTTACTGTTAAGATTCTGAATAATTATATTAGTGAATTGAAAAAATTGAAAATGTAATAAGTAGTAATCGTTGTCATATATTTATTTTTAATATACAATTATCGCGCTCCTGATAGGGTACCTTGTGCCCCACCACGCTCAACTAGAGAATTGATTATTTAATTTAATATTGAGAAGGGCGTCTTCACGCTTGGACGATTGTTTTGACCGACTAGTAATAATAAAACAGGAAATATAGGTGTTAGGTACCAAGTACATGTTTTCAACCGTCTGTATCAAAAATATAACGATTTTTACATTCACAATGTTGAAGTTAAAAATTAAATAAAACTCATTTTTGTGCCTGTTGGCTCTGATTGTGCTGGTATCTTACAAGTGTGAATAGTCCTTTACAGTAAAATTATAATAAATAAACTTTTTGATTGTTTATGACATTGAATCGGTAGTGCACCAGAATTGGTTTCAAAATGTAACGTCAGCGCTCGAATGGATGGTGCTAACATTATTTTGTGTTCATTGTTTTCCTGCACCCGTGTACACTGTACAAGTGTACACGCACCCGGTCGGGGAGAATGGAGTTAATGTATTTTGATATTATTTATGTTCACGTTTGTAAATATACTATACAAAAATTGCATATCTCATTGTTCTGTACCTAGGTAAGAAATTGACTCCCACAATAAATACACAGTTGGCGATTTTTATTGTTTTATTTTTTTATATTATTGACAACTTATCCTTATATTTACATCAGGTAATTTTAATTGCACAACAAAAATACTATAACAATTATAATAATTATAATCAATAATAATATACAATCAACTAAATAAAAATCTCAATATATTAAAACTAACGTACTTCAAATGTAAAAATACCATTCCTGAATGGTTATTACCAGGCCCGGATCTACGATTTTGTCGAACATAAATTTCGGTAAGCACACCACACACTCCCACTACATAATATCAAATACATGCTCATACACAAAATGTAGGCAAGAAGACAAACACACATTTTTCACAAACTCTTACTGCTCACACAGATACAATACACATCTGCCGTCACTCACTCACACACGCAGAAGCACGGACGCACACACACACACTTTACAATACGTAAGGTATTGTATGTAGTAAACACTATTTTTTGTAATTTCATTAAGATACCTAATTTAATTATTAGCTCCACTAAAATATAATTATGTAACTAATAATATTGGTGTAAGTCTACCAATACTGATAAGGTAGAGCGGGGCCCCTAACACAAGCAATAAAACGCTCAAAGGGTGGTCCCAAGAACTATAATTATTATGTACTGATTTTGTTCTCGATTTCCGGAAAAACTACAAGTCCTATTGAAAAAAGTTGAATGGCATTGCATTTTCTGAGAACATTTACCATGGTAGTGTATAGTTTTTTATATACCATTAGAAAGTAGAGATTTCAACGAACAAAAAGACTACCGAATTTTTTTAAAAATCAGATTTTTTGACGTGAGATTTTTCGACTGAAAATAAGGGTGCTTTTTCGATATAAGGTCAAAATAAGGTGAAAAAAAAAATATTTTTGAATCAAAAAAATTACAGTATGTCAAGGACATACAAAAGTAAGTTTTCACCAAATTTTGTGAAACAAAAAAATTTTTTTGTAAAAGATAAAAATAAAAAACCAAAAACGTGGTTATTTGAATTTTTCACATAAATTTTGAGGTTATGTAAAAAAGCGTAAATACAAAAGTTGTAGATCTTTTTATTACCTACAACTTTGCCATTCAACTTTCTTCAATAGGACTTGAAGTTTTTCCGGAAATCGAGATAAACCATTTTTCTCCATAAACCAACCCCCCCCCCCCCTCCCCTTCCCGACCTCAGATCGCCCGTAATTTATTTTTCCTATAATCTTCGTTATATTCTCTTCCTTTTGTAATAAGTTTCATTCTACTATAATTTTTTTTCGTTTCAAAAAATATCGGCACTGGACTACTATACAAATATGAGCTTTCATTTTCAATCGTGCTGACAATATGCTATAGTGAAGTGTAGTTACTTAAGATCGGGCGTGCTGCCCCCGAGGTACGCGTACAAGTCGCTGACGGTAGAGCGCACCAGCTTGGCGGGGATGGTGGCGCGGCGCAGGCGCTGGTAGGCCGCGAACCGGTGGCAGCCGCCGAAGCTGTAGTAGTAGTTGCCGCCCGCGCTGCCCTGGATCCACAGCACGTCGATCGGGGGGACCTTGCCGGCTTCTTCTTCTGCCTACAAATAAATACATCTTGAAATTAAACGCCTTCATGTATTGATTAAAACGTTAAACTTTTCTTGTTTTGTTGTGTTTGAATTAGTAAAAAAGTAGCGGCCCCACTGGCTCGCCTGGTGGGTAGACTGGGCAGTGGCATTCAGAACCTGATGCTACATCCTTGTCCTCCAGTACGCGACCATCAGTGTTGTTGTGATGGCAGCAGGATACACCACGAGAAAAGGTGGACTTGGGACTCTTTATTTAGATGAGCTCTTTTAAACACGAATTGATGTTAGAATTAAAATGCGAGTGAGCAACGTAATCTTCTGTACTTGACAATAAACATTCTATGAGATGTAAGTAATGCAAAGTAATGAGCACATTCTGATGAGCTTGTAGTTAGTAAAATACCGCCAGCAGCAAGCTGTAGGTTTGTTCAAGTGATAGTGGTAAAGTATCTACCTCAATAGTTTTCATGAGTGACTGAACCTTGTCCTCGTCCAGCTGCGAAGGAATGGGCCGGATGATGACTGACATCGGCACGTCGTGGACGTCCTCGTTGTAGGCGCTGTGGATACTCGTCATCCTCGAAGCTTCAATTATAATACCGACAATTATTATATGACTGCCCCAGCCAGAGCCGGCGTGAGGAGCAAAAAAAAAGGAAAAATAAAATTCTTTTTATATTCGTATGTGGGCGCCACAATATTCTTGCCTAGGGTGTCAGTGGTTCTAACGCCGGTACTGGCCCTAGGCGTATATTGAATCCGAAACTCCTCACTTCGCAGGGAACACTGGGCTACAACGTCATCAATACATAATACAAAAATTATTATATTAACGCAATACGTAACCAGTGGATTTTTTTTGGCCAGGCTCAATTGTAAGTTGTAACACATGCTAAAATATTATCATTATTACTGACTTTTTTTTTTGAACTGCTCCGAGGACAAACTAAGCAGTTTTCTACATAATATCTAATTATGCAGGAAGATAGAACTAAAAAAGAGAAGTTGAAATGATTCGTGAATGTGACAACAATAATGTGAATGTCCATGTCCATTTATTATTATCGTTATCTTGTGATAATAATATCTTAGCCATAATGGGCAATTCTACATAACACATTTGGAATTCGACAAGTGAATAAATAATATGCTTCTATATAATACTAAACCACTTCATTAGCGTTTATTGGTAGCAGATTCGAACCTGGACCATCTGATAACGCAAATCACTGTAGAATGATGTGAACTTCGGTGATCAGTAAATAGATTTGTGCAGTTTAGTTTTATCATTCCCTATAAATAGTTCACAATAAAATATATTTTTAATGAAAATAAAATGTAATGGGTCTACTTTGAATCTTTAGGTTTTCCCTCTGCTTGTCATTAATTTCGCTTTGTAAACATTGTGTAACAACTACCTATACTCGTAAACTGTAGTTATACTGTAAATAACTGTACGCATAGAATAGTGTAAGTTAATAATGGTTTCAACTTACATGTGGTATTTACTACGAATACTCTATTTGCTACGCCAGCCAGTGATCTTATCATTACGGAACGGAATGCGACTATCTCGCTTCACTGATATGACAGCACTGCTGAGTAGTGCTGTATGGCCTGATTGCTGTTTGTTCACAACTTCACTGTGTTCTCTATAGCCATGACGTCATTGCAAATTATATTGAAATCGCTATAGTACTCGTAATAGTAATCGTATGACGCACAAACGGCCTCTGCGAGTCATGCAACATACTTGTTCTGCAAGGTCATATTTTATGCACTGTTAAATATTACGCCCGATAAACTTATATAAAAAAATCTTTACGCAATTAATTTTGAGTCTCAAATAAAACGAATTTTTAATCGTACGTTAATGATCATGTAATAGTACGTCCAGATTTGACGAATGCGCCGCTCGCGAGCCGTTCGCAACCTGCGCGCCCGCTACTGCCGTGCGCTGTGCGTGTGCGCACCACAAAGTACACATAAACACTACGTTACGTTTTTTGCACCTTACGACGTGGGCAGCCCGCTCGCAAGCTACGCGCCGTACGTGAGCGGCGCAGGGCCGCAGCAGCTGCGCGTAAACATGAAAGGCACGCGTGCAGGGCGCGAGCGGCTCGCTTGCGGCGTGTACGTGCGCATTCATCAGATCTGAACACACCATTATGCAACCATGCATGCCATACAACTGTTCCTTCAAAGTGATATAGTGGTAAGCTACAAAGTTAATGTTCTGTAATCGGTACTTACTTTACAAACTGCTAGGCTTGCTAGGGTGAAGGGTTGTGGTCAGTGGTCATAGCAAATAAAACAACATGTAACTACACAAAAATGTATTAATTTAATTAGATGGTCGCAATAACATTGAACTCGTCGTCGTATACATCGTTCACGCCGCCGCTCGCTTCGTATTCATTACAATTACAATTTATAATTATTTAAAATTAAAGTACTATGATTATCGTATAAATTTGCAGTATACACGTACAGGAGGAGGGCCCGGCGGCCGCGGCGTGCTACAACTCATTATTCCGCAGAAACGTTTAACATTTTTCTATTAAATTTTTCGTTACTATTTTTCGTATACTGTTTCAGATATTTTGAATTGGAACACATCAACTTAATTCTAGCAATATTTTTCATAATCAATCTATCACTAAGTGAAACTAATCGTACATCAATATAATCGCAAGGTTAGTATGTCCGCTGATCTACCGAACTGCCCGCGCCTGACTCAAAACGACGGATAATAAAAATCATTTACATTAAAACTTATGACTAAATGAAAAAATAACATTTTGTGCTAATAAGATCGTAGCACCACGTAAAAATATAATCATTTGTTCTGATTCACAACACTCAACGATAAAATGGATCGGAAATGAATACATGATACTGTTAAAAAAGGACAGAAGTTAAAACTAAAACAACTTTAGAAGTGGACACGTCTCATAGCAGCTCTACCGTGTGCGCCGCGCGCCGCGCACGCCACTCTTCAATATAAACATTTAAATTGCACACAGGAGCAACCGCGCCCCCGCCCCGCACCGCCCCCTCCGCTAACGTACTGAGACTGACTGATGTGTAGTAGAAGAAATCCTACAGTTATAAGGTTTTGCAAAATATTTAGTACGTTTCTTGTGATAAAATAACAAGTAAAATGAACCATTTAAACATCAATAAGATATTTATAATTTTAGTATTGTCAATTGCACGACACTAGTTTTGGAAGCCAAATTAACAGAGTAATGTAGCATTTTAATATACGGCAAATAGTTAAATTGACGTCGATCGGCGGTGCGATGCGCGATGCGGGGCGGAGGCGCCGCGGAAACACTAGTTAGCACAAAATATCTGAATGTTTAAAGTTAACATTACACTAGTTCAGCTTACAACTATCGTATAATTATATCCACCATAGAGTAAAGATTATTTAGTGAACGCTTACAAACACGAGATCCCGCCACTTGATGTCGTTACTAATACTGCCAAATAATGACTACACAACAAACAATTTAAAAACATCACTGGGTCAAAGTAAAAATAATACTTGGAAGCTGCCGCGTCGAATAGTAAAATATACAATAATAAGAACACGATCAATTCATCATTAAAAATAAATACTGGGCACCAGTCGTACATACAATCATAGATAATACAAAAAATATACGCGCTACCGTGAGTGGGGTAGTGCCGGTGTGGTATACAGTGCTGGTACGGGGGGACCGGGACTGCTCGTATCAACGCTTTTAATGTAAATGGCAATTTCGTGGAAGCTGCGCAGTCCGCCGGGCCTGCAACACAACGGAACACGTTACTGCACCACAACACTACAGCTTCATCAATACACGTGGGTCGTTGGAAGTGGGTCTATCAAACGAGTCTCAGAGACGTTAGTGTTTGTATGTGTATGAACTTGAAATTCCATAATTGTCAAATTATAATTGACCACAGCATCGTTTAATGACATGATTTGATGACATAATGAAAGACAAGTTTTGATTTGCTTCACATCAACGGAAGCTATCTTTGGTGGAATTCTTTCCACCTCTTGCCATATTGAGGTCCTATCCTACCCAGACAAGGGTACTAAGTGAAGAAATCTGCCATGTGCCTCATATACTTCTTGTAAATATATTTTATCGTGCTAAAGGCTTTTGAAATTACAGTTGATGAATATTTAACAAATAAGAAAATGGGGAACGCTACTACTAATCATCGAACTACTACACTGTGTGTATGTGTAGGTGTGCGCGTGTGTGTGTGAGTGCGTGCGTGTGTGAGCGTGCGTGCGTGCATCACCTAGGGCGAGAGATCCTGGTGCATGGGGTCGTAGCCCATGGAGCCGTCGTAGGGCGGCTGCGGCTGGTCGTAGGGCGGCGCGGGCAGCGAGTAGCCCATGGAGTCCTGCGCCGGCGCCGGCGACATCATCGGCGTGGCCGTGCCCGACGCGGCGCCCAGCGAGTACGGCGACGCGCCTGCCGCTGTCGCACACGACACATAAAGGACGGGCTGCTCTTGCGACTACCGACACCAGACACTTGACCCTCAACTCAACTGCGCCCTTGACGACAAGAGCTTGCTGCCCATGTTTTAATTGTGTTTTGTGTTTTATTTTCGAATGGAGCTGGTATACGCGTTATGGGAGTGGAACATTGATTGCAGGTCTCGGCTACGTGCTGTCACTCGAGGGTCACATGCCCTATGCTAAAAAAGGTCTTTGTAATCCAGGTTAATTAGGTCCGCGCGTCACCTTAGATGAAAAGTATTAGGCGAGCAACACTGATGTGATATGTGTACAGCCTGACAGGGAGAATTGATCGGAGGTAGGGAAAAAGGACCAGATATACGTAGAGAAGTTAAACATCGCAGCACTGATACCCTACCACCACGCTAGCGCAGATACTTTAAGCCATCTATCATTTTGAGGACATAGTGTTCTGGATGTATAGTCTATACTCCAGTTAACTATACTTACACAAATATGACAACCTCATATCCAAACTTTAAAAATTAGGGTTTAAATTGCTACTTTAAAAAACGGCAAGTCACAGTAATCAATACATTACGACGAACAGTAAAAATGATGTGTTTATCACACAAAATTAAGAGAAAACAAATCACAAATCATATCTATATGAATATACTATGAACATACATATGCACACTTATCTATCCTTTTACATATTATAAATGGCTACTGGAATGTCACAAGTTGGCTGGACGCAAGTTTTCAATAGAAATGTAAGCCCTAATCCAAAATACATACAGTAATATTGTTTAAAGTAACAGTGGGTCCGTTAGAACATGTTGGGGTCCGGCGAGGGGGTGGAGTTATAATTGAAATAATTACCAGCGGCTTTCTTGGCGGCGTACAGGTTGGCCTCCTCCTGCGCCTTGCCGATGTTCTTCTTGTAGCGGATGCGCTTGTTGCCGAACCAGTTCGACACCTGCCAACAATACAACTCTTGTATCACTTGTTATATCACTATTTATTTACTCTATTCATACAAAGAACAAACTTAACGCCTTTTGTGATTCTCTGCCAGTCAACGCAGTGTGTGAGGAATGCGAGCTTGGCGCGTATACACATAAATAGATAATTATATTACCATATTTAAAAAAATGTAACTCCTCGTCACCCATGGGCATCAGTAACACCATAGGCATCAGAGTTGCGTAGTCAGCCAATACAGAGGAGAGAAGAAAGAAAGTAGGTACTGGATGGAACTTAATACTCAACTTCGTCATTTTTGAAGTTAAAAACATGAAAATGTACACATTAGTTCAACTCTCAAGCCCCGAGTCGCAATACAATTATTTTGCCGGCTGAGAAAGAGAGTGGTAGGAGTGGTAGGTAGCGCGGCAGGGTCGTCTGACACCGGTACCTGCGACACGGTAATGCCGCACTGTCGCGAGAGCTCCTCCTTCACGTCCTCGCTGGGGTACGGGTTGGCGAGGTGCGAGTAGAAGTACTCGTTGAGCAGGTCGAGAAGTTGCGTCGCTTGCGCCGCGCGTCCAGGAAGCTGCGGCAAACACGCCCGGTCAGTGCCCGCCCCCCGCCCCCCGCACCTCGCCCCGCAGGTACACGGCCGACGGGCCCGGCAGCCTACCCGCACCTCGCCACACCACACTACAGACTACTACATGTACATGCAGCACGGCTACAACTTTTCCGTTCCAATTGTTTTATAAATTCCTGTTATTCACGCTCATATGATATGGTTTATTTGTATGATATTTGGTTTTGTATATTGGAAAAAAAAAAAAAAAAAAAAAAAAAAAATATACTTTTATTTCTCACAAATCTTTTACATGAATATTTGTACACAGTGGGGGACATCCTTTTAAGTAAATATATACCTGTGTCAGGATGCCCCGCTCTTTCTTATTACTAGATTACATTACGTAGACAAGTGAACTAAGATTAAGATCTAGAACAAGAAGAAATTATGCCTTACAGGATCTAGAAAACAAGACGTAAGTATTTTTTAATAAATATCGACTTTAATTACTAATAATTTTATTAAGGGTGTATAGTGTGAGTGTGTGTGTGTAAATATGTGTGTGTGAGTGTGTGTATATATATATGTGTGTGTGTGTGTGTGTGTGTGTGTGTGTGTGTGTGTGTGTATGTGTGTGTGTGTGTGTATGTGTGTGTGTGGGTGTGTGTGAATGCCTTAGATAATTTGTTTGATATTTGAAATGTTTATGTATATGTATATCATTTTAGTTTCTAATATTTCATAATATTTTTTTTTTTTTTTTTTTTTTTTTTTTTTTTTTTGTATATTTATCTTTGATTTTAAATTAGCTTGTTGTTTCCAACAGGGCCTCAGCCTCTATATAACTCAATTTCTGTAGCCAAATACTAAGTTCTTGTTTCAGGTTATAGGGATGCTTCCTAACGATGTTAAACATTCTATTTACTTTAGTATATACATGTGCTGATTGTCTTATATACTGATGTTTAGCAAAGAATGAATTGGCACCCGCTATTTCAATTCTTACTCTTCGTTTTGAGAACATATTTGTATCTTTATTTAAGTTTTTATGTTTGCTTAACAATAAGTGTAAAATATACAGCTTTCTCACACTTAGTACATTAGACATAGAATAAAGTTTATCAGTAGGAAATCTGTGATGTTTTTTATAGATAACTTTTAAAAGAATTCGTTGACTGCGTTCTAACCCCAAAAATTTAGTTTTAGTTGCCCCACCCCAGACTGGAATGCAATATGTTAGAATTGACTGAGCCAGTGCCGTGTATACTTGATTTAACAGTTTATTTGAGGCTACATGTCGTAAGGACTTGAATAACCAAATCAATTTTCTAACTCTGCCTGATAATATCTCAATATGAGCATGCCAACTTAATCGCTGATCAAGTAATATACCTAAGTATTTTACTGTGTCAACTTTCTGAATTTTAGGACAAGTGCAGTTTATTTGATCGGTGTCACAGTGGTGAATTGTAAGACTGATGTTTTTCGGCTGGGTTCTTTTATTAATGGTAAAACAAACATAGTTAGTCTTTGCCGTGTTAAGAGATAAGGAATTTAAGTTAAGCCATGTAGATATTTTCTTTAAGTTTCTTTCAGCTGCGCTAATTACTTCATCCCAAGTCTGGCCATAAAACACTATTGCTGTATCATCTGCATAAGAATAAATTTGTCCGTTTTTTATATTTAGGTTACATAAGTCGTTAATATATATTAAAAACAGAGTAGGTCCTAGGACACTACCCTGTGGTACACCAAACGTGATTTGGAGGTCATAGCTAGTATAGTCTCCTATTTTAACGCGCTGAGTCCGTCCAGTCAAATAGTCCTTGAATAAGTCAAGCTGTTTACCTCTAATTCCTATTTTTTCTAGCTTTCCAAGCAACATAGATATGGATACGGTATCAAACGCTTTTCTTAAATCCAAGAAGACTGTTAAACATTTATTTCTTTTGTCTAGTTGGTCAACAATACATGCCGTTAGATCTATGATGGCATCCTGAGTACATTTACCTTGTCTAAAACCATACTGTGATTCTGATATTATTTTGTATTTCTTAAGATAGCTTAGTAATCGGTTATTGATTAGTTTCTCTAAAATCTTCGATAATCCCGTCAAGACTGATATTGGTCTATAGTTATTTACTTGTGTTCTTTCTCCGCCCTTGTAAACTGGAGTAATAATAGCCTGTTTGAGGAGAGTAGGAAAGGTTCCTTTAGAAAAACAAAGGTTAGCTAAGTGACATAGTATAGGAACTATTAAATCGCTAGCCATTTTAAGAAACTTGATGGGTATATTATCAATTCCAGGTGCACTGTCAGATTTTAGATTAAGAAGTATTGATTTGATTTCTTGGCAATCAGTATTAAGTAACGCAAAAGATGTTGCTTGAACTTCATTAGATGGTAGAGACGTTGTGTTAAGTAACATTTGCTTATTTTTTAGGATATCGTCAGCAAGATTTCTGCCAACGTTGGCGAAAAAGCTGTTAACAGCGTTCACTGATTTTACGGGGCATGGTTCAATGTCTAGCAGCTCAGCGTTTGTTAATCTTGTTTGTTTTGTGTTAGTTATAGTTTTAATATTGTCCCATAGTACTTTAGGATTTTTTGTCAATAGTTGTTGTCTATCATAGATACGTTTTAATTTTTTAATCAGATTATTACAATAGTTCCGGTATCGTCTATACGTTATTTTTAATATATCGTCATCAGGTTTAGTTTTTAATTCTTTCTGCATCTTGTTTCTATTTCTAATACATCTTAAAACACCATCAGTTATCCACGGTTTGATTATACGTTTACTTTTAGGTATGTTAGTTATCCGTGTGTTTTCACGCAGAGATTCGGTAATTTTACTAATGAGTATCTCAATCAGGGAATTAGGATCCTCACATAGAAGTAGTGAGGACAAGTTTTGATTAGATAAACTTAAAAGTGCCTTATCAAAATCTATATATGTTTTTGTTTTAGGACATATTTTATTAAATTTAATTTTTGCCAAACTAAGAATTACCATTTTGTGGTCAGTTATAGTAGTGTTCATGACGGCTATATTAGCAGTAACTTTTTTCCTTTCTAGTTTTAATATAAAATGATCCAAGCAACTCTTGTCTCTCGTAGCGATCTGGTGACCTGGTAGTAGTCCGTAAGTGGATAGAGTATTCAAATAATTGCAGCGGTTTTTACATTCCAAAGAAGTATCTTTAAGTTTACTGATTAGATTTATGTTTATATCGCCTGTTAGAATAATGTTTTTACATGACTTAATCTTATCCATGATCAATTGAAGTGAATAGAGAAATTTATCAGTATTTGTGTTAGATGGAGATCTATACACGCCTAACACTGTATAATTAAAAATGTCTATTTGTATACACGAGGCTTGTATAAGTTTAATTTCTTTAATTTTTGGTTTAAGGTTACTTTTAATGTAGGCGACTACCCCGTCGTTTTGATTTAGGTGATTAGTTGTGACATAAGGAGTGTAATTATTTAATAGGGGAATTGGCTTATTACTGTCTAGTCTGCATTCAGTCAGTATAATTATGTCAACTTCATGTTTTAAATTAGATAATGTAATTTGCAAATCCTCAAAATTTTTGTATATACTTCTAATGTTTTGCGTGATTATTGTTAGGTCATTTTTATTTATTGTGAAGTGTTTGCTTATATCTTCAATGTTACAGTTTACTGAATTCGATATTTCTGATTTATCTAATTCATTTAAAGTCGACAATGTACTATCCATAATTAAATAATAAGTAAATCATATGTTTATTTCTAAAAGCAAACAAAGTACATATGTAGTTATGTGAATACTGAAAATGTGATATGTATGTGGGGTATGGTATAATTATTAGTTGGTTATTAAAGCACAGTATACAGTAAGGAGTACTTCTATAGTAAATTATGTACTTTAAGTGTGAGTAATGTGTGAGTGTTGTGTGTGTTTTATGTGTTAATATTGAGTGTAAGTTGTGTTTAAGTGTTGTGTGCAAGTTGAGTGAAATTTTTTTAATGTAGTGCCTGATAAGTTTTACTTTAATTATATACTTGTAGAATATATTACATGTATATGAAAATGTGTTTATATTGAAATCTTTTACAATATTTAGATTTACCACTAGTCATGTTTTAGACAACTGATGAAGATGCGCCTCCCTTGTTATATTTATGATTGGAGAGTCCTCGTCCAGACGCAGATACACTTTGCCATAGTTTGTCCAGCAGTATTTATATTTGTTTTTTACTCTGAAGTCTCTTGCCAAGAAGTACAATCTAGACGCCTGTGGGGTTAGATTTTCCGATACAAAAATTGGTGTGTCAGGTCGAGCGTTAAGTCCCAGGTGTTTTGCGCTTAGCTTATTTGTTTTGTTTTTATAATTAAAGGTTCTCGTAGCTTTTATAATTTCGGATTTGACCGAAGTATTCGTAAATTCAACTATTAGTGTGCTTCTCTCCTGATTAGGTTTCTTTGTTTTGATAATGTCTCTGATTTGTGTTTTTTCCATTTTTACTTCGACGCTGTCGCATAATTTTAATATTAACTTGGTTAGATCACTTTTATTTTCATTCCCTTGTAAAGGTACATTTTTTATTTCTATGTTCGACTTCCTCTCAATTCTCTGCATTTCTTCTAATTTATTTTCTATTATAATTATGCGTTCTGAGTCTTGCTTACTTTGTGTTTCTAATTTGTTAATTTTTGTCTTCAGTTCCATATTTTCCTCCGTCAAATATGTCAAAGTGGATTGCATGACACTATTGCTTTGCTGTATATCTTGTAATGTGGCTAATATCGTGTTGGTTTTGCTCATAAGATCTTTTATTTCACTTCTTAAGTCCATCATATTAGTATCCTGTTCATGTGTTGTAGTGGCTGGGAAAAATTTTCTTCTTTTGTTACGATTAACTATGGAGCTAGGTGGGGATGTTTCATCCAAGTCTACGCTGGAGATGTCCGGAACAGAAGAACATTTGTCTGGCGAGCGCGTCATCTTTGTTACACAATCCTAATGGAAGGAATGAAGGAATGAATCCTAATGAAGGAATCCTAATATTGTTTTCTTCGCTTATTAACAGTACAAACGAAAAAAACCGTTCTAAAAGTTTTTCTAACCGGGAGAGCGTCTCTTTGGAGTTAAAAAGTAAAAAGCGGTAAGGTTGTAGCGACGGTGCACATTGAGAGGTGTCCGGTGTAGCTCACTGCAGGCGGTAGGGCGGGCGCGGTGTACCTGTGAGACCGTGATGCCGCACTTGCGCGCCAGCTCCTCCTTAGCCTCCTCGCTCGGGTACGGGTTGGAGAGGTGCGAGTAGAAGTACTCGTTCAGGATCTCCGAGGCCTGCTTGCTGAAGTTGCGTCGCTTTCGGCGAGCGTCCAGGAAACTGCAAGCGGTAAATTTTTGCTATTTTTTGTTTGTCAATATTTTTTTTTTCTTTTTTTTCTCAATGAGGCGGAGGTAGAGCTGGTCACAAGCTTATTTTTTTTATAACAGACCAATATTCATGTATTTTAACATTTATAAAAATAAAGTTGGTAACTATCCACTATGCAGTGAACATAGCAACTTACCGGGAGCGCAGTATCATGACGGCTTCGCAGGTGGACTGCTTCAGCTGCATCTGGATGGAGCTAAACTTCTTGTGAATAATCTGCACCATTCGCTCGATTTCCTACCGGATGTCAGACATGGGTTATTATTTTAATAAACTGTAACCTACATAGAATTTATTAGCAATATATTATGAAGGTAAAGGCGTAATTTTTACAAGCCTTCCTATGCTTACTTATACATAATAGGCTGATAGAATATGATAAGTTAGATATATTTTCACAATTCGAGCACTCTGCAGGTACAAAGCATACATGACAGAGTCTTCCTTCTCTCTTGGCCTGTTGTGTTGGGCGATGATAACCACTTAACATCAGGTAGCCCATCTGCTCTCTTGTCGGCTGTGTAACTTAAGGTTTAGTAAAGTGTATGCCGTATTGGGACGGCTTAGAATATTAACTCCAATCCCACGCCGGATGGGTGTCGTAACAGGCGACTAAATCCGGCCCGCTGGTGGTAGGGCTCCTCGAGGGATTATATTGGTAATATTGATTTTAATTGCTAATTAATACCATTTTTACTATTATTATTTCTCCATGGGGTTCGCCTGGATAGCTACCACCGCTGAGCATGAGTCAGCCGTCAAACGACTCGTCGTGTTCCGGCTGGGGGCTTGAGAGCCAGTCCATTCTTTCTTTTTCCTCTTCTTTCTTGGCCGGCAACGCATCAGTGATGTCTTTGGTGTTGCTGATGTCGATGGGCGAGGATAGCCACTTACCATCAGGTGGATCGTCGGCTTGTTTGCCGGCTATTTCCATAAAAAAAGGGTGATGGCGGGGTGTATCGGCGAGGGTACCTTGGGCGTGATGGGGCGCGTGCGGCTCTGTTCGCGCAGCAGGTTCATGACGTGCGTGGTGAACTCGTTGCACGCGTTCTCGTACTTGTCCAGCTCCTGGTGGTAGATCTGACGGATCTGCGCCAGCTTGGCGCGGTAGTCGGAATGCTCGATCGCGTTATCTGCTTGGGCCACACTGCCTTAAGTTGCAGCACACGGGGGGACAGAAACAGATACATGCAACCTCCGACCCATTGCGCCTCTTTGTTAGTTCGCGATTCACGTTTCGACACTTGCAGTTAGTTTCAAATTAGTATGACATAATTAGTCAATAGAATTATTTGTAGCTTAATTTTAAATTAAAATTATGATGTCAGTAGAGATGGGCCGAGTACTTTTATCTCGTAACTGACCAACAAGTATTTTTGGTTTACCTTTAGCTAATCAAGTATTCAAAATATCTCAGTTCAGTAAAGTCACCTAAACAGATACAAAGTTACTTGTACCATTATCACATAAAATAATATGAGATATATGTATGTATTATTATGAACGCAACATCTGATTCTAGGATTAATTACATAAATTTTGACTGCTTTAATTGTTACTTTGCCTGTCTTTAATGTAACTGGTAATTGTAACATATTTTTTTAATCAATCACTTTTAGTCAATCAAACTGAAATATTTGGCTTAGTACTAGAACCATAATAATATCACCAAAATTGCAGAGTATTGAATAATAAACAAGTACTTGGCACATATCTAATTCTAAGTAACTGCAATTGCGATGTTATGAAATTAAGAAATATGAAAGGCATGTTACTTTTTTTAAGGGTAATGCCTGGAGTAATTGACTATTAATAATTATTAGATTTCCCACAATTTAGCTAAACACCCAAACTCATAAAAATTGTTATATTTAATAACTAATTATTGTACAAGTTAAATCAAAGATAGCTGCAATTGTAGTTTCATCTAGGTATGCATGTTAATTTGTACTAAAATGGTTTTAATACAAAATTTTAGTACAAAATGGTTTATCTTAGCTAATAACTTAAGACAATAGACAAATAGCAGTACAATAGCAAGTGTGGGAACCCATATATATATGTAAAAAAGAGAAGCCACTCAACTGCAAAATGTTAATTACTACACAATATCCAATTTATTTAAAATTTTATTAAACCATTACTAAACGCTATTATAATGATTGTTATAACTAAGCTCATTTATTTTCTTTTGCAAAACCTCAATCAAAGCCCAACGATGCAACTCATGCATTGATATTAATTTTAAATATAAATGTGATTTTTCAACACTAATAACTTCGTTTAACTAATCACATTAAGATATAATTTCATCTAAAGATCACAATGGAGTCTGAAATTAAACCAATTATAAATTTTAAAACAGTAGTATTCTAAAATGACCACATCTGTATGGTAAACATATAATTACCCCATTCTCCAGCAGCCGCAGAAGCCGAGGCAGCAGCCCCGGCGCCGCCGCCTTTCTCGGGCCCCGCGACCCCCTCGGCGATCAGCATGTTGTCCAGCCGCATCAGCTGCGGATCCGGGGGCTCTTCCTCCTGCGTGTTTCTCAGCGACAACACTGGAATGGAACGGAGATTATCTCACATGTCATAGAGTATCAATAATAAATGTATCAAAAAACACAATTCAATAGCTAGCCTTAGTGTTTGAAGCTTAAATAAACGATTTACGAATTCATAAAAAAGTAAGCTTCCGTGTTTTGAAGGTACACTATAGCATAATCTGATAGAGGTAGTATCTACTAATCTGTTTACTTTACCTGTCTTTTCTTTGATTTCACACAACACAGAAAACAGGGCAGGCTTCATCCTGTGACAGTTGAGCGTGTGTTTCCTCGCTTGCGCCTCGTCGAGACTCTGGTCCGTTATGTTCATGATTTGCTGCAAAATCTCGCCAATGTCCTGCTTGCGAGCTTCACCCTCACCCGCCGCCGGGGCTCCTTCGCCACCAGGTAGCCCGTAGCCCTGCGGACCCATGAGGCCACCGCTATGCGCCATCATCCTATTAGGATCGTCCATTTCTTCTCACTCAATTCATAAATATCACTAAAATATACACTATAACAACGTATACGGTTTTGTACGTAAGTAAACGCAAATCTAATCTAATATAAAAATAATTCACAAACTATTCGGTGGAGAATAGAAAGCTACAGCTTCTCCTATATTTCTCCAGCCAGCAATAAAATGGCCGCCTTCTTTGTGCTGTCAAATCTGAGATATTTGAAAAGAAAACAAATAATTAAAACTATTCCCATCACGCTTCATCTTGCAGTTCAATGCCCAATGATTTAAAGGTGTGAAAGAGATGGTAAATTTTATATTATATCGCTACAACTTGGTTTGGGTTTTGGATGTGAATTTTTGAGAACAAAATTAATATAAATTCACAGACAGATTACCTATATAAATTCATGTTCTAAGTAAATTATACAAAATAAGTGAAATTGCATATTTTCAATCAAATAAAGATTTTTATGTCGATGTTTGCACCAAAAACAAATAAAACTTTAAATTGTTATTGAACGAGCTTCTTTAATCAATGGAACGAGCCAAAAACTTTCTTTGTGACATTGACATTTAACTGCTTGTGTGTCATAAGGCTGTCAATGCTGTCATTGTCAAGTTTTAATATTTTCTTAGAATCCAATTCGATTTCGTAAGCCACGCGTGCGGTCATCAATTTCAACGTTTCCAACTTTCATTTCACGTCCCTGAAACTTACCAGATGTGACTTTTAATCTGAAGAAAATACGAAACTTAAATGAGAAATATTCTCACTTTCATATATAAATGTAGTGTCTTTAGGAAGAGTTTACCGGTTGCTTCTACTCAATTCAGGTTTTCCCATAAACTTCAAGAGTGGGGAAGTAATAAGTCTCATCGCAAAATAAAAATAGCCAATCCTTTTCGTGATTTAATCATGGCAGATCCTAAAATCGAAGAAATCTTAGTTCCGCTGCGAGCCAGCGTTAAGGAGCAAGGTGACTTAGTGCGCAAGTTGAAAGAAGATAAAGCACCCGAAATTGATGTTAAGAAAGCTGTTGCTGAGCTGAAGGCGAGGAAGAAAGTCCTGGAGGACAAGGAGTTGAGTCTTGCTCCGGTCGAGGAATCGTTCGATCGGGCCAAGATGGAAGATCTCATTAAACGTCGGTTCTTCTACGACCAGTCTTTTGCTATTTATGGAGGTATCACTGGGCAATTTGACTTCGGACCAATGGGCTGTGCACTCAAAAGTAATATGATTCAACTTTGGAGAAAATTCTTCATCCTTCAAGAACAGATGCTGGAAGTTGACTGCTCCATATTGACTCCAGAGCCTGTTTTGAAAGCTTCTGGACATGTTGAGAGGTTTGCTGACCTCATGACTAAGGATGTTAAAAGTGGTGAATGCTTCAGGTTAGACCATTTAATTAAAGCTCATCTGGAAAAGATAAAAAGTGAGAAGAATACTAAAGCAGAATTAAAAGCTGAAATTGAAGACATTCTGGTAAAACTGGATGGCATGAACGCTGATGAGATGTCCAGTTTAATGAAGAGATTTGAAATGAAATCTCCCATCAGTGGCAATGACCTTACTCCACCAATTGAATTTAACTTAATGTTCAATACCCAGATTGGTCCTTCAGGCCTTGTGAAAGGTTTCCTCAGACCAGAGACCGCACAAGGTATTTTTGTCAACTTCAAACGTTTGTTGGAATTTAACCAGGGTCGACTTCCATTTGCTGCAGCCCAAATTGGCAATTCATTTAGAAATGAAATCTCACCTCGTTCTGGTCTCTTGAGAGTCAGAGAATTTACCATGTGTGAGATAGAACACTTCTGTGATTCCAAGGATCATCCCAAGTTTGAATCGGTAAAAAATACTGAAATGTTGTTGTATTCTGCCGATAACCAGGAGCAAGGACGACCAGCTCAAATCCTTACAATTGGTGAAGCTGTATCCAAAGGAATTGTTAACAATGAAACCTTGGGCTACTTCATGGCCAGGATCCATCTTTATATGTTGGCTGTGGGAATTGATCCTAAAAAACTAAGATTCAGGCAACACATGGGTAATGAAATGGCTCACTATGCGTGTGACTGTTGGGATGCTGAGTGCCTGTCCAGTTATGGGTGGGTAGAGTGTGTTGGATGTGCGGACAGATCTGCATATGATCTCACTCAGCACACTAAAGCGACTGGCATCAGACTCGCCGCTGAAAAGAAACTACCAGCCCCTAAGCAAATTGAAATCGTAGAAGCTGTGCCCAACAAGGCAGCTATTGGTAAGGAGTTCAAGAAAGATGCTAAAATAATAAATGACTCATTAGCAACCATGGAACCAGCAGCTTTAGAAGACCTTCAGCTTAAACTGGAAACCGATGGCATTTATGTCTTAAATACACCTAGTGGAGATTTCAAACTCACTCCTAATATTGTCAGTGTCAAAAGAAGTCAGAAGACTGTGCATGTAGAAGAAATTATACCAAGTGTTATTGAACCTTCATTTGGTATTGGTAGAATCTTATACTGTATTCTGGAGCATAATTTTAAGATGAGAGATGGGGATGAGCAGAGAACATATTTCTCTCTCCCTCCTACTGTAGCACCCATGAAATGTGCCGTTTTGCCATTAAGTGGTAATGCAGAGTTCCAACCATTTGTGAGGGAGCTATCTCAAGAATTAATCTCGGTAGATGTTTCCCACAAAGTCGACGATTCTTCCGGCTCTATCGGACGTAGATACGCACGTACTGATGAAATTGGAGTTCCATATGCTGTGACGGTAGATTTTGACACTATAAAAGAGCCCCATACAGTAACGTTGAGGGAAAGAGACAGCATGGGCCAGGTACGCATGCCGCTAGCCGATGTTCCTGCCGTGGTCCGAGATCTCGCCAACAGCAAGATATCGTGGGCAGATGTGGAGAAGACTTATCCAAAGTTTGAACAACAGGAGAGTGCAAAAGGTGCCGCTGCGTAAAGCGTGACGTAAACATCTATTTACTATTTGGCCAGCTGTATTGATCTTATTGAAATGTTTATGTCAAACAGTTATTTATTTTATTATTCGCTGTTAAGCTTACAAGTGCAGATAAGAATAAACTGAATTATTCTATTCCACTTTATGTTTATTTAAACCTCAGATCAATGAATAAAAAGATAAGTCACCGCCTTATATTCGAGTGAGGAAGAAAAGTACCATGCCGATTTACGTCATCCTTGTATTTACAAGGAACCACGCCCATCCATACGTCAAAAACCATGCCGATTTCTGCCAGTAAGTTCTGGAACGTCGTGCTATAACTTACACGAAAAAATGCCATCCTGTGTAGTGAAGTCATGCAAAAACAATTCAACATCAAATAAAAAGTCCGGAGGAATAACATTTCACTTGTAAATGCACTTTTAACTATATTTTTAAACACTTATCGAACACATTATAAGGTTAATTGACAAAACTGTCAGTTGACGTAACAGATCAGTGTTGCCAGTATATTCCTATTTCGAACTGCCTGAAATGTAGGGAAATAATTGCAAGTATAAGTGGGGCAAATATGTCAAGTATTATTAAGTAAAATTTGTTTTGTTTTATATGAAATTTTAAATGAAAAATTTTAAATGAGAAATTTTAAAACATGTTTATGTTACAATAAATTATTTTTTGAATAAATAATATTAATATAATATTTGTTTTTTGTCGTTATTATATGTAGGTTTCCGAAAAATGACTTGTTATGAGAAGAGTTACGCCACATATTATAAAATCAAAACATCAGTTCCGAAATAAGTTTTATTTCCAATAATTGTTTTTTTTTTATATTTACCTATACATACCAATTATTCGATTTTGAAATGTGACGTCACGATATTTAGGACCCCCCCCCCCTCCGTTATTTTTTCTAACCTATAAGGCATACTTGCGATAGAGTAACTTTGGCACTTGCCGAACCACGACAAGCAGTCACCGACTACAAACCTTAACAAACTCTTCTATTAAAATCCGTTTTTGTGTGAGTAGAAACAAGTAAGAATGAACGAAAAAAGTAAAAACACCAAAAATCGCAACGGTTGATCGAAGCGAACATAACCTGACCTGCCGTGAATAAGTGTACAAATCTATTAGGTAATTTTTAACAGTTAGCTACCTTAATTTGGAGTGGGGGGTGTGATGGAGGGGTACGGGGGGATGCAGGAAACCCCCCCACAAATTTTTTCGTGCCGGAGACGCGTAGTTTCGTTTTTATTGCATTTTGAAATTCTATCTTTGATACCACTCAACCGTCTAAATCACGAAAGGTAAACGTCGGTAATGTAAGAAAAGGAAGGAATTTGTTAGGAATTAGACCCTGAATGCTATGATATCACACTCAATCCTCCGCGACGTACGTAATTTCAAAAAATTTGAAAAACAATGGGCATGATGACAGATTTTGAAATACTGTTCTATTTTATTAAGAAATAAGGTTTAGTATAAAATAAATACATTTCAATTTATAAGTTGATAATTCGCACCAAAACGCTTCAAAGTGTCATGGCGTCGCTTGTGCAGTCACGTCTCAGGAAAATAATAGACAAGACGTCATTAACAGTATGGTCATATTCGTTTGTTTAAAGAAGCGTGGCGTAATTTGCGCTGATTGGGACTGATTGGCGTTCAAGATAACATGGCGGCTTGCCGTATTTTGTAGTTTTATTTTAACAAAAATATTGTTAATGTCGCCCATAATAATAGAAATGCGTGTTTTGTAATCCTCCCTTTATGGGGAGCCTGCGGTAACACAATAAATTGATAAATTAATATTAAATATCACACCTTGCCTCTAGGTAGTTAATGTCTTAAATTAATTGCAATATTCCAGATTTAAAGTTCTATAAATACAATCATTACAATTAGTCGCATTGTAAAAATAAAATAAAAATACTAATTGTAATTTTGTGAAGTAGTTTTTGAGTAACTTTAAAGTCGGTTATTTTTTGTTAGTAAAATTTAGATTGCATAATGTTTCTATGTGATTTTAAAAAAGGGATGTAATATATTATTTCGGCGTGTCTCCGCGCTCAAAAATTACATCAGGATACCATAAACAGACCCCTGGGTAAGCCCAACACAACATCAAGTAAAATTCAGGTAGCACTCTGTAAAAGTCACTTTTCGGATAAACTTTAATAGTTAGCTACCTGAATTTGGAGTGGGGGGTGTGATGGAGGGGTGCGGGGGGATGCAGGGAACCCTCCTCCCAAATTTTTTCGTGCCGGAGACGCGTAGTTTCGTTTTTATTGAATTTTGAAATTCTATCTTTGATATATCACATACCACTAAACCGTCTAAATCACATAAGGCAAACGTCGGTAATGTAAAAAATTTAAAATTGTTATCTTGGAAAGAGCATAATATTAAAATCTGTAAAGATACTAACTTTCAACACTCCCGGAAAACCTTTCCAGGTAAAACTAACAAATGACTGAACTATGTAATTTATTCATAACTAGTATAGCATAAATTGTTGTAGAACTTATCATTGTCATTAAGCAGCGCCGAATTGCCCAGTATATCTGCCGTAGTCCGTGTAAGTATGTACTAGAAAGTGCTGGATTACATTTACATTTTATTAGTATTTTTACCACAAAATGATATTGTATTGTAGGATGTACCAGTTCAGCCAAATGAGGCTATAGACAGCAAACCCGTTGCAATACCGACTATTTCTTCCATAGAAGCTCTAGTAAGCTCAAGATAGTAATAATTACCTATACTTGGTTTTATGTCACATGTTCAGCTTTTTTTAATTAATAATGAATTATTACAGGACATAGTTACAAGCTTCACCTAGTGAAATGATCGATTATTTCTGCAACCCAAAACCGAGTACATCTTTTATTGCAGTAAATATTTTAATATATCCATATTCTCCATATTCTAAAGAAGTTTTTAACCCCAAGATTGAAACACAAACGAAGTAAGCGAAACAGGACATCCTTTTAGGAAAAAAATTCAAGGTTTTGCACGCATTTCCATATACTTTTTAAAAAACCAACAAACTACGAGTAAAACAAAAACGCGAATTCATCTAGGGAGATTTAATTGACTTGGCAAATTTGGCAACATTTTATTTACGCACACATGATCACTTACGCACACATGCTTACGTGAAAACTTTCCTCACTTTTTTGTTCGGGATGCCTTATCTCTTTATTCATTGATCTGTGATTTAAACTATATCAGTAAATATATTTCATTAACCTATGCTATTAGAGGATATTGGCGCTATAATACGCATGCTTCTTGGTTTTAAGCAATAGGAAAAATATAAAAAAAAGATCAATATCAAAGGGCATCGAACCTAATTGGCACACCTACAAGTCCGCCATTTTGAAAAAACCTCGATTTTGCGGCCAGTGATGAAACATGTGTCAATCGATAGACCAAATGATTATGATCAAAAAGTATTCAGTGATGAAATGTCGTAAGTGATATACTTTCTGAGATAAGTGAGTTCAAAACTGTAGAAAAATAAAGCAAAACACTTTGTTTCGGCGGACATTGATAAATCATATATCATTCGATATGCTAAATAATTACGATTAAAAAGTATTCAGTGATGAAATGTTGTAAGTGATATAATTTCTGAGATATTTGAGTTCAAAACCGTAGAAATATAAAGCAAAAAATCTTCGTTACGGTGGACATTGATGAAACATAATATGTCAATCGGTAGGCTAAATGATTACGATTAAAAAGTATTCAGTGATGAAATGTTGTAAGTGATATACTTCCTGAGATATTTGAGTTCAAAACCGTACAAAAATAATGCATTAAAAATTATCATTTACTTATTTTGAATTTATTGGGTCAATAATGAAAAATAAGTATACAATGCCATATTTGTATGTGCTGCATAGGTACTTGATTTATTAATAACGGGTAGGTTTGAATTAAAAAAAAAGCAAAGTAAAAGCAAACTACTAGGTTGTTTTATAAATAATTTATTTGCCACCAGCAGCTGCAGCTTTGGCAATTACTCTAAACCAAAAGTTTAAATTCATTATTGGCTTAGTTTTCTATATCATGTCTGACAATCACTGAATCTAAAAATTCCGCTGGTGATATAGGCCTGATGTCTCCTGATGTCGAGCCCATGCCAAGAACCATATAACACACATTATATGGGAACAACAGGACAAGGTTCTTTTTCCCAGTATGCATGAACAGTACCATCCCGCGATTTTATCTGTACCCTAAATTTGTTTGACGAATTTGTTTAATTTTTATAATACATAACGTAACTGAAGTAAGGAAAAAGTGACCGGTACACTTCAATTGCTGTATCGACATAAACACTTAACCATAAATACGCCATAAACACTCTGGTCATCCTTCACCTTGATTATGCTGATGTGTGTTGTACAGATTTGTCAGAGGAACTTCTGAATAAATTGGAGCGCCTTCTTAATAACTGTATTAGATATATCTTCGGCTTACGTAAGTATGACCACATTTCCCAGTTCTATTCCTAACTTAAATGGCTACCCATTCGATACAGGCGAAACTTCAGAATTCTCTCAACATTTTATGCTATTTCGAATAATGTGTCTTCTCCTGTTTATTTAGAGGAAACCCATAGCAGCTTATTTCGGGAATTCCTTCACAATACAGTTCATACAGTTCCTGAACTCCTTGCTTGTAGACATCAAAAAATCATAGACTACCAAAAGCTCCTTCAAGAAGTCCGGCAGTACTACCTGAAGCAATTAGAATGTTTTCGCCCGTGATCTTCAACCAGATGTTACATTATATGTATTTATAAATATTTATTTACTTAAAATAAAAGATATTTATATGTAAATATGAATAAAACTGTATTTATTTAATTTTGTTTATGTATATTGTGATTTTATATGTATATAGTAATTATTCTAAATATTCATAATATTTCTTATCTGGCATTACACTGATATAGTTACAGATCCACTAGAAATAAAAAGACAATTACAAAAATGTTTTATTTTGGTACGGTTTTGAACTCAAATATCTCAGAAAGCATATCACTAACGACATTTTATCACTGAATACTTTTTGATCGTAATCACTTAGACTATCGACTGACATATGTTTTATCAATATCGGCCGAAACGATGTTTTTGCTTTATTTTCCTACGGTTTTGAACTCAAATATCTCAGAAAGTATACCACTTACGACATTTCATCACTGAATACTTTTTGATCACAATCATTTATTCTATCGATTGACACATGTTTCATTACTGGCCGCCGAATCGAGGTTTTTTCAAAATGGCGAACATGTAGGTATGCCAGGCTCCATACAAAAATGTTGGAAGCCCTTTCACTACAGAACATTTCGAGGCTAGTCTGAGTAATTTGGGCTTCACATGCACTCGTGTATCACAGACATCGCATTTCATAAATTAATAAGTAATAGTACTCAAAGTACTCGACTTTCCATTGTATTATTCGGAGAAGTTGTTACATTAGTTTACAATTATTGTTAATCTGAAATTACGTGACTGAACACTAAATATAATCTCTTATTACATCATACATTATGTAATATGTAGTAAAATTTTATAAATTAAGTACTCTGTGCCTTGCGTTTAGAACTAAATGTGCCTCGCGGCCTATTATTGACGTTAAAATATTATGCTATTTATATGTATACTTTTTTTACAAGCCCTTCGATTTCACGGTTGATTCTAAATAGGCCAGGCAGCCCTGCTGCCATCCGTCCAGGTTTCCCCGGATTTGTCTTTTAGGCGTCCGGACGGGGATTTTGAAAAAAGATCCGGGGAAAACCTATCTAGGACAGAAACGGATTACAACCCCACTAGAAAGCATTTTAACATAACATTTTAAACGTGGCGCCCTCTACAGAAAGCTTGCCTGCCGCCCTAGTGTCGCCCCTTGCCACTCTTATGTTCATTAATTATTGTTTGAATTGCAGAAAAAAAGAGAAGCTACCACAGGACGTTATTAATATCATACAGACGTTAAAAATGTTAGTAAAGGGTTCCGATTTTACTTCGGAACCCTAAAAACTCTGAGGCCTGCATCAAACGCCGTGCAAGTGGACAAAGTGGATTTTAATTAAACAAATATAAACATTATAACTATTTTTAATAGTCAAATACGTAAGGAAACATTAAAAGTTAGTCATTAACACTATTTAAAGCGTCGGTCTCTGGAGCGCGACCTGTGTTTGGGCCGGTCGCGCGCGCGCTCGGCGTGCCGGTCGCGGGAGTCGCGCGGCCGCTCCCGCTCCCGCTCGCGGTCCTCGCGCTCTCTCCGCCGGTCGCGCTCGCGGTCCCGCTCCCGGTCCCGGTCCCGCTCCCGCTCTCGGTCCCTGTCGCCGCGGTCCCTGTCCCGATGTTTGTCTTTTGCGTATCTAGAAAAAGAAGATTATAATTTGTGTTGTGAATTCGTCATGTAACTTCGGAAGTCAATATTTAGCGCGAATGCGCACGTTTAAGGCGCGGTATGACTACGATTTAAAAACGTTGATTTCACTCACACAACCGTATATCTGCTTTAATCTAATGTTACATTTGCAGGACGCTGAATAGGGTTCAAAATTGCAGAGCATATTTTTGCTAACAATGTAACTAGATTGCGAATAAACATTTAATTTGAGGGTTTTCCTTAGATAATTCAGAATATACACATTAAATTCAATATCTGTCCGGTTTAAGTTTTAATAAAACCTTAAACGTATTATATTCTCAAAAAAAAAAAAATGTTGTTACCGCTGAAAATACAGAGAACATGGACGATTAAGTTTATTTTTGTATAGCAAATTACGATTTTTTATTGGAAATATTAAACAACTATTTAATATTCTATTTGGTTAACATTTTTCTTTAGACCTTTTTCTATACTCTGTATTTTTTGCGTGCAATATTTTCATTCGGTTTTCTCGTACTCGAGCACCAAAGAAACCCAGTTTTGTGAATATTGAGATCACACCGCGCCTTAATACTACTGCGATAGGTCCGGTGGAACTAAGGGGCAGATTTAGTTTTTTCCACTTCACCTATGCCTAGCTTTAGTGGAAACCATTCGAAGGAGAGGAGCGGTAAAATTAATATGAAATCTATCATACACATGTACACTTCCCTTCTATCCGCCCGCCTTCCGCACTAGCAGCGATCTGCTCCGTCTTAGTAGCTCACATCTCTCCTCCACATTGGTGGAAACACTGTCCGCAACGCCAAACTTAAATTCTGGTTATGTGTTCATCCAAGTTTATTATGTTTCTCGACAATCTTCAAAAAATAGCAAATAACATAGAGGAATTGTCATGTCGTATTCACCTGTCGCCATCGCCATAGTCCCGCCGGTCGCGGTCGTCGTGGTCGCGGCGGTCCGAGTCCATGCGCGGGTTGTAGTTGCCGGCGGCGCCCCCCGCGCCCCCGCCGCCACCGCGCGCCCCTTGCCCCACCTTCGCCGCCGCCGTCTGCCTGCTGTGATCGGCTAGCCTATCGGTCACGTTACACGTTAACTTCGAATCATAAACGATTGTAAGATGTAGAAAAAAAAAAACGTTCATTGTACATTTTTTTCGCTGCGTCGACGGAGGGCTGTCAGCGTGTCATGACCACAGCGCGAGCGTCAAGCTGACCGCCCAGAACAATATCCGAACGCTGCAACTGAGAAAGCTTTAAAGTGACAAAATTACCTTACATAAATAAATAATTTCAAGATACACTTTACTGTAATTAAATATTTACTGATATCATGATAATGGACGATAATGTATACAAGTAAATGGGCGGTCTGTTACATAAGGCCTCCACGTTGAACGTCTGTAAAACTAAAGTACCAAAGTTTTGCCGGCCGAGAAGGAAGCGACGAACTTCCTGTAAGATACTACGACTGCAGTAATTTACTGCATTTTGACCTAGAATGACAATGGTAGGCAGGTCAGTTAACAATCCCTACCATCATGCACAATTTAACTGCGTATTTAGAGCCCAGCGCTTACCAAACACTAGGTGGAAGCATCATTAGACATCTCAAACACAAAACTTCGACAAACTCGGATTGGATTCAAAGAAATGTGGTATGACATAGAACATAATCATTTTATTCATATCATTCATATTAAATACGAGTAACCACCCTCGCTTTGCTTCGGTTTACTTATTTTTTTACACCTTGGGTTACATTATTGGGGTTTTATTAAGGATCCCTAACTTTTTTTTTGAAAATATAATATAGCCTATGTTACTCCGGGATAATGTAGCTTCCCAACAGTGAAAGAATTTTTAAAATCGGTTCAGTAGTTTCGGAGCCTATTCAATTCAAACAAAAAATCAAATCTTTCCTCTTTATATATTAGTATAGATGTATTATATTATGAACCTGGGTTTGCTTGCTCTGAAATCGACGACACTATGTTTAATTTCTTTGTTGACAAAGTTTCCAGTCAATAGAACTTCAAAAAGCACCCACTAAAATGATACAATGAAATTCCTACAAGTTTATAAAATACCTAATACAAACAGTAATACAACAACTCTATGAACAAACATACCTCTGTTCAATCTGCTTCTGTATGGGCACTGGTATCCGGGGGAACAGGGTGCTGAACCAGTCGAGCTTGACGAGCATCTGCCGCACCAGCGCGCCGATGGTGGTGGGCCCGCCGCCGCCCGCGCGCGGGTCCACCTCCTCCTCGTCCTCCAGGTAGTCCACGTACCAGTCGAACAGGTCGGCTGGCGGCTGCGTGTAGCGGATGTACATGAAGCCTGCGATGGTACGGAGGATGTAGGGAACATTAACATATCAATATTGCAGAATAACTAATAATTAATGTAATAACGTTAATTTAGCCAAGTAGCTGGTTGGTGACAACAATCTATCACAAATCACAATACATATAATTAATTTAGTATAACATTACAAAAAAATTAAAAGTTTTGATTTTGGTCTCTTACCTATCTAGTGCATTAAAAGTTATTAAGTAGCTTCTGGCGTGTTTTACACTTTCTTTGAAATTTGAAACAGCTTTCCTCATTCAAAGAGTTAAATTTAACTATGCCATCCATACTAATTGAAGATATGTCACTGACTCGCAATAAGTTAAATTATTAAAATTTCACTGTGGTTTTTCTTTAAAAAAATAAAGCAATGATGTTATTAAAACTCCGTATAATTGACAGAAACCAGAGAGAATCTTACGGTTCCCTATCAAGTTCTCAAGAGTGTGAAACTTAGTGGATTAAGGAATTAATTCACTCATTGTAAGAGTGAACCTGAACTCAGCTATGGGAATACTATGTATACTTGAGTCAAACTCGTATCAGAATACTTGTCAACAAATCGTAAAAATTCCTTTATAGGGTTTTCACAAACTGATTTGTATTTCGCACACCAAATAACTATTAAAGAACGAAATAATCATTATAACGTTTGTGACAACTTCATTATTTTAATATTGACCTATAACAACAACACACTAAGAGAAAACGACGTAAAAACCAACATCTTAAAACAATTTTCGTCATGAATAACTCACGCTCGCACATCCTTAATTTCGTGAAGCGACTTCAAACCTTTGTAGAAACTTATTGTTTTGAGGCCGGACCTATGACTATAAATAGAAATGACTACGAAAACCTCACAGCTATAATGGCGCTTACATGCTTTGCAACTTGGTCGTATTATATTTCGAAATACAGTGAAATCAACTTATCTGTGACTATAAGGAGGGCGCTGCCGGACGCATTGGACCAATCATAGTGCGCATAGTAGTAATTTATGAATGGGATGGCATTAGTTCCAATTTTCGCCACGTCACAAATAAGTTCTTGAGAGATGGCACTGTACAGATTATACAGATATTTCATTCCACTCAATATGCATGAGCATAAAATTATTTATAAGTTAAATTTCATTAAACAAAGCCGAATAACATTTTATATTTATGTTTATGTATTTTAAAACAGTCTATATCGATTTTATACGTAACTATTCCGTGTTATTTTAAACTTTTGCAAAATAAATATTATGTTTAAATATAAAATAAAATTATAAAGAGTGGAACGGAACGCGACTTGCGAACTCCAGATTTAGTTCAAACGTACTTTATACGACCAAAAGTTTCATGCACCTGTTTGTTTGTGGTTGCTAGGCAACACAGTGCTTATGTAAATTCTGATTCGAATGTGAATATAGTGTAGTAATGATTATTACGTAAAGAAATGTGACACATCATACCTACCAAGTGCTCTGATATAGGGTGAGTCACTGTGTTGCAGCAGTCCGTTAACTTGCTTGCGCGTGAGCCGCAGAGTGTACAGTTTGTACAGCAGACAGAAGGCCGTGGACACTATCCCTCCGGCACCGACCCCTCGCACCTGGAGCAATATAATGTTACAACTGTTTTTTTGAATCTGTTGTTGTATATTCTCTAGATGCAGATACTTCACTGTACTCTTTGATAGCTGGATGTTATTTTAAGATAAAAATATATAACTTTAATATACATCAAAGCAGTTGTTGCAGTAGGCCTTGCATTCAGTGCTCTTCATTCATTCATTTCTTTTCTCTATGGTAAATTCAAAAAATGTTTGTATAAAACCTATTCATAAAAATAATTGCATTAGCTTCCACTTTGGTTGTGTATATTAAAAGTTTTCATACAGTGATAATTCCAACAGCAATCAAAATAACATAGTTAAACAGTTACTTGTACTTCTGGATCATTGGAGAGAAACTTTCAAAGGATAATCAAATGAGTGGTCAATGACATACTCACGCCGCCACACATGCCGGTCTGGCCGGCCGTCTTGCGGCTCCCGCGCTCCCAGGGCTCCAGGTGCTTCACCTGGTAGTAGATCTCATCCACCACCTCGTGGTATGTCTTGAGCTTGAATAAGTGCACTGAGGACAACATACCAAACATTACTTGACAATGTCAATGACCATCAATGTGATTTGTCTATTCGGATGAGATGTATGTAAACATTATAAATACAAAAGCTGTAGAGTTCACAAAGTTTTTAAGCATGAATCGTGTAAAAACGTGGATAGATGTTATACAACAGATAACTCACAAGTTCGTCTATTGAAAAATAAAGAAGTTTCTACAACAAAATACATTAATGATTAAGATAACCGCCGATTAAGGTAACGGCGATGCGAACTCCTGTGCGTTGGTATGTTTGCTTACCTACCTTTGAAGTAGCTGGAACCTTGAATATTTGCTAAGATTAAAGGGTTCAGATTCATGGTCTGTTCATTACCCCATATCGGCAGAATGTTATGTTGTTTGCCCGTTTTGCCAGGCTTTTGTTGATTATACTCTGAAAATGAATACAAATTAATACAGGTCAATAACAGACAGCATCACCAATTAATCACACCACATACCTTCCATTTCCGCCATTGGAACATTGAAATATTTAACACCAATACTTAGCAGGATATACTTGCAACGATGTGTTTATTGTATAAAACAATATAAGATTAAAGCTGTGTTTTCAATGTTTTGCCTCCAAAATTCCAAAAACAAAATAATTTACATTACGTAGCGTTATGACGAAACAACACGCTAAAACCGTTCATAGATTAAATTTAGGTTTTTTATTTATCACAGACTGAGGCCATAGATAAATGAGGCACAGTTACCATAGAGAATACTAAGTTCCAGATTAAAATTATTGATGTCCAAAAAACGTACGCAGCGTCAAGATTGTCTGTCATATATTAAGTTCATGGATATTATTAACTGCCCCCCTATTCTGTATCTCGGTGGCTATCGCAAAGTGAAGATCACTGTTCGAAGTTCCGAACAATTAGCTGTCAAACTACTAGATTCGTATTCGCTAACGTCAGTGATCAACTGAGATGACGTCATAGGCACTGAGTGGATTTGAAAGCCACCGTAAAGGTTTTTGACAGCAGTTGTTGTATCGATAGTTTATAATTTGGTATTCCGTAAGCTCAGTGGACATCAAATCAATAGCCACTTTCAAATGTCAACGACTGTTTGAAAGGAACTCCTTTTGAGCAGTGTTTTATAGGTTTTAAACGATCGGCACTGTCATAAAACGTAGTGATTAAGTACTCTGTGGTCATTAATATGATTAAAACAGTAAAGATTCATGGACACATTGTTTTTTACGTGGATAATACATCATATTTCAGTGCAAAACATGCAAAATAAAGCCCGTTCTAGGATAAATAGTAGACGAATTTAAACTGTGTAGTGATATTAAATTGTTTCTTGTTAAACATGGCTCGTGCATTTTGTACTGGGAATTGCTGAAGAGTACCTAAAGAAAAGGTAATATCTTGAGAAATTCCTAATAAGAATTAATAGGCGTCGGCTGCGTGACGCTAGTGGCTAGTGATCCCTTGGAGATGCCAGAGAGAGAATTTATTGCACACTTTCGTCTCTCATTATGTCTGGATTCCTTCAAAGTTTAGACAAAATAAGTATTCATTTACCAGTAACTCGAAGGAAGACCGCTATTACCCATAGTAAATGCCCATCTTAATTGTTTAATATGATAAAATATACAATGTTATTGGAGTTAATCTTATAATTCCTTGAATGTATTCCTATGCTGATTGCAGATACTGGCGGCTTTTTTGCAAGTGGATATCAGAGGAATGTAGGGCCTCTTCATTATTTAATATGTCCCAACCGACATTTAGTAGGTGCCTTAAAGAAGTTACCAATGCACCTAATGTTCAACAAGTTCTTTTAAAATATATAAAATTCCCATTTTCCCGAAGAGAAAGAGAAGTCATAATGAAAGAGTAAGTTTAAATAAATGCATTATTTGGATTTGCAATGATCTGTTTAAAATCAATTATTTAAGTCTCATTTTCATGCCCTTTTTTCTGATTCATGGAGAAATATGGTTTTCCTGGGGTTATTGGGTGTGTAGATGGTATACATGTAGCATTAATTAGACCCAAGGATAATCAAGGAGCCTTCTTAACCGAAAAAAAAATATAATTCTTTGAATGTTTTAATAATAGTAACTTAAGTAGTAATTCAATCAAGTACCAAATAAATGCCTGCCCACCCCACAAGTGAAAGTGATACCTATACATAGTGCATCATTCAGGATCATAACATAACTATCACACCACTGAGAGATGTCAAAGTCAAATGAGTGGTCCAGTCTAAGGAATAGACTGCACTTTGTAGCTAGGGACCTGTAGATTATTTTTGAACAAATTCATAAATTTATGCAATCAAAAGCAAGAAATGTGATGATTTGATTTAGTATTTGTTTCGTTTTTTATTTCAGATTTGTGATGCAACTATAAGTATTTTATATGTTGATGCTTCATTTGGTGGGGCATCACACAGTTCGTTTGTTTGGAATCAATGCTGCATAAAATCATATTTAGAAAGTCTGTACAGAAATGAAGAGCGGTGTTAGCTGTTAGGTAAGATTTCATTGACCTGAACTATTATTTATTCTTTCAGCAGTGAAATGATCATTAAACAATTTAAAATATATTGTCTGCAGGTGATTCTGGATATGCACAGCGAACTTAGATGATGACACCTATTTTAGGCGCAGCTTCAGGGTTGCCAGAAGAACACTACACAGATCTTCATTGTCGGGTCAGAAACACTGTGGAGCATCGCATTGGAATACTGAAGGCATGTTGGAGATATTTGTTGGCAGATAAGAGTACTTCATTATGATTCTGTTACTGCTGGCAAGATTGTTAATGTATGTATTTTCTGCATAATATAGCAAATATGCAGAACGTGCCAATGCCCAAGCTACAGGTTGATGACACTAGCAAAGATTTGCAAATGCAGGATTTGCGAGAACATTCGAGAATAGAGGCAATTCCAGACAGCACTAGGGATACTCTTGTTGTTAGGTTATGAGATACAAGGAGAGTATAATACATTGTGGAATCATTTCCGAGCAAGTGTAATTTTTTTATACAAATAAGAATATTTTATACTAAATAGAAGTTTTTTATTCGTCACATACCCTATAGTGTGGGGCATCGTTGAAAAGGTCTTTCAAAAATATTATGGGTCTTCAAAGACCATTTTTAGAATTAGGGATCCGTTTGCAAAATATTTGGCTTTAAAGTGCAAATTTTGGTTAGAGTCAAGTGTCCCCCCCCCCCTGCCGGCTAAACGGTTGGAGGTGGACAAGTAAAAAAATTATCAAAAATGGGTTATATGATGAATTCACAAGGAAAACTATCACGGCTATGTTAGCATGAGTAGTTAATGAATAATAGTCGATAAACTTACTACTTCGGAACTCTACATTGCGCGTGGCCTGACATGCACTTGCCTGGTTTTTTAGTTGCGTTTCATTACCATTGTTACTGGTATTAGGTATTGCTTTTTATTTACACAGAAGAGGAAGAATCAATGTTATGTTGGCGCTTAGATTTAACTATATAGCTAGGGTACACGTATGACATCTATGTATAAAATATAATTAGTTCTGTATATGCTATTGAAAGTATAATTCTGTATATGTTAATGTTATAAAAATTTATATAATGATTTTAATAATCTAATAATCTTAATAATATTTATATAATAATCATTAAGTAGGTAAATAAGTTAGGTTAATTTATTTCATTGAAAAATTCTTTAAAAAGTGATTTTTTTTATAGGTTTCAAGTAATTTGGCCTATTTGATACTTTCAGGGAATTTATTTGATACAGAACAAATTCCAAGTAATATTAATAAAAAAAATCAAATTATTTCAAATTAAAATGTATTTTTTTATTTTCAAATTAAAATGTACCAACCGCCTATATTATGTTACAATGGTTACAAATATTTTTTCTAATCTCTGAATGACGAGTCTCACTGCTCACAAGTAGGTATACTAATAATAGTCCGGTCAATTTAGACATTCGAAGGTGCATAAATTCCCAACCAGCTGAAAATCAGTAAGATTGTTTAAAACATAATTATAAATAAAATTTTTAAGTTCCCCATAATTCCCGTGTATGGAAAAAAAAATATTCAAGGTCAAAGGTAAAAAAAAATAGTTTTTCGCGATTTTCAGCAAAACGGTAAGTTTTATCATAAAGTACCCCAGACAAAAATTGTAGATAGTAAAATTATCTATAAAAATGTATCAATACTTTTTTTCCTACGAGCCACCGTTTCTGAGATACAACGATTCAAAAACGCGCTAAGTACACTACCATGAGGTAGCAGGGTAAACGTGTGCATATTATGATGATAAAAACTTTCAACTTTTTGAATCCTTATTTCTCAGAAACGATTCTCTCTCATCTCAGATCTCAGAAAAGATTCGTCATGTCTGTCTGTCTGTCTGTCTGCCCGTCCGTATGTCACAGCCACTTTTTTCCGAAACTATAAGAGCTATACCATTGAAACTTGGTAGGTAGATGTATTCTGTGAACCGCATTAAGATTTTCACACAAAAATAGAAAAAAAGCAATAAATTTTGGGGGTTCCCCATACTTAGAACTGAAACTCAAAAATGTTTTTTTCATCAAACCCATACGTGTGGGGTATCTATGGATAGGTCTTCAAAAATGATATTGAGGTTTCTAATATCATTTTTTTCTAAATTGAATAGTTTGCGCGAGAGACACTTCCAAAGTGGTAAAATGTGTCCCCCCCCCCCCCCTGTAACTTCTAAAATAAGGGAATGATAAAACTAAAAAAATTATATGATGTACATTACTAAGCAAACTTCCAACGAAAATTGGTTTGAATGAGATTTAGTAAGTAGTTTTTTTTTAATACGTCATAAATCGTAAACCGCAAAAAACATTGATCAAAGTTACAACGAACTACAAGAACTTTTATATTATGTTACTTGCTGCTACGGAACCCTTCATGGGCGAGTCCGACTCGCACTTGGCCGCTTTTTATTATTATTATTATTATTTTATTTACAATCATATTAATCTAATTAAAAAAATGAGTCTCCCCCTCCCGCCCCCGTCCTCCCTCCCCTTTGAAGTGTCCCATTTTACAGATTTTCTTAATTTTAAAGACTACATGCTAGAACAAAATGGTCAAGGAGTAAATTATTTATTGATAAATTACCTACAAACAAGTTCCTACATTCATTTTCATACTTTGAAGTGTCCCATTTTACAAATTTTCTTAATTTTAACTACATGCTAGAACAAAATGGTCAAGGAGTAAATTACTTATTGATAAATTACCTACAAAAGTTCCTACATTCATTTTCATACGAATTATAGTTTTTAAGTTATGGTGCGTTAAAATTTCATAAATCAAATAAGTCTTTGCTTAGCAAAAATTCTACATTTAACCCTATATAAAATATGTAATATGGGACTTCAAGGGGGGGGGGGGGGGTTGGGATGCGGACGGATTTGAATTGTAAAAAGAGACAGACAAATAAATTCGAAAATGAGATAGGAAGCATTGTACAGGCGAATGGGGAGGGGGAAGAGGAAGGGAGAGGGAATTTAATGGTCTCTGATTTGTTAAACATACCAAAACTATAAAAGTTAAAAATCACTGATTATTAGATCGCCTAATTCGTATCGACGAAGTTCGCCAAGACAGCTAGTGTTAAATATCTGTATTTATTTTAATGTTGCCAAAGAAGTATAATTTCTCACACGCGTACATAAGTACACATTTATGTTTAGTACAAAATAGTTTTTGAAAGAATTAAAACTGATACGTTATTAAATTAATGTCTACCTTTATTTTTGAAGGTTTCACTTCTACCATGTGTGAATTGCACACATTTTAATTTTTTGCACATAAAGGTAAAACATAGCAGCAGTTTTATAAAATTATAAATATTCCCGCCAAAAAATCTAGAATGAATGGACTAAAACTAATGCCCGGGATACACTAGGCTAGTTTTTCTAGCTAGGATAGCAAGGTAGTTGTCTACTAAATTGTCCTGGCTTGCTTACCTGGCTTGGAACATGCTAGTTCTGTTTACATGAGGCTAGATTATTTTAAGCTAGTATTATTACAGTGAATGAGGTGACCACATGTCCAAAAGTAACTGCATACGAAAAAAAAACACAATTCGACTGAAACAGTTACTTTGAAAACTGTGCCTATTCGAACTAGACGAACTAGAAGGTGAAATACAAAAACGAGTGTGGACAATGATGATGAGATGAACGTGGATCATCTGCTTTACTTTTGGAAGAATTTCGCAATGAAGATTTAGGCGAATATAAGAGTATTTGGCGAACTGTACAAACTTTAAATTAATCTCCGTACTTAGTTTGGGCATCTTTCTAAAAACACGTCGCGGAAAAACAAACGAAACGTGTGGTTCCTGCTTACTAGCCAACTGAAAACTAGCTTCGTCAGCCACATGAAGCTAGCACACAAGCCAGGATAGTAAAATCAGTAGTGGGGGGCGGTACTAGCCTAAAAAATAGAATTCATCCTATTTAAAAACTGTAGTGGCTTGTAAACTAGCTTACTAGCTTAAATATGAAGCTAGTTTTGTTTACATGAAGCCAGAAGTACTAGCTTACTGACACTAGCTTGCTATCCTAGCTTGAAAAACTAGCCTCGTGTATCCCGGGCATAATGGTGTTATTCATTGTTATCACGTCTTGTCATAATATCGCGAATCTCTCTCATGTCGCTCGCCATTGCCTCGTGTGAGTCTGCCATGCGTTCAGCCACGGCAAGGAACCTTGCCAATGTATCTGCATTGTGTTCTTCCACTGCAATGCGCCTCGTCTCCAGGTCATATGCCCAGCTTGGCACCCCTTCATGAAGACGATCTGAAGTATATGTAAAAAATGCAAATTAATATTTAATGTTGGTATAAATCTTTGTAGTATTTTATCAATTAACCTGTCAATACTTATAAAATCAGTTAAATTTACTTGGCAAAAACCCGAGAGGAACATGTAAATGCAACATACATACAACAATAAAAACATACACCCACATACAAACATAGTATGATCTATGAAACAAATTTCCAGCAAGGTAATGCCTGATAAATTTCATTACATAGTCTATATAAGTTATGTATGTAAAATGTTTGGTATAATAAATGCTTGTATTAATTAACATTATTTATGTTTGTTTTTATTGTGCTACATATACAAGTACCTAACAATATACTTACTTCTCCTGAGTGCCCTTCTCCATTGAGTTCCTCAAGAGCGCTGAGGTGGCCCTGGCCGAGGTTCCTCTCGCTGAGGTTGAGGAACCAGAGATGGTTGAGATTCCTCTGGCTGAGGTTGAAGAACCAGAGATGATTGAGGTGCCTCTGGCTGAGTCCAACTTCTAGGATTGCTGGCTCCAGGAATCTCATTCTCTGTACGTGCCACTGTACGTGAACTCGAGTTTCCATAGGTACCTGCAAAATATTTACATTTAAACTATTTTAAGGCAAGTTCCTGGTCAAAGTTTAATAATTGCATAGAATACTAGCTGTTACCCGCAACTTCGTCCGCGTGGTATTTAATATTATAAAATTTTTCATTGATCCTATTTTTTTCTAATTTCTAAAACTATTTTTTTAATAAAAGTAGCCTATGTTACTTCTTCTTACATCAGCTATCTGCTAGTGAAAGTCCTGTCATAATCGATCCAGCCGTTTCAGAGATTAATCGAAACAAACAGACAGACAGACAAAAATTGTAAAAAATGTTGTTTGCACTTAGTAAAAAGTGTTTATTTTAATATTACAAACAGACACTCCAATTTTATTAATTTGTATGTATGTATGTATATATATAGACAAGAAAATCTTTTCTTTTTAATCTAATAGGAATACTATTTGGTTAGCATTAGTAAATGCGAACACACTCACACTCATACCTGTGTCGCGGGTGGCATGGACAACACATATAACTAGAGTTGAGAAAAATGAGCTCCGAGTCCCAGACTCGAGCTCCGAGTCGGAGCTACTGAGCCTTCAAAGCTCGAGGCCTAAGGGCTCGCGAGCCTTACAAGGTTCGAGCCTTTAGGGTTCGAGCCTTAAAAGCTCAAGAGCCTTCAATTGAAGACTCGAGTCGAAGCTCGAGCTTTATTTACTTAGCAATCTATCGAAACGCATAATAACATCCTGTAAGGTGTAATAAAAATAATTTTGTTTCAATAGGTATGGAAAATTGGGTTCTTTATGAAAGTTTGATACAAATATTTTTATTTTAAAATAAAAAAAATGTGTGTTAGCTCCGACGCACGCCTGGAGTTAAACGCCATCTAGCTTTCAATCAGTCAAACAATGGATGATGATGGAGGATGATGTTGATGATGAAGAATGATGATGATGATGGTGATGATGATGAATGATGATAACTTGTGATGATGATGGACGATGATGATAGTGATGACGATGATGATGGCTAATGATGATGATAATGATGAGTGGTGGTGATGATGATGAATAGTGGTGATGAATGGTGATGATGATAATGATAATGATGACTGGTAATGATGATGATGGATGATGATGACTAATGATGATTATGATGGTGATGAATGGTGATGATGATAATGATAATGATGACTGGTGATGATGAAGAATGATAATGACGAATGATGATTAGGCTGGTGATGATGATGAATGGCGATGATGAATGGTGATGATGATAAAGGTGACTGGTGATGATGATAATGGTGACTGGTGATAATGATGATAACGAGTGGTGATGATAGTGATGACGATGACGAATGGTGATGATGATGATGATGAATAGTGGTGATGATGATGAATGATGATAACAAATGGTGATGACGATGATGACTGGTAATAATGATGATGAATGGTGGTGATGATGATGAATGATGATAACGAATGGTGATGATGATGATGATGATGATGATGAAGAATGATGATTAGGCTGGTTATGATGATTACTGGTGATGATGATAATGGTGACTGGTGATGATGATGATGAACGATGATAACGAATGGTGATGATGATGATGGCTGATGATGATGATGACTGGTGATGACGATGACAAATGGAAATGATGATGATGATGAATGGTGGTGATAATGATGAAGATGACTAATGATGACAACAATGAATGACGATGATGATGATGTTTCACATCATAAGAATAGGATGTACCAAGATTATTACTATCATTAGATGGCGTTGTTACTGATCAGCCATCCAACACCATCTAGATTCTGTGTTACGAATTACAAACATAACGCATAAAGCTACGGAGAAAGTTTGATTTTACTCCCCATAAACCCCACAAAACTCCAAAAATTTTAAATTCGCAGCGCGCCCTAATTTAAAATTTTAAAGTTATGGCTTTTTTAGGGTTCCGTAGTCAAAACACAGTATGTTTTGATTAGGGAACCCTGAAATTACAGTGTTACAAAATGAGCCCTGAAGACAAAGCTCGAGCTTAGACTCGAGCCCTGGATGCAGAGCTGGAACCTCCGCCTCAAGCCTTCATGGAAGACTCGAGGCGAAGGCTCGAGCCTTATTAGAGGGCTTGAGCCTTCAATGAGCTCTAGACTCTGAAGGCTCGAGCCTTTTAACAACACTACATATAACACATCACACTCACACCCTGCACCCAAGTACAAATCTGTCAGATAAATATCTGCCCCGGCCGGGAATCGAACCCGGGACCTCTTGCTTCGCAAGCAGGGTCGCTACCAACTAGGCTACAGGGTCGGGATTAGTGATAGGACTATAGGAATAAATACTGTTGGTGCAAGTTAGTCATATTAGTATGAGTAATTTTATACTATATTTTGATAGTCTAGGGTTAATATTTTTAGTACTGCCACTGCTATTCACATTTGGTCATAAGAACTAGTTTGGTCACGTCTTATAAAAAAATGCTCAAGTAACAGCGGACTTCTTGGTAAATTTTTAAATTTTTTTGCATAGTTGTAGCACTAGCTGTTTAGTTTGTTTTATATAAATAATCCTTATGCCATTATGGCATAAACAAGTGGTAGGACCTATATATTGTGCGGCCCGGGGCTGTACCACCGCCACACTAAATTTAACTATGCTATTACTATCTAAGAAATTGTGTTCCTGTAGGAAGGTGATTGGAGTCCGGCCACGCTAATACAAGAGGCAACCATCACACTTATCAAGGGTAGCAACACACCTGTGACGATTATTAATTTAATGTATTTCTATATACGTAATGTACAGTAACAGTACCAAAGTATTAGGTATTACGTTTAACGTGTATCCATGAAACGTGTATATTTAATTATTTATTAACATTGTCAATTGTCATCATTAAAGAAGTGCATATAATAAGAAATGCCCACACAAAGTAAATCTTGACTTAATTACAATGCAATTTATTTAATTAGGTGATCGAATTTAACCTAAATTCTTAATTGGATTTCTGCGTTACAGGTACTTACTGTATGTCCTTGTTTCTCCAAAATTTTCAAATTTAAACACTCGCACAATACACTTCTTGCTCACATTAAATTCAAACAAAATAAAAATAATAAAGTGATGATACGAGTGAACATAACCTGACATAAACTTAGCGCCAAAGCCCTTATACATGTCAAACAAATGTCAAATTTCAAGAATGCGGACGAATGAAACCGTACAAAATGAAAAGAACCCATTTTTCTTTAAAAATATAGTCTAATACGTCTAACTCAAATCTTCCGGATAATATCGATGACGTACGCTGTCATGTCAACGTAGTGATTAAGTGCTCTGTGGTGATATCGATAAAAAGTAGTGGTGCCAACATTGCCGGAGTTGAAAGGCACCGTTAGGCACCGTGACTTGATGTCCACTCACTAAGATACAGAATACCAATTTTATCGACACCTCGGTTGGCAACAAACTTCAGTTGACAACAAATCTCGGTTGATAACTACAAATGTCAAAGTTAGCGAATAGGCCCCCTGGATAGCAATCTTCGTTGAAGACTTATGGTACGTCATAATGTTACTTCATCAGTCTTCCTTTAAATACCTCTATGAAGATTGCAACAACAAAAAGGTCCAAAGTGACTCCGAAAAGGGAAAACTACAATATCTGCGACGCCTTGGATTTGCCTGAATTAAGAAGGTGCGTTTTATTTTCTGCAAGAACCTTGAAGCGTACTCAGTCCTAGGAGACCTATCCGCCACATTTGTTTTATGCTATATTAATAAAATTATTCTTGGTTGTTTTCTGTCTGTGGTCATGTCACTCATTTGACATTTTCATTATTTTGACGTTTTTGAACTTCAAATCAAACTTCAACCTGTGTTCAAAGCTTGAAGTTTGATAGTGTTTATTTATTTTTTCACGATTTATTTCTAAAATATTTTGTAATCATGTTTTACAAGTATTTTATTACTTTTTGAGACAAAAACTCTGATGGATGAAACCTAATGTGTACAAAATTAACGGAATTTGCATATAACTTAAATTTACTTGTGAGCGTAGTGCGTATTTAATTTTTTAGATCAGTTATGAAAATTAAGAGTCGAGAAGTAATAGATAGCGAGGTTGGTTGCTTAGTAGATTTTGCAGTACACAATGCAGATTTCAATCTATGTTTTAAAACGAATTACATGCAATTTTCTCTTTTGTAGGGCCGAGAAATGATTGCTAGGGTTTTTCATTATTTACGAAACGAGTATGATTTTATGAAAGCCCATAACACTGACAATTGTGATCTTAGTCCTTTAGCTAACATAAGAAAACGCACGGCAGAAGCGACGGGTGTTAGTGAGCGCACCGTAACTAGAATACTGAAGGAAGAGAAGGAACTGCCTCTAACTTCATATAAGTTTATATCACCAATGTCAAAACGTCGGAGAAGAGCAGCCAAAGTAGACGTGGACGAGCTGACGATCAGCCTGATGCATTCCATTATTCAGAACTATCACATTGAACACAATGAAAGCCCAACATTGACAAAACTTCAGTCTATTTTTAGAGAAAAGTTCCAATTCAGTGGTTGTTTAAATACTCTTAGGAATCTACTCATAAAAATTGGCTACAAATGGTCTAGGTCGGCCAATAGCAAGTGGACATTAAAAAGTAATAAAGAAGCTAGACACAAAGCATCAAATAAAAATATTGACATCCCAATTTGAAAGTGCACAGCAAAATATTGAGGGATTTGCTGGTAATGGAATGTTTGGAAGTGTGGTCATAGGAAATAACACTGTTTCAAATGTTTTATGTATATTATGTTTTACACTAGCCTGAAGTGAAGTGGACTTATTTGGAAGTAGAATAAAACTCCTAAATGTTAAACACATGGTAGAATCTTAAAAGACCTTTAATTGCCTAGATGATTAAAAGATTTTCAATTTGATAAGTATCCTGTGTAAACACTATCCCAATTTTAAAGAGAGATACTACTGTATTAGGTAATAAGAAATATATATTTCAAGAATCTTAGATTTATTATTTTAATAGTATTCTAATTGAGATTAAGGATATTTTCTTAAGGATATGTCCTCATAATAAATTTATTGTCATAATAAAAAAAAATGTCTCATATTTAATTAAATCAATATAATTAATTTAAAGTGGTTTTATTTACAAATAAATGTGGAATTAACAATCATTCAAATATGGGATACAGTGGCACAAACAACCTCATTATGAAGATATTTTACAAGATCTTACACTACCAAAATGAAAGGTTTTGGGTACATGTTTTGTCTTAATTATTTATATGATTAAAATAACTTATTGATAGTACAACTCCAAATTCATTCCATCGTGTATTTCATCTGGATATGTGTTAAGGAATTAATTTGAACACGGTTTAACACAATTCATAAATATAAGAAACATGCGCAGGCCACCACTGTAATGTGTTTGACCACCGTCTAAGTGACGTCAGATCCAGAGAGCTGAATCAAGGTGTTACATGAATATAAACAGAGGGTTTTGGCATATTTATGCTGTATTCAGAATATTTTTTTTAATTCATTTTTACTTAATGCTTCCGACTGGTACCTGATGGTTAGTGCTGATGAAGCCTTACCTCTTTGCTTTATGTAAGTTGTGTGACATATATATAAATAGATATTAGAAGTGCCACAGACAGGGCTCTTCTCAGTTGTTGATTTACTGACCTGAGTTAAGCAACATTGTTACAGACAACTAACTGTCTGTAACAATGTTGGACTGTTATCAACATTTTAAAGCTGTCACTATCAAGTTGGTATCAAGCCTACAGTACCTAAGTGCTGCTGTTTAAAGATAACAGTTGCTAAAACGTAACAATCCTATAGTCATACTTTTAACATCATTGTGTATTAACTATTATACAACCCTGTAGCTTAGTTGGTAGAGACCCTGCCTGCGAAGCAAGGGGTCCCGGATTCGATTCCCGGCCGGGGCAGATATTTAAGTGACAGATAAATATTTGTACTCGGGTCATGGGTGTTATTGTGATGTGTTATGTGTCGTCCATGCCACCTGCGACACAGGCAAAAACCTACTGCGGGGGTATGAGTGTGTAAGCGTTTTATTTTATTATTAATAAAAGGATACAATCTGAAAGTTTGATGTGATCTTTGAAGACGGTGTACCATTTCTTCAAGACTATTTTATCATATCGTGTTCCTGTTTGTGCTGCTATTAATTTCTTTAGGTCTCCCACGGTATCATCGGGATTGCATTTCACTCGCACTTTTTTGCCAAGACGGTCATTGCAAGTTACTTCCAACATTTTGTTCCTGGAAAAATTAGGTTAAAATAGTTCGAATGAAAAAAAAATACTTTGTAACACATTGAAATTTATCTGATCATAAAAAAGTACATACGAAGTTATCACAAATAAACTGTACTTTTTTCTATTTTCTTCAATTTGTTTGTTGACTTCGTTTCACAAAACAAATCACAATATATTAGACTTGTGAAATCACAGACTAAATTGAAAGCAGTGTTGCTAGACCAAAATTTCAAATTCCAGGAGATAAGAGCAAAAAAATCATGAGATTGGTCTGACAAATCAGGAGATAAATAAAATACTTACTGAATTAAATTATTGTTAATTTTGCTTTATACATTTGACTATTCAGTTTTGCTGACATTTTTTCGCTTACTTTAAATTCAAAACAATTATTGTTTTTTGAAGTGAAAACTTCTTTAACTTTGTTGTGATTTGAAAGTCGATGAAACAAAAAAGCGACAGTAAAAAGAGACAGACACATAAATTCATAAGATTTAACGTAGGAGAAAATGAGATAGACATTATACAGTGTTTCTTATGTTCGTGGTTCTGTTTGTGTTACTTTAAAAAGTGCTAAGTTATTCATAGATGGCGCGAGGAAAAAGATAGAAGATTAGTTTTCTTGCTGGATAGATGGCGCTAGCTGCTCATTTTACTCTTCATATTATGATAAGAGATGGCGTTAGTTACCACTGTAATGTAATGTGTAACCTACTTACAACATCAAGCTACTACCGTAAAACATACCTATTAGGGCTTGTAATATCGGAAGGTTTTCAATTCCGATATTGATTTTCGATATTTGATTGTAATATCGGAATTCCGATATCAATATCGGAATTAACATAATTTTTTTTAATCACTTAAATTTTAATTTTATATTGTAAAGTAGGATTTATTGGATAGTAAAAAGGTTTTTAATAAATAGGATAATGAAATAATGACGTCTTTAAAACTATTTTATTCTCGTTCGTTGCAAATATCACCTAAACCTATTCAATTCGGTTTGGTTTTCGCGTTAAAAATTCACTAGCTTGATTTTTTTAGGATTTTTGAATCCCAAAATAGTTTTTACTGATAGATGAAATTCAGCTGCACCAAATGTGACAGCTGTACGGCAGAAGCTATGCTTTGTACAAGGATAAAAGCTGATGTGATTTGAAGTATCGCAACACATTTGCTAAGACGCCTAGTTTCCTGGCCTGCCTTAACTTTGGATTCAATTAACCGCTCAAGTTGAGGTTCAAGGATATCTCAACTTTCGGCGGTGAGTGTATTCCAAGGATGCATTCTGAATAGTAGGAGCCAAAATAAATGCTTCTGTTTTTGTGGCGTTGAATCTCACAAGGTTGGCGTCGCCCTATTCGGCGACTGCCTGAAGTGATTCACTCTTTCAACCCGGGCCTCTTGTTCAGACTGTATTTTGGTCGTTACTGGTCGGAAGCTTGCCAGGTATCGCTCGATCAGATCGTTGATAATTTGATATGCAGCAGAAATAGAGTTGTGAAAATAAAAGATCCCTGAGAAAGTCCGGCATTGTTTGTATGTGATGTAAGGTTGCTTGGAACGAGTAATCTTTGATAACGAATCTGAATGAACGTTCACTCAGAAATTCTTTCAGAAACCCAGCTGATCAGGCCAGGGAATAAGACATACGCAGGAAGCATGATCAATAGGCTAACATGCTAAACCGTATCGAGGCCTTCGAGATGTAAAGGGAAAAGGCAAGCGCCTCTCCATTTTTCTCAAGATCCTCTCCTCAGATACGAGTGGCATACTAGGGTCACTGTGGAGATCATTGTGTTCTAGGTATGCACTGAAGCGCATGTATGTAGTATGTAGACAATTGAAATTGGCCGAAAATTAGCAGGGTCAGCTTCTTCAGCCATTCTTGGGCACGGACTGCACGTTGGCAAGCTTCCACGATTAAGGCACTATGCAAGTCTTAATTGAGAGACGAACCAAGCGTGGCAAAACAGTAGGTAACTAGAGAGATCTGGAATACCATCTGGTCCACTAGCTTTGTTCTCGTCTAGACATCGAAAGTTTTTAAGAACCTTTGTTGTAGATGTGGACCTCCGATATACAATGAGGTATCTGCGGTAAATGGTCATTGACAGTTAGATGCAAATTCTCAACAACTAGAGTTTTTTTTTTACACGAATAAGTTAATGCTTATTCGTGTAAATTATAATAAGATTCGTACAGATGTTCTACAGAAGATGATGAAATGATTAACTTACGTATACTGAGATTAAGGAGATAAATTAAGTTTGGAATATATTTTTTCCGTATCGCATTATTCGTTCAGTAGGCTGAGCAGGCTCACAACAGGAATACGGTTAAAGATATGAACTCTACCTCCTTACAATGGCTAAAATAAAATATATACTTACTTGCTCAATTTTTTGACCTAGTGGCCTATTTACCTTGTGGCACGCATTAAAATCATTTTGTTTAAATTAAAATTAAAAATTTACTGATTCCGATATTACGATATCGAAGCACTCAGTATCGGAATTGTAATATCGGGTTTCACGTTCCGAGATTCCGATATTTCGAGATTCCGAGATTCCGATATTCAAGCCCTAATACCTATTTAGTTTAGTCGTCTAGTATGGGCGGGCTTTTTGGGCTTTTTTTTAATTACGACTTATTAATCCTATTGGACTTATAGCAAAAACATTCGTATTCGACTGAGTTAGGTTAATAAATGTTATAGTGTGTCTATTTTCCTTGATAGTGTTAGAAATTATTGATGCAGTCAGAAGATTCAGATTTTTACGCATAGTTAGTGAATTATAGTTGAAAACCCAAATATCAGGAGACTCAATAATAAAATCAGTAGATCAGGAGAATTGTAGAAAAATCAGGAAATCTCCTGAAAAATCAGGAGATCTGGCAACGTTGATTGAAAGATACTGAATTGTGATGTGAAATGAAATGACATGACATCACCATTGATTAAAGAAAAAGTAGAGGATATGCCCTAAATTGCATATACATTTTTTCATTATACATATATTATGCAAATATGACCCGAAATACCAAAAATACATCTGTCCTGTTCTTACACGCGACAATGTAAACTTAAAGAAAGAGTACAATACATGTAGCATATTTCAATTTTCTGGCAACATTTTAAAGAAATCTATCTAAGCTCCGCCTTGAAGCCAGTTTTCGGACGCCATTTTATGAAAACAGTTGCTTCTAGGGATGTTCGATCCAGGTGCCTTGTATCGATCTTGTATCGATCTATACAGCCGAAACAAATGTCAACAAACCATTAAACTCGTTTTATAGGGTTTTTCACCAACTGACATGAATTTGTACACCAAATGCGTTTTATTTAGACAAACTCCCATTAAGGTATTTGTGAATTCTTCAATAAATACATATTGATCGATAACAATTATAAACTCCAAGTAAATGTAGAAATAAACAAAATTAAATAACACCGTCATCATTCAAACACTTTGCAATGACAATCTCATTTCCAAGAAGTGATTTGAAACGTTTAACATAATGTACTATTTTGCCCTAATGAGTAGTTTGTCTAAATAAACGCATTTGGTGTACAAATTCATGTCAGTTGGTGAAAACCCTAGAAATCTATTTTAATATAGATAATATTTATTATGGATGTATTTCCGAAATAAAATTATTATTATTATTATTATTATTATTATTATTATTATTATTATTATTATTATTATTATTATTATTATTATTATTATTATTATTAATAATAATAATAATAATCTTTAGTTTACATTTGTATCGGCTGCAAAACGACTAGAGTATAGATCGATATGGATCGTATCGCAGTGTATCGATCCAGGTATCGATCCTAGTGATTTGATACTGATCGATCCAGTATCGAATGATTTTTTTAATGGAAATAGGCGGCAAACGAGCTGACGATCCACCTGATGGTGAGTGGCTATCATCGCCCATGGATATCAGCAACATCAAAGGCATCACTGATGCGTTGCCGGCTAAGAAAGAGAGAAAAAGAAGAAAATAAAATTTTAAATAGGAATGTTTAATCCGGGTGTTTTATGTATCGATAGTCCGGTTCGTCATGAATATCTCAATAAATAGTCCAAATATCGATTCATATAATTAAATATACCTGTAAGGTGGGTATCGCGGCCAATGAATATCAGCGACCAAAGCGTTGTCAGCCAAGAAAGAGAAAAAAAGAAAGAAATATGTTAATAAATGAAACATGATACATATTTTATATTTTATTTATATTTAATACTTATAATTTAATACGATGTTTTGTATCGATTCATAATCGAATAAAAATCTCGAATTCTAAATAAATATATATATCTTTAAGCCAGTATTAAGGTTAATCGTTTTAGATTAAATTTTATATTAGATTTAATTTTATTCAAAATATTGTATAATTAAATACTGAAAAAGTTACTTAAGGTTTTTTAAAACAAAGTGGTATGTTGTAGGAACATCATATAAATAATAATATCTCACTCTATAACAGTATATTTGATTTAGAACTCTTGTATTTTATAAACTAATTAATCAAATAAATTCATATCATCATATATTTTTTTCTTAAAATATTATATCGATATGTGTAAAATACAACACTAATTTGTGGGTGGAGTCGACGTCATATTTGAGAAACTTTTGGCTTCAGATCACGTGACCTTATTTCCTATCCTCTCTTTTTCTTTAATCAAAGGACATCACAGAGTGAGTCTAGACGTCAGACATGCATGACAGCATCATTTAAATTCTTTGACATTGTCACATGTGTTGACCATGGATATATAACTCTAACTGGATACATTTTATTTATTTATTTACCATTAAGCACACTAACATTTACAGGTCCCCTAATGCGTTAGTACATCAATTTATTTGCTAATTTTATTGTTAGTCAATATAATATAAGTCACATTATTTCCCTACTTTAATCATAATTATTAAATTAACTTTTAATTTTAATACTTTACAATTTTAATACTTACGCAAATTATTATTAGATTATTTATAATGATTATGTAATCAATTAAATTCATGTAGAGTTATACATACATTCATAACTTGGTAGAGGTATCTGAAGATAGATGACGTCACAACAGAATTACCATTTTTGTATTGTGTCCATGTAATCTATAGTCCCAGATATATCATTCGATTGTGTTTAAATATTTTTATAAGTACCTATTGTGCACTAAAACTAAAAGAAATATACCATATATAATATTGTTTCATTTCAATAACACCAAAAAAAATATCATTTAAAATATAAAAACATTTCATGACATAAGGATAATTTTGAAGAAATTTAAATTATATCAATTACGTATTATAATTTTTTACAATCAGAAAAATTATTAGAAAACATTTTGAAGAACAATTTCAAAATAGGACATATATTTTCTGAGTTTGTACCCACAAATTATGAAGGACAACCTCAATCCGGTCTGTAATTGGATGAATAGTCATTCCGTTGTGACGTCATCCGTCTTCAAGTACCTCTAAGAAGTTATGTATCCAGTTAGAGTAATATATCCATGGTGTTGATAAGTTGACTGACATTCATGGCAAGACAGATTAAATATTATCAATTGTTTGAATGATATGTGTAAATAAATAAAAAATGTCTAATTGTTAGTAAAAAAAAAATATTTTTACAAAAACATTTTTAATTTATTTTTGTTTATTTTTAACATTTTGGTATTATAACGTTGTTTCTATAACTTTTAGAAAATGTGTAATAAAAAAAACCTTATGAAAACATCCGGGTCAAATAAGAAACTTAAACTTTTCTAACGAAAATTTTGTACTGCATATTTATTGAAAGTTAATTATGCTCAAATAGTTATTACATTATCATTAAGTGATAATGAAATAATTACTAAATGTGAATGTTACAAATTAAATGACTGTTCATTAAACAGGAAGTGGATCCAACTGTCCACACGTCATTCGAAGAAGTTCGACGAGTTTGACGACTGAAATTTCATAGTGGTAGTGTTTAGGAACATTTTGTGAAAAAAAATGCAAATTCCAAATGAATATGTGTCGACAGCAGAAGACATTGCCGATCAGGTAAAGCCTATTTTCATTTCTTTCTTCTAGAAAAATATTTTCTTATATTATTTTCTTCGTACTTTGGATAGGTAGGTTCTGTCACGTCACCGAACTTGTAATTCTTGTTGGCGCTATAAAATGATTTAACCAAAAATATTACTTAATATATGACTGGTCCTTTCTCCTAAACTGCTGCCAAATAAAAGTGCCACTGTATGGTATTTTATGTCATTTTTATTTGTTAAATAGATGGATGGTTTATTCTGTAAGATGAATCTCATATTCAGAACCAATATTGTTTTGTAGTTATGCAGATGGTAACTTTAGTTATTGCAAATCATAAAATAACAGATAGATTTACCCATAAAGATTTATTATCTTGTTTATCATTCATGTACACAGTACAAATTGTTTTTATAGAATTGTATTAGATTTTTTGTGTGTAATATTTTTCACAATATGTATAGCTTCAAAACGATTAATTGGTGGACATAAATAATAATATTAATATGCATAAATAGATTTGGGTATCACCAAATAAGAACTAATTCCACTGACCCCAGAAGTGCTCTGATTATTTCACACATCTATTAAAGAATTCAGGCAAGAGTTTTAGTCTCCAAGTTGCATATTGATAAAAATGGAATACATATAGCGAAAATATATAGCGAAAAACATATAGCGTGTATGTGCAAACATAAAGGGAGCCACTGCAGCCTGGAGTCTGTGGAGTTTGCCCTGCGGTGGGACAAATATTTCTGATTACTGCTTACTAATAATATTTGAGTTATTAATAATTGGGATAAAATATGAAAGTGCTATTGTATCATACTGTCCATTTTTAATTAAATTTAAACCTGTAAAAAATATATTTTATTATACAAAAAAAGTATTGATTTTTCTGTGTGAGCAGTAGTTTCATACTTAAACTCCTAATAGTATGTATTTGTTTAAAAAGTTTTTCATGGCTGGCAACATGGGCATGCATGGCATAGGTATCAGCCTATGGTGTGGTTTGTGTCTATAAATTAACCATCAGCTTATCTGTAGTTGTTCCTTTGACATAAATAATAGTTTAATACCCTGTTTATGCTAAAAGCATCATTATAGGGCTGCAAAATCCACATTAGTCAAATCAAATCGAATCAATGTTTTTGTTCAAAATTGGTTTGGTTTACAAACACTTTTTGAAAGTCATGCAAGCTATGCTAATGCTTAATGAGGTCGCGGGAGAAGAAGCAGCAAGAAACTACCGGGGTTGTTTTTTTCCTGCTCACATTTACAGATAGCACTACATACTTCATACACATCACCTACTACCATCTATGTATATTCATAAAACTCATGTCCAAGCAGTCTTGTCTTTAAAATAATCATCTAATTTGTAATATCCTTTCATCATAAGAATGCTTTTAATGTGAGTTTTAAATTTAAGGTAAGGCAAGGTAAGTCTGTAACACCTACCTGTCAACACCTTTGTATATTTTTTATTTATCACATGTATATGATCAATTGATCGCACATAAAATAACATTTTTAAAGTCAGTTAACCAATAAATCTCTAACTGTAACTTCACATGTAGTTATTGTTAGTTTGAACTTACTTTATTGATCCTTATTTTGTTCATGATTTACAACGAAGTTACACAAAAATATTTTCCTCACTATAACCAAAAAACAATAAGTTCAATGACCATATTCTAAACCAATTTTGGTAAACAATGTTAGGTAATAACAAAGTATGTTTCTCAATACTTTCATGTGAAGCTACATGTCATTTCAGCCAGTTGCACATGCCTCTTACACATGTCTTATCACCTTATTAAAAATGTTACTTATGTTTCTTATCATTTGAAACAATTCTGAAATATTTTATCTGCTTTATAGTGCTTATTAAGACTATTCAATCATTTATTTCTGATGTGTAATTTCAAATGAATTAAAAATAAATTATTTCTTATTTTTCGTTTTTATACATACATATATGCAACAAAATGATCAGGAACCAAGGATACACTAAATGCTTAAGACATGTAAGCAACAGGAAAATTAAAAGGCAATTTAAAAACAATAATAATTGAAAAATATATTTCAGAAATTGTAAGATATTATACATTAAAAACTCATTGACTCATAGCTTCCCCATAAAATTTACTAATGAGCTCCATACTAATTGAATGAGTTTGTCAAACACTTGGGTTTAGCCTTGAACATGACATGTGTTTCTTGTACTATGCTATTCAAATCTTTTACATAACTAAAATTGATTTCTAACCAAATAAATTGCTAGTCTGATTTTACAAACCAATAAATAAAATAAACTACCTATAGTTGTGAGTATGAAAGAAATAACATCCTCAGGTCACAAAAACCGAAGTAAAAAAAGAAGTGACACCAAATTATTATATGCGTACAATCAGTCGTAAGGGAACGTTCCCAAACCACGTGACCCATTTTTTACCATTTTTTACCCCCCTCCCCCCCCCTCGGTGACCAACCGTGGTATATAAGAAGACCCCCCCTCCCCCCCCCCTAGTTTTCACGTGACAATTTTTTTTTGCAGACAGTTAAAAGAATATAATAAAATTGCATTATTGCAGAACTATAATAAAATAAACTTGACAAGAGGGTTTCGTACGTTGATTATGTATTTACCGTTATTTTCCAATTTTATTTATTTTTGCCGTTTTTTTAAGATCATTGACTTATTTTTCCTGTAATATTTAAGTTGGCTTTAATTTTCATTCGTTCTTGAATAATTTTAAAACTTTCCATTGTAGAACTATAACAAAAATATATTATTTGAGATCTTGACAACAAGCCCTTTTTACCGACTCCAAAAAAGGAGGAGGTATTCAATTCGACTGTTTTTTTATGTTTGTTACCTCAGCACTTTCGACTAAGTTTTTTTTTATAACTTATAAGTTAATGCTTGACTACTATCCCACCTGATGGTAAGTGGTGATGTAGTCATGGGTGAAGTGAACCGATTTTGATGATTCTTTTTTTAGTCGAAAGCTGGTGCTTGTCATGTGGCCCCACATAAATATAAGCGAGATCTGACAAGTAGTTTTTGAGTTATTTTGAAGTCAGTTATTTTTTGTTTGTAAAATTGCGATTATATTTGACATACCACACGAGATGGTTTGCAAAACAGTTCTTGTATAATTTTGATTTCGTTGATTTTTTTTTTCAAAATTCTGTTGTTTACTTTATATTTCTACCTTCGTCTTTGGGTCACAAAAAAGTTCATGAGTACCAAATTTAAACTCATTTGGAGCAGTAGTTTCGAAGTAAATTGGCTGTGAACGGCGGTCGCCCAGACGCCGGCACGAGTGATCCTATAAGGGTTCCGTTTTTCGTACGGAACCCTAAAAATAATAATTTCGTGACGACGTGAGTGATCCTATAACGGTTCGGTTTTGGATTTTGTTCGTAAAGGAACCCTAAAAACAAACTACTCCGAAACTACTGGACTAAAATGAGTTTAACTTTGATGCTCAAGTTCTTTTTTTGTGACCCAAAGACGAAGGTATTTATTTTCAAAAAAAATCATGAAATAAAAAAAACTGTTTTGTAAACTGTATCGTGTCGTGTCACTTGTGTCAAATGAAAGGGCTTGTTGTAAGGGTTGCAAATATATTTTATTATTTGATAATTTTAAAATTATTCAAGAAAGAACGAAAATTGAAAGCAAAAGTTGACCATTCCCCCCATCTCCGAAACTACTGAGACTATAATTTTCATAGTCAGTTTTCAATCAGCACTATATTGTACCTAACTATCTATGGGCATCAGTGTTTCCACCTGTGAGATTTAAAAGCGCTAGAGTAAACGGTCGTATATAAATAAGTAATGTACAGGAAGTTGGCACCGCACTTTTAAGGTATCGCGATTCTGGCGGTTGTTCTATATTGTTCCAAAATATCGCATTCGAAAATAAAATATTCTTCACAAACGTAAAAACAAATTAGGAAGTTCTGGCGGTTGGTCTGGATTGTTATATATATATTCTATATTAATCCAAAATATCGCGTTCGAAGATTTATTTGTAAGGTGGCATCATGTGGGTGAAGTTGGCCCAGTCTTTCCCGTGGAGGGGCATTTGTTTCTCTTAAGCTAATCTCGACGCTTGTGCGCTTTTCATAGCTGATGTGGTACTCCAGGGCATGGAATGTTACATTCCAAGCTCTGTGGTACCCGTTGGGGTAAAACCCAAGCCTGGTTTGACTGAAACTGCATTAATTAGCCTGAAGAAATCTTCTTATCAGGATTGGGTAGAGGCGCGTGAGTTCGGAGGCACCATTGTGAGTCAGCTGAAAAAGAAATTTAATGCTCCTTCGTGGTCCTCAAAGAAGCAGATCACCAAGGCAAAGTTCAAGCACATACACAAAACCGGCAAGAGACTGCTGAGCTATCCGTGTGGCAGCCGAGCGTTTTGGTCTCTGACTAAAGCTATTCAAGGCAATTTCTGTGCATCGTCATCGTCGCCAGAATCGCGATACTTTGAAAGTGCGGTCCTAGCTCAAAACTCGCGTTTTTTGGATTTTTTATGAAAGTTTCATTCTCAGCCCTATGACGTTTTGGAACAATGTAGAAAAAAACCTAGAACAACCTTCAAAATGTTTGTAACTTCAAAGTGTGGCGCCAACTTCCTGGAGCTGAATAAGTATAGCTCGAGAAAGCGTGAAATTCCCTTAGTGGATATTGACCACGTGACAAAAACCTAAGCCCCCTCCCTCCCCCCTGTGACCAAGCGTGGTGTTTTGCAGACCCCCCTCCCCCCCCTAAATGTGTCACGTGGTTTGGGAACGTTCCCTAACATAATACTCATAAAATAATAAACCCTACTAATAAAATGTTACATGTTGTCAGGTAATAAGGAAAGGCAAGAATGTGTTGCCGACGGTGGCGCGGCTGTGCCTCATCTCCACCTTCCTGGAGGACGGCATCCGCATGTGGGTGCAGTGGTCGGAGCAGCGCGACTACATGGACATGTCGTGGGGCTGCGGCAAGTTCCTCGCCACCATGTTTGTAGTGAGTACTAGTTGGGATAGTCGTTCATCAATCAATTACTACAGGCCATTTAAAGACAATATGTAGGAATATTTTTTTTGTGAAAAGCTGAACACAGAAGGAACTTGGCTTTTTGCACAGGTTGCACTTTGAGCAGGAGAGGTTGCCTTTAAATTCCACTATTACTATAAAAGGCTCTTTTCCAAATAAATCTATTGAGAACCCACTCTTGAGCGTTGGCATAATTATTATTATACTTATTTCTTGTAAAATTCAAATTACAATTTTTACTCTATTTAACGTTCTATTCCACCAAAAAGTGAATGTCTAGAACCCGTTTATCAAAATATTTGCGCTAGTGATCAACCAGCTGACCGCTTTCACTTGCTGAAAGCGCGGCGCAGCGCTTTTGTGGGAAATGTCGATTGTCCAATAGCATGCACCCAAGTGTCTTGCGAGAGGTTTTGGACGGGCTTAAACGGAATTCCTCTCAACACAATGACTATGAAAATACCTAATTATCGTTTTGTTTACTGTCGTCCGTAGCGTCAAATCTGGCCAACCTTGACCTGAGCCACTGGCCGACGCTCATGATTCGCACGAAACGTTACTTAACTGATTTCAACCGTATACGAATTCCTCTCGATTTCATTAGACTATTGCATAATTAGCTTATTATACTAGTTTTTATGGTAATCGACTCTTGTTTTAAGTTTTTCAATTTGGCAGGTGTCTAATGCTATTCGATTTGAGATCGTGTTTAATTTGGGAACCACCAATCATTCTAATCAATGCAAATGAATAATTAAAGTTTAAAGTTACTGCTTAGTATGGAAACTTAGAATCTTAGATTTCCTTTCAGATGTGATTTATTAATTAAATCAAATTAGTAGATAATAACGTGATTTGTTCCGATAATCAATATTCCGCGCACTCCTCAGCGCTTGACATTCTGCGATGCCTTCCGAATCATCCGATGTAGAGCGTGCTACTGAACTGACGGAAGGAGAAAGTGAAATAGACATTCCCTCTAATATGTTTGCTATTATGTATGATACGTGTCTTGGCTGTCTTTTAATACATAGGAAATAATTTATCAGTCAGGCCCACCTTTGTTTTTCTACTTTTTTTTAACGGCATATTTCATGGACCTCTTCGGATATATCAATCATTGGCGTAGGTACATTGTACTTGAAATGATGTACCAACTTTGGATTATATGTATAAAGCTACCTTATCTAGGTCTATTATCTTAACTTTAGATCCTAAGAGCCATACAAGTTACAACCTAAGTACTATCACAGTAAAGATGTACCTACTATCGTGAAGTTGGTAATAGTCGCACGGTACTTTAAATAATTTTCATACCTACGACGACGTTTTATACAGTGACGTAATTTCCTGTAATTTATGAATGAAACAAAAAAAAACCTTGTTAATAAGTGAGATGGAAGTAGAGAGGCTATGTATAATGTACTAACCGTTTTATAATAATATTTCGTCCACAGATAATTAACTTATTTGGGCAGCTTGGTGGGTGCGTTATGGTGCTAGGCAGGATAAAGGTGGACATCGCGTGTGGGGTGCTGTTCTTCATAGTTGTGTTACAGGTATGTATATTGCAAACAGTAAATGTAAAAAACACACATTGTGGCAATGCTAGCCGTATTGGGGCGGCTTAGAAGACTAACCCCAATCCCACGCCGGATGGGTGTCGTAAAAGGCGACTAAATCCGGCCCGCTGGTGGTAGGGCCCCTCGAGGGATTATTATTATTATTATTTCTCCATGGGGTTCGCCTAGATAGCTACCACCCTCGAGCATGAGTCAGCCGCCAAACGACTCGTCGTGTTCCGGCTGGGGGCTTGAGAGCCAGTTCTTTCTTTCTTTTTCTTCTCTCTTTCTTGGCCGGCAATGCATCAGTGATGCCTTAGGTGTTGCTGATGTCCATGGGTGACGATAGCCACTTAACATCAGGTGGATCGTCAGCTCGTTTGCCGGCTATTTCCAAAAAAAAAAACATACACTGGTAATTCAAGAAATCGAAAAAAAAAACCATTCACGGCGTTTTGGGGTCAAGCACCAACTTATTCTGCATAAAAAAATCGGTGTTAAGCAGGTGTCTTTACCTCAAACAGACATATGCCGGACAACGAAGTTTGTTTCCGTTTCAACATCCCAACGAAATGTGAGTTTTTTGAAATGAAGTGCGATGGTAATGGTATAACGGGTGAACTTTTCAAAATATTCTAGCGCCCGCTAAACTACTCTAAGAGGGTGACATTCTATGACTGAAAACGTATATTGAATGTACGACCGGCAATGATTGACTTTATCTCTTGAAATGTGTTCGTAAAATGTTTCGGGTGCGGGTCAATAAACTACCAGTTTTATGTCGCAATTGATCGTATCGGGGCATCGTCAAGTACTAGGTATGGGCGCTTCATTCAAACAAAACGTTGATGCTAAAAATAGCGCAATGAAAGCGACAGTGATTCTCCTTTCATTCGAAATCTGCAAAGATCTTGATAACGGCTAGCCAGCGGGTGCAGTTCTAAAAGAAGATAATAAAATCAAAATGAATATAATGTAGCAATCGTATGCGCAGTTCACTCCGTGTTAGTGGCCACTGAAGTCCACAGACAATTATTTACTTAGGTACTTGCAATCCATTGTAAATTCCGGTTCCAACACCGTCCATTCAGAAATACACAGTTGCTTGAAGTCAAACATGTTTCACGATGAGTCCGACAATCAACTTCTTATACGTATTATAATTTAACAGTTGTGCAGTTGGCACGGTTTCATCTGCTATGATTAGCGTAAGTTAAAAATGTTATTTGAAATACGCACATTCATCATTCACATCTGTAGAGTGGTCTATTGCAGCTATGACCAGATTTATTAATAGATACTACCCTTGCAAGTTTCACACGTAAATCCCGTGCCTTGGAATTTACATCGTATGGGAAAGTTACAAAGATAAGGAATTTCTTCCACTCGGTGGTAAATTTCTCGATTACGGCGATGCCATTTCTCATCCTCCATAAAGTAATATTACTCGCTTACAGACATTCGCATACAGCATACTATGGGACATGCAGTTCCTCCTGCGCAACTTGGCGTTGATCGGAGCGCTGTTGCTGGTGCTGGCGGAGGCGCGGGCCGAGGGCCGCAGCCTGTTCGCCGGCGTGCCCTCGCTCGGGGAGAACAAGCCCAAGTCCTACTTGCAGCTGGCGGGGAGGATCCTGCTCGCTTTCATGTTCATCACGCTGCTCAGATTCGAAGTTTCCTTCCTTCAGGTAAGACCAAGTATAATAGACAATAATAATAAACGATTACATACACATACATCCGCAGTGGGTTTTTACCTCTGTCACGGGTGGCATGGACGACACACACATCACAGTAACACCCATGAGCGGAGTACAAATATTTATCTAGCACAAAAATATGTGCCCCGGCCGGGAATCGAACCCGGGAGTCCCGGGACCCTTCGCTTCGCAGGCAGGGTCGCCACCGACTAGGCTACGGGTGGCTTTAAGCAGGTGTTGTTGACTTAGCAGCAAGTTAGATACAATTAACAACATTGTGATGTAAGTAAATCGTATTCTCAGATTGTCTGATGCAGCTCAAAAGATCAATAAATCCATATGACTGCTGGAGTCGATAGCCACTATCATAAATATAAATGTAATTCGGCATATTTTATTTGTACTTTTTGTTCCTAATATGCATGGTTGTTATTCCTACACTCCGTGGGTATAACGATAGCTGATATTTATATTTACGTACATATGAATATTTAAAATAAAGGAAGAATTCAAAATCTATTCGAAGATAATCAAGTGTGACATTTATTGTTAAGTTCAACGACAGCTAGTGCATTTGGATATTCCTGCTCGGTAAACTTATTGCAATCAATGATTCGATTGATTTACGACATAATATTCAATTTCTTCACAAACGGTTTCATCATAAATAGTTTCATTTTATAAATTTGCTCGTGACATTCATGGTTGAACTTTTGGTACATTTTGTACAGCTGTTGTAAATATTTGACAAAATCATCAAGCAGAAGTAATTTGCGGTGAAATATTTAAATTAGTAATGGGTAATACATTATTCATAACTCTTGAATATGCTTTTATTACGGAAAGTGGGAAAATGTTAATGAGGTATAAAACTACAGAAGGAGAATATGTTAAAATCTTTGCTATAATAATAATAATATTAATAAATGATAATAATCATCTATCTGAGATATCGTGATGCAATCTTTGCTAGGATACTGGGTTCTAATAATAAACTTTATGAAAACTCGGGAGCTGCTTCAACAATTTTTAACATATTGAGGATCATTCACGTTTTTTTGAGTACTTAAGCATATTTGTAGATCAGATATGAAATACTATGAACATCATTTAAAAAAATGTCAAAATCGAACCAAAAATAAAGGAAGTTACAGCGGTTTTAGTAACGAGTTTCAAAAAACACGAGTCATTTGTCGGCTGAATCAAGCAAGACGGCCAGGCAGGCTTCATGAAAATACCAGTAAATATTACTTACACTAATTACACTCATACGCCCCAACTCAGAAAATCAAAAATTTTTAGGGGTAGGGGGATGAAAAATAGATGTTTTCCGATTCTCAACCCTAGCCCATATGCACGCAAAGATTCACGAAAATCGGTCGAGCCGTTTCGGAGGAGTTCAACTTCTAACACCGTGACACGAGAATTTTATATATAAGACTAGCTGCCCCGACAGACTTCGTTCTGTGAAAAGTTAATAGTAATAAAAAAATAAAAAAAATTGGGGGTGGACCACCCTTAAGATTTAGGGGGATGAAAAATAGATGTTGTCCGATTCTCCACCCTAGCCGATATGCACGCTAAGATTCACGAAAATCGGTCGAGCCGTTTCGGAGGGGTTCAACTTCTAACACCGTGACACGAGAATTTCATAAGATTAGATATAACACTAATCGCTCCTTATAAAAATTTAAATTTTTTCCTTGTCGCTTTTTACGATACTGTTTTGCTGGCATGGAATTATGTCAGTATGTAAGCTGCCCCAATATGTCAAAAAAACATCGTCACTTACCATGAGATGGGATTGTAGTCAAGCATTAACGCATGATATAAAAAAAACTATAGCATGCCTCCCCCCCCCCCCCCCACAGATAGTGCAGGACTTGTTGGGCAGCATCCTGATGGTGCTGGTGACGGTTGGGTACCGCACCAAGCTGTCGGCGCTGATGCTGGTGCTGGTGCTGTCCGTGCTCAACCTCTACCACAACGCGTGGTGGGCCGTGCCCACGTACAAGCCGCTCCGGGACTTCCTCAAATACGACTTCTTCCAGGTTAGTCCTACCATATCTCATGCGACGGATACTTAGCGGGATTTGACCAAGATTCACGTTATCGCGAAATGTGCGGTCAAAACATTTTGACAGATACATCGCCAATGCCAAAGGCCGACCAGCGTATATTTTCCCGACAACCCGCATACGAATAATGGGGAGTTGTCACGTGCCTACGATTCCGAATTCAAAGTCTTATCATTATGACTTTCGATATCGTCATATGGACGTCGACTCTGGTCTATTAGATAATTAATGTTGACAGATATGCTATAATTTTTTTTTCTACAAAGATTCTCCCGAAATCAATTAGATATTTTCTTCTTATTCTCTACGTAGTTTGTTAGTTTATCAAAAAACGTATATTGTTTGGTTACGATCAAATCAAATCAAATCAAATCAAATCAATTTATTGCAATCATGTAGTGGATAAAGGTGGTACAAACAATATGCTAAACGAACTTACATGTGCCACTTATGGGCGTTGCAAAATATTACAAATGTCACTTTAGAAAAATTATAATTAATTTCATGCATTACTCAAAATCAATTTAAAAAAGTATAATACATAACGAACAATGAAAGAAATCAAGATGTCAATAATAAAAAAATTAATGTCAGTGATAAATTATAAAACGTCATGATCATAATAATATAGCACATTGTCAACATTATTATAGATTACAATTAGAGTTATTATGTATCTAATTTTGTTTGATTTAAAAATTAAAAAGAATTATATATATTATGTATTTAATCTAATTTGTCAGTTAAAAATTCATCTACTTTGTAATAGCATTTGGCTGTTAATATATATCTTAATTTCCTTTTAAACCCTATAACATTGAGCTCCTTTATTGTAACTGGTAGATGATTGAATAATTTGCAGGCCATACAATATAAGCTTTTTTGGTAAAAACTAGTTTTCGCTGTTTCGTTTGGCATTACATTATATTTATTTTTAGTTTTGCGTGGACATCTCGTATGTTTTACATCAAATAGGTGTAAATTCTCTTTTACAAAAATGCACACTTCGAGTATATACAGACATGGTAGAGTTAATAATTTAAGCTCAATAAACAGCGGTTTACAGCTATGTCTTTGACCCACGCGAAATAATGCTCTTACACATTTTTTTTGTAATTTAAATGTTCGAATGCTATGAACAGAATTTCCCCAGTGGATAATGCCATATCTTAAATTAGAGAGGACATACCCGTGATACGCTATTACTGCGGTTTGCCTCGAAGTCTGCTCTGTCAATCTTCTTAAAGCATAAACAAATCGACTGAGTTTACAGCATAAATAATTTATATGTGCCTTCCAATTTAGGTAATTGTCTATAATAAGACCTAAAAATCTATGCTCCTTAACTTGCTCAATTATATTCCCATCGTATTCAATTTTTAATAGAGGAGGTTGTGCTTGATGAAATTGAAATTGTATGTATTTAGTTTTATTTAAATTAATTTTTAAATTATTATCTTCGAGCCATTTTATATTGCCTTCTAAAGCATTGTTAGCAATATGTTCATAGGTTGACTTATTGGTACCTTTTACAATTAACGTCGAATCATCAGCAAACAATATCATTTTTTGATCTGTGCAGCTTGGAAAGTCATTTATATAGGCAATAAACAGTAGTGGACCCAATATACTACCCTGCGGTACTCCTCGCTCTACATTTCTTAGTAGAGATTGTGCTTTTCGTTCAACTTTATCAGTGATATCTATGTAAGGTATCTCAGTATATTGCATACGTTCACTCAAGTATGACTCAATCAAGTTATGAGCAGGACCTCTGAGACCTAACGCATAGAGCTTTTTCAGTAATGTTTTATGACAGACAAGATCAAACGCTCGTGTCATATCCATAAAGATTGAAAGTATTGGGACTCTATTATTCAGACTACTAGTAACATTGTTCAAAAGTTCAAATATAGCAAGATTTGTTGATCTATTTTTTCTAAATCCATACTGTTCATTAATTAAAATTTTAGATTTTTCAAAAAAACTGTAAATACGTTTGTAAATAACTTTTTCAAAAATTTTTGAAATAACGGGTATCAACGCTATTGGCCTGTAATTGTCACAGTTCATTTTATCCCCCTTTTTATATAGTGGTTTTATCAATGTTATTTTTAATTGTTTCGGATAAACACCCTGATTTAAGCACAGGTTGATAATATGACATAGTGGGGCTGAAATGTGTAGTGAACAATATTTTAGGATCTTGCTAGGTATTTCGTCATATCCTACACTCTTTGTATTTTTTAATTCATTAATTATTTTATGTACCTCATGCAATGTTACGGGATAAAGGAATATGGATTGCGAATTATACTTAATTGAATTGATAGAGTTATTATTGGATATATTTTTTAATGAAACTGTATTAATGTCAATAAAATTATTATTAAAAATATTTGCAATGTCAGTAGGATTATTTATTAAATTATTATTATATTGAATAGCATCGATTTTAGAGTGTTTGTTATACTTCTGTCCATTTATTATTTGCCATGATGTCTTAGATTTATTTTCAGAATTTATTAACAGTTTATTATTATAAATGTATTGGGATGTTTTTACCACTTTTTTAAATATTTGTAAATAATTAAGATACGTATTTTTAATATTTTTATTTTTTTTATTATAACAACTTTTTCTATGTAGAATTCGTTTTCGTTTACTTGACAGTCTAATTCCTTTTGTTATCCATTTATTTTTTGGTTTAGAGAACATTTTAACTCTTTTTATTGGGAAACATAAACTATGAAATAATGTTATTATATGAAAGAAAATTTCAAACGATTCATTAACATTATCACTTTCAAATACATCAGTAAAATAAATGTGTTCTATACAGTCTTTAAATTTTACCATATTATCGTTGCTGTAGTCGCGAGTCTCTACATACCAATAGTCTATATCATATTTACTTAGATTTACTGGATACTTGAGCAACTGTGCAGAATGATCCGATAAGCCAAGATGCAGTATTTGAGACTGACAACGATGACCGTTGTGAGCTATGTTATCCAAACAAGTATTACTCTCCATTCGCGTTACACAATTAAATTCTAATCTCAAATTATAGTTTAACAGTAGTGTTCTAAATTCTATTGACATATTTGTATTTTTCAGTGTTACATTAAAGTCACCACATATAATAATTTTTTTACCATTTTTTAAACATATTTTTTCACAGAGACTTTCTAACTGTTTAATAAATACCACAAAGTTGTTTACATTTGGGGTCCTATAAATACAAACGATAATGCAATTATAGTCCGTAAGCTCCACTGCACTACATTCGAATACCGAGCAAATCGAAAGTTTCTGTAGATCTGTAAGAACTTTACATTTCACGTTATTACGCACCAGAATACATGATCCCCCTCTTTTCTCAGGACGCGTATATATTGAACATAGTTTGTAACCTAATATATTCGTATTTTCTTCGTCTCCTTTTTTTATAAAATGTTCAGTGAAGCATAAAACATCAATTTCCTCGTGTTTTGTGAATAACTCTTCTAATAAAATTTCTATTTCACTTGCCTTCGGGAGTAAACTTGCTACATTTTGGTGTAAAACTTTTAAATATCTATGTTTGGTGTCGAAAAAAAACTGATTCCTGTTCTTCATTATCTATACCTTTTTTTGTCCGATATTGTTGTTTACCATGTTTGAAGTAGTAGGTTATTTTAGATTTTTCTTCGAGTAACAATTTCTTTTTTTTAGCCATTATTTGGTTGTTAATATATGTTTGATAGGCTAACTTATACTCTATATGCAGTATTTCTTTCAGCACTCTACGGCATATATTATTAAAGTAACTAATTTTTCGAGGGACATAGTCCTCATAGCCCATGTCTACATAAAGTGCATTTTTATTCATGTGGGATATATATTTAATTTCATAATTCAACTTACATTCATTTAAGTAATCATTTCGCGCTGTTTGGCAGATTAATACATTAGTGTTACAAACGTTTTTTAACCATTTTTCGAGACTTGTTTTTAGCTCATATGGGTTATTATCATATGAGCCTGCCATTAAAATAATGTAATCTTGCTCTGTCATATCAGAAAGTTCCTGTACTAAGGTCGACACTACATATTTTAATGAGGCACCTGGCTTGCTAAAACAGAATACATTATATTTGTTACCCAATAAATCCTGTAATATATTTTGAAATATGACTCCTGGTTTATCTGATAATATAATTACTTTGCTTTTCTTATTTACACTTTGTTGTACTGTAACTTTATTGAGGTTTTTATTATTTTCTGAAGATGGGTTTTCTTGTTCGGTCGTGTCAAATTTGTTTTGGTCGTCAGATTTTTGTAATGATACATCTTTGTTATCCTCATTATTGTAGAGTTGTTTGCTGCTGTGTGGTGATTGAGCAATAGTCGTGTGTTGGTTGCTGTGTCTTTTTATTTCATTTTCTAATGTTTGTTTTTTTGTGACCTGTGTTGACTTAGCTTTTTTCTTCTTGTGACTAGTAGGAATACGTGTTTTTGAGTTAATTGGTGTTTTGCAGATGTTTTCAGATACGCCTATTTGTTTGTATAAGTCAAGTTTTTTCTTACATTGTGCCAATTGATTTTTGAGTTCTGTGTTTTCCAGTGATAAGTTATCTATCTCACCATGAGCGCCCTCAAGCTCTAACTTTAATTTTTCTATATAATTTTGTAGTTTAAGTATTTCTTCACTTTCAGTGTATGTATTAGGTAAACTTTTTATTGTGCTATTTGATATGTTTGACAAACTTTGACTAAAAGATGTATCTGTATCAGTGTCATCTTGTAGGATAGTGAGATCATTACAGGATTGTGTTTTCTTCCTAATTGTAATATTTTCCATTCTAATATAACAACTAGAGACCTCTTGTAAAAATTTGTCTGAGATTTTTAATGTGTTAATGTCAATATAGGTAGTCACCAAAAGATGTCACTAGTATACACAGCAGATTATATTTCACTCTCAATGTATATAGTATATATATGTTTATAATGTTGTATTATACTTGTACTATCAACCGATTTTACACATCAATTTATATATATAATATTTTTCCAATTTATCGATATAAGTGATCGCCTATCACTTATTTCTCTTTATGTATTGAGCTTAGTATTGCTATTTTATACTAGATGTCACTGTCTTACTATGTGTTGGTAAATTATTGTAATAAATTTCTTGTTTACAGTAAAATTAGCATCTACGTATCTGTAATTTGTAAATTATGTCTTCTTAGAGGTGTTTTTTTTTCCAGTTTGTGTAAACTAACTCCTATTAAGTGGTTATGTACCATCACATTAAAATGTTGAAAACTTGCTGTTTTTCCTCGAAATTATCGCAGTTTTCGTCCAGAAAACACTTGTGCACATCAATTCACTCACTATTAACATAATTTTGCTATTCGTTTTATCACTTGTTAGAAAAATCTTATTAATTTTATTTTTTTAAAAGCAGAGACATTTATAAACGATGTTGACAAGGGCCACACCTACCCTCAACTTGATCGGCGATGTTATGTGCGATATAATGTGCGTGCGCGTACGAGTATATTTTTTATTTCCAATTTTTAATAACACCAACAAGAGCTGCACAACGCACGAATTACGTATATATATAAGAGTAAATAACAAAAATAATGTTAATTGTCTTGTATTTAAATGTGATGTGTTTGCCTTCAGACGCTGTCCGTGATCGGCGGGCTGCTGATGATCGTGTACCTCGGGCCCGGCGGCGTCAGCATGGACGAGCACAAGAAGAAGTGGTAGTGGCGCCCCCCGCGGGCCGCTCGGACTGACCGATGTTGACTCCCCGCGAATGACACGCTGTTTGTATATATTATGCGAGTATAACGACGGAACTTCCACCAGGGCCTGTGGCGAGCGACGTACTTCAGTATTGGTGCTGCCTCCACGTATTGGCGCTATATTTTTTTTGCGTAAACCCTACGCCTCGTTCCCGTTGCGTCGATGCGTGAGCGCAGTATTCACATTGCGTGCACGGCGATAGCAATGCGCACGTCATGAGCTGATGAACTTGTGATCGAGGCGTAGTAAGTGTAGGAACAAAGCGAGGAGGCTACGTCGCGCGCGACAGGCGATTGGTGGAATTTTAAATTGTTTAGATTTCTTTGTTATAAATGTGCTCGACAGAACGATATTCAATTTCTTTATGTCGCGTTCCTAAAATTCAGCGACGGATTTAATTAAGTCATACTGTACATTGTATATTTAATAATTTTTTATCAAAATTCAGAGTATGAAGCGGACAGTAAAAATTGCACAATTATAAATTAAAACATTTTGAAATATTGACACATTGTGAATTACGATAAGGTCAAATGTAATATTAGATTTAGTAATATAAATTTTATTCATCTTGTGTGATGTGCGCCCATCTGCCGACTTCGCGATCGCTTTAATATGAAAAGAATGTGTTTCGTCATTAGTTGGAATATTGACAAATGTATGTAATGATTGAATCACAAAAGGCACCCAAAAGTATACATAGATGCCGTAACCGTACCGAATTGCTTATCATGACAAAATTTTATTATGCTCTGTCATGAAGACGTTTAATCACTGTAGTTGCCTTGTAAAACCATCCAGCAAGTATGAATAAATTTCATCTATGTTTGGGAATTGGGAAATCGGCAGGATGATGATATGTATTGCACAGTATGAAAAGTTATTTTTCGATGTAGAATGAGAGCTATCGATAAATATTTCTATTGTTCTATTATATTATATAAATAAGCCAGTCATTCGGTAAAGTCAATATAAAATAATCGTAACTTTGCTTGTAAGTGAATGTTGTAAAGGAATGATTGTTGGGTAGAACTTTATTTTGTGTGTTTTATGTACACATTTCATTCCGAATTTTTCCACCTGTTGTGATTTGTATGTAAATAATAATAACATTTTGTACTTATGGACTGAACACGGATGTAGAAATCACGATACCTTGTATCTTATTAAGACGTTTGACATATTTTTTAACACCAGAAGCCCCAAGGGTTAGCTGGATTTGTAATTGATTCGATTCTCCTTTCATTACGAGATAATTATATATTATGCATATGGTATGGATTATTTCAGTATAGTACTCTTTAAAATGGAAAATATTTTTGTAGTATTTTTATTTATTTTTCATTGCTCGGTTAGATAGTGGTTATTTTTTTTCTAATTAGTAAATCTCTGAATAAATTACGATGTTTATGTTTTATTTCAATTGTTTTTAAAATGGTACTGTGCACTCGTGCGAGGGAAGGAGTGCTGTTCGCCATAGTGTTTGCTCTATATTGTGTAAGTCAGACAACATTTTTATAAACAGATTTATTTGTAAAAATTTTAAAATAAACAATTCAACAAGTATATTCGTGAACATTTCACAGCCACCCTACTGCTTCGTGGCCTTCGCCTGTCTGTTGTCCTTATCCGCTATGTACTTGAACACTTTGTTGGCTAGCTGCCTGTACTTCTCAGCGTGTACGCTGTCCGGCAGCGCGTATATCGCGGGCTTGCCGCTGTTGATACACTCTGACATATTGGAGTCCACCTCAAACTTCTCTATTATCTCTAGTCCCATTTCATTTGCCGCTTTCTTAGTTTCATTTCCAAATATATAGTTCTTTGTTCCGCATTTGTAACAGATCGCGTGTGACATGTTCTCGACCATGCCAATGATAGGAACTTTTAGTTTTTCGAACATGTTCACCCCACGCTTCGTGACCTGGAGCGCGGCCGATTGTGGTGTGGTGACTACGAGAGCACCTGGTGAAAAGTATATAAGATGTCAGAAATACGTAACCCAACAATATGAAGATAGATGGTACAAGAGACATACCATCAGTAGTCAGAAATACGTAACTCAACGTTATGGGGAGGATAGATGTACTGTATAAGAGGCATACCGTCAATGGGTAAGTTCTGCGCGAGTGACAGATGCGTGTCGCCGGTGCCGGGCGGCGTGTCGACGACGAGGCAGTCGAGCGGGCCCCACGCCACGTGCCGCGTCAGCCGCTCCAGCGCCTGCATCACCATCAGCCCGCGCCACACCACCGCGTTCTCGCCCGACACCAGCAATCCCATTGACATGCTGGGGATATAATAATAAATAAATAACGCTACACACTTATAGATAGCTCCACACTAGGATTCCCCGCGTCGGGGATGCCATGGACATATTGCCATGTCATCTAATATGGACATGTCTGAGTCTGACACACATTGTTCACATTCACTGTTCAATCTGTTCACATCCACACTTGGCCAGCATTTTCAGAAGTCCCCACTAGGCTTTAGCTTTGTCCTTGCTAGTGGGGATTTCTGGAAAATTATCTGAGATATTGAGTGACAAGGGAACATCTTGGATGAGGATTTTAGGAATAAACCAATATTTTTTCTTTAACTTAATAAAAAAAATTATATAAAGCATCCTTTCTTTTTCTTCTCTCTTGGCAGGCGAGGCATCAGTGATACCTTTGGTGTAGCTGATGTTGATGGGCAACTATAGCCAAGTGGCGAAGTGGTAAGTACCATGAGGTGGATTGTCGGTAGTTTGCTGGCTATTTCCATTAAAAAATCCTTAATTTGAGTTTCAAAACATTAAGTTACATTAATATTGATTTTTTTATTTCAAACAAAAATCAATGATAATCCCTGCATTTCATCAAATATTCATATTGACACTATGTCCTTGTAAAATAAATAAACATTTTTAGCATGGCTTAATGAACCTTGCCTATTGACATATCAGTATCAGTTACTCAAGTAGAATTTACTATTTGGGCAAGATAGAAAAAAAAAAACTAAAAGTAATAGCAAATTTTAAAATTTTACCATTTGACTCCATAATTAAGTAAGGGTTCAATCAGGTTATCATCATTGAGCATCGGTTCCCCACTGATGTTCATCATGAGTGGCACTGAAGGGCCAAATACATCGGCATCAAGGAGCCCAATCTCTTTATCCGGTTCAATCACCTTCATTGCACATGCTAGATTCACTGGAAAATTACATTATTACTTATTTGGAAAATTTATCTTTCATATTTATAGAAGTTCAGAATGAAAAAGAGAATCAAGACACTGAATTTTATATTGGTAAAAAATATTAAAAAAAGGTAAGTAGTAAACTTATACTTGAAATGTATGTGAATAATTTAATGAAATGTTCACCAATACATGTAATATAACTTCAAAATTGACTTCTTGAATATACTTACCAGCTGTTGTTGTCTTGCCGACTCCACCTTTACCCGATGCAACAAGGATTATACTCTTGACGCCTGGAAGAGGTTTCTTTTCTGGCAGCCCTCTGCCCATCACCTTAGCTCTATGTTCATTAAGGTCTTTACGTGTGTCATTTTTGTTTCGGATCGGCACATAAAGCAGTGGCTAAAAGTATAATCAGATTAAGAGAAATATTTGTCTTAACAAATAAAATTAACAGCACCTTATAGAAATGCGTAGTTGGTAAGTTGCCTCTTCCTGATTAATATATTATTTTAAAATATTTACGCACAGTATTCACAGTGGAGACGATGACATTATGTAGTCTTAAAAATACTCGTTGCATGTTCAAATGTTTAGATTTTAGTCTAAGTAAGAGTATACTGCACTGAACTTTAAATAAGTGTAATTACAGTATACCTCATCAAAAGATATTAATATAATATCAACGCAATTGAAAGTTATTATTTTTATTGCACGATTTCAGTTTAAAATCTCACATGTCACAACACCAGTGACACTGACTTGACAGATGACTGATGACCTGACGTTTGTTTGATTGATATAATATTGGACGTTGTTCCTTGTTTATCGCCACCAAGAATTTAAAACACAACTGGACTCCAAGCTTCGAAGAGGATGATTATTTTTCTCTGGTGTATAAGTCAAATAAAAGAAATATACCGTAACAAATAATATAGTTATGATTTCGTTACCACCTTAAACAAAAATAATAAACACATTAAAAAAAACATCTTTACACCCTTGAAATCCTTACCGCTCATTTACATGTGCGTGTCGCGGACCGTCTCGTGGCGCGTCCGTAAGCCACAACCTTACGCGCGTGTGAATACCGCGCGAGCGCTCACGCGAGCCCCTTTGGCGCGCGCCTAAAAAACCGCTCCCGACGCGAGCCCTGCGAGCCACGAGACGCGCCGCGGTCTGGTCCGCGAGCGCCCTGTGCACACGCGCGCGTCTCGCGGATTGTCTCGTGGCTCGCGCGCGCGTGTAAATGGGGTATTAAATTCTGAAGACCAACCTCAGTCAGGCCTGTGATTGGTCAAAAATATCCAATTTCATGTATCCTAATCCGTCAAGTATTTTTTTTTTACCTTTTCGAAGTCTGGGTAGGTTGTATTAAACAAGTTCTTGTAGACTTGTAATACTGATCAGTGTGACCATATTTAAATTACAGATCCTGCCACACAATGCTTAAAAACCTGCCAAATCCTGCCAGTCTGTTAAGTGAAAAATGCCCAAATACTGCCAAATTTATTTACCATTGTGTTATACAAAAAATACACATATAAATATTTATTTTATGTACTTATGTATATATTTTTTATTATACATTGGAGTTAGCATCATATTCTTTTTCGTCTTAGCATGTTTGCTTGGTTTTTATGTAGATTTAATGTTTAAATTTACAAAACTTCACGTGTAAAAGTCGTTGACTTTAGTGAAACTCCATTATATTATGACGTCACAAACATGGCGACCAATCGTGGTGCGTAGGTACGTAGTCACGTGATTCTTTATAAAAAAATTCAATTTTTAATGGTTCATTTTTAATGAAATAAAATTTCTAGTTTTTCGCATCGACCTTATAATTTGTGTTTGAGGTTTATAATACATATATCGCTATTTTTTTAAATTCCATAACGCCAAGTTTATGTAAGATTCTAAAAGAAACTTAGGTAAAATCTAAAATAATTCCTTAAAATAAGGAAAATCTCCCAGTGTATACGCGATGTCATACACACATACGCCGCGTGGTAATAAATACACCGGAGCGCACTCACACACGTCCGCAAAGGGCCATAGATGCGTTTTGATACCTATAACTTTATAGTTTAGTCTATCGGATTGCCATTTTCTGAATTTTAAGTTGTGATAGAGAATTTATTTTCAGCACCTCAAATCCTGCCAAATACTGCCAAGTTTTTAAAACGTCAACCGATCCTGCCATAGTCTAAAATAAGGGGCAAATCCTGCCAAAATGGCAGGATCCTGCCACATATGGTCACGCTGATACTGATCATGTGCTCACATCACATGTCATTCATTAGACTTCTAGTGTCAAAATGATTATGTCAAATCACTGATGTCAATGGTTGTCATGTGCGGTGCGACATGTATTTTTTCCACTCGCGACTCGAATTTTCTCTAACTTTTAACTTAGAGAGTGATTTATTATCGATGTGAAAATGGCAATTTGCTTGCGTACTTTGTCACATAAAATACTGCCTATAAATGGAATCGTGTCGACTAAGAGTCATTCCAGCCGCATAACCCGAAAAATTCCCGTGCGGACGCAGTTTTTAGAAGATGTCAGTATCATTTGCATTATTTAAATATTTCGTACTACATAAAGTATTACCTTATAGCTTTACAATAAATCGCATTGTTTTCAAAATAGTTATGTAAGTTTTGTTAGACATGCAATATATTTTTTTGCACCTAACCATCCTTGACCTCGAAGATGTAGTCGGAAGGTATTAATTGAAGTATATTTTCAGTTTTTGCATCGCCGGCGCATTTCCAGCTGCCAGCCTGTGCCCAAGTATGCGCTGGAGAACAACATTGATGATGTTCACGTTCATGAACTTGCACTAGCAAACCAGAACCATATTCCATTACTACGAGATTCGAAATTGAGGAACATAGATAATATAGAAACAGCAATAGATACTAAAGATAACATAGTTAATTATTGTAATTTAAATAGTGAGGATCTAAACATTAAATCTTTAGGTATCACTAGTGATGATTATATAGAAGATAGAGGCATATATAATTTCAATGGCATTTCATCTATTAGCATGAATGATGTCGATTTTTCTGAATGCAATGAGGTATGTAATTTCATTTTACATGTAATATTTATTCAAGTCCTCAAAGGCCTCTTATAAACTGTTAAGCTTATTTATCAACTGCTTTAAGTATAATACTTACAACTTGCAATTGTAAGTTGACTGTAAAGAGTAACTACTGTAAAATGTAAACATACTTTTCCAGGATGTAGAGCCAACATGCTTGTCTGACTTTGAACGAGATGCAATTGCTTACTGCAAGGGGCCTACCGTGCCCTCCCCCTCCAGTGCCTCCCCTGATGCTAACCGAGACGGCAAGCCCAGTGAGGAACAGCTCATGAAAGTGTTTCATGTGCTCTCCAGAACTGTAAGTATTTGTCATATATTATTTCTAAATATTATTATGCTGAAAGACATATTTTTCTGAAGTTTCATGTTTTACCAAGAAGTATATGTATACAATATGTAATTAGACTGTGTAATATTTCTTAGTCACTATCTGCTAATAGGTTCAGGGCTCGGATATCTCAGTTTACAAAATGACAGTATGTTTATTAATTTCAGATGCCTGAGCTATTCATCAAGCCACTGGACTATTCAATTTATCATCCTAACTTGGTATTTGTGAATAATATTAGGGGAGTTACAACTGTGTGAGTATAGAAACTTAAAAAAATAAAATAATACAATATGATGATGTTTAAATGCACTTTAACTCGTTAGGATCCGCGTGATCGCGGTACCTTTGAGTTCGAACGTGCTGGAACGTTCCCAGTAACCGACGGGTTAATACTTGATTTTATATATTTTACCATTACCATTGTGTCAGGGTAGCAGAGTACATTCCTGTCCTCCTAAGTCAAGGAGACACTCATAATATTATGTGGCTGCAACTCATTAATGCACTATGAGGCATAGGTTCCTCCTTATAACTGAGGAGAGCTATGAGGCCAAGCACTGCTGTATTTATATTTTAAGAAGCTTTTAAATATTTCATTTGAATTACATAATAATATTCAAAATGTTTCCTTTTTTTATTCATTCACTTTTAAAGGTTACTTAAAATTATTTTATTTTTTGTAGAGGATTATTCCACTATGTGAAGCAAGTAGCCTTACTACGTACTATAGGGCACTTAAAATTTGCCTATGTTAAATTAGAGGTTCTTAAGATAACAGCTCATCCAGAAGACTCCTCAATCAAGTAAGTATGACAGTAAAATTTAGATGAAAACAAATGCTGAAATAAAATTAATGTAAGGAATAAATTATTTATTTAATTTGATGATTTGATGACTGAAAATTATAGCACATATTTATAATAAATTTTATTGAAACTTCACACAGAATGAGGTGGCGCATCAGAGGAATATCTGGAATAAAGGTTTTCATAAATTTTTGGAAATACAAGTTGTGGGACATGAAAGAGATGTTCAAAGAACAAGAATTGTAAGTATTAAAATCATTATTTTCTGTTCTTTATTGATGGGATTGATATTGCATGTGGTCAGTATGGTATACACACATCCATAACAACACCAAGGGCATCAGCAGCACCAGCACTTTGTGCTATGTAAAGTGTTTCACTATAATATAACTATTATATTACTATAGTATAACTATAATATGTCAAAATCTGTGACCGACTTGCCCGGCTGATAAAGAATTTTATCATCATGGTCAAAGGCAGTCTGGGGCAGAAGTCTGCAGGGTGTATCAAAAGCTGGGAGTCTTGGGACTCCATTTGGGGGCAGTTCTATACAGCATAAAACCGGACAAGTGCCTGGTTCCAAAGTAGTAAGTTTATCGACGATTACTCATTAACTACTTATGCTAACATAGCCGTGATAGTTTTCCTTGTAAATTAATCATACAACCTATTTTTGAGAATTTTTTCACTTGTCCAACTCTAACAGCAGCCAGCAGGGGGACACTTGACACTTTAAACCCAAATATTTCGCAAACGGACTCCTAATTCTAAAAATGGCCATTGAAGACCCATAATATTTTTGGAAGACCTTTTCAACGATACCCCACACTATAGGCAACGCGACGAATAAAAAATCATCCTCACGTTACCTGTAGGTACAGTACGGCCGCTGTATCTTGGCGCGTCTGAACATAGGCTTTGCGAACTTTAGCGCATGTAAGACAGAGATAGCGACACGAACATGCTAACGTATGACTGAGACAAAATACACCGCGTATCGAGTATTGGCGAATTATGTTACTGCGCAGCCTTCTGCGCGAAGTTCAGACGCGCCAAGATACAGCGGCCGAACTGTACCCTGAAAAAAAAACTTGAGAGGTGTCAAGGGACACCCGGATGGAACGAAGTTCCTTGCAGTAAGTACTAGGATAGCAAAAACATGCAGCAAGTGTGCCAAAACAAATCTGAGGTATTAAATTTCTCATCGGCTTTGTTCACCTAGTAGCTTGCTTCTAGGTGAACAAAGCCGATAGTAGCAAGCTACTAGGTGAACAAAGCCGATGAGAAATTTAATACCCCAGATTTGTTTTGGCACACTCGCTTGCATGTTTTTGCTATCCTAGTACTTACTGCAAGAAACGAAAATATTTGGCTTGCTTTCTATAAGAGAGAGAGAGACAGACAGAGAAACATGCGCACGCCGCACGACATGTAACGACGCCGCACGAGTTGTAACGACTAACGACGGCAAAAAGTGTCGTTACAACTTTTCGTTACCAAATTTTCCGCCTAGCCCCTTTCGCAACGCGCGATAAGGAACTTCGTTCCAAAAATGTATTTCAATATTGTATTCTACGATTCTGGAGTTTTAGTAAATATGTATATCCATGCCAAATTACAGCTTTCTATTACTAAGGGTCTCGGCATTTTGCTTCGGACAGACGGACGGACGGACAGATGGACATGACGAAACTATAAGGGTTCGGATTTTACTTCGGAACCCTAAAAAGGGTGAAAAGAATGTTATCTAATAAAGCTACTGCATACATACAATACTACTGAATACAATTAATGGATATTATTGAATAATGAAACAAAATTTTGTATTTTTAGATGGTATGACGGTTTCTCGACATTCTATGTGGGTGGTGATGGCCTGATTCAGAAACACATTGCAGATAAGGTGAGGAATATAATATTTAATTTACTGTAGCTTGATTTATCAGGTAGTAGTAGGTAGCCGCAAAAAAATTTAACATTTTTTTGTTCTAGATGATGCCAGATCAGGATAAAATAGTAGATGATGAGGAGAAGGCTCCAATAGCTGCGAAAATCGCACTATTAGTTGGGCTACTGCCACGCAACTATCTCTCTGATATGTCGCCATACATTAATGCTTCTGCCGATCTTAGTGATACCGACAATCCGACATTAGCTTTTAAATTTTAGATGATGTGCCTATACTGTGTACAATTATAGTATGCGGCACGGATGTTGAGCGCTGAGACCTACCTGCGCAGAAGTGATTTTTCGGGCCAATTTGGCGGTGTTAAGATGAGGTCATGTCATGTGATCAAGACCGTCTTTAACCTACTGGGGGCCCTGGGCATATTAGGATAATGGGGACCGTATTACTTTGTCAGAACACTATTTTGTTAGAATAAACAAAGAAAGTAGATAAGGAAGCCTCTAGATTTATGTAAAAGCTAATAAGCAAATTGGTATTGTAGTTAGTAATTTACGTTCGATTTATTCGAATTAAAAAAGTTTTTCGGTAATAAATATCGGTTATCTTTTAGTGATCTGACAGGAACTAGGGGGCCCCTATCGATCACGGGGCCCTGGGCACGTGCCCAGAGTGCCTAGTGGGAAAGAGGGGTCTGCATGTGATTGGTCCGTCAAATGACGCTAGAGCAGTGTTTGCCTTAATTTGTTCTCTGAGCGTGCGGTCACGTCTTGCGACAACTGAATGACCATAATATATAATTTCACCTCAAGTTTACGATGCGCAAAGTTTGAACATACGTGCCGCCAACTATACTAATGTTGGTGGTTGAAGTTAATTGGAGGAATTTTAACCGCTCATTTACACGCGCGTGTCGCGGACCGTCTCGTGGCGCGTCTGTAAGCCACGCCCCCTACGCGCGTGTGAACATCACGCGAGCGCTCGCGCGAGCCCCTTTGGCGCGCGCCTATAAAACCGCTCCCGACGCGAGCCCTGCGAGCGCGAGACGCGCCGCGGTCTGGTCCGCGAGGGCCCTGTTCACACGCGCGCGTATGCGCGCGTCTCGCGGATTGTCTCGTGGCTCGCGCGCGCGTGTAAATGGGGTATAACAATTCACTACATACCTATAGTATGCAAAAAAATTATGTTACAAATTTTATTTTTGTTGCTGTTTTTAAGGAATACGTGTAGTTATTTTAATACAGTATTGTACATTTTGGTCAATAAGCTATTTAAGCCCATCAGGAAACACTTCATAAATTACTCTAGGAGGTGTATTTGATGTAGTGATATTTGTTTGTTAGTGAATTAATTTTACGAATATCTGTATGTAATACTGTATTGTTATGCAATAAATATTATGACAGTTTTAATGTGTTTTATTTTTACATAACTTGACTGATTTAGCACCAATGCACGATATTAAAATGTAAAAATGTTTTTTTATGCCTTGAGCAGGCAAACGAGCAGACGGGTCACCTGTTGGTAAGTGATCACCGCCGCCCATGGACATTAGTAATACTAGAGACGTCACCAATGCGTTGCTGGCCTCGAAGAAAACAATAGACCCGCTTCTTGAAGGACCCCATGTCATAGTTTGGACTTTGGGAGGGAACACCGATGCAGGAAGTTCGTTCCACGTTTACACGTGCGGGGTAGAAAACTACGCGAAAACCGAACTGTGGACGAACGCCAGGTATCCAGCAGGTGTTGGTGGAACCTGGTACATCGTGATGTGCGGTGACGAAAATTAACCTTAGGGTTAATCCCCCAAAACAGTTCTTCAGAACATTCCCCATTATACAGACGGAAGAATACGCAGAGAGAGCTTACATCTCTCTTCAACTCAAGCGACTCTGGTCTGTAAGCTTGGGATCGTCGACAAGACGAATGACTCGCCGTTGAATTCGGTTGAACTTCAGACACAAGTTTTATCCTCTTCACCTCAATCTGCACTGTACCCGAGAAAGATTTGCTCGGTCTGTATAACGAGCATCACCCTTACTGTCATCAGGATAGCAGATATCCAATCTCCGATATCAAGCATATTATCAAATCAAATCAAATGTTTTTATTCAAAATTGGTTTGGTTTACAAACACTTTTTGAAAGTCATGCAAGTTATGCCAATGCTTCAGACAAAGCCCTACTGTGAGAGGGCCCGGGAGAAGAAGCAGCAAGAAACTTCCGGGTTTGTTTTTTTCCTGCTCACAGTTACAGATAGCACTTATCATCTACTACAATCTATATCCATAAAACTCATGTCCAAGCAGTCTTGTCTTTAAAATAATCATCTAATTTGTAATATCCTTTCGTCATAAGAATGCTTTTAATATGAGTTTTAAATTTAAGGTAAGGCATTTCTGTAAGTTTCGATGGAATTTTATTATAAATCTTTCACGTGTACCCATGAACGAGCCACTAGTTTTACATAGTCTAAAATTTGGTACAATCAGTTTAGCCTTGTTCCTCGTATTAATATTGTGGATGTCACTCTTCTTAAGAAAACTATCGTAATATTTCTTAACATACAAAACATTATCCAATATATATTGTGACACCACAGTTAAAATATTAATTTCCTTAAAGAGATCCTTAAGCGAGTCCCTAGGCCTGAGGTTGTAAATGGCGCGGACTGCTCTTTTCTGTAAAATAAATATAGACTCAATATCTGCAGCTGAGCCCCACAACAACAGACCATAGGACATAACACTATGAAAGTAGCTAAAATAAATTAACCCTGCTGTTTCTACGTCAGTTAAGAGCCTTACTTTCTTAACCGCGTAAGCAGCTGAACTCAGTCTCCCAGACAAGGCTTCAATATGAGGACTCCATTGTAATCGTGAATCTATGGTAAGGCCAAGGAATTTTGTTGAATTTACAAGGTCAAGTACTTCCTTATTTATAACTATTTGAGTGGGTACCTGTTTTACATTTGGTATGCATCATTGATATGCATGATGTTAGGTGAAAGCATCGAGAGCCTTGTGGGACGCCAGTATTTATGGGCTTCGTGTCCGAGCATGTTCCGTCAACGACGACCTTGATGCTTCGCTCCGATAAAAAACTAGCAATCCATTTGCACAATTTCCCGGGTACTCCGTAGGAGGGCAGCTTAGACAATAATGCCTTGTGCCACACCCTATCGAAGGCCTTTGCAACATCCAAACTTACAGCCAATGCTTCTCCCTAGCTCTCGATTGCTTCGCCCAGCAATGAGTAAGGTATACTAAGAGATCACCAGCCGATCTGCCATGCCATGGTGAAAACCGTATTAACGGTTGCTAATCAGCTGGCGATCTTCTAGGTACCGGAGCAGTTGAGTGTTTATTACACGCTCCATTAGTTTGGAGAGCAGAGAGGTTATAGCTATTTGTCTGTAATTCGGATGGATTTGACCTATCTCCTTTTTTAAGAATAGGGTGGACCAAAGCTACCTTCCATGAAGACGGCACGATGCCGGCAGAGTAGGAAAGTTGGAATAGGCGTATTAAAACCGGGGTCAACTCCGGAGCGCAAGTTTTCAGCACAACAGCAGGTATACCATCTGGCCCATTCGACTTGTTGATGCCAAGGGAAAAAGAGCTTGACGCACGGCATTCTGAGTAAAATGCACGTCAGGCATCAGCTCATAACACTGCGGCATGGTAGGCGGTGTGTTACCCCCGTCATCAACAGTCGAATTCGACGCAAGAGTGTGCCCAGTATTTCCCCTTTCTCTTTTGCGGTGTGGGCCAGAGTATTATCTGCTCTGCGCAAAGGAGGAAGGGACGATGCACAGAAATTGCCTTGAATGGCTTTGGCTAGAGACCAAAACGCTCGGCTTCCACACGGATAGCTCAGCAGTCAGCAGTCTCTTGCCGGTTTTGTGTATGTGCTTGAACTTTGCCTTGGTTCTTTGAGGACCACGAGACAGCATTAAATTTTTTCAGCTGTTGTAGACTGAGTGAAATTTGCTGAGTTATGTCCTTAAGTATAATTGCATCCGCAGCGTCACTCGTGATGAATGGCGCTAGTGTCTGCAATAGATATTCGATACCCGTAATTAGACGCGTTTAAATTACTGGTTTTTACGGACACTTTTCATATACAGAGATGGCCTTCCTTCTCTTTATCTTCCATGGACATATTATATCACTTTCCACAGAGTACTCAATCATTATGTAACTTTCTATCGTACGTTGAACGTACCTTGGCATACGGTCTCTGCGAAACTTGCCATCTGAGTTGTATATTTTGTATAAATAATAAAAAGTTCTTGGTATGTAATGCGCGCTCCACACTTCATGCGAGATACTCGCCGAGAATCTCGGCAAGAATCTCAGCGAGAATCTCGGCGAGAACTTCCTTGGGTACACACTCGCAAGGTTCTCAATATTGTTCTCGCGCTCGATGACGATGGATGCAGAAGTAACTGCTGCGGCAAGCTTATTGCTATGCGCATTCGCTTATTATAATTATAATAATATAAATATGAATAATATAAATATATATAGTATAATAAATATGTGGTTTTTCTGACATGTTTTAAATCAGTATTTTTTTAATGTATTAATGTGTTTATTTATGTATGAAGTTATGTATTTATATATGTATGTATGTATGTTTTGTTTATAGTGTATCTATATATACATATATATTTTTTGATCTTAAGTAGTTTTTTTATTACAACCTAGATATACCGCCTTATCGTTGTGTTCTCACTATCCGAAGGTTGACTGGGAGAGAATGCTTAATAGCATTTTTTAATGCTAATGCATTAAGTCCGCCTTTGCTATTAAACAAATTGTATGGTGCAAAGAGTTAAATAAATAAATAAAAATAATAATATAAATATATTAATCCGGCTAATATTTATGCTCAGTAAATACCACAATGACAACTCTTCTAATCGGCGAGTCGCTCGCTACCAGTGTTGCCCATGAAAATTTTTGGAAGGCCGTGTATATTAGATAAAAAAGCCGTGTTTATATGGAAAAAGATCAACTGTGGGCCGTGTCCACAGCTGCCAATATATTATGCTATCCAATTATGCCAATATATACCATCGGTTTCGCGCTCGGACTAAAAAAAAAGGTCATCGGCAGTGAATTTTATGTTCACAAAACAAGGAACACTTTTCATATTACCCTAATGGCGTTGTTTAAAAAGTTTCAACATTCGTTATTCGTCTGCAAAACTAATTAATAACAAAAAGATCGTACAATTTGCGAAAAGCCGTAGAATTTGCTACGGCCCTAGGGTTCGAGCCGTAGACCGTAGATTTTGTGATTTTTTGGCCTGAAAGCCGTAGAACACGGTAATTACCGTAGCATTGGTAACACTGCTCGCTACTGAGAAACATGCGAGTGTGGAGTCAATACAAGTTCTCGTCAGTTCCCTCTAGGGTATAAGTGTTCTGTGCGTCAGTTCTCGCGTTCTTACAAAAAACCGACAAAAATCAGAGAACACGGCGAGAACCTGCAAAGATTATGTGAATCGGCTCCACATTCACGTTTCTCGTGTTTTTCTCGCCTTCTCGCGAGATTCTCGCGTGAGTGTGGAGCGCGCATAAACATTGAAGTATAATGTCATAGAACAGACATCACGAACAAAATGTGTGTCCCGCCGCGCCGGGATGTTCTATTTTCAAAATTGAGCCCCCGTTCTCAGGGCTATAGCTGGAGTTGAATTTGAGATAGGGCAGCATTGGTTACAGGTAGGGCAGAAGTAAAAAATGGCTCCTACATCAATCACCATGTATATCACTGACCTCTAGGTCACGGAACAAAGAATTATTATATTATGAAATGAATGTCACAAACTGTGGTATGTTCAGAAAAGTTTTGATACCTATCTATCGCTACATTTTTTTTATCTCAAATGAACAAACAATTTAATCATAATAATTTATTTTATTGTTTAAGTATTTAATATTATGAGATCACAGGGTTAATTAAATTAAAGAATTTCGTGCACGACGTCGATATATATTTTCACAAACTCTGTACACTAACTCTCTATATAAAAATTACAAAATACAATCTATCATTCAGAGAAAAGATTTTGAATCAGGAACCACCACTCAGAGAAAAGCCTAGCGCACGGTCACTTGCCGTCACAGAGTAGCTTACACATTCGTTACTCTGTGTAACGTGTCGGCAAGCGACCGCGGGATATTCTAACCGGTACCTTACGTACAACCGGTACCTTACATACGCGGTTTGCTATATACTCCCCCTCTAGTCCAGGAGAACGCCCTCGCTCCGGGACTAGTGAACTACCAGCCTTAGCTGGACGTCCGCGTGTCCTCTTAGGGTTGACGGGTTTTGGGAAAGAGTCATCGCTACCTTGGTAACGGGTAAGATCCTGTGTGTGATATTTACCTATAATGACATCAGGCTGTTGAATATTTATGATAGTATACGTTGTAGGACTGACCTTTTCTTTAATTTGGTAAGGTCCATCGCGACGTGGAAAAAATTTAGCAGTAAGATCCTTTGAGCCTCTGCTCAAGAGGTGCGACTTAAGAAGGACGAAATCACCTACCTGGAATGAGTCGGACGGACGACGCGAGGCATCAGCGTACTGCTTTGTCTTATCTTGCTGAATTTCCACTCTTTCGCGAACAGCAGATAATGACGTAAGGAATTCCCGAAGATAGGGAGTTATTTGTTGGACAAAATTTTCTTTGTCTAATATGGCACGAAGGTCGTGAACGACCTCTGTGGGTGATCTCATTTCTCTGCCGAAGGATAAATAGGCTGGTGACTTCCCTGTAGTGCGACATTTTGCGCTATTTAGCGCGAAACGAATCACCGGCAACTTCTTCGGCCATGAAGTGTGATCATCTTCCACGAGTTGTGCAAGCATGGCTTTCAAGTCGCGGTTTTTCCGTTCAGCAGGATTCGACTCTGGGTGATATAATGGTATCAGATTTTGTTTGATACCCAAAACCAACATGCACTGGCGCATAACTGCGGACACAAATTGTACACCATTGTCTGAAATAATTCTGCGAGGCAAACCGAATCGCATAAAATACTCTTCAATGAGAACGCGAGCACAAGCTTCAGCTGTGGCTTCTTGAAGAGCATATAATTCTGTCCATCGAGTTGCCGTATCCTCAACGAGTAAGATCCATCGCTCCCCCTGGTCTCCTTCAGGTAACGGGCCGAATAAATCTATGGCCAACACCTCGTTACGTTGGTTCATAGCTGGTGTCTGGAGTAGACCTGGTGGTTTGGCATTGGAAGCCTTATACCGTTGGCAGTGGATGCAGGCTTTGACATAATCGCTGATTATTCTCCGCATCCCTGTGAAATAATACAGCTGTGCAACTCTCTGGTAGGTTCTATCTATACCTGGATGGCCGGCTGTTGGGGAATCGTGAAGCTCCTTTAATATGTCTGGAACTTGGCCCTTAGGTAGTACTAATTGAGGGGATTCACTATCGGAGTCCGGGTTGTACCGATAAAGAACCGCTTGGTCCATAAGGTAACCCCTCTCTAACCACTTTTGGGCTGCGATATCATCGGTTCCTTCCAGGTCTTTAATTATTTTCTCCACCTCAACATCCGAGATTTGTTCTTGGCGGATTTGGGTGGGAGATTTCGTGGGCAGATCGCATATAACTGAACAGATACCACAGTTTTCGCGAGATTCGCTTGAGCAAACTGGTCTGCTGAGCGTGTCTGCCACGACGTTCGCCTTCCCAGGCGTATATTGAAATTGAATGTCGAAGGATTGGAGTTTTAAAGCCCAACGGACTAACCTCCCTTCTGGTGATTTTAAAGAAAGCAGCCAGCGGAGTGGTTGATGGTCACTGCCGATGATGACTGGTTGGCCGTCAAGGTAAGGTCGAAACCGCTCCACCGCCCACACTACAGCGAGCGCTTCCCTTTCCGTAGTGGAATAGTTGCGCTCGGCTGCATTGAGAAGTCGGCTGGCATACTCAATCGGCCTCTCCTCGTTGCCTTCGCCCTGTAATAAAACTGCACCTAAGGCATAGTTACTTGCGTCCGTACGCAGAATAAAGGGACGGCTAAAATCGGCTTGCACCAGTATCGGAGCTGTGGTCAGTAAGCGCTTCAGCTCATTAAAAGCTTGGGTTTGCTCCAAACTCCATGTCCATACTTGGTTTTTTCTGGTCAAACGGGTTAATGGTTCAGCAACCTTCGAAAAGTTCGGTATGAACTTTCTGAACCATGAGCACGTCTGCAAAAAAGTTCTCAGGTGCTTTAAGTTACCTGGCTCTTTCATCTGGAGAACAGCACTCACCTTGTCAGTGTCGGTGGATACGCCATTTTGCGTTATGACGTGACCGAGATATTTAACGCTTTCTCTAGCGAAAACGCACTTCTCCCTTGAGGTTAAACTCGGCCAGACGTCTAAAAACTGCTTCCAGGTCTTGCAGGTGTTGCTGGTATCCCGTGGATATGACTAATAAGTCATCTAAATATGCAAGTACAGTTACATCTTTTAGTGCAGAGCAGGATCGTAAACGATCGATGAGTCGTTGGAAGGTCGCAGGGGCATTGCGTAAACCAAACGGCATCCTTTTGAATCGGTAGGTACCTAATGGGCAAACGAAAGCTGTTTTGTCCCTATCAGATACACGTATCATTACCTGCCAATAAGCGGACCGAAGATCCAGCGTACTCATGTAGCAATCCCGTTTCGTACTCTGTATGAGGTCATCGATGCGCGGCATCGGATACGTGTCGGCTTTGGTGACAGCGTTTAAGCGTCTGTAATCAACGCAGAAACGAATGCTACCGTTAGGTTTAGGCACCATCAGCGCCGGTGAACACCAAGCCGATTCACATTCCTCTATAATGTCCTCCTGTAACATATTATTTATTTCCGCTTGCATTAGCGCTTTCTTTGCAGGATTTAGGCGATAAGGAGGTACTGCAATAGGTGGGTGCTCACCTGTTTCGATGCGATGCTCTGCATAAGGTGTAAGGCCTCCCCCTATTTCGAAGATGTGGGCGTGCCTGGTGAGGACGGTAGCTAGCGCCAGACGCTCAGCTGGTTTAAGGTGAGTACCTTCATCGTCCCTGAGAACATCTGTAGAAGCACAGGACACGCCACGCGATGCAGGTTCGAAACAAAGATTGTATTTCGTAACATCATTATCACTGAAGTACCAAATTTCCTTATAAAAATCGATTACTACCTTGGCAGCGTTAATAAAATCGATACCTAATAATGTTTCATTATTAATTGAATCGGGGAAAATTAGGAATGTAATTGTGATTGTTTTGGTTTCTAATTGAACATTTAATGACGTAGTAAGTATGTCCATAGTTCGCGTTATACCGTCTGCTAATTTAATTTGTTGTGAGGAGGGGAGGAGGGGATGACCGTGGCGTAGAAGGAGCGCATATAGCGAATGTCCAGCAATACAACGCTTCGCGGCCGTATCTATGAGTGCGGTGCCATTAAAACCTAAAATATTAATATTAAAAACTGGCCTTCGATCTCGCGACATAGAGCATCTCGTACCCTTATCATAATCAACAACATTATTATAAGACAATACACAACTTTTACAACATTGGACATTATTATAAACAGGATATTTACAAAATTCGATATTTTTCATCAATCTGTAACTTTCGTGAAATTTATCATCGCGACATTTATCGATGGCTACGTTACTATGGTCCATATTATTATTACACTGCATTGATCGCATACTATAAAAACTACTATTATTATTGTTTTTGTTAAAATCGCAGTCACGTACTTCCGAATATGTATTTGTTTGGGGCTCACCTGGGTTCTGCAACTTACGGCACTGGTCTATCATGTGTCCAAACCGTTTGCAGTAGGTACATACTGGTCGATGTTTTCTCACAGCGGCAGCGTCGGCGACATCCCCAGTAGGTACATTAGTTGTCGGCGGCCGAAACGATGCATGTGGCGGCGGCGGTACCGGGGCGTCGGGGCGCGAAGGCGGCAGCGAGGCGGCGGCGGCGGGCAGCGGGCGCTGCGGCGCTCGCACATTCGCTGGATGAGGAGCTGGGTCGGATGCTCGCGGTGCACGAATGGTGTTCGGAATACGGGACGATGACGTAGATGGCAGGCGGATATTAGATTGAGCGCGCCGTTCACCTGTAGATTCATTCGGGACCGTATTTCGTTCATCCAACGAGTCTTCGATGTTTCGTGAATGTCGAAGTAAATCTCGAAAACTCATGAAGTCCTCTCTTCGCAGCCGTTTCCTAATTCTGTTATGAAGCAGACCGTATATCATATCCAATTGTACCTTTTCACTTAGGTCCCCTGCAGGTATTCTAGCGAATAGCGCGCGGATACGTGCAACGAAAATATCTGTGTTTTGTTCTTGTTGCGGCGAAGCAAAAATTTCCATATAAACACGATGTGGGGGCCGGCGATCTCCGAAGGCACTGATGAGATTAATCTTTACCTCAGGCCATGAGGTCACTGTGTTTTTAATGCCTAGCCACCACGTACCTGCTTCTGCCGTAAATAAATATGAGAGTCCACGAAGTATGTTTGCTTCTGATACTTGTGCACATTCAGTGTATGCCTCAACAGCGTCAATAAAAGCCTCGACCGATTCATCAGACCGGCCGGCGAACGTAGCTTTGCACTGGGCTAGGGTACCTTGCCCTGGAGTCGCCATTGATACAGGAGTCGACGAAGCCATCCGCGTGACCGAATATAGCAGTTCCCTCAACGCTTCTGTTTGGGAACGCTGAAGCGACGCGATAATGTTTGCCACATTTTCACTCGAAAACATGGTATTCGCGTCGGCACTAGTCGAAGCGGGGGCGCCGCGCGCGCCGTCTTGTTCGGGCGCGTGCGGTAAAAGCGGCGAGTTTGATCGCGAGGGGCTGAGAAATCCTTCATTATTTTCTTCCCGTCTTTCACTCGCCGTTCGGCTCCTTGTTGTAGGCATTTTATACGACGATACGTACAACGAAATTGTAGGTAATAACCACCAAAACGTTGGAGCGCCACATATGAGATCACAGGGTTAATTAAATTAAAGAATTTCGTGCACGACGTCGATATATATTTTCACAAACTCTGTACACTAACTCTCTATATAAAAATTACAAAATACAATCTATCATTCAGAGAAAAGATTTTGAATCAGGAACCACCACTCAGAGAAAAGCCTAGCGCACGGTCACTTGCCGTCACAGAGTAGCTTACACATTCGTTACTCTGTGTAACGTGTCGGCAAGCGACCGCGGGATATTCTAACCGGTACCTTACGTACAACCGGTACCTTACATACGCGGTTTGCTATAATATTTATTAAGTATTTTTAAGGTAAGGCATTGTGATTTCAAGGTAGGGCATTGCCCTACAATGCCCTCCCCCCCCCCTAGCTTCGGCCGTGCTCGTTCTCCTTTCAAAATCGAACGAATCCATTGAAAATTTAAGCCGATCGGTGCCGATTCATTGGGACATACATTGTGTTTGCGATGTTGGTACTTTATGCTAGTAATAATACTTCAATGTATGTAACATTGTACAGTGCCACCAACTTATCTGTGAATTGACGGAGGGCGCTGTCAGACGCATTGGACCAATCATTGGACGCAATTCGAGACGTAGTAAATGTCAATGAATGAACACAAAGAACTTATGAATGGGGCGGCATTAGTTCCAATTTTCGCCATTTCACAGATAACTTGGTGGCACTTTAATTATTATTTTTGAAATTATACTGCTGACATGTCTGATTCGCATTTTTTTATTATCAAACAAAATTATTTAATTATAGAGAGAAAACACTTCAATACTACCAACACAATAGCGAAGTAAAAACTTATGCGAAATGAACTCTAGTCTGTGGTCTACACGATCTTGTCCCTAGGTGTCTCAAATCTGTGGTCATGTCAGTGTTGCCAATGCTACGGCAATTACCGTGTTCTACGGCTTTCAGGCCAAAAAATCACGAAATCTACGGTCTACGGCCCAAACCCAAGGGCCGTAGCAAAATCTACAGCTTTTCGCAAATTCTACGATCTTTTTGTTATTTATTATTTTTGCTAATTAATGTTAAAATCCTTAAAACAGCACTAATAGGCTAATATGAAAAGTGTTCCTTGTTTTGTGGACATCAAATTCACTGCCAACGACCTTTTTTTTTTAGTCCGAGCGTCCGAGCGTGGTTTAAATTGGCATAATTGAATAGCATAATATATTGGCAGCTGTGGACACGGCCCACAGTTGATCTTTTTCCATAGAAACACGGCTTTTTTATCTAATGTACACGGCCTTCCAAAAATTTTCATTGGCAACACTGGGTCATGTCATGTAAATCTTGTCATTCTTGACATTCAGTCGGTTGGGTGAACTCGGGTGTCGAGCCGCCGTCGCCCACAGAGTACTTTACTTTGTTATTGGGTCGCCCTGCAAGAAACAAGATGAAGTTTTATTGTTCTTGAAGATTTTTAGGTATTTGTAAGTTTGGTTACTGGCTTACTGCTGAGATTATAGCAGAACTTGAAACGACGCTTTTGTTAAGTTTTTAATTTCTGAGTGATTTTAATTCTAGCGAAATTAATGAAAATACATACAGTGGCGAACGTTAGTGTAAGAAAAGTTAGATTCATAGGCCACATAGAATGAAGAAAGCAATACATCGACGTATGCGTGATGTCATGACAACGGTAAGTTTGCTTATCGTAATCTAAAATATGAACAACTGTGATAAAGGACGCATCTCGGGGGTCAATGTTCTTGTGTAATTAATGAATTAGACATTTAATTCTTGATGTAGTGTTCCAGGCGTTCTGTATTGTGTAGTGTTCTGTAGCTGTTTGCGCGTATACTGCTGATGCTGAAGTTTTGTTATGGGTTTTTACATGGACTTTTGCCAAATATTAGTAAGTAGGTTATATTAGTGCTGAAACAATGTTAATCGATTACCTATTGTGTTACGGTTGAGAAAAACAATTTTCATTCATGTTCATGAATTCTTTTTATGATTTAAGTGATCGTATTTGTATTTAGATTCGCTGAGTGTTAAATGGTTCGACCTTGATTGTTGATTTGATTCTATTTGCGGATATTTAACAATCAACAAGTAATAATGGCTGTTATCTATTTCTTAGGGCTTTGTCCTCTCACGCAACCCATAAAATAATATTGTTGTGTGTTCTTTACTTTTGCTCCAAAACATTAACTATGTTATTGTAAATATAGTATAGACATGATGAGCTTTGTTATGATCTCTGATCTCATGTAGAGCATGAGGTTCCACTGACAAAGTCAGCCAGAGTTGGTGTAATTTTAAAATATTTTTGTTTGTTTTTATTACAACATTTGTATAAAATTTATTTTTAATGTATTTCTTTTTGTATGTCATGACTAGGGCATGTGATATCGGAACTATTCTCAATACCGGAATTGGTTTTCGATATTGATCATATCGATCCCTGGTTCCAGAATTCCAGTAGACAATCTGATATTGGTTGTTTAAAAAAATTGTTAACGATGAAATAAAAGACTTTACAGTAAGTTTTTTGAACTTTTAAACTTCTGAGCCACGTTAATAAGCCATTTTCGAGGCTGCTCAAAAATCACATTGCATGCAAGCTTACATAGACCATATACACACACTGCGGCAGATTATAAAAAAGTCCGAGGAGTATAATCTTCCATTATGTGTTGCCTCTGCCAAAACTGTTCACTGCTGCATTGGAAGTTCAAGCTGATGGAGTGGAAACTATGTGGCATTAACATCAATGTCGAATACATCACACACCTGTGATATGTCATTGATGATGATAATAAAGTCATCCTGGAGGAATCCCTTGTAGAACTTGATACAATGCTTGGGGATTTGAACAGCACCTCATAACGGGTGGGTCTTAAGATAATTATGGACAAGACGAAAATCATGTTTGAATGTCCATGTCACACCTGTACCGATTGTTGTTGAAGGCGCTGCTCTCGAAATTGTAGACCAATACATTTACCTGGGACAAGTTATTCAAATGGGCAATTGCTTGCCATGCCTTCCACCCAAACAGCTGCACCCAAAATCCCCTATCCCATGGACCCTCTTTGCCTCTTTGCCCTTTGCCCTCTACTGGAAGTCTTTTCCTACTTTGACCTGTTTGGAGATGGATGGAAGGAAGTTTTGAATTTGTGTTCCTGTGGTTCAGTGAAACCTAATTTAGTTTTAAAACAACTTTTAATTTGTTTACTTAAAATTTATATCGCTCACCTAGTAATACAACGGCACATCTACGTTTGTCATATTTTACAGAAGCGAATTTCAAAAATTATTTAAAAATGTTTAAAATTAATTTATGGGTTCCTTTTACGTTTCTTACAGATTGTATGGGTTTGGTTACTAGTATAGACATTAATACATATTTACCCCTATACAATATATTATGCACTTTTAAACATGTATACCATATAAACTAAATTTCGAATTTTTTGCAGATGTGCCATTATATTACTATATATTTTTGACATGTCCTGAAAATCAAATCAAATCAAAATCTTTTAAATTCATAATATATTCATTTATATTATAGCATCCTTTGCCTACTAGCTGAGATTTCACATAATTATGTCTTAAACGTTTGGATAGGCAAATCACATATTGACTTAAGTAATTTATTGAAAAAACTTGCACTGAGCCTCATATATGTAAGAATTTGTATTTATTATTATTATTACTTTTTATTTAATTATTTTATCAATATGTGTATATTATACCTGTTATTATATCATGTAATAATGAATGTGTGTATGAGTGTGTTAGCGTTTATTTATTTTTATTTTAATACCGCATTCTGCATTGTTTAAGGTGTTTCTGATATTAGTGAGAACAAATACATAAACAAACAGTAAATTCTATACATCACTGTAAAGTGGACTTAATAAATACCTTCAATATATTTTTTTACAGACATTAATCATTTACAGTTTTATTATGTACACAGAAAATCAATAGAAAGTTAAGTGTACACACAACAAACACGACAAAGCCATTACAGTACTGTCTGGCAGTCAGCAGATTATCTATTTAAATCCTGTTATCTGCAACTATAGTCTTATTCATTTAACGTTGCACTTGCCTTGCATTCTGGAAGCATTAGTAACCTGACACTAAGCTTCTGTGTTACTGGATGTTTTGTTTATTTTTTATGTAATTTTTTTCTAATATATTGCTTGTGAAGGAAAGGTTTTAAAATACATACAGTGAACTGCAGAATAATGATATAGGAACCTTTATTTTTATATGTATACTAGCTGCCCGGACAGACTTCGTTTTGTCATAAGTTTTTTTTGACTATGTATTGAGATGTAAGCTATCTTATCTTTCAAGTTGGACTTTCAAACTGCACACGATGTGCAAACTTTATTAAAATCGGTCAAGTAGTTTAGGGGTCCATCGCGGACAAACAACGTGACACGTAATTTATCAGGGCGAGCGAAGCGAGCCCTAAGTAATAGTCGACAAGCCATACAATTTTCTATCCCTTTTATTGAGAAACTATTACACTTACAGGTTTGAGTTTTGACATAGTAATTTCTATTCATGTCTAGATATGTTATCTATCATTAAAATATTATTTTGTCCACTTTAAAAAATTTTTTTTTTCAGAAATTCGATTTTTAACGCCATCTATGGACAAGTAGAACAACTAAAAAAATACAAGGAAATAATATAATTTATGATCAAAAAGCTACTTTAGTACTGTTGCAATAAGGTTCATTTTATGTTTTAAATGGTATTGCTATTCGTCTATTAATTTCCAGAACAGTCAGAACACTTTCTGCTACTCGGGCAGGGATGAGCTACTATATCGATATCGTAGTTTTGTAATTTTATTTACCATGTAATGTTATACGACCAAGATACGACTGATAAGGGTTAAAATGGCTATTTATAGAGAAAATATCTTCGCAAATAACCTATAATTCATACATATAAGTAGTTAATGCCAGTTGGCAATCTTTAACAGTCAACTTGGTCTATACTTTATTATGAATAATGAATTATTTGAATATTATTATTTATTTATTTTTACATAAGATAAGTTAGTGCTTGACAACAATCCCACCTGATGGTAAGTGGTGATTATATTTTTTTGCCCGCTGCAGCGCTGTTCCTTAACTTTGTTGATCGCTTAGGATCGACGCAAGCCGCCGGGATATGAGCGCTTCGAAGCTAGGAAATATAATTCCACCAAAATAAGTTGAGCTACATTGAAATTTCACTTATCCACATGCAATTTAAGTATATTTTATCTTCGTCGCTTAAAAACGAACAGGCATGGTATTTCGTGACTGTTTACTTAGCTAACCTTGATAAAAATTGCTACGGTTACGTCTTCGCCTTGTACTGTCTGTCTTCGCCTTGTAAGCTTTAAAAATTTTAAGCATGTTTTTACATAGACAGCACAAGAACAAGAAGTTTACGGTTACGGTTATGGTTACGAATACGATAGTACGGCCTTGTAGTGTATCAATTTCGATATAAATATCGATAATTGTCGATAACGCGGCAAAAGCACCACGCACATCTCTAAGCCTCTAAGCTCTCTAACCCATAAATGTAAGAAGCGGGATGATGTTGATAACCAACAATATAACTTACCACTATATCCTTAAGGTTCAATATATAGATTCTAGTCACGACATCTAGCGTTCAGGGGACGGAATTATTTGCTAGATGGCAGATTCTACGTATAGTCTAAGATCCGGCTGCGTTCATCTGTATTTTGCTAAAAACCCATATACGATAATATACGATAATAAATAGAAAAAAATTAGCTAACGCCATCTATTAACAACAAAAAGCAAAGAAAGCAAAGCAACAACCCATAATTGTCCTACTGCTGGGCTCGGGGTCTCCTCTCACAATGTGAGGGGTATTAGGCCATAGTCTGCTGGCCAAGCGCGGATTGGTAGACTTCACACACCTTCGAGAACTTTATGGAGAACTCTCCGGTGTGCAGGTTTCCTCACGATGTTTTCCTTCACTGAAGCAAGTGATAATTATCTTGTAATACGCACATAATATTTGAAAATTAGAGGTGCGTGCCAGGGTTTGAACTCGGGCCCCTTCGTTCGGGAGACCAACGTTCTACCGCTAGGCTATCACTGCTTATTAACAACATCTGGAACTAAATATCTAGCAACTAACAAAATATCGATCTTCCCATGGGGATGTTTATCGCGGTAAAAAGTAGCCTACGTTACTCTCCATCCTCCTCACTATCTCCACATACAAAACCTATACCATATAATAGCTTCGTTGCGACGTGAAAGACGGACAAACAAACAAAAACACTTTCACATTTAAAATATAAGTATGGATGAATGTACGTTATGAACGTATAAATGTATCGAAGTCATACCTATTTACACCTGGCTGCGAAGAGGTGCGGCGGGTTGCGCAACGGCAACCGTGATTTTTTTTGAATATTTATTTAAATGGCCGTGATATAGACGAGATTTTATTTAAAAAAACAAGTAAACGAAATTTTTTCCCAAAAATAAATTAAAAATAATTTCATTAAAAATACTAGTGGCCAAATTTTGATAGGCAACCTGGTAATTATATATTCTCCTAATTATGAATATGTTAGGGATGTTGACTAATTTTAGGATTCAATTTGATTTATTATATAGAACCTTAAGATTCACGAAAAAAATATTATAAAAATAATAATCTTCAATTTAAAAACAAAAATTGATTAATAAAAATCATTTTCAAATTTCCCATTACGTGACGTCACTAGCCGATATTCAATACTATCTGTCGACTGAAGTTAGTTGCACTTGCATATAAAATACGAACAATGACATCATAAGCTCTAAATGGCGTTTGAGGTCACGTGACAGTGAGTACTATTTATAACATTTTAAAATAATTATATATAATTGTCAACATTCCTATTCTGCAGTCGGATCTCAGACTATACGTAGCTGCCATCTAGCGGTGAATAGAAAACTTGAAAAGTAATATGATCTTATGATAAAAATACTAAAGTCCAGTGTTACCAGGTACACGGTAATTACCGTAGATGCACGGTATTTTTGGCTAAAACACGGTCTACGGTAATGTTTCACTACCGTGTACTTCTCTACGGTATTTTTAATTATGAATTACCTTGACAGTCAATATATAAATAACTAGCAAAAAAGCGGTGCTTTAGTAGGGCTCGCGAAGTTTTCTTACCTAGTAATTTTGAAGACAATTTCAATTTATAATACTAAATGGTTTATTTTATTTTTTAACCGACTTCAAAAAAAGGAGGAGGTTCTCAATTCGACTGTATTTTTTTTCATGTGTTACCTCAGAACTTTGGACTGGGCGAACCCATTTTAATGATTCTTTTTTTAATTTTTGCTATTACAAAACATAAGTCACAAGGTTTAACATTAGACAAAGCAGTTATAGATATATTGGAAATAAAGAAACCTCTCTTGGTTTAACATATGTAGCGTTTTCAAGATTAAGAACAATTGAAGGATTAGCGTTATATAAACAATTCCCTTATGATAGATTAGGTAGTATTAAAAATTCACATAATATGTTAAAAAGAAGACAGTCAAATGAAAAAATTTATGACGAAATAATAATTACTTTTTAACAATAAATAAAAGTAACGAAAAAAAACTGAAAAGCGAAAAATAAAATAAACCATTTAGTTATTATAAATTAAAATCCTAAATTAACAGTAAATAAATAATTTTGAGACCCTGCCAAACAAACAACCAAAATTAATTAGATAAAATTCTTCTCCTGCTACCTCCGTAACCGGAGGCAGTATGTTCAGTACAATGGATATGTTTCAAAATCGTATAATACGTTTTCTGGGATCAATCAAGGTTCTAACCTGGGACCTCTAGAATTTTTAATATTCATAAATGACTTACCGGATGTGGTTAGCGCGGCTGTGTGCCTGTTATTTGCAGACGACTTAAAGCTATTTTTGGATATTAAACAGTATTCAGACTGCCAACTGCTCCAGAACGATATAAATCATGTTCTACAATGGAGTAGACGGACAGTTTGTCGTATATACATTACAAGTTAATTATCTTGAAAAAATTGTCTTCAAAATTACTAGGTAAGAAAACTTCGCGAGCCCTCCTAAAGCACCGCTTTTTTGCTAGTATATTAATATTAAGATTTTCAATGAACTGTGCTAATTACACTATTTTGTAATAGAATAACTTAATATTTTATCACTACTAGCACTCTGCCCGCCGTTTTTCCCGTATTTCCCAGAATAATAAGTACCCTATATCACAGTAAAGATATAAATATCTTATTCCAGATCAAGGTCTACCTGTGTGCTAAATTTCATGAATTACTTTAAGTAAAAAGTAAGATGTATATATTTGTGTATAATTCTGTGGTATTAGTAATATTAGTAGTGGCAGTAGTGATACAACTACACTACTTTGTTTAGTTAAAATCCCCCTTAGGATTTTTATTTTCCGCAATTGTGATGTCATCTATTAATTTTAAATTTTTAACGACTCTCCGATTTTAAAGTTGAAGGTAATTAAATTGCGGTTTTTTTTGTTTTTCAACATAAAAACATACTCTTAATTGGATTATGAATTAATGACTCTATCATTGATGAGGAAGTCCTGCTCAGCTCGTCCTAATTACTTACGAACAGGACATGCGTTCTTCACAATTCATAGGGAGCCAAGATAAAGAATGGACACAGTTTATTGAACTTAATATAAGTGGTTCTTGTAGCCATGACGAATGGCACTACCTACTTTTTCTCGAAGTGTTTCGTCGTATTTTAAAAGTGATAATCACTCAAAATATAAAGTGGTCAGCAAATTCATCGAATATATTAAATCATTTTGTCTAGCTTACATATTTTAATTTGATATGTTACAGTTAAAATATTTACCTAACTAAATACATACAACAAATACATATCTAGTTATCTACATACCTAAATATATTGTTTAATTTAATGCCTATTCGTAAAAGAAAAGATCCATAATCGCGTGTCTTAATTATAACCGCGGGTTAAAAATAATTCGCTTTACTAATCGTAAATTGGTAATCACGTAACGACACGCAATTATAATATCGACGACCGTCACCAATAGGCCGCGTCGCGTAACAACTATGTGTAACAATGACTCACTCTAGTTTTCCGTATTTATTTTGAGACGTTTCGTTTCATTCCGTGCGTATTTCCCCGTCGAGTTTAAATATTCGACAAGTATCTCTGACATCGAAACTATGTCGTTTACGCTCTCCATTTAGAATGAAATAAATTTAAATAATGTGACCATAAAAGTGAGTCTTTAATAAACACTTTGTATTTTGTTAAATGCGATAGCCGAGTTGATAGTATCGTCACCGGTATCGTCATCATCGATAGCACGGTCGACGACGGCGACGACGCAATGCTGGCAGGACACGATGCCGACGTGATGCCGACCTAAGAAATTAATCGTTACTTACTCGAACCGCTACTTAATCAAAACACGCCTAAAAATAAATACGATTTCAAACAATATAAACTCTACACACTCATAGCCCCTAGGATACACTCTACACTAGGATTTTCTGATTAGGACACCACTCAAAGACACGAACACATCCGCCCAGACCGAGAACAGAAATTCACACTCATCATGAATAAAAAGGATATTTTACCAAGCAAAATTTATCACCAATTAAAATGTATGGAAATAGTACAAAACTAAGCAAATGAAGAGTTCTGTCACCAAACCTTATGAAGCTGATGTCTTCAGGCTTTCGTAATCAAGTTAAAACTATCAAAATGTTCTAAGTTTCATTAAAATCAGTTCAGTAGAAGTTGATAAATGTTTGACAATAATGAAACAAAGCCATAAATTATATTATACAGGGTCAACCGAAGTAAAAGCGTTTGAATAAACATTTATGTTTGGCTTAAGAAGAATTAATAAACAGCTACTTATTAACGACGTCAATTGTAATTATTCCCGTCTTTCTGAGAAGTGTAAACAATTTTTTATTGAACTCTCATTGTACAGGGTTTCATCGAAAACCAAACAAAGATTAAAAGAATGATTAAGTTACATTATTCTTCGGTAGCCCGTTTCGTTTGATTCAGGAACCCTGTTTAATTAATAGCCGCACCGAAACCTACTACTATAGTAGTACTCCTTTTTGACAGTTTCCACGTGATTTTCGTATAGAGGCAGAGACAGACGACCGAAAAAAATATATGTTTTCGTCTGTATAGACAAACCTACATTTAAATTTGAAATATAGGGTACAGATTTGACCCCGCTGCAATTTTATTATACTTATAGATTTTAGAAACATAAGGCAAAAGTACGTACTGTACGTATGTTTTTGTTTTTGTTCTGATAAAATATTTGCACCTTATATTATCTTGTAAGCCACGATTTAATTATAAGTTATTTCTGAAAACTCAACTTATCTCATTACCGTGTGAATCAGAATGCCGAACCATACATACTTCTAGTCATATATGTATTTCCAATCTCTCTTTGTTCCAGGTGCTACAGAAATCGAGACTGGTAGAATAACGTGTAATAATAAGCGTCGCGTCGAGTTTTTTCTCTAAAAGACTGAATTGAAAGGTTGTTCAACTGCAAGGCAATTCCGAAGATCGGTGTTAGTGATTTTGTGCAATTTCATGTTAAAGTGATTGTGAGTTCGTGAAGATTTCGTTGGAACTCGAAAAGTCGGTGCTCTCGGTTGCGTGTCTAAAACGGATGGTGAAGTGAACGTTCGTGTGATTTGGCTTATGATGTCATAGCGACAATGTCGAAGGTGCTGTCGGCGCTGGGGGGTGCGCTCCCGGACGAGCGGCCACTACTCTCCCTGCAGATCGTGGAGAGCGTGGCCAAGTGCCCCGCGGGGTACTGGCCAGTCAGCCGCACCTACGACGAGGACGCCGATGCTGGCCTGCTCCGACAAAATGGACTCTTCGGAAAGAAGCCTAGTCACTACATTTGTCTATCGAAATCTGAAGGTGAGTCATTCTGTTCTATTCGGCACTCACTCAAGTGGGTTTTGTTCCGTTACTCTTTATTAACTTGTATGATGTAGCACTCGAATACAGTTCAGTACATATAGTACGATTTGCCCTACTGAACTGAATTTAGTTCTACGGTATGTGTACTCTAGATCGATAAATCGTAACCAATTTATGTAGAAGTGGACCTTCATGCCGAGATGGCACACCATGTATCCAAATGGCCATTTATCTTGAGGTGTTTATCTTGAATAGATGGCAGTAGTTTATTATGATAAAAATATATAGATTTGTGCTGTCATTGCACTACGCGTCACACGTTGACGTCATGTCCGACTTGAATCACACTATCGAAGATTTCATTGCCAGCTAAATGGTAGTTGTACGAGATGTGAAAAAATCACGACAGTAATATATATTATACCCTATGCGCGTGGCCTGACACGCACTTGGCCGGTTTTTTCGCTTATTAGTTAGGGTTGAACAGCTGAACCTGTTACGTCACCAAATGATGTGTTGCAAAAATTGCGTTGAATGTGCACAATCATCGTCCATCGAGGGATCGATATTGCGTTATCGCTCTCTATCAAAAAACTTCGATGTTTCCCAGTTACCTTCCTAATTGCATGTCTCACTGTTATGATAAGAACAGATACCATAATCGAATCTGTAATCTGTGACAATAGTATCATGTCATTTAGTTTAGTCCATGCCCTATCGGGGTTGAGAATTCAACATGGAATTTCTCAACGACATAATTATATCAATGAAACTGTCTGATAAACTACTCAGTTCGCAATGACCCTGTTTGTGAAGTGATGGCTTTGTAATATGGCTTGGATATACACATTTATTAAAACTCCAGAATCGTAGAATAAAATATTGAAGAAATTTTTTTTCAGGGTATCTCCCCTACAGGTAACGTGAAGATGAATTTTTGATTCGTCGCGTACCCTATAGTGTTGTTCCTCACGTTCCTAACGTTAGCTATAGGGGAGGTACTATTCCACATATCAATGCGAAATTATAACTTTCTAGCACTAAGGGTTTCGGTGATTTGCTTCGGACAGAGGGACAGACGGATAGACAGATAGATGGATGGACATGACGAAATTATAAGGGTTCCGAATTTTCTTCGAAACCCTAATAATATGGGTCAACATGGGAGACAACGCTTTACGCTGCGAACATATTTATGAGTGTTGCGTTGCGTGATGCGTCTCGCGCGCGGACTGTTAGTTATCTTTGAGGTCATAAGCTTGGAATGAAATTTAAAAATAACGTCAACGATGCATTCGTGACTCAGAGATCCAAAGCTTCTTCAGTCTATACGAGAAATTACTCCTGAAACAAAGTTTTGTTACAAATATAATTTAAGCTTTTTAGGGATTACAGGAAAATAAAAATTCTTCACTTTCCTGACCAGCTTATTGCAGGCAAACTGTTGTGTACCACTTTTTACAACAGAGTATTAAGTAAATTTCATCGTCGATATTTTGACTATCATAAAGTATGCATAATCCATGATGCCTTAATTTTGTGTCACTACCCGACTGCGCCAGAAGGAGAGTTATGTTTTGCAAGTGTACATATGTATGTATATTTCTTTGGCACGCTCTGTAGCCTAAACGGCTTGATCGATTTCAGCTGAGAGATGCGGTTGATTCGTCTTAATTGTGAGTGACACTGGGTATATCAAAATAAAAAAAATGCCCGATTCTTGGCGCCATATTGTCTTATATTTTTTTTTCTCAAAACCTATCGATGCCCCACATCAAAATAAATACATATATTCAAAAATGTTTTTTAGGTTCCTCTTATCATTTTTTTATTTGAAGTAACAGTTTGGGGTACATAACGATTTAAAGTTGTTTAAACAACCATTCTTGCTAATTTATTAACTCCCTTAATGAAATGACAACATAGCTAATATTACCGTCTTATTATCCTAATAAAGAAGTCAATGAATCCTAACTAAAAAGTGTAAAATAAAAAATAATTAAAAATACCAAAAAAACTCGACTGCGTATAGAACTAAAAAGAAAATATAAGCTCACTAGTTTAGAATGTTGTTAAAAATAATACTGAACAAATAAACCATAGAAAGATTTACAGTCGGGACCCGTTTAAATACAGGGCTGCTTGGGAAAAAACAAACAAGATTTGATTGATTGAAGAATGGTTCCCGACTGGAACAATCCTTCTATGGTGTAGTTGTTCAGTATTACTTTTAACAGCATTCTAAACTACTGGGCTTGTTTTTTTCTTCTTAGTTTTATACGCAGTTAGGTTTTTTGTTTATTTTTTTAATTATTTTTTTTCATCTTCGCTACCTGTGTGTCGTATGACAGACACTGATACAGAATGAGATGGGATCAGACCCCTCTTTCCCACTGGGCACTCTGGGCACGTGCCCAGGGCCCCGTGATCCATAGGGGCCCCCTAGTTCCTGCCAGATCATCAAACGATAACCGATATTTATTACCGAAAAACTTTTTTAATTCGAATAAATCGAACGTACCTAAATTACTGACTACAATACCAACTTGCTTATTTGCTTTTGCATAAATCTAGAGGCTTGCTTATCTACTTTCTTTGTTTATTGTAACAAAATAGGGGCCCCATTATCCTAATATGCCCAGGTCCTCCAGTAGGTGAAAGACGGCCTTGGATGGGATATGGTCAGTTTACCACCCTGCAGTGCTGTCCAAGGAGGAATTGTCAGAGTTGGTTTTTGAGTGGATTACAATTTTAAAAAGAGGCAGTTTAATATAATAACTCAAGCTCAGGCTTTACTGATCGTTATTGATATTTGATATACGATACCAGGATGGGCTAGTGGGATAGTCCCAATTTATACGACACCTGTGTATGAATTGTATGCAATGTATGGAGAATTTGATAAGAATTTCGCAGGCATTACATATTAGCTATATGTATACGGTTTAGCTTAGTTTCGTTTCACGACGCAACGGCACGACCTACGTGTTCTGCCCGGTGCCAATTCCAATAGTTGAACGCGTCTGTCACAATTGGAAATGAAAGTAAGTGACGTAACTTGTTGATTGTGGCCAACTAGCACTTTCATTCATTAAATTGGGTTCAAAGGTCCGCCTAGCACTGAGACAACTTTGTACTTCCGAACTTCGTAAGCCTCGCTTAGCCTAACTTTATACTTACAGTACTTCCCTACTTTATTAAATATTCCAAAACAAAACGAATACAAAAAATCAATGGAGTTACAGCGCTACGGCGACTGCACCACAAACACACGAAGTCCTGTTGTTTGGTTTGGTCTTCGTTTGACTCTGTTCAATCAACAGTTGCAGCTGTCTGCCAGGTAATAACTGGCCAGTTTCACCTTTTTCACCGTGTATTTATATTTTTATATGTATAACTGAATAGATAGATGTAGTCCTGGTGAGCAAAACAAATCATAGTTCTTCTTCAGAACTGTGATGAACCGCCTCGATTGCCCATACAAGGCTAGCTGTGACATCCTTGTTATCGAAAGTAACTTAGCTTTATGCTTTAAATCCTTAGTTCTCAAAGTGGTCCAGGTGGTCCCCGGAGGTCCTCGGGAGACTCGACGGGGGTCTACGTTGGTGTGACAAAAAATCAATTAATTAATTGATCAATCAATTCACACTGTTTTTTTTTTCGAAAAATATTAATCTCTATATGATATAATCTAAACTCAGCCGCAACGCAAATTTCCATAGTTTGATCTAATCTTCAAATTTTTGTCGAGTTTTGGGAAATAGAAGAAATGTAGCTGCAGGGGGTCCACTGGAACCAGCTAAATTTTTAAAGTGGTCTATGAGAAAAAAAGTCTGGGAACCTCTGCTTTAAAGCAGTTAAAATTTGATTAGATTAGAATTATTGAATAAAAGTATTTACTTGAATGTGATTGCTATCAAAGTTACCAGATGTGATGAATATCCCGCCCTGGCACTCGTGCGCTCGCATAAAAGTTAGCAGGCAACCATCAAAATATATGGTTGGTAGAATATGGTCTTCTAACCTTCTAACCTGCAACCTAAATGAACTTAGGTTTATCAACTCAATATCCCTATGTATGCAATGATTCTGTAATCTTATGTGGTGGTATATTAACCCCAGGAGTGCCAGGCTACGTGATGGACGGCGTGGTGGTGGTGGGGGAGCGCGAGGCGGCGCCGCCCGGGTTCAGCGTGGCGGGGCGCGCGGGCAAGCGGCGGTTGTGCACGCGCGTGTCGCGGCAGGCGCCCGCCACGCCGCCCGCGCCGCTCGTCACCGACATCATCGTGTGTTCGCGCATGCGCAGCGCGCCGCAGGGGTTCGTGCTCGCGGGGTACGTACACGTCGTACACACTACACGTCGTATACATACAGACACAACGACATGCGTGACGTCAAAACTGTGAGTAACGTACTCTGCGTGGTCCTTAGAGCCTGTCCAGATGGCGTGACTTACACGAGAGTGGACTCGCGTGTAGTCACTCACGCGTTCCCGAGATACTAGAGCTACGAGTACATACATCCCGTCCAGATGCTCTCGCGCGCTTCCTCACTCACGCGTATGTACAACGCGTACAACGCGCCGGACTCTCGACTCGCGCGAGTCGAGATACTCGGGCGCCATTGCTTCATCCAGTAGTCCGCGCGTCTGACCGCCTCTCCGCGGCGAATGGATGTATTTTGTTCGGAATGGAGCGTGTTAACTTTGATACTGAACTTTTTATCGACGAGGTTGAAAAAAAGAAGAGCCATATGAGCTTTGGGTATAATGTTATAAACATGCTATGCATCATTCTGTCACGTAGAATTGGATGCATTTTAAATCTTCGATTTTTTCTTTGTTTACGACGTTTCCATCGACGGTATGCAAGCCACAACACAACCGCTTTGTCTGCCTCCATGTTAAAAACTAAGTCCCTTCCATAAAAACTAGCGGTGGGCGATTATGAGATATACTAATGGAATCATTCGATTATGAAGATGTCTCGAGATATCTCGATTATAACCGTTAGTAGTTACTAATCTATATCACTACTAATTTGCCGTTTTCGATGGCGGAGTGAGTCAGAGGTGCGCGACTGCGAATGATCTCACTATTCGAATAATCTACAACTACTAATACTAATGTACACATTCGACTTGAATATTAGTAATATACTAATGTTCATGACGACTACTAAATTAGTAACTAATCTAATAGCGTTTCGACTCGCGAACCGGGTCGCTCGCGCATTCGTGCATGTTGCTAACTTGGGGCACTTTTTTTTTCAGGTTCTAGAGTGAAATAATTCCATACTAGCCTACTAGGTAATGACTTTTTCGAGAAATATTTATTATTGTCAACAAATGTACGAATTCCCAGATATACTCGATTTAAAATAAATAGAACATAATAAAATTATAACTCTGAATTCATTAATAAACAGTAACTTCAGTAGTTTTTAGGGTTCCGTAGCCGAATGGCAAAAAACGGAACCCTTATAGATTCGTCATGTCTGTCTGTCTGTCTGTCTGTCTGTCTGTCTGTCTGTCTGTCTGTCCGTCCGTATGTCACAGCCACTTTTTTCCGAAACTATAAGAGCTATACTGTTGAAACTTGGTAAGTAGATGTATTCTGTGAACCGCATTAAGATTTTCATACAAAAATAGGAAAAAAACAATGAATTTTGGGGGTTCCCCATACTTAGAACTGAAACTTAAAAATGTTTTTTTCATCAAACCCATACGTGTGGGGTATCTATGGATAGGTCTTCAAAAATGATATTGAGGTTTCTAATATCATTTTTTTCTAAACTGAATAGTTTGCGCGAGAGACACTTCCAAAGTGGTAAAATGTGTGTCCCCCCCCCCTGTAACTTCTAAAATAAGAGTGTTCGACCTACAACTATGGATAGGAGAATAAATTTGGTGCCATCTATTGGCAACAGTAGAACACTACAACATTTAATATAAAGAATAGATTTGATTGATGTGACATGTATATTTATTAGCATATTGACAAATTAATTTACTTTTTAGTGTATAGGGGGCACTATTAAATTCAAGAGGTAAAGGCTGAATCACGGTAACGAATGTTACACGTAGCTTATATAAGAGCCGTGGTTCAGCAGAGTATTTTTGAGAACAGTGAGAACACTAGGGAAGAACATTAGTGGAGTATTAAACCAGTGTAAAGTAGTAGTAAGTGGTGTCAATAAAGTGAAGTAAAGTGCTACTACCGAGTTTTATTTTGTGGGAGTGACCACCCCTGGTGTTCCGGGTTCCGACATGGTCCTTCGAGCCGGATTACCGGTTGTGTGCAGTGCGTGAAGTGACGCAGGAAAACGAAGAAGTCCCCGGTGCCTCAAGCAGAGGCCGATCCAGCGGAGCCCTACAACTCAGGCGGACGTTGTAAGGGCGGATCACCGAGGCAACGGCGAAGCCCTACAACTCGGGTGGAAGTTGTAAGGGCGGATCACCGAAGTGGAGGCGGTGCTCTGCAGAGAAGGCGGAGCCCTGCAGACCAGGAGTCTTCGAGGCAAAGGCACCACAGCTGGTGCTGGTGGTGCATCGGGAGCGTGGCCAGCCAAGGAGGCTACGGCCGCAGGAATCGTGCGGTGTAAGTGATATGTGCAGTGCAAGTGAGTACTCTTAAAATTTTAAAAGGTTTCTTCTAAATTGGAACTTAGAAAATTTTCAAGAATTTTTGGACTTAGAATATTTTTCGAAAATTGGACTTAGAATATTTTTCGAAAATTGGACTTATAATAATTTCTAGTTCTTTTTGGACATAGCCTAATTTTTTATTGAAACTTATATTAATAAAAACACTTGTAAATTTTTTAGAAATTGATTTCGACTTGTAATTTTTTAGGAATTATTTTTTTCTTGGTTTCAAATACTTGGAATTTTTTTGCATTTCAAAATGTCGTCATTAAAGACAATGGAAATGAAACAAATTAGCTTATACGAAAGATTATACAAAACCAAAATAAATTTCAAAAAGACACCTAAAGAGAGGCTTATTCCAAGTCATTTGCAATCAAGGTTGGAAACAGTAGAATCTGTGTGGCTTGAGTTCAATGATAATCATACTAAAATGCTAGAAGAGTTCAGTGGGGAAGAGTTGAACACTTCCTCGTATATGTCTAAAGATATCCATAACACCGTCGAGGAATTATACATTGAACTCAAAGGTGATATTAGACATGTATTAAGTGTACAAGGCAACGCAATGCAGGCATCCAGTGAAGTTAATAGGGGTGAGTCTTGTGCTAATGTCAAATTGCCTCGAATAACAATTCCAACTTTTTCAGGCAAATATACCGAGTGGCCTACTTTTCGCGACATATTTCGTTCTGTCATTGATAAAAACAAAAGTTTAGATAAAGTTCAAAAATTACATTATTTAAAGGGTTACTTGAGTGGGGAAGCAGAGCAATTACTTAGGCAAATACCAATTTCGGAGGCAAATTATGAAAGGTGTTGGGGTTTACTCGAATCGCGGTATAACAATAAAAAGTTTCTTTCACATTCCATATTAAAGAGGTTATTAAGTCAAAGAAACATAAGTCATGAATCTGCTGGAGCATTAAAGGACCTTGTAGATACAACTACAGATTGTTTGGGAGGGTTGACTAATTTAGGTATTGATGTAACATCGTGGGACATTTTGGTGATTCACATATTAACTTTAAAGTTGGATTCGGAAAGTAGAAAAGAATGGGAATTGCACGCGAGCAATGTTAATAGTGAATCCGAAGAATTGCCCACGCTTCAACAATTTAAAGAATTTCTTATGAATCGTTGCCGAGCCTTAGAATTTATTGAGTTAAAACCTAATACTAAGTATTCCAATGTTAATATAAATAAATTTGGTAATACTAGCACACCTAATGTTTTTTATAAGACATTACATGCAACAACTAGCGCAAGTTGTAAGTATTGTAAGGGTAATCATAGAATAGTGGATTGTACCCAATTTTCCAATGAACCCGTGGCTACTCGGCGTAATTTCGCGCGTGATGAGAAATTATGCTATAACTGTTTCGGTAATCACCCAGTGAGATTTTGCACAAACAAAGTTTATTGCCGAATTTGTAGACAAAGACATCATGATTTGTTACACTCTCTTGAAGGGCAGGGCAGTTGCAGTAGCAATCGTGATGCTGGACAGTTGAACGACTGGCGTTCGACAAAAAGGGAAGAAAACATAAAGCCTCAGGATCAGACTGGTGTTGTCACTTGTTTTTCAAAGGGGGGACATAACAAGCAAGTCATATTAGCAACAGCTGTGGTAAAGGCTGTTTTGAAAAATGGGTTGAAGTTTACTTTGAGAGCTTTTTTGGATCAAGGCTCTCAGGCATCGTTTGTGACTGAGGCAATGGTGCAAAATTTAGGTTTGCAACAAAAACCTGTAAAGGGATTGATATCAGGAATTGGTGGAGGTTGTCATTTGGAATCAAATACAATGGTGGAAGTCAAGATCCAATCTAGAATCGATCCATCTTTTGAAGTGGTTGTAAAGGCTTATGTTCTAAAATCAATAACATCTCTTTTACCTGCAAGAAAAACCATGTTGCTGGATTGGGTGGAAAACAATAATTTGCAATTAGCAGATCCTGAATACAACATACCAGACAAAATTGACTTATTATTGGGAGCGGATATATACGCACAAGTGTTACTAGATGGAGTTAAACAGGGTCCAAGTGGTGCAATAATGGCTCAACGCACCACATTAGGATGGATACTTTCAGGAACGGTGGATTCTGATAGAGGTGTAGATTCAAGTATTTCTGTTATGCACACTTACTTAGATGAAGATGAAGTTCTGAATAGGTGTCGGGAATCGGAATCAAAACTACATATAAATAATGAGAATAAACTTACCAATGAAGAATCAAGATGTGAAGAGATATTTGCAGCGACCACAACCAGAGATGACAGTGGACGCTATATTGTTGACTTACCTTTTAGAGAGGAGGACCCTAGCTGCAAATACGGGAAATTGGGAGCAATAGCTGAAAAAACGTTGAGCTATAAATTGTATTCAGATGTAGAAGGCGAAGACGTCAATCTTAACCATTTGAAGCTGGTGGTAACGGCTGAAAGAGAAAATCATGAATCAGTGAATTTACCATATGTCGCTGTCATGAAGTATGACAGGGATATTACTAAGGTACGCGGTGTCTCTGTGGCGTTCTGTAAAATACAAAATGGTGAATCATCAAATGACGGTGATGTGGAAAAGGAAAATAATGATCTACTTACGTTTGGTACTGCATCGGCGCCCTGGTTGGAAACTAAATATTTGCAACAAGAAGCAGTTGACAAAAAAGAGAATATGAATGGAAAAATAATGATTGAAGTGGGAATGGAGAATGAAAATGCAGAGAAAGAAATACAAATAAAACAACACAGAAAAATTAAATTGGGACTTACCTGGAACCAACGTGAAGACTTCCTTAAATACGTTGTTAAACTATTGCGAATAAATGGAATAGGATGGAATAGTGAAATAAGATTCTGCGATGCAACAAAGATGGTTATGAAAATACCAAAGGTAAATAAACATGCATGGACTGTTGCTAAAATTGTATTAGCATGGTTAAAGAGCAATCCTGAGCAGTCTTATGTAAATAAAGTTTTTAGATGAAGTTTTTAGTAAACAAGTGTGATCGGTGGTTTTTATTTTGTTTATTTAATTTAGTAACATAAAAGGAAGATTTTTACAATTATTTGAATTTTAATGACTATAGGTTGAGTTTAAAAGAAAATATACGAGTATAAAGATGAAGCAATAATGTATAAAATTCTGTTAAACAAAGGATAGATGAATTATATGCATTGATGCATCAAATATTTTGAGGGTGGGCGGTAGAAACGGAATCTAATATTAATAAGTTGATTATTAAATATTTACAAACATTACTTTGTGGTTGCCAGTTACGAAAGGGTAATTTGTTAATTGGCAATTGGGAGATAGTAAGAGATCTATCCATCCCAGAATTTAATCAGCTTTTGAGGGATTTGTGGCGCGACAAGAGAAAATAATGAACGGTAGAGTAATACTGGAAACAATTTCTTAGGGGCTTCAAAGAATTGGAGAACTGGTGTAATGAGGATAGAAATCAAATAGCAAATGAAAATATTTGGTGCAGGGAATATGTTTGAGTAAGGGAGGATAATTTACCTCCAGCGTGAGGTGATAGAGAAACATCTCGGTCACGACGGAATTACACGAGTAGTCACGTTTAAGACAAAGGCTTCAACAATTAAGTTATGTTTTTTATTATTTTATAGGTTGTTTGAAAATATATTAATTTAGTGAAATAGTGAATATTATATTGGAGGATTATTTGGTTATGGTTTGATGGCTTAGAATTTTTATTTTATTGTAATTTTGTTGATTATTTTAATTCTTGTTATTTAAAGCTAAGGTATTGGACCAACTTAAAGGGGTGTTTTGTTGAACTATAATTTAACACTAAAGCCTAGAAACCATAATCACATCAGTGTTAAGAACATATTGCAATTTGTTCTTGGTGGGCGGTATGTTCGACCTACAACTATGGATAGGAGAATAAATTTGGTGCCATCTATTGGCAACAGTAGAACACTACAACATTTAATATAAAGAATAGATTTGATTGATGTGACATGTATATTTATTAGCATATTGACAAATTAATTTACTTTTTAGTGTATAGGGGGCACTATTAAATTCAAGAGGTAAAGGCTGAATCACGGTAACGAATGTTACACGTAGCTTATATAAGAGCCGTGGTTCAGCAGAGTATTTTTGAGAACAGTGAGAACACTAGGGAAGAACATTAGTGGAGTATTAAACCAGTGTAAAGTAGTAGTAAGTGGTGTCAATAAAGTGAAGTAAAGTGCTACTACCGAGTTTTATTTTGTGGGAGTGACCACCCCTGGTGTTCCGGGTTCCGACAAAGAGAATGATAAAACTAAAAAAAATATATGATGTACATTACCATGCAATCTTCCAACGAAAATTGGTTTGAACGAGATCTAGTAAGTAGTTTTTTTTAATACGTCATAAATCGTAAACCACAAAAAACATTGATCAAAGTTACAACAAACTACAAGAACTTTTATATTATGTTACTTGCTGCTACGGAACCCTTCATGGGCGAGTCCGACTCGCACTTGGCCGCTTTTTTTAACTTTTTTATGCTATAAAACATTTGATTTTGAGGTTAATACCTATTTTTATATAAAACTGAGTTATATTTACATTATAACATTCTGAGGTTAATAATTAATACGTCAAAAAATAAATAATAAACTATAACCTTACTTTACTTATACACCACCACACAAAACTAACGTCATCACACAACAAAATAAACAAAACACCGGTACTACTCAACGGTTTACGAATAACGAATCGAAAGTACGACTGATTTAAGATTAGTATTAGTAATACAAATTAGTAACGTCATTCGATTATGAAAATAAAATTAGTTACTAACCAATAATCGATTATGAATATTAGTAATGAGTGAATGTTTCGATTATGTAAATCATTCATGATCGCGCACCTTTAATAAAAACGCGACATCTCGACGCAATACAAATTAATAGGAGCGCGCTAGTCCGCTCGCGCGTAAATCGCTCCATCTGGACAGGCTCCCAGTCAGCGTCTCGAGTTTGATACCAAGTTTACTTGCAGCAGCTTTAGCCTTGAATTTGTTGAGGCTCCAGGATAAATCAACTCCCAAAAACTGAAGGCAGTCGGTATACTCTAAGGAAACATTTTGAAAAAGTAGGAGCTACGGATGCTACTACTACGGAGATACTACTAGGATTAAGATGTAGCAAGAATAGAGTGGCGGACAGAACGGACCTGAGGTATTTGTAGTCATCGATTTCGATGGACAGCCGACTACTGTACAATAGAACCCGATTAAACTGGCGGTGTATCAGGAAAAATATTGTTCAATTATAAATAATTCAATTAATTTTCTGTACCGGAACTCTCTGTATCAAAATGAAATTTTATCCTTTACTACAGTAGCGTGTATTTTGTACATAATTAAGCTATGTTATAAAAAGTTATTCTATACTTATTATTATGTAAAATGTCGAAGTTGCTCTAAATAATATAATATGCTTTCTGTCGAAAATGGATCTTATAACACTTCATTTGTAAAGTAGAGGTGGGTAACTCAGATCTGAACCGGTTCAAAGATTCAGGTCCCACGAACTTGACCTGTTGACCTGCATCTCAAAAACCAATCGACCAGGTCTCAGTTCAGCTCAAGAGTGAAACAGATCGCGCGCGAGCTGCGAGCCGTACCTCGACCTGAACTGTACGCATCAACTAAGATAATATACCCTAATAATAATAGTAATAAGGTTGAAATTTGAATGTCGCAGCTCAAGAGTGAATCAGATAGTGCGAGCTGTGAGCCGTACCTGGACCTGAAATGTACGCGTTGACCAGGATAATATACCCTAATGATAATAGTAATAAGGTTGAAATTTGAATGTCGCAACTCAAGAGTGAAGCAGATCGCGCGAGCCGCGAGCCGTACCTGGACCTGATCTGTACGCGTCGACTAAGATAATATACCCTAATGATAATAGTAATAGGTTGAAATTTGAATGTCGCAGCTCAAGAGTGAATCAGATCGCGGGAGCTGCGAGCCGTACCTGGACCTGAACTGTACGCGTCGACTAAGATAATATACATTAATGATATAAGTAATAAGGTTAAAATTTGAATGTCGCAGCATCAGATCTCGCGAGCTGCGAGCCGCACCTGGACCTGAACTGTACGCGTCGACTAAGATAATATGCCCTAATGGTAATAGTAATAAGGTTGAAATTAGAAATGCACGCATAAGCACATCGGCAACTTTGGTATTTTAACTACTGCTTCCTGAACTGACCTGCTTCATTGAAATTTCAACGTTATCATTATACTTTTAAGGTATATTTCTTTTCGTCACTTAAAAATGTTCACGGCTCAGCCGGCTCAATCTCAAATTGATTAAATTTTTGATTTGCAACGATATTACCACAGACTAGGTAGTGTCATAGAGTAGCATACATGTCTATTATCTAATGTCAACGGCACTTGTGACTTGGCACAAAATAATGACTTCTGTCGGATAAACGTGTACTTTATACATACTGAATTTGAATAATATTTCATTTGGTATCGTATATATTTCCAGATAATTACGCCATTTACGCCTTAGCTTAAATGATGTATCCAACGGTGGACAGTGGACTCCAAGCAAAAGGTTATATGTTAAAGTCGAATCACTGGCCCAGGTTATAGGCACAATAATAAAATTATTAATTATTGTCAATTTTCAATACTTCAAATTAATTTGGGATTACGATGGATGGATGTCATTTATAGGAACCCAGGCTAAAGTGGGTTTCGCATAAGTCTGCATTTTGCTTACTATATTGGCAACACTTACATATGTGCAGACTTGTGTGAAACCCACTATAGTCGTTCCTACAAATTATGTCCATCGTAATCCCGTCCTAATTTGAAGATTGAAAATTGAGATTAAATAATTACTGTACGTGTAACCTGATGCCACTAATCCACTGGAACAAATTGACAGAAACTAATGGCATTTTGTGGACTAATAATGCCGTAGTAATAGTAATTAGTGACTTTGAGTTCCAGTCCCCAAAAAATACATTTTTCAAATCATAACGTATCAAGGATTCAGATCAGAATCGTTTTAACACGATTGTATTTATTTTTCAGCAAAAACTGATTACGTTGGAAATGTCAATTTAGTGGAATAATGATTTGATTATATTTTGGATTACATTATGGAATTACCTCTTTAATCCATAGATTACATAAATATAAGCAAATAGATCTGTAGTCAGTTCCAGAGAGCGTATGACCTATGTCATGTCAGTTTCAAGAATTTTATACATGCTTATGGAGAGCAAGCTTTGAAAAAGTACCAGAAGACAAATTACGTAATATTGGATTGGATGAAAAATTTTTGTGACCTTGAAGTATATGCATTCAATAGACGACAATTCGAAGAGGCTGAAGACGGATCATGTGACATTACGTTACGTTACGAGATATTTATGAGACACATAATAATATTAAAATTCTAGAATTTTACTTCAGATTTATTTATTGTTTCATAGAATACCCTGTATACATACTCTACATTAATAACAAATTCAAGTTTGTCGGAAAAACGTGAATACTTATCAATAATAAATATTAAAAAATCAGGTAGGAAACACTTGTTTAAATCAAGGATATTTTAGTATAACTGGATACCTATTTTCGAAGAGGTACACGGATGACGCTTGTCTTTCATATTTGTATGAGAGTATAGACTAATTACCCCCGTGTGGTGTCCGGGTTCACTTTGTAGAATAGCACCACTCCCGTTCTTCCTGGGATGTCGTAAAAGGCGACTAATAGGACAAATTCAGGAAGATGGGCAGCAGCATCTTCCTGTGTGTGACGAATATCAGTCAGGTCACCTGCGGTCACCAACACGCACTAGCCAAGCGTGGTGACTATCGGCTAAAACCCCCGCATGTTTGTCACAAATGAGCCTCGGCCCCCAGTCCCCGGCAGCCCCGCTATTCCTAGTTACGGTAGCGGCTATGGTAACGGCGGGGCAGGGGGTGCTAAGAATCGCCGGCAGAGATCGCGCTACCAATCCAAACGACGACTTCTGCACCTGGCAACATACAACACCAGGACACTGAGGACAGACGACAAGGTAAAAGAGCTGGAAGAAGAGATAGACAAGTTAAACTGGAGTATTGTGGGTTTATCTGAAGTCCGAAGACAGGGGGAGGACACGATAATACTCAAATCCGGAAACTTGTTCTATCACCGGGAGGGCGAACACCTGTCCCAAGGTGGTGTCGGGTTTCTCGTTCACAAGTCCCTCGTCAACAGCATTGTGCAAGTCGGGAGCGTGTCGGCCAGGGTAGCGTACCTTACACTCAGAATATCCAAACGGTATTCGTTGAAGGTTGTACAGGTATATGCGCCGACTTCGACACATCCCGACGACGAGGTTGAGGTTATGTATGAGGACATAAGTAGAGCCATACATACCTCTAAAGCTCACTTCAATGTTGTGATGGGGGACTTCAACGCGAAGCTGGGCACGCAAAGTGGCGCCGAGAGGAAAGTGGGTCCCTACGGAATTGGACGACGGAACCACCGAGGACACTTGCTGGCCAACTTTTTGGAGAAGGAAGATCTCTTTATGATGAACTCCTTCTTCAGAAAGAAGCCACAACGCAAGTGGACTTGGATAAGTCCTGATGGTTCCACGAAAAGCGAGATAGACTTCATTCTGGCAGACAAACGGCACATATTTAATGATGTCTCTGTGATCAGCAGGTTCAAAACCGGAAGCGATCACCGTCTTGTGAGAGGCACATTAAATATCGACCTGAAGCTGGAACGGTCACGCCTGATGAAGTCTACGCTTCGCCCAACATCCGTCCAAATCCAGGGATCCGAGAACTTTCAACTTGAGCTGCAAAACCGTTTTGCGTGCCTAGAATCGTGCACGTCCGTGGACGAGTTTAACACCAGGATGGTAACAACTGTCCACGAGGTAGGGTCGAAGTACTTCAAGACCCACCCTAGTGGTAGATCTCAGGTTCTCTCAGAACAAACTCTCGGTCTTATGAGGGATCGACGAGAACTATGTGTGCAGTCTCCAACCTCTATGAGTGAGTACCGACGGCTCAATGAGCAGATCTCCAAGTGCAGGCGACGCGATTTGCGAAAACACAACGCAAATCGTGTAAAAAACACAATTGAGCGAAACCAGGGCTCCAAAGTGTTCGCCGGGGATCTGTCCATTGGGCAAAGTCAGCTTACGAGGTTGAAGACCGAGTCCGGCACCATGGTTTCGTCGAAACCGGAAGTTCTGAGAGAGACTGAGAGATACTACGGACGGTTGTATGCCTCCTCTCAAGCTCCACCTCCTAGCGAGGAGAGCGATAAGAGAGCTAAACTGACCCGACACTACACAGAGGATATCCCGGACGTCAGCCTGTATGAGATTAGAGAGGCTCTCAAACAGCTTAAAAACAACAAGGCACCGGGAGATGACGGAATCACAACCGAGCTTCTAAGAGCTGGAGGGAAACCCCTTCTAGTGGCGCTCCAAAAACTGTTCGATTCCGTCATTAACACTGGAACTACCCCGGAAGCGTGGGGCAGAAGTGTGGTGACGCTGTTCTTCAAGAAGGGCGATAAAGCCCTTTTGAAGAACTACAGGCCCATTGCACTTCTGAGCCACGTTTATAAGCTGTTTTCGAGGGTGCTCACAAATCGCATTGCACGCAGGCTTGACGACTTCCAGCCTCCCGAACAAGCAGGATTCCGAAAAGGCTACAGCACCATAGACCATATACACACACTGCGGCAGATTATACAAAAGACCGAGGAGTATAATCTGCCGTTGTGTGTTGCCTATGTGGACTATGAGAAAGCCTTTGATTCTATCGAGACCTGGGCGGTACTAAATTCTCTCCAGCGGTGCCGGATCGACTACCGGTATATCGAGGTGTTGAAGTGTTTGTACTCATCTGCCACCATGTCCGTCAGAGTACACGACACAGCAACGAACCCCATCCAACTGCAGAGAGGTGTCAGGCAAGGGGATGTCATATCCCCAAAACTGTTCACCGCTGCGTTGGAAGATGTGTTCAAGCTGATGGAGTGGAAACGACGTGGCATTAACATCAATGGCGAATACATCACACACTTGCGATATGCCGATGATATAGTCATCCTGGCGGGTTCCCTGGAAGAACTTGGTACAATGCTCGGGGACTTGAACAGCGCCTCACAACGGGTGGGTCTTAAGATGAACATGGACAAGACGAAAATCATGTCGAATGTCCATGTCACACCCGTACCGGTTGTTGTTGACGGCGCTGCTCTTGAAGTTGTAGACGAATACAATTACCTGGGACAAGTGATCCAGATGGGTAAGTCCAACTTCGAGAAAGAAGTCACTCGTAGAATCCAACTCGGATGGGCTGCGTTCGGGAAACTGCGTCATATCTTGTCGTCCAAAACACTTCCTCAGTGCCTGAAGTCGAAGGTGTTCGAGCAGTGTGTGTTGCCAGTGATGACATACGGATCCGAGACGTGGTGCTTTACTATTGGCCTGATCCACAAGCTCAGAGTTGCGCAGCGGGCTATGGAGAGGGCTATGCTCGGTATTTCTCTACGTGATCGCATCAGAAATGAGGAGATCCGTAGACGAACAAGGGTAACCGACATAGCTCAAAGAATTAGCCGGCTGAAGTGGCAATGGGCTGGCCACATAGTGCGAAGGACCGATAACCGTTGGGGAAGAAAGGTCCTCGAATGGCGCCCACGTCTCGGAAAAAGGAGCATAGGACGCCCCCCGACCAGGTGGACTGACGATCTGAAGAAGACAGCGGGCATCCGCTGGATTCAGAAGGCTCAGGACCGGTCAGAGTGGCGCAAGTTAGGGGAGGCCTATGTCCAGCAGTGGACCTCTAAGGGCTGATGGATGGATGGATAGACTAATTTTGTCCTAATTTTTGATAAGGTTCTTCAAAATGTTTTCTATTGATTTTTTTCTGGTGGTAAAGAAGATATTGTATAACAATCAAGACAATAAGCTGGATGACATTTGCAGAATAGTACGTTTAAAACAAATCTGGAGTTGGCTATAATGTTGGTAGCATTGAAATAGGAGTATAAAATTAAAATATATATATATACTTAACGTTATGTTTTATTGTATATTTTCTTGTATTTTATTATATCATTATTACTTTTGATGAACTTGATAACTACGCTATTATTTTCTCCATATAATGAGTTTTGAAATAAAAAAAAACACTTATTTCAATGCTACCAACATTACAGCCAACTGTATATTTAGTTGAAACGCACTATATTACTTGTAAAACAAATATTCTTTTTATCTATGGTCTCTATGGATCCTATCTTTAGTCCATAATATTTCCATGATCCCTGTTACAAAAGTGATTTATGGCACCAACTGCCAACTGCCACGAGTCTGCGTTGAGTATAGCACAAAGAGTAATATAATACATAGGGAAGTATAGCATTACAAAACGAGTACAGTGCCTCCAACTTACTTGTAAATTGACGGAGGGCGCTGTCGGACGCATTGGTAATTGGACCAATCATTGAACACAATTTGAGACGTAGTAAATATCAATGAATGAAAACAAAGAACTTATGAATGGGGCGGCATTAGTTCCAATTTTCGCCACTTCACAGATAAGTTGGTGGCACTGTAACAGTTCATGTATAATGTAACAAAATTAAGATGGTTAATAACAGTTCACCCACTCCATACGTTTATGTGGCATCTTAATTTGTTGTTATTATAACAAACTACCAAGGATAAATCTAGATGGCGTTGTTACTGATTTGACGATAACGTCAATAGATGGTTGACGATAACTTCAATAGATAGCGTTGACCAGCTTTGTGAGTCACGCTAACGAATATATATCGTTAATTTATCAAACTTTTTGATTTTTTTGTGAATTTTCAAGTATACCAAGGTAGCCAGCCATAGCCAGAGAGTACTTAATCACGATGTCACCTACGTGTCATAGCTTTGAGTATTTACTCCGAAGTTCCGAATCATGTTTCCAGAGCGCGACTATTTCTGTGTTTCTCATAATTCGCGCAGATACAAAGTAGTAAAAAATATATACAAAAGTTACTCTATGAACAAGTTGTGAAAGTGAATGTTATGAGTTGTTTGTCACCTCCGTCCGACATCGCGCTATACACATATGTTCGAGAGAGATAAAATATAAAAGCCCCCTTGCCAATAAAAATTGCGTCTTAAAACGGCGAATCTTCGGAACGAATACATATACCCTAATGCTAATAGTAATAAGGTTGAAATTTGAATGTCGCAGCTCAAGAGTGAATCAGATCGCACGAGCCGCGAGCCGTACCTGGACCTGAAATGTACGCGTTAACTAGGATAATATACACTAATCATAATAGTAATAAGGTTCAAATTTAAATGTCGCAGCTCAAGAGTGAATCAGATCGTGCGAGCCGCGAGCCGTACCTGGACCTGAAATGTACGCGTTGACTAGGATAATATACCCTAATGATAATAGTAATAAGGTTGAAATTTGAATGTCGCAACTCAAGAGTGAAGCAGATCGCGCGAGCCGCGAGCCGTACCTGGACCTGATTGATCTGTACGCGTCGACTAAGATAATATACCCTAATGATAATAGTAATAAGGTTGAAATTTGAAATGTCTTGTCTTTGAGCTGAACCACGAACCGCTTCACAGCTCCAGCTCAACTTCATGACTCAAGACCTGATCTGCGGCTCACGCGTTTTGGTTGAGTTACCCATGTCTATTGTAAAGTCAAGGTAGCTACGCTAGGAATGAACAGTATTACGCAACTTAAATACATCTAGGGACACGGCAGTGCCCCCGCCAAAACGAGCAAAAAAGGCGACTCGGCCGTCCTTTCGTCCACTCTCAAGTTATCTGCCCTCTACGGTTGATCCACTACTTACGGGACACCCTGTATATACCTAGGTACGTTCACTGTACACACTAATGCTACTCCATTCTGTATATTTTGTCCATCAAAAAATAAGTAAAGTCTGATGGCCCTGGGCGTAATCTATGCCCTGGGCTCTTGAACCGTGAGGGGAAGAGAACTTGCCTACTATTTGAGATTATTATTATTAAACGTGACGTTTACTATGACGTTTGACATGACGTTTGCTATGACGTTTGACATGACTTATTTATTCATCTTACTTTGTTAGTTGATGAATGAAATACAATATTTTTACGGAAATTAATAAGTTACGCTACGCAACTTATGACAGGACTGTAAACTTATGTTGTACTAATAATGTACAATAAAATGAAATGTAATTTTTATTCCAAATTTTAGTCAAATGTCGTCGAAGTCAAAGTCAAATGATTTATTTCGTCATAGGAACAAACGTCTCACATAAAGAAAGTCAAAATTTAAACAATACATTTTAATTATTTTATTACATTCCATTATAATAAAATATTACTGATAAAAATCAGTAACTAATCTTTTCAACAAACCCATACCGTACGTCTTGATACCGATAGCAGAAGCGCCAAGAAACTTTCAAGTTTTTTTTCCGTTTACATGTAGACAATACTTAGGTACTACATACAGCTAAATATGTACACATGAATATTGTGTTTGTATAAGTAGTATAACATGCCATTGTATCATAGTCCAATTTGTACAAATGATTATGCAGTCACAAGCTGCTTTTCTTAACTCTTTTTTATTTATTTAACAAGATTTGAACTTAATGGTTTTGAACATAAGTTCACGGAAGGTTGCTTGGTATTTGCGACTTGCATGTATGTAAGTAATGTTTGACTTTGATGGTATACACCAGAATATAATATACACCGTAATATTTGAAAAGCAACGAGCTGTTCCACGAACGGTCGGCGGATGAGCCGTATTTATCAATATCAGCGGCTCAGTGCTCAGCGCACATCGAATTGGCCTCGTCTCGTGATTTACTTTTCAATGAGACTCATGCGACACTGCGGCCACGCGGCCTGCCCTCATCCACTGTCCTTTGTTAACATAACTGGTAGCTACGGATGTGATACGCTGATTGAATACTGAATTAATACATTTTGTATGTAGAATCACTATATCATAACAAGTTCCACTTTGGTAATATTTGTAAATACATGCTTTAGAAAGTGTGACGTCAACACATCGAACACTCCGTGCGACTATTGCTGTAGCTGAAAGCTGTCAATCAGTAAAAGGAATTTAGATCAAGATTTGAATGTCACTCTCAGTTAGATCCGTGATATTTCACTTACTAATATAATAAAATGAGTCTTACGCCCCAACTCAAGAGTCACTAACGTTACTTTAATTGTTAATTAGTAAAGAATCACCATCCAAATTCTGTACTAAAGAGCAATTTAACTAACTATTAGTGATTTTGAGTTAGGGCGTTAAAGTATAAGATAGATTGTACAAATATAAAACTAAGTCAATCCAGACTCGCGTGTTTTGATTAACTGGGGCGGCTGGTAGACCCTTACCATCTTTCTTGTAAAGGTCCGCCGAGAAATGTTGGAGCAGGTTATTGTTGGTCAGCGGCTTGCCTGACGCTTCTAGTGTTACTGCTGTCCATAGAAGGCGGAGACCAACAGATAAGGGCATGTTAGATAGTTGCGATACAAATTAATAACTTGTACGTAAACGTTGTCATTGCAGGGAGATCAACGGCAAGATGGTGTGCTACAAGGTGAGCGGTGGCAGCGCCGAGACCTCGCCCACGCACAACCAGAACGAGTACGAGAACGTTGTCTCCAACATCACGCCGGAAGCCCACAGGAGGTGAGTCAACTCGTACTCCACATAGGTTCACATATACAGCAAGAAGCGAGGGTGTATTATTCTCAAAGGCTACGTTATCGGCGTCAGCCCATTACTCATTAGTGGCCTGCTGCAGAGCACGAGTTTCTTCTCGCAATGAAAGTGTAGAGTATAATCCCTTATGCTGCTCCAGTGTAGATTGACGAGGGTGAAGGTTTAGAGGCCTTGCAGGGTTACTTCTTTTGTGGTCTGAAGGCTTTACTAACGACTGCTATAAAGGTAACTATCGCGACTTGCCTTTTTGGAAAACGCTGAAGAAATTTTGTCAGTAGCCGTCACCAATCAAACTACCGACCGCGTCCTAAATAGCTTCGTGCTATGAACTACGAAGGCTTCAGTCTAACGAGTTAAGTGAGTTAACGAAAACTGGGGCAGAGATTTTCTTTTGTAACAAATTATAAGCAACGTATTTTATACGTTTGTTGTATGGTACCATGTTGTTATTTCAGTTCACTGTCAACCAAACTGTATTTAAACCGGCTCATGCGGCAGTGGAGCGGGTGCGCGGGGTATTACTGCCTTGTGCTATGATCGTTTTGTTTGACGTTTATTTCCTATTCTATCATTTACAACTAAATTAATGACATTGTTTGATGTATAATATTAATTATGTCTTGAGTTTAAAAGTTGATTCTTTCCATATTTTTTTTCATTTCATTTTATGTCATTAGAATTATGCAATCATTGATCAATTAGTATGTGTGGTGTGGACAGGTGAATATACGCTGGACCAGATCAGACATTTGACTCGTATAGTACACGGCGACGTCAACAATATAGCATTTTGTTTTGAGTCATAAATTTGCAACAGAGTGCTGTCTGTATCGACTGATATAATTATAACAACAACTTGATGTTTGCGTCTATATTTTCTAACAAATAATATTTTGAATGAGTTGACTTGATTTTTAACTAACACAGAATTAATAATCAGCCTTAATACGGGTTTAAGACCCACCAAACTGTGCTGGAGCAGCATTGGATAACGTTAGACTTTGCCTTCAGAGTGGCAGGAATTCTCCATTCCTCTATCTAATCGTAGTGTGATTGTATTAAAGCGATTATGTTTGTAGTTCAAGCTATTACAACATAATTTATTTTAGTATTCGATGATTGTAAATAAATTGTGACTTATTCAAAATCCGTACAATTTGATGAGTTTGATTTAAAAGCTGATATGATTCTGCTGCAGGTTAAAGCCCGTGCCCGACCGGCCGCCGAAGCTGTCCCCGCTGGTGGCCGACCTCAACAACCTGAATCTCAAGAGCTCGCCGGGGTACCCCAACATCGAGGAGTTCACGTCAGACCACGACTACGAGGCGCTCAGCCCCTCCTATAACCTGAAACCGTCCAGGCCGGCGCCGCGGCCGCCCTCGGCGAAGTCCCCGGTCCCGCACGGCAGCCCCGCGCGCACCACCTCCCCCCCGGCGCCCGCCCGCAAGAAGGGTCCCGCGCCCCTGCCCAGGAATGCCAACTACCAAACACTGGGCGGCTACAACGGGCTGGAAGGCGTGCCCTTTGTTCTTAACCCCAAACTGCGGGGTCTGCCAAGTGACGCTATCGTAAGTGCCTAAATGCTTCGTCTTTTTTCTGACAATAAATTATTTGTTACATTTATAGTTTTGTTAGTATCCAAATATGTGACTGCAATTTTGTAACTCAAGATTCCAAAAATAATTTTTATTATTTTATAGTAGTCTAACTTTGAATCTGCTATTTTCTGTAGCGTCTCAAAAACAATAAACGTTTGCCGTATGCATACGAGTAGTTGTTAGATAAAGTAAGTTGGGTTAGATCGGGTTAAATTAAATTAGGACAGAAATTGGAAAACAAATTAATTTAAGGAACTTTAAATTTTCAGTTATTTAATTTTGTATGTAGAAATTCATAGTTATTTGAATGATTTAAATGATCATCTCCAGATCCAGTTGCCGGTGATAAAGCAGCGCTCGCGCTTCGACCTGGACCGGGACTACTCCTACACCTTCACCGTGGAGCGCCAGACGTGAGCCCCCCCCCCCCCCCTCCCCCTTCAACTAGCTAAGTACTAGTGAATGTAAAATTAAGATTTGCAAGTACACCTCCCTCGTACAGTGCACTCTGACATTTTATATTTGCAGATAATTTAGGAAGTCATTGATTTACAAAGTCACAAATTATGAAATTAGTAGTTTTACGACAGTGACAAGTCATGTATCCATACAATGTTGCCATTGTGAACGTAATGTAGCGCTAGATGCTACATTTGCCCCAGTAGTTACGTTATTAAGTATATGCCATATTGGTGCTGTGGATATACAAACCATCTATTAAAATTTCGAAAATAAAATCAATTTCGGATTAGAGATTCAGATTTTTTAAGCTTTGCAAAATAACGTTTACGGCGCTTGTAAGAGTCAAACAGTTGCCGAGATACATGTTCGGAGAATTTCTCCTTGTTCAAATGATAAAAATGAAATTAAAAAAATATGAGTTGTTTTTGGACATTTTATGTACATAATGTACGTACAATATTCTTCTAGCTGGTTAACTAACTGACTAACTACTGTGTGTAAAAAAAAACCAAAGTGAGGTCGTTTTTGACAGAAAATTTGTATCTACTTTTAAACGGTGGGGAATTTTTGAACAGTTTCTTAACTGAAATATTAACATAGGTTAAAGTTATGGTTAACCTTTAAAATGTATGAATAAAATATTTATTATAATAAATTAACAAGCCACAATCCATTTATTTTTTATGTTAGGTATTAAGCGGGTCGTATAAGTACCGCCAAGTTGCTCAACGTCGTCGGCTCTTACAAGCGTCTTAAAAAGCTAAAAATCTGTTTTTTAAATTTAGGCTTAGTGACGAAAAATTATTAATGGACAGCGACCTAAAATGTGGCACAAAAATTCTTTAATTAAATTTAATGATTTAATTAATGAAATTTGACTAATCTACTATTTTGTTATACGATCTCGTATACACTCATTCATTCTAGAAAACTGCGCGCGATCGGGAGTTGATATATTGTGATTCGTTCGGACCGGACGGGCGCGTCTTCATAGACTGATGATAGAGGGTTTGGATGTAAACAAAACTGCCAGGGATTGGAATTTTTAAGGTGATATTTAGGTAGTATTTTCTAGTAACCATACAATTATTTCCTAATGAATAAAACTTGGCGTCTATCGTTCCTCTTTACGACAGATGTCCAATTGTTTTTATTTTATCACATTTTACAATGTCTTATTATTGAGATTCTTCAAAAAATACGGTTTTTGTATATAATTTGTTCTTTGTAAAATGTTATTTTTAATTAATTAGAACGTAATTGAAATGCAATACATTTATACAGCAATATTGGATTACCGCTTGGTAACTCTTTGTTATATTTTACAATGTGTCAATAATTATGAATCAATTTTTATAAAAGTGTTTATTAGTAAATATCTATATATGTAAAGCTTTACCTTTCGTATATTTCTGGCTGCAACCTGCAACACTTGAAACTGTTTTATTTTATAGTTTTTGCACCCAAGGATATATTATGATGATATGGAGTAAGGATGTACTGCTTATTTGTTATGAAACTACTTCCAGTAGACCTGAGACTGAAGATCGGTGTGACTAAAATTAATTCAAGATAGATATTTCCTATAATTTAGCATGGTTCATGCTACTTGAGTATCTCGGTCGTGTTTAGCTAGTAGTAAATTCTTCAATCAAATACAATACCTAGATCTCAGTGATAGCTACCAAATTTGTAGATGTAGATTTAAAAATATGTACTGAACCACAGACATATGCACTGAACATTAACAAAAATGATGATGATTAATTTTTATATTTTTTTAAATTATCGTTTTTTCAGACCGTTATTTAAAATTGCACATATAGTACGTATGTATAACACGTTTAACACACCGGTAAGATGACGATCGCCAAATGCGTTATAAATTCTGTAAAGACAATATACTGACCAAGTTTTATAGATAACTTGGTGCAATTATAATTCAGGACATTCATTACACGCACATGAATGAATCAATTTTAATACACAATTCGTTACGTAAGTCGTACGTATAATTTAAAGTAAAATGGGAACGTTCGGAGACGTCGGACGCTACGTCGGGCGTTGGCCCGGACGCCGGACGCGGTGTCGTGCAAGACTGATTAACGTAGGATTGGAATTGTACTGGGAATGGTCTTTGTTGTGTTCATAATGTTGTGACCTGTAGTCGTCGAAGGATTAAGCATGAAGCGCGGGTTTAGTCAGCAGGATTGGTGCCAAAACAATATCTTAGTCAACTAGTTATTGGTACAAAATCAAATTGTCATAATACACTTTTACCCTGTGCTTTACCCTGTCTTTAACTGTGTTTTACCCTGTCGTTTTATGGCTTTACGCTTAACTTTGGTTCTATATTTTTTGTTATATATATACATATGTAGGTACTACGTTTTATTCGTTTGACGACCCGTGTGGCGCAATGGTTACCATGCCGGATCGCCGCACCGAGGGTCCTGGGTTCGATTCCCAGCGAGGCGGAAATTTGAATGATGAGTTTGAATTTCTGTTCTCGGTCTGGGTGTGAATGTCCTTGTTTAGTGTGTTGTCCATGGCACCCACGACACAGGGAATCCTAGTGTGGGGCTATGAGTGTGAAGCGTTATTTATTATATTTATTTATTTATTCACTCGCACGTAAATGTTGATCAAGTTTGCAGCATTACTCAAGAATTACGAATCGAATGTAAAAATAATCTTGAGTAATGTTCTGGCTTGAAGGACCATTTATCATCTGTTGCTAGTCGAGCAATACTTGGACTGCTGCTGGACTTGCCTTCATTTTAGTTTTTTTTTTATAATTTCATTTGTTTATACATATTTGAGAGCATATTAACTTTGTATTGCTCGATAGTTAATACACAGTATTAGGAAAATTATTAATGTACGCAACAGTTACGTTAGTGTTTGCTGCCATCGTTTTTGTTACCTCTATTACTGTGTTAATCAATTTGAGTCGTTGTTATAAATTTTATGTTAAATATATTATATCACATCATACATATTGCCCATCATTATGTATAGGTATTTTAATTCCACACTACCTATTTAATATAACATTTAATTGTAATTGCATAATTATCTTGTTAATATGAATCATATCATAATAAAGTTATCACCCTAAATATCGTTGTATCCAACTAATCTTAAAAAGTGAGTGAGTTACTTAAAAATGTATGTGCCAACAACAGTACAAGTTTATTCTTTACGGGTGACCGCGCCGCGCCCAACTGACGGGGGTCCCGTCGCGGCATGGGGTGTCCGTGGGGCACCGTGTAGGGTTCGAATACTACCCAAAGTAAATCAAGGTATACTTTTTTATCATACAAATATGGATTGCCATAATGTATCGTTGTTAGTAACGTAAATTACATTTTGAACTAAATTTAAAAATTCTTCTCAATGTATAGTATAGGGGTTATTCCGACCATGATAGCCCTTTAGGGTAGGATAGACTAGAACAATGTTTCTTATTGAGAACAATTGCACAAATAAGACAATGAATTACATAATTCACTTTACTATTGGATGATTGAATAGTGGTATAGGATGGTAATATAATCAAGTACTATCTAAATTACTTTAGCGTATCTAGGATTATTCTAAAATGTTTTGTCTCAATTTTTTTGTAATTATGAGATTAGTTTTAAAATTTATATTATAAGTCTGTTGTCGTCAATTTTTGTACATATCTTTTAATTGAATGAATCTAAAATAATTTGCCTATTATGCACTACTTTATATATTTACTTACCTTTGTCAATAATTTTGTATAAATTGCATAAGTTCTAAATATAATGCTATGATAACTATCGTCATTGTAATATTTTCGTACATTAACCATTTTAATTGTTATTTATTAAGCGTAATTTATTAATTGGTTGTATTAATGCATATGAAGCCATATTAAAATCTTCCGAAAATAATAATACTTAATATTAGACGATTGTAGGAGATAAAAGACATACCTAAATCCATTGGCTCCCAGCCTCCCAGCCTCCCAGTCAACACGGTTTGTTGTTTATTGAACTTTAAAGGGCATTGAACCTAGTTGGCATACCTACAAGTATCACCATTTATATTTTAACTTTAAATATCTCAGAAAGTACATCATTTACGACACTTCATCACTGAATACTTTTTGATCGTAATCACTTACTCCGTTTATTGGCCCATGTTTCATCACTGGCCGCCGAAGCGAGGTTTTTTTCAAAATGGCGAACTTGTAGGTATGCCAGGTTCCATACGAAAATGTTCGAACCCCTTTAGTGTTAAGTATTCTGTTTGAGATTCATAATTATGTGGAAAAGTCACTTTCTTCTATGAAGTATCCATTGAGTTGTTGTGCCAAGTATTATTTTTATATCCTATCATTTAGTTCACGTTCCTACAAATTGTGATTGTATTGTCCCAGTTTCTTTTTTGTAAAATAGACAAGTTTAAAGTTTCATGGGATTAAGTCAGTAAGCAATATTAATATCATGATTTATGATGTAGAAAAACAACCATGATGACATTTTACTCTAAACATAAGCATATAATATAGTCAAATAATTGGAGGAGGACGCAAATCGGCAAAATGTAACTCTGTAAAATGTTATGACCATGCAAGAATACACAAGTTCTCGAAATACACTATAAAATAGTCTCAAATATTTAAATGGGAGAAACACCTTGTTAAAGTACTGAGCTCTGATTGAATACTATTATTGTTGAATAGCAAATGATTATTGTAGTAAATAAATACATTGTTCATATTGTCTCAAAATGCTTCATTGAAATATTTATTAGAATGATTGTAAAAATGGTTTGTACTGCTCTTAGGTTCATAGGATATTGTAACATTTTTTGTTTAGAACCAATATGAAATATAAAGATTAAATTATTGATGAACGATTTTTTTCATTTACCTACTAAGTTCTTCAGTATAATTCAATTTAAATGGCTTGCTCCGTCGTGCGTTGTGAGGACTGAGGACTGAATCTCTGTACCGGTTTGTGTAATTTAATAAATGCGAGGCACAACACTACAGTGCAAAAACCCACCGCCAAAATCTACACCAATGCACATTATGCACAACGTATCGTGAAAAAACAAATATAAAGATTGTGTAAAAATTTTATTCTTGCACGTATGTATGTATAGTCAGCAAAAGAGTCAGGTACAGTGAAACCTCGATTATCCACAGGGGCGGATCTACGTATAGGCTTTTTGGGCTGTAGCCCAGGGCCCCGTGGATAGAAAGGGCCCCCAGTACCACTAAAAACAATATGCGATATTTTGAATTAAAAATATGTTTCAAATTAAAAGAAAAAAATAAAAAAATCCTATCATAAAGTTGGCAACTCTTGAGATCAATCAATTCACGTCTATCGTACCTACGGAACGGGAAATTCCCCGTCGTTTGTCTTTGCTCAATGTATTTTTTCGCGTCTATTATGTGGATGGCATATAAAGAAACAAATCTGTTTAGAAACCCTTTAGGTAACATCCCTATGAATTAGTTAAAAAAATAACGGTGAAAAAAAAGTAACGGCTGAAAGGTAAAACGGATTCGAATTTTCGGATACTTCTCATCTGAGGGCCCAATATTTTCGGCTTTATCGACTAGGTACAACCTCTTAGCTTGAAATTGTAGCAGCCAAATAAGGGTAAATAAGTAATGTACACCCTGCTACTATTATAACGCAGAAGGCGAAGGTCTGAAGAAAATATTTATTTCCTATCTACCCCCGGCTACTGAGATACTGCGAGCTGCATATTGAAGCGAGATAATTCAACGTATAACGTCTCCGTTTAGAAACATGAAACAGCCGCAAATATCATCAGCGCCGCATCGTCTTCACACGCAGACTATCTTCAATTAATCTTCATGCATCCGACGACCATCTTCGAGCAAGTTTCTTCAACGCCGCAGTCGCTTCTTCCGAGTTCTTCTTGCTGTTCCGGAGATGTGTTCCGCGCCGTCGCCGCCCGCCGAGTGTGCGCGCGCGCTGTCCTGCGCGCTTTTATAAGACCGTCCGGCGGAGCATCTGCGAGAGGCCGCACACGAATCTGCACGACCGCCCGGCGACCGGCCCATCGTCGGTTAGAGCGCGACAGAACTATTATGCGTTTCGTCTGTTATTAACGATGTGCATAATGTTTTAATAATATTATTATTATTTTAATCTCATTGGACAAAATTTATGTATTTTAATTGGTTAAGAAAATAAAATTAATTGCTATTGGTCAATTGTAAGTTTAGCCAGGCATATAAATATAGGCAGGGGTGCTCAAATAAACCATTCCTATTCGCTTGCGCATAGAAAACCATCAAGACCAGCAGTTTCATTTCTCAACCTTCTGAGCATTATTCTTATTGGAGTCTGTTAATGGTGGACCCCTACACCACCATTACAAAATAAATTAACTAAAAAATTTTTAATAATTTTTAACTAAAATTTTACATACGCTTTTTTGTTCAAAATGCCATACTTTACGAGAAAATTAACTTTTCATTTTTAATACGGACAAATTTTGTAGGGTTACCATGATTACAGAATAGGAAAATAATTAAGTCAGTTTTGTAAATTGAAAAAAAAAAAATATTACACTTTTCTGTACTGTTATTTCTTAATTATTATGACATCTTCAAAATCAGCATCAGCAAGCCCGTACACCAGATTATGTAAATAAACAGGCTCTTCTTCTCTGCTATCACTAATTCTACCATCAAATCGTCATAGCAAACCATGCGACCATTTACAAACCCATGTCCTTTGTAATGAGCGATATCACCCGGTTGAGATGCCGGTACATATTCAATACCGCCTAATAATTTTAAAAATGATTATTTGAAAAAACTAACCATCATGGTTACCCTACAAAAATTGTTCCTATTAAAAATGAAAAGTTCATTTTCTCGTAAAGTATGGCATTTTGAACAAAAAACCGTATGTAAAATTTTAGTTAAAAATTAGTAAAAACTTTTCAGCTAATTTATTTCAAACTAAGAGGTTGTAGGTACCTAGTCGATAAAGGCGAAAATATCAGACGTTATCCGAAAATTCGAATCCGTTTTACCTTTCAGCCATTACTTTTTTTTCACTGTTATTTTTTAACTAATTCATAGGGATGTTATCTAAGGGGTTGTCAATGTACATTTATGTATTTCTTCTTTTAAGCCTTTGTTTGGCCTGGGCCCTCAGTTCATAAACGTCTGGATTGAGGGCCCAAGTAAAACTGCCATAAATCTGTAAAGTTATTCTCTAGCCATTTGAGAATGACGTAAATCATTTTAAGAAATTCTTAACTAAATTCTAAAATAAAAATTATTGACAAAAAGGTTAAATACTTTCTGAGATTTATACTATGCCACTTTCAGTAGGCATCTGAACTGAGGGCCCAAAACATATGCTCATAACATCAATTTATTCACGTTTAAGAAGTTTATGAGTGTTTGCTTTAAGTTTTAACTAATTTTAACTAAATCCCCTACAAATTTCATTTGCTACGCCAAGAAAAAAAAAGTGGGCCCTCAATCCAGATGCACGTGGATAAGTGATCTAAGTCGAGTTGTACACTTTTTGTGATTTTAACATAGAGATGTATAAGAAAAAATTACGATTTTTTTGGTCTAACTCACGTTCTTCTATCTGCTATAGTTTTGGAGATAATTTTGTGCAAACTGATATAACTGCACAGGTTTTGGCAAAAAAACCGTGAATATGGATATATCTTAAGTTGTAACGAAAAGATAGTTTTTTTATTTTATTTTTCAATATATTTATCGTGAATATTGATTTATTCAGAGTTATATCTATAATACTAATTAGTTTTATATCAGTTAACACAAAGACAATTTATAGGTGCAACATAATTTAACTCTGCTTGTATCATTTATCACGTAATATTAGCACACATTTGAAATAAAAAAGGTACAACTCACAGGTTTTTGATGAATTACTTTAATATTATAATATTTACTACAAAAAACTAAATGTACGGTGACAGTAAATATTTTTGTCTACAAAAGAAGGTACTCATGTTACACCTAGCTCACTTACTTTATGAACTAGATTTTTTTTGAACTTGTTTTCGTCCTCCTTTAAAGTGTCGAAATTTCACTCGTATCACAGGAGGCACAGAATTATTTTGCAATAATGTTGTACAGTTGCTGTCTGTATACAAAAACACTAAATCACATTAAATAAATCAAATTATTTTATTGTCCTATTTTTTTTATATACCTACATAACTATCGAAAACAGTTTTTTGACAAAATGGCTATTAGTTGAGTAATTTGGTAGGCCCCTAAATTGTTTCAGCCCAGGGCCCCACAAATTCACGATCCGCCCATGATTATCCAGCCCTCAGTTAACGGATTCGCGATTATCCGAACTAAACGTACCTAGTGTTTATGTACTTCGTGCCGGCCTAAAAACCCCAATTAAATAAGTCACGTCAAATGACCAAATACTTTAACCATTTAGTGGTGGTCATTTTTTCATAAACATTGATTTTTATAATAAAAAGTTAATTTAATTTTGTTGTTTTAAAATTCATTACCTGACATTATTAGGTATGCTACAATCTGTCGTGTACGAAAATCATTTTTCTTCATACTATCGATTATCTGAATGCCTAATGACGACAATTTAGTCTGGTTCCACTGTAGGTATATGTAAAGAGAATGATATAAAAATGTTCATTATTGGTTAGGGGGCGTCCATAAATTACGTGAGGTGTTTTTTTAAATTTTCTGTCCCTCCCTCCCCCCCCCTGGTGAGATGTTGTGAGATTTTATTCAACCCCCTCCCCCATCCCCCAATCTCACGTGAGATTTTTCAAAATGTGGGTTTCTTACGTAAACGCGTTGGATTGTTATTGTAAAAAGAAAAAGTATAGTAATCAATATTGCTGAGAGTTTAATAAATAAGTGTAATAAAATTTAACTTAAGCATGTACAATCAGGATTAAATGGACCAAAATAGTTTTTTTTTTGGTTCAATCAGAAAAAAAATTGCGTGATATTTGCCGAGACCCCTCCTCTCTCCAACGTAAGATTAGATGAGATTTGACTCGACCCCCTCCCCCCTTAAACATCTCACGTAATTTATGGACGCCCCCTTATTGTAATACATAAAACTTTTTTTTGTACCATGCCTTGCATACCTCTTTTGCTGTCTGTACACACCGTAGCCTACACAGGGTGGCTCATTTCCATGCCACCTCATGGTATGTATACCGTATTACCGTATCTATCTGACAGCCTTTTAAAGTCCACTGCTGGACATAGGCCTTCCCTAATTGGCGCCATTACAGTATACCGTATACCGTATATATATTACCGTATACCCCTTAAAACATAATTTTATGCTCTGTGTTATGTGATACAAAATATAATCCTGAATTTAATCAAAACAAAATATTATTTGTGTGCAACACAGACATGCGAGGATCATAGGCAAGGATACAGTATACTTTGCTCTGTGGTGCAAGGGCCTTATCTGTGTTTAATTTACTTACTCTATGTTTTAGACGTAACGCAACGTCAACAAGTTACAACGTTAATAATTGTCAGTTGTCACTGTCACTTTGTTCAATTTGTTGTTGTCAGTTACTGCATTGGTCGTTAAAATGTTATTTTAGGTTATAGTAATATATAATAAAATTAATAAAATCTTAATGTTATTGATCTGTGAAAGCAACTCGAGAATTAAATAAATAAATTTCGCAATCTAAATTAGTCAGGGTGATATAGTGAAACTATCGATGAGAGGAATAATTTACGTCGGTGAGGAAGTAGGAATCGTGACACAATTTGCGGAAGGCATTTTCATGTTCATTAACATACGAGAACGATTCGGATGCATTAAGACTTTGTGGGAAAATGAGTAGTTCAGGCGAGGAAGTATCATGGATCACATGGTACTGTGGTTTACGTGGAAACGATTTTTTCTGTCAGGTTTGTATAGCTCTAACATAATGTACAAATGTTTTAAATGTTTACTTCTCTGAAATTCACTTTGAGATCTTAGCTTAATCCATCATTGGCATCACTTGGTAAGTATGGTGAACACCGCAGTCTTATAACTTGTTATGGATGGGGTACTATATAATGAACCTACACATATAATACAAAGATAAGAAGCAGATCAAGATGACATGGGCATTTGAAATAATAAAGAGTGATGTAAGTCTAAGAAACGCAAATCATACAAAGGACAATGTCCACTTTGTATGGACATTTGGCTATCAGTGAACACCACATTTCAACATAAATATTATATAGGCTTAATACCTTTACTCAATTTAAAAACGAAAATAATAATTGTTTTGTAACCAGATGTTTATTATACTGGTTATTTGAATAAATATTTTGTAGGTGTATTTTAAAGAAAACGCCCAATTTCCTTGACATTTTTTTTATTAATCTGACTCGTATGTTATTAATAGTATATTGTCCAAGAACGGGGCTGGTGCATTTATATCATCTCTGTACCTTGCCCAGCTCAGAAACCAAAAAAACAGTCATTACATGAGCAACCATAAAAACCAAGGGTCAACCATAGTTATACGTACAATAGTGCCAAGGTCAACGTGGGAAGCAGAGTCTAAATCCATTTTCGTAAGCCAAAGGTAATAATAATATTAATGATAATATTATTACTAATATAATATTATTACTAATAATAATATTAATGATGAAAAACACAGACGAAACACGATGCGAAAAGCGAGTGTGACTTGAAAGTTGAACGTAGATTACTATGCACTATGATCCAACGAATAACGACTGACAGTTGAGATTACTATGTCCAACGATTGACAGTTGGGGATGCAAACAATGCATCGATTCGAGCGTGTTTGCAAAACATCGATATATAGTTCACTATCGTGAATTATTATAAAAGCAACGTACATAAAATAATACATTATTCTAGTAAAAATAATACCTTATTTATAGTTTATTGCTTTTTATACGTGTATCTTACCAAACTTAACTTTCTGTCGTGAGAATTAAAACTTCGAAATAACATCGATATATCGTTTTATTATCGTTATCGGAATAATGTTGCAATTCTACTGACGTGAGTACTCTGTGTATGTGACAACAGGAAGTGTTTATCAGTAGAATGTTATATTAAATATATTATTTTAAAAAAGTAAATTGATACAAAAATAATTCGCGTGTATAAGTTAAAAAACAAAATATATTTTTTCGTGTAATTATTTATTTTTAAGCATCCTGTCCACGAATAGCCGAAAATGGACATTGCCCTTTATTTTATTCATTAAATTTATTTAATTAAAACTTAGGTTATGAAAGTTTTTTTCAATTTTCTCGAAAACGGTGCGTCGCCGAGAGTAACGAGGGTACCGTTGTAATCGGCTGATGAACGTCTATAAGCTTCAACTATTCTTATTTACGAACTTCTGCTACCGGATTCCAACCCTCATTACTTCCCAGAATTTGATCGCTATTAGCAACCCTATCGAATGGTGTAATAATACATGATGAGTTTTTTCTTTCAAAATCAATGGGTTCTATTCCTGGTCAGGAATATTGATTTTTCAAAAATCTAATGATGCAGTTTTACTTTTCATCAAAATCGGCTCTAAAACTCCTTTGACCACTTTTCGTTATTCCCATTGACCTAAATAATATAGACACGCTGTTCAGTACTTACATTTTGTTCACCTGTGTTGACCCCAACTGGGGCCAACTCAAGTTTAGTCGGCTGCGAGCAAGCTACACAAGTAAATGTCACGTTAGAAAAACTCCGACTGTTCAAAAACACTTAATAACGTATTATTGTTTATTGAGCACAGTTAAAACGTTCTCATTATTTACGTTTGAACTTTATTTCACTTTATTTATTAAAAATTATTTAGTGTCAAATATTTAATACCGACATCTTGAACCAAACTTGACAGAACGAACACAGAGTACTTAATCACTACGGAACAGGGTTGCCAGACGTCGCGGAGTGAGAGATCGTACGGTGGGTAAATAAAAGTCGTATTTCCTAAGATGGCTCCAGAAAAAAAATAGTACGATTCATTTAATGTAGGTACTAAAACTTTAATTAGTTTTAGATGGCGGTCTACAAAACGAAATTGAAAGAAAAGTAATAAGTAAAACTATAAATTAAAATAAAATCTTCTTATCTTTATATATATAAATTACGTGTCACGTTGTTTGTCCGCGATAGACTCCTTAACTACTTAACCGATTTTAATCAAAGGGCTTCCAACAGTTTTGTATGGAACCTGGCATACCTACAAGTCCGCCGTTTTGAAAAAACCTCGATTCGGCGGCCAGTGATGAAACATGTGTCAATCGATAGAGTAAATGATTACGATCAAAAAGTATACAGTGATGAAATGTCGTAAGTGGTATACTTTCTGAGATATTTGAGTTCAAACCCGTAGAAAAATAAAGTAAAAAACTTTGTTTCGGCGGATATTGATAAAATATGTGTCAATCGATAGACTAAGTGATTACGATCAAAAAGTATTAAGTGATACTGTCCGGGCAGCTAGTTATAATATAAATTTACATAATAACATACAAAATTATAAATGTAGAAATATCGGGACATAGGTAATTATAATGTGCGCCATCTATTGATAAATCTATGAACCTGTAATAATTATATCATGAACCTATTATACTCGTACATAATTTTCTAACAATGCATACAAATACATATTTAAATTATTAATGTTTACTTACGATGTTAAAAAAATATATAGTAGTCACTCCGAGATGAACTGGAAAAAGGCATAAATCGTATGATTGTCGCCATGGATATAATTATAACTTTTAACTGGATACATAACTTCGAGGTACTTGAAGACAGATGACGTCACAACGGAATGACTATTTGACCAATCGCAGACCGGATTGAGATTATCCTTCATAATTGTGGGGTGTTATGTCCTATTTTCCAAATGTTTTCTAATAATTTTTCTGGTGGTAAAAAAATATATTATTGTATTAACACATTTTTACGTCATGAAAACGGATGTTGAAGGTGATAATGAAATGAAACAATGTAATTTATTACGGTACATTTCTTTTATTTTAAGTGCATAACACTTATAAAAAAAAATTAACACAGCTGAATGATATATCCTGGGATTACAGATGCACAATGAATGGATGAACACAATGGTCATTCCGTTATGACATAATTAATCCTCAGGTACCTCTACAAAGTAATCCAGACAGAGTAATATATCCATGGTATATGTCCAGTTATAGTAATGTATCCATGATCTCTTTTGGAGTAGGGTGTTGGCAACACTGGGCGCATATTGACTCTGTGATTGAGTACTCTGTGGCACGAAAGCGTGACACGAAATTTGTTAACAACAGCGTGTCTATATATTTAAGTCTATGGTTATTCCTCATAGTTTGGAATTTAGCCATCCACCCCCACTTGAAAAATCACCATTTAAATTGCTTTAAACCCCAGTAGAATTATAATAGAATATGATTAGAACCATGAATTTGCCAAGTGTTGTGTATAGCTATTGATCAGTAAGGATTGAAACTAGCTTCTCTAATTCTGCTGTTACGGATGACAGAAAACAAAAAAAGTCTTATAATAAAAACACTATATTATGTAGCATTTCCGTGTAAAGTACCTAATTGGTAATTGGTAAATGAATTGCTGGTCAACAAGGAAAATGAGGAGTCACTAATTATTTCTGGCCCTTACACATTTAGGGATGGCCCCTAATTTATTATTATTTATTATCATTAATTACGTAAGGATGATTTTTGACCCGTTCTTGCCCTATGTAAGGACACATAAGTTTTCTTGGACTCCCCTACCCCTTCTTATGTAAGATTATTTCTGGTTTTAAAAAGGATCAATTACACTAAAACTTATACTATATTTTTTTCCAATATTTTGAGTTTATATTATTAGTATTTTGACTTGTAAAATATTATGTAAGAATGGCTTTACTCCCTGCCCGCTGCATAATAAGGACATGTAGAAATTTCGAGGACCCCTCTCCCCCTCGGGAACCTCACGAAATTAATGAATGGCCCCTTAGTGTAATCTAAATTAATTAATTTATTTGTTGTATTTATTTATTTATTCAAAATTACATCAATTAATTTCAGTAGCTACAGAAACATTTAAAATAAGACTAAATAATTAAATTGTCATTAGTCTGATGGCTGTTTCCTTATTCATTTAATAAATATTTACTGTTGTATTACATTACAAAATCAATCAGATGTTTATTTAGTTATATGATTCTATGATTATCTGATTGTAATATTTTATGAGGTAATGATTATCATATCAGTTGTAGTAAGAACTCTATCTATAAATGTTATGAAATTCTTAAGTGATTAAGATTGTTTTGTAATTTGATTATTTGATTATTACATATATTTCAAATATTATGTATTATGTCAATGCATTGAACTGAATCTTGTATGAAGAATCTTAATAAGAGGATTTTGAAAGTGAAGCGATTTTTATTTCAAAAGCCAACAGATGAAAAGGTAGGTCACCTTATGACAAATGGCCATCACCAAATGACCAGCAGCAACCAAAATTATCACAGATGTGTGGCCAAGGTTCATACAGGCACTTGCACACATTAAAAACATTTTTCAGATTTGGTGGTGTTTGAATTTGACTTCATGGTGGGTGGAGCCCCTTTCAGCTGATGGCTTTGTATGCCTGTTTACAAAATTATCTTATCATCATATTATACCTAGTATAATAGCTGCAATAGAGCTTTCATAGTTTAAAACTTAAAAATCAATGGGTGCAGAGTAAAATAAGTTATCTGCAATTTTACGACTATTGTGTTAACTTACATAAAATATTATATTCCACAACATAGTAAAGAAAATTACAGATATCGACTTATTTTTTGCACTTTGAAATGTAAAAGCAGACATCTACTCCTGTTTTGTAAAACTGGACAATGTAGATGTGTATAGCTACTGCTGGCCGTTGTTGCGCGGGGCGCGCGAGTGGTGTGCGGACAGTCGTAAACGTAATGTGTTATGCTAATGTAGTCAGATGATACGCTCTTCGCCGGTTCGCAATCTTTTTCTTTTACATCTAAAATTTAATTTTAATATATTATATTAAAAGTTTGTATGAAAGTATTTTGATAAACAGTTTGAGTACAGTAATAAAAACCAGTAGTAAATGACTTATTTTTAGTATTAACTGAAAATTTTGAACAATACTTCCCTAATCTATATTTAAAGTTCCATGTAAATACGACCAAGTGGCAGTTAATATGGTTGCCACATTTTGGAGTACAATATGTATGCAGAAAACTGCAATATCTCATAAAGAAAATGTAATTAGTCAAAATGAAATATACAATAAAGTAGTGATGAAAATTTCAACAATCTTGGTTTAAAAATGAAACGTTGGAGCATTTTTCCTTTTATCCACTCTCCTGATAAGTAGCTGTTTTGTATATAACTATTTTTACTTTGCACCCGTCGAAATATGCAAGAGAATGTCAGAAGCACCTACTATCTGTTTAAACCAACTTCATAAAATCATATGAAGCACCTATCCAATTGCAGGTGGATGAGGATTACATAAATGACAAGTTCAATCTGACTGGGCTCAATGAGCAGGTGCCAAACTACCGTGAGGCACTGGACGTGATCCTTGATTTGGAACCAGGTATTTACATCACTTACCAAAATTTTATGTATTGTATAATGTGTATTACTGCATAGTCTCCACTAAGGGTGTGTAATTGTGTACTTAAAGCTGTTACTTAGGTCCTATAATTTCGTTGTTTTGATGTAGAATGTGACAGTTCTTAAACGGTGATACAATATAAAGCAATTATTTAGAGAAAATGAGCATCCGTAAATCATTCCAAGTCTTGATTATTGTTATGTATAGAAAATACTATAATATCAATAATTTTCAGATGAAAATCCAGAACATACCGAGCTAGTGGACCGCTCCTCCATGATGCTGTATGGCTTGATTCACGCTCGGTTTATCTTGACAAACAGGTAACCAAGTGTTTTTTTATGTGTGTATAAATAATGTACCTATCTGCATTTTTTTTTAATACTTGAAGTATTATTTGATTTCATTACCAATATTTTTGGTATGGTTCTAAATACTACCTCTTCATTTAAGTCTCAGTACACCATAATTTATCCACCATTATCTGTGGTGAAAAATATTAATGTTTTTCATTGATTCATATTCTTAATTTACAATAAAATATTGTATTATTAAGATGTACTCACAAAAAGTCCCTCCATTGAATTTACAATTTTTCTGTTACAGGGGAATTAGTCTTATGTTAGAAAAATTTAAGTCGGCCCACTTCGGGCGATGTCCGCGCGTGTACTGCGAGGCACAACCCATGCTGCCACTCGGTAATATATGTAAATTATATTTTGTAGAAATATTTACGGACTGGAAGTGTACTACGTTATTAGAGCGCGTTGGTCCTTTTTTTATTAATATACTCAATGGTTAGCAATAAATAGTCATTGGTTAGCTTTGTTGGGGGCGGTTCTCTCCTGTTACCTATGCGTTACTGCGGGTAACAATCTCGGTGTTATTAAACCACAATATTAAGATAACAGTGTGACTTGTGATGCTGACCCTCAGGTCTGTCGGACGCGGTGGGCGCGTCGACGGTGAAGCAGTACTGCCCGCGCTGCCGCGACGTGTTCTCGCCGGGCGCCGCGCGGCTGCAGCGCGTGGACGGCGCGTACTTCGGCACCGGCTTCCCGCACATGATGCTCATGACGCACCCCGAGTGCCGCCCCGCCGCGCCCCCAGAACAGTTCGTGCCGAGGTTACTTGAAGTTTTCAGTTTTTTTTTTTTCTTTTTTTTTCTTTTTTTTTGGTGCTCATGTGCTATTTTGTGACCCAAAGACAAGGTATAAAGAAAACAAATGAATTTTGAAAAACAATTTTTAAAGAAATTAAAAAAAAAACTGTTTTGTAAACCATATTGTGTGGCATGTCAAATGAAAGGGCTTATTGTAAGGATCTCAAATATATTTTTGTTATAGTTTTAAAATTATTCAAGAAAGAACGAAAATTGACCATTTCCCCTTATCTCCGTAACTACTGAGGCTAGAATTTTGAGAAAAATACAGAAAATAGTTCTTTACTTATATATTATAGAAGTCTATAAGAAGTCTATGGTCTTAAAAAAGGGCAAAAAATTAATAAAATAGAAAAATAACGGTAAATACATAATCAACGTACGGAACCCTCTCCAAGCGAGTTAAACTCGCACTTGTCAAGTTTATTTAATTATAAATAAGCTAGAAATTGACTAGTCCCACTAGATGGCAAGTGGAGGAAATGTGGTCAGTGTCTTGAGTAGGTATTATGTTTCGGGTTATCTGGTATTCCTCCCTTTAGGATGCGGAGCCCTGTGCACTGTGAACCTGTGGACTCGTTTCGCTGGTCCCGCCTGTAACTGGTAACTTGGAAAATTCACCTTGAGACTACACGTTTGTCGGATAATTATATAAAAAAATGTAGGGAAATGAACAACTTTGTTGTAAATGCTGAGGAGCTTCTTTCATTAGTTCTCAGGTAGAAGCTAATAATAATTCTAAAAATGTACAACAAAATATAAACACGAATAAATGATGTTGAGTTCTGTATTTTATCTTTCAGATTGTACGGCTTCAAGATTCATCCGCTCGCTTACCAGATCCAGCAGGAGGTTGCCGCCAAGACTAAAACGAAGGTGGTCTACAAGCCCGTGACGTCACAGCCGCGCGACGACGTGGACAAAGCTTAACAATAGGCGATGGTTGCTGCAGTATACAGAATAGTACAAATTAACCCTAACCAGACTATTGTACAGAGCCACCAAGTTATCTGTGAAATGGAGAAAATTGGAACTAATGCCGCGCCATTCATAAGTTCTTTGTGCTCATTCATTTGACATTTACTACGTCTCGAATTGCGTCCAATGATTGGTCCAATGCGTTCAAAACCCCCCCTTCTCCAGTTTACAGATAAGTTGGTGGTACTGTATGTACTGTACATATTATGTTGTTTGTACGTTTGTTATAGGAATGTATACGTTTAAAGACGACTAGTGGTGTCCTGCGGCTCCGCCTGGGAGCAGCTGAGCTTAAGTTATGAACTCCGATAATAATTTATAATTTTTGACTAAGGATTCTTCTGTATACTATTAGCTATTGTTCTGATCTCATCCGCCGAGATGATTGTTGCATAAACGGTACTGAATTTATAGTAGGGAGAAATGTTGAAAATTTTAATTTTAACAGTATTAGAAACAATATTTAAACAGACTGATGGCGCGACCGCACGCGGCCGCGACAGGTGGATCATTGCAAATAAACAACTATTTTTGGATGTAATATTTATGGCTACTTTTTACTTACTATTTATATATCTTTATGCTAGTATTACCACACATATCTATCTGTTTATAGGATATAAGGATAAACGAATGAAAGAGAGAGAAAGAGAGACCTCAAAAAATTACAATGGGGTAAAGGTATTATATTTTTTTATGTTATTATTACACTGTTGAATAACACAGAAAATATATTTTAACGTAGCAAACTTACAATTAATGTATAAAATAATGAAGTTTAAAACTGAAATTTTGTTTACTGGTGTTATTCAAACAGTGGATATCATGGAGTATTGAGGTATAAGGAGGGCCACCTCATATGAAGAGAAAGTTGAAAAAATGTCCAGCTGTTTACAGAAAATAGATGTTCCAATAATGGCCATTTCTGAATGGCGCTAGTGTGTGACAGATAGATATATGAACATGGTTGTTGTAGACACTTCATACACAGAGATGGCGTTCCTTCTCTCTATCTTCCATGGTGGAAATGTTAATGCGGGCGGATGTTTTGTGCACTGTGAGCACGGACTACCTAACGCAACCTTTTAACCGTGAGTATTGTGACGTCATATCGGTATCAGCAGCTCAATGCTTGCTATGTCCTTGTCTCTCTTGTGTCTTGTGTCTCACTGCGAGGAGCTTGATACGGAACGACAAAATGTAGTGAACAAACTAATAATGATATGATGTAAGCTGTAATGGCTTAAGTTAGTTTCATTGAAGTTTTTTCATCTTAATTAGGTATTTTATAAGTTTTTTTATTTATTTGTCATTGAAGATTGATGTAGATTATTTAAAAATGGCTTAAAATGCCCGATGTGTTTTGGTGAGTCAATTAGGAAGCGATTTCAGAATTCTTTGTTGACCGTTAATGACTCTTTGATACTGTCAAAAGTATTACCGAGACGGTATTGTCGATCGCTTGTTGTTTTCGTATTTTAAGAACGGTTTGATTCATAGCCAGTTTCCCGCACGCCGATGTCTGCGGGACCAAGAGGGCACTATTAATGTTTTATATTTCACTTTAACAAATAACTGAGTTGTGAGATAACTAACGAAACGTAAATTAAAATTAACTAATCAGTTATCAAAACGCTACATGTGTATATGTGACGACCCGTGCGGCGCAATGGTTACCATGCCGGATCGCCGCACCGAGGGTCCTGGGTTCGATTCCCAGCGAGACGGAAATTTGAATGATGAGTTTGAATTTCTGTTCTCGGTCTGAGTGTATTGTCCTTGTCTAGTGTGTTGTCCATGGCACCCACGACACAGGGAATCCTAGTGTGGGGCTATGAGTGTGAAGCGTTATTTATTATTATTATTATATTTGTATAAATATACGGAGGAGAACTTTGTTAACAGAAACATATTGATATTTTTTTGTTTCTTTCGAATGTTTTAAGTCTTTAGAGAACGATCTTTCGTTATTAGGAATGTATTACAATTATTTTTTAACGTTGTTTCTGTGAAGATTACAACGTAGATTTTAATTTGATAGTTATGAAGTAGAACGCACGTTGCCGTTTTGCCCTACATTGCGTGCGTATGAAACAAAAAGTTTGCACGACCAGTATTAATATTGGCTTTTATACGATTAACTACAAGTTTAATTTTCTTCAACGACATCGTTACGAGTGGGCAGGGCTGTAAATAATAGATGAATTACAATATTTATGTTATACATTTAGTGCCATAACGAGTGGCGTTCCCGACCATCTCGCGAAACTCCAAGTCACAGTAACGGAGTAATGACCCTAGCGTTAAGTGAAATTCTATTTTTGTATTGTTACTATGTATACAATGTTACGTTTATACATTTTACGTTACTGTGCTATGTGCAAGTCTTTGTTGTTCACTGTATTATACTTTCCATTAATTACAGATACATTACTCGAGTAAAGTATTACAAGATAGCTCTTTTGTCTTAATTATACCATTCCCAAACGGACTCACTGGAGAACGCATTGAGTCATTGATGGGTTGAACCGGTAACGCGGTGGCCTAGCGCCATAGACACGGGGGTTAGATAAGGGGTCCAACAAATATAAACAAAAACAAAATGTTGGTAACAAAAATAACTTTATTACAAAACATCTTCACAACAGTTCCTTCAATTTACTTCCACTTAGAACAAGAGACTTATGACAAACCTTCATCAAAAAACTACCAGAACGTGCGACGCGTCGTCTCACAACGATACAACACTGGCCACTGCACACTCGTGGACACATTACTTCATCTTTATAATACTTTTATTAAAATATACTCATATTTTTAGTTTTGAACATACTTTCATCGGAGTTGTAACTAGCTCACGGTAAATTACACATTTCTAAACGTGAAACTGAAATATTTACTCTTTAGAAATAGTGGCCAGGTCCTACCTGGTCTCCCAGGCCATATGACCACAGTCATTATAAAAAATTATACTAGATTATTCAGCAACGCCAGTATTAATTTAAATAAATATTAAAATATTTAACATAAAATGTCAAGCTGAGTAATAAACTATACACATTAAAATGAAATAAAATGCAGGAACTGTATCAACAAATTAACAATGATTATATAAAACGATGAACATTGCCGTGAAGCACGAATATAACTTCAACTGTACGTAAATACTAAACGTACGACGCGACGTACAATACATATGAGGATTAACGTGTTTTGTACATTGCGTTGTTAACGCCTCTGTGTAAATTGCTTCCGTTTATAAAAACAACCCTAATGTCTTTCACAATAACAACCCTAATGTTTTTCACAATAACAATTAAAAAAACATACGTACATTCAATATTTTTTATAAATTCGTTATTTTTTGCAAGTAATGTGTTTCGTATCAACGAAATTAGAAGTAGTAACCATACACATACATTATAACAACTATGGAAGATTCTGGAATTCATGTACCAAATATTTTTTACAATAAAACAACATATAGCGGGGATCGTTGAGCAGAGCGCCGTGGCGCCGCTGGCTCCGGGAGGTCTGTCACAATTTACTCGCACCGATGTTGGATACAATGATACAAAATTTGGCAATTTCACGTATAAATCGTATGGCGTGAGTGAGTCGCTGTCATTGAGGCTTCTTCTGCTTCTGCTGCTCCAACAGCCGCTCCAGCGGGGACTGGCTGCCCGACCACAGAGACTGCAACCAACAATAAAAACATAATTATGCACATTAATATCGATATTTTACTCATCAAATTCATTTTATTGTGGCTAGCCGGCCGTACTACAGTCGAAATTCGACCCTAACGTCTACGTTACTTCAGAATGTCATTTTTCAATGTTCTATTTTTTTTAATAAATGTAATTTACACGCTAAATCTTCATTTTTCGGGGGTAAAATATTCAGTAAATCTGATAATATGTGATCGTCAACCAGTACACTTGTGTCGGTGTGTCGGTGTGTGTTGTGTGCAAGTACGGTACCTGCGCGCTGCTTCTGGCGGCGGCGGCGGCGGGCCACGCCTGCTGCGCGCTGAACAGCGAGTAGCTGCCCGCCTCCGCCCCGCCCGCCGGGCCCGCCCCGCTGGACCCGCCCGCGCGCTGCAACCAACGCACACATTACTGGCTTAGATTTGTTTGTTATACGACACGACATATTTACCCTCCCTTGTACTCCAAGTCAATCATTTTATAAATAGTCATGGTTAAAAAAAAGGTGTAATTATTATATTAACGAAGGAATTTAAAAAAGCAGTACAAAATCCTAAAGTTTGGATAAGAAATGACCAAGTATAATAATCATACGACTCACCGCGATCTGATCCGAGGTGGAGCCTCCCGACAGGGACGCGAACGGGTCGCCGAAGTTGATGGTCCGCTGCTGCGGCTCCAGCAGGCTCGCGCCGAAGCCGAGGCCGACGTCCGCCGCCTTGTCGCCGCCGTACTGCAGCGGCGGGTAGCCCGGCTTGCCGAACTGCCCGTACCCGGCCGGCTCGTACGGCGCGCCCGGCGCGTAGCCGAACCCGCCCGGCGCCGGGCCGTAGCCGGGCGCCAGGCTGTAGCCCGCCGGCTTGTCGCCCGCGCCCGCCGCGCCCCCCGGCGCCAGCCCCCGGTGTCCGTACTGTACGCTCCGGTACGGGTTGGGCACGTTGGCCGGCACCGAGTAGTAGTTGGGCGCGCTCATCGGCACGCTGCCGTACGAGGGGTTGAAGAGCGGCGGCGCGTCGGGCTTCCACCAGGGCGGCGGCTGCGCGGCGTGCGCGGCGTGCGGGGGCGGCGGGGGCTCGGGGTCGGCGAGCTGCGCGTCGTGCGCCGCGTGCCAGTAGCGGTACTGGTTGGCGAAGCGCGGCGGCAGGTCGTTGAGGAAGTTCATCTTGTCGCCGGACGGCTGGTAGCCCTGCGCCGCGAACTTGTTGGACTCCTGGAACATGTCCTGGCGCGAGTTCTGTTTCTGCAGCGCCGCCGTGCGCACGTCGATCTCCTTGGGGTTGACGACGGGCAGCTTGATGAACTGGCCGGCGCCGGGGCCCCCGGGCGGACTGGCGGGCCCCGCCGCCCCGTACGTGGGGTTGTACCCGACGGCCGCCTGGATGCCGTACGTCTTCTGGAAGCTCATCCTCGAGACGTCGTTGTAGGTCTGCTGGGAGGGGGCGGTGCCCCAGGTGGACGGGGTGGGGTCCGGCCGCTTGTGGTAGCTCTGCTGGGAGGGGGCGGAGCCTTGGGCGGGGCCCTGCTTGTCGGGCTTGTCGTCCTTGTCCGGCTTCTTGGGCTCGGGGTCGACGTTGACGAGGTGCGGGTAGCCCGACTTGTCCTTGAGCGAGAGGATGCCGCCGGTCTTGCGGCCGACGGGCAGGTTGGCGAGCGACTTCACCGGCTTCGGCTGGATCACCCTGGGCTTCTCCGGCTCCTTGGCCGCGCTCTCGGTGGGGTCTCCGGTCGAGTCTGGCGTCGGAGGTGGGGTCACGAACTTCACCTACAAATCAAAGTCAAAGAAACTATAAAATAGGCTATGTACTTAATTATAGTCCTATTGGTTGTCTATACTAATATATAAAGAGGAATGATTTGATTTTTTGTTTGCATTGAATAGGCTCCGAAACTACTGAACCGATTTCAAATATTCTTTCACTGTTGGGAAGCTACACTACCCCCGAGTAACATAGGCTATATTATATTTTCAAAAAAATTAGGGATCCTTAATAAAACTCCAATAATGTAACCCAAGGTGTAAAAAAATAAGAAAACCGAAGCAAAGCGAGGGCGGTTACTCGTTTTCAATATTAAAACATGGCAATCTTCAAACAGAATTTATAGTTTGGAAAATATAGTAAAAAAAACTGTTACAAATTAAACAGCCCCCATCTTTCTGCACACAGCATCACATATCAACCCTTAGTTCGATCTTAAAATATTGTGCACAGTCGACAACGGACAGTATGAGATGTAGGAGCTACCTGCTTGTTGGTCTCCTCCTGCTTGCGCATGATGGCGGCCATGGCGATGTTGACGCGCGGCTTGCGCGCCTCGCGCCGCTCCTCGCCCTTGCCGCTGTCGTCGCTCGTCTCCGCTTCCTGCACGCATACACACATACCACATGATATATATAACAAGACTTCATATCATTATACAATGATGTTGTTAGAAGCTAACCTGAACGTCCCGGCCGACACGGATAGCATAGCAACACAAATAGAAGCAGAAAGCGAGCGGCGAAAAAACGGTTTGTCTCGACGTGCGGAGGAAAAACATGAGTTATGTCGTCAAAATACTGTTAGATTAGTATGTTTGTACTTCTAACGTAATTAAAATACCTTCCATATAATTAGAGTCTGGTAAAATCAATAAAGATAACTTATATTTACTGGAAACACAAAAAAAAACAGTTATTACTAAAAAAACTAACACAAAACCATTTGTGGATGTTACTAGGTATAATAATAATAATAATAACGCTTCACACTCATAGCCCCACACTAGGATTCTCTGTTCATGGGTGCCATGGACAACACACTAGACAAGGACATTCACACCCAGACCGAGAACAGAAATTCAAACTCATCATTCAAATTTTCGCCTCACTGGGAATCGAACCCAGGACCCTCGGTGCGGCGATCCGGCATAGTAACCATTGCGCCACACGGGTAATGACCATAATGACAATAAGGGTTGAATGAAGCCAGTGTGTCACCTGCGACGGGGCGGTCGCGGCGGCTCCGGCGGGCGGAGCGCTGGGGGCGGTGGGGGCGGAAGCGGCGGCGCCGTGCAGCGCCCGCTCCTCGCGCGCGCGCTCCAGCGAGCCCTGCGGCTTCAGGATGCCCACGCGCTTCTCCCGCACTACACATACACACCGGTTACACGCCATGACAACCACACTACTTTATAAAATAAGTTAATAGTTTAAAAACTAAGTAAACGGTTTTATAGTGCCATTTTACGAACTAAAGAAAAAAAATGTGACCGTGCTGTTAACGACTTCCCTCGTCTGGAGCCAACCCTGAAAGTATTATCAGGTCATGCTTATCATAAAAATGTATTGTCACGGGAACCATAGCAGTATGCAGAATTTCAACTTAGTAGGATGAAAGGAAGTTCTCGTTCAGCTTGCAAGTTTTGATCCAAAGTGAGCAAGCTAAATAAAACTGTGTATCAAGCGGTGCTGACTGCTGCCGCACGCCCACACGGCACGTACAAAGTTACCCCCACAATTTTTACTGCAGCAGTAGCTTTAAGCACCACGCACACGTGGGAGTTTGCGAGTGTAAACAATAGCCGTTTTTTTTATCAGGCGACACGATAACGATATAGAAGCGTTCGTATGTATCATGGAGGATAGAGTAGAAGAAGGGCCATCTCATTTAAGGGGAAAGTTGAAAAATTATCCAGCTGTTTACTGAAAATAGAGATTCTAATAATGGCCATTTCAGAATTGCGCTATTGTGTGAAAAATAGATATATGAATATGGCTGTTATAGACGGAGCGAAGTTTGCTGAGTTATGCCACCCGTAATGAATGGCGCTAGTGTCTGATAAATAGATATTCGAATATAGCTGTTGTAGGCCGCACCGCAGCGCTACCCGTAATTGGACTCGTTTCTACGGACACTTTTCATACACAGAGATGGCCCTCCTTCTTCTGTGCTCCATGGTATGTATATATGTCACCGGAAGATAACAAGAACCGCAAATTTATAAATTTCCTAGGAAATTTATAAATTAATATATATTTCCAAGAAATATAAATTTCCTAGGAAATTTATAAACCTTCGTAGGATTCCAAACGAGAGAAAAATTGTATTACTTTACGCCCACATTTTCGCAAATTGATAAACTTACCGAACTCACGCGTAAAATAATAAGTAAGCAATAACCAAACGCCAGTGCGCTCTGATTGGTTGAATAAGTTAGGCAGCATGCAGCATGCAGCAAGCACTGTTTCTGTCACGGCTCCGGCGCTGCGGATTTAGATTACACCCTAGAGGTAGGGCAAACAAGACTACGTGAAGTCGGTTTTGCCGCGATTCGTTTCTGTCACTAACGTAAACGTTTTGACAAATTCGTGTTTTCGATAGAAGTTGTGATATTTTTTCGAAGTATTGTATTCGGCAAATTGTAATTCGATGAAATGTTTTCGATGATTTTTCCGCAGACGCAACATCGACCAATCAGAGAGCAGTGTTTTATTTGCCGTATTTTTAAAAAGCGTATATTTATTAAAAGCTCTTCTGTGATTGGTCGAACCGTTTAGAATCTTACGAATGGATATCCGTTAGTTTATAAATTTACCACGAGACGTCGCAAATTAATAAATTTGCGAAAATGTGGGCGTAAAATAATACAATTTATCTCTCGTTTAGAATCCTATGAAGGTTTATAAATTTCTTAGGAAATTTATTTGCGGTTCTTGTTATCTTCCGGTGACATATACGATATACATCCTACTAATATCCTACTAATATTATAAATGTGAAAGTTTGGATGTTTGGATGTTTGTTTTACAATCACGCAAAAACGGCTGATCGGATATAGATGAAATTTGGCACACAGATATTTTAATACCTAGAATAAAATATAGGATACTTTTTATCCCGAGATATTAATCTATTCCCGAGGGAGAAGAAGTAAAATTTATAGTACTAGGAAAATAGTTTTGACGTTTGTCATCACAGTGACATTAAAAAACTCAAAACAGCTGATTCAGTGATTAAATTATAATATTTTATGGTTAGGATATAATATTATTAATGTGAAAGTTTGGATGTTTGGATGTTTGTTTTACAATCACGCAAAAACGGCTGATCGGATATAGATGAAATTTGGCACACAGATATTTTAATACCTAGAATAAAATATAGGATACTTTTTATCCCGAGATATTAATCTATTCCCGAGGGAGAAGAAGTAAAATTTATAGTACTAGGAAAATAGTTTTGACGTTTGTCATCACAGTGACATTAAAAAACTCAAAACAGCTGATTCAGTGATTAAATTATAATATTTTATGGTTCATTGTTTTAATATGTTTATTTACAAACATGCAAAAATTTGCAGTGAGGCACATTGTGATATTTTTTTCGTAGCTTATCAAGGTTTTTCCTAGCTCTAAATATGAGGCGCGATTTAAATATTATATTATATCGTATCAGGTTTAATTACATGCAAAAAATCATCAAATTTTGTTTTTAACATTCGTAAATATCTACCTATATTTTTTATTACTTTATAGAAATAAATATTAATTGTGATAACCTATTTAGCAAATCATTATTCACGTGTGTCGGATGAACACGTACGCTTATAAAATCCTAGTGTAGTGTCGGCCTTATGTCAAGATCGGCCCTATGTCAATATTTCTTTATTTTTTTATTGCTGTGCATGCATATAAATAGCCAGTGCTTTAACCGAACACTACAAACCTTAAATAAGTTTTTAATGCACAAGACCATTAGTATACAATAGTTCCAGGTAGGAATAGATTCATTGCTTAAGAAGCGATTTTCATATTTTTTTTATTGTATTGGGAATTTATTCAAGTTGATCCTACTTCAGTATACTGAGATGATAGATTCTGGAGATAAAGAGTGAGCTTCTCAGTCGTAGGGAATAACTGAACCGTGTTTAAATATGTTTGCTGTTGTTTCTTATCGTTGACATCGTCCATATCGTCACCATTATGAATCGTTGACAGCGCAAGGTATGGTGGTGTGTCTTAAGCCCAATGCATACGTAACGGGGTTTTTCCCGTACGGGACAGAACGTGAAGTTTTGGAAACATCGTTTCATAGAAAATGTATACGACAGTGCATACGCAGCGGAATCCCGTGCTTGATGGGAACGGGGCACGCATGTATATTTATGGCCCATCCCCGCCCCGTACGGAGAAAAAACCCGTTACGTATGCATTGGGTTTTAGAGACGTAATATGACTCCTCAACGGAACAATTGATATAATTAAACAATTTTTAAAAATATTTGTTGTTCGTGATATTAGGACTGTAAAACCAGACGCACAGACAAATAGATTTTTTTAAAATTATAAGTTAATGCTTGACTACAATCCCCCCTGGTGGTAAGTAGCGATGTAGTCTTGGTTTATTATGGGATCTTTTTAGTAAATAAATATTTTCATTATGTACCTTTCATACTTTAAGTATGATGATGATGTTTCGTGATGAGCCGCGATGAGTGCGAGGAAAAGACTTAATTTGGCATACTTTTAATTTTAAATCATAGTTTAACGATATAACAAACTGCAACTTCATCTGCGTATACAAGGTCCACAGACAAAATATGAATAATTTGAGAGATGACACATTTACCTTATGGACCGTGAATCATATTTTTGACTAAGGTATCGTATAATTTTTTATCGATGTAGTCGATGTGGCTAGGACGCTATATGTATGATTTTTAGCTACTAAAAGATATGCATGGGGCAACCTCGCTCTTGCCACTCTATGGAGTACATAAAACACTGAGTCTCTTCGTTTCGTTTCGTTTCAATGCCCTAAAGATGTCATATATGGAAACATCCATTAAATATACTGATGTTATTTAAATAATGATATGATTCGTTTGTGTTTCGTTTCTGTAAACGTAATTCTAATGGTTCTGCTGTTTGTTCTAATTGCTGAATAACTTTATAGTTTTCCTCCAGAATAATAGTTGTTCTTTCATTTTTTGCGCACCGCAAAATTTACACACTGTGTTAATTTTGTCCCTTTTTAGAAGCTTGTGGCTATTGAGGCTCGCGAGTTGTGACTCGCACCATACTCTAGCAATAGCCCGTCTCCATCATTCTGTTTCATGAAAATGTTGCTAAGGTCGTTTACCTGCCTGTTCCGGCGTAGCAGCTCTCAAGCTTGCTGAAATTATTCCTCACAACGTTCCCTTTGATTTTTATGACCCCTCAGCAGCTCGCTGGGACGCCAAATAATGAGCATGTTGTTGGTGTCGATGATGTGCCTGTTTAAGCAGCTCTTAAGTTAGCCTGCCACTGAACTTATTCCTCACGACATGCCCTATGATTTTTTCGAATCCTTAGCAACTTGCTACAACGCGAAATAATAAGCATGTTGTCGGCATCAATGATATCCATTCTATGGGATGAAAAGCAGGATACTGTAAGTTTAATTCACAAACATCCAAACATCTAAACCTTGCATCTAAATTTTAGTAGGATCTGGATCTACATAATTCTAAATTCTCGCGGACGAAGTCGCGGGTAGAAGCTAGTACATAATATAACTGTCGTCACGACACCAGCGGGAGCCTTGCTGCCGACGACCACAATATTATCGTGTCGTTGTTGTCCAATGACACAGCGTGCAACATTACATAGAAATATGCCTCCACTGCTGTCGTGGCCAGTATGAAAACATTTAATAACTGCAGTGTGTAATTATAACATTGTATAGTTATCGTGTCGTCCAATGTAGAAGCGGCCATTAGGATATCGTTCGTCGTCCAGTGAAGACGCGTTTATCATGTGTCAATCGATATGTTTCGAATACTTATACAATCATGCTGCAAACACACAGGACACATAAAACGGCTTTAAGAGTTAAAACCAGTTATCTGACATAATTGTAATAATAATCATAACACTTTATGCCCCTAGCAGTTAAACCACCTGCTGGTAACATCCATGGGCATCATACATCAACGATACCAAAAGGTTCATAGTAAAAATCACATTAAATACACAGTATAAGTACTATTGGGATCACCGGATCAGTGTAATTTTGAATGAAGAAAAACATAAATAAAGCAATATATTATATAAATACACTCACTCTTTTCATGATCTGTCAGCAGTTGTAAACAAATTATTTAATTATAATTTTGAACTTTGATACCGGAGGACCCAAACGCCATACCTAACGATGACCCGTGCAGTTGAGTCAAAACATTATGGAAGAGAGCAAAGGAACAATAAATTGCCGATACTTTGAGTACCGATATCTATATATGTTTGGCATGCTACAACGGGGTACACTTTTACGTTAAGGATGTAAAATCTACAAATCATCTAAGCTAAAAAAAATAAGTATCAGTGAAATTACCTTTTTCCCTAAAATCGGCCTCGGAGATGATGACGGGCGGGGGCGGGTGTCCCGGGGGCGACGGGGGCGGCGGGGGCGACGGGGGCGGCGCGGCGGACAGCTCGGCCAGCGCCGCCGCCAGCTGCTCGCCGCCCAGCGCGCACGCCGAGAACGACATCTTGCCGTCTTCGTCGCTGTCATGACACAAACAGGAAAAAACTGTTACGCCTCAACTCATCAACGATACCCCACACTATAGGGTAAGCGACGAATAAAAAAATCATTCTCATGTTACCTACCTGTAGGGGAAGTACCCTGAAAAAAAATGGAGTCACCAACGGTTACTTAAATCGCTCCTTACTACAGAATTTGTATGGCGATTCTTTACTAAGGAGCGATTTAAGTAACCGTTAGTGTCTCTGAGTTGGGGCGTTAGTCACAGTGGTATCTGGGGGACAAGTCAGTAACCGTCGTACGTAATGCGTGCTACAGTACGGCCGCTGTATCTTGGCGCGTCTGAATATAGGCTTTGCGAACTTTAGCGCATGTAAGACAGAGATGGCAACACGAACATGCTAACGTGTGACTGAGACATAATACGCCGCGCACCGAGCATTGGCGAATTATGTTACTGCGCAGCCTTCTGCGCGAAGTTCAGACGCGCCAAGATACAGCGGCCATACTCTACGATAGTGTGGTATTATTGCACTAGGGATCATACCTTGCTGCTCTATCAATTGTATAGTGCTTTTCAACTAAATCTGCATTTGGGCGTTATGCTGGTAGCGTTGAAATAGGAGTACTTATAAAAATTTAAATGTTATATTAAATTTAATGTTTTATATTATCTCGTAATTTATAACGTTATTACCTTTGATGAATTTAATAACAACGCTATTATTATGTCCCTAAAATGGTTTTTGATATATAGAAGATATTTATTTCAATGCTACCAACATTGCGCCCAAGTGCAGATTTAGTTGAAGAGCACTATAGTCACACTGCTGCCATCTGGTGGTACGAGTAGGTAACCGTGGTACCGAATGCCACTACACCACACTAACACCTCTGACATATTTGGAGTAGTGGTCGAACTGTCGTACCATGCGTTTTGGTTTGAACAAGAGCGCGTTGCATCTCAACATGGGCAAGGCACAAGTTGATTTGCAAGTCGATTCAACTCGATTAACGACTCCCACTCGAGTCAAGTGACCCATAAAGTAGAGTAGTAAAGGTCTCACGTGGTGTATGTGAGGTGGTCGGGGTGTCGGTCGGCGAGCTGCGCCCCCAGCCGCTGCAGGCGCAGCGCGCGCACGCGGTGCTCCAGCTCGGGGTCGGCGCCCGCGCCCCACGGGTCCACCGGCGGCCTGAGGAACGTACGCTCGTCAATATACTGCTAGTACACTACGGAGATCTCCCGCCAGGCTAGCTCGTGCCTTGGGAGCTCATGTTCGCTATTTATATTATACGAGTAACCACCACCCTCGCTTTGCTTCGGTTTTCTTATTTTTTTGGACCTTGGGTTATATTATTGAAATTTTTATTTAAGAATCCCTAATTTTTTGAAAATATAATATAGCCTATGTTACCCGGGGATACTGTAGCTTCACAACAGTGAAAGAATTTTTCAAATCGGTTCAGTAGTTTCGGAGCCTATTCAATGCAAACAAGAAATCAAATCTTTCCTCTTTATATATTAGTAATGGTATAGATGAACGATATAGAAAACTTCGATGGCTTGAGGTCGGGAGTAACGTCACCGCGTGGTGTGACTTGACTAAAATTGTTCCTTCAAACCTTTCTATCTAAGATGTGTTTGCCAAGAATAGACACTTATCGCTTTCATGAAAAGATGTTAGGTTTTTGACAAATACACCTCGCAGCTTTACTGAGATTTATATGTCAAACTACAGACGTGTGTATAACGCACCCAGTGTCGTCGTCGTTGGGCTCGAGGTCGGGCACGCTGTAGGCGTCCCAGGAGGCGCGCGACGCGAACTTCAGCCCGCGGAACCCTTCCTCCAGCGGCAGGAAGCCCTGCAGCTCCTCGTCCTCCGGCAGCGGGACCGACTCGTCTGGGGATTTAGCTTGTTTTATTGCATTTACTATTACAGTATAGTGTATTGTAAAGTATGTTAGCGAATCATAATATGCGCCACCGCGTTAACACCTCGCTGGGTCACCTTGGTCATATTTAAATGGCACAATACTTTTAAATGGCTATAAAATTTAGACTTTATTCATTGCATAAAAATACACTGTTCAGGGAGAACGAGTTCCTGGAGGCGAACACTACATTCACTTTCACGCACACATACTGAAAGTTAAATAATATGTAACTGACACTTGTTGTTGCCGAGCGCGTGCGCGGCGGGCGCGAGCGCGGACAGCGCGTGCGCGATGGCGCCCCACAGCTGCGGGCGCGCGCGCCACGCCGCGCTGCGGACCAGCGCGGGCTGCGCCGCCAGCCACTGCAGCCACACCTTCACTGCGCACACACGCATAACACTCAGCTTGGACATACAGTTACGTCACTATTGACTTTGGTGGACTTGTATTTCAAGGAATATTTAATATGTAAGTGGTAATTAAATAGTAATTTGTATGTAGTATTGAATAATGATTGATATTCAAACGAGGCCATCATTGATTTAGCTGTTAGGTCCAGGCGCGCACTGTGGTGTTTCACCGCTTCTGCAAATTGTCGCAACTTAATAATAAAACAATGCATTGGACCGCGGCAATTCGCCACAGCGGCGAAAAACCGTGCGCGCCTGGTCTAAGCTTAAAACTGCGTAAAACAACGCAATCAAACGAAACAAGGTTCGATGTATGCTCGGTACGCACGTGCGGGCAGCGCGCGGCGCGGCGGCTCCCCCCCCGCGGGCGCGGGCAGCAGCAGCGCCAGCAGCGCGGCGGCCGCCAGCGAGTGCGCCAGCCGCGCCGCCGCCAGCTCGTCCGGCGCCAGCGCGCCGCCCGCCACCAGGTAGCCCTCCGCGCACGACACCACCGCCCAGATCAGCACGCACGTCATCTGCACACACACGTGGACACACACACACATACATGTAATATTGTACACATGAATGTAACTTCTAGGCACACTCTTCAATATGTATCCTATATGTATGCTTTATATACTTCATATCACAGCACCAAGATAACACCACTAAACACAAAAATATTACTGCCTATAATGGTGATGGGCTCCGATTTCCACACTTAGCCTCTAGGCTGGGCCACTGTGCGTAGATATTACCGCCTAAAGAAAACCTTGAACCGGCCAACCTTAATAGGACAATGGTAGAGACACGCGTTTCCAAATCACGTTTGAGAAAGGGATTCGAGACCAAACTACATATACCAGCATAAGTAGGTGGTTGAATCTAAAAACTACGAGTATATTATTGACGACTATAAATAAAATCTTTTGTACTTGAATCTGAGTATGTTCGTAGTTGCATGGAATAGAGTGAGTTAAGTTACCTTGATAAGGGTCATGGAGTCGAAACTGTCGGTGGCGACGAGCGGCGTCAGCGACCAGTTGAGGCTCTCCACCAGCGAGGCCGCCGCGTCCAGCCTGCGGCACACCGGGGATGGGTGAGGTACACATCGACGCTTGAAAGGCAAAAATTACCAAGCGACATGTTGACAACTACACTAGAGCATTTTAGTTTTTAATTTTAGAAAAAAAAAATCGTAACAAATTGCTTTATTAAGCGTTTAAACTGCCTTTAAAATTCATTGGTATGAAGTAGCTATGACTAATAGGCGATTTTTTTACGATTTTTTTTAAATTAAAAACTGAAATGCTCTAGTGTAAAATTGTCAACATGTCGCTTGGTAATTTTTGCCTTTCAAGCGTCGACATAAAATTAAATGCATCGGTTGCCTAATCGATAAAACTTGTAGTTGTCCTGGACATTTCAAGTAGGAATGTGTTTTCAACCCATAAATAACCCATTGAGCCCACAGTCAACGTTTAAGAATCGATAATGTATAAAACTATTTTTTTACTATTTATACATACATATTATAAACTTTTTCAGTAACCTTACCATTGAACAGTAAAAATGATTTTTTTCATCTCCTGTAATGCTGACTTTTTTGAGAGAGACATTACTGGTTCATACTCGTCGCCCTACTGAGTACTTTGTAAAATTTCTCCCCGATCAACACCGCCCTGGTGAAAGCACACGAGCCACGCACACATGCACACTCACTGTTCGACGCTGTGTATGTAGTGCAGCGCGCGCAGCAGCTCGTGGCAGTAGGCGTGCGCGTCGATGCGCTCGAGCGGCGCGCGGCGCGCGGCCCGCGCCGGGGACACGCCCTCCAGCACGGGCGGCGCCGCCAGCCCGCTGTCCTTGTCGCTGGGGACGTTGCATTCGTTACTAACACCATACCACCGACATAGATGAGTGTCGAGAATTTCGCACGGAAAACGCATCATAATTGTAATAATATTAAGTAGACTTCAGGGTGCGTAAAAATATTATTGTGTCATATCACCTGCGTGTAGCAAATAAATCCGTCTTTATCTGGCAAACGTAGTTTCATTACAATAATAAATTATTCATATAAACTGTATTATGTTCTTAAATAAATAAATAACACGACACACTCATAGCCGAACATCTGTGTTCTGTTACATTGTGGGTGCCATAGACAATAAGAATAAACACTTAACAAGAAAACTTTTTAATTATTCAAATATCTGTGTGTAACCACAGTAGTTCAACAAGATAGTTACCCGTTGTCATTGGGCGCGGCGACGGCGGCGGCCAGCGTGCGCGCCAGGTTGGCGGGCGCGGGCGGGAAGGGCGCGCGCACGAGCAGCGAGCGCACGTGCCAGTACACGGCGCACAGCCGCCGCCCGCGCCGCCACCACACCAGCGCCAGCTGCAACACACACATAGCTAGTTGTATGGTTCATGTACACACAACAACTCTGCAGTTTCCGCCATTGTCAACTCAGTTCACGTCATTCACGCGTCCGCGCATAGCGTGTGCTCATCAATAATTAGCATATCAAAATAAATCAGTATCATAGCGCAGATAACAGCTCCGAGCGTAGATAATATATCAGCTCTGTCTGTACTACACTGTGGTCGCGGTGAGACGCCACTTGCTTCTCATCCCCTACTCGCAAGTTTGGCGCGCGTTACACAACACACGCAGCCCTCCATCACCACCACTACTAATTTAGTGAACCCTGTCTCCTGTGGCCAAATTCTCAGAAACAACTTAAACGAATTTTGACTATTCGTTTTTTTATTTCAATCAGTTCACAAATAAAAAAACATGTCTGTTTAAAACCAATTTTTTAAAAAACCACAAAACATCAAAGTAAACGTTTTTTCGAATATGCGTTACACATAGGTGACCTTAGGTTAGGCGAAGCAAGGGCAGTTCCTAGTTTTTCATTTATGTAAAATCGAAATACTGTTGCTGAAACAAAAAATTATATGACATAAGCTGCCTCCAGCCTCCAATACCTGGTTGTACGGTTGTCCGGAGTGCGGCGACACGGCCAGCGCGTGCCGGTAGAAGGTGTGCGCCAGGCGCAGCTGCTGGCGGTAGCGCGCCAGGTCGCCCAGGTGCACCAGGCAGTGCTGGCTGGCGTAGCGCGCCGCCGCCGCCCCCGCGCCGCCCGCGCCCGCGCCGCCCTCGCCTGTGCCCGTCCCGCCCGGGCTCGCCTCCCAGCCCTCCACCGCGCCCAGGAGGGATGCACGACGCCTGATATGTTGTATACTGATTACACTGTTGTAAACTGATAGTTATCGAATAATGTTACGTCCTTCACATGCAAATAAACTTTTGTTTTCAATGAGCTGACAATCCACCTGATGGTAAGTGGCTATTGTTGCCCATAGACAACAGCAACACCAAAGTCTATGTCCTATGGTCTGTTGTTGTGAAGCTCAGCTGCAGATATTGAGTCTATATTTACTTTACAGAAAAGAGCAGTCCGTGCCATTTACAGCCTCAGGCCTAGGGACTCGCTTAAGGATCTCTTTAAGGAAATTAATATTTTAACTGTGGTGTCACAATATATATTGGATAATGTTTTGTATGTTAAGAAATATTACGATAGTTTTCTTAAGAAGAGTGACATCCACGATATTAATACGAGGAACAAGGCTAAACTGATTGTACCAAATTTTAGACTATGTAAAACTGGTGGCTCGTTCATGGGTACATGTGTAAAGATTTATAATAAAATTCCATCGAAATTTACAGAAATGCCTTACCTTAAATTTAAAACTCATATTAAAAGCATTCTTATGACGAAAGGATATTACAAATTAGATGATTATTTTAAAGACAAGACTGCTTGGACATGAGTTTTATGGATATAGATTGTAGCAGATGATAAGTGCTATCTGTAACTGTGAGCAGGAAAAAAAACAAACCCGGAAGTTTCTTGCTGCTTCTTCTCCCGGGCCCTCTCACAGTAGGGCTTTGTCTGAAGCATTGGCATAACTTGCATGACTTTCAAAAAGTGTTTGTAAACCAAACCAATTTTGAATAAAAACATTTGATTTGATTTGAAAGGAATCACAATAATAAATATCTAATTTTAAACAAATAAAAGTAATAAAAAATCAATAGTCAATACTATCAATCAAATGCATTGCATTCACTTTGAGAACATGTCATAATAGTTAGTGACTCCAATAGCAATGATATATTTTTAACTTGTCTCACACAACTCACCTAAAAGGTAAATCTAGTTTGAATGTAGTGCATATCTGGTGCAGCAAGCAGAGATAGAACCCCGCTGCAGCCTGCAGTATCCACGATAGCATGGCTTGAGCATCGGAGCGGAGAGGGCTCTGTAATCATACACTTCATAAATTATCATTTGTTGTTGACACTTATCATGTATTCATCATTCACTTTTAGATACATAACATTAAAATTAGCAATGTGGAACCTCTGTGGTAAAAAATAACATTAAATTGAAGATATAAACCATAAAAAAACTTTATCCATATAGAATATTTGTCTTCTATTATATTAAATTGCTTTTAATATTTAGCATGCTTCTGTAAAACAACTGTTTACCTTCCTGTCTTTAGATATGGCCTGGAGAGCCTCAATTTGTTGTTTGAAACCGACATTCCATAGATCTTGTTCAACTTTTTTTTCCAAAGCATAATCTAGGTCCAGTATTAATATTTTTTGGTACACCTGAAATAAGAAACACAATATATAAAGAAATAATCATTCAAAATGACTTAATAAACTGAATGAAATTGAGAAAACAGCAGAAATATAATTTATTTGTTAAATGTTTGTAGAGTCTACAGTTTGGAAATAGTCAGTGTGAGCAGATCTCAACAGCTGTAATTACTAAGATGTAGTGTCACCTTGTGTGGGACGGGTCCTTAATAATTTCTAGGTGTAAAATTTCATAATGTGTGATGTTACACTAGGAGGGGGAGGTCTCACAAATGTGACCAGCTGTGACAAGGACGGGGGGAGGGATCAAAAAGTCATGAAATTAGTGTGACGTAATTTATAGATGGCCCTTAAACATTTATATCCTAAATCAGTCACTAATGGTTACTTAAATTGCTCCTTAGTAAAGAATCACCATACAAATTCTGTAGTAAGGAGCGATTTAAATAACCGTTACTGACTCTGAGTTGGGGCATTAGAAATTCAATTCAAAGAAGATGATAAGAATAAAGAAACCTAAATCAGTATTTATATACACAAACATCTGAAGTAATTGTCTGTCCACAAATATCCAATATTTCAAGAACCACTATTTTAATTGAGCATAAGATTGCTAAGAAGAAGGTGTAGAGAGTGTGTATGTATGTATGTGTGGATGACACTGAGCTAAACTTTACATGTTGCCAGTTCGTACCTTCTGCAGTTGTTGCTGTGTGGTCCAGATGTTGCGGTCTTGCAGCATTGATGTTCCACTTTTGAATCTTAGTACTGTTTGCTTCAATTCATCAGCCTCCCTGAATATAGTCAATGTGTTATAAAAAAAGTTTATGGTGACTGGAACAAGTGTAATAAATTCCCATTGCCACTACAAATGGCACAACTTATCTTCTTTTCTTCATTTATATTTAAATAAATGGTCATGCTGCAAATAATTGAAGCTAGGAGAATACTATATTGAATGCCTAAAACTTCCCACTATATCTTCATGAACTGAGGGTTTGTAGTATCCAGGAATAATAAGATAAAATAGCTTACTTTATAATTCTGTACGATTAGGAATATTAATTTCAAATATGGTGTAATGTATCATTAGTGAACAAGTTTAGGCATTCGACCTACTGATAACACTAGAACATAACCTAAGCACAGATATAAGACTTGATATTATTAAAGACTTAAGCTAATTTGCTCATAATAACTGCTTGCTGCTTGCCAAATGTATAGTTAATTCATTAAATTTTATTACTTACCGAGTGGGAATTTGGGTCATTTACGCAATTTAATAAAACATAATATTGAAAGGGAAACAGTGTTAAGCATAAAACATTACCTTAACATTTGCACAGCGGCGTTCAAAACCATTTTGATAGAGGCCTAAAGCCTCAGTTTTTGTCATAGCATTAGGAAATTAACAAAAGTGTGAAAATCTAACTAAAAGAAGAAAATTTCTAAAAACAATCGAAATCCATGAACAAAATGTCACGGGTTACCGAATGACATGTGTATATAGCTGAGACTGACAGTTAACAATTTCTGCACAGAGTACTTAATCACTACGTATTTCTGGCAATGTTACACCCACGGAACACAGACACCAGTGGAAGTGCGATGTGGGCGTGGCACAGCGACTAACATTAATACCCCATTTACACGCGCGCGCGAGCCACGAGACAATCCGCGAGACGCGCGCGTGCGCGCGCGTGCGCGCGCGTGTGAACAGGGCGCTCGCGGACCAGACAGCGGCGCGTCTCGTGGCTCGCGGGCTCGCGGCGGGAGCGGTTTGTTAGGCGCGACCAAAGGGGCTCGCGCGAGCGCTCGCGTGGTGTTCACACGCGCGTAGGGGGCGTGGCTTACGGACGCGCCACGAGACGATCCGCTACACGCGCGTGTAAATGAGCGGTAAGAGGAGCTCCGCATACTTGCCGGCATAACTCAACTGTCACTGAGCTGCGTCGGTTGTGCATTACGTAAAATAAAATTTGTCTTAAATTACGTAAATATGCCTTACTGTACAATTTTGGAGGGCAGGAATAATAGCGAGCAATGAATTTATTTAATGGCCGTGTTTTATACCACAAATAAGCCTAGTTTTTAATTTATTTCGTAATAATTCAAATTCGAAACACATAAATAAAGGAAATAATATAATTTATGATCAAAAAGCTACTCAGTCACTTGGCAATAAGGTTCGTTTTATGTTTTAGATAATATTGCTACTCGGCTATTGTTTTCTAGAACATTTTCTGCTACTCGGGCAGGGATGGGGTACAAATATATGAATATCGGCAGTTTTGTAATTTTATTTTTAGTTAAAAGTATTTCATAATATGAATATTACAATTTATTATAATAATAATATTCTTTTTTTATTTTAGGGATATGTGTCATAATTATGTATGTACAGTTCTGCTATTTGGTGTGCAATAAAGTATTGTGTTGTATCATAAAATTGTATAAAATTAATATGAATGAATTTTTTATTTGAAATCATTGGTACATAATCTAGGATCCTGACGAGGAATATAAGCGCATGCGCGTGACTGGCACAGCATGTCTAAGAAATGTAATTCCAAGAAAATAAATTTACCTTATTTGTATAATGTTAAGGTTGAAATGCATCCCAGTTCATATCAGCAATGTTTTTGTAGCTACGTTTAGCTTCATTGAAATTTCACTTATCGACATATTAAATTATATTTATTTTCGTTGCTAAAAATGCCTAGGCTTGGTATTCCGTGACTGTTTAGATAGCTAACATTGATAAAAATTGCTACGGTCACGTCTACGCCTCGTAATGCCTCGTCTAATCGATAGTGAAGCATAGCAATGGCTGCCAGCTTTTCATGTGTGTGTAATTTTTGATTCGCGATTGACGCAGTATGGTGTCAATGTGTGGGTGTGTGTACTGTACGAATAGAGAGTTGGTATTACTATGGGTGCTTCACTGAATTTGTTGTTGGAATTACGTCCGTCTTTTTTTAGATCCGTGTGTTTGAGATATAAGCTTTCAAAATAATGATCAAGTGTTCACATAGACAGTACAAAAACAAGAAGTTTAAGTACCAATATGACGGATCTACATCTTATGATGTCGGACACTCGGACAGTACCAGTTTCAATATAAATATCGATAACGCGGCAACAAGCACAACGCACATCTCTAAGCCTAAACCAAACACAGTATGATGTTGTTAACCAAAAATGTAACTTACCGAAATACTTGTAAGGTTGCTATTCAATCTATTGTAGACTCCAGTCACGACATCTAGCGTTCAGTAGATGGAATTATTTAATTATTTTCCATAAGATTGACATTGTTTGATATTGTTTTGTCAACCTTATTAGTAAAGAAGTTAAGTATATATTACTTGTAACGCAGAATACTGCCATCTAGCGGTGGATAGATAAACTTGAAAAGTATTATGATCATAATTGATAAAGGTTCTAAGGTCACTGAATAAGACATGGAAAAATAAGAATTAAATCCAAATATTAAGGTGCATTTTCAACTTTAAACAGCGAGTTTCTTAGACTATTCGTAGTTGACAAGTAACAACCAATTAAAATGTGAGTTTCTTAGTTGTAAATAATACGATTATGGATTTCCTTGTGTTTATTTGGCTAGCACGGTTCCCATACTAATCAACACTTGTACCATTTCCACTTGTGTCTGTGTTCCGTGGTTACACCGTTCAAGACAGGTAATTTATAGATGTCAAGAACTTTATAGTATAACTGGACCCCAAGCTTCGGAAATGTAGGGTGTCCAATGGATACTCCTTGTCTGTTATTCAGACTAATTAGTCCTAATTTGGTAAGTTCTTCAAAATATTTATTTATAAATAATTTTTTTACTGGTAAAAATTAAAATATTGAAGTAATTATAAGTTTTTCAAAATTACCACCCAAATAAATTGTCACCCGATGATTCTGAAGGTCAACCTCAATCAGGCCTGTGATTTGTTGAAAATATTCATCCAATGTCACGTGATCCATCTTCAGGTACCTCTTCGAAGCTTGGAGTCCACTTGTCTAAATAAAGTTCTTGAACATGAATTACACATATATTATATACAGTGCGACCAACTTATCTGTGAAATGAGCGAGGGCGCTGTCGAACGCATTGGACCAATCACTGGGACGCAATTCGAGACGTAGTAGATGTCAATGTCATTCATTGACATTAATGACATTAACACAATGGGGCAGCATTACAGTGCGCCCAACTTATCTGTGAAATGGCGAAAATTGGAACTAATGCTGCCCCATTGTTAAGTTCTTTGTGTTAATGTCAATGAATGACATTGACATTACTACGTCTCGACTTGTGTCCCAGTGATTGGTCCAATGCGTTCGACAGCGCCCTCCCTCAGTTCACAGATAAGTTGGTCGCACTGTAGTTCCAATTTTCGCCATTTCACAGATAAGTTGGGCGCACTGTATCCATGATGACGACCGTGGTCCAGTCTGCGGGTCATGAGTAGAACGATAAATGCATAGATCATAGATGTATTACTAAATCTATGGCATAGATTTTTGATCGTTGTGAACGTCAGTCAAGTGGATTCTTTGATTAAAGAAAAAGTAGAGGATATGCCCTAAATTGCATATACATTTTTTCATTATACATATTTTATGCAAATATGACCCGAAATACCAAAAATACATCTGTCCTGTTCTTACACGCGACAATGTAAACTTAAAGAAAGAGTACAATACATGTAGCATATTTCAATTTTCTGGCAACATTTTAAAGAAATCTATCTAAGCTCCGCCTTGAAGCCTGTTTTCGGACGCCATTTTATGAAAACAGTTGCTTCTAGGGATGTTCGATCCAGGTGCCTTGTATCGATACTCTATACAGCCGAAACAAATGTCAACAAACCATTAAACTCGTTTTATAGAGTTTTTCACCAACTGACATGAATTTGTACACCAAATGCGTTTTATTTAAACAAACTCCCATTAAGGTATTTGTGAATTCTTCAATAAATACATATTGATCGATAACAATTATAAACTCCAATTAAATGTAGAAATAAACAAAATTAAATAACACCGTCATCATTCAAACACTTTGCAATGACAATCTTATTTCCAAGAAGAGATTTGAAACGTTTAACATAATGTACTATTTTGCCCTAATGAGTAGTTTGTCTAAATAAACGCATTTGGTGTACAAATTCATGTCAGTTGGTGAAAACCCTAGAAATCTATTTTAATATAGATAATATTTATTATGGATGTATTTCCGAAATAAAATTATTAATATTATTATTATTATTAATAATAATCTTTAGTTTACATTTGTATCGGCTGCAAAACGACTAGAGTATAGATCGATATGGATCGTATCGCAGTGTATCGATCCAGTATCGAATGATTTTTTTTAATGGAAATAGGCGGCAAACGAGCTGACGATCCACCTGATGGTGAGTGGCTATCGTCGCCCATGGATATCAGCAACATCAAAGGCATCACTGATGCGTTGCCGGCTAAGACAGAATGAAAAAGAAGAAAATAAAATTTTAAATAGGAATGTTTAATCCGGGTGTTTTATGTATCGATAGTCCGGTTTGTCATGAATATCTCAATAAATAGTCCAAATATCGATTCATATAATTAAATATACCTGTAAGGTGGGTATCGCGGCCAATGAATATCAGCGACCAAAGCGTTGTCAGCCAAGAAAGAGAAAAAAAGAAAGAAATATGTTAATAAATGAAACATGATACATATTTCATATTTTATTTATATTTATATTTAATACTTATAATTTAATACGATGTTTTGTATCGATTAATAATCGAATAAAAATCTCGAATTCTAAATAAATATATATATCTTTAAGCCAGTACTAAGGTTAATCGTTTTAGATTAAATTTTATATTAGATTTAATTTTATTCAAAATATTGTATAATTAAATACTGAAAAAGTTACTTAAGGTTTTTTAAAACAATGTGGTATGTTGTAGGAACATCATATAAATAATAATATCTGACTCTATAACAGTATATTTGATTTAGAACTCTTGTGTTTTATAAACTAATTAATCAAATAAATTCATATCATCATATTATATTTTTTTCTTAAAATATTATATCGATATGTGTAAAATACAACACTAATTTGTGGGCGGAGTCGACGCCATATTTGAGAAACTTTTGGCTTCAGATCACGTGACCTTATTTCCTATCCTCTCTTTTTCTTTAATCAATGAGTGGATTGCGCCCGAAATGTCAACCAAGCTGACATATGTGATCAGTGACATGCAAATTGCAAACGCAAACCAGTGTTGCCAATGCTACGGCAATTACCGTGTTCTACGGCTTTCAGGCCAAAAATCACAAAATCTACGGCCTACGGCTTGAACCCTGGGGCCGTAGCAAAATCTACGGCTTTTCGTAAATTCTACGATCTTTTTGTTATTTATTATTTTTGCAGACATTTAACGAATGTTAAAACCCTTAAAACAGCGCCACTAGGCTAATGAAAAGTGTTCCTTGTTTTGTGGACAACAAATTCACTGCCGATGACCTTTTTTTTTTTGTCCGAGCGCTGAACCGATGGTATATACCGTTGGCATAATTGGAGAGCATAATATATTGGCAGCTATGGACACGGCCCACAGTTTATCTTTCTCCATACAAACACGGCTTTTTTATCTAATGTACACGGCCTTTCAAAAAATTTCATTGGCAACACTGACGCAAACCGTGATACCGTCCAAATGTACTCTGTGATGCCGTCAAACGCGAGCTTCGATGAAATAAGAAAGTACTCTGTGGATGAAATTCACTATTTACAACTTTTACAAGTTTGTTTCTATATTTTTGCGAAATAATATGGTTAATGTTTTGATTTATTGTTCCCAATAATCGTAACTCTTGAATATCCGGTACGAATTATACTGTTTGCGGACCAGCAATTTCAACAAGAATATATTCACTACTTTTGAAAGTGACTCATCTATCTCATAGAACTGAAAGCAATGGGTGACGGAAACAAAGATAAAATTGTTAGTATTTCATTAAACTTACTATCTTCTTACAAATTATCTTATAAGTAAATAGCCGACAAAAAAGCAGACGCGCCTCTTGTCGTTTTGTCGATGCCGATACGTGTGTTTGGTCATCATTGTATTTGGGCAATGCTTTCCCAAATTAAAGTACCATTTATACATATAGTGTATTAAGGGGAAGTATGACCATTAATACAAAGTATTCAAGACATGCTATCATGAACACCAATAAACAGCCGATCTTCTCTTTCTAAATAAAATTAATCTTGAAATCTTTTTCAGGTATCTAAACATACAATTGAGGGTCACAAAGTTTGCCAGACCCGCGAGGCCAACTGGCTTTGTATGAGTAATATTTACAGTCATCTTCAGAGGCCTAACTTTTATGATATTGGTGGAACCTATAACAATGACTTAGCAGACTTCTGGTTTCTGTATAAAACGGAACAAGTTTCCAAGCTGTATCTCTTGCATTTATTTGTATGCAATCGCCAGGAGGGATCCTTCAGTCTCTCTCTATGTAATAGCAACATAATGTCAATAAATGAACGCACTAGCACCATATACCTTGATTCAGTTCTTAAAGTTTTTAAATTTGAAAATCTAATGGACTCACATTATAGTTATCTAACTACATACAGCTTTACTGAATTTGATGTTGAGTTAATGAAGGATAAAAAAGTTTTTATTGCCATTGAATTTAATAATACACCAATGAAAGAATTGCAAATTCCAATGGATGACATAAGGAGTCTCCATGACTTTGGGCAGCTATTGTCAGATCCGGTCGGTGCAGACTTCACTATGGTTTCAGCTGATGGAGCAAAGTTCCCAGTTCACAAATTCTTACTGGCTGCAAGGAGTGAGGTGTTTAAAGCAATGCTAAAAGATGACACGGCAGAGAGCATAAACAACCTTGTCACATTTGATGATGTCAGTAACGAAGATCTCGGCTGCATCGTAGAGTTTATATACACTGGGACTGTTAAGGAAATGGAGAGCAAGAATTGTTTTAATTTACTTATGTTGGGAGATAGATACGATCTCAAAGGCTTGAAGGAGCTGTCCCAGCACGCCCTGGCCCAAACCCTCAATACTGACAATGTTCTGGACACACTGGTCGCAGCTGACATGTCTAATTCGTCCAGTTTGAAAACATCTGCATTTAAATATATAAAAACAAATATTGATTCCCTTGACAGTTCTATATTCCATGAGATTACTAATATTCAGTTGGCTCAGGAGCTTTGCAAATTTTTAGCTATGAAATGTTGATACAATCACTTTTTAAACAATTGATTTTGTATACCTATATTGTGAATATTGTAATAAGATATTAAAAGTGCCAGTAATTTATGAATGGAAACATCATTTTAATGTCCTCAGACTAAGTAAATCCATAAATTAAAGTTACTATCATGGATTTACAATTCATGCTGCAGTTATTATTCAGGAATCGTCTTTTAATTTAATAGTTCTCATTGCCAAACAATTCCATGTAAATTATGACTAATAAGCTTGCTAATAAAATGTTAGAGATATAGTAAAAAAGTATAATAAAGAAAACGTAAAAATAAATTTTATTAGGTACCAATGAAAACATAACTATTATCATTAGGAGAATAAATACCATATACTATTATAAATTGATAGTAAGCTAAGTTCATACGGAGCTTGTAAGCACCGCCGCCCCGAGCGTACCGCAGCACTCCAGCGGACATTATCATTTTGGAATGTTACTTGTGGTCTTCATTTCTGCGGCAAACAAATAACTTCCTTTAAAATCTGTTAAAGCATATATAAAGTGCAATGTTCAAGCCGAGAGCACACCTACATAGTATTTAGTATGTTTCTACATTAGCCAACAATATTAAATCTTTTATAAGACAATCATTTATGAATTCATCCTAGAATAAAAAAAAAATCACTCGTTCTTTGTAAGCGTTTTTAAAGAATGAACCAGAAGGAATATGCGGTGTTAAATTATGTTTATACATATTTTCATATATTATCAATAGTTTAAAAGTTCAGTTCAATATTACAGCATGGCTTTACATTCTAAATCCTAAGTACTTACAGTTACATTACAAATTGTCATATTGCCTAGCTGAATACTTGGCCATCTACTGTGTTCAATATTTGTTATACAGTTACACATTGGGTGTGACACGGATTACGTAATGATGGGAGTATATAGTCGACATGCAGGATTCTGGATAAAAGCAAGAAAAAGGCCAATAGTTGTCATATTATTTATTTATATTTACTGGTACCGATACAATAACAAGGAGTCGAAGAACAAACGCGTATATTTATGCTATGATCGCCTACGTGCTACATTATTATCGGATATAAAAATAAAAACTTACATGACCCTACCTTACTTTAAGTTTATAAATATACGATTTATATTGGCTACTTGGATCCTGATTCCTGGCCCGTTTGCTACAAATTATCAGATGTTCTGATGGTTATTCTACAGAGCAATAAGAAACATGAAAATTAAGTAAAATCTCATTACATACTATGCTAAAACAACGTGATAGCCATATATACGCATAAACATGAAGTACCCTCGTACTAAATTGGAATCTAGGCAGTTCGAATGTACAATGGGTATGGGATTTCCTTGTTATTAAAGTAGTCGCATTATACATCGGACGCCGGTTTAGTCGCATGTTCTAGTACACGGAAGGTCAAGCACTGAGCAAAAGCACTTTGAATTAGGTACGTGGGCGACCGGGAGCGGCCGCGTGGGTACGACCAGCGCTAACCGTCGATATGGTCCCCGCGAATACTATAAGATGCACATGATACAGACCTCTGCCATGTCCACTCAGCGTTATATTGGAATCATACGTAATACTGAAGTAGCTGTTAGCGATACAAGCATGAAAGTTAGACGAGAAACAATCACATTGTCAGTGAACCCAGGTTCCTTCAATGTCATTGAGGTTTTAACTTCACAGTAAATCCAATTTCACAGGGAAGCACGCCTCCAGAATGGACAATGCTCGCGGGGTGAAGGTAATGTGTTTAAAATTGTTCTTGTTCTAGCGGTCATGGAAACAAAACTTGAACGGTGTAAATGAACAGAACACTGTTTCAACAATTTGGCTGACCCCCAAGTAACTTCGATACTAACCATCCTGAATAGCGGCAACATTTGTATCATCAACATTGAAATCTATACAAATAAATAAAACTGAAGAGTCTGTTTGTAATATTAAAATAACCGATTTTAACTAAGTGCATTTGGATGTATACACGGTACATATACCAAAACAACATTTTTTACAATTTTTGTCTCTGTTTGTTTGTTTCGGCTAATCTCTGGAATGGCTGGACCGATTTTGACGTGACTTTCACTGGCAGATAGCTGATGTAACAAGGAGTAACTTAGGCTACTTTTATTTAAAAAAAAAAAAAATAGTTTGTTAGGCGATACAAAGTTCGCCGGGTTAGCTAGTTCATTATAAATCCTGCCAGTGGACCCCCGTAAATACTACAAGGCCACTGATGTTAGCCATCGTTAACTAAGCTTATCGAGCGCTACGGACGCTACGGACGCTACGGTACGTACTGTACGCACGGCCGGTACAGCTGCAGTCCATTCTGAGTGCGTGCAGGGCGCGGTATGTACAGAGTGGTGAGACAACGGATCTGTATCAAGGAGCGGGGGCGCGCCCCTAGCGTTTACCGTTGTTGTACGACAGGTTCCGCAGGGGGGCTTTGAAGTTGGCGGCCGCCTGCTGCTGGATCTGGTACGCCAGCGGGTGGATCTTGAAGCCGTACAACCTGGGGAGGGACGACGGATGTTAACTAAATGTTTTCTCATTGTCATGGTCAGGGTAGAGATTTATGTGAAAGATAAAAGTTTTATCCATATCCGGTGTTTTGTGAAGTTGTATACAAAAAAGTGCATCTGTACAGTCTGTAGTATTTATACTGTACACTAGTCGATGTAGTGTGACATTGTGTGACAAGGGGTGGTAGGGGTCCTAAATTTCGTGACGTGACATTTCAAAATAATAATAAATAACGCTTCACACTCATAGCCCCACACTAGGATTCCCTGTGTCGTGGGTGCCATTGACAACACACTAGACAAGGACAAAATCGAATAAATGGTATGAATAGGTAAATATTAAAAAACAGTTAATGGAAATAAAACTTATTTCGGAACTGCTGTTTTAATTTAATAATTTCTAGGTGTAAAATTTCATAATATGTGACGTCACATTAGGGGGGGAGGTCTCACAAATGTGACCAGCTGTGACAAGGAGGGGGGAGAGGTCAAAAAGTCATGAAATTAGTGTGACGTAATTTATGGATAGCCCCTTATTGACTTTGGTGTTCAGTCAGTTTTCTCCACACACCACCTCAAACAGCACTACAGTTCATCACACAATAAACTTTTAGCCCAATCTTAGGTCAATAGGTACTTTTAGGTCAATAGGAAAGTGTTCCTGACAGTTCAAACATACTCTTAACTTGTAGGATTAACATGAATAATACAGAATAACGACTTGTAACAATATCTTGTGACCATAGAACATTCAGCACTGAAAGCAAAGTTTCTAAGGCAATCCTGTTCATCCTGAAACATTTTTTATTCCTCAACATTAAACATTCTCATACAATGGTCCTTAAGGTGCTCCCATACAGCAGTTATATAACGTTATAAAATATTGTGTAACACAATAACATTTTATAAAAGCTCCCACACTGGTTGAACTTGTTGTTTAACATCATATAACATTATGCAATCAGTTTGGGTTGTCCACTAGCGTCCCACTGAAGCTCTGATGATGTTATACAACAAGAGTTATATTTTGTTATATGATGTTGTAATTAGTTTGCAAAACATTTTGTTAAATTAAGTTGTACAACATCATTAACAATTTATAACTTTTGTTATAATTTGTTAAAAAAAGTTAGACAACAAACAATGACAACAGTCTCTAACGTTATAAAACTGCTGTGTGGGAGCACCTTTAAAGACGAATCAACCGTACCTGGGCACGAACTGCGAGGCGGGCCGCTTGGGGCGGTACTCGGGGTGCACCATGAACACCATGTGCGGGAACCCGGTGCCGAAGTACGCGCCGTCCGTGTGGTGGTGGCGCGACGACTTGGGCGTGTACACGTCCATGCAGCGCGGGCAGTACAGCTTCACCATCGCCTCGCCCGGCACGTCCGACAGACCTCCACACACATACCATCGTTACTACTATACTCCATTTTTTTAAACGGCCTATTTGGTAAACTATCTTGGTACTGCTTTATATTGAAATACAAATGAAAATGAGAATAAGAAAAAATGCGCTTCTGTTGTGGACGACTCATTAGTTATTGGTGCCAGTACTGCCAACAGAGCCGGCGTTGGGGGGAGGAGGGGGGGGGGGGGGGGGCAAGTTGGGGCGACGGTCTAGGGCGCCAAATTTGGTTTGAGGAGTCAAAAAAAAAGGAAAAATAAAACGCCTAGGGCGTCAGTGGCTCTAACGCCGGCACTGACTGCCGATTGGTTTGATGATGTGCCTTTAGGTGACTTAAGATCTTATTAGACTAGTGTGTTGAATTCACCACTTATCCCTTTGCTAGTTCATACTTATAAGCATGTTATCCTTGCAAGTACTTGTAAAGTAAAACCTGTTTTTCATTCCTTAATGAGATAAAATTCACCCATTGGAAGCTTCTTCTCCAGTTCATATTATAGTTCAAAGACCTCACTGTAACCATCATGACTGTAATTTATTTACGATAAGCTCAAAGTTAAGGAAAGTCAAGCATACCCAATGGAAGCATAGGCTGGCACTCGCAGTACACACGAGGACAGTGACCGAAGTCACCAGCTTGGAATTTTTCTAACATTTGACCGATACCTCTGAAAATATTACATGCAATACATTAACAAAGAAAACATTTCCAAATAAAATTAAAAGTGTACCCAATATCTGACACCTCAGCTACCACTTACATAAGTACAGTACACCAGCGTCACCAGCCGTGTTTATGCCGATTTATTTATCTATACTAATATATAAAGAGAAAAGATTTGATTTTTTGTTTGCATTGAATAGGCTCCGAAACTACTGAACCGATTTGAAAAATTCTTTCACTGTTAGGAAACTACACTATCCCCGAGTAACATAGGCTATATTATATTTTCAAAAAAATTAGGGATCCTTAATAAAACTCCAATAATGTAACCCAAGGTGTAAAAAAATAAGAAAACCGAAGCAAAGCGAGGGCAGTTACTCGTGTGTCATAAATGTAATATTTAAGTTTTTTATGTTTCATAAACACATTATTAACATTTTTTATTGCACACATCCAGCTTTTTCTAACACCAACTAAATGTTAAACCAGTGCACGTCATATCTTTCTATAAGGCTAATCTGAACATTTATCTGCAGCTTGGCAAATAGAACTTAAAAAAGACTTACCGGTTAGTTAATATGTATCGAGCATGTATCAGTCCATATAGTATCTCAGCGGCTTGCTCCACCAAATCTGACTGATTGGGATTATCATCAAGGTCATCATCTGAAGCAAAATCATAATAATAATAACGCTTCACACTCATAGCCCCACACTAGGATTCCCTGTGTCGTGGGTGCCATGGACAACACACTAGACATGGACATTCACACCCAGACCGAGAACAGAAATTCAAACTCATCATTCAAGTTTCCGCCTCGCTGGGAATCGAACCCAGGACCCTTGGTGCGGCGATCCGGCATGGTAGCCATTGCGCCACACGGGTCGTCGACATCATATAATTTTATTACTAATATCAAAACAACAATATAATATATCTATAATTAGTACATACATATAAATATAGCTGAAGAGTTTGTTTATTTGTTTAAACACAAAAGTCTTTGGAATTGCTAGTTGGATTTAAAAAAATATTTTTGTATATGATGGCCATATTCATGTGGAAGGCCATAGTGTTAAAAGACTTATGCCCCAACTCAGAGTCACTAACGGTTACTTTAATTGCTCCTTAGTAAAGAATCATCATACAAATTCTTTACTAAGGAATGATTTAAGTAATGGTTAGCGACTCTGAGTTGGGGCATTAGTTACCCAAAATGAAGTGAGAGCAAATTAAAAACAAGACATAAGAATTGATGATAACCTCTTATCTATTTAAATATACTAATCATGATCTGTTTAGCTATGGTAAATAAATTTAATCTTTAAGACGTAACCATATAAAACTTTGTGTAAATGGCATTTCAATCAATTTAGTATTGTGATTTAACACTTAATATATAAACATAAACGCTGACACACTCATACCCCCGCAGTAGGTTTTTTACCTGTGTCGCGGGTGGCATGAACGACACATATAACAAATCACAATAACACCTATGACCCGAGTACAAATATTTATGTCATATAAATATCTGCCCTGGCCGGGAATCTAACTCGGGACCCATCGCTTTGCTACCAACTAGGCTACAGGGTCGTCCCTGAATTGGATATATTGATATTGAATTCTAATTGAGTTCTTGGCCCAAAGATTGTAGATGGAGCATACTTCTCTTTTACTTGTAATTAAACTTAATATGGTCTAGTTGTTAAATGCCTATTAGGTCTTTGATATCTCAAGGATCTTCACGTTGAAAGAAAAAATGGATAATGTTTTAAGCAGGGAGGCAACTCAACTTCATTACTGTGCTTAGTACTTATTGCTTATCGCTGAATATCTGTATCATTAAACAATTACAGAAAATTATTAGAAAAGTATGGAATAACATTGAAAATTACATTTGGGTGAGTGTAATTATGAATGGTAATTATGTTTATGTATATAATATAGTTAGACAATATGTATTTTGGATTAAATATATACATTAATGTACTAGCTGTGCCCTGTGGTTTCATCCGCATTAATTTGTGGAAAAAACTAACGACATATATGATGTTATATAGCCTTCCTCGATAAATAGACTATCCAACACATAAAGAATTTTGCAATTCGAACCAGTAGTTCCTGAGATTAGCGCGTTCAACCAAACAAACTCTTCAGCTTTATAATATTAGTATAGATATATAGTTTGAGATTATGTACCCACCAGGTTCTAAGTCTAATATCATATCTAGCGCCTGTCTGTAATGAGGTACTTGTTCATTCAGACCTGTGAGATTGAACTTGTCATTTATATAATCTTCATCAACCTGCAAAGCAATAATCATATTTAAAAGGCAAAATTCATGTTATGTTCTATATGGTATTTTTGGTACTACTTTCGTTCAATGTAGCAGATGGTAACAGATACATCTTGAGCATATAATTTGATAGGTATATGGATGGACCTAACTCAATATTTATTATTTAAAGCACGACAATGCTTCTTCAATGTAGCCTTAAATATGCGAGCCATTCCAATTCATCCTCATATTATGTAAAAACGCGAGGTCTACTCCAATTAGTTTGATCAATAATTTTGTGAGAAATTACAAAGTAGACTTGACTTACTTCGCAGAAGAATTCGTTGCCCCGTAATCCGCAGAACCATGAAATCCATGATACCTCCTCCGAGCTGCTCATTTTCCTACAATAACAACTCTCCGTTAGTGTTTGAACTATTCTGAAGATCGGAATTGCACTTTCAGACACAAAAAATACAACGCCTCGCCATCAACACACTTCGTCAAATTTCAATCACTTTTCTATATTTTCACAACAAATTTTCGACCTGTAACTTTTTTTGCACGAAAATTTTGTTGGTTACGATTTTTTATTTATGAGTGATCATTGTTAATACCCGGATTTTTCAATAAAATTACGCTTTTAAAAATTAGAAACCTCACCTTTTCGTGCCTTGATTAGCCACGCTTGACGGGACGGTACCTCCTCGGGATGAGGGAGATTTTTCAATTTGTTGTGCGTGTAGAGGTGTACCTTGTCTATGGTAAAAGCGCTTTTCAACACGATACACTACGTTCCGTTTGACGTGTTTCCAATTATTAAAACTTTTACGACAAATCAACAAATCGATATAATATAACGTCTGTCCGCTTCCTTCAATACTTACAAATTTTATTTAATTTAAACAAAAAGTGTTTTCTTTTTTAATGTAGGTAAAAGTAAAATACAAAAAAGAGAACAGTACAAATAATTTTATAACTGCGCATAAAAATGTAAAGGTTTGGTTCTTATAAGGAAATGAAACGGAGATTAAGGATTTTATTTTCCAAAACCGGTTTTATTCCGATATAAATTTTCTTAGTACCGGTATTTCCATATTTTGATTTTTTCAATATGTCGCAGGCCGCGGTACTTATGGTGTTAGCGTCTGCGGAGTCGGCAAATGAGCCAAACTTCAATGATTACGATTTTTGACCAATACTAATATTTTCGGAAACTATTAACAGATGGCGCTGCTTAGCGAGAAATTAGTGAACATAAGGTATTTTACATAATTATAGTAACTGATAAGCCACAGAGTACTTAATCATGATAAGCTTTTAGCTTTCAGAATTCAAGTCCTACCACCTAACAGGGGCAGCTTCTGTCACCTTTTACGAAACCCTTTTATACAGTTGACTCAGTAAATAAATCTTAAAAACAATATTTGAACTAAACAAGAGATGTTAATGGAAAATAATAAAACAACGATTAATAAAATAGAACCATGTTATACAAAAACATTTACAAATAAATTTCATAATATAATATTAACTATATAATATGTTGTACAAAAATTTTTTATCATGTATGTTTAAAATGTTTCAAAATAGTTAACATGTTGAGTTATACCTACTGAAAGCAAATAAACTTAAATTCTATGTGATGTTCTCTATGTAGTAATTAATATCTTTCTTAAATTAAAAATGCACTAGTATTATTTATTTCGATGAAGCTTTAACATGGATATACCTCAATAATTTCTTAACAACATTGGCATTATCTATTTCTGAGAAAGCTTCAGAGTCAAGCAACTCTGGGTGATGTGCGATGTAGCTAAAGGCAACTTCCTGAACATCATTGTAATTGTATTTCTCAGCTATGACTGCCATAGATATTGCATTTTCAGAGTTAATAGATAATTTCATGGCATGATAAACTAATTGAGTAAGATTATTGAGCTGAAATTTGTCAGCTAACATTAGCAAACCTTCGAGTTGCTGCTTAAGAATATCTTTTATTACGCCTGTGTACAGGTACTGCAATAGTAGCTCCGCTTCATTGTTACTTATATTGAGACTTAGTGTTTTACAGTCTTCAGCTCGTATCAAGTCCCTCAACTTGGGACTATGTGCTGCTAAAACTATTTTGTGCACACTGAATTCTTTTCCTTCGCTTGATTTTATAGTAAAATCACATTGTTGATCTTTAAGCACTTCCTCCCCAAAATCAAGTTCCGCCTTGATTTTCTGTACCACATTCTTCATTAACATACTTTTAGGGCTCAAATTGATTGATATTGGTATAACAAGGACCAATTTTAGTAATGAAATCCGATCCTCTTCGGAAAACTGGAATGTTTTAATGTACTTGACCTCATCTGGTTGTGTGGAGTGGAAGTTTTGCCAATACAGTTCTTTATTTAGGGTTTTAACATTCTCATTGTTAAACATAGTAGTGGTTAATATGTTTGAATCACTTATTCCCAGTGAAAATGTACTAGGTGTTCTCAGACATACAAACATGTTCATTAGGTAGATACGGCCCGGGCCAGCAGATGTCGTATAGAAGAACCAGAGACATGTGCCATTCTCTGTATACGCTCCTCCAATGTCATACTGATCGCTCTGTTGAAGCTTGTAGGCACTATCAAAAATGTAAAGGGCCTTGGCATCAGTGGCGTTACATCTATATAAGGTTGTTACACCACCATTCTCCTGAAAGTTAGACAACAAAAGTCAATCTACTTGATAAGACAATTAATACTGACTGACAAACAAACAACAGCCTAAGCCAGTGGACCTAGAAGCTTGAAGCTTTTGACCGAGGTTTTTTGTGTAATATTGGGCACTGAGGCTGATGGATTGCTGGCTATTCCCACTAAAAAAAAGGAAAGCATTTTTGACAAAACATCTCACTATATGTATAAAGTAGGCGATACAAGTAATATTTTCAGAATATATTTAAAAAAATATCAGTATTTAACACTACAAACAACTTGTGATATTGCAAGGATTTGAAAGTTAGAAGTTGTCTCTATAAAAATATAATTGAGCTACAAATGAGTCACTAGAGCAGTCCTATGTATCCCTCGGTATAAGTGTTCTGTGGAACAATCACTTGGTTCGTACCTTGTTCCATGGAGATATACTATTGTGATGTATTGCACCATTGTCACCAGCGTTTTGCATCCGCTGACCATGCCTATCGTCCTCCTGGTCATAATTTAAATGCTGAGAATCACTATCGCTATCGGTTGAATCCATTATACTTTGTACAATGATTTTGAACCAAAGTAACTTGCACAAAGTTCTTTATTACATGCAGAAATTAAGTTTGTAACTAATTTTGTATTATTTTGTTGATAATGATTCCAGTATGAAATAATTTATTTGTAGTACTTGTACTGGAATTTCACAGAGTACTTAATCACTACGTTTTACTGGAATTTGACATTTCTGATTGACCACAGAGTACTTAATAACTAAGTGACTTGATGTCTCAGTGTTACCAACTCTCAAAAATATTTATCCCTAAAACTAAATCAAAAACCCCTAAAATCTCCCAAATTACTTGGAAATCCCCGTATTTTTTTTTTGGAAAAATAGTAAATAATAATTAAAATATTATATTTATTTATAAATTATGCATATATTTCTATGTCTTTAAGAACATGGGAGTCAGTCTGAAGCCAACTTTATTTTTTGATGTGAAACATCTATAAGCGAGGGGTAAACCTGATTTTAGACTTGGTGATCGTGGCGACGCATTTCGATGTTTCACATCTGCCAGCCGTGACAGCCATGACAGCTGTTCTTTTTTGTTGTTTATTTGTTTAAAAAGGATTCAAATGTTATTAATTAAATATCATTGGCATATATTATTATAAGGTAATCGAAACAAAAAAATAAGGAATCAAAATTATCACGCACTGACGCAATACGGCGCTGCGAAAGGAACTTTCAAATAAATGTTGTTCAGTAGACTCGCGCCAGCGCGAGACCGGCAGCGAAAGTGTTAACTGTTTGTTTTTTCATTCATTGCCATTTGATTCATTAATTTGAACTTATAAATTCTTACAAATAAATCAATTCCTATTACAATATCGATTTATTTTGTAAGGTAAATTAACAAATACTCATTTTTGGATTTCTCTTCTTCCAAATTGCAGATTAATCTGATATCCTATATTTAAATGCCAAAAGTCCCAGTCTCCTTTAATTGGCTAGCTTGTTCCGGGGCTTCTTACATCTTTATTTTGATCAATAAATAAAAAATATGAAGAGTCATAAAAACCCTAAAAATAACCCTAAACATATAAGACCCCTAAAAAATCCCATGTTACATATTTACCCCCTAAATTTGGGGGGAAAACACTTAAGTTGGTAATCATGTTCTGTTTGATCCTATAATTGGGCGTGTTCCACTAGCGGTTCACAACGATCAAAACATGGATCAAGACGACCCATTTGGCGTTCCACTTGGCGACCACGGTCGTCATGGTCGCGGCGAAAACATCATTGATGACGTCATTAGTTTCGCTCAAAACGACCCACCTGAAGGAGTGGGTCGAAGTGGTCGAAATGCAGTGCTGCCATGCCACTTACATATTATACCATATGGGACGAAGCCTTTGAGAAAAACGGGTCGTGCGCTTGGCGTTTCCCTTGATATTTCGAAGGCCTTTGACAGAGTTTGGCTCACTAGCCTTATGAGCTAGCTTCCTGCGGATGTCCTATCCACTGACTGGTCTGATTAGCTGTATCAATGCTTCTTCCTGAGTGACCGTTCGTTCCGAGTCGTCGTTGGCGGCTGCTCGTCGCAAGTTATGATAAACAGAGCCGGAGTTTCTCAGGGGGGTCTCTAAGCAACTCTATTTCTGCTGCATTAACCATCTTCCCATGTCCGGAGGCTACGGGTACGCGGATGACAACACGGTTTTGGAGAGATACCTGCCAACCGCTCCGGCCAGTAAAGATCACAGTCTGAAAAAGCGGCCAAGTGCGAGTCGGACTCGCCCATGAAGGGTTCCGTAGCAGCAAGTAACATTATATAAAAGTTCTTGTAGTTTGTTGTAACTTTGATCAATGTTTTTTGCGGTTTACGATTTATGACGTATTAAAAAAAAACTACTTACTAGATCTCATTCAAACCAATTTTCGTTGGAAGTTTGCATGGTAATGTACATCATATATTTTTTTTAGTTTTATCATTCTCTTATTTTAGAAGTTACAGGGGGGGGGGGACACACATTTTACCACTTTGGAAGTGTCTCTCGCGCAAACTATTCAGTTTAGAAAAAAATGATATTAGAAACCTCAATATCATTTTTGAAGACCTATCCATAGATACCCCACACGTATGGGTTTGATGAAAAAAACATTTTTGAGTTTCAGTTCTAAGTATGGGGAACCCCCAAAATTTATTGTTTTTTTTTTATTTTTGTGTGAAAATCTTAATGCGGTTCACAGAATACATTTACTTACCAAGTTTCAATAGTATAGCTCTTATAGTTTCGGAAAAAAGTGGCTGTGACATACGGACGGACAGACAGACAGACAGACAGACAGACAGACAGACAGACAGACATGACGAATCTATAAGGGTTCCGTTTTTTGCCATTCGGCTACGGAACCCTAAAAAGAACCTATGGTAGTTCAGGCACTCTCCGAATGGGGCGATGCTAACCTTGTGATATTCAATGCCGCAAAAACACAAGCGTGTCTAATCACTGACAGAAGGAGTATCCATGGAATACACCAACCGCCTTCAGTTGTTGGGAGTTGAGATATCCTCGAACCTTAACTTTGGGCGGTTCATTGAATCCAAAGCGAAAGTAGCTGATGTAAGCTTGGAAACCCAAAAAAAACGTCTTTTAATTCACACCGCAACAGCTTGCAGTCTTGTATAAATCACAGGTTCGGCCTTGTGTGTCACATTTGGGCTGGTGCTGCCAAATGAATGGATGATAAAACATGCAATGGAACAGTCTATTGCGGATTCGTGGACGGCTCAGTGGCTCCTACTATCTTACGAAAACAACCGTGACCAACGGCTTTACGTGCTTTCGTACGGAAACGCTCAAGAAATTGGATAAATTGGACAAGTATAATTAACTATTCTACTTAATTATTTTTATGCTTTGTGTCAGAGTATTTTTTTAATTAAACTGATTAAACAACATGATTTAAAACTAAACATGCGATTTTAAAATAACTCTGTTTCATCTTGAAATGAGAAGTTGCGGATGCAGTAATTTGATTTTTGTAAGTAGTATTCGATTAATTGAAGAATCTGGTAGAAAAAGTAAAAAATTGTTTTTTTTTTTAATACCACATGAAAGCCAAATTCAGGGCAATTGTCGAGAAAACTAACGTATTTTGCCAATAGGAGATATTGGCAAATTATAGGAGATATTGGTATTTTGCCAATAGGAGATATTGGCAAAATAGTTTTCTCTTTCTTTCTCACTAGGTAACAAGAATTTTTTTGTCCATACATTTGCGGGATTGAAATCGTTGGATTTTACTCTTTTATCACACATACCCCGACAGGAATCCGTCAAGTTACAAATGACCACGCAAAAAGGAAATTTAGATTCCTTCGATGTATTCCTACACCAGACCAGTTACAAAATTTCCATTTTGAAAATTAGAGGTTCATGCAGGGCTCTAAACTTGGTTAGGGTGGTGGACAGATGCCTATACCTAATTATGTACTCCTGACATTATAAAAATAAATATATTAAAATAATAAATAAATTGGGAAAATTAAGAGACTTGACCACAGCAGTGGGTCGGCTATGTGTTGCCTTGACTTCGTAGCGATAATCGCTTTAAACTGTAGAGACTTTCTTAAGACACACACACCACACACACACACACACACACACACACACACACACACACACACACACTCACTCACATGCAACAGATTTATTAGTAAAAATAGTTTAACTGCAATATCATTGTCTAGTTTTATAAATATGTTTCAAATGTATAATTTTAGTCAAGTTATTACTTACCGGCTATACAGTTACTCAGAAGGGTTAGCAGACTCCTACAACACAAGTTTTCTTAGTGTAGGGTCTGTGCATCACATACTATATGTAATATCCGCCGCACTATTTAAAAATCAACTTACTGCATACATATAAAATGTAATATCTATGTATTTGAGAAATAAAGTTATTATTATTATTATTATTATTATTACTTTCTTAAGTTAGCTCTGTAACTTTCTTTCTTTTTCTTCCCTCTTTCTTGGCCGGCAACCCATAGTGATGTCTTTGGTGTTGCTGATGTCCATGGGCGACGATAGCGACTTACCATCAGGTGGAATGTCAGCTCGTTTGTTTGATTTGAGAGCAACATGAGATAAGCAGTGCGGCTGCTGCAGTACTATTAGTTATGAATGGACCTCGATGTGGCAGCGGCGCGGCGGCGTGGAGGCGGCCCGGCGCATGCGCGGCCCGGGGAGCCAGCCCGCCACCCGGACCGATCCCGGACAGATCTATCTGTAGTGATGTTACACCTGTTTATTACCCCATCCTGTGTTTTCTCAGCACCCTTCAATAGTTGCAAATTAAGTATGGGAATTTTGTACACAGCACTAGTACCTATTTGTAACAAAATAAATTACTAATCACTTTTGACCGGTCTCGGATATGATTTTAATTGAAGGTGGACGTATCCCCGACACTAGTTGACAAGGGTATTCATGCAGGGTGCAACTAAGAAGTTTTATCGCAATATTATTAACTCTGTAGTGTGACTGAAGATTTTCCTTGGTACCTAACATACTGACACAAGGGGCGTTAGACCTTAGTTATCCTCATAGAGCTTCACAGCGACTCTAAATTTAATAAATTATTGATATAGGTAACTATAAAGACTGGGCGGCTTGGCCATTGATCAGTTCTCCTCAGTTCCGAGTGTCATTTCCAACCTTTTTATGATATCCTATGAATAACATTTAAGAATACCTAAGAAAATACACGTCATTACATTAGTCTGATAAGTTCCAGATATATACAAATACTGTTGTAAATACTAAATCAGCGTGATTTATAAGAAAAATTCCATCCAATTTACATACATACATACCTATTACCTACACAATGCTAACAAGGGTAGATTGTTCTACCTATTTTCCCTCATTAACACACCATTCTTTCGAACAAAGGAAGAGAAACGTTCATTACTTTTACAAAGCGCTGACATTACAAACGAGGGTCCACTCAAATTTTAATGTATCGCATTTTCATCTCCGTTTTCCTGTTTCCCGGCACTACGCTGCAGCATTTTCAAGGACACATCTTTCAGTACTTCAGTAGGCTGCAAGCCGCGGGCGGCGACGCACGATGTCCCGCGCGCTATGACCGCCCCCCGTGAGCGCCGCGCCGACGACAACGTCGAATTACTACCGCTGAAATCCGTGCTAGTGAACAACAATTACAGGGACGATGAGGCCTACTACCCGCCCTCGCCGGTCTTCAACACCACCCCGTCCAGCTCGCACCTCTACGACTACACGCTGCTGTCCAAGAGAACACCGGCCTCCAAACGGTATTGTCCTGTCATCTCACATTTGCAACCTAGATGATTGTTATTGTAAACACCGGTCACCGATCGACGATACAATACTTATTAGTAATAAATCATGTGTAAACCTGAGAACTGCAGTACATAAACTAAATAGTTAGCAGGTTTTTAAAGGTTTCATCGACCTGACGAAACAAAGGCTTTGTGAGATTAAGTTTGCTGAGAATCTTTATTAGGTATGCTTTATTATTTATTTAATTGGTGAAGATTTTCATATAGAATATAGGCTTGGTGTACTTATTTTATTTTATACGAGTAACCGCCCTCGCTTTGCTTCGGTTTTCTTATTTTTTTTTATACCTTGGGTTACATTATTGGAGTTTTATTAGGGATCCCTAATCCCTATTTTTTTAAATATAATAGGCTATGTTACTCGGGGATAGTGTAGCTTCTCAACAGTGAAAGAATTTTTGAAATCGGTTCAGTAGTTTCGGAGCCTATTCAATGCAAACAAAAAATCAAATCTTTCCTCTTTATATATTAGTATAGATAGATTCATAAATTTTTCTGTAGAATAATATTTAACTGCAACCTTATTATAAGTATTATTATTTCTTCTGTGCTGCAACTAAAAGCTGCAATTAGTGTTAAGTAATGATTTACTTAAAGTAATTTATAAAATAATTTATATAAGATTCCGCCCGAGGATTCGCCCGCGGAAGAGTGGTTTCAAAAACGTATCTAATAGACGTTCAAATCATCCCACGGGAATAAATAACCGGGCTAAAATCTATCCTATATTTTAAGTCTGGACATGTTCTATCTGTACGTGACAAGTTTGTGATGCTAACCATTCACAAACTTTCGCATTTATAATATTAGTAGGGTAAAACTAGTGCTTCCCTGGCAGAGCATCCGTGCGAGGCTATAACCACCTTCTCTGATCTCTGACGTCCATGGGAGACGGTCAAGGCCGTCTTTAACCTACTGGAGGCCCTGGGCATATTAGGATAATGGGGCCCCTATGACTTTGTCAGAACACTATTTTGTTAGAATAAACAATGAAATCAGATAAGCAAGCTTCTAGATTTATGCAAAACCAGAAAAGCTAATAAGCAAATTGGTATTACAGTCAGTAATTTAGGTTCGATTTATTCGAATTAAAAACGTTTTTCGGTAATAAATATCGGATATCGTTTAGTGATCTGGCAGGAACTAGGGGGCCCCTATCGATCAGGGAGCCTTGGGCACGTGCCCAGAGTGCCCAGGTGGAAAGAGGGGTCTGGAGACGGTGGCCTCTTGCCATTAGATGGCACATCTGTTGCTTAGACCTTCAATAGGCGATGGGTTATTGGTCTATTACACCTGATAAAGCAATGTGCACAGCCCGCAAGCTGGAATGCCGAGATTAAAGATTCGCTTACATACTAGTGAATTAATCTCCGGTTCTATCCCACTAGTCCATCGGCGTACTGTCTATATAATATGTATTTGTATTTTTCAAGCTATGCCGCCTGCCACTTTACGTTAGATGAATTATTACAGAACTTCTAGTTCATAACTTAGAATCTATCTATCTAATACCTTTAAACGAGCAATTCTTGTATATATAATCTGAGTCTCAGAAACGGCTCCAACGATTTTCATGAAATTTAGTATGCAGGGGGTTTCGAGGGCAATAAATCGATCTAGCTAGGATTCATTTTTAGTAAAATGCCGTTTTATCCGTGTTTTCAGGCAATGAAAAACTGCTATAATAGACTCTTCCTGGCATCTTTTGACGAGTATCAACACTAAGCCAATGATTTCCAAGAAACACCCAAATGTACCAAAAAAAAAAATTACCGAGTGAAGCTTGGTCATCCGGGTACTGTTTTATTAAATATTATATTTCATTGGTGCACTTGTTGCAAATATGTCTCTATTCTATAGCTCTAAGCGTAACTTTAGAGATGAGAGACGCTTTCGTTCACTCGACATCCGACTCCCAGGCCACCACATGGCTCATGCCAGCTAAAAGCCACTTTACACTGTTTTACTCAAAGAGACTCGATTCCACATCTAGAACATTATGTTGTAGGTACTAGGTAGGTACATTATGTGGTAGATAAATTAGGTATTCAGGGAAATTTCCGTAGACAAAGAATTGTCACCGTCAATGACGTGTTGCCGGCGGTAGAGTTCAGTAAAATACGATACAATAGGTACCTAAGGCATAAAGTGGCCAGCTATATCCCTAATAAGGTCTACATTCAAGCCCTTGGCAAACCTGCGAACCGAACCGAAAACGCGGAGAATGTGAACCGAAGCGTAGATCTTAAACTTGGCGCAGCGAACCAAAATCGTGGATAAAGCGAACCGAAGTGGAAACGACATAATGTAATTGAGTTGAAATTAATAAAACTGAAGATTGTGAAGTAGAAAAAATTCAGCTTTATTATAGGACTGTTTTCTGCAATTTTTTTTTAACATTTTAATTGGGTACGCACCCAATTATTTTGTCGCTCTGAGCCCTAACTCAGAGTCTCTAACTCCGCTCCTTAGTAAATAATTTGTATATATGCTATGCTAATTCGAGATAGAGGTTATAAACTTTTATTATTATGAATCGAAATTATCATTGTGAAAATATAGATTTTGTAGAACATCGTCTGCTGTACTAGAATAGTATAACCACAAGGTATAGCTAGTTACACTTAATATTTTTATAGTACATATCTGCAACAATTACAAAAGTGTAGATACTAGGTAGCGGTAGAAACTACTTAGGGTGGACGCACATGACCACACGTAATGTGTTTTATTTTTATGCCTTAAGCAGGCAAACGAGCAGACGGGTCACCTGATGGTAAGTGATCACCGCCGCCCATGGACATTAGTAACACTGGGGGCGTCACCAATGTGTTGCCGGCCTCGAAGAAAACAATAGACCCCCTTTTTAAAGGACCCCATTGCTAAACAGAGTAAACAAACTTCTTCTGATGGTCCTTTGTAAATAGAATTTTGTAGTCAAACTCGTTTGTCCAAGAGAAATAATCTTCTCAAGTAAGTAGTTTGATTACGAGGAATATATACTAATAATCCATGTGAGTAGCTATTGTATAAAATGTATGTTGACTCGCAGGCTGCTGGCCCGGTCCGCGCAGCCGGCGCCCACGCCGATGCTGACGCTGTGCGGGGCGCCGCCGCCGTCGCGCAAGCGCGAGGAGCTGGCCGCGCTCGCCAACCTCAGGAAGAAGGTAGCCCCGGCGCTCCTCACCCCTGACAGGTATTGGCTTCAACCCGTTAATGACCCACTATTGCGGATAGACGAGAGAGGCCTAGAGCATACTCCACCACGCTGCTCCAGTGCGTATTGGTGGAGAGGTTCTAGTAGCTAATCCAAGGTTTGGTAGGTGCTCTACTTTACGTTATGGCATAATGTTTTGGGGCAACGGCACAAAGGAAGATATATTCAAAGCGCAAAAAGTGTATTCGCGCCATTACCAAAATATCAAATACCGACTGTTGCAGACCACACTTTAAAAATTTAAAATTATTGACGTTATCATCTATGTATATTTATGAAATAATTTTATTTGTAAAAACCAACCCTGACACATAATAATTATCTAAAAAGTAACCGACATAAAACAAAGCTGTCAGCAATTCCGTCAAAGACTGCTTTACTCAGTAAAAGTGTATTTGGTATGGCACCAAAAATCTATAATAAGGTCCCTGAATCACTTCGAAATATTAACAACATTGAAAAATTTAAACTGGAACTAAAAAAGATTTTAATTGGCAAATGCTATTATTCAGTTCATGAATTTCTGGCAGATAACTTAATTTAATTTAATTTGATTTAATTTAATTTAATTTATTGTAATTTAATATGATTTTTAAAATAATTATAATTAGTTAATCAATATTTATTAATTAATTCATTTTTATAATATTTGTATGCCCGAAAGGGTGGGACATAAAGAACCTTTTCTGTATAATAATATTAATACCTGTTTGTACCTATGTTCACAAATAAAGAATTATTATTATTATTATTGTTACTTCGATAGGTATTTAGATAGGTATTATTTTTATGTGAATAGCCAGCGAACGAGCAGCCAAGCCACCTAATGGTAAATGGTCATCGAGGCCCATGGATAAAAACACCGATGCCTTTTCGACCAAGTGAGAAAGAAAAGAAGGAATTGTCTCTCAAGCCCCAACCGGACCACGTTCCGTTTGACGGCTGACTGAAACAAGAGGGTGGTAGCTAGCCAGGCAGGCTTTACTGGAGGATAATAAATTATTAATAAAGATAATAAATTATAAATAAATACTTTAGATTTGATTTAAAATTTCATTCTGAACCATATTATTATGGTTATAAAAAATATATCTAGAACAATGAACCTAAAAGTAAAAACCTTAAAAAATATAATATAATATAATAGAACTAAAATATATTATTAAAAGGAGTCCCTTTAGGCAAGGTTCCGAAGATACTGACAGCGTTCCCCCTTTGAATAGCTAGACTAATTCTTTGTCCGAGGTAGCTGCCAGCTCTTTGGTCTCCTGTGATGTCGACTAACCTTTTTGCTATTTCCTTAAAAAGTCTTATAGTTGACACACGTTGACGGTGGCAAGGGCACGGCGTATGATATCGTTAAGGGCGGCATATCTCGAGAAGCGGCCTGCACTTTTTTGGCATGACAGTCCGTGATGTCCTAGCTTGTCGACATCACTGCCACAGGGACATTTATGAGGAGCGCAGACCGGAACCCCAAGCCGTAGACAGGTTGCGATTTGGAGCGTGTCAGGCTCAAGAAACGTTCCTGTATTTGACAAAGGGTACGCGTGAAGCCAGTAGCCAGCCTCCAGCGCACCCACGGCCAAAAGCCTAGCACGCGCCGAACCTGTACTACAGCTCAAAATATTGTCATAAGTACTGAATAAATTAATAATATTGACAATATAATCCTGTCGCGGAGCCCTACGGTAAACGGTCATCGACCAGTCAGAGACCGGCTTCGGCCGCCTCTTACGACATTCTGATTTCTCAGTATGGGATTGGCGTCAGTATTCTAGGCGGGATGGCCTAGAATAGTGTGGTAACGTTAGCTTTAATTCATTGGCTGTTTCTTCATTGGACATTTGTAAGATCGTAGTCAATAGTAAAATTGATATCTAGCAGCGCAAAATTATGAATGCTTTCGCGACAACATCACATCCGATCCATGATGCATATCAAGCTATCAAATATGTAAAAGTTTTGATTGAAGTATATCAATCAGTAGGGATTTTTATGAAAAAAGCCGGCAAACGAGCTGTCGATCCACCTGATGGTAAGTGGCTATCGTCACCCATGGACATCAGGAACACCAAAGGCATCACTGATGTGTTGCCGCCCAAGAAAGAGAGAAGAAAAAGAAAGAAAGAACTGGATCTCAAGCCCCCAGCCGGAACACGACGAGTCGTTTGGCGGCTGACTCATGCTCAAGGTATCCAGGCGAACCCCATGGAGAAGTAAAATAATGGTATTAATTAACAGTTAAAATCAATATTAGCAATATAATCTCTCGAGGAGTCCTACTACCAGTGTGCCAGATTTAGGCGCCTCTTACGACACACATCCGGAATGGGAGTGGGGTTAGTATTCTAAGCCGCCCCAATACGGTAGGGTATATCTTAAAGCTGAAATAAACAGATTTCAATTGATAAATATTACTTTTTGTTACTTAAATTGTTAGCTTACATAAAGCTTAATATTTGTTAGTTAAGTTTACTACAACATTTAACATAACGGTGCCCCAGCACGAGTAAACTAATTCACAGGCAATAAATATTTGCGTTGAACACTTCCTTTGTTCCGCGACACGCTCAACCTTGGAGCTCTGCCTATCTCAACATCTTAATTGCTATCGGAACACGCACGGGAAATACTAGGCTCATTTCCCCATAGTAATATTTTTAGGGTTCCGAACGAAAACAACGAAAAACCCTTATAGGATCATTCGTGCGTCTAGGCGACCGTCCTTCACAGCCAATTTTCTCCGAAACTACTGGACCAAATGAGTTAAAATTTGGTACTAATGTGCTAATTTGTGACCCAAAGACGGCTACCAATTGAAATCTGTTTGGGTATAAAGAAAACGAATTAGTTTTGGAAAAAAACATTTTTCAACGAAATCAAAATTAAAAAAGAACTGTTTTGCAAATCGTATTGTGTGGCATGTCAAATGAAAGGGCTTATTGTAAGAATCTCAAATAATTTTTGTTATAGTTCTACAATGGATACTTTTAAAATTATTCAAAAAATGAACAAAAATTTAAGACGAAAATATCCATCCCAACCCCATCTCCGTAACTACTGAGGCTAAAATTTTGAGAAAAATACAGAAAATGATTCTTTAAATATATATTTCAGGAAAACCTATAAGAAGTGTATGGTCTCAAAAAAGGCAAAAATAAATAAAATAGAAACATAACTGTAAATACATAATCAACGTACGGAACAGGGGCGTAGCTACCGCCGTATCAGCCGTATCAATTATACGGGGCCCCCAGCGTATAGGGGCCCCCGCTAACACTCCCAAAAAAAAGCTCGCTAGCGGCCTACGACTCTACCTCCTTTTATATTTGACAGCTGACGTTGAGGGGGCCCCACAACAAATATTGATATGGGGCTTCCTTAGGGCTAGCTACGCCACTGGTACGGAACCCTCTCCAAATAAGTTTAAGTCGCACTTGTCAAGTTTATTTCAAAGTAAAAACGATTAAAACCCGACTAACGAGCGCTGCCGCCCGGTAACTCCCAATTTTATCTATTTTGTAGTTTGTTGGACCAATCATTGGACGCAGTTCGAGAGGTAGTAGTCTGACAGATGAATGACCACAAAGTACACTACTTATGAATGATTTTTCATTAGTTCCAATTTTCATCTTCACACATAAGTTGGTGGCACTGTACTTAATTGATTATCGAAAGTCATGGTTATCAGAAATCCGCAGTATTTCCATCAAGCAGCAACATAATATATCGTGTAGGTATAATAAAATACACATGTAGTAAATTATTTGTTAAGTGCGCGATTGTGTTGAAGTGCTCAATCCTAACATGTTGATTAAAAAACCTTGGTGTTGGCAGACTACAGGACTTGGCTTCAGCCGATTAGCGGTCCCCTTCAGTGTCTTTCATATTTTATTGCTCTTGTCAATGTTACAAAATTATTATGACTTCGGACGCGTGACACTTAATTGCTACAATTTCTCGGCAATAAAATCTTAATTATAGTTGTTGTGGCAACAGTGGGTCAAGTGCAGTGGCGTAGCTAGCCCTAAGGAGGCCCCATATCCATATTTGTTGTGGGGCCCCCTCAACGTCAGCTGTCATATATAAAAGGAGTGGCAATGTAGCGGTCGTGGGCCGCTGGCGAGCTTTTTTTTTTGGGAGTGTTAGTGGGGGCCCCTATACGCTGGAGGCCCATGATACGGCGACTACGCCCCTGGTCAAGTGGACACACTGGGTCAGCATCATATTGGACATAAAGAGTAAGGCAATAGCTGCGTCTTTTTCACAGTAGTAGATTCGCGCTTGAACATGACTCTTCTCGCGCCATTCAGTGCGCAGTGCGCAGCTCGGAAATGTAGTGTAGGTTCACGGACCTGAAAAAAAGATGGACGTAACCTCGTCTAATCGAGAGTGAAGCATAACAATGGCCGCCCGCTTACCATGCGTGCGTAATTTTTGATTTGCGATTGAAGAAGTATGGTGTCAATATGTGGGTGTGTGTACTTGTACGAATAGAGTTGGTATTACTATGGGTGCTTCACTGAATTTGTTGTTGGGATTACGTCCATCTTTTTTTTACTTACGTAAATATTTTTTTTGCTGCTTTTAGAGCTGTCATTAAAAAAAAAGTGTGACCCATTGTTGCCACAATGACCCTACGTATCACATGTATATCACAGTATAAACGGAATTAAATATAATTTCACGAAATATAATTGTACTAGTGTCCTTCGGTTCTTGTAACATGTTTGTATATTGCAGGTATCCCTCCAGAAACAACGAACCCGTGAAGAAACACAACAACGAAACCGAGCCGCTCGACAATAGACCCAAACTTTTACAAAAGGTAAGATTAAGACGTACGGTACGGTAAAGTACAGTTCGGCCGCTGTATCTTGGCGCGTCTGAACATCGCGCAGAAGGCTGCGCAGTAACATAATTCGCCAATACTCGATACGTGGTGTATTGTGTCTCAGTCACACGTTAGCATGTTCGTGTTGCCATCTCTGACTTACATGCGCTAAAGTTCGCAAAGCCTATGTTCAGACGCGCCAAGTTACAGCGGCCGTACTGTACTACGTATGTGTTATATTCATGTTGTTACTGGTTTTGTTTTACAATACATAGATATGTTATGCCCTTACAAATGAACCAAAAAATCTGTTCCGAAAATAGCTACAACACACACACGTTTATCTTTTGTTTCACAACACCAATCACATTGGTATAATACACGAAGGCATTTTATCGCTGTATGTCAAATGTCAAACACTTCTGACAACAACAAAAGCGTGCATATTGTCTTGTATTGACAGAGCGACTATGAGCAGAACGGTCAATTGCCTGTTCTTACGCTCTTCATTGTCGGCGAGCTAGTGAATTATCTACCTCTTTTTCACATTATAATATCAAAGTTACAATAGCGATTTTTTTTCATCCTTCCGCAGCTTCCTGATTCCTGCGTTTTGTTAGAGAATGGCTAAAACATTTTATCGGCTTATTGTAGAAAAAATAACTGTTTAACTAACATAGCGAAAGTCATAGCATAGAACTAAATAGCAAATATTGCACACAATTCGCCTTTATGATATAGTGAACGGGATGGGGAAAAAAAAGGATTTTATATTTTTGATTTTAAGTTGCAGTAAGTAAGTTGCCAGTTAAAATTATATTTCTTCCTGATTAAAACGTGAGAAGTTTAAAATATTTTGTAGGGAATATTAACATACGCTCTCATTTGACCTCATTTTGCATGTCAGTTAGTTTTACCTACTTCATACACGTCCCCTAAATAAAAAGTTTCGCAACATGAAGCCATTGCATGTTACGAAGCCGCAGTAATTAAAAAAAACTAATTGGATTTGCGAACGCTCTATATTTGTCAGCCGAACTAAGCGCTGTACTTTTTACTAGCACTAAACTGCCAGTGTGGGCGTGACCACGATCCATACAACTGGGTCGAAATATTGGCGTACAAAATATGTATCGTGAATACCCGTATGATAGTAAAATGTATTTAGTCCACGGCGAGTTAATTTTTAAATCATTCTGTACTTGGTTTACTATTCTGAACATACAATACATTGATATATTATACCCTTACAAATCAACCAAAAAATCTGTTCCGAAAAGAGCTCCAACACACACACGATTATCTTTTGTAATGATTTCAAGGATAGCAATAGCAATAGCATGATAGCAATAGCAGTAGCTAGTGGTCTGTCCACAGCGCTGCAGCGCTGCAGCGTTCACACTGAGGACCGTTTTCAAATCGTGCCCACTGCCACGTATGCCACTTATATTTACCCGACTGCCAGGAAGGGTTATGTTTTCGCACGTATCTTGTATGTTTGTATGCATGTATGTATGTACATATGTATGTTAGTTTCTATGCATGTAATATTCTTTTTTGCCTCGTATCTTCCAAACCCCTGAACAGATTTATACATATAATTAAGATATCGTTAGATTCGTCTTGACAACCCAAGTGTTCTTAGATTAACTTTTCGAGCATGAACTGCTAAAATTTGGAAATTGGGACACGACTGGTGATGAGATTTGAGGAACGTTTATGAACATAACTCAGTTGTTTATAACAATAGAAATATATTATGTACATCTGTATATAGTGCTGGAACTATGCTTTACGTGAAAAAATACAAAACATATCTTTTTATCTTACTAAATAGTTATTTGGGGAGGGCCGCGTGATATGCACATGTTCAAAGAATCACCCATAAATAAAATAAAAAAAACAAATATGGTGGCTGTGAGATGCCATTGTTTGAAGAATCAAAAACTAAAAATTAATCGAATAATGCAATATGTGTACTCGTATCAAATTAAAGACCTCACCATAAGCATTTTTTGATAGCAGGTGGTTTTTTTAATTTTTAACTAGTTAATGCCCCTAGTAGTCCCGTTGTGAAATTAGTCACTTCACGCTACATAAACTCGTAACTTGCTACGAGCCGCGTGCTACGAGACGCGTGCTACGAGCCGCGTGCTACAAGCCGCGTGCTACGAGACGCGTGCTACGAGCTGTGTCCTACGAGCCGCGTGCTACGAGCCCCGCGTTCTACGAGCTGCATGCTACGAGCCGCGTGCTACGAGCCGTTTGCTACGGAATGTACACCGTGCGGTAATTTCGATTCAGTTGAGTAATGCCAATTCGCCCGATTCAATTTATAGCTGAAGTAAGTTGAGAACGAGTTTTATATTATCTTATAAAATGAATAAAGTAAAAATTTATGTGAAAAACTAAGTTGACGATATCACGCGATGTTACGTGAGAATTGTGATCTGGGCCGGAGGCGGCGGCGGAGTGTTGTGTTGTGGTTTAACGTCATGAAATCACGCGACTACATTTTATACTCCACTCCTTAACCAAATCCGAACTTCCGTGCAGTTTTGGCGGGAGTCAGCTGTCATCATCTTTAAAAATATTTCAATATCGAATCCTGCTCAATCAAGTTAATTAGTAAATTCTTATTTTTCTGATTATAATTTACTTAATTTACCCACAATGAATTAATAAAAAAAAAAATACGTAAATTGTCTCATCTCACCAATATAGTGAATGTATGTTACATTGAGAGCTGTAAATCGCGAAAATAATCTTTCTCAGTCATTTCAAGGGCAGACCCGGAAACAGCCTAGGTTGCGTCGCCCTTGACCCGCCCAAATATTGCGTGACCTTACGAAACCCACGCTCCCCATACTTCTCACTGCTCCCCATGCTCCCCTCGCTTTACATCCCTCCGCGAACCATTACAACACTTCCGACTTTCACGGGCACAATGGCGTGTAACGTTCCATCTGATTACCGTAAGGTCAAATTCCTCTGTTCAACTTAGAGGTAACCCATCAGCTTCCATAATGTTCTCCAAACAAACCAGATCAAAAACTATTTTCCAGAAATATTAGGAGGCGTAAAAAATATTTCTAAAAGTCCAGACTAAATAAATATTTTATTACCACAGATGTGCTACAATTATCATAGTTTTTAGGGTTCCGTAGCCGAATGGCAAAAAACGGAACCCTTATGGATTCGTCATGTCTGTCTGTCTGTCTGTCTGTCTGTCCGTCCGTATGTCACAGCCACTTTTTTCCGAAACTATAAGAACTATACCATTGAAACTTGGTAAGTAGAAGTATTCTGTGAACCGCATTAAGATTTTCACACAAAAATAGAAAAAAACAATAAATTTTGGGGGTTCCCCGTACTTAGAACTAAAACTCAAAAATGTTTTTTTCATCAAACCCATACGTGTGGGGTATCTATGGATAGGTCTTCAAAAATGATATTGAGGTTTCTTATATCATTTTTTTCTAAACTGAATAGTTTGCGCGAGAGACACTTCCAAAGTGGTAAAATGTGTGTCCCCCCCCCTGTAACTTCTAAAATAAGGGAATGATAAAACTAAAAAAAATATATGATGTACATTACCAAGCAAACTTCCAACGAAAATTGGTTTGAATGAGATCTAGTAAGTAGTTTTTTTTTAATACGTCATAAATCGTAAACCGCAAAAAACATTGATTAAAGTTACAACGAAGTACTCGTACAAGAACTTTTATATTATGTTACTTGCTGCTACGGAACCCTTCATGGGCGAGTCCGACTCGCACTTGGCCGCTTTTGAATTATTTAGAATATTTATGGTAATAGTGTCAGTTTCACTACATGTCTGTGGTCAGTTTGATGCTTCAGTCGCACGGCTTATAGGTAGGTAGAGCGACAGAAATAGAGAAGGATTTATTTATTTAACACAATCAGAGTATATTTTTTATTTATTTATTTACTCTTTATTATAAACCTATAAACTAGATCACAATGGGCGGACTTAATGCCTGATGGCATTCCCCACCAGTCAACCCTGGGCGATATGCTAAAAGTTGCGGTAGGTGCCACAGAACAATTTATATTTAATTTACTTTATTATCGTTGTAAATAAAGGAAAAAGGTGAAGGTAGCTGTTTTATTTTAATCTACCTTTATGTATAGTTAATGTCATTAAGGCATGTGAACTTATATTAAAGTTATTGAAGTATGTAAATTCAGTGTTGTATAATTGGAGCTAATTTATCGTTACAATGGCCTTAAACCGGTAAAACCTTGTGGTGAACCGGTGTGCATGCGGTGTGCCATAAACGCTACATTGGTGTAGCTTACACTGTACTACTGTAGGCACTAGCGAGCTGAGTTTAAGTTATTTCCGTGATCAATTCAAGGTATAAGAAGGCCGAAGCGTTTAAAAATAGCTAGATGGAATAGCGGTGGAAGCTATGCGCTAGGGTTGTATGTCTGTGTGATTATTTGATTAATCAGCGAATGATATTTTTGTCGTGAAGCTGCAAGTTCTTTGATAAAATCTTATTATTCGCCATAGCTGATGCTGTAACATATCATGGATATAAATATCTCAGATGAGACTCTACATCCAAAACACGATAAAGTCAATGTGGACTTTCAAACATGAAATGTTTAAGTAATTGATTTATTTATCTAACTTTAATTTTATGGAATTTTGAGCGAGTAATAAAAAAGAGGCGGATGACTTCGATAATTCTTTTACTCAATATTTAAGTACTTACATTATTTTAATTAATACATTCATCCTTTTATTAATACTTAGTAAATAGGATTAATTTACAAATCTTAAAATAGACTGTTATTTCACTTATGGCAGTTATTATTTTGAGTAGAGTTCAATTTTATGCAATATCTATTTGTAAATCAGGAGCCTGAATTGTTCAACCCTATGAAGCTTTGAAAATAGCAGTGTATAGTACTCGTACATTATACAGAGAAACCGACATAAAGACTAGACCATATAGAAATGAAGCGACCACAAGTTTGAATGCAGCATACAGAACATTATATAAGTATGTCCACGTCACATAGATTTAGATTCACTGAAGCACGACACTAGATTCACTGAAGCACGACACAAATCTTCTCCGAAAGCAAAGATCTTTTAAAAGTAACTACCTACTTGAATGGTTGTATTTTCAAAGACTTTCCAAGCGAAACGAAACCTGTGTAGGCATGATCCAAAACATTTTATTTCTTCTTTTCAAAGGTCGAAGTTCAAAGGGCATTGAACCTAATTGGCATACCTACAAGAACCGCCATTTTGAAAAATTTTCGTTTCGGCGGCCAGCAATGAAACATGTGTCAATCGACGAAGTAAATGATTACAATAAAAAAGTATTCAGTGGCGAAATGTCGTAAGTGATATACTTTCTAAGATATTTGAGTTCAAAACCGTAGAAAAATAAAGCAAAAATCTTAGTTTCGGCGGTTCTTATTTTAATCTTTTCTTGTGGTAAATTTGAACTCATTAACTAGATCTTCAGTCACGTTTTCTAAGCCTCAGTATGATTAGGTTTTGTTTATTAACCAATATTTTACTAGTTAATCTTTATTTACCCGCTCTCCTGAGCTTGACAAATGTTTTATATTGATAGTATAATAAATTATGTCGTTATTATTTACACTATGGCTTAAACATTAATTACAATTGGCTTAAGTTTCATACGATACTATGGCTTAATACGCTAATGCAACTTTTATTGGCATGCATATTATACATGCTAATAAATGATTTTAAAGATCTGTGGAGAATGTATTGATTGTGTTGTACTCATGCGGTAGGCTGCGTCTTATCGCTTAAACGTGGGCTACAGGAATACCCAGGACAGTAATTTACATTACTTAGTACTATTACCTAGGCATTTTGGATAACTTTGTGAACATATAATAATCCCCTACCTCAGCTCTTCAAATGTATTTTGTCCTTCGCTCAAAGGGTTGTCTGGTAAAGATCGCTACTGTAGCGATAAGACCGCCTGTTGTGTATTTTTTTCGATTGCTAACTTCTCTTTTTAGTCAATTATTAGTGTGCACAATATGGAATATTGTATTGTATTATATTGTATTATATTGTATTGTATTGTATTGTATTGTATTGTAATCGTGGAAATCGCCGCGCCGTGCATAACCTTGTATATAGGTTTGATCAGAATTATTCCAAAAAATTACAAGGATGTCAATAGTACTTGAATGAACTATAATAAATAACAACAGACCAGGTACAATTCGGACGTTGTATTGTATAATGGTGTATTAATATTTATTTATTTAAAAGCTATTGGACTAAAACTACTATATTGATCAAACAAATAAAGTCCTTCGGCAATACATAGTGCACTTTAAATGAAATCCATCGAAGTGTAAATTTAATTTGATGTAAGCGAGGCGCAGCGTTGCGTGGAACAGGCGCTGTTCATTGAATATAGTTTGGTGAAATATATTCACAACACTGCTTTTGTTTTGCTCGTAGCTAACATAACAAAAACAATTTGGCTTATAAAAATAGAAAAAAAATATACTCCTTTATGTCACGGATGGCAAATACAAATGTAAAATGTAACGCAAATGTAACAGCTAACAACAACTCGGCCTCGGCCCCTGTGGATCAAATCAAACCCAGGACTCCGCTTTCAGCAAACAGCAGTAGACAGTCGAGAACTAACAGTTCACGTAGCGTCTATGATTTGATTATTTTCTTCTGAGGATTGAAAATTTCTCACTCCCATATCTGTTCTTATTAAGTGGGCGGTATCCTTGCTATAGAATTCATAAATCGAGTTCCATCCATCCATCCATCAGCCTTTGTAGATCCACTGCTGGACATAGGCCTCCCCTAACTTGCGCCACTCTGACAGGTCCTGAGCCTTCTGAATCCAGCGGATGCCCGCTGTCTTCTTCAGGTCGTCAGTCCACCTGGTCGGAGGGCGTCCTATGCTCCTTTTTCAGAGACGTGGGCGCCATTCGAGGACCTTTCTTCCCCAACGGTTATCGGTCCTTCGAACTATGTGGCCAGCCCATTGCCACTTCACCTTGCTAATCCTTTGAGCTATGTCGGTTACCTTTGTTCTCCTACGAATCTCCTCATTTCGAATACGATCACATAGAGAAATACCGAGCATAGCCCTCTCCATAGCCCGCTGAATCTAAACCGAGTTAAAGACAGCAAAATCACATTAATTGTCACTAAGCTCCATGCAGGTTGTTTGCACAACAGCGCTCTAGATAAATGGATCCGAAGAGCAAAAAAACTACATTTATTCAGCTCTAAATGTTTCTTTTTCTAAATGTGGGAAATAAAACGACTCACGCTTAGAGCACTCGGAAAACTACCGACTGAACTTAAGCCGCTGCGGCCTGGAGCACTTCATCGCTCAATAAGCAACCACTGATTGTTTGTTCGTCGAGTTTGTACCACCCCGAAGTAAGTTTTACGATTTTCACTGAAAAAGGTTAAGATCATCTCACGGAAATTGAAACGTTTACATTGAGTTGCGAAAAAATGCAACTGACTAGTTCTAAAACTACGAAATAATGTAAGTATTGCATGAACATAAATAAATAACGCTTCACACTCATAGCCCCACACTAGGATTCCCTGTGTCGTGGGTGTCATGGACAACACACAGAGACAAGAACGCTCACACCCAAACCGAGAACAGAGATTCAAAATCATCTTTCAAACCGCCTCCCTGGGAATCGATCCCAGGACCCTTGGCGTGGCGATCCGGCATGGTAACCATCGCGCCACACAGGTCGTCAATAATGAATATGATAAATGAAGTATACTCTACGCCTCCTGTCACTGAGGCACCCAACTATTGCAGCTGTCGGACCTAGTTTTATGAACCTGGCCGCCAGGGAGCAGAGGAGCTACCTGATACTGCACTAGATATTATGTATTTGTAGAAAAAAAAATATGTAAATAATTCCTAATCTTGCATTTCACAGCTTCATTTTGAAACTCAACACCGAGAGTCATGGCCGATGAATAAAATGTTACAAGTCAATTGGAATGAATGATTCATTCGGTCCAATTAATCGTTGTTCGGAAATATTATCGAAGTCCGCTACTGTCGAAGACTGCATCAGCAAGAGCTCTCAACATCGGTTTAATTGAATCGAGCCCCGAACAGACAGTTGACGAATGTTCATGCCTGGCGTTCGCTATTAAGCCTTTGTCCAAACAAAGCGTACTAATGACTATTATGAGTCGGCATCTTTCATTTGTATGAAGCACAAGAGACGTGTGAACTATGACGCGAATGCACGAGAGCTTTTATTTTTCACCGTGTTCCAATTAGAAGGAACTTCAGCGCCATATTTTCAAGCTTAGCGCTGGCGCACAGCGTATAGGCGCTCTTCACGAGCTCGCTCTTTTAGCGTGGTGTATATGGGACTCGAGTAACGTAATGAGGCTCTTCGACATTTTTGTTACCACATTTTGTAGGCGTGAGATGTATTCCTGCAAAAAGGCATTCTTCAAAAAAGTAAGCATACTTGTTGGTATTAGTATGCAGTTTTTGTCCATAAAGTGACAACTTTGTACGAAAAAAATGAGTGAGATAAATCGGTAGTTAACCAGGTACGTTTTTAAATTAGGTAACGTATTCAAATAACTATGAACGATGTGTATGGATGGACGCAAAGTCATCACAGCGTAAATACTTAATAATATTTAATTTTAACAAAATTATTTTATGAATTTTATTGTGGTGATATCTTTTGTAAATAAAGTGTCCTAAGCCCTATAGTATCTGTTGATAATTAATATTGCAGAGTGTTACATTTGCTTAAAATGTTCATTTACGTTTAGCACTTTTTACTCGACTCCTAATTCTCGTAGCATAACTCTTAGCATAGCACTTTCAACGTAGCATCGAACTGCTACATCCAGATATTAGTTAAAGCGTCCAAATATTTTTTTTAGCTATATCACATTATATAGCTGTATACTAAAATGATCATGTCTCAACCATTCAGTAAAAAGTAAATCGAAGTCGATGACGTCAGCTCAGTTGCAGACCCTATTCCATCCTATTCCATAACCTTACCATAATAAGCTACCTATTTCATTTTGGAGGTTGAAATTATAATATTCAGCGATAATATTTGCCGTGGTATAGGGAGGGATATGAATGTAGTTAGAAAATAGGACTCCCACCCAGTCCGTCGTTATGGAAATTTATCGGTGAGACGCCACCGGCACGCAACCTCGTCGGAGACATCTCGGTCCCTTGGTTTGTTCAGGCAACGTTTAACTACTGAATTTTAAACAGATTATAAGCTAACTGAATATTTGAACGGTTGTTCAAATTCAAATTCAAAATCATTTATTCATGTAGGTATCATTGATACACTTTGACTTATGCACGTCATTTTTTAATCAACCAGCTTTTCGCAAAGGTGCTTTGTCATGGAGGAGAAGAAAAGCCGTAAAGAAACTCCTCAGCACATCTTTTAAAAATAAAAATACATCGGTATATTTATTACAAAAAAGTATCACTAGCTTGTATGGAACTGGTTGCAGAGCTGGTCATTTCCATGCGTCTTTGTCATTTATGTACTCATCTACAGTATAGTAACCTTTGCCTAAAAGTTGAGATTTGTTACATCACTAGCTTAGGTTAAAAGAACATGTTGGGCGAACCAAGACCTTTTATAATTTAAATTTAAAGGCAGATTTTCACATTGGACTAGCGAAGTGCTGAAGTTTCATTTAATTAGTTGACATTCCTTTACTTGATCCATATTTGTTAAAGGTCGCGGAAGCGGTCTAATTATTTTATTATCTGCTATCAATTATACAGATGAAAAACATTTCTAAGTGTCTTGTTATTTCTGTTATGTATGTGCGACGAAATAAATAGATTTTCATTATTTCTTCTGCTATAATTCCACATTAACACAAAAACATCTTACCCTGGCACGGACCAGCGATTATGGTAATTTAAGCGGAGATCGATGTCAGCACAAAACCTTGGCCTAAAATTCCTTCAATCTAACTACTCTGGTCTGGGACTGAAGCCGTTACTGACTGAATTTGACCAAAAAATATAAACTATTTCAAAACTGCAATTTGATAAATATAAGACCAATAATATAAAATTCAGATGAAAGAAAATGAAATAAAAACCAAATAGGTTGATAAATGACGGCGTTCTTAGATAAAAAGCATAAAAAGAAATAAAAAATTCAACTGAAGTGAGAACCCCCCTACTTTTTCTAAGTCAGTTAAAAAGAGAGATAAACTATCGTTAGGCCTTGGAGGAACTCATCGAACAGTAAATCTTGAAACTTTATCATTTGCCTCAGTCCTTCCAAAAATTTTATTCTTACTACTTAGGGAAGAGTATTAAAAGTTTACGTTATAATCTTCCGTAGGTAGATACTTTTAAGGGATTATTCCTTAGTTTAGCTCATTATACCCCGGACATCCAATACCGCAGCCCTATATGTATTTAAAAGGCCTGAGATTGAGATCCAAGAAAAATATTTTAAGTTGAAATAACCACACGAGTTTCCACTTATCCGCCAAGATTTTTCTAGATGCAAAAAACTATGGCGGAGTTGTGAATAGCGCTGCGTTGAGAGCTTGTGAATTTCTATACCTAAATAAAACACCACCATAATCCTTTGATTATATACCTATATGTAGTTTTTTGCCGTATTGGGGCGGCTTGGAATACTAACCCCAATCCTACGCCAGATGGGTGTCGTAAGAGGCGACTAAATCCGGCCCGCTGGTGGTAGGACCCTCGGAGGGATTGTATTGGTAATATTGATTTTAATTGCTAATTAATAATGTTACGAACCACGGAACCCCGTACGGAAAAATGGAACCCTAAATTGTCGAAGACGTCTTTAATCGTTTTATTGCACTATTGTATTCCGGGCGAATGACCTTCGTTCCTTTGTGTCTTGACCTTGATGCTAACTTTTATGACTGTGTTTTGTTAATTATCTGGATTAGTGCGGTACATTCTCGAAAACCCGCGAACTAAGTTCGGCCACCTATAAAAGGACGCGAATTGGTCGTCGTGACGGATTCCAGTTCGGGATACCAGTTCGGAACGATCGAAGCGATAACAGCGATACGAGCGATAAGGGAGTCAGGTTTGGGACTCCAGACGGGTCAATACGTGATCAGGGCGATAGTAAGAGGGTGTTGCGCGTTCGTGAACGACTGAGTGACTCTTACGCGGTTGTTAGTGTTAGTGTTAGTGTGTAGTAGTATTGTACCACCTTGTGAGTGAAATAAAGTACCCTTCGGCAACATCAGTGGTATCCTTTACGAACCCACCCACTAGTAGGACGTAACAATTGGTGTCAGAAATGGGGATGCCACTGACCCCGAGGGAGGCTGAAGAAGGTGTACGTACGCGACGCCAGGCGGCGGATATGACGACTGCGGGAACGACGACCACGACGACGGCGGAGGTGATGACCACCACGGCTGCGGGTTCGGAGACCACGGCAGCCGCACGAGTGGTGATCGCGACAGTTCCTGCCCCTGCTTCTGCTACTGTGACTGCTCCAGGAGGACTGGACCTGTCGGTTCTGCTGGGGGCTATCCAGTCACTGAGGGAGGAGCAGCGGGCAGCCATGGACGCAGCCATGGAGGAGCAGCGTGTAGCCATGGTTGAGGGGTGGCGTGCAACCTTACGGTCCCTGAAGGACGACATATTGGGGGCCTTGGACGTCGGAGTGGCGAAGATCGCAGGCGTGTCGCAGGCGTCGCGGCGCGTGAGCGAGGAAGGAAGCGATGGTGGCGCGGCCGGGGTGATGCCACCGCGGTCAGCGGCCGACCGCGTGGCTATGGCGGCGGTTGAGGAGAGTAAGGAGGAGAGGCCTGAGAGTGAGGAGGACGGTCTCGAAAGTAAGGAGGACAGTCAGTGTACTGGGGAAGATGTCGATGACAGGAAGATGGGCGTGGCTAAGACGTGTGGGGATTGGGTACCGGCGGAGCTGGGACTGGGCCATGGGCACTCGGATCCGGTGGTGGTAGCAGCGTCGCTATCATCGGTGGAGCCGGCCGAGCTGAGCCTGCCCGACGACACCAACCGCGCCGGGCTGCCGTCCGCGCTGCAGCTGGAGGCCGTGGTGTGCGCGTCGCAGATGCACGAACACCTGCTATCTGATGGGTCAAGGCCTGGGTTTCTCATCAGCGACGGTGCCGACGTGGGCAAGGGCCGCGCGACAGCGGGCATCATCCTCGAGAACTACCTGAAGGGTCGCAGGCGCACCATCTGGGCGTCCGTTTTCAACGATCTCAGGTACGATGCCGAGCGGGACCTGCGCGACATCGGTGGCGAGAAGATTGAGGACCACCCCTTGATTAACTTCGAGAACGTGAAGATCTCGTCGGCGGTGAACGGCAGCGTGAAGAGGGGCATGGTGTTCAGCGCATACTCGGCGCTGATCGGGAAGATGCAGGCCGACATCAGGTACCGCACGCGCTTCAAGCTACTGTTGCAGTGGTGCGGGGAGGGCATGCCCTTCCCCACGTTTATGGATTTTAATAGTGCTGTGAAAAAGAGAAGCGTAGGCGCAATGGTGATCGTGGCGATGGACATGAAGCTGCGGGGGATGTATACAGCGCGCCAGCTGTTGTTCCACGGCGTGTCCTTCAGGATCGAGAGGGTTCCGTTCGTTGGGGCCTCTGGAGGGACCCATGATAGGGCCGTCGCGCTGTGGATGAAGGCGATACAGTGGTTCGCGGAGGCAGCCAAGCTGATCGTAGCGGAGGCGCGCATGTGCAGGACCATGTGGGGACGGTTCTGGTCCGTGCACCAGCGATTCTGCAAGTACCGCAGGAGGGCCGGGCTGGCGAGGAGGAAGTCGAGCGCGGAGCAGGACAGGCAAGGAGAAGGAGGGAAGCTGAAGATTGTTCGCGTCGATCGGTTGGTTCCGTATCACGGGTCAAATGATGCTCGGGACGAGCATGATTAAGGAGGGGGCAGTGTTACGAACCACGGAACCCCGTACGGAAAAATGGAACCCTAAATTGTCGAAGACGTCTTTAATCGTTTTATTGCACTATTGTATTCCGGGCGAATGACCTTTGTTCCTTTGTGTCTTGACCTTGATGCTAACTTTTATGACTGTGTTTTGTTAATTATCTGGATTAGTGCGGTACATTCTCGAAAACCCGCGAACTAAGTTCGGCCACCTATAAAAGGACGCGAATTGGTCGTCGTGACGGATTCCAGTTCGGGATACCAGTTCGGAACGATCGAAGCGATAACAGCGATACGAGCGATAAGGGAGTCAGGTTTGGGACTCCAGACGGGTCAATACGTGATCAGGGCGATAGTAAGAGGGTGTTGCGCGTTCGTGAACGACTGAGTGACTCTTACGCGGTTGTTAGTGTTAGTGTTAGTGTGTAGTAGTATTGTACCACCTTGTGAGTGAAATAAAGTACCCTTCGGCAACATCAGTGGTATCCTTTACGAACCCACCCACTAGTAGGACGTAACAATAAATACCATTATTGCTATTATTATTTCACCATGGGGTTCGCCTGGATTGTTTGAGCGTGAGTCAGCCGCCAAACGACTCGTCGTGTTCCGGCTGGGGGCTTGAGAGCCAGTTCTTTCTTTCTTTTTCTTCTCTCTTTCTTGGCCGGCAACGCATCAGTGATGCCTTTTGTGTTGCTGATGTCCATGGACGACGATAGCACTTACCATCAGGTGGATCGTCAGCTCGTTTGCCGGCTAATTCCATAAAAAAAGTTACTTAAGTACTTATTACTTATTTGTATCTTCTTAACATAAAAAGTAACTAGTGGTATCTGTATAGTGAACAGCGAGCGATAGCTTAGTACGATAGTTTCATTCTAAGGTAATTTTTGTCTAGTTTCGAAGCCTGTGCGTTACGAAGTGGTTGCGGTAATATTTAAAAGAATATTAAAATAGAGTTTTTACCGATACCGTCGACAATTTACGCCTATCTAACTTTTTCACCAGCACCCAGGGCTGACTGATAGAGAATGCCCCTAGATTAACGCCCCAATACGGCAAAAAATTCAAAAAAGTTAAATAAAAAGGAGTTTATTTATTGCAATTAACGATAACGCAATTAATGTAATATACATACTAAACTCTTAACAGAAGTAATGCTGAAACATTTTGTTTAGTTTGATATTGTTTAGTTAAATTATTGTTTTCGGGTCATGTGTGTTTGATGTTCCAGATATGTAGTATATTCATGCAACCTACGTCACAGGGAATAGTGGTACCCGCGAGGGCGTCTAGGCTATAACTGTGTTAACGTTTATTTATTTAAGAAGTTTATTAGCCAGTTCAAACAATAGCGCCCCTCGCGACTGCATTCGAAAGGCTCTCATTGTCAAACTGGAGCCGTGCTCTCGACTGTTTTAATTTTTCGTTCTTGATGAAAAAAACCTATTGTTCGAATTCGTTCTTTGTGGCCAAAGTTTTGACGTCGGAGTCGAGTGGGAGGGTTGGCTCTATTCAAACATTTAATGGGATAAGCACTACCGTTTTCAATTTGTAAAATATTTTTAAATTTTGTGTTCACAATCCAGATATACTTAGAATTTCATTCAATGTTTAAAGAAATAAAAGATAAAGAATTTTTAATAAATCCCAAAGTTCTTTTAAACGTGAAATCCGGTTTTTTTATTAGGTATTTCATCATCGTAATTACAAAGTAGCAACGCTTGAAAACTATTTTAAGCACATTGAAGTATAATTTCATAGAACAGACATCTCGAACAAAATGTGTGTCCCGCCGGAAGATTCTATTTTCAAAATTGAGCCCCCGTTCTCCTTTCAAAATCTAACGAATCCATTAAAAATAGAAGCCGATCGGCACCAATTCATTGGGACTTACATTATTTTCGCGGTGTCGGTTCTACTCGTATATGCTACTCGTAGTAATAATACTTCAATATTTAAGAAGGAGTAAGTAGCCTACTAATATTAGAATAGTGCTTAGTGCTGCATGTGGTTGCAGGTTGACCGCTGGTGGCAGTGGTGTCATGAGTGCTTCCGTACTTCGTACAGCAACACGCAAAAGCCTTCCTCGATTTCGGTTTTATCAATCGGGTATTCCCTATCATAGGTAATCGGGTGGCATTAGGTGTTATCACCAGGTGTCCTGTCACACAAGTAGATAACCTGTGGCAAGCGACCAAATGCTCATTTGTGGAATGTAAGCCATAAAGTGTGTTTCGTTAACGGTAAATTTCTCTCTGTTCGTTCTCACCTGTAAGGATCCGTTAATAGAAAAACTAAAAGGAATGAAAGAACGTACATAAGTAAATCACAAATATCGATGCGACATTTTATACGTGATTTGGAGGGTTTGAAGTGCGAATAATGATTACCTATATCTTATAGAGTTGTGGCCGTACCAATGTTTGATCTTTTTGCACCATATAACCAAAAACCGCTTTTGGGAAATTCAGCAGTAAAAAGCTTTCGTCGCGTACTTTCCTGAATATATTACTAAAATGGTAGTGTAAAATACGATATTTTGAATTAGTCGTTGAACATTCGTTCGAAATTATTGTATTATATTTGCTACATATATTATCGAATTCGATACAAGTTGCCGGCTTCTAGAGTAATCAACATGACTTAATTGTATCTACCTATTTACATAGTAAATTAAGGTATTGCGCTATACCCTAAGTTATACTTCGTTAGTCCCACGGAACAAAATGACAAATTAACGGGACTAGTGGGATAGACGCATCCTGTCAGCCTGAAATAAATTCATCGTTCCTACATCTGCAATCACTAAACTCAGCAGGCAAGCTTTCCCCGCAATACGTTACGATAAACGCAGGTTCTTGGATTATATACTCACACATGTAACAGCCAACAAAATTTAGTAAGATACAAATTAGTCGTTTGCTGGGCGTATTTCTCTTTTAACCTACATACTTAAGCCAACATGTGGGAAACATATTTACGACCAAAAAGTACAATGAAACATCGCCCTAGAAACCTTTGTCCTCGAAGAGGTGCCAATTAGTAACTAGAGTGAAATCAATTTATCTATCCAACCAATAAGATAAGTAATGCTTTGTAGTTATCATATAGATAGACATATACATAGTAGTATAAATTATCACAGGGGTATCCGAAACTCTATCTCTACGATGAATATGATCCATAGCTAAATTTAATATTCAACGAACACACCGTTTTGCAGCTAAAATGATAGGCTATCTATCTGAGTCTGCTGGTCCACTAATGAAATACAGAGCTATTATTCGGTAATCCCTCCATCTAAATCAATTTTCGTTTGTGCCTCTCCAACAGCATATTACCCACAATCTGCAGGTTAATCTTATTAGTTTGCGGAATCGTGTGACGTAACAGATTGCCGCTGGGCAGCCGCTGCCAGCTACCCGCTGGCCCCTGCATGCTATATCTGTTATACCAATGTGCAAATTTTGGCAAGCGTAGGACCATTTGGCGCATGCCCGTATCATTTATTGTTTCCTTCTGCTTTCGAAAATTTGACCTAAATTTCACATGGTCGGCTCAGTTCTTGTACTGATAACAAAATTCACGTGACAATCATAGAAACCGTGGCAAAACATGTTTCTTCTTTCTTTCTTGGCTCACTACGGATCGGTGCTGCTAACTTTCTACGTATCTACGCTACGCCATGATTTTCACAACCTACACTGGCGCCCAACGTGAGGCAGGGGTTTATAATGAAGCAGAACCTAAACTCACTAGTGAATAAAATTTGAAAATCATTTTTTTACCCGAACAAACATCCTCTCTGAGTATTAATTATACTTACTTATAAATGCGTAAAGATAGCGCGAAAAACATTGAGTTTTTCAGATTCCTGCAGATAATGACCTGCAAAGAGGCCTGCACAGGGACCTGCAAAATTATAAAAAAAATAGGCAATTGTAAGGACTGCAGACAGAAGTGAAAACTCATAACAATGGAAAAACTGTGTTCTTTTTTAAATTTTTAAATCAATTATAGATTGAATTATTTAGATTTCATAATTTGTAAACTTAAATAATGATTATCGAAAACACAGTTAAAACAATGCACATGGCAGTATACACAAGATAAAATTATCAAGTAGTCAACATACCTACACTTACTGCTATAACCGCATGTCGGTGACGCGAAGTTACAAGATTTCACCCACCCTAAAAGTCAAACACGCATAAATATGATACAGTATATACCTACTGCGCGTCCCTAGTCTGCTGCAAGGGCAATACGTCACGAGCATGTCGGTGACGCGAACCCATAAGGTTTTTCCTTACCAAAAAGTGCCCAATGCGGCTAAAGAAGTTTTGACTTCAAAAATTAGAAGGAAATACGTTTCCAACCCAGTTGATATTGTCAATTGATATGAACAAATCATATTGAACAAAATGATATTGAACAAAATGTCACTTTCTGTCACAGTATGTCTGTTTGTTAGTTTGACTGTTCGCACGTGCGCAGGTGCTACAGAACAGGCCGGTGAGCATGGTGGTGCAGTGGAGCGAGGTGCGCACGGCGTGGCAGGATAGCGACTTCATCACTGAGTGCCTCTGCTGGCACAACGTGTACCGCCAGCGGCACAGTGCGCCGCAGCTCTACATGGCGCCCGAGGTAAGCAAGACCCTGCTACACCTGCGTAACGTTCATGTTAAGGACTGTGCTCGAATGCGCCTCACTTATCGCGTTAAGCCCCAGGTGTGGACAATACAATTTAAAATTCTTCGATGTGTTGAAGAAACCGCCACCCAAGTTATCGCTTAACGTGTAGACCACACTAAAACGGCCACGCTCTTTTTACTACGCTAACTCTTGGCCACACTTGCGTAATGTCAGTCTTAATGCATTAAGATTCAAGTTAGGCAGGGACATAAGGCACACATTGCTGGGGTTATAGACCACTGACATGCTTTGGTACTCCATAATCGAATGAAAATTTAATTATAAAAAAAAAATTTCAACCTATTAAAGACTCGCCTTAAGGTGGTCCCTACTTGCAATTAAGGAGCCCTGGAGCATATTCCACCACACCGCGTAACTAGTTTGGATTGTTGAAGTTCGGTTGGTGAATGCTGGCCAAACCATGTATGTACTGAAGTTAATTACCAACTTTGTGGAGGAGAAATGGAAATTCATAGTAAGCCGTCCAAGGAACTGACATACAAAATTAAGAATAAATTCGTTTAAAAATAGGCTACACATGTAGGCCAACATGGCCAACAGCTCCGGAGTATTATGTATGTAAGAGGCGCTAAAAACTCTTAATATTAACGACAGCACGAGTAGGCTACCCTACGGAGATTTATCTCTCGATGATGTTTAATTCCTCACTGCAACTGACCTCATACCACAGTGGCGAAACTTTAGAAATTTCGATCCATTTGGCATGTTTCCTCACTATTATGTGTTAACAGAAATAGAAAACCGAACATAATATACCTAAGTACATACTAAAGCCAACCTCTTAAACTTGGCACCCACCGTCCGATGCACCATTTATTACATAACCTTTACCGAGATTTTAAAAGGTCAGCCAAAAGGAAAAGTTTTAACTGTAGTACATTCATAATTTAATATTTCAAACTTTTGTTTAAGTTGTCTAAGAAACTAAAGATGATGATGTTAGCTAAAAATTCAAAGACTGAGAAAATGGAAAAAAATCAATGGGCCTTTAGTGAGAAAGGTCACAAAGAGATAATTATGATAAGTTATGTAGTTGCACAGGTACAAGGACAGAAAAGAGGACAAAAAAGAGGGATGTTATAAGTTTGACGTGTCTGTGTATCGGTGGATCTATACCTATATCTGTCTGTGGCATCGTAACTCCCAAACGGATGTACCGATTTTGATCTACTTTTTTTTTGTTTGAATGGTGATTTAATCGAGAGTGTCTTTAGCTATGTTTAGTGTAGATAAAACTGTCGGGGTTTTTTTAATTACAATTTAATATTATTACAATGTTTGTTACCTTAGGGGCTTGTTTCACAATCTTCAAGTAAGTCCGAAGTAAGCTATTCGTTGGTTAAGTTGACATTTCTTGTATGTAAAATGACACTTTAACGTCACTTTAACCGACGAATAGCTTATTCAGGACTCTACTTGAAGATTGTGAAACAAGCCCTAGGTCTCCGTCTTGTATCAATTTAAATTTAAGTTTATACGAGTATTAAAAATAACTTCGTTGAAGCCACGTGATGTTGCAGAAAGGCAGAAGTAGTTACTATACACAACTGTAATTTTATTGTAACAATCCCTATTCTGGTCAAATAGTAATGAATAGAACCATCGATGTACTATAAATAGGTACTTGAACGAATCAATGGTAGAATCTTCAACCCACGCATTAAACAACTCCATAGTAATGATGTACGATAGTAAAAATAAATATCAAAGCCGCCTTTAGTAAGTACATACCCTACATAATAATATCAGAAACCATAAAAGAAATTCTGTCCTTTTAATCTTAATAATATTTTTTATAATTGAAATGTTGAAATGAAAAGTCGAAACAGCAAACGGAGACGTTGTTATATATTATTATTGTTATGTACTATATTATTATGTACCTACTTTGTGATTGTTGATCATATGACATTGACATTGACATTGACGACCCTGTAGCCTAGTTGGTAGCGACCCTGCCTGCGAAGCGAGGGGTCCCGGGTTCGATTCCCGGCCGGGGCAGATATTTATGTGACAGATAAATATTTGTACTCGGGTCATGGGTGTTACTGTGATGTGTTATATGTGTCGTCCATGCCACCCGCGACACAGGTAAAAAAAAAACAACCTACTGCGGGGGGTATGAGTGTGTTAGCGTTTATTTATTTATTTATTTATATGGTCACTGATGAGAAGCATTTACAAAGGTATCGACCTATGTCACCTGTGCTATCGACCTTCGTAAAATGGTAATTATAAGGTGACACTATACAGCTTTGGGGGCGTCCATTAACTACGTGAGGCATTTTTAACGATTTTTAGACATCCTCCTCCTCCCTGGTGAAGAGTCGTGAGACTCGTGAGATTTGGCTCCACTCCCTCCCTCATCCCCCTAATCTCACGTAATTTTTCAAAATATGTGTTTCTAGCGTCCACGCTCGATAGACTTTGGGTGAAAAAAAAAACAAAAGGTTTTTGTAATATATCTACTTTCATTTTCTGCACTTTGGTTTGTACCATTTTCCGGCAATTATTCTGATTCTTGCGAAAACTAAATTACGTGTGATTTGCCGAGACCTCCGCTCTCCCCAACGTAAGATTAGATGAGATTCGGCTCTTCGTCTCCCACACCCTTACTAAATTCCTCACATAATTTATGGATGCCCCCTTTATTGTTTTTTTTAGTAGATACCTGTATAAAAAATGTGCAAACACAGTGCGTCTAATAATTTGACCAGGGACTTATACTTGTACTCGTATATCACATTCAGCCCACCTATTTCTTACGTCATTTTTAAAACAGTGATCATGGTTCAAATTCAAGTTTTCAATAATCATACTGAGGAGCTAGCCAATGTAAATAATCCAAACCACGCAACTTACATTTACGTCTAGTTATATAGTAATTAGGTATGATACCTATCCACGAAGTTATAAAGTAAGATGTCGAATTTCGGTGTCCCTCGATTTAGAATGGCGAATGTGTGAGTGTCGATAAAGTTGTGCAATTGGGAAGCTGCTGACCTGGACGTGGTGTGTGTTGCAGCTGTGCGACTACGCGCAGGCGTGGGCCAACCACCTGGCGCACACCAACAAGTTCTACTACCGGAACGACCGCGACGTGGGACAGAACCTCTACCAGCGGCCCGTCAGCGACATCCAGCCCGACATCACTGGTGCGTATACCAAACGATACCAACAACAGTTGTGCGTATACCAACCAATCCAACAACACTGGTGCGTATACCAACCGATACCAACAACACTGGTGCGTATACCAACCAATCCAACAACACTGGTGCGTATACCAACCAATCCAACAACACTGGTGCGTATACCAACCAATCCAACAACACTGGTGCGTATACCAACCGATACCAACAACACTGGTGCGTATACCAACCAATCCAACAACACTGGTGCGTATACCAACCAATCCAACAACACTGGTGCGTATACCAACCGATACCAACAACACTGGTGCGTATACCAACCAATCCAACAACACTGGTGTGTATACCAACCAATCCAACAACACTGGTACGTATACCAATCGATACCAAGTCCTAAAACACCGGTATATAATACCAACCGAGGTTGGGCAACAGAATAAACTGTTTTTAACCGACGAAAAAAAAAGGAGGAGGTTCTCAATTCGACGCGTATATTTTTTTTTATGTATGATCACTCAGCAATCGGCACAGGGTGATCCGATTTTGATCATTTTTTTTTACTGGATAGGGTATATTTTGAAGTTGGTCCCATATTTTTTTGAAAATTTTATTCCTACCCTAAAGGTACGAAAATAGGGGATGATTGATTATTCACCCACGGAATTTTTGCCCGTTACCCCAATAACTTTGTACTGGATGATCCGATTTCGATGATTCTTTTTTTATTGAATATTGTATACCTTGAAGTTACTCTTGTTTAAATTTGGAAAGAAAATTTTACCCCTAAAGGTACGAAAATAGGAGATGATTTATGTTTCAACTACTATATTTTTACCTGGTAACTGAATATATCACCAATAACTTAATAATTTTCATAGCAACTAAAAATTAAAAAATAATTATTTTTTGACAAAAAATAAAACCAACGAAAAAAAACTGAAAAGCGAAAAATAAAATAAACCATTTAGTATTATAAATTAAGATCCTAAATTAACTGAAAATAAATAATTTTGAGGCGGTGCCAAACCAATGAAAAAACAAACGGTGAAAAGATGTGCGCCGCGCTGCTGCTGCCGTGTGCATCGCATGCCACTGCCCTTATAAAATGAACTTTACGTAATTAATTTTGTTTGTTTGTTTGTTTGGCACGGTCTCGAAATTATTTATTTTCAGTTAATTTAGGATCTTAATTTATAATACTAAATGGTTTATTTTATTTTTCGCTTTTCAGTTTTTTTTCGTTGGTTTTATTTTTTGTCAAAAAATAATTATTTGTTATATTTCCGTAAAGCTTGCTTGGCTAGCTCGTGTTCCGGTGGAGGGCTTGAAAGCCAGTACTTTCTTCATTCTTCACTCTTATATCTTGGATGGCAAGTATGGCAACGGATTGATTCCTTTGCATTGCAGATACCTATCCATGCGTGCCTCGTCTACTCGTTTATAGACTATTTACATATAAATTAAAAAATAGCGGTAATTTTAAGTACAACATAATTTTCTACATATCTCAATAATTATGTTCTGCAGGTCAGGAAGTTTCGTCATACTGGTATGCAGCGGTACGACAATACAACTTCTTCAAAGAAAACGATGTTCTACACGCAAATGTTAATGCAGGTGATGTGATAAGATTATATATTTTTAACCAAAATAAAAAAGGTCTCAATTCGATTGTTTTTATAATGTTTGTTACCTACCTTAGAATTCCGTCATTTATCAGCATGGTTAGTAGCAGTTTAATACAGAGTACTTTCGTGTATATGTTACCGGCAAAACCCGATTTCAGGTTAAACTAGTTTGGCCTAGGCCAAACTAGTTTGGCGCGACACGATTAGGCAAAACTAGTTTCTCGTCAATAAGTTTGGCTTATGTTTAACTTACCACCAAATAAATCATTGTTAACCCAAAAGTAGTAAATGATCACCAAAATTAAAACAGCATTTTAATGTAAAATTATAACCAAAGATGGTAATTCATTTTTTGATTCACAAACAGGCTTCCGAACGTCTCCGGCACTGCGGGAAGTGCAGCCCCTCCGCCCTTGCGTAACAAACTGCAGGCACCATGTGAGCCGAAGCTTCGTAGGCGAGCTGTTTTAATTTTGGTGATCATTTACTACTTTTGGGTTAACAATGATTTATTTGGTGGTAAGTTAAACATAAGCCAAACTTATTGACGAGAAACTAGTAACTAGAGGCGGGGGCTGCTCTCCCTCCGCGCCTCCGGGGTTTACATTCACTCTAGGGGTAGGGCAGACTAGTACCACGTGGGGTCGGGGTTGACTAAGTCGGTTTTGTAACCATTTCGACCTACATCTGGAAATTAAAAGAATCCAAAAGAAACAATATATACGCGAGCAGTTAATTTGGTGATCATTTACTACATTTGGTGTTCGAATACAATTTGAAGTGCAGTCGTGACTAAAATAGCTGTAATTTAAGAGGTTTAAAGCACAAAGATTTGTCGAATAAATATATATCCGTAACAATTCGGTTCTAATCAGTTTTAGACTTGACGAGAAACTAGTTTTGCCTAATCGTGTCGCGCCAAACTAGTCTGGCCTAGGCCAAACTAGTTTAACCTGAAATCGGGTTTTGCCGGTAACATATATAAATAACTACACTTCAAAATAAACTCCATTTCCCTGTCGGTCAGATTTATTATCGTCAAATTTACAACATCTAAAAATAGACAATCGTGCCATCGTTTACCGTGCGCCTACTATTGCAGGCCATTTCACCCAAATGGTGTGGGTGTCGACGCGGTTCTTCGGCGTGGGCAAGGCGCGCTCGCGGGCCGGCAAGGTGATCGTGGTGGCCAACTACTCGCCGCCCGGGAACCTGAACGGGCAGTTCGAGGCCAACGTGCTGCCGCCGCTGCCCGACAACTTCCCCGAGCCGCAGGAGCACTGACGACAGCTCTCCATACGTGGCCGCCGGCTCCAGATCGACGCCACGTATAAGAAGAGTTATAAGTAGTCGTTGTGTCTTTGAGTGACGTTTTGTTGATTGTGATTGGTTGTTGATTGTTTCCGGTAACAACGCGTTGGTCAGACCAACACACCAGGGATGGTTGTTAGTTCCCAAAGTTCAAAGTAGTTCAGTTCGCCAGTTCAACTCGATGTGTTACTGATACAGAGTTACAGACACAATGATTGAAGGGTTTTTCATCATTTATCTTTACAATTACCATACGTAGGATATCAAGAATAGACGAAATAAAATTAAAATTAATTTTATTTTTGTTACAATCAGAATGCTATTTATCATTGTCGTTGATCAGAATAGTTATGCAATGAAACTATTCAACTAGATAATAAAATCGCTTATTAGTCATGATTATAATAAAAATTATGCTGCTCCCATGAGATATATCATCTAATTGTAACCATCGAACATTTCGATGTCACTTCACTAGCATATTAAATAAGCTTCTCGCTTAAGTATAGAAAATAGGAATAGAAGAAATGGTTGTTTTGCCTGAGCTTATCCTTTGATACCCAGTTTTATTCCCTGATATGATAAATTATAGATATAAACGTAATAATAATTTTAATGTACGCACACTAGCTAAACTAAACGATAATAATTATAAATTTATTACTATCGCTTTTATCAATGGTAGTACGAACGCAGTATCTACTACCGATGTGTCTGATTTTTATAAAGATTTGTATAAAACTAGTACTTTCTAGACTTCGCATCGACGCAAAATTTGGAAAACAACGACAAATACATTACTAAACATATTTATCGTGACGAAATAAATTATGAATTAAGCTTCATTAAATTTAATCGATAATGCTAATAGAACCTTCTGCTTTTCAATACAAAACTGTTATAAAACATGTAGCTATTTGTTTGTACTCACAACTTATTTTTTATCAATAAAAAATGGTTGTGATTTCTAACTATTACATGAACGAGTTATGACCGGGAGATAGAGTTGTAGAAGCAAAGTACGTCATTACTACAACGCGGCAACGCGGCGATGTATGTATTATAGACGCGAAGACTGCGTGTGTGCTGTTGGTAGCGTGCGTCTACGTAGAGTCGTAGACGCTCCCGCTCACCGCTAGATCGAGCGCTCGAGCGCTCTTGTGAATTTCAGCGCACCTGCTACGCGCTATAGTTCGGTCGAGTTACATGCAGGGTTACATGAATTCCGGGACGGATGATTTGTATGATTGTTCGGAACACCAATAAAAATGAAATGTAAAAAATCCCTATCGATCCATCATTTGCAAAAAAAATATTCAAGGTAAAGTTCGCTATGCCCAGACTACGTAATCGTTTTATAAGGTGCTGCGAATAATCTGAATATGGATTATCTCCAACTACTAATTTTATTCACACGCTGTTAAATGTGATCGATATAAAATTGTATTAATGTAACTAAGTTTCAGCCCAGTTACTCGAGCGCCCAATAACCATAGAACCATTAAAAATTGGACTAAAGTTTTAGTTTTAGTTTCAACATTTTCATAGATAATTGTAATGACATTAGCGTAAACAGCAGCGGCATTCGTCAATATTATCCCTATTAATAGCCCGTAAAGATAAAATAGTACAAATGCGATACTTATAATTATAAATAGTTAAAAAGCGAGCTTGTATGATCCTTCGTTATTTTACACAAATGCAATATTCCAAATGTTAAATAAAATAACTATCGAATCGTCAACTAGAGACTGTTTAAACATTCGAAAACGATTATTCGTAGTCTTTAATATTCCGCAAATAAACAGTAAAAATTGATACCTAGTTAGATTTAGCCATCTGCGTATTTATATCGCTATCACGGATAGTATAGGATGCTATCTAGGATAAGTAAATAGAGTAACGACTCGTCGCACAGTCGCACCCCCGTCTTCCTCAAGGTTGGTGACGTTAATGTACACTTGTTAAGTTTTGTGCCCCTCTACGATCTTGTTCTCATATTGACGATTATTATACATAGTTATATCAAGCTAATTAATTAGGGATATAGGCTTTGTTGACCCAATTTGATGTTATTGTCCTCTAGTATATAGTATGTAAGGTTAAATTAAGTAGATCGTTACATAGATTCCGCGGTTCTCTACGCTAGGACATGTTGTTACTTGTTGCTTAATATGTAGATGGTACGATATTTACTAGAAAATATGCAAGTCAATATGGCATGTGTTATGTGTTTCATAGGAATTATCGTCTTAATTTGTGTCTTCTAGATCTTAATTTTTATACCATATCGCTTAACTGATGTAGGAGATAGAAGAAGAAGAAGAATATGCAGAAGATGCAGCTGCGTGAAACAGACTTTGTGATTACTTCCAGTGCTTTCAATATTTAAGTAAAATTTAATCATTTTAAAACACACATCGCAACAAAACTTAAGACACCTGTTTTATATAACAACCGTAATTTATTATATATCGATAATTGGCTTTTAAGTGATCGCGTAGCTACATTTTAAAATACCTATTTGAATTAGATTATTTAAATTTAATGTAACGATTTGTTTATTAGTATTAATAAGTTTATATCGTCGTGCAAAGGTAACTGTAAACGGTTTGTTATTGGTGCTTTTATTTAGTGGCGCTTAAATTAATTGTTGCTTTATGATTCCATTCAAATAAGGCTTGCCGTGAGATTAAAATAAGTCAACTTACGTTAGTAATAGGACCGATGTTCGTTGTTGGGGGTTGGGGTATTGTTAGACTGTACGAAAATTCAATACCTGAATGATGAGAGGTAACAAAATGACTTACTCAATATAATTTTTATGTAGTATTATGATTTAAAATTATATCTATCATAACTATGCATTGAACTTAATTGTAATGAGCATTTTGGCCCAATTACATGGCCCATATTAATGCCAAGACAACCGTGGCCGGCTATAAATAAAATCGTGAGTACCTAAGCAGAAAACGTTACAGTTCAAATTCCATACACCACCGGTAACACAAGAAATATTCATTAAGTACTTAGCTAAGTACCTATAATAATATGTAGTACGTTTATGTTCTGCTTTTACCTGTAAGGCAAGAGGCTACTTCTACCAGGTACATATTTATTTTTTTAAAACGCTATGCTATGCAAAAATTTAACAAACGGTTTATTAATTCATAACGCCGTAAACATGAAAACAAATAATAAACTGGTTGTGCTACTTATTATAATTAGTATTATTTCTTCTGTGGTTGTGCCAAAATTTATTCTGTCAATTTTATTGTTCGTACTTCGCTTCTTATGCACAGTGCCCGGTGCTCACTGCCTCACGCCCTAATACAGGTGTTGAATTGAGTGATCATTAGATGCAATATAATGTCATTAGCAATTTTATATTTGTAATTTAATGGATTAATATAATATATTCCATTCACACATGTAGCGCGCAATAGCATTTAATTATCTAACGCATAACGATCTTCCGAGTTTAGCTAAATAATTAATATTTTGTCATACAACATAACTCTATTTCCAAAAAATCATTGACTTCTATTATTAGAATTCATTTATTGAAAATGTTAAAAAGTGAATTCTTCATAATTAATTAATGAAGTATTTTTTTGTTACTCATTCACATTGATTTTAAATGTAAAGTTTTTTATGAAGTGCTCTCATGTGGTTGTAACATGCAACCACGGACCTGAAAAAAAGACGGACGTAACCTCGTCTATATAATCGAGAGTGAAGCATAGCAATGGCCGCCCGCGTACCAAGTGTACGTAATTTTTGATTCGCGATTGAAGCAGTGAAGTGTCAATGTGTGGGTGTGTGTGCTTGTATGAATAGAGAGTTGGCATTACTATGGGTGCTTCACTGAATTTGTTGTTGGGATTACGTCCGTCATTTTTTTAGGTCCGTGCATGCAACAAGCAATAGTTTTGTTGCTGGTCGGTAACTGGTATTGGTTTCACTGTTACCATACAAATTGATTCACAGATGTATTCTACCAGTACACCAGTACCGAAAGTACCTGTAAACAGATTGTGTATCATTGTCAATTATTATCAAAGGGAGTGTACATGTACAATTATGTAGTTTTGTCTGTTGTCGGATATATAAGAAAATTTATGTAAATGTGTTTTCATAAACAAAAATCAAAAATGTTTAATTAAAACTGTACATTGATTAAAGCAATTTGTACCATGAGTCTCATGACATAAACACAGCTTTTAATCATTGGAGACTGTGATCATCAACATTAGACATTGTATGTCAATAACAGCCTCCACACAACAAAATGATGTCACAATACATAAGTTTTTAGCATTATTGTGGTAAGCAGAGATGTTGCTGCATTGTTCCATTTTTGTAATTAGTTAGTTAATCAATGGCTGTGAATTGTTAACTGTTATACTTAGATCAGATGTGGCTTGGCAATATTTTTAGTTAAAATAAATGCAAGAAAATCATAACTTTTTATTTCACCCATTATCAATGGTTCTATACAGTATTGCATTAATAGAATACAGTTTAACATCAATGCAACAGCAGATCAATCCATTTTATAACTAATTGATGAGACGGGATTAGCGCTGCCCCACCACAGACATACCTACTGCCTTCCTGTGTAGACTCGGACACCCATCAGTTAAGAATGTAATAAAATAAGAAGCCCACCCCAGCCCCAATTATGGGTTTATAATGAAATATTCGAATATTCTTAAAATAAAATTATATATTTCTTTAAAATTACAATATAATTATGACAAAAATTTCACTCAGTCCATCTATGTTTACAGCTCGTACATACATAATATAGTCTCATCTCTTCTTCAGCTCGTCTGGTTTGTCCTTGAAAGAAGACTGCCTCCCTGTGGTTACACTTAGGGCACATGTGATCCTTGGTGCGAGGCAAAGTAGGGTCACTCACCACATCAGGATTTATGTGCGTCAACTCATCTACTTCGTGCATAATTTTGTTTACGTAGACACAGTTCGAGTCCGCTAACTGCTTGTAATCGCAATTTCTACAAGCGTATAATAGGACTTTGTTGTTTTTGTCTTCGCGCGGGTAAAGCATGTTATTACATTCTTGACAGAACTGAATGCCCACGTAGCCGGGACCACCGTCTTTTCTACCGAGGTTGAGAGTCATTGTGCACTGTGCTTTTCTGAAAAGCGTTTATTGTAGACTTTTATATCTTTTTTACACCAATTTAATCGTTGAAATGTTGAACAAATTGCTGGGAACTGCCAAGAGTGCCAAGTGCCAAGTGCCAATAGCGGCAAACATCACTTGCTAGTTGCTAGCCTGACAGTGACAAGACAAGATCACAAGACTTGTATTGTCACACTGACGGACGGTGACACTTGACATACTATCTTAGCATTGCATGTGACATTTGACAGATTTCAAAAACCACTCCCATAGACAATCATGTTTGTGGATATGATGGCAAAATACGGAAGTTAAAGTTGTAATAGGCAACACTCGAAAAATTTGATTGAAACTTCTCGATGTAATAACTACGCCCTTTATCTCACTATCTGCGTGACATCACACGAAACGAAAAACTACAGTCAGCAAAACAAAACTTTAATAAATAGATTTATTTTGTATGAAGCTTTGTCTTTTTAGTTTTGATGATCAAAATTAGAGCTGTAGCATGTAGTGGATAGATTTCCATTTTGAACGGTAATTTTTTAGTAAAAATGTTTTATTTCTCTCACAATATATCAAATTGGAAAAAAAAACAGAAAAATAAATATGCTTGATTTTTGCCGTATTGGGGCGGCTTTTAGAATACTAAGCTCAATCCCACGCCAGATGGGTGTCGTAATAGGTGACTAAATCCGGCCCGCTGGTGGTAGTGCGTTCGGAGGGATTATATTGGCAGTACTGATTTTAATTGTTAATTAATATCATTATTACAATTATTATTTCTCCGTGAGGTTCGCCTGGATAGCTACCACCCTTGAGAATGAGTCAGCCGCCAAACGACTCGTCGTGTTGCGGCTGGGGGCTTCAGAGTCAGTTCTTTCTTTCTTTTTCTTCTTTCTTTTTTGGCCGGCAACGCACCAGTGATGTCTTTGGTGTTGCTGATGTTCATGGCGACGATAGCCACTTACCATCCAGGTGGATCGTCAGCTCGATAAATGAAATAGTAGATACTTATTTTTAGATAGTAATATAGTCTGATCACTAATCCATTGGATCAAATTGACTTAATATTTTAAAGAATCAAAGTTTTTGACAAAAAATGCATATTATCGTGAAAAATTAATTCTATATCTATATCTGTGAATCATTGATACGATAAGATTTGAAACATGTATTTTTTAGGAACCAAAAATCCGCTTTTGCTATTACTACAGCAATATTATATTAATGTTTCGACTCATTCGACTATACTGACTTCTTGGTCTATAAAAATACATGTTTCAAATTAACACATCAATGTTTCATATCAGAATCGGTTTGTCACGAGTGTTATGACTCACGAGACAATTTATTTTTTGTCAAAAACTGATTACGCAGTAAATATCAATTTAGTCCAGTGGATTAGTGATTCGACTCTAAAGTAAAAAATTAGCTACGGATAAATGTACTACCCTAAGAAAATCAAAATAGCCATTAAAGCCTAGTCAACTTTATAAGTTAAAACCAGCGATCTATATGTTCTACAACATATAATTCACTGGCTAAAACTAATTGTAAGTACAGTCCGGCATTAATTTAATTTTGCACAGTCATGTTTATTAACCAATCCAGCCGAGGTATTCATTACGGACTCAAAAAATAAAATAAAAACATTTCAAATTAGATTAATAAAATTACTGATTGACGTAAAAACTAAGAAAGCGATAGAAAGATTAGAAAGCGATTAGAAAACGATTACTAGAAATTATTTAAAACCTGTAAAGTCCTCAGTACACCAAAAAGATAAATCACGATCATTCTAGAACAGTACAGAATACCAGCACAGATCCTATTCTCAAAATCATCACTCTTCTGTAAAATAAAAAAAGACTACAGTATGGCAACACTAAACTTTTTTTTATAATATTGGCAGTAATGTTGAATTGAACGCAGTGGTTGGTCAAAAATTATTTCTTTTCCCATCCGTAGCCGACTGGTGTCGTGCTATCCAAATGGGTAAGGAACAGTTTTACGCCCGAATTCTTTCGTTTTATTTGTAATTATTATTTCTGTTAGTGTTTTTAAGTGATAAGATGAATTGTGTTATGTGGAAGTGAAATTTTCGTTGGTATATTTTAGTAATATGGTTATTTTGTTGTATCTGCATGCCTCGGTGTCGGTCGGCCATGGCGCAGACATGTTTTTCTCGTGGTGTATAAATGAATCTATTTCCATCCCGGTAAAGCGTTATCTAATATAATGTATAACAAGAGATTTCCCGCTCACGGGGGCATCCAGAGAGTGTACTGTGTCGATTTTATGATGTATTGTGTATATTGAGTGATAACCGGCAACTTACGATTTCAGGTAAACCCCGTGGTATACGCACGGCGCGTAAGCACGTGAACCATCGCCGCGAGCAGCGATGGGCAGACAAGGATTACAAAAAGGCCCACATGGGGACGAGGTGGAAGGCCAATCCCTTCGGTGGTGCATCTCACGCTAAGGGCATCGTCCTGGAGAAAGTGTAAGTACGTTTCAATTCACCTGTCACGTACGCATCGGTGTCGTGCGAAGAGACGCTGTTCGATCCCGCGCAACCGTGAAAAAGTGCGGGAATGCTAATGAAGTGAATAACGGACTAGTGTACGTGAAGAAAGTGTGTCGAAGCCGGAAGATTGCCGCGCCGCCGTGTGGCGCGTCCCCGCACGCATTATTATTCCCGTGAATGTGTTTTATCTACAATCACAGGATAATACTGCGAGCGGTGGCGTCGCTTCTCCCCTGGAATGTCATCGCCGGAAATGGGTCAAAGAACTCGGGGTTGATAAACTTGTGTTATGTTTTGTGTATAGCGTTTTTTTTTGTATTTGGACTATTGCATTATGTTTGATAGCTTGTTTTTTAATGCGATCACGCAACTAATATTACCAATCAAGTTCTTATTTCATTAACTTCCGAAATCATTGCCATGTGGTGTTTTTACTGTCAAGATTATAAATAATTAATATAATTGTTATTCTTCTATAGCTAATATTGTACATTGATTTCTCTGTTTGAGTTATTATTAAATTAAAGCTAAATAACAAATTATTGTATCATTCTGTAATTACACAATTAATGCTGATCCATGTGGCCTGTCCAATATTAATTTTCAATTTTGTTTATAGAGGCGTTGAAGCCAAGCAGCCTAACTCTGCCATCCGCAAGTGTGTGAGGGTGCAGCTCATCAAGAACGGCAAGAAGGTGACTGCGTTCGTGCCGCGGGACGGTTGCCTCAACCACATTGAGGAGAACGATGAAGTGCTAGTAGCGGGATTCGGTCGTAAGGGTCACGCTGTTGGTGACATTCCTGGAGTCAGGTTTAAGGTATGTGAAAACTGCTTTAATTTATAACAATTAATACATAATTTGCTGGAAATAAATACTCATATGATATGACAATATGGGAGACAGGAACTGAGGAAAGTGAATTAACTAATTTTTGTAGAATTTGCAAGTTTAATAGATAACATTTTGTATGGTTGGATTTGAAGTTTTTGTGTTCAAGATGAAGTATTTGTTGTTGTTGATGCAGATAATTATTACATTGATATTGAATTGTAGTTCAGTTGTAGTACTGAGTTGTAATTTTTAGGGTATTTGTAGGGCTTCACTAAACCACAAGGAACACTTGTTAATTTCAGACATTTTACACTCATAATAGAAAGTAAAACGAATGTATAAAAAGCACTAAATTAATCTATTTGTGGGGTATTGGATAATGATGTTTTGTGGTCCACACAAGACTGTAGTGGTTAGAGTGCAATGTGAAGAGCCCTGATGTTTGGTTGCAGGTGGTGAAGGTTGCCAACGTGTCGCTGCTCGCCCTGTACAAAGAGAAGAAGGAACGGCCGAGATCATAAGACCACTTACACTGTGATAAGGTAAGAAATATTAAAATTCCTTTATGTAATCTAGATTTATGTACAAAGCTATAATTTTCACCGTTTTAACTTTGAAAATTATGTAAATTAATTATAATTTGTGTTTAGGTCTCATCATGTATTGGCAATTATGCAAAAATGTCTACTATACCATAATTGCAATCTGTGTTATCTTTTTTAACAGCTGTGTGTAGGGGTTGGAAATGTGAATATTTATACTGTATTATCGTAAATTTTTGGAGAAATATGTTTTAATGGGAGAAATAATGTAAATTGAATATTAAAACAAGTATTTTAATTTAACTTGCGGGCACCATTTTTAATTTTTGTTCCTGTTGTAGAACGGGTTCTTCAAGAAAACTATGATTATTACTTCATTAGCAGAACAAAAACTGTTGATAAAAATTATTCAGTGTTCACCTACAGCTTATCAATGATTATGTCATTGTTTTACATACCAAAGATAGTAAATTTTTTTTATAAATATTAATATCTATGTAGTCCACATTATCACTCCACACACATGCATATAAAATTTTGTACAAATATAAACATTTACCCAATGTTGAGTTTTTGTTTTAGTGAACATTTTCCAGCTGTCTAAATGATGCAATATTTATTTGCTACTACTGAGTGCCGTGCTGTGAAAGATATCTGATTATAGAAACTCGAGCAGTGCCTGTCTATTATTTGGAAACACATTTAATCCTTTGTCTGTTGTTTCAGGTATGCTGGGAAGTGGTGTTTTGTCCTAAGTGTAAAATAAAAAAAATGCAAAAACTTAGTACATAATAAACTTATGTATGTAATATCATCTTTTATTTCTCCTAATAGTCCATTCATTCTAGATTTCAATGTATAGGCGAAACGGCAATATTTGTAATTTTGTGAAACTGCTGCTATGTTGTACAGGTAGGTGAGTACAATAAAAAAAATAAACAAAAAAATGTCCCATTTTACAGATCTTAATTTTTAGAAAAACTATACAAGCTAGAACAAAATGGTCAAGGAGGAAATTTGATTTGGTTTTCAGTAGTGTATTGCTGGAGATTTGGATATCCATAGCTATGGATTATTCTATCCAGCCAAATATTAATTTTTATAAACTGCAATCTTAAATTTTTAAATATGACGGTCACGTTCTTTTAATATTCTGCTATAGTAAATCTGCAAATCGATTCGTCGTCGCACCTCAGTGGCAATACGTCCGCCTGACCGACCACTGGCTAACGGCCGGTCTCAATAATGTACTAACAGTTAAAAAACTGTAGATAAAGCTACCATTAGTATGTTATCTGTCATATTTGTCAATTTTTGCGTCTCAATAACCTTCGGTGGATAGAAAATATCTACCGATGACATTGATCTACCGTTCGGAGGGCCAAGTCATACTATAGGTATGTTGGTCCATACAAAAATAAATACTTGCGTCTCAATAACGCTTTGACAGCTAACTGTCGGTAATAGATATTACCAACTATCGGAGTTTTTGACATCGCTCGATTTCGACGGATAATTGGTAGATTTTTCGTATTGTAAAGAAAATTTATCAAAACATCATGGATTTATTAATCAGTGATGAGTGATAATGAATTTTGTGAAGCATGTGTATTTGATTCCGCCTTTTTAATACGGTACCAAGATCGCCGAAATTGTCTTCGTATAAAATATATGACTGAATTGTGTGAATCCAATTTTGTTTATAAGTACCTACCTAGATTCAGATTAAACAAAACGGCAGTGAATGAGAATTGATAACAATTCCTATCTTTAAAATTTAGGTAAGTAGGTATTTTAATAAAACAAGAACACTAAGCTTTTTAAGTTAGATATATTTTGAAATTATAACAAAAACATTTCGCCTTTTCAGAAATAATGGTGTATCCCTGCTACATCAATAGCTATTGGTCTTATGAAGAAAGGTACTTCATCTTTTGTGAAGGGTCTGGACTTCATCTGAAAAGAAACTTCGTTTAGTACATTTGGCAACAATTTTTTTGTTTAAAAGTAAAAAAAAAACAACCCATAACTGTCCCACTGCTGGGTTCGGGGTCTCTTCTCACAATGTGAGGGGTGTTAGGCCATATTCTACCACGCTGGCCAAGTGCAGATTGGTAGACTTCAACCACCTTTAAGAACTTTATGGAGAACTCTCCGGTGTGCAGGTTTCCTTACGATGTTTATTGTTTTCCTTCACCGAAGCTAGTGAATTATCACTAACTTCTATTACGCACATAATATTTGAAAATTATAGGTGCGTGCCAGGATTTGAACTTGGGCCCCGGACAAGTGGGAATAAACGCTTCGTTCGGGAGACCAACGTTCTAACCGCTAGGCTATCACTGCTACATTTACAACAATTTACAGTTACTACAATTTTTTGTTTACTAAACTTAATAATATATTTTATTTTATTTTATTAACAAATAAAGTCTATACTCACGGTAATTGTTGAGCTGTGTTTCATTTATTTATAAAACTAATTAATATTACTAAAATTATGAGAACATACACGTTGTTTATATTTTGGGTAACCAAACGACATAAACGAATGTCAAATGACAATAACATGTCATCGTTGTCTAGGAAACCTGTCAGTACTAAACGTCAAATGCTGCGTTTTGTTATTACTGAAGCATTGTTCCAGGTTACATTTATCATTATTTTATTAACTTCATCCGCGAAATTCACAATACATTTGGAACAAATTATCATTTTAATATTAAAATGAAATAAGTTTATAATCAAAAACACTGAGTTCCTTTTTATAATAAAAAGTATAAAAAAGTATAAAAGTATAAAAAAATATATTGTTATGCGAAAACGAAATTTTGAGAGGGACGTAAAAACCAGAGGTAGAAATGTCACTGAAATATTATCTACCGATGATCTTACTTTTGTTTGCTTACTTTTGATTTGAGAGACGGCAGTTGCCGGGAGATCAATCTTTACTTTTTATCTCTGTTATGTACCAGAGCTCAACTGACAGTATAATATTGAGACCGGCCATAAGTGGGACAACGGGCAGCAAAACGATCCACACTTTTGGATAGTTTCACTCTGTTATAAACTTAACTTTTTACTTCGGAGACTCGAAAACGATAAATATCGTCCCTTGTATTGCATACTCTTCCAGTCGACTGTCTAGTTGCGAATTGCATGCCGTAATTAATGTATCCACGGAGCGGGGGCGCCCTTTCAGCTAATGTTTTGCGCACATACGGCGTTGTTAATACCCTGTAGTTAGATGAGTGGCGTATCTAGCCCTATGGAGGCCCCATATCAATATTTGTTATGGGGCCCCAACGTCAGCTGTCAAATATAAAAAGAGTGTCAACTGTAGCGGACGTAGACGGCTGGCGGGCTTTTTTTGGGTGTTACTGGGGGCCCCGAATAATTGATACCGCTGATACGGCGGAAGCTACGCCCCTGAGTTAGATGAATACTTAGAAGACCAAAATCTAAACTTGTCCCAACGCTGATTGGCTGCGGTCTCATTAGAATGCGATAATGCAATCTATATTTGGGATAAAATGAAACTGAATATTTGAACGATTATTTTTTATTGCTAAATATATTCATTGCTCTGATACATAGTTAAAATTATTAATAACATCTCTAATTGATGATTAAACATGTGAGCTTTACAATGCAGTCTAGGCAAGAAAATTATGCTACTTGTTATAAATAATGTGTGCACTGAGATTATTGAACACCCCTACGGGCACGGCCGGTGGGCGACTTGTATCATACTAATGAATCTTAACTCTACATTGCTGTAAAATTTTGACCCACAATCTACTAAACTCGGGCCCACTAAATTCTACTCTGTAAAGTCCGGTTTAGACGTATTAAGTAGTTAATTAGATAACTAAATTTTAAGTGAATAATTTTATGTGCGCATCCAAACGTAATAATTTAGTAAAGCTCTTTAGTTCATACAATTCTTCACTACCTACTTAATTACTTAAGCATTTTACTAAATTTTAACTAAAAAGTGCCTGTCCAAACGTGTTAAGTGATAAGCCCCGCCCACCTACTTAACAGAAAATAGATTTTTTTCTAAATTACTCGTTTACTTGCGTACTAAATTGTCCGTTTACACGTATTAATTTACTTAAAATTTAGTTATCTACTTAACTACTTAATACGTGTAAACCAAACATAAAAGCGTTCGACCCGTAAATGCCCTTAAGATTTTCTATAATAAAATTCTATTGGATTAAAGACTACAAGAATTATACTTATTACTTAAATTCATTTGTTAGTTCTTATTACTATTCAGAGGCGACGCTTGCATCAAAATACATTTTCATCAAACCTAGTTGTTTATCATATAAAATCCTTAGCGCACAATATACAATAAATATGGAATACAGAAGATTTATCAAAAATAGGTATTATTTGCAGCACAATAGAATGCTCTGTTTTATTGACGAAGGTTTCACTCTTCTGCAGGTATAAGAAATATAGATAGGTATTAATACAAAATATTTGTTGTTGCAGTTATTTTAAAATAAAACCTGGAACTAGTTCTACGCAAAATGTATTCTGATGCAACTGATTTTATAGTTTATTCTACAATGTCTTTTACATGTGCAAAATAAACGGGTGCTGAAACTTAATGCTAACTTTACAAAATGAACCTCAGGTAGCCATACTCTAGTTGTTAATTGTATAGACACTAGGAGGTATGTACTATTTATCATATCAATTATACAAAATAATTCAATTAAATTATATTTATTATGCATGTCGCTATACTTTGACTCACCGAATGATGGATACTCGACAATATTGGAAAGCCTCATCGTTGTCTATATAATTAAAAACTACAATACAAGGAATAATTTACATAAGTTAATGTATAGTGATTAACACGTATTGGTTTTAGTACCAGATTCGTTGTTCAAATTTTGCTTAATAATATTAAAATATTATATTATTATTAAATATATTTCACGTTAGGTACCTTACATACATACATAATTAATAATATGTTATCAGTATTAATTTCATTATAATGAAAATGTAATGGAAAACTTTCACTTTCTGGAACTTTCTGGAAAATTTTTCAATATTCATCTTTCCATAACTTCTGGATAAGTTAGGTAAAGTAATAAATGACACTATAGTAATAAAGTAATAAATATCACTCTATAATGTTGTGACGTTCACAGTGGCTAGGCTAGTGATTTGAGAGTTTATGGATACATAGAGTATTGAGAACGGCCTCGACTCCAATGGGATTTATTTATTTCAAATTTCAATTTCTTAGATTAGTCAAATTAGGACTCGGAAAAGTCGTATTTTGGATATAATGAATATTTATGTGTTTTACCAAATAATATTACCTCTAAGAGGTAACCTACAAAAGGTCCTCTCAGGACCACGGCAGATAAAAATAATAGCCACGACAAATCTTAGACTGGTGCAAGTAATGACGTCACGGGCAAGTCATCATAATAATATATTACGTTAACTTCCAATCATCTATATCTCGGCCATTTATTTATTAGTTTCTATCTAAATTTTAATTATGTTCAAAGGTTTTTCAACATATTGGAACTTCTCCATTTTTTACTGGAACAGAAATAACAAGATCAGATTTTTATTTACTATACATTAAAGAGATACATTTTGCATATTTATTCGATTACTAGTTTAATAAAAAACCTATGTAAAACAATAAATAATGTTTGCATACCTAAGTATATATAAAATATATAGTTCACGTTATAGGTAGCGATTTATCTAGTACGCACAGAACAAGGATGTAGGAGGAAGAATTAAAAGATGCGTAGACTATCACATAATATATGTATAGGTGCTCCACTTAATATTGACCGCAATATTTTATAATTTAGCGTAAAATACACTTCGCTATTAAAATTTACATCAACTGCAAAAACGTTTGTTAAAATTACTACTTAAGATCCATTGACCCAATGACAAGATTATCGATATAACCGCAAGGACTATTACTAGTGTTTACTATTACCATACTTAGGACAGCTTTTAGATTAAAAAGGACCCAGGTACTTCAAATAAGCGCTGTATGAAAACGGAAACGTCCCCGTAGCACTTACGCATCCTTGTTCTATAGGAACGATCTTGATTTAATTTTAAGTTTTTCATTCACTACTAGAACACGATTATACAAGCTCCTTAATAATATCCTTCTAATATTGCTCACATCAAAAATTCTTGCGAAAATATTGTTACTCATATCGTAACACTTCACACTTAAATAATAGTCGGGCGCCCTGTCTACCCGCGATTCGTACACATTTATACAAAAATACACTCCGCTTTTAACATTTAGATCACAGAGGAGCCGCACCGGACCGCGACCGCGACCGCGACCGCTCCACAACGATGTGTTGCAGCAAACACATTAATCTACGAATAACATGATCAATGCTTTTACAGTAACTGATTACATCATATTATTATGAGAAAATTATATTTGTGTTCTCTGCTTTATTAAGCAGGAGAGATATTTCTCTAGTACATTTATGTTCTGTAACACGGACTAAAACAATTTTTATACCTTCGATACACATGCTAGTTGGCAGCGCACGAGCGTGCGCAATGCAGTCCTCCAACTGAGGTGCGGGCGGGAGGGGGCAAGCGCTTAAGTACACATCGAAGCTTGAAAGGAAAAAATTACCAAGCGACATGTTGACAACTTTACACTAGAGCATTTTAAAGTTTTTATTTTATTCATTGGAATTAAGTAGCTCTATGACTAATAGGCGATTTCTTTTCTAAAATTTTAACTTTAAAATGCTCTAGCGTAAAGTTGTCAACATGTTGCTTGGTAATTTTTGCCTTTCAAGCGTCGACATGCATACATTGTATACGAATATATGCATATGTACTTAACTAGTATGGTAATTTGTAGCATGTGTTTCTGAGGCCTCATGATTTAGGTAAGAGGATGTGGCATATCACTGATCAATCATTAACATATTTACTGGTGGCAACAACACTCATTAAGACACTTAGAACCCTCTCAGTGGCTAGTACCACTACGATAACCTTCCAACGCATTCCAAGAACCAACACAACACTTCCAACTTAGTCTTTAAGTAGTTACGTATTTCTCACGCCCTGAATTATAAAATAAGTCCAATCACGCACATACATTTATGCAATTTTATAATGTAAATGGCTCGATGATGAAATATGTGATCATTAGTGATAAATAATTGTTCTGACGAAATCAGACCTATGTAGACTATAGACGATGACCGCACGTAAGCAATTAATATATCCAATGCATAAACATGATTCTACATAACAGCCGTACGTTAGACACAGTTCGATCAGTAAACGCGTGTTAGTACGTCGCTCGGTGCAGGTGTGCGGGCGCTGCGGGCGCTGCGGGCGCGTCACACGGTGTGGCGGCGCTCGCGGCGCGGCGCGCTGTAATACACTTTCGACACTTGGTAATGCGCTGATCTCTGGAAACAAACAGCGTGTTATAATCATTGTCTATGTTTCGTTTTCCCGTCAGGTTAAAGAGTGACAAATTAAATAATTTTGAATCAAAGTGTACTATTTGGAGGGAAAATGGATTAGTAAGTAGGATAAATATGGACAAGTATTATAATTTAATTCGTAGTTCACTCAACTACACTCAGGCCCGAATTAATAAACCGATCTCTGCACAATAGCGCGAATTTCACTTTTATTACGATCTGACGTACATATGTCAGCATCTCAAACCGAATATTGAGATCGCGGAGATCTTAAGATCGGTTTATTATTACAGGTCTAATTAATTCTTTAAAACGCTAAATAAACAAAATATGTGTGTTATATTGAAATGGAATTAACAAAAATGTAGAACTGCTTTTAAAATATTGTTATTTTTAAATGGAGTGCGGACGAACCAGCGCGTGGCGGCGCTAGGAGTCGGGCGGGTAGTCCATGGTCTTGATGTGCGCGACGGCGGCGCAGAAGTGCGTCCACCAGTACAGCGCGTCGCCCGCCAGCGCGCCGCCGCCCCACGCGCCCACCAGCTCCAGCGTCGACAGCAGCGACGGCGGGTTCACCTGACACACACACAATACACAAACACTATATAAGTATATGACTACATGAGACACCTCATACTACCAACAATGCGGATGAGAGATTTTTTTTAATACGCTAACACACTCATACCCCCGCAGTAGGTTATTACCTGTGTCGCGGGTGGCAAGGATGACATATATAACACATCACAATCACACCCATGACCCAATAAAAATATCTGTCACATAAATATCTGCCCCAACCGGGATTCGAACGCAGGACCCCTCGCTTGGCAGGCAGGGTCGCTACCAACTAGGCTACAGGGTCGTCTAAATTAACTATATTAATGCAGGTGCGAGAGTGTGGATGTTTTATTAAATGTATTTATATAAGTAAACTTATATGCCCGCGGTAGGTCAAATATCACAAAAACCCACGCCCCGAATGCCATTTATTTGTGTGCCCCGGGCAGGACCGAATCTGGAACCCTCCAGTTTGCAAATTGGACTCCGAGATCGTCGATAGTTCACTTATGTAACCCGTAGATAGAGCGTATGAAGCGTATGTTGACAATTTTCAAAAGACCTCTTACCATATTTACAATTAAAACAATGGTTAATCCTACGTGTTACCGGTGACAAGCAGACATGAGGTACAAGCTGTGGTCCTGTTACCTTGATGATGACGAGCACGAGCACGGGCGTGAGGTCGTCGGCGCACGGCGGCGAGCCGTCCGTCAGCGACAGCGTCGACATGATGCTCGCCACGCAACGCATCACGCACGACACCTGACCACACACGCATACATATACAAGGTGAATTTATCAAATGGGCGTGGATGGCAAAATTCGAAACTATGATGAATCTCAAAAAGTGAAAAAAAAAAGAAAAAGTGCTCTAAGAAATCTCGGGCCGATTTTGATGAGAACTAAAACTGCACCATTCGATTTTTAAAAATCAATAGTCCTAGCCAGCAATCTAACTACATAATTTATTTGAATTTGTGTTATTCTTTATTCCAGATTAGTCGCATATTTTACTGATGACGGGATCCATGAGAAATTGAGGGAAGTTCTCAAACATTAAATGTATTATGGCCATATGTGATTGTTATGAGATATATGTATGTTTTTCACAAGGTACTTTTTGAATAGACTATTTTTTTTTTGCTGAAATTTATGAAATGGTCCTTCGAGCCGGATAGATATTTTATCGATGTACGTATACACATACACTAGGTCCGGTGCGTACCTTATCCCGCGGCGTGCGGTAGACGGGCAGATGCCGCAGCACAAGCTGCGCGTGCGGGAAGGGCGCGGCCCAGGCGTGCCGCGGCGCCACGCCCACGCGCGCCGCGCTCGCGCTCGCGCCCAGCCGCCGGATGTGCTCGCTCAACACCCTGCACACAAACACCGTGCACGCTTTATGACAAGTTTGATTATTATTATTTATAACTTTTTATGCTCTTACTAACTCATTATATTAGTTATGCAAATCAGGTTAACTCACTTCAGTTTTCAGGTTAACACAGTGTACTTACACTGTCAAATATTTTGCAATGTGTCTCCAATATGGCAGAATTTATTAGATTCTGATAATTATAGGACCACCATTAATACGCTCATGTTATGATATCATGTTGCCTAGTGGTAGGTGGTGTTGTGGTAATCAGTATTGGTGGTGGTACTGACTGGTCGCGCGCGATGTCCCCGTCCCCGTTGGGGAACAGCACGTGCAGGTAGAGGCGCGCGAACGCCGCGCGCTCCACCGTGCACTCCACCGCCTCCAGCTGCGTCGCCGTCGCGCCTGTCACACACACGGCAACGTTCAACTGACACTCATGTCTCTCACATGCTCTATGTGGTACACTTAAATGTACATGCATTTCTTTAAATTCATAACAAGATGTCATTATATATATTCGTAAATGAGAACTATATTTGGGATTATTTTATACTGTATATCATATTGTTTTATTTACGGGCTAATACGCGAAGATAAAGGCAAGGATATATACGAGCTTAGTTACAAAATTAACACTTCAAAATAACACTCCCACGTCGAAATTATCATCATATAATTATGTATTTCCATATTGTTGACTTCGAGGAAATTCAATGCTAGTTGCGTTCTGAGATTATGTATCGTATTAGAATATCAACGTACGCATTGTAAATGTGTGCACATCTACATAATATACACAATTAAATTAAAATGGCATATAACATTGTAAAAATGTGCATCGCCTGACCTTCCCAGGAGGGGTCCGCCTTGACCTCTGCGGTGATGGCCTTGATTCCGGCCGTCAGCCGCGACGCCTTCTCGTCCATTAGCTCGCCGCCTGCCACGCAATACGGAGTTTACCAAACAAAACCAAACAAAATTTTACCAAAAATAGTAACTGACTTGAAGAAAACTAAAAAACATATTGTAATCGTCATATGTGTGTCATATGGATACCATTATCAGAACTGAAGTTTGAAAAATATGGGACCAATCTGGAAGAATCAAATGAAAAAGATTTTCCAAATCAAATTCATAAATGACGAAGTTCTAATGTAACAATCATAAAAAAAAACTAATTGCAATAAGAACGTTTTTTTAAGTTTGTTAAAAAGGACTTGATGCGAAGACCGTTATCTCCGTTATCCTACTAATAACATGCCCGGAGCACTCCGCACTTGCGGTGTGAAGTTACAAGTACATGCCGCGTTTGACGTGTCGGGCTAATTCAGAAAATTCATAAGAGCTGTCACACGTTCGTAATTCATCACACATGACGTCATCACATACATATGTCACACGTTAGTTTGATACAACGCGCTGCGTCGTGCTAAACGCTATTAACTAAAATGAAGGCAAAAGCATATTGCATCGCATTCTGCTACCCAAACAATAACGAGGATTCGAATCTCATGTTTTTTGTCGTATGTCATTCCAGATTTGATACGCATACCTGCTTAAAAACCTAAGAGATTATATTTTTGAAGTTATACTTGTTTAGGCGCGTTATGGAAATAATGATGAGAGTGAAATTTTAAGATTTGTGACACGGTGGGTGACACAAAAGGTGATGAAAAACGTTACAGGTAATTTTTAAACGCGCGTTGTTTAGCAAACGTGCGTTATTAAATAAAAATGTTTATTATTATATTTATTATATTGTTTTTCTTTAGTATTGTTTGAATATTGTTTTTTTAATAGTTTTTTAATATTGCTTTATACATAAGGTAAGTGCATACCAACATAATGCCGTATGGCCATCTTCTTAGGTTAAAGAAGCTATACAGACATTGTCAAATAAAATAGTTTTTTGATCTACATATTACTAAGTAAATATCTACTTACTTAGCCTAGATTTACTCGAAACGGCATTTGTACATAAGAGTAGCATGGGCATATAACTGTTACTTACGCTCCAACTCAGAGTCATTAACGGTTACTTAAATCGCTCCTTAGTGCAGAATTTGTATGGTGATTCTTTACTAAGGAACGATTTAAGTAACCGTTAGTGACTCTGAGTTGGGGCGTTAAACTTTCAGATTAATTTTATTCTTTCAAAAAAGACAACCCTGACGTTGCCAGAGAGGATAAGTGATAGTGTTAGAAAGGAAAATGAGTTGCCTCGTTACGCGTTTTTGATTAGCGCTGTGCGATCTGATTACACTTTATTACGTTGGAGCAAGAGTCGCTATTTATAATGATTTTGCGGAGTGCGCCTTCTGTACTACTATGTCTACTGTGATAATAATATAAATGTGAATGTTTCTATGTACGTTTGTTACTCTTTCACGCAAAAACTACTGAAGGGATTTTCATGAAATTTATCACACACGTAGACCTGACATGACCTGGAATAAAACACAGGGTATTTATTATTATTATCCTAGAAAAAGCGGGCGGAGCGCTAATCTAATCATATTCTTGAACTATGTATGTGTGTGGGTGTGTCTGTGTATACCGTGCGCGGGCCGGTGCGGCGCGAGGTGGTGGCGCGCGAGGCGGCGCAGCGCGTGTCCCCGCTCGAGCTGCTCCAGCACGCGCGCCGCTGCCGCCGCGCGCGCGCACGCCGCGCACTCGCCGCGGACCGCCTTGATCTGACTGCACACACACAACGGATCGATTGATACTTATACCGCAACATACAGGCAGCAGATGTACATATCCACGAAATTGCGCTTGAGCAACGCACACATTGACACCGTTTAGGAGCATTAATTAGCAAGCGCGATTAGGAGATTCATACGCATTAAAGACAAACTATCTACTCACGCCTGCAAATCGTGCAGCGCATGCGCGAGCGCCGCCCTGCAGGAGGCGAGGTAGGCGGCGTAGGGGCGGCGCGCGGCCAGGTCGGCCCGCAGCGCCGCCGCCAGCCGCGCCGTGCGCGCGCCCGCCCCCGCCCCCGCCAGCGCGCGCGCCGCCGCCCCCGCCGCGCCGCCGCCCCCACCCGCCGCGCGCACCCACTCCACCAGCGATGTGCTCGTCACACGCTGCATGTCGATGTACAGAAGATTTGATAGAAACAATTAAGATACACAGCGGTCCGCAATAATACGTAAAAGACGAATCGTGAGTACCGGTTGCATTTAAAATGATCAGTGTCCACTATGAGACAAATTTAAAATCAATAGCTCGAGCACGAATATTTGCGAGAAAGTATTCGTATGGTTAACGTAAGCAATTTGTATGGCATTTTTTCAAAAGCGCCCCTATCGTACGTAAATGGTACTAAAATGCCATACAAATTTGACAAATTGCTTACGTTAACCATACGAATACTTTCTCGCAAATATTCGTGCTCGAGCTACAAATGCAATACTATACAATAATGAATACTAACGATGGTATCCGTGTGTGGTATTGCATGGTATTCCGCGTGCTCCATGCAATGGAATTATGAGCCTCAATATACAGCATAATTATGCAGTGGTTAATAAAAATATTATAGGGCGTCGGACAAAAAAAAATGTTATTCACATTGATCATCATACTCACATTGGGCACGTACTCGACGCAGTGGCAGTCGCTGCTGGCCAGCACTGTCCGCAGCCGCCGCTTCATACAGTTGAACACTTCGGGATCATTTAGATCCACGACGCCCTCCGACCTACAATATAGTTACAAATATTGTTATTTTACTATATCTGATATTCTAAGCTCAAAATTTTACAACATGTTTCGGCAGCAATATCCGCCAGCTCGCCGACACGAGGTTGACGCGCTCGCTGCTACGGATGACCAAGAACAAAACCACTCACTAGTTTACTGACAAATTGTTGAACGTGCCAAAGTAGAAACGTATATTATTTGTTTTGCAATTTGTCCAAAAGTCAGAGGGACTGTAAAGTTTAATGCATTTTGGGATTATGCCGACACTATAACTGTGTTTGTTGTTCTTTCACGGAAAAACTACTGAACGGACTTTCGTCAAATTTAGCACACAGGTAGACCATGATCTATACAAATAAATAAAATTGGAGTGTCTGTTTGTAATATTAAAATAACCGCTTTTTACTAAGTGCATTTGGATGTATATGTTACCGGCAAAACCCGATTTCAGGTTAAACTAGTTTGGCCTAGGCGACCAGCCTCAGCCGCTTCGGCTCACATGGTGCCTGCAGTTGGTTACAGCGGGCGGGGGCTGCTCTCCCTCCGCGCCTCCGGGGTTTACATTCACTCTAGGGGTAGGGCAGACTTGTACCACGTGGGGTCGGGGTTGACTAAGTCAGTTTTGTAACCATTTCGACCTACATCTGGAAATTAAAAGAATCCAAAAGAAACAATATATGCGCTAGCAGTTAATTTGGTGATTATTTACTACATTTGGTGTTCGAATACAATTTAAAGTGCAGTCGTGACTAAAATAGCTGTAATTTAAGAGGTTTAAAGCACAAAGATTTGTCGAATAAATATAAATCCGTAACAATTCGGTTCTAATCAGTTTTAGACTGACGAGAAACTAGTTTTGCCTAATAGTGTCGCGCCAAACTAGTCTGGCCTAGGCCAAACTAGTTTAACCTGAAATCGGGTTTTGCCGGTAACATATACACGGTACATATTCCAAAACAACATTTTTTACAGTTTTTGTCTGTCTGTCTGTTTGTTCCGGCTACTCTTTGAAATAGCTGGACCGATTTTAACGAAACTTTCACTGGCAGATAGCTAATGTAACAAAGAGTAACTTAAGCTACTTTTATTTTAGAAAAAAAAGTTTGGTATGCGATACGAAGTTCGCCGGGTCAACTAGTAGTTAATAAATGCCTGTAACACCTGTCCAACTCGGCATTGGTGAGGTCGGAGAGGCGGCGCTGCTGCGGCCGGCGCTTGGTGTCGGCGGGCTTGCGCCGGTACTTGGCCAGGATGTCCTCCGAGGACTCGCCCGGGGCCTCCGCCGCCTCGCCCGCCTCCTCCGTGCGGACCTCCTCCTCTGACACTAGTATTATGTAAAGTTGGGAGAAATTAACCGAAACACTAAACTAAACGTCATTAACGTCTTTGGAACAAAGCAAGGATTTTTATTCAATGTAGATAATATAAGTTAAATGTCAAACATTTGTGAGAAAAATTGTTTGATTTGATTGCACTCGCAACATACACTATCGGAAAAATACGTTACATACGAACAGCCCTCACTATGTATGTATAACACAGCTACTACGAAAATTTTGCCACAACATAAAAACAGGCATACCGCCGTGATGGTGGTGCGAGCGGCCCTTCTGGCGGAACATCTTGAACTTGTGCAGCAGGTTGCCGCCCGAGCGCTTCACGTTGTTCTTCAGCTCGTCCAGGTTGCCCACCAGCCCATCCTCGCCCACTATACGCCGTCTGCGCACAGTACACTCATCATTTTAAACTTGTATTAATTGTTTTAACAAACGAGCAACTAGCATTATCACATGTCATGTTTCGCCGGTGGAGCAAGCTACAAAAAAATGGTCCTTCGAGCCGGATTTCAAGTAACAAATTAGCTGATTTTTAAGAGTTTAAGTAATTGTGTGATCATTAACCCGTCGGTTACCGAGAACGTTCCAGCACGTTCGAACTCAAAGGTACCGCGATCACGCGGATCCTAACGAGTTAATAATTATGTTAAGTACTCCATTTTCATTATTAATAATCGCCCCAATTGCCCTCTTTACCGACCTTTGTGCCTTCTCAGCGGTGGCATCAAAGCTGATGCTCTTGGGTATGGCGCCGGTGGAGGCGGTCTTGACGGGCGGCGGGCTGACGCGGCGCTCCGTCACGTTCTCCGAGTTGACATCCTGGCTCGACGACTTGTCCGACACGGACGTCTCCGCGCTGTTCACCGACAGCGTGCTCAAGGATATGTTGCTCGCGTCGCGCTTCTTCTCGATCCGCGAGGAACTAATGCTCACGATACTCGTGCGGATCTCCGACTTGACGATCCGCGCCGTGAGGTTGTTGACGAGGTTCGCCGAGCCGGAGATGGTCGCGGAGCTCATGCGCGACACGAGGTCGGTGATGGTGGAGCGCGACTCGGTCTCCGGCCGCTCCGTGTCGATGCCCGAGTCGAACCGCCGGTCGTACTGCGATGCGGACATTGCGTTGAACGAGCTCTCGCTAGAGTTCAGGGACCTGTGCGAGCGAGATGTGACTGTTTAAAATCGATATGCAACAATTTTTTTAACCTAAATTCAACCTGCACACATCAGAGTTCCCCATGTTCTAAAAACTGTGTAAAAAGCAAAGCAACAACCCATAATTGTCCCACTGCTAAGCTCGGGGTCTCCTCTCATAATGTGAGGGGTACAGGCCGTAGTCTACCACGCTGGCCAAATGCGGATTGGTAGACTTCACACACCTTTGGAGAACTTCATGGAGAACTCATGGAGTTTCCTCACGATGAAAAACTGTGAGAAGTCAGCCAATTCGTATTTTACCAGCGTGACATGAGACTGTGACCTATACCCCCCACAATGTGAGAAGGGCTATGAGCAGGCAGCTAGGGTCACGAATTCTCCATAAAATACTCAAAAGATGTATGAAGTCACCCAATTCGTAATCGAGATTATGGTTCTCATATTGTGAGAAGGGCTCCGAGGCAGCTAGTGATAAGCTCAGTTAGTTACCTGTCCATAAGGTCGTTGTCGAGGTAGTGCTTCCGCGAGGTGGAGGGCAGGTGGTAGCCGGCGGGCGGCGGGAAGCTGTCGTCCACCCACTGGCTGGTGGCGTCCGACGACTCGCTCGCCGCCTGCGCTTCCGCGTTCGACGACCCGTTGCTACCGTACAGAAATACCGCGTTAGATGTTACAATCGTGCTTCAGAATATATCAATTGTATTGATCTGACAGCAATAGAACTGTTGATATATTTAAAAGGCAATTTCTTGCATAAAGAATTACTAGTAATACATTTGAGAATAGTTTACAATGATTCACAATTAGAGTACAGCCGAGAGCCACTGAACATAGTCTCTGCGAACTTAAGCGCATGTAAGACAGAGATAGCGACACGAAACACGACACAAAAGCTAACGTGTGACTGAGACATAATACCGCGTACCGAGCATTGGTTACTGCGCAGCCTTCTGCGCGAAGTTCGACTCGCTAAGATACTGTAACGTTGAACACTATAGTAGAAGAATAAAAAATACAAACCCATTCTGCGGCACGAAATCAAACACATCATTATTCAGAGGCGCAGGGGCCGACGTGCTGGGGCTCTCGGGCGCGGAGGTCGCGTAGCAAGTCATCACCTGCGAGGATCACATACATTACTGCACTTGAGAATATATCTTCGAGCGATGGTAAACTTGATCAAAATGGGATGTAATGAACAATTACCGTTCAAAAAGTGGACGAACTAAAATTTGTTACTTTATTATGCAAAAAAAAAATATCTAATATCTAAAGGTCGCTGCATACGTAACGTGGACGGGGCATAAATATACGTGCGTACCCCGTTCCCGTCCCGTGCGTCCGTAGCTTATGAGCTATCGTTTACATTTTTTATGAAAGGATGTTTTCAAAACTACACGTCCCGTCCCATCCACGTTACGTATGTATCGACTAGCGATGGGCGATTATTACTTAAATTAATCGAATTAGTCGATTGTTCAGTTTAGTCGATAAAAGTCGATAACAATTGATGTTAGTCGATTGTCATCGACTGGCTGGCGTGCGGCGCGGTGCGGTGCGGTGTAACTACTACTGTGTGCGAACTACTAATTCGTAGCGCAGCGCCGCGCCGCGCAGTTATGTGAACTACTAATTAGTAGCGCAGCGCATTTTTTACTATACTCGTACTACTAATTTAGTAGTACGAGTTTTTGATGTGAAACATCTTTACGCGAGGGGTAAACCTGATTTTAGACTTGGTGATCATGGCGACGCATTTCGATGTTTCACATCTGCCAGCCGTGATAGCCATGACAGCTGTTCTTTTTATTGATTTTTTCGAAAAAATTCCACACTAACGATCTTTTAGGCATCGTGTCAAACGGTTATAACCCGCGCGCGTGACCTTGCTTTAATAAAGTCAAAAACCAACTAACAACAAATTGAAGTAATAGGTACTTGAAAACAATCGACGCATCATCGTCTCGCCGCACGCAGTACGCACTACGCACAGCGCAAGGCAGTTGAATGTTGATTGAGTATACCTACAGCTAGTATTTAGTAGTTCAGTTAGTAGTTTGTCGATTGTTATTCGAATAATCATCGCGAGGAACTACTAAATCGACAATCGAATGCGCAATGGCACAATTTTCGATTCAGTCGATTGTTTTTTTTGCAACAATCGCCCATCGCTAGTATCGACTTTTATACAGCATCGTGGCTTGATTAAAGTACCCAGAACTGTCTATATATAAACTTGTACATATTAAAAATAATAACTCCACTGACCCCTATTACAGAGCATAAAATACATAAACGCGTGTTCGCGTCGAAGCCAACATCAATATCATTCAACAATAGCGATCTGTCCAAGTGTGATGTGTGTACTGGGCTACTGGGGTACTGGGTGTACTGGGTGTACTGAGTGTACTGGCTGTGTACCGGGTATCCGTTGACGAGGATGCTCTTGCGGTGGTCGGGCGCGTGCGGCAGGTCCAGCTCGCCGCCGCGGGACAGCGCCGCCGTCGCGCTCAGGTACCCGCCCGACCTGTACACACACACACACATATTCTATTGTTGTTGTTATACTTAAATTGCCTAGTGTAGTGCATATTTACAACATAGATATAGAATTGTCTAATGTACACAAATAACGTGGGTGTGCATAGTTGTCAGTCTGTCAGTGTTTTGACAGAAATGGACGGCATCAACGCTTATACAGTGCCACCAAGTTATCTGTGAAATGGCGAAAATTGGAACTAATGCCGCGCCATTCATAAATTTTTTGTTTTCATTCATTGATATTTACTATGTCTCGAATTGCGTCCAATGATTAGTCCAATGCGTCCGACAGCGCCCTCCGTCAATTCACAGATAAGTTGGTGGCACTGTACCTGTGTATTAGTGTGCCAGTGAGCGTAGTTCAAGTGCCTCTGAGTCTAGACTAAAATTTAATACAACATGAAAAAGTCAGAACATTATTTGTTATTATTTCACTTCCTAACTTATACGGAGATTATGGATACAGATTTTTAAAAATACCCTTTGTACACACACGGAAACTGACTTGAATAGTCACTTTCGAAACATAGAGAAAAATACAAAGGTTTATTACATCTCTTTCATTGATGTGATAATTTAAAATGTAAAGTGTACAATAACAAATACCTCAAGTTACTTACCTATTGGTGAGGCTGGGGCGCGGCGTGTGGCGCGGACTGCCCACGTCCGGCCGCTTCGCGTTGCCGTTCTACGAAACAGATATAAATAATGACGTATTTTTTTTCATATCCAAGTTCTTAATATACAAGTAAATAAACTTTTGAACAATACTATGAATGTAAAATAAAATATATTTACAAATATAGAAATCTTTGTGTTAGCTATAACTGCTACAAAAATATCAACAGCAATCTATAATAATAATCTATATATGTATATGTAAGAGATTACAAAACACGAAGGTATTGTACCACTCATTTTGATGTTTATTTTATCTATGCGGGTAAATGTCACGACTCGAACGCATAGTCTGTGACGCAGCGTCTATATTATCTACGTCCGAGACGTTAACTTGTCAATGTTAAAGCTTTCAAGTTCTTGATGTCAGTTTTTGAATCTGTCAGTAGTGCGTCAGAGTCAGTGTCAGTTGATAGAGCTAACTTCACTTGACCTCGAGACAATGCCTGCGCCGGTTGTGCGCACTGACGTTTTTCACAATAGCAGAACCATTAATAGTGATCCGTTTGCACCCGCGACATATACATATATAACACAAATAATTCGGTACGGATGTCCTATAAACTTTGAAACCAACCAACCGATATGCCCCACAATGATGGTCTTAGACCACTAATCAATTTTCGATTTTTGACTTTTTCCATACAAAAGTTTTTTGCCTAGTAACACACGCGGGGTATCCACTAGTCCTTTATATTGTTTTTTGCGTAGTAACCTAGTAACACACGCGGGGTATCCACTAGTCCTTTACATTGATAGACTGAAACCATCCAACCTCCACTAGTGTGAATAGAGTGTTGAGTGGTGGTACCTGTAGCTTGACGGGCGTGCAGTCGTCCTGCTGCGAGGGCCGGCGCGGCCACGACGTGTCCGAGCGCGCCGCCACCGACACGCAGTCGTCCGTGTCCACCTGCACGCACCACAAACACTTCACATTACTGTGTGGCGTGATGGTCACCATGAGGGGCTCGATTCCCAGTGAGGCGGAAAGAATGATGAATAACACTACTAGGGTAACCGCACAATGATTGACCCTTTAAGGTGATCATCGACTATGAATATTTCTCGTTATTACAAATCCACGCCATAAAACGTTTCGTGCTCAGTTGGTTCCTTAGGAAACTTATAATTTAAGTAAACAAAGACCATTTTTAAAACAAAGTGCCAATTATTTCCATGTCAAGAATTAGTCTGCTTAATATCTTAATTCGAAGAATATTATTACCCAAGTAATCAAATTACAAAATTTAATTTTCAAGCAGATCGATATGCGTGCATGTTTCCGTCAACGCGTGCGTACGTGCGTGTATGTGTCGGTGCGTGTGGTTGTGTGGTACCTCTGTGTTGCGGTCGCTGTCGGACGCGAGCACGTCCATGCTCCAGGCGGACTCGCTGGCCGTCTCCGACACGTCCGGCGCCACCGCGTTGTTCACGTTCGCTGCAGACACCAACACTATCTTATAACTGCCTTCATACTAATTTAATTAAATGAATACAATTTTAATCAGTGTATTACTAGCAACGATTCTTTCAAGACCTTTCTATAAAACATAATAATTCGTCTTGTTATATGTCGTATATGCGACCGAATTATCGCGTTACGGACGGTCGCGTATATGTAACTTAAGCCCAATGCATACGTAACGGGTTTTTTCCCCTTACAGGACGAGACGTGCAGTTTTGGAAACATCGTTTCATAGAAAATGTATACGACAGTGCATATGCAGCGGAATCCCGTGTGGGACGGGAACGGGGCACACACGTATACTTATGCCCCGTCCCCGTCCCGTACGGGGAAAAACCCGTTACGTATGCATTGGGCTTTAATATGCATCGGTAATAAATATATCCGTGCATAATATCAGGCGTCTCTTCACCTCTCGCGTGCCCGTACTCTACACCAACAAGGTCGGTCGGTCTCACCGTGTGCGGGCAGCGCCTGCGCGTGGTCGCAGGAGTCGCCGATGGTCTCGGAGTCGGAGGCCAGCACGTCCGTGCTCCACGTGTCCGACATGATGCTGATCGTCTCGTCGCCTTCCACCAGCTTCTGCGGGCACACAACGAACGCGCACGCGTTAACGTTCTGATCGTGCCGTCAATGTCAACGACGTAAACAGGAGGTACGCAGGAGCAAGTAAGTACTCCACTTAGATGAACTGAAAATTGTTTTCAGACAGATAAAATCAGCTTATTTAAATTATGTGTGAGTGCGTAACGTTAGAAAACGCGACTTCTTACTACGCTTAAATTTTTATCATGTTTCCACATAAAATAATTAAACTCATGCTCATAATATTTGAGTAATATTGGATAAAACATATTAATGACGTAAAACTCGGCACAGATAACGCATTGACATATTGCACTTGCACAGTCTGTATTCTAGTTTCCCCTGTATCGTTACCCTGATCTCGAACTTGCAGAACTTGTCCTCGATGTCGTTGCGGGTCTGCTTCAGCAGCTTGGTCTGCGCCGCGGCCGTCGCCTGGCTCACCGGCGCGTTCGGAAGCACCCTACACACACATACACACATATATTATAGCATATGTCATGACGATAATAAAACAACTGAGTTTTATAATCAAAAATATGGTAATTATGATAATTTGATGGAGTAATACTATACAGGATTGAGAAGAAAATAAAATTTTACTTGGTTTTGGGTTTGTGTCAAGTGTCGTTATAGTTTACTAAAGGTCAATGCATACGTAACGTGTTTTTCCCGTACGGGACGGGACGTGAAGTTTTGGAAACATCGTTTCATAGAAAATGTATACGATAGCGCATACGCCACGGAGGCACGCACGGGACGGGAACGGGGCACGCACGTATATTTATGCCCCGTCCCCATCCCGTACGTGGTAAAAACACGTAACGTATGCATCGACCTTAACACAAACCGATACAGTGAAGGCGACAAACAATCGGACGGGTAATACCAAACTGAGCGGCCACCATCACGAACATCCATCATACTAAAAGCATCTAGTTTACGTGACTGGCCGAGAAAGCAGATATTGCTTTGGTCACTTACATACTTTAAAACTACATATTATATTCTCCTGGCGGGTTCCCTGGAAGAACTTGGTACAATGCTCGGAGACTTGAACAGCATCTCACAACGGGTGGGTCTTAACATGAACATGGACAAGACGAAAATCATGTCGAATGTCCATGTCACACCCGTACCGGTTGTTGTTGATGGCGCTGCTCTCGAAGTTGTAGACGAATACCTTTACCTGGGACAAGTGATTCAGATGGGTAAGTCCAACTTCGAGAAAGAAGTCACTCGTAGAATCCAACTCGGATGGGCTGCGTTCGAGAAACTGCGTCATATCTTGTCGTCCAATACACTACCTCAGTGCCTGAAGTCGAAGGTATCCGAGCAGTGTGTGTTGCCAGAGATGACATACGGATCCGAGACGTGGTGCTTCACTATTGGCCTAATCCACACGCTCAGAACAACGCAGCGGGCTATGCTCGGTATTTCTCTATGTGATCGCATCAGAAATTAGGAGATCCGTAGATGAACTAAGGTAACCAACATAGTTCAAAGAATTAGCCGGCTGAAGTGGCAACGGGCTGGCCACATAGTTCGACGGAGCGATAACCTTTGGGGAAGAAAGGTCCTCGAAATGGCGCCCACGTCTCGGAAAAAGGAGCATAGGACGCCCCCCGACCAGGTGGACTGACGACCTGAAGAAGACAGCGGGCATCCGCTGGATTCAGAAGGCTCAGGACGGGTCAGAGTGGCGCAAGTTAGGGAAGGCCTATGTCCAGCAGTGGACCTACGAAGGCTGATGGATGGATGGATTATATTCTCAGCTACATTCTAAGTTCAGTCAGTCAGTAAAGGCAATGCACGATACACTTGATAAGGCGATGAAAAACTATGGACTTGAATTCCCCGGAAGGCACAATGAACAAATATCTTGTATTTTCGTATCCTGGAGCGCACGTACCTCCTGGGCGGCGCGTCCCCGGCCGTGTCACCGTCCGTGACCTGCGAGGACGGCGTCTCGCGCCCCGAGATGTTGGGGCTCCCGCGACCGCTCACGTTCGCCGACACCTGACAACAATGCCTGATCGATTAAGGGTTAACATTTTTTTTTTCATATTTTTGCGTACACTTGTTGGGTAACTGCACTGTAATCCACAAACTACAAAAAATGTCCAAAAGAATTGCAGAGCTATTCGATCGAAAGCTAGCTATTACAAGCTATTTACAGTCATGAATGGTTTTCTTTTTTCTAAGGACTTTGTCACAAGGTCAACTTTACGATTCATCCCCCGACTATCGACCAAGTACCAAAAGCAGAATAGCAGTGATATGATAATAACAGGTATAATAAATAAACGCTTCCTCGCTCATACCGCGCATTATGCTTCTTTTTCCTTTCTTGGACAACACAAGTATTACATCAAAAACATCCAATATATTCGGGTATTCCAATATATTCGGTACAAAAATTTATTCATCACATAAATATCTGCAGTGAAACGAACCTGCGAGACCCCTCGCTTCTCGGTCAGTATTACCAACAAGGCAACAGTATGAACATGGACAGATTGAACAAAACATACAAAGTAATTGATACGATGGACAGTAGCTGGTCGAAGCGCTCACCATATCGGACAGGTTATCGTTGGGGTCCTCGGTCTCGAGCTCGAGGCTGGACGTGACGCTGTGGTTGGACGCGGCCTCCGACACCGCCTCCAGGTTGTCCGACGTGTTGCCCAGCGACACCTCGTCGTGGGACACCGAGAACCTGCACACGCACACACCACACACACCAATAACTGCTGAACTTTTATTCTCGTATAAAATGTATGATTATTTACCATAAATTGTTTTTGTTACTTTTTTTTTCTATGGGTTACTTCGCATTATTACCCTATTTATTATTTATATTTTTTCAACAAATGTAATTGAAACAAATCATATTAGTGATATAGATGTTTTCATTGGAAAATCTTTGGAAAAATTTAACTTTCGCATTTCTTTTACATGTGTAAACCTTAACAATACTAAAATAGTTCGTCTATGCCTACATAATAATAAAAACAAATGTAAATAAAATAATAAAAAACTTTTTTAATAAAAATTAAAAACAATGTATATATAATTATATAATTAATACACCGCAATATATAACATGCATATAATATATTGAATCGTCATGTTACCGTGTCCGTTTCTGCACGGGCGCGTTCCCGACCGCGGGCGTGTCGTCCGCGTCGCCCGCCTCCGAGCCGCCGTAGTAGCACTCCAGCACTTTAGACTCCGGCACGAACCCTGCGTCACACGCGTACTTACAATACTACAGTGTTACTTTATGAGTGTTGTTTTATGGGAATAGTCGACAACCGAACGACCCGCCTGTTGGTAAGTGGTCACCCAAGAAAGAAGAAAGAAGAAAGAGAGAGACTCGAGCCTTCAGCGGGAATAAAGCCCAATGCATACGTAATGGGGTTTTTTCCCGTACGGGACGGGAAGCGAAGTTTTGGAAACATCGTTTCACAGAAAATGTATACGATAGTGCATACGCAGCGGAATCCCCTACAGAACGTGGCCCGTACGGGACGGGAAAAACATCGTCAGCGAAAAAGCCCGTTACATATGCATTGGGCTTAAGACGAGTCGTTTATCATTATTAAAAGAAATAAACGAGGTGGAATGCTGACAACTTGCGGACACCGATGTGAAAAAGGGCCGTTTCACTTTACGAATGGAAACTAATACATAAGTTAGTAGAGCCCCTCACCAACGTAATCCTGCTCCTCGACGCTGGCCAGCTTGATTACGAGCACCTCGACGCGGTCGTGCGGCGCGGCGGGGGCGGGGGCGGGGGCGTCCTCGCGCTCGCGCGGCTTGCCCACCTTGGCCAGGATGCCGCGCCGCTCCGAGCTCGCCTCCTTCACCTCCGGCTGCTGGCTACTGGTGGGCCTGGAGTGTACGTACAAGATTTTACATTTGAGAAGTCATACAACCGTCTTATTCAATACGACCCATAACTGTTACCAGTTGGGATGAGGTCTCCTCTCACAATGTGAGGGATACAGGCTTGGACCACCACGCTGGCCAAGTGCAGATTTGCAGACTGCACACACCGTTGATAAGATTACGGATAACTATAATAGTGCAGGTTTAACTACGACATATTGTTTCAACAAATCTGTTCGCATGAAACTGTCAAGACCCCTAGAGCCAACAGGAAGAGTCTATTTGAAAAATAAAAAAAAAAAACACCAAAGCAATCTGTGCTGCATAATACAGAGCAATAAGAGCAGAGATCACCAGCTACAAGGGTACCTGATGGTGGTGAAGTCCGGCATCTTCCGCAGCAGGTCGTGCAGGCGCGTGCGGTAGTTGGGCTCGCCCGTGTGCACGAGCGCCGCGAGCCGCGCCGCGCCCGCGCCGCCCGGCACCCCCGCGTCGCCCGCACCCCCCGCGCCGCCCGCCGCCTCGCCGTCCGCGCTGCCGGTTGTCTCGCTGCTGCTGCTGCTGCCGGCTATCTCGCCGCTGACACACAGACAAATAGGTGTCGGAAAAAAGTCTACAGGAAGATTTTTGTATGCTATTTGCCATGTAAGTATTAAGTTTCGATTAAAGGCCACAAATAGCAAGAAACCAAATTTCAAATAAGTACGAACATGTGACGAAATTATTGAATGTTGGAAAAAGTATGAAATGTAGTGGATTACCTAAAGCCAGCCGCTTCTGAAGACCCGTTGGAACTGTTGGAGTTTTCTTCAGAGTGTATACTTGACGTGTTATTGTTTAACTTAGATGAGATTCTTCGCAGGAATGTTATCTGAAAAGAAATCGGACACATCGCTCTCAAATTGATTATTGAAATTATGTAGTGGACTTCTTTAGCGTCTTTTTACTTTGGATATTATAGTAAAATCAAACCAAAATCCCTATTAAAAACACAAATAAAGTTGGCAATATTTATCAAATTATTTTATTATTATTTACAGTCTCACTTAAAGATAGTATGCAAAGTGATAACAATGAATACTTTAATGTATGTTATTTTTAAATAATTGCTACTTAGCAATTATTCAAAGAAAACTCACAGAGGATTTAGAGAAAGTGAAGATTACTCAAAAATTACACGAGGCTCGTGCGAATATTAAATACACAAGCAGATACACATCTATCCGTTGTGACTGTAATTATCTTTAATTATATTCATAAGCGATCATTAAGCGTTATACGCACGAGCAAATGCGCATCATGCGCAGTATAGAGCGCCACGGCGGTGGGCGGCGGCGCGTCCGTGCGCGGCGCGGCGGCGGCGGGAGCGGGCGGCGGCGCGGGCGCGAGCTGCTCGCCCGCCACGCTCTCCACCAGCGACCACACGCACGACCGCTCGAACCGACCGTACAGGTCGCGTACCTTCGGCTCCACCTACATCACATATTTTATTTATATTAAATAAATTATCCTTCCTGCCAGTAATAAGTAGCTGTCGTAAAGGGTTTTGGATTGTTTTGCAAATTAAAATTGTATTTTTTTTGGAAATTCTAAATTACTAATTTTAATACTAATCCCTGCTACTGCAACAGCGGATATCTTAGTATTCAATACATTTCCTGATAAAGTAATGTAGACCTTTCTAATTTAAGTAACAATGCATTAAATTCAGTGCTCTTTATCAAGCGTTTGTATCAAAACTACTTGGAATAAAACTAACTTAATTTATTCGTTCATTCATTCAAACTTGACTCTGACCAATCAAACTTAACCCTGATCAATCAAACATAAACTTGATCAATCAAACATGACCTTGATCAATCAAACCCACCTCCTGGTAGCGCGCCAGACAGAGCATCTGCAGGATCTGCGCGAGCTGGATGAGGTTGAAGCGCGCGATGTAGGACACGGGCACCTCCACCACGCCGTGCGCCTCGGGGTTCACGATGGCCGGGCAGATGAAGTGGTTCAGGACCAGATCCGTGCATATCGCGTGGATCTCGCGGTCCGTCGTCCTGCGACAGAATACAATACATAAATAATGTACACAAATAAACAAATATGGTCTATTATAGTATGATTTTCTTGACTTGATTATGGTGTACAATAATGTCACATTGTCTTATGTATCGGCCAATAAAGGCAACAAATGTATTTCCCTGATTTAGTTTTGAGTTAACTTTTTGAATAACAAATTTATGGAACTCTGTTAAAAATAAAGCCTGAATCAAAACTGAAACCTAAATCACGATCAAACTAAGAAATGTAAGAAGTGTAAGAAATGTAAGAAACCTATGAACAATCAATAATATCCACATCTCTAACCTTGAGTGCTGTTTGAGCAGGTGCACGATCTGCTGCACGATCCACGCGATGGTGGACGGGAAGCCGGGCCAGTGGTCCTTGAGCGAGGCGATGAACTTGCTGGCCAGGTTGTACAACGACTGCACCGTCCACTTGCGGTAGCGCGCCACCTTGGCCGCGTACTCCGCGCTGTTCGGCTGACCGAACTTCTTTAACCGGTCTGCGGCTGAAAACCTGCGAACCACACGTTATTTTGAGAAGGTCAGTTGAGTACATCGCATAATAATAAGGTGAAGTAATTTTTAAGGGATTTTGCGGTCGATGAGCTGAGTGTTTCTTTCGCCGTTCATTCTCTTACATGATAAAATAATCTTTCTGAATCAGTGGTAAAAAAAACCTGCATAAGAGTATTTGAAAAATACTAACATGATAAAAATAATTTTAATTTGAAAGCATTGATTATGTGTCATATTTCTAATCACCAATTTATGGATACATATATTTTAAAAAAACAAATGTAGGTAATATTAGACAGTTGAATGTGTTACAGATACAACAAATGCGTTACAGATTCGTAAAATCGTAACAGAACTGTGGACCGTAGCTGAAGAAAACGTCAGTCTCCCTGTTATAATTATATATATAATGGTACAGTATAACACATTGACACAAAATTACATTATCCGCATCCTGTATTTAAATATAATATATTTTATGTTCATAATTTAACATGTATTGAAACGATGATGTCACGAGTCAAGATAAGCTTATAGTGAAATCTACTGTAAGAAGACATAGCGTGTTGACCGCGACCGGCCAGAACTATGACCTCGGTCCATTACGCGGCCGGAGTTACCACGTAACATCTTAAGCAACTGTTGAATAATAGATTATTGTGCATTTATTTATAAGGCTTCAGCAATATACATGTCTTGCTCATTGCATAACAACATCTTTTTGCAACGAAACAATTCGAATGCCGACAAACTTGCTTGCAGTTTGGCAGAAATGGAAAGGTGGGACCTGTACACTTTTTTCTTAGAATAGATAAATAAAAAAGAATCGTAAACTTTATCGATTCTTAAGTAATGCATTCATGATATTATGATCAGGATGCTGGGTATATGCAGGATATTTTTTTGCGGTCTTCCAACACAATTCACGTTAAAAGGAAAAAGAAAAACGTCATCTCCCTCTCTCTCACTTTATCTCTCTTAGGAACTGAGTAAGATCAGCGTCGCCATGGTCTAATTGGGCCAGTTAATATCCCACTTTTTTAACGCGTGTTGGCCTCGTCCTTAATATATAAATCAATGGTCAAGCATACCTCTCCATGGCCTTGTCGGGATCGATGTCGAGGAAGAACTCGTCCTCGTGCAGCACGGCCATGACGGGCCCCTGCAGCGCCGCCGCCAGGAAGTGCCGCGCGGGGGCGTGCCCGTCGCGATACACCGCGTACAGCGACGCCAGAGCGCACTTGCTCGTGCGGAATAATCTGAACGAACACATTTTGTATCAGTTTATTTATTAACTCTTTATGTCATAAACTGGATATAGCCGCCTTCTATGTTCTTTGTTCTCCCACTGTCCTAAGGTTGACTGGCAAAAAAATATTGTAGCATTAAGTCCGCCTTTTGTATCCTTTATGATTTTTAAGCATGGAGGATAGAATATAAGGAGAGCCATTTCTGTGTATGAAAACTCGTTCATTAACGGGTGGCACTACGGTGCGCTAAATAGTTAAAGTTTTGTATACTATAGGTACCATGAATTTTTTTAAACATTTGAACTCAGCAAACTTCACTCCGTCTACAACAGCTATGTTCATGGTTCATATCGCTATTTGTCAGACACTAGCACCATTCTGGAATGGCCATTATTGGAATCTCTATTTTCAGTAAATAGCTGGACACTTTTTCAACTTTCCCCTCATATGAGATAGCCCTCCTTCTACTCTATCCTCCATGTTTTTAAGGCACATTAAAGAATAAAATAAATAAAATGAAGACATGATTTTTTTCAATGTCATCTATTTCAGTAATGCGCGCTCCACATTCACGCGAGATCCTCGCCGAGAATCTCGGCAAGAATCTCAGCGACTATCTCGGCGAGAGCTTCCTTGAGTACACACTCGCAAGGTTCTCAATACAGTTCTCACGCTCGATGACGATGGACGCAGAAGTAACTGCTGCGGCAAGCTTATTGCAATGCGCATTTGCATATCATCTGCTTGAAAATATTCTAGGAATGTCACTTCTACATCGTTCGTCCAAATCCGGCTTATATTTATGCTTAGTAAATACCACAATGACAACTCTTCTAATCGGCGAGTCGCTCGCTACTGAGAAACATGCGAGTGTGGATTTAATACAAGTTCTCGTCAGTTCTCGCGTTCTTAGCTCTTTTGTCTCGTGCCAAAAAACCGACAAAAATCAGAGAACACGGCGAGAATCTGCGAAGATTATGTGAATCGGTTCCACATTCACGTTTCTCGTGTTGTTCTCGCCTTCTCGCGAGATTCTCGCGTGAGTGTGGAGCGCGCTTAACCATAGCTTGCACCCTGCTAAAATGGCCCCGGGATTGACGAAGCCACCTGGCAGCTGATGGATTTAGAGAGCGCAGGAACGATCTAGAAATAGTTACGTCTTGGAGTGCACTTGATGGATTGATAGATGGCATGATGAACACGAACGTCATGCAACGCAACGCAAAGGTTGTACAACAAATACACGAGTTCATTCGGTTAAATTAAAATTAATTAGACTTTACGTTCTAAGTAGCCTGAATAGTTTTATAAAAAATCGTGTATTAGGTGAATAACATATGACCAATATTTCTTGACAAAAAATAACAAATTTCAAAATTAGGGTTAAATCAAAAAATACTCGTCAGATCTTGCTCAAAATGGGGCCACATGACAAGCACCAGCTTTCGAATATAAAGAAAGAATTATCAAAAATCTTACACCGAGTAAAAACTTTTGAGGTAACTGTCGAACTGGGAACCTCCTCCTTTTTTGAAGTCAGTTAAAAATATTACACGTCATGAATAATTTCCTATCAAACTTTATTTTATGATAGAGGTATAATGTGGTAAAGAGTGTTAAATTGCGCTGTTGTTGAGCACGCTTTGTAATAATAAATCAAATTACATACTTGTTTTATCACAAAGGCATTTCAATTGCCAGCTCGTGTGATGATATGCGCGCCGCGCGGTGTTTTGTTTAGTTTTTCAACTGAATGCATATTGTCCTCTTTATAAACATGCTACCTTAAACATTGAGTATACTTACTTGTATTCGATACTCAACTTTATTAGGTGCGTACCTTAATTGGTTGTTACTATAATTAGCGGGTAGTTTGGTAAGTACCTATTTAAATTTTAAAAATGTTTATATACTAATCAATTAGTAACTACTAGGTATTAAAAATCGATGAGTACTTGGTGATTAGGTGGATAGGATACTTACTTTTTGATTGCATTATGTAAGTGTGTAGGCGTTTATTTTTATTTTATCGTCAGTATAATGATCATAATAATAAAAGTCTTGCGGGCATAATTTCGTTGCTTTCATATTTATCTATCGTCGTTTTGTTGTATATTATGTAGGCGAAAAATTGCCGAGGGACAAATACATTTTGACGCATTTTAAGGTCGAAGTCTCGTCGAATTAGTAGCTACATTTGCATCCGTATCGCTAACTTTCCGTTCCCGGCCGAGCGACTCGAACTACGCTTTCACATCGTGTTTACAGACGACTCGGCGTCGACATCGCGACACTGATTAAGCGACCATTTCCCTATTACACACGATGACGAATGACAACGGAAATGCTTCGACATGACGACTAAATGTCTGGGAAATCACTTCGCGATTCGTCAACGATATAAATCATTGACTGGAACGAATAGCTTTGACTGATTATGCGATTAATCACCAGCAATGGGCGAAATGCTGCCTCACTGATATCTAATAGACCCTCCCATTTATGCATATCATTTATGTCTGTAGGCACAAAAAAATTTTAATACTTCACATCTGCCAGAAGTTCCGCAACGGCTCTAATTTTTTTTTTTTGAAGTTATACTTCTATGCGACTTGGAAAAAGGTTGCGTTAAACGTTTGCGCTACCATGGAGGAGGTAATATAACATACATATGTAGTACACATTAAAATTTAATGTTATTACTTATACAAATCTCACAGTCTCAATGGCGTGATTCAGGTTCATGAACAACGCTATCTAGTTTGTACTTGTTTATTTTTATTTAGTACAAAAATAGTTTTTGAAAGATAATTAAAACTGATACACGTATTAAATTAAATATTTATTTAATTATGTCAAAGAAGTATAACTTCTCACGCGCGTACAAAAGTACACGCACCCTTTTTTTTAATATCCGGCGAACAAGCATACTGTCCACTTGCTAGAAAATGGTCGATACCGTCAAATAACTGACTCTTAGATTATATTTATTATCATAGAAATCATTGACGCCTCTCCAGACTGAAAACAAGTATCGAACCCGCATCTTACAATATCTACAGAGCTTGTTGAAATTCTGCTCATATTAGTGGCCTATTACTATAATTACATTATTACCACAGTTATAACGATCACGACTATGATTACTTTTTATTACTTCCTGATCCACTCGTGTTGAGCTAATGGATGAATTATCATATAGCCACAGAAGACATAATAGTACATTATAGCGTTGGAGAATGGAGCCGACCTGATCGCGGCTACGACATTACGAGCGGCTGACTCACGTGTAACGTGTAGCTAGTAAAATTGATACTTCGAAACTACTCTCCCACATTCCAGATGCGTATTATGATGACATTAGGATCATGATAACACCAGTAATGATACTTATAATATACAAACGATTCAACTTTATTTAAAAATTTACGCCCCAACTCAGAGGTCACTAACGGTTACTTAAATCGCTCCTTAGTACAGAATTTGTATGGTGATTCTTTACTAACGAGCAATTTAAGTAAACGTTAATGACTCTGAGTTGGGGCGTTAGAAGCACTTTTTTGACACGCAAACATATCGCGTTTGAAAATAACAGAGAAATAATAAAACTGAACTTTTATGCAGAACGGATTTCAGCTGTGACATACATATTTGGTCCTAAAAATGACCCGTCTGTCTTAAGAAAAGCGGCGAAGCGCGGTTGTGAGGTGCACTCTCCCATGAGGAGTGCGGGCCTGAAGAGGCAGTGAAAGACGCTATTATTTACAACAAATCAAGTTTCTATTCTATCCTAAACTTGAATAACTGGATTGCTTTATAACATGTCTTTACAATGGTCTCGTCAACCGCGCCGGTAGAGCAGTTTCTTATGCTGTTACTTCTTCTCCATGTCAATGAATTGAATTTATATATTTAACTCGACGACACGGAAATTAATCATCAACATAATAGCATTAAGTCCCACTATCACTATTATCATACCACGGCTACATACACCGTTTCATTTATCCAGGAAATCATGCGACAAAATTGATTTCATTTTAAGTTTTGCTTCTATAATTATTAGCTTTATTTCACGCATACATATTAAAGATAAGTAGTAATGAATTTTATCAAGAAAAAATAACCGACTCCAAAATAACTAAAAAACTACTCGTCACATCTTGATCAAAATGTGGGACGACATGCCAAGCACCAGCTTTCGATTAAAAAAAGAATCATCAAAATCGGTTCACCCAGTCGAAAGTTGAGGTAACAAACATAAAAAAAAACAGTTGAATTGAATACCTACCTTTTTTGAAGTCGGTTAAAAATCTAGACAAAGGGTAAACACTGTAAACAACAGTACAAGCATGTAAAGAGAGACAAATCACTCGCTTTCTTTTTTCAGTTCAGTATCTTCGCCATTCGCCCCATTGACTGCGTGAAGCAGTAAAGGGCCAACAGCAACTAATCGACTACTCACTTCCTAGGATCATTGGAGGGCACCATCTGATGCTTGACGAGGGACCGGACGACGGCGAGCAGCCGCGTGCGATCGGCGGGCGCCCGGCAGCTGCCGTAGAGCCCGGCCACCAGCGCCGCGGGCAGCGAGGCCGGCATGTGCTCCTCGCCCAGCAGCAGGCACAGCGCCACCAGGTGCGGGCTGTCGCGCAGCCAGCCCAGCAGCTCGCCTAGCGCGGCCGCCTCCTGTAAGGCGGTTAGAGCGTTAGGCGATTCTATAGCAGCCTCAGGTTCGATTCCCGATTGGAGTAGACATTTATGTATCAAAATATCTCATTTAAGATTGTCCATACCACCTGTGACTGTAAATGTGAGAGAATTAATGTATGGGTCTTTTTAGAAGAGAAATTATGACCTGCTGAAAAAAAAAAGATTTGCTTTGACAATAATAATGAATATGGGTAAAGCAATTACCAACAAATGTTTAAGAAATTTAGATAAGCATGCAGACTTATACCACCAGGGTTTTAAAAGGTTTCATGAAAGTAAATTAATATTAACATCATGTTATTACATTATTATAGAATGAGGTTTGTAAGGCAATTTACTGCCAATAACTAAGACCTACAATACCTACATAGTAAACGCTTTTTTCTTTAGATACTTTTTAGGGTTCCGTAGCCAAATGGCAAAAAACGGAACCCTTATAGATTCGTCATGTCTGTCTGTCTGTCTGTCTGTCTGTCTGTCTGTCCGTCCGTATGTCACAGCCACTTTTTTCCGAAACTATAAGAACTATACTGTTGAAACTTGGTATGTAGATGTATTCTGTGAACCGCATTAAGATTTTCACACAAAAATAGAAAAAAACAGTAAATTTTGGGGGCTCCCCATACTTCGAACTGAAACTCAAAAATTTTTTTTTCATCAAACCCATACGTGTGGGGTATCTATAGATAGGTCTTCAAAAATGATATTGAGGTTTCTAATATCATTTTTTTTTAAACTGAATAGTTTGCGCGAGAGACACTTCCAAAGTGGTAAAATGTGTGTCCCCCCCCCTGTAACTTCTAAACTAAGAGAATGATAAAACTAAAAAAAATATATGATGTACATTACCATGCAAACTTCCAACGAAAATTGGTTTGAATGAGATATAGTAAGTAGTTTTTTTTTAATACGTCATAAATCGTAAACTGCAATTTACCTCGATTAAAGTTACAACAAACTACAAGAACTTTTATATTATGTTACTTGCTGCTACGGAACCCTTCATGGGCGAGTCCGACTCGCACTTGGCCGCTTTTTTAATTTACACTCTGCAAACCCATAAAGAATAAACATACTGATATTAATCAAGGCCACTCTTTGTTGGTCGGCCCTGATTCACCTATACAATCACAACATACTACGCTAGCAGCCACACTGTAAAATTTTACAGAACATTATGACAAAAGGCGTCTCATTCACAAGCAATGTATATTTAATATGCCAGATTCTAGCTCCATTGTTTTTGTGCATTCATATGAGCTACTATGCATAGAGCATTGTAATGTGTGTGCTTGTGTGGGAGGTCTATGTGTGAATAAACTGTTATCAAAGGAAGGATGTAAAATTGTTATATCATTGGCAGAGATGGTAATAAAAAAATCATCTCAGCTGTTAGCAGGTTAAAAATTTAATCTCTACTGCAAATAGACTGGGTTGTTAGTATATTGGACACTCCCCAAATAAAATAAATAAAATCTGAATTTTACCAAGAAAAAAATAACCGACTTCAAAAGAAATGAACTACACATATGTATAACACATCAGAATAACACCCATGACCCCAGTACAAATATTTATCTGTCACATAAATATCTGCCCTGGCCGGGAATCAAACCCAGGACCCTTCTATTAGCAGGCAGGGTCGCTACCAACAAGGCTACAGGTACGTTATTATTATTTGTTCATATTGTTTTCTTTCTTAGGCATTTCAGCCATCATTTTGGCAATTTATGCAAATACTGGGATATCAAAGAGATATTATTAATATCTCTTAATTAATATCATATTAATTAATCACACAATAATATTAAAAATATAACAAAAATTACTAATACTAGTAAAATCTACACAATCTGCAGCTAGGTTTAAATTCAAACTCCTGAAATGATATCATCAAATTACATTTACAAGTAAAACATTGATGATGTCTGGACAAATGATTTATGATAATAAAGTGGGTGGTATACTTATCTAATAACAAAATTACTCAATGAGGCAATAAACACTACAATGTAGGAATGTAATGAATTTTACACAACTTTTTAGTTATTTTGAGAAATAGAGGAATTTATTCTTAGCAACCTTCAGTTGCTAAAGAAACAAAACTTACTAATTTTTTTCTTACTTATATAAACTCACCTTGTATTTTAAAACCTTGTAGGCATCTATGAAGGTAGTACCCTCCAGCAGACTTGTTCGCTGGCATGCCGCGATGGATTCCGCCTCACATCTAGACGTTATCAAGTTGGTCAGGTTCTGGCGCTGCTGGGAGCATATCCATGCCACCTGTAGCAACTCTTGAACACTTTTCTCCACCTCCTCATTGAGATTCTGTAAAAGCTGCCGTTCCGAATTTATGAAGATCTTCTCCCGCCGCAGCTGATTGGCCAGCTCCGCGATGTTCATACAGCCTTCAGACGCAGGCTGCATCATTTTTACGTTTACTTGTAGCACACTCTAGTGGCATTTAGTAAGTAGTAATAACATTTTCATCTAAATAAATAAACGAGTATGTTTTCACGTCATTTCCACACAAAAAACTTGATCACTTCATTCACACAACATTTCGCCCTACTACTCGTTACGATAAAGCCTTATCGAACGGATACCACACATGGATGGATTACGGTTTCAGAAAAACACCAGTTACTAATAAAATACCGTTTATAGAACTATCACCATGAAAGAAATAAAATTGCACTTTTCTGCAGTATTTTGTAGGAGACGATGCGAGCAAATCTCGAGCTAGTGAATGAGCCATGCATATGAATCAAAAGTTACTCTATGATATGAATGATGCATATACACAGAACACAATATACAGTGCGACCAACTTATCTGTGAACTGAGGGAGGGCGCTGTCGAACGCATAGGGCCAATCACTGGGACGCAATTCGAGACGTAGTAAATGTCAATGTCATTCATTGACATTAACACAAAGAACTTCAGAATAGTTCCAATTTTCGCCATTTCACAGATAAGTTGGGCGCACTGTACTCCTTGCATCATAGATAAGTACTAAATCTATGCCTTGCATATAGCATGATAGCACAGAGTACTTAATCACTACGTGCATAGATGAAAAAATAATTAATTAATGTGCCATGAACCATGAATCAGCCATTCCTTATAAAAGTACGGTACTCTGTGGGACTCTTTGATCGATAAGCTATAGGGTGAATTCGCCAAAGTCACAAAAAAGATGTTCCGATTGATAAAAATTTAATTTACTATTTTTATAATTTTTTATTTTAGAAACTGCTTTTAAACATATTTTTACATAAGCGCCCACATATTTCATTACATAATTTGAAGTAATTTATATAAAAAAATTGAATAACACACCCAAAACATCATTACCATTTGTAGGGAAATTGCTGATATTGATATTCCAAAATATTTTTTGAAAAACCTGCCTTACACATTGCGTGTTTAATTTTATATTTTGAGACAATATTTAATTAGGTACATTAAAACATATAATATTATGAAATCAGCAGTGCAGAACTAGTAAAAAACATCAATTAAAATTTAGTCACGAAAATTCGTCAACTCCATGTCAGTACCGTCAAACGTTATATTTCTCAAATGTTTTTTGGGCTACGCTATAAAGTACCCCTCGTTTCTCCTCGTCTGGTCCATTGTAAAAAGTGGAACAGGCCAAATTTTTACTGCTGCATGGAGAAACAACTTTTATTCATGAAAAACAACGACGTTCAGTACTTTGTCCCGATTTTGAATCATCGCCATTTACTGGACTTACAAGGTAAATATAAATTATACATTAATTTTAATACTCCACACGTATGTGTAATAGGAACATGATTTTCACTGGCACAAAGAGTTCATAAATTAATGACTAACAAAATGAATTTTAAGCAAAAAAGAAAAAAATATCATTACCATATGCATCATTCCCACTTGTTTTTTTGTAAATGGGAATGATTTTGTGTGAATGGTAATGACGATTGGAGATTTTGAAATCAATTTTGATTGAGTAATGAGACCTAGCAATTTCTTTTTCAACGATAAATTTTTAATATGTGTGTTGTAAATTAAATTTGAGCTACAAGTTGTTGGTAAAGAATCTACAAAACTTTTTAATTTTGCAATATCTTTTTAGTAAAATAAATTATAAACGAAAATTTAATGCAAATAAAGGCCAAAACCGTTAAGAGAAACAAAAAATTGCTAGACGGAGGAGATAAACCGAAATCAGAGGAGATTGTGCATTATACGAAGAGGAGAACAAAGAAAGAGATAAGAAGAAAAGAAAATAAAGAAAAGTTTCTGAAGAAAATTCTCTGAAAAGAAAAATAAATTAAAGTGTCCTCGTTAGTAGCAAGCTACTACGTGAACAAATCCGATGAGAAATTTAATACCCCAGATTTGTTTTGGCATACTTGCTGCATGTTTTTGCTATCCTAGTACTTACTGCAAGAAACGAAAATATCTGGCTTGCTTTCTATAAGAGAGAGAGAGAACAGACAGAGAAACATGCGCACGCCGCACGACATGTAACGACGCCGCACGAGTTATAATGACTAATGATGGCAAAAAGTGTCGTTACAACTTTTCGTTACCAAATTTTCCGCCTAGTAGTAGTAGTCCTTTCGCAACGCGCGATAAGGAACTTCGTTCCAAAAAATGTAATGAAATAAGATGAAATAATCTTTTATTCATGTCGATATCACTGATACACTTATGAACGTCATTTTTTAAATATAACAGCATTTCGGAACGGTGCTTTGTCATGGAGAAGGAAATCCGTAAAGAAACTCCACAGCACATCTTTTAAAATAATGAAATTATTACACAAGATGTTCTAACTGACGCGGAACTGGATGCATTACTAATTTACATGCATATTTGTCAATAATATATTCATCTATACTATAATATCCTTTGCCTACTGGCTGGGATTTCAGAGATCTCTTATACATTTGAATAAGCAAATCATGTACTTAGGTAATTTAATGTAAAAACGTACATAGAGCTCCTCAAAAGAACGTTGAACTCTACGTAGGTGAAAAGAATCCGTAACCAAAAGTATGTCTGTTTCAAGTTTGATGATTTTGCGTATCACTATTTTGCTTGAACCAACCGCCGTTGTTTCTTTATGAATAAAATATAATTGTAAATAAATTGAGATGTTACTGTTAATATGCTCATTTCTTTAAATCTCTCCCGCAGGTAGTGGCGTAATTTTAATTATAGATGGTCCTAATTGCCCTTTTCTGCAAAACAAATATGGCATCAATGTCAGCCTCTGCACTCCACATCAATAATATCAATATACCATAGGACATGAGGCTATGAAAGTGTGCAAAATAAACAAGTTTAGCAATTTCTACATCAGTAAACCGTCTTATCTTTCTAATGGCATTAACTAACTAAGCTGATATATGATTGCCCCATTGTAGTTTAGAATCTAAGGTGACACCCAAGAAAACCGTGGATTTTTCCATAGTTATAATTTCATTATTTATAAGGTGAATCAAATATAAACCGGACTTTTTTACTAGTCGCAGAGTGAAGTGACGCGCTTGGTACTGCTGGACGTGTTAAAGGGGACTGTCTCGTATTATTCCATTTGGTAGCAAACATTCTATATACTTAGTTTTTTAGCATTTATCAGTAAATTATTTATAGTAAACCGGTGTGACAAACAAACCTGAGAACTTTTACATGGTCATTTATTTTATTTCTATTCGTCTTAAATATAAGAGAAGTGACATCAGCAAATATGATAATGTCTGCATATTTCTTAATTTAATACGGCAGATCATTTAAGTATACTAGAAAAAGGAAGGGGCCCAGAAACGAGCCCTGTGGTACACCCGTCACAGATTGAGATCTCGATCACTTGTTATCATTTATACTAACACACTGGATTCTACTCGTCAAGTACGACACAATCAAGTTAAGTGAATTGTTATTGATGCTGTAGTAGTAGCTTAAGTAGTAATGTTTAGTGTTCAACACAATCAAACGTCTTAGACAGGTCACAGAATACCCTTTATGGGATTTTGTGAATTCTCCCAGGTCTCAAATATAAGTTTGAGAAGCCTAACTCCTGCATTTGTTGTATTACGGCTTTCGGTAAAACCGTATTGCTCAGGGTGAAGTAAATTACAAGCGGTGAAGTGCTTCAGCGTTTAATTTAACTTAATTATTTTCGAAGACCGTAGGTAAAATAGAAATAGGTCTGTAATTATTAAGGTCTGGTTTGTCCCCAGATTTAAAAATCAGTATGATCTTTCTGTACTTCATTAGATCTGGGAAAGTATCTAGATTTACACATTTATTTACTAACCTAGCTAAATAAGGGACTATCACATCTTTTATATTATTTATAATTTTAACAGACATTCCCCACAAAATTTCAAATTCATATGCCTTTCTTTACCAGAGGTAATTTTATTTCCATGAACTAATAATTCATATTTAGAATTGCGTAATTTATTACTGCCAATCTCGTTACCAATAATACTCTAATTAGTGGTTTTAGCTTGACATTTTTTATCTTCTATGCAACTTAAAGACATAACTATAATACACACGGCTTTAAAATTTTTTTGATTAACATTAAATTTTGTCATTCCCATTAACAAAAAATCATTACCGTTAAATAAAAGTCATTACCAGGCTGCTCAATATCATTACCATTTCTTATAAAAAATTTTACGACCCAATAACTTTTGATTAGCATAACGAATTTTGAGGACTTTTGTAGGCTTAGAAAGGAAATTTTATGTGCTAATTTTTTTCATGATTTTGCACGCATTTCCACATACTTTTAAAAAAAAACACCAAAATAATTCAAAAACGCGAATTCACCCTATATTTGCTGGAGTAGACATGGGCGTTTTCGGTTTTTTCCGCAAACGGTTACATATCCGATATAAAGTTTTCATATCGATATAGAAAACGGTTTTCAGATACCGATATCAGTAGAATGGTTTGCAAACGTTAACATGATATTTAGATGCGAAAACTAACAACGAACGCCTTACAGTTTTTAGTACATCTAAATCTAAGTACCTAAATACATACATTTAAGTACCTACACACTCAAAGCTATTTATCAGTTTACCACAAATATATAATAATATTATACTCTTGTATACACTTTACAAAAATAGAAAACCAAAGAATTTATTTTACGTAACTAATGGCACGTGTCGCCAAGATCAAAAGCATTGCAGAACTATCACAAAAATAAAAATAAAGTCGAAGCACGAAACAAAAACAATTATTATTATAGCCCTTTTATAATAATTATCCATATACCATATTGTAACAACTAAAGTTCAACCTTATTACTTTATTCTGTAGGTGTATTTTGTAGAGTATCTCACTAATATCCAGTAGCCGTAGCCGCCAGCCGCCAAAATTTGAACTTTGAAAACGTTATCGTAACTATAATACAATAGATACTAAACCTTATCGCTAGTTCCTTAAGACATTTATTATTATTATGCACGCCGGTAGCTAAGTAGCTGAAATAACCTCATATTCGCCTCATCTCTTTTACACCAGTAAAATAATGTATATTTAGAAAGGGAGGTAGCGAATATGCTTCATATCGTTCATGAAGTTTACGTCGTTGCAGTTTTAAGTTTTGATATAACCTAAAGGAAATGTTTTTTGAATCGATACAATAAAGTTTTTGTGATATCAGTTATGTTGGACAGTTTATCGATATGGTATGATATCAAACACATATCCGATATAAGTTACGTTTTGATATAACGAACTCATGTCTATGCTGGAGCTATTCTAACCCCGGTCACTCACATACGCGCAAATGTTTGACATTTTTACGAATGTTTGCACATATGTGAAGGGCGGTCAGGCAAATGGGTTCGCATATGAGTATACAAGCCCATTTCCGCTTCCTCCTACACTTTGTTCACGAATGTTCAATCTTGCTGTTGTTAATATGTTGTTGTCATTCAAATCCATTTTCAATACAGAAAATAAATGGTAGTACGATTAGACGCCACGAATCACGAAAAATTAAGACATACGTCACCTTTTTAGTCGTGTGCGCAACTGGTCGCACGAATGTGTGGGAGACTACACGAAGGTTCGAGGTTCGCGCGCTTTGATGTGCGACAAAAAACCGACACAGCTTGGAAAACCCCGAATGCCTCGAAAACTTCGCACAATCATTCGCGAAGGTCGTCCCACACTTGTGGGTTCGCGTAGTGTGGGACCGGCATAATGCCGGTCACTCACATTCGCGCGAACACCCGAACCCACAAGTGTCGGACGACCTTCTCGAATGATTATGCGAAGTTTTCGAGGCATTCGGGCATGATCACATCATAATTTATGCAAAATTTAATAAAAATATATGACGTTGAAACAATCATATATGAAGAAGCCTAAATCTAATCTGACGTAGGGTGATGTGACGGCTTGAAACCGTTTATAAAACAAATAATAATCGATACATTACTATAATCGAAATTTAAAAATGAAAATTGATTAATTTAATTACACTGTTAAAAATGATTTACTTGCATTTGAATTTAAAATTAGGTACCCAATAATACCACGACGAATTGGATGCTAACAAAGGACATTTTCCATTATGTATGGGCACTTCGCCATCCATGGACAGTAACTGCAGATAATATGTTTTATGTAATTATGTATTTAAGGTTGCCCTAAACATTTTTTTTTTTCATCAAAATAATAATTATGTATACATAAATGTGTCTTACGAAATAAGCAAGAATTTATTCACTGTAGTTTTTTCCTGACGCTCTTAATATAATATTATGTCAAAATATTATTATGAAACTGAGCGGGACTTTCATTCTATCATGATCTATTTCATTCTCATTTCTTTCTTTTTCTTCTCTCTTTCTTGGCCGGCAACGCACCAGTTATGCGTTTGGTGTTGTTGATGTTCATGGGCGAATGGATAAAAGAATATTTTATTAAAGTCGTAAATAGGTACATATTGAGAATACGCGGTATGAGATAGCTCAATCGAGATAGTAGGTAGGTAACTAGGTACCTAAATATTACGGTTTTTAGTTTAAAATTTAATTATCGAATCGATTAGAAGGTCTTATAATTTTGAATCGATTTGTTCAAAAAATTGGTTTCTTTCGTGAACCGATTTTTTTGTACATCTCTAATGTCACTGTGATGGCAAACGACAAATTGGGCTTCTTAGTTCGCGGTGACTATAAGTCAATGTTGGCACAGAGACTGTGAATTATGCAATGCTTCAAGGCTTTGTTAAATGAAAAAAAAATTTGCTTATGGTTTTGAACGAACAATTCAAAATGGAGGTGAATGAGAGTGAAAAGAACGAATGGCTTTCGTGAAGAAATCTTTGCATTGCCTGCTGCAGCTTTTTGACTGTAATTTTTTGTGTAAATAAAATAATAAATGTTTAGAAATAAGTATTTAAATGTAACCGGTGGATAGTTATAGTTATTATAATGTCAAATAGTTCAATAGAAGGGAAGTTAAAAGGTTTAGAAGAACGAATAGAAAATGAATTGCGTGTTCGTCGAGAGGGTGCTATTCTCAACCAGGGTGGACTTGGGGTTCCCAGATGCGGGAACACAAGGAGACCAAGGCCTCGTACGTATTTTTAAAATTAATATAAATGTAAGCTGTATAATATGTTCATATCCAGACAGTTCACGTCTGCTTCATCTGCTATCTTAGCATTTGTTTTCGTCGTTTTGTCTCGTATTATTTCATATAATCTTGAGTAATATTACTGTGTGATAATTTAAAAGGAGCAAAAGAAATAATTTTATCAGGTTTTTGCCACCGAAAAATTATCGTTCCTTGTTATATAAAGGGTTTAATGATATTAAGGTTCAAGTCCACAAGATGTAAAGGTTAAACAAGTGTTTAGGGGTTATAAACATTGTACAATTGGGACATGACGGAATGTTTACCTTTTCCGAATGGTTTAATGTATGCAGACCCTCTACAGTGGTTTTGGTGCAATGAAAACATATTATTAGCATAAGTTGGCATTGGATACATGGTGGGTGGCATTCATATTACATTCAGTACAATTGATTTGTTACATTAGTACTTTTACTGTTCTTATTGTTTCATTTTACACGTCTCAATACTCCTTATAATTTTCTCTTAGTGGGTAATTTTTGATTCATGTGAATTTACTTCATGTTTATCTTATTAATATCAATATGTTAGCATTAAACAGTTTATTCTTACTTTTATTTCATCCTAAACATTATGTTTACTTGATATTAAAGAACTATTTTGTGTAAAATAAACATGGAGTACTAAAATTGTATGTAGAATGAGCTTCATTGTGAAGTATGTAATACTTTATTGCCTCGAGTCAGAATATATTTAGAGAGTAGTATCATGATGTTAATCCTCTGGCAGTGATTCTATGACTCAATGACTTGGATGGCTTTTCATCTCTAGTTTCACTTTGTATGATTGTAGGAATAAAATGATGCAATATCTAATCGTGAAAGCACTCCATAAATCCCTTTGCATAAGAATATCAGGTTTTTTCTATCGTTTAATGGAACTTATATAAAATTTATAATACATCTTCCAAAATATACTCAATTAAACATTAATAATAGGTAATAATCTATTCTCTATACAAATAAATAAAATTGGAAGTGTTTGTTTGTAATATTAAAATAACCGCTTTTTACTAAGTGCATTTGCATGTATACACGGTACACATACCAAAACAACATTTTTTACAATTTTTGTCTGTCTCTCTGTTTGTCCCGGCTAATCTCTGTGCTGGACCGATTTTGACGGGACTTTCACTGGCAGATAGCTGATGTAACAAGGAGTGACTTGGCTACTTTTATTTTAGAAAAAAAATTGTTAGGCGATATGAAGTTCGCCGGGTCAGCTAGTTACCCATAAAATAACTCTTATTGATAAAACTGAATGACACTATTTACATGTAAGGTATATAAATTTTACTTTTATATTGTTGTTTTTATAATATGCTTCTGTAGATTAGTTGGTAAAAGACAGTATCAGACTTGTTGTAATGTTTTGTATGCTGTATGTTTTCAGGAAATGTTGATAAGAATTACTGTTATGTTACAGTGTTCCCAACCAAAGACATCCCGGCATTCCCACCAAGATCACCACAAGCTACGGAAACTGAGTATCGGATGCGCGAGGTTTACAAGGTATACACTACAAATCCATTTTAAGTATTATAAAACTGTTATTGAAATGTATCTGTTAATGAAAAATATGCATAATAACTAGAGTCCGACCGAAACTGGTATTTCAGCCGAAACCGAAACCGAAACCGAACCTTCGGCCTTAGTTCCAGTTTCGGCCGAAACCGAAACCGAAACTTAGGGTGAGGCCAAACGAGCGTATTTTTGGAGCTGTGAGTCACGTGAAATGCGCTGGTTTCATATTCTATATATAAAGTTCAAATTGAATTGTTTGGAATTTATATTATATGCGATTATTTTACGATTTACGCTATTTTACGCAACGCACAGCTCAAAAAATATGCTCGATTGGCCACACCATTAGGGTATTTTTTAAGCTGCTCATTTGTGCACTCAACAAAAAAAAAGTAGGGTAAAGGAACCGAATTGTTGAAATTTTACAAAGGGCATTTTCAACCCTCAAGCTATCTGTCCGCTAACGTAGATTCACTACTTACGGGATACCCTATATATAGGTACATATATACTGAAGTACCTATAGGTATTTCAGTACTTATAGGTATTGAAATATAGCGTGTTTTTTTACACATTTGTATAGTAGTACGTGCCTTGAGTTCGATAAACTTATATCTTAATACATAGACGGCAAAAATTCGAAAAAAATGTACTTATGAATGGGCGCTGTTTTAACCCCCGACGAAAAAGAAGGGTGTTATAAGTTTGACGTGTCTGTGTATCTGTTGTATGTCTGAGCATCGTCGCTCCCAAACGGAGAAACAAAGGTGACTAAATCGAAAGTGTTCTTAGCTATTTTTAGTGTATATCAAACTGTCGGGCCTCACTCAATAAATGTAAGTATAGGCGAAATTTACATAACGTAATTTATTTGTGAACCGTTTGAAATAAAACAAACACTAAATGTTAACCCAAGCTCACTACAATATGTATAAGTCAGTGAAAACCGCAGCTAAATCTGTTAAGCCGTTCCTGAGATTAGCCGGAACAAACGCACAGACAAATAAACAATAATTAATTTTTATTTAATCTATTATGGCTAATTAAAAACCCCTATTAAAAGTTTTACTCAAATATTAGTACAGTTACAGTTTCATTATATCGCTATGACGATGATGGTATATACCTACAGACAGTTAAATGGTGTTAGATAAGATGAAAAAAAAACAATAAAATTAAAGTCCTATGCTCAACATAGGCCTATGCAAATGAGCGCCAAAGCACCCTCAATTACTCACACGTCAATTAATTAATGAACAAATAAAATAAACATGTTAAATTAATGACTTCACTTGAAAAGTGAGTGCCCACGAGTTAGCCGCGAATTTAGCACGACGACGAAATTACGCACGACAATTCACGAACACAGAGTTTCGGTTTCGGTTTCGGCCAAATTTTGCCAAAACCGAAACCGAAACCGAAAGTTCGGTCGGTCTCTAATAATAACTTATGTTGAAAGAGTAACAAATGTAATAACATGTTAATCATGTTACATATTACACTGAATTTGTTTATTTATGGTCTTACCAATGGTTTTGCTTATATTCACTTTTTTAACAGACTTCAAAAAAGGAAGAGGTATTCAATTCCACAATATTTTTTTATGTTTGTTACCTGATAATTTTCGACTGGGTGAACCGATTTTGATGTTTCTCTTTCTGATCTAAAGCTGGTGCTTGTCATGTGGTCCCATTTAAATTTGGACTAGATCAGACAAGTAGTTTTTGAGTTACTTTGAAGTCGGTTATTTTTTTAAGATAATACTAAAGTTATCTTTCAGTTTCACTTCATATATTGAACATATTTGTTCTTGAGCTGGTTGATACTTTGAACTGTTAAGTCTGTTAGGATATCATTGGACCATGCAGGTGCTGTTCATGAGATTGCAACATATGATGGAGTTGTAAGCTCTCAGTGACGGTCAGTGTATTCCGTAGATGATACTCCTGCATAGCAATGACAGGTGGTCTGTTCCAGGTGAGTGGCAAGCTGAACGTGGAGGGCACGGAGTACCGCTCGCACGTGGACGACCTGCAGCAGCTGGGCGAGCTGGGCAGCGGCACCTGCGGACATGTCGTCAAGATGCTGCACAAGCCCTCAGGAGCTGTCATCGCTGTTAAAGTGAGAACAATGTTTATGTAGCATCCACTGTACATAACGTAGAATATATATGGTTGTACGGTTATAATATGGTTATCTACCTTGAGTGACAATACTTTGGGAGATTGCTGAATTCGAGGATGGGTTTGAATTTTTAAGTCTTATAAGTGTAATCACAATGTGTAATGAAAATACGTGATATAATTATGTGTCTGTAATCACAAAGTATCGTAGTATCAATAGTCAACAAGTCTTAGTCCTTACATGTGGTTCAGTAGTAAAAAAATAATTTGCCCCAGCAAATGCGTCGCTCCGGCAACTCAGAGGAGACGAAGCGCATCCTGATGGACCTGGACGTGGTGGTCCGCTCGCACGACTGCCCGTACATCGTGCGCTGCCTCGGCTGCTTCGTGACGGACGCGGACGTGTGGATCTGCATGGAGCTGATGGCCTCCTGCTTCGACAAGCTGCTCAAGCGGCTCGGCGCGCCCATCCCGGAGGCTATACTCGGCAAGGTCACCGTTGCGGTACGTTTTGCTTTGTTTTGTGTGAGTTTAGTAGATGAGTAATAAAAGGCATATTGGTACCTATTGTCTGTTATCTATTGCAACATTTCAATGTTTTCGTCACCAGAGTTGAGACTTAGGAAATGCTACTAGGCATTAAAATCCTCTCCACCAACCCGCACTAGAGCAGCGTGGTGGAGTATGCTCTTGGCCTCCTCAAAATGGAGCAGCGTGGTGGAGTATGCTTTAGGCCTCCTCAAAAGTAGACACCCGTGCCCAGTAGTGGGCTATTATTGGGTTGAAGTTGAATAAATTTTCGATAGAGGTTAAGAAAATAATTAAATAAACTTACAATAACATAATAAATATAAATAATTAACTTAAAAAAAATATTTAATTACATCAGCATATAAAATAAAAATTGCATCATAATTAGTACTTTAAGAGCTATGATACCACAGACATAACACCCCTCTTTTTGTGTAGTAAAAATGTAACGAGGTGTACTAATACCTCGTTCAATACTCCTTGGCTGGCAGATGCATTTTAATTATAATTTTTTAAATATTGACATTTGGTTTTTTCAAAGAAATAAAAATCATCTGTCAGCCGGGTTCCCACGGAGGAACTGGGAGGATTGTCGTATTTTATTTCATCCTATATTTCTTTAAATGTATTAATCTAATACAATATCATTGAATCTAATTAATAATTATTAACGTAAATAACACTGTTGTTATACTGTTTTGTGTTGGTGTTGTACGAATACAAGTAACTTTTGTTCATTGGGATTATTATTAACTTGCCCTGCCCAGCCCTGAGAAATATTATATTTGTGGAGGACGTACACCCTCGCAAAAAACACGACAATGTGTAGACTTCCACGGCACCCAACTCTCTCCAGAGTTCCTTCTAACCGGTACTATCTGTATGCTGGCAGACAGTGAACGCGCTGTCGTACCTGAAGGACACGCACGGCGTGATCCACCGCGACGTGAAGCCCAGCAACATCCTGCTGGACGAGCGCGGGAACGTCAAGCTGTGCGACTTCGGCATCAGCGGCCGCCTCGTCGACTCCAAGGCCAAGACGCGGAGCGCCGGATGCGCTGCGTACATGGCGGTCAGCTATCACCACTCACTTCTAATATAGTAGTGTACACGATACTTGCCAATCATCGAGAATTGTCAAAGTTGATCTAAGGATTTGAGTTAAAGTCGATGCATACGTAACGTGGACGGGATGGGGACGGGACGTGGACGGGGCATAAATATACGTGCGTGCCCCGTTCCCGTCCCGTGCGTCCGTAGCGTATGCGCTATGGTTTACATTTTCTATGAAACGATGTTTCCAAAACTTCACGTCCCGTCCCGTCCACGTTACGTATGCATCGACCATTAAAGAATATCATGATTGCAGTTTTATTATAAAAAATAAGTTAATAATTCTTGTAAAAGGATAATAATTTTTTTATAGTCTTAAAAATATAATTGACAAGATTTTAGATATGTAAATCTGTAATACTTAAAAAAATATGTTTTTATAAAAATGGAAGAAAAAAGATTAATCTTTAAATAATAATAATTTATGGAAGCGACAGGAACTAATCCGTGATCAACATATATAAATGTATTAAAAAACTCCAAATATTGAAGACGCTGATCTTTCGATTGCTTACCTAAGCTAGTAAGTGTAGTAATTTATCATAAATTGTCCTGTTGATTAGTATTGTTTTCTCATAACAATGTGTATAATGTGTCAGCCGGAGCGGATAGACCCGCCGGACCCCACGCGGCCGGACTACGACATCCGCGCCGACGTGTGGTCGCTGGGCATCTCGCTCGTGGAGCTCGCCACCGGCGTCTTCCCCTACAGGGACTGCCAGAACGACTTCGAAGTGCTCACGAGGGTAAACACTTGTTTTATGCTTATTTATTAAAAGTCTACAAAACTATACATAAACTAGCTGACTCGGCGAACTTCGTATCACCTAACAAACGATTTTTTTTCTAAAATAAAAGTAGCCTAAGTTGCTCCGAGTTATATCAGCTATCTGCCAGTGAAAATCCCGTCAAAATCGGTCCAGCTATTTCAAAGATTAGCCGGAACAAACAGACAGATTGACAAACATACAGACAAAAATTGTAAAAAATGTTGTTTTGGTATATGCACTGTGTATACCGGGTGTTTTTGACGTTGTGTACAAACTTTACCAAATGATTCTATAGCATTTACTAAACATATCTTATACAGGTACTAGTGCATTATAAAGCTTAGTTTTTAAGTTATTGGTAATTCCATTTAATCTGGGTGTACATTGTAAAAGGGTCTTTATTTGTGCTATGTTGCCGCTCAGTACGGTCATAATCATTCAAACTATACTTGTTTCATTTTAAATGTCATGTCATTATTGGCTTGACTTGTCAATAAAGGCCCATTTAGACGGAGAGCTTCTCGTCTCGAAGAAGCCACGATCGAATTAATAAAAAAAAATTTCTTACATTTACACCTCTCGCTATTTGACGACAATTTCCTCGCAATGGAATATTGATTGTAAACTTAACTCCAATGACAAATTTCGCACTCAAAACGTTTTCAACCGTCTTGTATGATACACGTATGAATTTGAAAAATGTGAGTCGAATACAAGTCGAGATTGTCGTAAGTAATCTTACGTACAATTTGTACCTAAATAGACGTAGGAAATTATCGCCTTGATCGATAAGTTACGAATGTCATATGAGATAATCGTAGATGAGAATTTAGTTCTTTCCTGTATGTAAACATTTGATACGATAATGTTATGTTGATTATTACCAGTGATAGTATTGTACGATAGATACTAGAAACTCTCCGTCTAAATGGGCCTTAAAGTAAACAAACATCGTAAAAATTTTCGAACTAGTATTATTACCTATTTGGTTTTGTTAATGTCACTGGTCGCACAGACAGCAAAATCGATGAGAAATAATTGTTAACGTCAATAAAAGTTTACTAATGTCAAAGTTTCATATCAATCATTATGCGACGTTGCCAGCTTGCGTAAAGAGATTACACATTAGGCAATTTACGTTCAAGTATTTAGTTTGTATGAAAATGAAAAATAAAAAAAAATTAAAATTTCAATAATGAATCCTTATCGAAAGATGACCAATTTAATTGTCTGAATAACAGGCCGAAGTTCGTGCACAAAGTCAGGAACACGGTGTATATCCAAATGCACTTAGTAAAAAGCGGTTATCTTAATATAACAAACTCCAATTTTATTTATAGATGTATAGATGTGGTATCTTGGATCTTTTTATTTATGTTTTTACTAGTCACATATTTCGGCTTGTGTCTGTGCAGGTGATAGCGGACGACCCGCCGCAGCTGCCGGACACTGCGGACTTCACGCCGGAGTTCAAGTCCTTTGTATCGCAGTGGTATGACACTAATGCGTCTTTTTTCAGCCATTACGTACTAAATTAAATATTAAGTATCTCATAATAAAGTGCACTTTTTATTTATTTAATTGATGACATTAGATTTTTCAATAATCTTTGTTCTGATGAATAGTTAATGGTACATCATATGATACACAATAAAAAGTAATTTTCAATGATATGTGATGACTTTAATATTATTCTAGATTATTTATTTAAGACTAGCTGACCCGGCGAACTTCGTATCGCCTAAGAATGTACCAAATCAGAAATCATTAAAATCGGTACAGCCGTTCTTAGCCGTTACAGTTTCTGTGTGCTCCTCCCTCTCCCTCTCCCTCTCACGCTCCCGCTCCCACTCCCGCTCCCGAAAATTTTAACTTATCCCATAGGAACAGGTCTATTTTCCGGGATAAAAAGTATCCTATATCCATTCCCGAGCTTTATTTTATATCTGTATAAATAACTAATCTATCAACTACATATAACAAAATTTTACCTTATCCCACAGGAACAGGTCTATTTTCCGGGATAAAAAGTATCCTATGTCCGTCTCCTGATTCGAAGCTACCTCCTCACCAATTTTCAGCCAAATCGGTTCAGCCGTTCTTGAGTTATAAATAGTGTAACTAACACAACTTTCTTTTATATATATAGATTTATTTGAGCTTAAAATGATTTAGTTTTATTTATCATTGTCAGCCTCACCAAAAACTACAGACAGCGACCTAAATATGTGAAGCTGCTGGAACATCCGTTCGTGGTGAAGTCTGCGCGGAGCTCCGTGTCCGTGGGCGCGTGGTACGCCGCGCTGCCGCTCGGCGGGCAGGCGCCCCCCGCCGCGCCGCCCGCCGCCGCGCCCGCCCCACCTGTCCCCCCCGCGCCCGCGTCCGTCGTCAGTAACGGACACGACGCGCCCCCCACTCCGCAGCCCGTCAGGAACTTCGTGACTAGTTCCCAGCACTGGACGCCGGATCAGGCTACCCCTACACCCACCAGGTATGGTACAGCTACTTATATTGATATTATTGATACAGAACATTGTAAATGCAACGGGAACTCACGATTCCTATTTTATAATATCGATATTTCGACCCAGTTACATGGATCGTGGTCACGGTGAGGCTGCGGTAGCGAGAAGAAACTTGACAGGTGATATTTGACGTTAATGACAGATAAGCCTGTCTACCTTACGTAGACCCTCGCACTGATTAACGCAGGCGTTCTGTCCGCATCGTCAAGAAAACGCGGCGATTCCGTTACGAGTCGTCGCGGACACGCTGTGATTCCGTTACGAGTCGCAATGATATGCTGGCGGAAAAATCGCTCGTTCGTGGAGATTACCCGTCGAAAGAACTCGTCGCGATTCTCTCGTTCGTGGAGACGGCCCCTTTCGCTTCGATCGTTTTCCGTTCGCAACACGAGTTTAAAATCGTTTATTATTGATACAGTGTAAGGCCGTTGTGTTTGTGCGAAGGTGGTGACGGACAATATGTATTTCGCAGGGCGTGGTGGGCGAGCGCGGCGCACGCGGGCGGCAGCAGCTCGCAGCCCGCCAGCCTGGAGGCCGACTTCTGCAACCACTCGCCCTACCCGAGGCGCAGGTAACATCACATTGTTGCTATCTTTCTTCTCTTTCATGAGGCGTTACTTATGGCCAAGTATGGGATTATAAGTGTGAGTAGGTCTAATTAAGCTGCAAGATTGGACCCAAAGAGGGCAAGCTAAATAAAACCGTTTAAAAGCACGCTATATTTTGTTACTAGCTGACCCGGCGAACTTCGTATCGCCTAACAAACTATTTTTTTTTTCTAAAATAAATGTAGCCTAAGTTACTCCTTGTTACATCAGCTATCTGCAAGTGAAAGTCCCGTCAAAATCGGTCCAGCCATTTTAGAGATTAGCCGGAACAAACAGACAGTCAGACAAAAATTGTAAAAAATGATGCTTTGGTATATGTACCATGAATACATCCAAAGGCACTTAGTGAAAAGCGGTTATTTGAATATTACAAACAGATACTCCAATTTTATTTATTTGAATAGATGAGTAAATTTATAAAAATTGTGTACTACGTTAACGTTTTGAAACAGTTATGTACACTGATGTTCCTATAGCCCTGTAGATAGCTATTGACACCGTTTGTCGGATGATAGTTTAATGCCCGAGCCGGGGAAACATTTATATCACAATTATTTGTTCTAGAGTCATGTATGTTTGTGATGTGTCGTGTGAACATACAGTTCATCCAGCCGCAACAAACGGAATTATACTGTATGTATGAGAATGACGTGTGTGTGAGCGTTTATTATTATTTGATAGCATCCTTAACACATTAACAACGGTTTTGAGTTACGCGAGTAATTAATAATGTAATACGTTGAAGTAACAAGTACGATTCTTGTTTAGTGAACTAACTAACAGGGTCTTTTTGTAGTGATTTGTAATTAAATAATTAGACAGGCACAAAATTAAAATAATTTACCATTTTATCATTTCATGCTAAACTTAATCTCTGTTTACTATTATATATTTTTATAAACTAATATTTCAATTCGACGACCTGCGTGGCGCGATGGTTACCATGCCGAATCGCCGCGCCTAGGGTCCTGGGTTCGATTCCCAGCGAGGCGGTTTGAATGATGAGTTTCAATCTCTGTTCTCGGTTTGGATGTGAGTGTTCTTGACTCTGTGTGTTGTCCATAGCACCCACGAGACAGGGAATCCTAGTGTGGAACTATGAGTGTGAAGCGTTATTATTATTAATTAATTAAAGGTAGTGCCAAGATTGCGTGCCAAATAAGCTTCGTCTATAAAAACGGGTTTAACAATCATGTGTATTGATGCGACGAGTATGCGTGCAGGCAGGCCTGGCGCACTCCGCCCTTTGGATATGATGTTACAAGTACGTGACGTGTTCGACGTGTCGGGCCAATTTCAGAAGGGTTGCCACGCCGTGTCATATATTCGTAATCTATCACACATGTCATCTTAAAAAAAGACAACCGTGACGTTGTCAGAGAGGATAAGAGTTATGATTAGAAAGAGAGGCAACGTCTAGACGTCAACGTCTGTTGACTAGAGGTGGGTAACTCAGATCTGAACCGGTTCAAAGATTCAGGTCCCACGAACTTGACCTGTTGACCTGCATCTCAAAAACCAATCGACCAGGTCTCAGTTCAGCTCAAGAGTGAAACAGATCGCGCGCGAGCTGCGAGCCGTACCTCGACCTGAGCTGTACGCATCAACTAAGATAATATACCCTAATAATAATAGTAATAAGGTAGAAATTTGAATGTCGCAGCTCAAGAGTGAATCAGATCGTGCGAGCCGCGAGCCGTACCTGGACCTGAAATGTACGCGTTAACTAGGATAATATACCCTAATGATTATAGTAATAAGGTTGAAATTTAAATGTCGCAGCTCAAGAGTGAATCAGATCGTGCGAGCCGTGAGCCGTACCTGGACCTGAAATGTACGCGTTGACTAGGATAATATACCCTAATAATGTGATAGTAATAAGGTTGAAATTTGAATGTCGCAGCTCAAGAGTGAATCAGATCGCGGGAGCTGCGAGCCGTACCTGGACCTGAGCTGTACGCGTCGACTAAGATAATATACATTAATGGTATTAGTAATAAGGTTAAAATTTGAATGTCGCAGCTCAATTCAGCTCAAGTGAATCAGATCTCGCGAGCTGCGAGCCGCACCTGGACCTGAACTGTACGCGTCGACTAAGATAATATGCCCTAATGGTAATAGTAATAAGGTTGAAATTAGAAATACATGCATAAGCACATCGGCAACTTTGGTATTTTAACTACTGCTTCCTGAACTGACCTGCTTCATTGAAATTTCAACGTTATCATTATACTTTTAAGGTATATTTCTTTTCGTCACTTAAAAATGTTCACGGCTCAGCCGGCTCAATCTCAAATTGATTAAATTTTTGATTTGCAACGATATAACCACAGACTAGGTAGTGTCATAGAGTAGCATACATGTCTATTATCTAATGTCAACGGCACTTGTGACTTGGCACAAAATAATGACTTCTGTCGGATAAACGTGTACTATAAGCATACTGAATTTGATTATTATTTCATTTGGTATCGTAGATATTTCCAGATAATTACGCCATTTACGCCTTAGCTTAAATTATGTATCCAACGGTGGACAGTGGATTCCAAGCAAAAGGTTATATTATGTTAAAGTCGAATCACTGGCCCAGGTTATAGGCACAATAATAAAATTATTAATTATTGTCAATTTTCAATACTTCAAATTAATTTGGGATTACGATGGATGGATGTCATTTATAGGAACCCAGGCTAAAGTGGGTTTCGCATAAGTCTGCATTTTGCTTACTATATTGGCAACACTTACATATGTGCAGACTTGTGTGAAACCCACTATAGTCGTTCCTACAAATTATGTCCATCGTAATCCCGTCCTAATTTGAAGATTGGAAATTGAGAATAATTAATTACTGTACGTGTAACCTGATGCCACTAATCCACTGGAACAAATTGACAGAAACTAATGGCATTTTGTGGACTAATAATGCCGTAGTAATAGTAATTAGTGACTTTGAGTTCCAGTCCCCAAAAAATACATTTTTCAAATCATAACGTATCAAGGATGCAGATCAGAATCGTTTTAACACGATTGTATTTATTTTTCAGCAAAAACTGATTACGTTGGAAATGTCAATTTAGTGGAATAATGATTTGATTATATTTTGGATTACATTATGGAATTACCTCTTTAATCCATAGATTACATAAATATAAGCAAATAGATCTGTAGTCAGTTCCAGAGAGCGTATGACCTATGTCATGTCAGTTTCAAGAATTTTATACATGCTTATGGAGAGCAAGCTTTGAAAAGGTACCAGAAGACAAATTACGTAATATTGGATTGGATGAAAAATTTTTGTGACCTTGAAGTATATGCATTCAATAGACGATAATTCGAAGAGGCTGAAGACGGATCATGTGACATTACGTTACGTTACGAGATATTTATGAGACACATAATAATATTAAAATTCTAGAATTTTACTTCAGATTGATTTATTGTTTCATAGAATACCCTGTATACATACTCTACATTAATAACAAATTCAAGTTTGTCGGAAAAACGTGAATACTTATCAATAATAAATATTAAAAAATCAGGTAGGAAACACTTGTTTAAATCAAGGATATTTTAGTATAACTGGATACCTATTTTCGAAGAGGTACACGGATGACGCTTGTCTTTCATATTTGTATGAGAGTATAGACGAATTGTGTCCTAATTTTTGATAAGGTTCTTCAAAATGTTTTCTATTGATTTTTTTCTGGTGGTAAAGAAGTTATTGTATAACAATCAAGACAATAAGCTGGATGACATTTGCAGAATAGTACGTTTAAAACAAATCGGGAGTTGGCTATAATGTTGGTAGCATTGGAATAGGAGTATAAAATTAAAAAATATATATATTTAACGTAATGTTTTATTGTATATTTTCTTGTATTTTATTATATCGTTATTACTTTTGATGAACTTGATAACTACGCTATTATTTTCTCCATATGAGTTTTGAAATTAAAAAAAAAACACTTATTTCAATGCTACCAACATTACAGCCAACTGTATATTTAGTTGAAACGCACTATATTACTTGTAAAACAAATATTCTTTTTATCTATGGTCTCTATGGATCCTATCTTAGTCCATAATATTTCCATGATCCCTGTTACAAAAGTGATTTATGGCACCAACTGCCAACTGCCACGAGTCTGCGTTGAGTATAGCATTACAAAACGAGTACAGTGCCTCCAACTTATCTGTAAATTGACGGAGGGCGCTGTCGGACGCATTGGTAATTGGACCAATCATTGAACACAATTTGAGACGTAGTAAATGTCAATGAATGAAAACAAAGAACTTATGAATGGGGCGGCATTAGTTCCAATTTTCGCCACTTCACAGATAAGTTGGTGGCACTGTAACAGTTCATGTATAATGTAACAAAATTAAGATGGTTAATAACAGTTCACCCACTCCATACGTTTATGTGACATCTTAATTTGTTGTTATTATAACAAACTACCAAGGATAAATCTAGATGGCGTTGTTACTGATTTGACGATAACGTCAATAGATGGTTGACGATAACTTCAATAGATAGCGTTGACCTTTGTGAGTCACGCTAACGAATATATATCGCTAATTTATCAAACTTTTTGATTTTTTTTTGTGAATTTTAAAGTATACCAAGGTAACCAGCCATAGCCAGAGAGTACTTAATCACTATGTCACCTACGTGTCATAGCTTTGAGTATTTACTCCGAAGTTCCGAATCATGTTTCCAGAGCGCGACTATTTCTGTGTTTCTCATAATTCGCGCAGATACAAAGTAGTAAAAATATATACAAAAGTTACTCTATGAACAAGTTGTGAAAGTGAATGTTATGAGTTGTTTGTCACCTCCGTCCGACATCGCGCTATACACCTGTGCGAGAGAGATAAAATATAAAAGCCCCCTTGCCAATAAAAATTGCGTCTTAAAACGGCGAATCTTCGAAACGAATACATATACCCTAATGATAATAGTAATAAGGTTGAAATTTGAATGTCGCAGCTCAAGAGTGAATCAGATCGCACGAGCCGCGAGCCGTACCTGGACCTGAAATGTACGCGTTAACTAGGATAATATACACTAATCATAATAGTAATAAGGTTCAAATTTAAATGTCGCAGCTCAAGAGTGAAACAGATCGCGCGCGAGCTGCGAGCCGTACCTCGACCTGAGCTGTACGCATCAACTAAGATAATATACCCTAATAATAATAGTAATAAGGTTGAAATTTGAATGTCGTAACTCAAGAGTGAAGCAGATCGCGCGAGCCGCGAGCCGTACCTGGACCTGATCTGTACGCGTCGACTAAGATAATATACCCTAATGATAATAGTAATAAGGTTGAAATTTGAAATGTCTTGTCCTTGAGCTGAACCACGAACCGGTTCACAGCTCCAGCTCAACTTCATGACTCAAGACCTGATCTGCAGCTCACGCGTTTTGGTTGAGTTACCCATGTCTACTGTTGACCATTAGCGCTCTGCGTCGTGCGACCTGAATTTCACTTTGTTGTGTCGGAGTAAGAGTCGCTATTTATTTAAATGATTTTGCGCAATGACTCTTCTGTACCAATGGGTAGTATTATTTATTCTGTGGTGCAGGACGATCGACGCGTGCGCGTCCCCGCCGCCGCCGCCCGCGCGCCGCGTGTCCGCAGACAACCGGCTGCGAGCCTCGCCCGCGGTTAGTGGCACATGACCTTATTCATTTATAAGTTCCTAGTAACCGTCCTCGCTTTGCTTGAGTTTTTTGAAATAAAATGTTATTTATATTATGTTATGCCCATGTTACAGCACGGTCGTCGTATCTTGGCACGTCTGAACTTCGAGCAGAAGGCTGCGCAGTAACACAATTCGGCAATGCTCGGTGCGCGGCGTATTATGTCTCAGTCACACGTTAGCATGTTCGTGTTGCTATCTCTGTTTACATGCGCTAAAGTTCGTTGAGTCTATGTTCAGACGCGCCAAGATACGTCGGCTGCACTGTACTTAGAAACCGCCAACTAACCTGATAGTGTACTTTTGTCTTATCTTAAACTACACTTATGGAAGTCGTTCTTTATGCTTATGTCTTGGTTTGTACAATCTGCAGTGCGACAATTTTAAATAATTCTGATGTAAAATGTTTCTAACGTTATGTATGGTTCGGTATCGGTACAGAGTTCTGGCAACACGAGTCCCATAGTGCTGCAGCGGTTCTACCACCAGAGCCAGCAGCGGCGCTCGCGCGTGGACCAGCACGCCACGCCGAGACATAGGAGGTACCCACTATACAATATACATTCATAGTCCATTTTTTTAAACGACTCCTAGTAAATGAAATGAAATAAAATTAAATGAAATTAAATAAGTTTTATTCGAATTAGGTTTGTTACAAACACTTTTCGAACGTCACTCAACGCAATCGCTTCAACAAATCCCTACCGTGAGTGGTCCCGGGAGAAGAAGCGGCAAGAAACTCCTGGGATTATTTTTTTCCTACTCACAGTAGTTTAGTACATCAAATTATAGGATCTTTTGTCCTAATTTGTAATTTTAAAATAAGGCAGGCATAAAATGAAATGATTTTAAAGATAAATTATTATCACTGAATGCTCAAACAATACGTTATGTTTCAGCCTGAGCCGGGAGCACAGCGCGGGCCGCTCGCCCGAGCCGCCGCCGCGCACCAACCGCCAGCACGCCATGCTGGCCCATGAAGGTACCCACACTACCTCACTGTTGTAGAAAACATTAGTTGCACCACTAACACACAGGCCACATATATACATATCGCAATAACTTGTTGCACTAACCATACAAAGCTATCGTTACTTATCAATTCTTCTTCTTATTTAATACATATTTATCTCTGGTTCCAGGTGTGGGCAGCTCGGAGCTGGAGCCGCCGCCGCTGCACGACCGGCTGCACCCGCCCTCGCCGCTGCTGCTCAATGACAGGTAACAAACATACCGTTGCATTACAAGCTTCATCGACACTTACCATCAGGCAGGATTGTTGCCAAGCACTAGCTTACTTCATATAAAAAAGTACCTTGGTCAGACACGAGGGAGTAGGCAGAGGCAGACCTGTCAGTTGGAACCGCTGCCTTAATGTTTTTTTTTAAGCACTAGATGGCAGCCGACTTGCCATAAACGTTCAACGTTTCTTTTTCTTTATTGACTGTCACAAACAAACCCACACACACTCACGCATACGCCTACACAGCTATGCAAGCACGCATATCGATTTAACTTGGAGTATATTTTGACCAAGCGTATGTGCACACTCAGGCTATCAGAGGGGCGGAGTCAGAGCCTGACGCGCGTCGAGCCGCGCAACGGTTACCGGACGGAGCTCGCCGCGCCCGCGCCGCACGTGCCGCCCGCCAAGCACCACCACGACGACCAGGGTGAGTACACACACACACACACACACACACACACACACACACACACACACATACATACACACATACAATACACACATATACACACACACACACACACGCACACACATACACACATACAATACACACATATACATACCGACGCTTGAAAGGCAAAAATTACCAAGCGACATGTTGACATCTTTACACTAGAGCATTTTAAAGTTAAAATTTTAGAAAAAAAAATCGTAAAAAATCGTCTATTAGTCATAGCTACTTAATTCCTTTTTACATGCAGTTTAAATGCTAATAATAATTTATTTATTTATACATGTCGCTTGGTAATTTTTGCCTTTCAAGCGTCGATACACACAGAGTGGGGGAGAGAGAGAGAGATGATGTGCAACACGCACACAAGCACTCAGATTCCAGGATACTGTGGCTGCATTAGCACGATTCGCCTGAGATTTGCCTTATCGCGAATATTGTAAGAGGTGTATCGGTGATGACAAAGGCGATATTTTATCGCGACAACACCAATTTGTCCACTAATGTAGCCGCAGCAAGAAGAAGTATTTTTAGTAGGACTGCTCTAACATCGAGTAGTTCTTTACGATGTTATAACTTGTTCTGGTACAAGGGAGTAGATTATATGACACAAAAAAATATGAATGTTAGGTCTTATTGAATAAAAAAAGGAAATCTCTTGTATTAAGGCTATTTAGAAAAAGGATGGTGCAAATGAAATCGTAAATTTTTTATACAAAGATTTATATCAGTGATTACTAATGTGATTATTAGTTTTTCTATATATTATTATCTGACTAATTTTGAAATTCATTCATTCAAAATTTTAAGAAAAAATTATAGATACATTACAAAATTTTGTGTATGGATAAAAATGAGACAGGAATATTAAAACATTTTAAAGTGCTAACCTGCTAAATCAATTTCAGTTGTAAGTGATAACCTTGACAAGATTGAGACGTAAATAAAATCACATTTGATACAGTCATTCCAGTTGGCACCTACAGTACGGCCGCTGTATCTTGGCCCGCCTGAACATAGGCTTTGCGAACTTTAGCGCATGTAAGACAGAGATAGCAACACGAACATGCTAACGTGTGACTGAGACATAATATACCGCGTATCGAGTATTAGCGAATTATGTTACTGCGCAGCCTTCTGCGCGAAGTTCAGACGCGCCAAGATACAGCGGCCGTACATTATGCTGCGGTGGCACAATTGAGAAATTATATTGACACTTTGTTTTTTAAAGTATTTTTTTTTCAAGAACGACTTAAAACTTCAAAAGTTTAAAGATACTAATAGTTTTCGAGCAAGCCAACTAGACTGATTAACTGACAGTTAACAGTTGTATCGATGAAGAAAATTAGCAAGTTAGCACTGTACATGTATGTTTTAGTTGTAGACATGTTATGACTAACGATGGCAGCCAGCCTATGACGACATCGGTCGTGTCGTAACGATACTGTACACAGAATGCTGCGCTTGCCACTCGCGCCATCCGAATGCTGGGACGGGAAATGATTGTGTGATCGATATTTAATACGAATAATTGTCTCATAATAATATCATATTAGTAACATTTCGCCGCCTGATACAGCGAGATAACAGGTCCGGATAGAAATGTTTTTGTATTGTATAAAATAGTTTATGCTATAGAAACTTGAGTGATTCCAAGATTTTTTTGTTGAATAACTAAAGTAGTGTGTAATGTTGTGGTAATGTTATTTGGATAGATGTGAGGGTGGTGGGCGCGCGGCGGTTCCAATGGTTGCTAGTGTGCGTGCGCTCGCCGCGCCGCCTGCGCGCCGTCGCCACGAGGAAACACTCGTAGCTCGCTAGCGACATCTAGCTGTCACGATACGATCTCATTTACATAGATCTCATATCTTTAAATATTTTGTAATCTGAACTCGTGTTTATTTTTCGAAATTATAGTTATACATTAGAGTCGATATCGAACGACATGTAATGATGTTTAGTTTTGATTCCATTTTTTTTTGTTGCGACATTGCATTGAGAAGACACAATCATTTCCCACGCCGAACATCACTTCCACATTACTTGTTTCATGGTACTTTCCCTCCATTGTGTAAATAGAGTAACAGTTTACCTCCCGGTCATAATTATCGATGACAATATCGATGTCTCGCTTGATAATCGATTGAACCGATGTGCTTCCGACTCGCTTGGCAGTCACTAGGCTAGGAAGTAAAGCTATAGTTGTAAATCGTAAGCCGCCACTAACATATAGCTTATACATCGACATTCTACATGTTTAGTCGTTACTATTTACATGGATGGAGCACGTCTGCTTACGTCACGTGTTTTTCAATACAGCTTACGAAGCATTCGCATCATAAGAAGGTTTTGTTGCGAGACTGAGAACTGCTTTTGCAAGGCAATAATTTCGCTATGACGTATGCAGACATTCCAAAATAATTCTTGTGACACTTTCGAACCTGTAATGTCTTTTAATTTAGCGTCCATTTGTTGTATTCGTTGCCCACCGGTCGATATCGTTTCACCCAATGTTACAAGTGCGGGAAAAATTGTTATGAATACTTATTAAGCTGCGTATTGAACGCAAAAAAGTCGATAATGTTGTGAAAACTCATAAATGTATTCATAATAATGATGCTCGTTTATAGTGCATTATGGATTGTTTTGAACATGGCTATATTCCACTGCTTTCTATATCTTTTTGTTGTGACTTAATCTGCGATATTTCTTCGCACTAATTTGCAGTAATTTAATATCATCAAAAATTTACTAATTCCGTATAATCGATCACTACAAATGTTCACGTAGTTAAACTATCAGGACAGACTATTCTATAATTATTTTAACTAAAGACTTATACTAAGATACATTAACGAACATTTATATTTACTTTATTATTATTTACAAAGCAATAAAATAAATAATGATGTGGAGATGCTATTAAAGTTAAAAAAAAATGTTATCATTATTATTTCCATCCGACCATTCTTTATTGCTTTTGAGTTAATTAAAATTAACCTCATTCGGAATATACTCACGTTCGTAAGCACTCCTGGCACTATTCACAGACATTGATCGATATAATTTTCCGCTAAACTCGAGTCCGTGTAGTTTGAAGTGTAAATATGTGCGCATTGTGTGTATCGCTACGACCGGTGCAACGCCCTGTGCTTGCCGCTGTCCTCACGCGCCCTCCACATCGCCTGCCATCGCCATCCGCCATCTGTCGCAGTCACGACTCACGACTCACGACTCACGCCTCACGCCTCGCTACACTAAACACGACCCTAACACCGAGCTGATAACGACACGCTACCTACTGCCTACTCTGTTTATGTTATACCCCTGCTACATCTGCGTTCACGTTCATCTTAACGGCTGCGCCCGAATGCGCCTTACTTAGCGCGTTAGGTCGCTGATATGGCCAATACCAAATGGCTAAAATACTTTGTCCAGGAAATTATCGAGTTATCGCTTAACGTGTCCATTAAAACGGCTACGCCCCTTTTAGCGCGCTAACTGTTGGCCACACTTGCGTAATGTCATTTATAACGCGTTAACTAACGCGTTAGGACGCATTTATGGCAGGGACAATACAGTTGTTTACTACCGCTAGGCGATGGGTTTTGGACCGTTTGTGCAATACATTATAATTATGTGTACTACTAATAATATATTTCGGATTTAGTAGTATGTTTGATCTGCTTACGGATGATTTTGACGAAATTAACAAGCTTGTGTCAATTGTTCATTAAAGTTCATTGTTAAAAGTAACAATAGTTTAAAACAAATATAGAAGTAGTATTTTATGATTATAAGTCAAGCCAACTATTTGGGTTGGCATTCTGGAATGTCGCTAATGAAACTTGCAGTTGTTTCCATGGTGTAATTGTTACCGCTCATTTACATACGCGTGTAGCGGATCGTCTCGTGGCGCGTCCGTAAGCCACGCCCCCTACGCGCGTGTGAACACCACGCGAGCGCTCGCGCGAGCCCCTTTGGCCGCGCCTAACAAACCGCTCCCGCCGCGAGCCCGCGAGCCACGAGACGCGCCGCTGTCTGGTCCGCGAGCGCCCTGTTCACACGCGCGCGTCTCGCGGATTGTCTCGTGGCTCGCGCGCGCGTGTAAATGGGGTATTACAATTACCAAAAATTCAACCATCATTTTTATGAGTTTGCACCTTACCAAGGTAATTTTTATGGTAAATTGAACTACAATAGCAATGATCTCCCGGAAACAGCTGAGTTTATTAATGAGATTTCAAAATGACCGCGTTGAAAATACCGGTTATCCGTACTTGTTAAGTGAGAACGGTCCAAAACCCAATGAACGTAGTCGCTTCGGGTAGCAAGGTGTGTGGGTGTGGGACTGTGCGTGTCCGCTCCGATCATGTCATGTCATGCTTCGCTGTCACTCGCGGTAACACTGGCCGGCGCGGGCGTTGGGCGTGGCACCAACGGACCTCCTCGGTTCATACGAGTAGCACTGATCAAATATCATTTTAGTGGAATAAAAAGTGGATACAACGTCGAATTGTGTTATCTGTGGTTCAGTAAAGAAACAACAGTAAAGAAACATAACATAACAGTAAAGAAACGTAAATATACTAAATATAAGCCTAAAAACGCCTAGAAATTACATCAAAAACATATTAACACTCAGTTAAGTATATTGAGGTTATATAACATTCCTGATTAAACCAAATGAATAAGAATTTATGCATCATCTGAAGAATTTCAGATGGCGTAACGCATTGTCTTTCTAATGAAATTCAGTTCTAATTCATTCATAATTTTTCATCAGTTGTATTTTTATTTTAATGGTATGTCGTCTTTAGATTATTATACAGAAACCTTCTACATTTTGATTGAAAGCTTTTTAATCTCTGAACAACTGATGACACAATTCGATGAGAACAATACCGACGAGGTCCGGGTGGGCGGGCGGTGTGCGCGGGGGTGCGAGGTGCGCGAGGGGTGCGGTGCGGTGACGGCGGTGTGACGTAGGCTGGCTGCACTCGCTGGCCGGGCTGGTGAAGCGCCGGCTCAGCGGGTACGTCAAGTGGCATCACGTTGCAGCGCGCCGCGACCCGAGGCACGCGCATCTACTGCACAACAGGTGAAACACTCTTTTATTTTCAATTATTAGTCATTATGATTTTACTACGTCACAGATATCCACGGGACCCCGCTTTAGGAGGTCCCTTTTTCCCCGGATTTTTTTTTTTAATAAATTTAGCCTAACCTATCTTTCCTTCCTTTTGAGTTCTGTAGATGTTTTCTTGGTGCAAGGAGAGAGGCGAAGCCACCTCTTTAATTCGAACTTCAATGTAATGGTGAATTGCATTTTGATGAAGCACAGAAAGGATCACATCAGATGTAAATTATATTTGGTGTTGTGGGTCAGGTGGGGCACGAGCGATAGCTGGAGCGTGCCGGCGTCCCCGCTGCCGCCGCGCGCGCCGCCCCCGCGCCCCGCTGACTAGCGCCCGCCGTGCCTCGCGCCGCCCCCTGCGGGACCTTGTACAAACACCGCAGAACAGCTCGACCACGGCTCCACGGCTCCGCTGTCACCCCTCGCTTGTGCGAGTTGAGTGGACACTTTGTTATTAGATACATTACGACCGTGTCGTTCGAAACGAATGTACTTGTGAATTGTTCGGTCGACTGAAGCCGCTGCGAGTGGAGTGCCGCGATGTATGAAGGACGTTTACGGTCACGTACGCAACGAATTTTTCTATGGATGCTCGTGAAATGTTTTGAAATAAATATTACTTATTAACATATTTACCAAATTATATTCACTAGATGTACATTTTCCTTAAACTGCAATTACAAAAAGGTGCTTTATTATACCTGCTACGAAGAAACAACAAAGGAACTTATTTGTATGTTATATTTAATTTTGTATTTGTTACCTTGAACTTTCACCTCTCAATCGAGAAATTCGTGTGAACGGTTCGTTCGTCGTCCACTCCACACGCAGCGCTACTAACAAGTTAGTAACGAGATTACATAACGTATGGTTACTTGTGCGTGTGATGCCTTAGCTAGTGTAATGTCGCCGCTTCCGACCAAGTCTTCTGCACACCACGTCACTTAGTTAGGGAAACGAAGACTGTACCATGTTGTAATATATCTCTTGTATTGTATTGTAATGTGTTTCGCCCGAAGCATTGGTTTCATATTTTTCACCTATTGTAACCTTTATTTAGTTTTGGATGTTGCTTACACGTTAAATTATGTGAATGATTAATTTATTTTCTTCATAGTTATGGAAGTAAAACGCGTATTTAAACGTATCCCGTAGAGGATGGTGCTTACAATTACCGCGCGGCCTGTCTTGCATCCCTAGTTGTTTTCCTCTTGTTTCTGTGTTACCTGACTGTGTCAGGCTATTTCGTTTTGAGTGTCTTACCTGTCTTTTCTCTATCCAATGTATCTTTCTATCTTAGATTTATTTTTGTTATTTTTTTCAAATTTATTGAATATTAAAATTCATTCAGTGGTTTCTAAGATTAGCGGAGACAAACAAACAGACAGACAAAAATTTTAAAAACTCGTTTTTCGGTGTTAGTATCGTTAAGTAGCGATTTGCAACTTGAAAAAATCATTTAATTCGAAATCATAGACAGACTCTTTAATTTTATTATTTGTATAGATTTATTACCACTTTGGCTTCATGACCAATATCGATTTATGATGCCATTTGATTTCAATAGCGTAAAAGCGATAGTAATATCCTATCGAACCCGACCTGGCCAACTCGATTAATGTCCAAATTTATATTATGGCCCGTACAGTTTGCAAGAATGTTTTATTTACTAAAAAATATTTCTTCTGCTTTCCTTCTTTAAAAAAATAGGTTAAAGATTATCTGTTTCTGTCTCATCTATAACTTTTTTATATTTCAATTTCCTCTGTACACAATAAACAAGTAAAATATGGTAAGTAAAGTAAATATTTATTGTAAATAATTATACAATTCAACAAGAACATAGAGAAGTCATTATAGTTATTGCAAACTGTACGCCTGTGCTAAACTGTGTGACGCGACGCTCGAGGCGTACGGGGACGGGGACGGGGGAGGGGAGGGGGGATGTTCGTCTGTCGCAGCCCGTAGGCCTCGGCTCGTCTCAGCGAGCGCCCGCGACGAGGCCGCCAGCGATTCCTATTTTCACGCGTAGGTGATAGTGCTAATATTTTTGTTGTAAATATCTTGTATTATATTGTTAAAATATGTCAATACAAACGCAATACTTAAGAGCGAAGCCATTTTGTTTTATACGACAAGAATGAGTTGTAATGAGAGTGTAAATTGTTTTTGTGACACTTGTCTCTGTATTATAAGTACACTGGTTTTGTTCAATGTAATCGCGCCATTTTATTGCATGTCGATGTAGATATTTCTATACAATTAACATTAAAGTTCGGACAAAATAAGAAATTGGAAAACTTGATTTCGTCTAAAATTACGTTTCGTGACGCCGTTGCCGCGTTGATGCATCGTATGTAGGAAAGTGTACGCTTTTAAAAAAAATCAGTAGGCATATCCTACTTGCGTAGCACCCCACACAGTGTATTTATATTTTAGGGACGAGTGAGTTGCGACAATTACTTGTAAATGTAGATTGACCGCTTGTATTTTAATTGTAGAATATAACGTTATCGTATGTGTACATTTTATTTTTACGTTCGACCAAATGTATAGTTTAATGTTTTGTCGCTTCGTTGTACAGATTGTTTCGCGCTCGCGTCGGTCACGTGACGTTTGGAAGTTATCTTTTTTTCCGCTCTCAGTATTTAAGATATATGTCTCACTTTCTTATTCAACCTTCGATGATAGTTTCAAATTAATCTATAGACACAAGTGAATTAACAGCAAGTCTTGCTTTTGAATCAGTTTGAACTGCACATTTTAAGCAATAAATAAATTGTTTATGGCATTCTTTCGGAGAGCGAACATATTTAGCTGTTGTATCTTTTTATTGTCACGTTTTGTTATCAAATTTTCGATTTGTTGCGAATTAATTTTTAGTTGATCGTCAATTCGATTGTATTATTCGTTACTCCATCACCCCGTCATGTTAGTTTCACCAACTGTTGCCTGTGTAAGAGTACCTCGTGAATATGTCTAGTTGGGTTAAGTGAAATTGTATTGTAACCACGAAAGATTATTTTTATAGTTGATAGTTGACTCGTGAGTGTAGACGCGTGCGAGTGCGTGCGTGCGGCCGCTTCGACACGAGTGCCTGTTGGTTGGTTACATTCGTTATACCGCGTACAATAATGTTGTTGTGAATATGCAAATGTTGACAAAATAGTATATATTATTAGCTAGACTCCTGCTGTTGGCAAGACTGACTGCTGGTACGTTTGGTACCGGCCCGCGAGTCCCGCGACGTCCTCGTCAAACGCAACACTAGATGGATGTTCGTGTTGTGTGTTGTGTTAGGTTGGTGATATACAATGTATAAATAGATAATAGTTTTAGTGGAAGCGAAGATTTCATGCTGACGAGTCGAGCTAATGCCAACGTCTCAATGGTCGTTTTAATTACGATGTGTGTAAGTTACAAAGTATTTCAAGTAGCTGCTAGTTCTGTCAGTTCACGTGACTAGGAGCCCACAAAATCCACAAAAAATATGATGTGTACATCAATTAAATTTTGTCTTGCGTGACGTCGTATGAAGCTCAGATTTAATGATTTCACACTACATTACATATACGACCGTTCTTAATATTGTATTTATCCATAATCTTCAAGTTGGTTGCCTACCAACTGTCAAAATGCCATAACATTTTTATTGTCAATTGATATCAATTTACCCACTAATTTCTTAAGAGATTATGAATAGATTGATTTTTGAAAAGTTAGTGAACGAGTGGTATCTATTTTATTCCATACCCGTGGCACAGAGGCCAGAGCACGTTGGCATTAGTTTGAAAGGGTTCATACGAGTTGGATTGACATGTGACTGATATACAGTAGCTTTAGCACCTAGGGTCCCGCCCGTAGCTAGAACGATCGAATAAAACCTACTGTACAATTGTATTTGTAAATATAATAGACCCTGTGTGTAACCTACGCCTGAAAGAAGTACGACTGAATAATCAATTTGTTACAATGGCCTAAGATTACTTGACATTCTATCAAATGTAAGTAACAAAAGTAACCTACTTTATAGTTGACGAGTAACCGCCCTCGCTTTGCTTCGGTTTTCTTATTTTTTTTACACCTTGGGTTACATTATTGGAGTTTTATTAAGGATCCCTAATTTTTTTGAAAATATAATATAGCCTATGTTACTCGGGAATAGTGTAGCCCAACAGTGAAAGAATTTTTGAAGTCGGTTCAGTAGTTTCGGAGCCTATTCAATGCAAACAAAAAATCAAATCTTTCCTCTTTATATATTAGTATAGATTAAAGTAGGACAGATACTAGGAGACTACTATTGCTATAAAAATACAATTTGTGTGTTCCCTTTTATGTTGAATATACTTTATACTTTTATTATTTCATTAATGATCACAAAAATGTGTGTAGACAGAATACTGAAACAGTAATCTTGGGCCTATTAATTATTGGAAATAAATCCCCCAATCTGTATGTGTCGTCATCGTAGTGTCCGTGCTGCAGATACTGCATAATATCACAAAACGTGGTTACTCACGTGACTACGATATACGTAAACACAAGTTAAAATAATTTCAATAGTTAATTAAGTTGAGCGACCCTACCTCGGAGTGTAATGGTAAAAGCATTTCTACAATGATATGTATCCATAAACAACAATGGATTAGAACTGTTAAAAGTTCAGCTTTAAATAAATTGCCTTTGTATACAACTGTGCATCTTGTTCAGTGTCAAAATTACATGCAAATATAGATTTTCCTTTAAGTTGATTGTCCCGGTGTCTAAATTGATATAAAGTTTATTTATTGCTGAATTATAATTGTAACAAGTTGATTTGTATTCTTAAAATTCAATGACCTTCAAATTACAAATGTAATGATTTAATTTGATGTAAGATGTAATCTGTATTACGTCAGTGTCGGTCCCGCCGCGCCCGCCGCGCCCGACGCGCGCGCCCCCTAGTCCGCACGAGCGACGTGCAAACAAACACCTTAGGATAAGACGAGACTATTTAAACAAAATCTATTTAATAAACGACGATTAATTTTTTTGTAACTTCTATTGCAATAATAATTTTAATGTGTATTGCAATAAATGCGGATCAAATTTTAATGATGATTTTTATTTCAATACTTCCTTATTTACACCATGTGGTTACAACAGATCGAATTTAATTTCTATGTTCAAAAGTTCCAGTAAGACTATGGTAAAGAAATGTGTTGACCTTGCGAGAGGAGCCACGAGCATCAAGTCCACAATATGTACTTGCTAATAATATTTATTAACGACCTACGTTAGGACGCCGGAAAACACAGGGGCATAATTTTTATTCATTTATTACATACCATACCAAGTCGCTGAAGATTCCGGTAATAGAAAAAAAATAAAAGACATTTAAAATAAAATAGCTTTATTGTTATCTTTGTACAATAATTTGTGTAACGAACAACCAAGCATTGAAGTATTTACGTGATAAGAGAACAATAAAATATTGAGTGTGATATTTCTATGGACAGGTACTATACAGACGCGATATAAAAATCTTTAAACAGGACTAAATTGTCACATATGCGATACGCAGATCGCTGCACACTCTGCCTTAAAAATTTTAAAGGTATTAATATTATATGTTCGAGTGTTCATTAATGTTATCCATCCACTTCACTAACTACTTGAGGTGCCTATATATAGAGCAGTGCCGATAATTTTTGAAACCTAAAAAATAATAGTAGGATGAAACCCATTGCAAAAGGAAGAGAATATAACAAAAATGAAAGGAAAAATAATTTACGGGCGACCTGACGTCGGGAAGTGGGGGGAGGGGGGGGGTTTAAGGATAAAAAACGATTTATATCAATTTCCGTCAAAACTACAAGTCCTATGGAAAAAAGTTAATGGCAAAGTTGTAGGTAATAAAAAGATTTACACTTTTTTACATAACCTCAAAAGGGCATCGAACCTAATTGGCACACCTACAAGTCCGCCATTTTGAAAAAAACCTCGATTCAGCGGCCAGTGCTGAAACATGTGTCAATCGATAGACTAAATGATTATGATTAAAAAGTATTCAGTGATGAAATGTCGTAAGTAATATACTTTCTGAGATAAGTGAGTTCAAAACTGTAGAAAAATAAAGCAAAAAACTTCGTTTCGGCGGACATTGATAAATCATGTCATTCGATAGGCTAAATAATTACGATTAAAAGGTATTCAGTGATGAAATGTTGTAAGTGATATACTTCCTGAGATATTTGAGTTCAAAACCGTACAAAAATAATGTACCTATTAAAAATTATCATTTACTTATTTTGAATTTATTGGGTCAATAATGAAAAATAAGTATATTATGTCATATGTGTATGTGCTGCATAGGTACTTGATTTATTAATAACGGGTAGGTTTGAATTAAAAAAAAGCAAAGCAAAAGCAAACTACTAGGTTGTTTTATAAATAATTTATTTGCCACCAGCGGCTACAGCTTTGTCAATTACTTTTAAACCAAAAGTTAAAATTCACTATTGGCTTAGTTTTCTATATCATGTCTGACAATCACTGAATCTAAAAATTCCGCTGGTGATAAAGGCAATGTTTCCTGATGTCAAGCCCATGCCAAGAACCATATAACACACATTATATGGGAACAACATGACAAGGTTCTTTTTCCCACTATGCATGAGCAGTACCATCCCGCGATTTTATCTCTACCCTTAAGTTGTTTGTTTGACGAATTTGTTTAATTTTTATAATACATAACGTAACTGAGGTAAGGAAAAAAGTGACCGGTACACTTCAATTGCTGTATCGCCATAAAAACTTAACCATAAGTACGCCATAAACACTCTGGTCATCTCTCACCTTGATTATGCTGATGTGTGTTGTACAGATTTGTCAAAGGAACTTTTGAATAAATTGGAGCGCCTTCTTAATAACTGTATTAGATATATCTTCGGCTTACGTAAGTATGACCACATTTCCCAGTTCCATTCCTAACTCAAATGGCTATCCATTCGATACAGGCGAATCTTCAGAATTCTCTCAACATTTTATGCCATTTTGAATAATGAGTCTTCTCCTGTTTATTTAAAGGAAACTTATAGCACTGCTTATTTCGGGAATTCCTTCACAATACAGTTCTTTTTTTTTTTTTTTTTTTATGCTTTTAGCAGGCAAACGAGCAGACGGGTCACCTGATGGTAAGTTATCACCGCCGCCCATGGACATTAGCAACACTGGGGGCGTCACCAACGCGTTGCCGGCCAAGAAAATGACGATAGACCCGCTTTTTGAAGGACCCCATGTCATAGCTTAGAGGGAACACCGATGCAGGAAGTTTGTTCCATAGTTTACACGTACGAGGTAGAAAATTACGTGAGAACCGAACTGTGGACGAATGCCAGGTATCCAGGTGATGTTGGTGGAACCTGGAACCCCGTGATGTGCGGTGTCGAAAACCAACTGCAGGTATTAAGCCAAATAGTTCTTCAGAACATTCCCCATTGTACAGACGGTAGAATACGCAGAGAGAACCTACATCTCTCCTCAATTCGAGTGATTCTAGTCTGTCTGTAAGCATGGGATCGTCGACAAGACGAATAGCTCGCCGTTGAATTCGATTGAACGGATCCACTTGGCTAGCTGGGGCTCCAGCCCAAAGGTGGGAGCAGTACTCCATGTGTGGTCGAATTTGCGCCTTATAGAGCATCAACCTGTGCTTAGGCGTGAAGTACTGCTTAGCTCTGTTGAGCACTCCCAATTTCTTTGCGGCTAGTTTGGCCTTACCAACCAAGTGGTCTCGAAACTGAACTTCATTCGAGATGTCGACACCAAGGATCCCAATGCTTTTAGAGATGTTAAGAGGAATGTTCTGGAACTGTGGTGCTATGACAAATGGGGTTTTTTTAGCGGTTAACGCGCAAACTTGTGTCTTCTCGGGGTTGAACTGGACTAAATTTAGTCTGCCCCATTCTGAGACCCGCTCCAGAGATGTCTCGACTTCAGACACAAGTTTCATCCGCTTCTCCTCAATCTGCACCCGAGAAAGGTTTGCTCGGCCTGTATAACGGGCGTCACCCGTGCTGTCATCAGCATAGCAATGAATATTCTCGATGTCCAGCATATCATTGATATGCATGATGAACAGTGTAGGTGAAAGCACAGAGCCTTGTGGGACGCCAGCATTTATGGGCTTCGTATCTGAACATGTTCCGTCAACGACGACCTTGATGCTCCGCTCCGATAAAAAACTGGCAATCCATTTGCACATTTTCTCGGGTACTCCGTAGGAAGGAAGTTTAGACAATAATGCCTTATGCCACACCCTATCGAAGGCCTTTGCAACATCCAAACTTACAGCCAATGCTTCTCCCTTGCTCTCGATTGCTTCTGCCCAGCAATGAGTAAGGTATACTAAAAGATCGCCAGCTGACCTGCCGTGGCGGAAACCGTATTGACGGTCACTAATCAGCTGGCGATCTTCTAGATACCGGAGCAGTTGAGTGTTTATTATACGCTCCATTAGTTTGGAGAGCAGAGAGGTTATGGCGATTGGTCTGTAGTTGGATGGATTTGACCTGTCTCCCTTTTTGGGAATAGGGTGGACCAGAGCTACCTTCCATGGAGACGGGACAATGCCGGCAGAATAAGAGAGTTGGAATAGGCGCGTTAAAACCGGGGTCAACTCCGGAGCGCACGTTTTTAGCACAATAGCAGGTATACCATCTGGCCCATTCGACTTGTTGATGTCAAGGGAAAAAAGAGCTTGACGCACGGCATTCTGTGTGAAATGCACGTCAGGCATCAGCTCACCACACTGCGGGATGGTTGGCGGTGTGTTACCCCCATCATCAACAGTCGAATTCGACGCAAAGAGGGTACCCAGTATTTCGGCTTTCTCTTTTGCGGTGTGGGCCAGGGTATTATCTGCTCTGCGCAAAGGAGGAAGGGACGATACACAGAAATTGCCTTGAATGGCTTTGGCCAGAGACCAGAACGCTCGGCTACCACACGGATAGCTCAGCAGTCTCTTGCCGGTTCTGTTAATGTGCTTGAATTTTGCCTTGGCTATTTGCTTTTTTGAGGACCACGAGGCAGCATTAAATTTCTTTTTCAGCCGACTCACAGATGCGTCTCCGAGCTCACGCGCCACAACCCAATCCTGAAAAGCAGATTGCTTCAGGCTTATTGCCTTAAAGCAGTTTCTGTCAAACCAGGCTTGGGTTTTACCACCAACGGGTACCACAGAGTTTGGAATGTAACATTCCATGCCCTGGAGTACCACATCGGCTATGGAAAGCGCACAAGCATCGGGATCAGCTGAAGAGAAACAAATGCGCCTCCACGGGTACGATGAATAAAATTCCCGCAAACCATCCCAGTCCGCCGATCCAAAATGCCAGACCCGACGAGACGCGCAAGGTCGTCTGTCAACGGGTTGTGCCAATCGTACCCAAGATCGTACGAGGCAGTGATCAGACGAACCAAGCGGCGCCTCGACGGATACAGCATAATCGTTAGGGTGGCAGGTTAGCAGGAGGTCCAAGGTGGAAGCAGCATGGCCGTCAATGTCAGGGATCCGAGTTGGGCTGGACACCAACTGACTGAAGCCATTAGCCAAGGCAAAGCTCTGAGCAGATTTCCCTGCGTAATCCGTTGTACGTGATCCTAGCCACTCAACATGATGGGCGTTGAAGTCACCCAGGACCACCACTTCGGCACGAGGGATCTGCTCTTGCACATAGTCGATCGCCCCTTGAACGTGCTCGTAGAGTCGATCAACTTCGGTATTGCCGCTATGAGACCTGTACAAACCGATGTAGACACGTGTCTGACCACCATGGTCCACGCGTACACAGATGGTGGACAGGTCTCTTCCTTCAAGAAAGTCGAGACGTTGACAACAAATATCATCTCGAGAAAACAAACAGACACCGGCGTGTGGTATAAATTTGTGTTCAAATTTATACCCCGGATAATGGAGGTAGGAAGTTTCTTCTCGAGCTGATATTTGTGTCTCCGTCAGAAAGAATAAGGCCGGCCTCGACGTTTCAAGATGGTGGTGAACGGCGTTGAGGTTTGAATGTAAGCCCCTAATATTACAAAAGTCCACAAGAAATGTGGAAGGGGGTGCCGCTGGTTTTAACTTTTTTCCTTTTTTCGACTTTCTCATTTTTGCTTGCGGGGAAGAGTTGAAAGAATAGGAGTAGTGCATCGTCAGCACTACCCGAGTCAAAGAGTAGTCACAAAAAACTATCTCGGAAAGGTGGGTAGTCTGAGTCACTGGCTCGGCGGACGGAAGGACCCCCGATCCGACCCGCGATTAAAGTCCTCGTCCACATCCGGCTCCCTAAACCGGCAAGAAAATTAATCGACGGGCTTTTGACATTGGCGGCGGGACAGCCTCCCAGGGCGGGATCACCTGGGTTCGGGTCCCCTACAACCAACGGGCGCCAGCGGTAACGTTTCATCGGCTCTCCCTGGCCGCCGAGCCAGTCCATCATGCCCAACCGCACGAGATCAGTTGCCAATGACAATACCGGACTCGGAAGACACCAACAGAAGTACACCTCTCCAGGACGGGTGACAGACGAAGAATGGGAGGGAAAATGTATAAAAGATGGGGGAGAAAGAAGAGAAGAAGACTGGCTCTCCGACACTACAACCCAAACACGTTAGAGAACATTTCACGGCTGACTCTAGAAGGAGGGTGGTAGCTATCCAGGCGAACCCCATGGAGAAATAATAATAGCAATAATGGTATTAATTAACAATTAAAATCAATATTACCAATATAATCCCTCGAGGGGCCCTACCACCAGCGTGCCGGATTTAGTCGCCTTCTACGACACCCATCCGGCGTGGGATTGGGGTTAGTATTCTAAGCCGCCCCAATACGGCTAAGTTCATACTGTTCTGGAACTCCTTGCTTGTAGACATCAAAAAATCATAGACTACCAAAAGCTCCTTCAAGAAGTCCGGCAGCACTACCTGAAGCAATTAGAATGTTGTCGCCCGTGGTCTTCAACCAGATGTTATATATGTATTTATAAATATTTATTTACTTAATATATAAGATGTTTATATGTAATACTGAATAAAACTGTATTTATTTCTTTTTGTTTATGTATATTGTGATTTTATATGTATATAGTAATTATTCTAAATATTCATAATATTTCTTATCTGGCATAACACTGATACAGTTACAGATACACTAGAAATAAAAAGATAATTAATTACAAATATTTTATTTTTGTACGGTTTTGAACTCAAATATCCCAGAAACCATATCACTTACGACATTTTATCACTGAATACTTTTTGATCGTAATCACTTAGACTATCGACTGACACATGTTTTATCAATATCGGCCGAAACGATGTTTTTTGCTTTATTTTCCTACGGTTTTGAACTCAAATATCTCAGGAAGTATACCACTTACGACATTTCATCACTGAATACTTTTGATCACAATCATTTAGTCTATCGATTGACACATGTTTCATCACTGGCCGCCGAATCGAGGTTTTTTCAAAATGGCGGACTTGTAGGTATGCCAGGCTCCATACAAAAATGTTGGAAGCCCTTTATGTGAAAAATTCAAATAACCAAGTTTTGGTTCCCCCCACTTCCCGACCTCAGATCGCCCGTAAATTATTTTTTCTTTCATTTTTGTTATATTCTCTTTTGCAATGGGTTTCATCATAGTATTTTTTTTTCACTTTTTACCGTTTTCAAAGGCTTCGGCAATGGTCTAATATGGGAATACAAGGTTTTTTCAATACATGACACGCTCAACTTTGTGGGAAAATAAAGTTTGTTGCTTCTTCTCTGTGTCTTGCGTCGGACACCGACAGTGATCTGAAGTCACTACTCTAAGTGGTTCTCACAACACTCATTTGCGATCAACATAAGGCCTAAAAAGATTAACACAATAAATTATAACTATTATAATGCATTTTTAGAATAATTCTGACCTATTGCAACTGGGTCGTAATAACGTTGTACATAATTAAGTACATACATAAACAGTGCCAAGTTCAGTGTTATACTAAAATGTGCACATTCTGAGACGATGAATGTTAAAATAGTTATATAATTTATAGATATAAACATTTAAATCTGTGTTTATAGTGATAAGTGACACAGGTTCTAGGGTGCACAACATTCTCATTTAATATTAAAAAAACAATTTCCGCTCTTTTACTATAACCTTTACAGTTGTTGAATTAGAAATCTTAATTACTTGCCGCTCTTCATGTATGTTCCTAACTAGAGAGCCTCGCAAATGTTGAATTTATTCGCCAGTAATAAATAATAACATTATTATAAATCATTAACACATACCTACTATATCATAACATCTACACGTATCTTTGGTACAATACAGCTGTCAAGAACTTTACGTATAATTTTAATTATAACGGTACTACTCGTCCGAAATATCTGTGGACCTGGCTCAATGACGTCATGCAAACTGGAGAGATAGCAAAGAAAATCGAGATGTAAAGATTAAAAATATTATTTTTATTTGTGTGTATCTACTTTTTTGCACTTTTATAAAACTTTTAAATCAATCTGTACTTTATAGGGTTCCGTAGTGAAAGAGCCGTGTTTTTTTCATTTTCAAAGAATTGGATTACTTTGAGCACTAAATTCCGCTCTGCACTATGTATCGTCCTACCCATCTTACAACACTAAATAATAATAAACAACAAGAAACAATAAACAATAATGCGATTACGAAGCAAGAATAATACACGTGCGTCGGCGCTTGTTTTGGCAACGGTACTGGATAGGCGAAAACAAGGTGAGGTCCGAGGAAGCGGGAGCGGCATCGAATTCCAGCGAGGTCCACAGATATTTCGGGCGAGTTATAAAAGCTTAAATTATATACAAGGTACTTTCGGCATCAGAATCAGAATGTCAATGACAGGAAACGAACTGCTGAGCACATGTCGGTAACGCGTTGTCCAATAACAAATAAGTACCAAATACAATGTGCTATTATTGTTAAGAGTTGGCTTCAATTCGTTCGCTGTTATCGTCCTTCTGACATTGATAAATAATCCACTTTTGGCGTCAGCTGCACGCTATTACCGTACATAACAAACAATTCCAGAATTTAATAATTATAACATTATTATCCCAGGATACAGAGGCGCAAAAATAAATTACAATTTGTTATCTGTTGAATGGTTAACTAACGTCTAGTCTTTATTTCTAATATTTCATTTCCGCTTACCATCAGGTGGTTTTGCATTAAAAATATATTAAAACTGGTTTTATAGATTATAAGTACTCAGGGCTGTAGCTTGAGTCGATTTTGAGGTAGGGCAGCATTGGTTACAGATAGGGCGGAAGTTACAAAGAATTATTATAAAATGAAATGAATGTCACAAACTATGGTATGTTTGGAAAAGTTTGGATACCTATCTATCGCTACAATTTTTTTTTATCTCAAACTATGAACAATTAATTTGATTATAACTAGCTGTTGCCCGCAGCTTCGCATACGGAAATTATATTTTACCTTATTTTTACCTCTTGCAGAAGAAAATTAAAAAACGGTGAATTTATGTTGAAGTACTTGTATTTAGTAATTTCAATACTGAAACCCACGATAAAATCACAAAGGATTCCTTCAGGAGCGGGTTTTGAAAAATAAGCAATATTCAGATTAATTTGTATTTTTTTCTTTTTTTTTTTTGCATAATTTTGAAAAACTGAAAAATACATATTCCATCAATTTAAGCAAGGAACATTTGATGCAAATTTGAAGCAAATCAGTTGATGTTTTAAAAATATTCCATACAAACTTTCATCCCGTTTCCCGAGGAAACCTTTTAATTTTCCGGGATAAAAAGTGTCCTAAAATATGACCCGGATTATTAGTAACAACTATACCAATTTTTATTGAAATCCGTTCAAGGGTTTTCATGTGATGCCCGGACAGACAAACAGACAGACAGACAATAATTCTAAAAAAAATATTTTTGTACTCTAACACATATTGAAGTGCCCCCTAATCGAAATTTTTAAAAAATATTCAATGTACAGAAAATTTGCCCTTTGAGTTTTATTATAGTATAGATAATTTTATTTATCTTAGTTTTTGGTATTTTTAAGGTAGGGCATTGTGATTTCAAGGTAGGGCACTGCCCCACAATGCCCCCCCTTAGCTACGGCCGTGTAAGTACTATTATTTCTTCTCTGGTTATAGGTAACATTGGTATGTTATTTTATTACTATAACATAAATTCAATAAAGTACAATAAAATAATAGTGTGCGTGTCTCCAGTAAGACGTGTGGTTATTAGAAATAAACAAAATCAATATAATTAACTGATCCAGAATAAAATATTGCTTGAGTATGATTTTACATACTCACGCCCCAACTCGGTCACTAACGTTTACTTTAATCGCTCCTTAGTAAAAAATCACCATACAAATTCTGTACTAAGGAGCGATTTGAGTAACCGTTAGTGACTCTGAGTTGGGGTGTCAGACGTGAAAGTAAAGTAGGTTGATTATGAATTAAAAATATTCATGACCAAGGCAAGGTAAAGAAACATAACTATGTAGATATCTACATTATAGAGTTGCAAATGCGGTAACTGAAGCGAAGGCAATATCTTAATTCTATAACAACCAAATTTTATCATTCTCCTTGACACCAATAGTTTTGTGCCGATTATAACTTATGTTTGACTAGTAAATTTCAGTCAAAATTTGGAGTTTGGCTTATGGCCCGAAGGCTTATGATGAATTAGGTAAATTCTCCAAATTCGTCATCAGCTCGCAGACCATTAGAGATTAGTAACAAGTTGTTTTCCATTGACTTGATATTCAACTTACAGAATTAAATTTAACAGAATAATTTATACTTATTTCAAAATGATGACATGGATTTAGTAGGAAATAATATATTACCTACATGAAATATCGTAGTTATGTTTTATAAGTAATCTTAATAAAACCTCAAAATATATTTTATAACAATCTAATTCTAATAGTTTTAAGTCACAGCAATAATAGTTTTTACTTTGTGCAAATGCAGCTCTAAAACTGCAATTGCAAATTTTTATAGGTAGAGAACTGCAAACATCATCCAAATGTTTAATGTATTGGCAATATCAAAACAAAAAGTTTCAGTACTTCTCAAATACTCCTCTTTTAGCGACAAGTCTCCCCAAAAATATGGACATACGTTAGCCTAGGGTAGCCAAGACTTCGTGGACAAAAACTGATTAATATACACACATATCTATCTATGTATCTATCAACTATGATAATCAACAAATCATGGATCTGGTCCACGATTCAAATAAATAAAAAAATAACATTAATTTTACAAACCTCAAAAATAATTCCCATCATCTATTAATTAAAAGGCGAATTTAGTGCAGTATATAAGTACTGGAGCCTATGAGCTTCTCTTAAATTTCAAATGACTAGTTATGATTCCCAGGCAGATATGTCAACGTAGGCGTTCACTTTGAAATGCTCCCAGCGAAACGAGCGCGACTCTTGACCCATCCATAGCCGACGACGCGTTATCGCGTCATATTATACGGTACATATATACTAGTACCTACTTTAGCCGCGATATCGCGTCATCGTACAACGAGAAAGTTGCATGTGAAACTAGGTGTATAACGGCAATAAATGACTTAATCGGCACAATCTTTAGCCAAATATGCTTTAAATACTACTTCCAGTGAAATTTATTTTTAGACGCACAATGTTTAGGCCCGTTCGTGAGATTACTCTTCTGTGAATAAAACTACCCTAAAGTTTAAGATGAAGAGCTTACAATTAATGTTTTACTTAATTTTATAGTCTTCTTAAATGCTTTGCATTTGAAACGACTTGCCCTAAGTGGGACTGAACATTATGTCAAGTCACTAGTGTAGCCGTACATTTTTCTAGTATAAATAAATAATGAAAACTGTAGTGTCTAAACGTTACTTTAACTAGCTCGTCTCTATAGAAGCACTTGCCGAATTTTATACTACTCTCCCGGTCTGGGCTCTAATAGTAATCTACGTTCCTTCACCTGCCAACATTCTAACTCCTTTGTTGATAGCCGGTAACATATAACTTCGTAGATAGGGACGTGATATTACGTTTGACGTGTCAAATATTGGAAACCGTATGTAGTGTACACTGAAATTAATCAGTTTTGAAACTGTAAAATTTATTTCAAGGCAACAGCAAGTTACTTCGGAGCAATCCTCTGTACCCGACCAGCCTTAGATTTAACCTCAGCTTTACAGAACTGCACAGTACTATTAAACCGGACCACTCTTAACCTCGTAGTCACAGCATACGACCTTATTCCCTAGTGGTGGGGCGGGGCCTAGTGCGGGCGGCCGCTCTTGCCGGCGCGCTGCGGGGAGGCGGGCGCGGGGGGCGTCAGGGCCGCGAACTCCAGCGCCACGCACGTGTCCGACGGACTCTTCTTCAGGTAGTCCGAGATGTGCTGCACTATCAGGTCGATGGCAACTGGAATCAATTTAATATGAGGTGAAAATAGGTACTCCAAGTAATGTAAAGATCACGGGTAACGGCCCGTTAGATCCAGGTGTCGGTATTCTTGAAATGAAATTATTTACTAAAGGTGAGAAAACGTAGTTTCTATTGCATCTTTTAACTTTAGTTGACTACATACTTTAAATAAATACCCTTCCAAATACCTGTTGCAATTTCTTATTCAAGTAGGTACTTATAATAAGTTAGGGATATTGTGCGGCTTAAGGTAGATCTAGTCTGGTCGCAGTGGCCTTTGGGATTATTGTCCTTTGCAGCTTTCAAATTAATTGTTATTAATTTGATCAACGTAACATTGAACGCAGTATAGAGCTGTACAATATACCCAGGTTATGAACTGGTCAATAGCATAATAAAATTATGTTATGGTAGGTAACAACGACGGTGAAAGAAAACACACGGGTGGGCATGTTGCAATACTTTATTATATCAATATGGTAAGTATTTCAGATAAGTAGACAGGAGCAGTCAATAGCACGATATATGATTTTTTGTGCAAATACAAAAAATAAAAGCAAATAACCGTACTTAGATTTTGCAAACGTTGTCACACACAAAGTTAACTATACATTGTACATTCTTGATAAGAAATGCGTAATTTACTTGTTCTATATTTGTATTATCCATAGTCTGTTTCTACAAACCATGAGTTAAGTGGACAATAGAGAGCAAACAGCCTTTTTACAATTCCACTGGAAATAAAATTATAAATGTTATTGATTAATAAAATTTTATTATGTAATTATTATGCTGAGCTACATAATGTACCTTACATTAAGTAGTTAGACTTAAGACTGCTAGTCCCGCGTGATGACCCGACTCCACAAAAAAGTTTACTATCAGAATTACATCAACGTTACTTGTGTCTCTACCCAACATATAGACGGACACATTATGAAGAAATGAATAGAGTTCTTTAAAGATATCCTATCAATACTCATAATTTTTCTGAAGGGGCTTGATCTGCCCGACTGTCACATTCTTTTGAAATTAACCTTCACATGACCTTAAGTTTACGTCCCATAACAAAGACAACGAGTGATGCATGTCATAATAACCACTCTGAGAAACAGACTATAGTTAATGTTAATACTGGTTCTGATATTGATTTGCGGATCATTAAATTCTTACTAACGTTCTTTATTGTTGTAACTTTAAATTAAAACGCTTGCTTAGTCTAACCACAACCTCTTAGGACTAAAAGAAACACATTAAAAATATTAACTGGCAACCAAATACCTAACTTACAAATACATAATAAATTCTTAAGAGCTAAAACTTAAAAGTACAAGTGATATTTTAAATTAAAAAAATGATTATTACAACTTTTTAACTATAAAAGCAACAGTTAATGTAACATTAAAATTAATTGATTGAATACAATTTTATTAACCTTGGAGAAAAGCATTTCTTAAATCATGAATATACGTAATTTAACATACGTACAGCACGTTTAGTCTTATGAAGTCAAAGAATTGTTTCATGCCTCGAATTGAAATATTACGAGGTTGCAGCTGTCAGTCTTTCTGTCAAAATCCTATCATATTATATAGGATATCAATGATATCAATGATACCACATGAATGTTAAATAGTAAAATCTTCATGGAACTATCCACAAGGCAGTAGGTAAAGATACTAATGAAAATGAACATATTGGTGATACTTTAATGTTTGACACTTTAAAATCTATTCACATAATACCAGCAGTTTTTTTTGCTTATAAAAAAACCTACCAAGTTGACAGGGATTTGCAATTTTTTGAAAAAAAATGTTGATAATCCCATCAATGTTTTTTTTTTTTTGCGTCTCACATTTACAATCTTCAACGAAGATGAAGAGAAGGATAATGACAAGAATTCTCATAAATCAATGGGTTTGTATCATTTCAAGATCACAGACCAGTTACAAACACACCATGTAAGTTACACTTACATATTTTAATTGTCACCGATAAAACCAGATTTCAGGTCAAATAAGTTTCGTCTGACCAACTATGAATTTTTTTTTATTTAACTTTAGGTACCGTTTTAAATCATCAACCTAACCTAATGCTAAGTAAAACTTGGTAATATTAATTCTACCCGAAACTAGGTTTTGAAGGTGACGTAACGCAATTTACAATATTTGCACAATATTCACAACATTATTCTAATAATTTAACATCTATATTTTTTTTTGTTACGATACTTTTATGTTTTTTATTTTTTTATTTATTTTTACAGTTTTTATCACATTTAATTACTGGAATTCGGTTAGCCATCTGGCTTGCGAATAAGCGGATAATAAAAAGGAAATTTTATTTGCTTGCTAAAAGTTTTTTAAGTACTGTTATTTCTAATTCACTGCAAAATAGGGCCATGCTCGTTATATATTTCCATTAAGAACAATAATTATTTTTTTATTCAAAGCAAGGAGAAACATATCGAGAGCCGATACATATCGATTTTTTTGGTTTTTGCATCACTTAAACCAAAAACAATTTGCTGTTTTTTAATAAAAAAATGGCTTACTAATTACTGGTAAAAATGACGTTCAACATTGATTCAATACCAAAAAATTGAAATGCTTTACTGAACACAATTTAATTATATTGTGCGGAGGAAGATATTATTTTGTAATGTAAATAAAAAAATGGAATTTAAACAAATCAAATTAATCAAACTCTACAAATTGATTAGGTGTTAAAGGTACTCGTGACGAGGATAAAACATAATTTAATTTAAATTCACAAAATAATTTACAGCTATTTACCCCGTCGTCATTTAATTTGCTACGAGTACAATACACCCCGGGTTACGGCCGTATGGGGCGGTACTGTATGAGGGTTAAGCTGCAAACATACTATAAGCCGCGTCCGATGGGACGCGGCTGACAGCCGCGACTGATAATGTGCACATGACAAAAACATCCAGCGCGCCAGATAGCTCTCGGACGTCCGAACGCCTCAAGGTGCCTCAAGGTCACGTCCGCGACTTACCTTCGATAGTTTGCACAGCTCAGTGTATATTCATTATCTAGATACCTATTACGTCACATCCTTCAGCCGCGTCCGACAGTTTGTTTTCAGCTTTACTCGTGATATTTTTTTAGGTTATGGTTTATATATTTTCATAGATAATTAATTCTTAATTTTATTTTATTCACATATGTAAACCAAGAAATCTTTATTTATAAATTAAACAAGGTTTAAAATGAACATCAATTAACGAAAACAAGAATTATTTTGTGCATTAAAATAATAGATACGTTAAACAACTCATTAATTAGTCGACATTAAAATTTCAAAATAAAAACATTATTTTTTGGAATTCAATGTCACAGATAAAAACACATCGTTATACTACTCCTATGGTTAGTACAAGCACGTTTAAACATATCAAGCAACTATATACATATAACGGGTATAACTGTGTTGCCATACTTACACTGCTACACATTGTATCAGCCTTATAATATAACGATTATCTTATCCTAGTCGATAAACAGTACATTACATAGTTGAGGCGTGGCCTGCGCGTGCGCACGCGAGCTCGCTTCTCTCTACGTCTATCTAAGGTTTTTGTGCTGTTCATTTTATTAAACATATTTGTAAACATTCAAAATAAATGTTACTTCTGGTTCAATCGGCAATACTTTTTTGTATGAAGGTTTGTTATCTGTACTTTTTGTCATACAAATTTACTCAAACATGTGATTTAGACTGGTATCTCAAATCATAGAACAATCTTAATTAAATACAGTAAAAATGCTGCCAAATAATCTGAATTTTACCAAGAAAAAAATAACCAACTTCAAAATAACTCAAAAACTACTCGTCAGATCTAGCTCAAATTTAAGTGGAATCATATGACAAGCACCAGCTTTTGATTAAAAATGGAATTATCGAAATAAATTCACCCAGTCGGAAGTTCTAAGGTAACAAACATTTAAAAAAAGTCGAATAACTCCTCCTTTTTTGAAGTCGGTTAAAAATGTTAGAAATTGTTACCTGGCCCTCCATCCTATTAATATTATAAATGCGCAAGTTTCTTTGTGAGGTTATATGGATGTTTAAATCTCTTTCACACAAAATCACATATCACTAAAGAGTGGTGACAAATTCTTTGGCTAACTATTTCCTTAACGCAATTATTTGTTACTTCGGCTCACGTGCACACTGGCAATAGAAAGGATGTTCATAAGTAGAATAGCCAAGTAGTTGCTAACTAAACATGCGCATAACATATTGTTCATAAAATACTGCACTATACTTGTTGTAGTAAACATTTATACTTTATTTGTCGAGTTTAAAACACAGTTCAGATTTAGGATATCGTCAGTCAAAAGTATCAAGAAACCGAATTGTTTTATTTTATAGAATAAGGATGTATTATATCCTATAAGCTTTAAGGGTGTGTCGTCTTACGCCCCAACTCAGAGTCACTGACGGTTATTTATATCGCTCCTTTGTACATACAGATTTTGTATGGTGATTCTTTACTAAGGAGCGATTTAAGTAACCGTTAGTGACTCTGAGTTGGGGCATTAGTCTTCCCCGTTTTACAATAATATAAATTTAGAAAATATAAGTTAATATATGGGCGTCAATGATTTAGCACTTATCTGAACTTACAATAACTTTTGTTTACTAAACTTACGAAAAAGATAAATATATCACACAGATCATCAAACATAAAACATTTATGTGTAAAATCTTCTTTTCCAAAGCCCCATTTCAAAGTATTAGCAAGATTATAATAATTGTGTGAATTAAACGATTATAATTATATCGTATAGCTCTTACCTTTATATCCCTTTTGTATAACATTTTGTGATTCGGAATATAAACCAAGATGGTCGAAGCACATAAATCTTATTATATTACTGACAAAGTGCGACACTTCATTTTAAATACACTCAAAGATATCTTTGTATACTGGTTCCAAGCCGAACCGAATTGGTCACGATTACTGCTTACCGGTTAAATCAACGGCCGCCAATCGAATGAAATACCGGTATTGTCACAAACAACTAAACTACATTCGGTAACCAATCAGACATTTTTTGTGGAATGTTTATACGTAAAAGCAGAAGACATGTAATGCTTATCCCGGATGCGTTGCTCATAACTCGCACTGACACTTTACACGGTAATTTTTATAAGCACAAAATGTTTGCGAGAGTAGTTCGTGTTGTACTCAAGGACTTAGTTGGCTCGTCTCGCCGTAGTAATTTGAATCCGTAAGGTGCGTTGCTTTCTCGGGTCCTATCGTATGTTCAAGTATCGCCGGGCCCTCAGTGCGGGCTATCGGCTCAGCGTGTCTTCGGAGCTGCCCGACAGCCGCCGCCCCCCCTCCTCCACCTCCAGGTGTCCGTTGCAGCCGTTCACCAGCTTCACCGGCCGCTTCTTGTACATTATGTCCCATATGTGATGCACGATTAGGTCAATAGCCACTGCAACAACGAGAAACGGACTTTACGCAACGCGACACAGGGCACAGTTCGGTATAGCAGCTACTCAAGAGCATAGCCGCTGCAAGAACTTTCTGCGTGTCTAGTGGACGGTCAGTGTCGCGCTCATTGCAGTGGCTATGACCTTGGCTGAGTACTTACCTCGGTTGGTTAAATATATTAAACACGGTAACTTATTACGTCGCAAACAATACTTATAAAATTGTCGAGTCATTGATGCAAACCTTTGGTACGATTATTCAAGTATTTCACGCGTTATGGGACGTTTCTCACGACTTGACCGAGTAGAAATAAAATACACGTTCACAAATTTAATAATTATCCCGTATTTTCATATTCCCTGATTTAAATTTTAATAATATTAGAAATACCTTTGGCATATCGTTCGTATAAACGTATCATATCTTGAAATATTTATAAGCCAAAATAATGGTTAAAAAGTAGTACGAAACTTAGCATTAAACTGGGTATGGGTCATTTTTTTAGGGAATTATTTTGTTAGTGCATACAACCTCACAGCGAACGTTGGTATGCAGGTAAAATATTTTTTTATTTGTTTTGTAATAATATGTTGACAACGGAGGTTAACTTCAATAGTAATATTTTATTTTTATTTTAGTGCACAGTGTTACATTTGTAACATAATAATACTTGATGCATGCAAAGTGCAGACTAAATAGCGACTGATTTGAATAGAAACGAACATGGATTGATGTCATAGTGGTGTCAAAAATAAAACAAATGAATAGTAAAACATCTCACCTAAGTTATCTGCACCTCGTGGAATGATGACATCAGCAAACTTTTTGGTCTGTAAATAATAATAAAAAAAATGTTTACAATTACTTACTAAAAAACGGACTTAATATTCATACGATACACGTGCATGATATCATTGAGACATGTGCATAAAGTATATTACATGAATAAATGATTTTGACTTTCATAAACTTTTAATTAACTTATCAAACATATATCTCTGCAACTTAAACCTCCCTTAATTTATATTAACTAAAAGAGTTTTATACTAAAAGTTCAAAATAATGATTGGCCTTGGCTAGAAGGAACCATCCATTCAAACTACAGCATTAGATATTATCATGCAAGATTCTGTAAAGGGAGTTAGGGAGACTCACCGGTAGACAGAACTCCTCGAAGGCAGGCTTCACGAAGTTCATGTACTGGTTGAGCACCTGCTCCAGGTCGCGGCCGCGCTCCATGATGTCCCGGGGCACTGGAAACAGCACATCACTATCTATATACATCAAACAAGTAACACACCAAGGCCATCAAGGGTTTGTAAAGTCTAATTTTTTCTATTAATCTAATTTACATCGCTAAGTCGTCTCTGCATAAACAAACCCCTCTTTCCCACTGGGCACTCTGGGCATGTGCCCAGGGCCCCGTGATCGATAGGGGCCCCTAGTTCCTACCAGATCACTAAACGATAACTGATATTTATTACCGAAAAACTTTTTTAAATCGAACCTAAATTACTGGACTACAATAACAATTTGCTTATTAGCTTTTGCATAAATCTAGAGGCTTGCTTATCTACTTTTTTTTGTTTATTCTAACAAAATAGTGTTCTGACAAAGTCATAGGGGCCCCATTATCCTAATATGCCCAGGGTCTCCAGTAGGTTAAAGTCGGCCTTGTGCATAAACACCACACAAACAGCAGTCATCAGCAAATCAGCAGTGATCTAAAATTAAACACTGTATGGGACTTTTTGACAGCTAATTAATTTACTGAAAATTATGAACAGATAGAATATCCTAGACCACTTTCTAGAACCTACCAACGATCATAAGACAAAGGCCGCTTTTTAATTGTCCGACGACAGCGGTGGAGGCATATTTTTATGAAATTATACTACACACTTGTCATTGGGCAACAACGACACGATAATATCGTCGGCAGCAAAGCTCCACTGGTGTCTTGATGGTAGTTATAAATTATGTATGTATGTGTATTGTTTATATACGAAAGCTTCCATGTGTGCGTGGGTACACAGGACCCCTCTTTCCCACAGGGCACTCTAGGCAAGTACCCAGGGCCCCGTGATCGATAGGGGCCCCCTAGTTCCTGCCAGATCACTAAAAGATAACTGATATTTATTACCGAAAAACTTTTTTAATTCGCATAAATCGAACCTCAATTACTGACTACAATACCAATTTGCTCATTAGCTTTTGCCTAAGTCTAGAGGCTTGCTTATCTACTTTCTTTGTTTATTCTAACAAAATAGTGTTCTGTCAATGTCATGGGGGCCCCATTACATTGACCAGGGCCTCCAATACGTTAAAGACTGCCTTGAGTGTACACAATACATACATAAGATATCGTTATCGTGTCGTCAACTCGTCACAAGGAAGAAACGGCCAAATGTGGGCAAGTACGGACCTCGTCGCGCGAGCCTGGTGTCGGAGTCGGTGTCGACGAACAGCTTCATGTGGAATAGGTCGCGCACCTCCGGGAAGTAGAACACCAGGATGCCCTCGATCAGCACCACGTCCGCCGGGTAGATCGTGTGCGAGCGCCGGCTGCTCATGGAACAAATGTGTATATTTGTTGGGGCCCCCGCTCCAACTTTACCTATCAAAAGGAAGAATAAAGGGGCACCAACTATGCGGCCTTAGGGTGTTTTTTTTTTTGCGGAGTGCCAAGTTTTGAAATGTATTAAAATGTAGCGAAGTACGGCGATAACAGGGGGCGCTATTAAGCTGTTAGTCGGGGCTCTTATAGGCTGGGGGAGCTCAGCGCGGGCTATAGCCCTTTTATCAGGGTAGAACGAGATTTTCTTTCAGCGATCTTTAGTCGACGCTTGCACTTCACGACGCGTCTCCTTAAGGCCGGTCATGCCCTCTTCCCCCACATTCAAGGTAACCTAGAGAGTACAGCGTAACACTACTTCAAAGTACGAAAGCAATTATGCCTGAAAATGTCCGAAATACAAATCATCAAACTATAAGCCCTTCATTCAGCCAAAAATTAATTACAGTGTTTGTTACAATACATTTGCATGTGCGCTTTGTATTAATTTTTCTCTTGCACGCAACCAAGCTTAGAGCTTGACAAAGTTGTTTTTATTATTATGTTTTTGATGTTGATTGATTGTAAAAGAATAATATTACCTGAAAAAATTGATTTATCTGGCGAGATAGGTATCAATATGATCATTATTTTATAATCACAGGTTATGAAATAGAGTATAATAATTTTGTAAATATTTCATGCATCATAATAAAAACAGTAATGGATGTGATATTTCTTTTACAAAATTTCACACTGCAAGTATGGCAAATCATTTTGATAAATGATACATTACTACTACTAATTATTAGTTACCTCTCCATCTTATATCTTAAAATAATATAAATAGATAAGTCATGTAATATAACTCACCTAATAGAATTTGTTATGTAGTCATACTCTGGCACTTCAACTTTCTTCCCTGCTAGAATATCTTTCATAGTGGCTAGAAGTTTTTTGTCATCAAAAGCATCGGGGTGGTCGAAGTTAAATTGTCCACGCTCCGCACGCAGACGCTCGGAGGGCGTGAGGGTGCGGTAGAACGAGTCTTGACTGATGCAGACCACCCGCCTCTCAGTCTGCTCTTTATGTTGCTGTCCCAATTTTTCCACGATTTTTTGACATACTGTTGACTGTCATAAAAATCTTATATTTAGCACCTCTGACTCTTATATTGCTTATCAAGACACACACAATGTAATAACATTGTAACCTGTAACCTGTAAAAAGTTTAATCCATAATAATGGATTAAACCATTATTATGGATTAAACTTTTTACAGGCCATAGATATCGCATCTCATATCATTCTTCTTAACTGTGTAGAAATGATAAAAAAAATTTTTTTTTGGGCTTAATGGCTTTGCATAGTTTTCGTAAAAGATTCAATATGATATAGAGCTGGATGTAGTATAGCACTATTTATCAGACAAGAGACCCGATGGCAAAATACAAGCAGCATCTATGCACACTGCTCATTAAAGAAACTCAAGAAACAATCAACCAATGCATGTACCAACTAAAAGAGACAAATTGCTCGTTGCTACCTCTCGAAAACTAAATTTAAAACATGTTAAAAATATTAACTATAGATTCTATTTTGACAATGGTAGCTAAATGTAGCCAGACAGAAAGACATTCTACCACAATGGAGATGCAACATCAGTGTTGATTAATTGACGACCATGTAGCCTAGTTGGTAGCGACCCTGCCTGCGAAGCAAGGGGTCCCGGGTTCGATTCCTGGACGGGGCAGATATTTATGTGACAGATAAATATTTGTACTCGGGTCATGGGTGTTATTGTGATGTGTTATATGTGCCGTCCAAGCCACCCTTGACACAGGTAAAAACCTACTGCGGGGGTATGTGTGTGTAAGCGTTTATTTATTTATTTATTTGTTTAATTAAATAGGAGTCTAGCTAAGGGAGGAACTAAGACCAACAGGCTCGTTAATTCTCAGCTTCTTGGACATCACTACTTGGATTCACAAGCTGATACAGACCCATACATATACAATATCCATAAACAAGCTGAAAGACAGTATTCTTAGGAATGTTTTGCTCATTCAGTTACACCTGCGGTATTGTAGATGCCCATGATGGCATTACCACACCACTTTTAATGTGGCCTGTCAACTTGTTTGCCAGGATTTCATCTTAAAAACAATAAATGTAAAAAGCTAGTAGCCATACAATTTTAGTGTCAACTGAAACTAGAATATGAGTGAAGGGAAAAGATACAGTTGTGCTTTTGTTTTCTTTTATATCAAGGCCCTCAGTTGAAGGAAATAAAAGGCAGATAACGTCGTTCGAATATGACGTAAGCCTACCAAGAATAATACAAAATAAAAAACTAATACAATCTCGTGTCACTAATAAAGAAAGCGTCAAATTGCATGAACATCGCAATTGTCAAAATTTATTAAATAATTTTATCAGTTATAATGCCGTCTTGCATTTTTAAACAATTTAAAAGTAGTTCGCAAAATCAAAGAAAAGAAGATGGAATATCTTTTCACAGGTATCTGTTCATTATTTTATTATTTATTTATAATAATATTTTTGCGGTTTGCTCGGAACACAAAACCTCGACAATTATTCATTTGTATACCAGCTTTATGTGAAAATCGGTTACCCTAAATTTGGGGAAATATGCATGAGCTATTTGAACACTGGTCGATTTATAAATGTATGTCGAAATAAATATATTTAAAAAGTAAATGTTTGTATTTATTTAAACCTTAAAAATCAAGAAATACAGCCAATGCATAAACACCTATCGCTGGGATATTATAACCGGGTTAATTGAAAATGTCACGTTTGCCCACGATAAAATGCATGATTGAAAGAAAATATTATATTATATTTTAGTTTCTGTTTTTAGTTTAGCCTACTCACTAAAATGATTTCAATTATAATTTTGCAGATTGCCGACAGCTGCTATTACAAGAGAAAAAAAATGCACTTTGCCTCGTCTTTTATTATGCGTACCACAAAGGACTGGAATTAATTGTCCGCGTGGGTGTTCCCGTCAAATTATAATGTGGGTGTCTTCAAGTCAAGAGTGAATAGGCTTCTACTAAGTTAGTGTGATTTACCATCCACGACTTCATTACCGCTTACCATCTCAGGTGGTTCTGTGGTCAAACACTAACTTATTCTGCATAAAAAAGTCCATAGGTTAATTAAGACAATTAAATATATTTAAGTATTATTTTATATTAAAAGAACATTTACATATATTTTGATAAGTGTACTTTTTGATATCTAGTGATGAAATTAAAATCAATTATGATTATCACATTAATTTATTACAACGTAAATTTTTGTCTGGTTTTCTATGCATTTGTTCCTCCTATCTCAGGAACGGCTTAATAAAAGATTCGGTTTTCACTGACGTATTGTAATGAGTTTGGGTTAACATTTAGTGTTTGTTTTATTTGAATCGGTTTACAAATAAAAAAATCACGACAATTTAAAGAATACCATCCCTACTTTTATCGACTGTGGGCTTACCGAAGCGAAGCAAGGGCGTTCACTAGACTAGTAATAAATAATTTGCCAATTTAATTGTGCATAATGTGTTAAGTTGAAAATATGTCAAACAACATTTACAAAATTGCGGGAGTTTCTGACTTTTCATTTGGCATCCTCACACACACAAAGAATTACGTGTCCATACGGTGCCACTGCTAGTTGACATCAAGGTTGTCACGCACACATAGCGAAAAAGTGACTTCACGTCATTAGTTACATTTCTTTGCGAATGTTCCATCTGCCTTTTATTTCCTTCATCTGAGTCAAGGCCATGATTTTGTTTGACATGTCTATAAATAATACCTATTATTTTGAGGTGATTTAAAACAATTTACTGATGTCAATGACAGTTAAAATGACTCGAGTCTTTTAGTTTATATATCATATATTATATATCATTTATTCACTTATATTGAATAATTAATAAATCATCTTAAAAATAATCACTGTTCGAGCACCAATTTGTTAGTACCAAATAGGCTTTTCATTAATAGCTAGAATTATTCAAATGGCAAAATATTTAGTGATGAATTCCAATTGTGCATCGAGATGAAATATGTAACGAGGTGTTTCAAATGGAACGTAAACAAAAGAAGGATGTTTGTTTACTGGGAATGTGCACCGCGCGCCTTTGGAGGTTAGGGCACATTTCTTAATGCGTTTTATCTTTTAGAGGCTACGTATTAATGAAATAGAAATATAATAATACCATATATTACCATCTAAATCGGAATGCTTATGTAACAGGGGAGTGGTATGAGGAAATCAATATTTTTTGAGGACTACGTCTAACCTTTCCACTGGCGGTTCCACCCGCTACGCCAATCAGGAACGGTGTCTTGCTCTCTAGCCCGTTGGTGAGAGCCGGTTCTATTGGCTTCTCAGTCATTTTGTACGTATAAATATTCCTTAGTTGCCTTAAACCTAAAACACCAGAATTCCCACACTTCTACTTTGTCGAATGAGTGCTGACATTGACATTTTGGTTTTTGTCTTGTGTTGTGTCGCCCATAGAAATGTAGACTATAGCACAGAAAAGTATAGACTCATGTATAGACTAAACTAAAAAAGAGTTTTATAAAACCAAGAACTTTATAGTATAACTGGACCCCAAGCTGCGATGAGGTACGGGAACACTTGACATTGGATGAGTTCGCTAAAATGCAGGTGATAGGGAGTGAGCGTGTAATCAAGCATGTGGATCAGAGTAGAGCCCATGGATTACAGAAAGCTGTATCTATTTTAGAAAGTATGTATGAAAGTTCACTTAAAAAAATAACATTTTTGGTCAGAGGAATAATAAAATTAAACTTAAGTTATACAAAATTAAGAAAATGATTCTTTTATTCGGAAATCATACATAACATTACATTATATGTATAAAAATAATAAAGTACTTTATGGAATGTTACGCGAATAACACCATATTAATTATTATGAAGTTTTACAATAACATCATTCATAAAAAAATTGTGTCACTTCATTTACACGATTCTAATTATTAAGCTTTTTATTTGATATATTTCTTTTATTTAAATTTTAAGGTTTCTTAGTTTCTTATCAGCTACTCTTAGTGAAGTAGCCATTTCTAGCTGCTTCACTCTGAGGCGCGCCCAGACGATATAATCTTGCAGACCGATGATCTGCGCGGCCATGAGGGCGGCGCTATCGGGGTAGATCACCGTCGCGCATCCTAGTCCGGACGGTACAGATAGAGATGACCAAATGTCCTGAAACAAAACAAAAAATAATCAACGTAAATTGATTTGTGTAATGGGGATAAACGTAATAGTTTTAATAGTCATTATTTTGAATGGACGAAAATGTCCCTTTACTAATAATTTTCTGAAAAATGTCCTATTTTTATATAGTTGGCAAAAAAACTTTGATACTTTTAAATTAATGTTATAAAAACTTTGTTCAAAATATTTGAATGTTAAATATCGAATAATGTATTAAGTAAGCAAACTATATTTTATAAGTACTAATTTAATTAATATTCTCCAACCTGTACAAGTTTGTCAGAAGGTGGTGGGCAGTTGATGACGGGATATGACGTGTTTCCTGAGAGGACTGGACCCAATCCATTGGACCGGCCCGCCACTGCTATGAATACCAATGCACCGTGGGTGTCTTCATACTGCTGCATAATACGTAAGGTCTCCTCTGTCGCCTTGTGGGCTGACGTCACACGCAGGTCTACGTCCAAACCGAGCTCGCGACCAGCTGTGAAATTAACAGGTTTATATTTAAGTCTTGTTGCTTTCGCCGGCCTGGCTACTTAACGATGAAATCAGAGATGTGGTTGCCTCTTCATAATCGTACATCATGGCTAGTGGCTACTGAAGGTGAATTTTTTGGGGTTTATTATGCTCAGCAAAAAGAAATACACTTTGTTCTAAGCTTGATGCATTAGATAGTGTAAAATTTTTGGCAATGTCTTCATGTAATTTGTCAAGAAAGGAGGAATGTGTTACCTTTGGCAATCTTCTGGCAGTGCTCCTGATCGGCGGGAGATCCCATGAACACCACGACTTTGTGGTGCACATTGGGCTTCAGGAAGTCTAGCTGGTCCTTCACCCATCCAAAGTTACGCTTAACCGTATCCAGGTCTGCTGCCGTTACAGTTGTAAGGTTTCTGTATACCTAATTATGAAAATAATGCAATATAAATACCTTAGGTACTATACTCTATAAATACCTTAGGTGATGTACTCTATATTATAGCTAATAGAAACGTATTTACATTTTCAACGAATATCTAGAATGAAATTATAACTACAAATTTTACCTGTTTGTCTACCATCAACCTTTTATCACCGGAAGGCCACAGCCTCCATGAATCTGAGTCAATAACATCAGCTAAGAGGATATTTCCTAAAATGCAAGAATTATAACATTAGAGCTGAAAACCATCTGCGTAATATTAATCATACCAGCGTATTTTCCATCAGCAAAGTAATACGAAGCAACTGTCGTCATTGACAAATTGACCCTAAAGCGATAACGTAGTAATGTGGTTAATAGACAAGCATACCATCAGTGTCAACTCCGAATTCAATCTTCATGTCGATCAGAGCGCAATCACGTAATGCCCACGCCTTCTCCAAGATTTCGAAAACGAGGATGGTACACTTTCGCATGTAGTCAACCTCATCCTGACCTGTAAAGATATTAATATTTGTTAAACAGCAATTTCGAATAAGAAATAACAATTAAAACCCATAAAGAATTACTGAAATGAAGTACTGTTAAAGATTCATTTTCTCACCGATGAGTAATCCATTGACGTTGAATTTTGCTGACACGATTTGTTCTTCAGACCATTGAGGATCGTGGTTGGCGTCGTCCTTGAAGAAGGTCTCTTGTTTGGGTGGCGTGAACCGAAACCCTTCAGGAACTCCCGGGTTTCTCTTGAGGAAGGACCCTGTGGCCAGTCTGCGAGTCACCCACTCGATTGGGACCATGTCGCATTTCTTGGACACAAACGCCGTTGACGAAGCAATTTTCACGAAGGCTGTTTTAATACCTGTGTTCAAATATTACGAATATGAGTTGGAAGCTGAAGATGCTTTGCAGAATTCAAAAGAACATCGAAATGCATTATCCCAAGAAACATAAAAAATCGTGTTATCGTAAAGAATTAAAAGATATTGTAAATCATAATAGAAACAGAATTTTCGTTATTCTCTTCTTAAGAACTTGATTCAAGCTGGATGGGAGTGAAAACTGGTTCTTCATTCCTAGATAATAAAGGTTGAAACAAAAGATAATGAATCCAATAACTTTGATAACGCAAAAGCTATCATAGCTACAAAATAAATTATTTTAGTTTAGTTATCTTAAGAGCGATATTAAATCCAAGTGCTGTCTTTGCCAGGGTTACAAAAATTAAATATAAGTGTGAAATTATTTTTAACTTATCAGCGATAGACATTGTTGACATCTTCCAGTATTACATATTATTGACTACCAAATAAAATTATGATAATAATCAAAGCTTTATTTCATAATTATTACATAATACTGTAGATTTGACTTTCCACCTTTTTAAAGGCTACAGGACTGTCACTCCGGCTAAAGACTTGAATAAAAAAAACACGGAATAGTCGTAAAGCCGAAATGAGACAAAGTATTTACATTTACGTAATATGTTTGATGACCTTCTATTTATCTGCTAACTACGTAATCTTTATACGCACATCCTTGATCTACGAGGCAATTTTAAATATGTCGAAACGGGACTATCATCAAATAGTATTAATGATGGATAAATACATATTATTATTTATCAACTCACTTAAAATTCCTAATATGTTATATATTTCTATATGTTTAAGTAGATACAAAACTTATTTTAGGTATAGGCTACCGATACATTTCAAATAATTTGTCTACTTACCCGCAGCCTTGAGGATCTCAAAAACTTTAGCATTCGTCTGGTTGGAGATCGCCGCCTTGCCTTCCATGTCGTGTGCCTTAACGCCATCTCCAGCTGTTATCCTGTCCTTGTTCAGTAGAAGACAGTGGCCAGCGAGCTCTGGCAGATCGAATACCTGCTTCGTTTTGCCCTCGATGATGAGACTTCCGAGCTTATAACCGCCAACTTCAAAAAAAGATTTATAGAGACTAAGAACTGTGATTAAGAATCTGATTCTGTTGCCTAATTTGATGCAAGTAGAATTCTATTTATAGAACAATTATAACCAAAGGATCTAACTCGAAATGCTTCGCTCAAATCCAGTACTACAAGTATGCAAGACTACTAGAAAAGAAGTAGCCATAAATACATACATGCTATACATGCGATGAAGCTCATGAAGCGACGTAATGTCGAATCCTAGTCAATATGTCAACAAGTACATTGACAAGAATAGATAGGTAGGTAGACAATGTTAGTGGGTTGTACAATGGTTGGTGGGACAATGGATAGTGACTAGTGTTGCAGAATAACACCTGCGATTCTTGAACTTAAATGTTTCTACTTCTCGGTTTAATATTTCTACATGCACCTCCTGTAGGTATCAACTGGGAACCTACCAATTATAATATTATTTATTTTATATTTTTATTATTATGCATGAAATGCCATTTATGCTGCAATAGTCGATAATAGTATGAGTTATTCTTTGTTTATATTGCGTATTGATTGATAACAACATGATAACCTACCATCTTATTTATAGTTTTGTTTTCCAACGAAACTTGTTTTTAACTTGCACTTCTCAAAGCAAACAAATGCAAACTATATGAGTGAAGTGTTATGGTTATGTTGTTATACACTTGCGAGCTTTAAACTGGAATCACCTAAACTGGGATTGTTTAAAAGAATTTAAAAAAAATCATGCAATAAAATTATAAAATGTGGTGTATCATTTGAAAGGTTATTTTATTGGCTTTCATCCTCTTTTGATATCATTACCATTTTCTCCACACTCTTGAAGAAAATCTAACAAGCGACGGCTAAAGACAATCTCGACGGCTAAAGGCTTAAGTCGGGGAATCACAATCAAATCTTTAATTATTGTTTTGAAGAAACAAGCAATCTTGATCCTTCAAAATTTCTGAGGATTGCAAATTTTACCATGAATACACAACAAAGTTCCAGCTCTGATTACTAACAACTAGTATTTGAAAAAAAATCTGCTAATAACTGGAATTTTGGAAAGAATCCTTGGAATGTTGACGGGACAATGATCCACGGCCGTAGCTAGGGGGGGGGGGCATTGTGGGGCAATGCCCTACCTTGAAATCACAATGCCCTACCTTAATAATACCAAAAACTAAGATAAATTACTATAATTAAATTGTTTGTTCATAGTTTGAGATAAAAACAATTGTAGCGATAGGGATCTAAACTTTTCCGAACATACCACAGTTTGTGACATTCATTTCATATTATAATAATTCTTTGTTCTGTGACCTAGAGGTCAGTGATATACATGGTGATTGATTTAGGAGCCCGTGCTTCGGAGCAGATCAATAATTTGATATTTTTTTTACTTCCGCCCTACCTGTAACCAATGCTGCCCTACCTCAAATTCACTAGCTACAGCCCTGCAATGATCTATCACCCTAAGCCATATTCGTATCCCCGTGACATCGATTGTACATTTTCCTTGCCACATACCTTATAGAGTCCAGTACCGGACTTATCTGATATGGACGTGGCTGGCTTGTAAATTGTGGCCCTGATGTTAAGTAGACAAAAATGACTACGCATTAGGTATTTTAAAATAGTTAAGTCAATCTTATTTGAATGTTCAAAAATAAGATGCAAGGCCGGATGGTAGCGTTTTAAAAAGGCCTCTCATTATACGAACCTGAGTGTTTTTACCAAGCAATGATGAAGTTAAGGGTAGCTAGAACTAACCGTGTTTATAATTATTTGTTAAAAAATTCGTGTTTAAAATTATTTGTTACAAAATTCGTGATTAAATTTTTTTGTTACAACATTCGTGTTAAAATTCTTTGTTCCTTTTTTAACCGCAACCCAAAGATATTTTACCATACAACATCATTGCCGCAACCTAACCCACCAAGGCCTTTGACAAAAATCTGGTCGATCAATATATACCTATATTATACTTAGGTATATTACAGTCTTGCATTATATCATGTAAAAATGTTGATACTGTTACTTCGACAGTACGAAACAAACGAATTTAAATGAGTGAATAAAAAAAAACTAGGAATGTGGGTATTTATTTCAATGAAGACAATATTTTAATGACTAGTGTTCAATAATAAATCAATTTAAATTTACGATGTGTATAACGCGATCTGTCTGCACTACACTCAAACATAATTTAGTTCTTGTTCAAGGTCGTCAACAATTGCGATGTCTAGATCATATAAAAGCCGGTGATAATACAACTAAAGCAATAGGACACAATATTATGAAACATAGCATAGCACTTACAGATTCTGAAACTCGGTTGGGTAATACTGTGTACAAATACAAGTTATGAATGGAAAAACTTACCTTCTTTGGGATATGCCATTTTTGAACTACGCGAAGACGAGTGGGTCCGTGGAGCGAGTTGAGAGTCTATGTGGGAATAGAGCGTCTTGTATTCAGAACAGCGAGAGCCTTTTATAAAGTTTTGATAGCCAGCATGAAAGATCACCACGTGCTCTCCTACGCACTCGTTGGCAGCTTGACGGCTACTGATAACAAGTTCACGTACTTGGATTAAGACGCCTTGATGCTAAATACGAAATGAATTAATGAACTATTGAACAGATGTTTTTCTGAACAGTAAAAGTCAAAATCATTTAATCAATTAGTTATAATTGATACACTTTATGCACGTCATTTTTGGAGTTTAACTCCTTATCAATCGATTTCATATTTAAGCCCGTTATGAGATTTTATGGCGAGTAAAATCAAATTTTTTCGTTACGTTATGTTAACAGCTTATGCGTTATGTTTGTAATTCGCAACAAGAATCTAGATGGCGTTGGATGGTTGATCAGTAACAACGCCATGTAATGAAAATAATAATATTGGTACATCCTATTCTTATGATGTGAAACATCATCATCCTCAATTTTTTATGTCAATTTAATATAAGATCTAAGCTGTCATCACTGACGGGTGCACTACGCGGCATAGTACGATGCCTCCCTAGATATGTACGGTACACGATCTATAATACGTTAGTAAAACCGCACTTAAATTAATATCTAATTGAAGTTTGGGGTACTGCAGCTAAAACGCATATAAAACCATTGCAATGAAATCAAAATAAAATTATCAAAACATTATTTCACTACGATTTCTTAACTTCTACAAATAAAATATACAAAGAAACCAATATTATGAACCTAATGCAAATATATAAATATAACACATGCCTTCTTGTCAGAAAAATTTTAACCAAAGATATACATTCAAATATAACGTTCACGAAAAAGTTTTCAGTAACAAAACGCATGACAAGAAAAGCAAATAACATTTGTTTAATAACTCCCAGGACAAACTACGGCAAAAAGAGTATTTTATTTGAAGGTGCTGAACTGTACAACAAACTTCCCAAAGATATTAAAGAAATAAAATCATTTAATGTGTTTAAAAGAGTACTCCGAGAACATGTTTTTAAAGATCTAAATTCATTGTAATAATAATAAAAAAGCAATAAAATATATAATACTATAAAAAAAAACACACATACACACACACAAATACGCACGCGTACATGCACACACGTATCGGAAACTACATACTACAATTTGATCATATACATAATTAAATAAATTTATATAAACAAGTGTAAAATATATAAATTAACAAGAAATGCATATAAAAACTTACCTTTAACACGTAATATGAAAAAAAACATTACTAAAAATAAAATTTATAATAGTCAACTATAATAATATACACACACAAAAACTTCGACACATAATACACATTTAAATATACACATAATCTAATATTAATTATATACTTACGCAGATAAACAGATAAACGCGCACAATAAAACGCACATATCCTAAACTTGCATTAACAACCATATATGTAAATTATTCTTGAATCGTCACCCGCTACATGTTGGCCGCAACCTTATCTTCCTTGTTTTGGCTTGTGTGCAACAGGCAACTGTTCTCATAACTATGTTTTGTTTTGTTTGATTTGGTTATGTTTTGTATTGTACAAGTATTAGTTAAATTATTTGTAACTACGCTTAGCGGCATACCATTGTATATTAATTAGTACCTATATATTTCTCTGTAAGTGAATTGTTGTAAAATTCTTTTGAGAAACAAAAATCTTATACCGTAAACCGTATTTTTTTGTCTTTTTTTGTTAAATTTTTCAGTTCAGCCACGGCATGGCCGCACATGAGACAGAGAATTTACGTTTGTTTGAGGTTATTTTAAAAGAAATTTAATTAAATTTTACAACCAGCCCAGAATACTGCTACCTACCATCGTACTTATACTATGATTTTCTGCTTAAAAAATAAACTGAAACTTTAAATCTCCAAATAGCCAACTCTTCATTGTTTGTCACAATGTTTTTCGTTTGCACTTATGACAAACAATATAATATATGTATAGTACAATCGGCCGCGGTGACGGAGACAGAAAACAATATTTTTGTCTCCATCTTTTATGTAGATTTTGTAACTGGCGAATCTATCTACTGTTTCTAAATCTATGGTGCTTTTTCATGGAGGGGAAGAAATGCCAAAAGAAAGTAAAGAAACCCATCAGAAAATAAATAACCGATTACAAAACATTACTTTTCATTTATCAAATCATGTACTTTTTTTGAATTACTCGAAAAATTAAAATTAAAATTTTTAGTGAAACAAAGTGTCAACTCACACCATTATGTTATGTCTTCGTTTTCGTCCTTCCATTTATTATAATAGGGAAAAAATGTTATTCTTTAAAAAAATGCTGTAATGTAACTTTTAATGTGTGAATTTTTTATTATTATTGAGTCTCAAAGGGTTTTTACAATTTATTTAAGCTTTTTGAAACTTATTTACAAAGGAAAATTAAATACGATCATTAGGAGATCAAAATTATTTAATCCGTCTACAACGTCATCTGTCTGTACTACTAGCCTGGAGGAGGCAAGGCAGGCAGTATAGCGGCACAGCACTACACTGTCTGTCTGTCTCTCTGTATCACTTGCTCAGTCGCACGCGCAGTAAAGTTTTAACACAAATTGAAACAGTTTATTTCTCTACTGTACAGCCGTCAATTATTTCTTGATTCTTGTGCCAGGAGTACGCTCACCACATTTAACTTATTATTACACCAAGCTCCAGTACGTCTTCTGTATCAGTGAACACATTTAATATTTTGGTAAGTTTTATTTTAATTATTAACAATCAACAACATCTCAGTTTCTGCCTATGTCAATAAAAAATTAATAGGAAATTCTATAAACTTGTATCTGCTGATTTATGACCATAATGTGGCCGCGGAAACCATGCCGTACCTTCAATGCACTTTTGTGGTTATAGGATTATAAATATGTCTTGTGTAACACTTACCTCAACAAAGTGTGTAATCAATGCGGTTAAAATAATACTTCTACTTCACTTTTATTAAATTGTTGAGTAAAGTTATTTAAACCGTATTTTTTGGTATATTTTGACAAATGACAATATGGCACGCCATTTTTGCAACACATGTTTTGACATTTGACAATTGACCATGTGGGTTTGTTTATCTATTTTTATTGAATTTACATTTTTTGCGGAGTGGAGATCGGAGATTTGTCATGATATATTATGTTGAGTGAGTTTTATCTTCTTGTATAATGCACTAATGTGCTTTGATTTGCATTAGTAGATTAAATGTTATTCAGCTATTGGTTGTTTTAATAGAAATATAAGTTACAAAATTATGGTACATATTTATATATTAAGTTACAAAATTACGGTACTTACATATTTTTTTTACTAAGTTACAAAACTTATTCACTGTAAAATACTTTACTCTGTATGAGTAATTCAACCAAAGTTATTTTTTTATTAAAAATCTTTGATCACTTCTGTAAAAAAATTATACTAAGTGGACAGTAGTGACAATGCTAGTGTTGGATCTTTTAGTCCTGAACTTAATTTTGTAATACATACATGACCAATTTCTTTAAGCCTCAGAATTAATTCAAAATTTTGCATTCTCAAGATCCCTGAGTATAAACATGAATGGGGTTCCAGAGTGGATCATCAACTTCTAATAATTATTATATCAGATATTATTATGACACAATATTAATGTACTTGTTGTAACAGATAACTTATCATTATGATTTTGAAGTAAAATTTAAATTCTACAGCTAGCAGTTGTCACTGGTAGACCCTATTTGTTGGTCTGAGGGTAGACATTAAAACGGGGATAGAGACCTGCCTGCGAAGCGAGGGGTCCCGGATTAGATTCCCGGCCGGGCAGATATTTATGTGACAGATAAATAATTGCACTCTGGTCACTTCAACACCTTTAAATATTTGACAACCAACTGACAATTTGACAAAAGACATCAAATTTTTTACAGCTAGGAACATTTTTGTTGTTTTTAATTTTATCTGTGTGTAAATCTCAGGTGTAAATGGTTCAGTGGCAAAGGGTGCAAACAACACCCTATTCATAAGACTCCCATCTTTTTGTCACAGGGCTTGCATCTCTCGCACCGTAATAAATACACACACCAAATTATTAGGTATAATTACAGCGACCACTGTAGCAAAAATACTAATAATAATAAAAAATAAAAGGTGGACTCCTGTTCATGTTATTGTTTTTTTTCAGCCTACTTTTTTATCCGTGATAGGGTAGAGTAGGCACTTGAAACTTTTACAAAAACAAGAAATAAATAAATTATAGCTTAAACCGAATGGAGACCTCCATACAAGAAAGGTATTTAATTATAAATATTGCATGATGGTAGGGAACGCTTCAATTGCCAATACAGCTCGCACTTTGTTCTTAATTTTTTTTTTTACTATACATATTCAGGTTTATAGTGGACTTGTTAGCTGATTAAAATTTTGCAAGTTTTTAATGGAAAAAAAATGGTTTATCTCGATTTCCGGAAAAACTACAAGTTCTATTGAACAAAGTTGAATGGCAAAGTTGTAGGTAATAAAAAGATCTACAACTTTTGTATTTACACTTTTTTACATAACCTCAAAATTTATGTGAAAAATTCAAAAAACCACGTTTTTGGTTTTTTATTTTTATCTTTTACAAAAAAAAAATTTGTTTCACAAAATTTGGTGAAAACCTACCTTTGTATGTCCTTGACATACTGTAATTTTTTTGATTCAAAAATATATTTTTTTTTCACCTTATTTTGACCTTATATCGAAAAAGCACCCTTATTTTGAGTCGAAAAATCTCACGTCAAAAAATCTGATTTTTTAAAAAATTCGGTAGCCTTTTTGTTCCTTGGAATCTCTACTTTCTAATGGTACATAAAAAACTATACACTGCCATGGTAAATGTTCTCAAAAAAAGCAATGAAACGACAACTATTTTCGCATAGTTTTTGCAATCTCATATGCAATCAATGGAATCCGAATTTTTTTTGCGAAAATAGTTGTCGTTTCATTGCATTTTCTGAGAACATTTACCACAGTAGTGTATAGTTTTTATATACCATTAGAAAGTAGAGATTCCAACAAACAAAGAGCCCACCGAATTTTTTTTAAAATCAGATATTTTGACGTGAGATTTTTCGACTCAAAATAAGGGTGCTTTTTCGATATAAGGTCAAAATAAGGTGAAAAAAAATATATTTTTGAATCAAAAAAATTACAGTATGTTAAGGACATACAAAGGTAAGTTTTCACCAAATTTTGTGAAACAAAAAATTTTTTTTGTAAAAGAAAAAAATATAAAACCAAAAACGTGGTTTTTTGAATTTTTCACATAAATTTTGAAGTTATGTAAAAAAGTGTAAACACAAAAGTTGTAGATCTTTTTATTACCTACAACTTTGCCATTCAACTTTTTTCAATAGGACTTGTAGTTTTTCCGGAAATCGAGATAAACCATTTTTTTCCATTAAACCCCCCCTCCTCCCCCCTTCCCGACCTCAGATCGCCCGTAATTTATTTTTCCTATAATCTTCGTTATATTCTCTTTCTTTTGCAATAGGTTTCATTCTACTATAATTTTCTTCCACTTTTTACCGTTTTTAGAGCTATCGGCACTGGACTATATGGACTCCTTCCATTTTTAAATTACGAGCATCTCAAAACCATCTCATACCAATTTCGATAATCTACTGAATTCAATATGATAAAAAATGTCAATCTCAAAAAATCCCAAATGCAAAGTTGGCGCACTTAAGGAATTTGATACGGATTTATTTCGTTAGGCTTTAGTTCAACTAACATCTTCATTTTATGATTTATCGGAATCTGTAAGAAAGATCAAACATTACTGCCAAATAACCCAGTTAAACGCCTAAAGTACTCATTTTTATAACTCTTACAATAAACGAACAGTAATTATTTATACTTAATTCTTACAACTGAGAAAGTAACCCTAAAGACGAGAAACGTAAACGACGGGAAAATGCCTGTTGCTAATTGCTATTTCCAAACGTGGAACATGTACCGGAAAGGCAAGCGAGGGCGAGGTCCTAAATTAAAAATGATTACGCTATGGAAAGCTCTAATAGGTCTTATTTGTCAAGTGTAGTCGTTGCGAATGTATAAACACTATAATTATTTGTTATTATGTTGGTGGTGAGTGACAAACAAAACTAGTTATCAGCACTTTGCTAGGCTAACGACTAGATTGTTATTGGCCCACATTCTCTGGCGAGTCAGTCAATAGGTTCCTTCAATAATAATATATATAGCTTATTAATCAACTGTTGCAGTATCAAAACAAGGCCAAAATACTTTTTAACTTTGTTGTGGTCTCGTTTGTAGCCGAGGTTCACAGATTTTATTTATTTATAAGGATGTAACTTCAATTAAATACTATTACTGTCAATTGAAGTGACATTGGTCCTTCGAGCCGGTTCCCAGAATTTTGGTCTTTGTCATTAAATCTCTATTGAGTTTGTGACTTAATTATCTTTAAGCTGATATTCATTTATTTTTTCATATCGTTGCAAATGATGATGCGGCATTGTTTGAAAACTTTTGTAAACAATATTAATAAAATTTAGTATACTTACATGATCTACAAGAGTACCTAATTTATGTGTTATTGCATTTGGAGAACTTCGTCAACAGGGTTCACAATCATAAACACAAACAACTGAGTAGGCACCTACTCACCATGTAGGTACATTAATATTCCTAGTACCTTCACTTGTTTTGTTTTATTCATGTTCATTAAGCAACAGTATTGCGACATCGTGAATATCTTTCGCAATGGTCTGGGTACTGTGTGGTATAGTTTTGAAATTGTATACCTGTAAGAACTGACAGTCGATAAGATTATAATTAGATCATAGATAGACTTTACCTACCGATCTATCAACGAGCCACCGAAGCCGAACCACAAATAGGGAAACTGATTTTCGACCGTTACTTGATACTGAAATATAAGTTTACTTCTGAATTTAATACGTTAAAGTTTAACTTACACTTTTATTAAAATTTAGTACACTTTAAAGGTAGTTATTTCTAATTTAAAATCAAAATAAAACAAAAGAAAATCATTTGGGTAACTTCACACGCCAAATAGCGATATCTAAATTTTGATTCGCGCTCTCATCCGCCATTACAATTACAACAGATTATTAATAATGTAATTATGTCGCATCACTCATCAAGTTTATCGTATATTTGCTAGTTTACAGCGACCCCTGCTGGAAAGATACCCAGCCACAAGTCGGCAGATAACTGACCCCCTGGCCCCCTGCGGCTCAGCTGAGGTTGTGTGAACTGATGATGATAGACTCGACACGAATTGCGTTTCGCATATTTACACTGCTATAGTCACGATAGTACACGCAATTTGATAAACTAATTGGCGAGATGTATTTCTAATTGTACAAAAGGCTTGTTTAAACTGTCTTTTAGTTTAGGGTTTATGTGTTGAGTTTTCTTCACCATTTCTTCTCCATAACAAAGCACCTTTTGGAAGTGGTGGTAGAATAAAAAAAGCGATACCTAATGATTCTGAAATTTAATCTGTTCCGTCCATCTTTCTAAAAAAACCATAGGAAAGAAAGAACATGTTTTGTCTGTAGTATTGAAGAGTTGATTTATATGGGGCGGCAATGCGTCCGTTATAAACTTTCAACAGTAACGTTTATTAGGTGGCCCCTTTGCTCAATGGTTGTTTACTTTCTTACGTAATTACTACGGAACTGGCATAATACTTATTAGTAATTGCTGCGTAAACTACTTTTGAACGTTGTGTTCCTTACCGAAATATTTTTTTTGGACACTGAAACTGGAGATTCAAAATATTTTTATATGAGTTTTTAACCATAATCCTTAAAGTATTCCAATGTGGTAGACATTTGATATTAAATAATGAGGGCAGATAGGTAGGCATATGGGCCAATAGGCCTTGTGTGTAAATGTGGGCATGTGGGTGAATGCACCGAGGCATCACCGACACGTGACGTCAGCCACGAAGAAGTTGTTTATCCGCTTGCTCTCCAAGTTTGTTTTTCAGTTTTCTCTGTATTGTTGTTATTAAGAATATATGTGAAGATACAGGATAACTACTATGACATACTTGATAAGACGTCGATAGTATTTTAGACGTCACAATCAAATTGGGTCTTGATCAAAAATATTTGTTTCATTCCATTGACGTCAACCGCGATATTGAGAAAAGTAAATCTTTTATGTCCTATTTGATACGTTCGAGATGTGATAAATTGTTATTCCAGCCTACGTTAGCTGAATCGTGAGCCTCTATCGAACTTTAGTTATGGTCTATAATATGCAGACTTTGGTTTAAATTAGTTTAGTCTCGTGTCAGTCCTCAACCAGCTTGGCTGGCTCTCTATTACAAATTAGCTTAGTATTTACATAAAATAGGATAAATATTACGTCAAGCTGTGTTAAAGTGTTGTTTATGCAGAATAGTACCTAATTGCTGAACGGTAAATTATAAAATTATAATTAAAATTTATAATAGTATCTACCTAGTAACATATAAGTAGGTCTTGCATTTTAATTATTCCACAATACCTACAGGGTGGAATTTTGTCACGCCACCTGGAGGGAAAGTACTATAAATACTGGAGATAGGGAATGTCACTGAAGGAAAACATTCATTCATTTTTGAAAATAAAACTGCCATCAAAGATTTTTGAAAATATGCTTGCCATACCGGGGAATTGAACCGGCTAAAATTTGAAAAAACAACATTCTGTACTTTTATGCAATAATCGATAGGGTCAATCATAAGGACCAAACCACTTTTACAAACATAGTAAATTAATAATTTGGAGTATGAAGCTCCAACACAGAAATAAATGATAGAATCGAGTTGCCGTAGGCCACAAAACTAACAACCAACAACCCTCTAAGAAGCCTCTACTTCGATTCCTATTTCTACGACCTTTCATCCTGTCTTATAAGGTGACTTCTCCATTCCAGACAAAACATGGAAGGTCCCGCAGGACCTGAGCCATGTCGCTTGCAGAGCGAGACGGGAGGTTCATGTGACGCGGCAAACGACAGACTGAGCATGGCCGGACCTGGCGACTGCGGCTCTAGCTGCCAGTGCGACAACACACGGGGCGAAGTCAAACTCAAGAGCAAGAGGTTTGGCAGAGGAGCTGTTGAGTCAGGTAAACACGTATTACATTACTTTTAAGTGCAAGGTGTTATAACTGCCCATTCGGATACTTCGCTACTAATCTAAGATGACCATTATCATCTATCGATAACTTTTACTATCACTTCATAATAAGGGTTGATTCCTGAAGTCCCCACCAAGATGTCTACACTGAAGTTGGTAGGGTAACGGTACGTGCAAATAAAACATTCTTCACAACAATGTCAGCGAATAGTTCTGAAACAAATATTCTACTCCTTCGATCTGGATGCTCCAATTCTAATAGGGAATTTTTTAGTCTGCCCTAAAAGACAGGATTTTGCGTAGTAGGTAGTAGTCATTCATACCGCACGCACGCACACCGCACGAGCCAACAAAACTTGCTTCTCTTGCGCTCGTCACAAACGGGACGTTCCGCGAACATTATGCAATACTATATTATAATAAGCAGCTAGAGCTGCGAAAAGTCCGTATGTTTTAAACAATAGATTGTTTGGTCGCACGTCGATAACAGCTAACGATGCCAAAGATTCCTTAGGGTCACTGTTCGCTGGAAATACCCCATGTAAACGATTCTACTTATCGAATCAGGTAAACATTCAATTAAAAACATATTTTCTGAGGCAGAAGTAAAGGGCTTCCAACATTTTTGTATGGAGCCTGGCATACCTACAAGTTCGCCATTTTGAAAAAACCTTGATTCGGCGGCCAGTGATGAAACATGTGTCATTGGATAGACTAAATGATTGTGATCAAAAAGTATTCAGTGATGAAATGTCGTAAGTGGTATACTTTCTGAGATATTTGAGTTCAAAACCGTAGGAAAATAAAGCAAAAAACATCGTTTCGGCCGATATTGATAAAACACGTGTCAATCGATAGTCTAAGTGATTACGATCAAAAAGTATTCAGTAATAAAATGTCGTAAGTGATATGGTTTCTGGGATATTTGAGTTCAAAACCGTACAAAAATAAAACATTTGTAATTAATTATCTTTTTATTTCTAGTGTATCTGTAACTGTATCAGTGTTATGCCAGATAAGAAATGTTATGAATATTTAGAATAATTACTATATACATATAAAATCACAATATACATAAACAAAATTAAATAAATACAGTTTTATTCAGATTTACATATAAACATCTTATATATTAAGTAAATAAATATTTATAAATACATATATAACATCTGGTTGAAGACCACGGGCGACAACATTCTAATTGCTTCAGGTAGTGCTGCCGGACTTCTTGAAGGAGCTTTTGGTAGTCTATGATTTTTTGATGTCTACAAGCAAGGAGTTCCAGAACAGTATGAACTGTATTGTGAAGGAATTCCCGAAATAACATTATTCAAAATGGCATAAAATGTTGAGAGAATTCTGAAGTTTCGCCTGTATCAAATGGATAGCCATTTAAGTTAGGAATGAAACTGGGAAATGTGGTCATACTTACGTAAGCCGAAGATATATCTAATACAGTTATTAAGAAGGCGCTCCAATTTATTCAGAAGTTCCTCTGACAAATCTGTACAACACACATCAGCATAATCAAGATGAGGGATGACCAGAGTGTTTATGGCGTATTTATGGTTAAGTTTATGGCGATACAGCAATTGAATTGTACCGGTCACTTTTTTCCTTACCTCAGTTACATTATGTATTATAAAAATTAAACAAATTCGTCAAACAAACAACTTAAGGGTAGAGATAAAATCTCGGGATGGTACTGCTCATGCATAGTGGGAAAAAGAACCTTGTCATGTTGTTCCCATACAATGTGTGTTATATGGTTCTTGGCATGGGCTTGACATCAGGAAACATTGCCTTTATCACCAGCGGAATTTTTAGATTCAGTGATTGTCAGACATGATATAGAAAACTAAGCCAATAGTGAATTTAAACTTTTGGTTTAGAGTAATTGCGAAAGCTGTAGCCGCTGGTGGCAAATAAATTATTTATAAAACAACCTAGTAGTTTGCTTTTGCTTTGCTTTTTTTTTAATTCAAATCTACCCGTTATTAATAAATCAAGTACCTATGCAGCACATACACATATGACATAATATACTTATTTTTCATTATTGGCCCAATAAATTCAAAATAAGTAAATGATAATTTTTAATGCATTATTTCTGTACGGTTTTGAACTCAAATATCTCAGGAAGTATATCACTTACAACATTTCATCACTGAATACTTTTTAATCGTAATCATTTAGCCTATCGATTGACATATGTTTCATCAATGTCCCCCGTAACGAAGTTTTTTTGCTTTATAATTCTACAGTTTTGAACTCACTTATCTCAGAAATTATATCACTTACAACATTTCATCACTGAATACCTTTTAATCGTAATTATTTAGCCTATCGAATGACATATGATTTATCAATTTCCGCCGAAACGAAATTTTTTGCTTTATTTTCTACAGTTTTGAACTCACGTATCTCAGAAAGTATATCACTTACGACATTTCATCACTGAATACTTTTTGATCATAATCATTTAGTCTATCGATTGACACATGTTTCATCACTGGCCGCCGAATCGAGGTTTTTTCAAAATGGCGGACTTGTAGGTGTGCCAATTAGGTTCGATGCCCTTTCTTTTCAGTATATTTTTATTTGGTAAAATTTTAATCTATACTAATATATAAAGAGGAAAGATTTGATTTTTTGTTTGCATTGAATAGGCTCCGAAACTATTGAACCGATTTCAAAAATTCTTTCACTGTTGGGAAGCTACACTATCCCCGAGTAACATAGGCTATATTATATTTTCAAAAAAATTAGGGATCCTTAATAAAACTCCAATAATGTAACCCAAGGAGTAAAAAAATAAGAAAACCGAAGCAAAGCGAGGGCGGTTACTCGTTATATATAAATTCGTTCAGCGGTTTGGAAGATACGAGGTAATAAAGAATATTACATGCATACATACAAACATACATTCAAGACACGCGCGAAAAACATAAACCTTCTTGACAGTCGGATAATAAAAATGTACTGGAAAGAAATTTACTTCTGCCTCAGAAAATATGTTTTTAATGGAATGTTTACACGTTTCGATAAGTAGAATCGTTTACATGGGTTATTTCCAGCGAACAGTGACCCTATGGAATCTTTCAGCATCGTTAGCTGTTATCGACTCTAGCTGCTTATTATAATATCGTATTGCATAATGTTCGCGGAACGTCCCGTTTGTGATGAGCGCAAGAGAAGCAAGTTTTGTTGGCTCGTGCGGTGTGCGTGCGTGCGGTATGAATGAATGAATGACTTATTGGACAAATTAACAATTAATTCATAAAAAATAATTAATAAATTAGATACTTGATAACATGGTAACGAAATAAGCTGAATTTCATTTTTGTTATGAAGATTGGTTTCAACACCTATGTAACATAGAGATAATAATATTTTTTTAGGAATTCAATACCTCATAGGCTCATATTAAATCAAACAGTATTCGAACGTCTTTCTCATTCCCTCCAGCAAATTCTTACAACAGGCAGATTCGGGAGTGGCGGCAAGAAAGTTCCAAGATATTTATTTCTCACATCACATTTATCTACCTTCAGTGAAATCCGTCCTACTATGATAAAATATTAAACTAACCTATATAGCAAAATTAACAGTTTTCTTTTGAATACAATTTTACATGGGTACATGCAATTAGGGACTTGCGATTTTATTTATCGCAAGTGTAATATTGTTAACAAAAAATATGAAACAAATAGTTTCATATAAAAACAATATTGTATATTAATAAAACAGAAATATTATTATCGTTGCCCTCGGGAAAAATATTTCGTCACTTCTCGATAAAAATATTCGGTATTAAGAGTATTGACGAAATATTAGTCTGATGTAATTTGTAATGTTTTTGTTAAATCAACGATAACGTTTCACATTTTTAAATGGCTGATAAATCTGCTTGATTTAAAATAGATTCGTCGCGTTGTTTATATCTGATGTTTGCATAGAAACTGACCTAGAACTACTTGCTTATCTAGTAATTATGAATGTTTTGTCATAGAAAATTTTATAATTATGATAACACTGGAACATGAACTCTTGTGTCTATTGATATTTTATGTATCTGCGAAACATGTAATAGCACGCTGATCGGCACATACTGTTCATTAATTAGTCAGCTTATTAGAAACGCATAAAATCGAAATATAACAATGTTGACGACGCACACTATTAATAATATCTCTAACTTCAGCTCTAACGTCAAGCTCAAAAAGTTGACCTTGACCTGTCCCGATTTATTATGAAAGCTTTGTTTGCACATACTTTATTGTTTTTAATTTCATTCTACCTTTAATTTTTTAATTAATTTTCATGTTAATTCTGATTTAAAAGTATCAGTAGTTCGGTTAACCAGCCGAACTATGTACTTATAGACATAAAATTCTAATGTGGTTTTTAAGTTCAGATTGTTTATTAATTTTGATTAGGCACTATATTTCAATTCTAACTTGATTTTATTCTGATATTAATGAAGATTGTATTACCTTAATTTTAAATTTCAACGTTACTACCTAGCTCTTCAAAGCATGCTGTGGTTACCAGCAGTTGTAAGAACAGAAAGATATGTTATAAACAACATGTATTACGAATGTTTCATACAGTATGTTATGTTGGTAACCAACAATAAATAATATTTTTTTATTGGTCCAGGTTTAACACACGAGTGCGGCGTATTCGGCGCCATCGGCACGGGGGAGTGGCCAACACAGGTGGACGTCGCGCAAGTCATATGTCTAGGATTAGTAGCGTTGCAACACAGGTAGCTATCTCACTGCTCACTCGCTTACGCCCCAACTCAGAGTCACTAACGCTTTCTTAAATCGCTTCTTAGTACAGAATTTGGTGATTCTTTACTAAGGAGCAATTTAAGTAACCATTAGTGACTCTGAGTTGGGGCGTTAGTAACTTAGTCGACTTGAGGATTATATAGATGGCATTTTGAAAATGGCATCCGGAATTTAGGTGTAGAACTGGCTTCCAAGCCCACAGCCGGAACTCAACGGGTCGGTTGGCGCCCGACTCAGGCAAGAGGGTAGCCAGGTAGGCTTCACGAAATGTTATACGTACAGTACGGCCGCTGTATCTTGGCGCGTCTGAATATAGGCTTTGCGAACTTTAGCGCATGTAAGACAGAGATGGCAACACGAACATGCTAACGTATGACTGAGACACAATACACCGCTTATCGAGTGTTGGCGAAATATGTTACTCTGCGCAGCCTTCTGCGCGAAGTTCAGACGCGCCAAGATACAGCGGCCGTACTGTACCTAGTAGTAATATTGACAGCAGGTATAATCCTTATGGGAAGCTTTACCACCAAGTGAACCGGCTTCTACATCTATCTGAACACTTATGGACACTATTTCGTGGCAGCAGTTATAATGTTCTTAAGATTTCATAGAACCGAGTTCTTAATTATTATAAGTTAACAAAATAAACAAGATAAAAATGTTCGTTAAGTTTATCGCAAAAGTTACACGAATTACATAATTCGTTCTCTGCATTTAGATACCGAGATGTGTTATAAAATGGTGAGGTGATATCTGGCATACAAAGTCAAGTTTACTGTCCCCACGAACTGTGATAGCCGGTTATTATATTTTATTTGTAATAATATGAATGTGGCTTACAACAGTTACAAATACCTGATTGTAATCCTGTATGTGAAACATCTCTGTATCTAATTCTGTATATACAGAGCAAACCCACTACGGTGAAATTCCCGTGGTACTACGGGTATCATTAGTAGAAAGTGTCACTATCTCCGCGATGACATTATTATTAATCAGGTATAAGAAAATAAATATAAACACACTGTTGCTGGTAAAGTTAGCTTACCATAAAAATGTAATATTGACAATAATGCAAATGTAATGATTAGACCACTGAATAAGATGATCATAGGATAGGCTCTCCCATGGATATATTACTCTATCTGGATCACGGACTTAGAGGTACCAGAGGATCGATGAGGTCATAACGGAATGACCATTTTTGTATTGTGTCCATGTTATTTATAGCCCCAGGATATATTATTCAATTATGATTTTTTATAATGATGACTACTACTAGTAGGATAAGCTTTATTTCTTACGAGCCAGGGCTCTGACTATACAAAGCCAACTTAAAAACTACTTCTCATTGCGCAATTGATATTAAATTACAATTGATCGCGTGTTTATCTAGAGGTCAGGAGTCGGCGGGCATCGTGACGTCAGAGGGCCAAGCGGCGCGGAGTTTCAACGCACATAAAGGCATGGGGCTCATCAACAATATATTCAATGACGAGGCCATGCGCAAGCTCAAGGGGAACCTCGGCATCGGACACACCAGGTACAGACAATTTTGTATGAATAGTCAACATCACTGAGTAGACCGTTTTATTAGACGAGAGTTATATACTAAACAATCGTCGCGCTACGTTTTATTGAAATATTGATTTAAATTAGGGTAAAAAAATATTAATAATAAATATAAGTTGTTATTTGGCATTAAAATAAGTACTATTATTTCTTCTGTGATTAAACTCGAGTTGGTATTCATAAATTACACGTTGTTGTTGTTTCTCACATTTAGCTACACATACGCACGCAAATACACAAAACACATAAAAGAAATCACTTAAAAGTAATTATACGATACAATGACATAATTATGATACAAGTCACTTGAAAGTAATTAATTTGATTGCCAATTATTGTTTGTTTGTGTTAGCTCTGTAGCCTAGTTGGTAGCGACCCAGCGTGATAAGCGACAGGTCCCGGGTTCGATTCCCGGCCGCGGTAGATGTAGAACTACTGGGAATGAACCAATATTTATGTAACAGATAAATATTTGTACTCGGGTCATGGGCGTTATTGTGATGTGTTATATGTATGTGTCGTCCATGTCACCCGCGACATAGGTATAGATTTATGTATACCTAAGGCCTTGGTATGTTTGACGTTTATCTATATCTATATCTATACTAATATATAAAGAGGAAAGATTTGATTTTTTGTTTGCATTGAATAGGCTCCGAAACTACTGAACCGATTTCAAAAAATCTTTCACTGTTGGGAAACTACACTATCCCTGAGTAACATAGGCTATATTATATTTTCAAAAAATAAGAAAACCGAAGCAAAGCGAGGGCGGTTACTCGTTTGTAAAGAACGTTACTCAAGAAATGTTTAATTACATCAGTTACTAGCAGTTAACCCATAAGCCCATAACCCATAGCTGGCTGTTTCAAACCCCCCCCCCCCCCCCTCCGGGTACGCCCATGACCGGAACAAATTGTATTAAGTACTTTCTTTCTTTTTCTTCTCTCTTTCTTGGCCGGCAACGCATCAGCCACTTGTCTTCCGGTGGATTGTCAGCAGTTTGCCATCATTATCCATAGTGTAGCCACTTGTCATCCGGTGGATCGTTAGCAGTTTGCCGTCTTTATCTATACTATAATAAAACTCAAGGGGCAAATTTTCTGTACATTGAATATTTTTTAAAAATTTCGATTAGGGGACACTTCAGTAACGTGTTAGAGCACAAAAATATTTTTTTAGAATTATTGTCTGTCTGTCTGTCTGTTTGTCTGTCTGTCCGGGCATCACATGAAAACCCTTGAACGGATTTCAATGAAAATTGGTATAGTTGTTATCCATAATAAAAGCAATAGTATGAAGTGTTTGTCTGTGTGTGCAGGTACTCGACGTCAGCGGCGTCGGAGGAGGTGAACTGCCAGCCGTTCGTGGTGCACACGGCGCACGGCGCGCTGGCCGTCGCGCACAACGGCGAGCTCGTCAACTGCAGCAGCTTGAGGAAGATGGTGAGGCCGCGACCGGGGACCGGGGACGGCTTGTGTTTCCCACCTTGAATCATACTTAATTGCTGCTTTGGGCCATTGAAGTATAGTGTAATAGAACAGACATCTCAAACAAAATGTGTGTCCCGCTGGGAGGTTCTATTTTCAAAATTGAGCCTTCGTTCTCCTTTTAAAATCGAACGAATCCATTGAAAATTAAAGCCGGTCGGCGCCAATTCATTGGGACATACATTGTGTTCGCGGTGTCGGTTCTATAAGCTAGTAATAATACTTCAATGCTTTGGGCATATAAACTCCTCAGGTATTGCACATATTATGGTGGGGGAAATCAGAATTATTTGGCATATTGGCCCATGTTGGGGAGGGGGAAACTCTTTAGTCGTAACCCTAGGCAACAATGACCTACCATCAGGGGCAATAGAAAATATAATTTTAATAATTTTTTTAGCCTTAAAAATAAATTGAATGTACAGTTTTTGCCTTTTCTTCTCCTCAATAACAAATATTTCCGCCGATGGCAGAAGCAAACAAAAAACTTCTATAAGTGTATTGAAAAATGCCCACTTGAATAAATGCTTAAGAATTTGAATTTGAATAAATAAGCATTCTTATGTTGCCTTTGTTTTTAACGCGTATAATTGATGGTGTCCAGGTATTAGGTCGCGGAGTGGGGCTGTCCACGCACTCGGACTCCGAGCTCATCACACAGGCGTTGTGCCTCAACCCGCCGGAGGGAGAGACCAACGGCCCCGACTGGCCCGCTAGGATCAACCATTTGATGAGGTTAGACCATTCAATTATTATAACCACTAATAACCAGCGTATAGAACCGACACCGCGAACACGGTGTTTGCGCAATGAAGTGTAGCCAATTGGCAACTGTTTTCAGTGGATTCAGTCGATTTTGAAAAGAGAACGGAGGGAGGGGGGTAGCTCCCGGATACTCCCTCACAGATTTTGTTCGCGGTGTCTGTTCTAGTACGTTAGTACATTATACTTCAAAGGATAAGACCTATATTGTTAACAGACGTCAACTCATTATACTAATAATAAAAACTATTTTATTGGAGTGAATATTCTATATCGGCGTTGTGTACAGGGGTAAAAAAAATTGTATAAATTTTTATAACAATTTCTGAAATTATCTCCATAATAATTATATTATTGTCCAACTTGTTGTTCTACTTATCTGAATGATGTCTATTTGTTATGCAATACGGGGACAGCTGAGAATTGACGTTAGCTCAAGGTGAGTGTCCGCATTTAATTATATACAACCTGTTAGAATATTTTATTGCGATCATTGCTAGTACTGTAGTAGAGATTCTGTAGATACTGTATCAAATTCTCCAAACAAGAATATCATTCCTACGTAAAATCCATTTATTCAATCAAACTTATTATTTGGTCATACAAAACAGAATCTAATTTTATAGTATTGATCTCTCATTCTAATTAGTTATGGAAATGTAAATTGCTCAAATTTCGACCTACCTAATTTGTATAATACACTTTGCTCCATATTTGTAGGTATGTAGGTATATGTACAGTCGGCCGCAGAAGTAGCTTAACATTTTAGTACCTTGTCACATTACATTTCTTGAATTTGTCATAGATGTTGCTAGGAAACCGTCCAAACAGTTACTGTTACAAAGTACTAAAATGTTAAGCTACTTCTACGGCCGACTGTACACATAGCTACTTAGTAAAGAACTGACTCCTGAAAATGACTGAAATAAAATAATTATTCAAAGTAAAAATTGACTTCACAAGTAGATAAGTTTACATATTGTATGTATGTCAGTAATACGTAAGTGAATGAACGAATGACGCGTTCATTCATGGGCAAGTGCCATTGACAATCGATTTGAGTTATGTCACTAATGTTGTCATGTCGTGCATCATGTCCTTGACACCGCGTAAAGTCGTTCGTAACCATGATGTCATTAATAAAATTTCAATGAAATGTGCCCGCGCGCATGGACATATTTTTCGTTGTCTATTCTGTAGTCACGCTTAAGTGGGGAATTCACTAGACAGACATCCCCACGGGCAAGTCTGCAGACAAGCCCGCCGGGCCTCGCAACTATAGGACTGTGCAATGTTTGCTAGTGTATGGCCGTTGCAGTCAGTCTGGCAGACTTGTCTGTTGCTTGTCCGCGCGATCTCATTTTGTCTGCGGGGGCACAGACATGTCCGTATGTGAGTGGTCACCGCGGGCTGTCTGTTCACAGACCCGAGAGCGACAGCAACTAGGACAGACGTCCCTATCTGATTTTATTTATCGAACTGTGGAGTACATGCGTATAAAATGAGTTTTAATGAAAATGAAACAATCTGGACAGAATTCATAGCGGAATATAGAACATATCCATGTTTATGGAAAATAAAAAGCAAAGAATTAATGAACTCCGAATTACGAAATGCTGCCTACCAAAATTTAATAAATAGATGTAAAGAAATATACCTCGATGCTAATTTAGCTTACGTTAAGAAAATTAATAAAAAAAATAAAAAACAAAAAACGTTGCTGCGTAAAAAAAACTAAAAAGAGAAAAATAAGCCCAGTAGTTTAGAATGTTGTTAATAGTCGGAACCTATTTTTCAACTAATCAAATCTTGTTTGTTTTTTCCAGCAACCCTGTAAAATTTAAATGGGTCCCGACTGTAAATCCTTCTATGGTTTACTTGTTCAGTATTACTTTTAACAACATTCTAAACTACTACTTTTTTATTTTACCCTTTTTAGTTAGGATTCATTGAATTCTTTATTAGACGAAGAAAATCGCAATGTTTTTATTTCATTAAAGGAGTTAATAAATTAGCATGAATGGTTGTTTAAACAACTTTAAGTCGTTATAATATATTGTAATAGTCAAACAGTACATATTAATGCAGCACCAGCAATTATAGCGATTTTCCTTCGTTGCGTTGTCATTATATTGTGTACGCACAACACAACTAATCGTTACGCCGCTCCGACATAAACTGATAAGTCTGTGTAGTGTATTGTGGCGACAGACATGCCCGGCCAGACTGTCCGCGGGCAAGTCCGCGTAGTGTATTCCCCGTTTTAGTTGAATAGACGAATGACTTAATTGAATTATAAATTGTGCGTATGCAATCGATTTACTGTCATTACTGAATGACTTTGAATATTTGTTGAATGATTACCTATACGGAAAATACCACGCTTAGATATATTGTTAAAATACTTGTTTTTGTGCGAAAGAAAAGGAATACAGTTATAAAAAGTTCTATGATTTACCTATACCGTATCCTTCAGACATGGGTGAGGTACATAGAGGAGGCATCTCAGTTACTGATATTCGTGACAATCCGATAAATCCGAGACACGTTTTATTTTGCTGCGTGTCAAAATTTGTATGCATGCGATGAATATAAAAACAAGTTCTTGTATCTGAAACATAGATTATTAAGTAATCTGTGATCTGAAATAACGTCGTTGGATAGTGATGGGAATTACAGGAGTTTGAAAATGTAGAGTTTACCGGGGAGCAGAAAAATATTATTAAGATACGTCAGCACAGTTTCAAAAATGGTATAATTACTACACGTAGGTGGAATATGATCAAGTTTTGAAATTAATGGATTTTATGACATTATTAAAATTATATATGCAAGAGGACCGAATCACAACCATTCACTGTAGTAGAAAAATGACTTATACCTTAATAAGATATTAAGGTATAATGTAATATTAATGTCATCTTAAAAAAAAAAGTCGGTACGTTTATTACGATAACATTACACTATGATTTTAATTGAGTGGCAAATAAAATGATTAACAAATTGTTTCAGGCTGGCTCCTCTCAGTTACTCCCTGGTGATCATGCTCAAAGACAAAATATACGCCGTGCGCGACCCCTACGGCAACCGGCCGCTGTGCCTCGGCAAGATCCTGCCGCTCGGCTCCTCCTGTGAGTTGTATACTATTACTATACTTAGGGCTTGTTTCACAATCTTCAAGTAGAGTCCTGAATAAGCTATTCGCCGGTTAAAGTGACGTTAAAGTGTCATTTTACATACACGAAATGTCAACTTAACCAACGAATAGCTTACTTCGGACTTACTTGAAGATTGTGAAACAAGCCCTTAATACAACAAGTTAGCTGGAGTATAGAATTAGCTGGGTTATATTATGTTTGCATCACGATCTCCCCTGATCACTTAATACCTGTTCTCCGCGTATTAGGATATTCAACTTTAAGTTGATTGCATGCATTACGGGTATTACATAAAGCATCTCTTTAAACATTTAGGGAACACAAAATGTAACGATCTTAATTCAAAATGTGTCAATATAACATGCAGACTCTTTCTTGTTGCACGGACAGGTTAAGCATGCGAGGGTGTGAGGATATAAATGACACAAGAAAACAAGTGGAAAACAGTCATGCATATAACGTGATCATTGCAATCTGACATTTATTAATATTTAATAATGTGAATTTGAAAATAAATAATTTTCTTTCTCGCATAGATTTACTGAGACAGTTGGAAGTGTCTTTTTTTTTTTAAAGTGATTTATTAACTTGTGGGCATAAAGTATAGACGTAAGGAGAGCCATCTCATCTCTCCTTATTCTCTGTACTCCATGCTTGTGACTTCAGTGGGTAGAGTAGACTACATATGGTTCACCCAGGTCTTTCTTTCAGCCCAATAGAGCGACAGTAATGGGTCCTGGGATTATAAGCAGTGGGATAGTAATAATTTGTGAATAGTGTCTATAAAATGTGGCGCCGCATCGTGTCTAATGATGGAACCTGTTTCAGATGTCTACAAACAATCGTCAGCACAGCATGCCGCGGGTAATGCATGAATCATTATATCATTACACTTTAAATATCATTTTGGTTTATAATGGCATGGCTGCCAACACAATGGACCTTTAAATTTATATGTAGTAAGAAAGTTTCTCTCATATTGGCCACGAGGTATAAGAGCATGGATTTATGTACTTGTCTAAAGATATACTGTACAAATGAGGAATACATCACCATACTTCAGTGTCCATGAGCTAATTACATATGTCATGAGGGTCTGATATTTCATTATTGACATCTTTATTTGTCTCGATGCACTTTAATATTTTCAATCATTTGCCTGAAACATAAGAGATAACATGTCAATTGAATTTCACTGAAATAATATCGTAAATTGTTATACTGGTTATTCCGTATACAGAGCATGTACCTACTATAGTAACGTTAAATAAATAATTTTCATTTTTCATAATTTTTCATTTTCATAGACAACCAGTTGAAGACGTGGTCATACATGAGACAATTTATAATGTAATTGTGAAACCGAAAAACCTATTTAGTATTTTTTTTTCACAATAAACCGATAGTCTTGTAGACAATATGTCGACAGTCGTCTCTGTCTACGGATTAATCCCTATGGCGCAGTGGTAGGATCTGTGCACGCTTCGATTAGGCGTAGGCATGGAAAATAGAGAGAAGGAATGCCATCTCTGTATATGAAAAGTGTCCGTAAAATACGTAAAATTACGGCTGGCGCTGTGGTGCTGTTGGTGGACACTAGCGGCACTAGCGCCATTCATTACGGGTGACGCTGCGGATGCACAAAGCATAACTCAGCAAACCTTACTCCGTCTACAACAGCTACGTTCATCGTTCGCTATTTGTATCACACTAGCGCCATTCAGAAATGGCCATTATTGGAACCATTTTCTGTAAACAGCTGGACACTTTTTCAACTTTCCCTTCATATGAGATGGCCCTCCTATCTCAATGCTCCATGGGCGTAGGTACTACAGAAGTACAGACGTGTCATTCCAGCTGTGAAGCCTGTGACCTGCACGAATTACATTGAGGTCGGTTATAACATGTATGATTGTGTAAACCACAACCACTTCTAGCCATAAGCGCCTCTAGCCAGCTACGTACACGAAACGTTAAATTTATTTGTAAAGTCGGCTCCACACTCTGGCCCCAAGCTGACGTCAGCGTTAGTCGGGGCCAACGCGTGGAGCCGCGGTTGTATATCACGTGGTATCTGGTGACCCCTTGTCAATCACTTTACCATTCTATTCTAGAAGCGTTATCGCTATTAAAAGGCCACTTTGGCTAGTGGGGCTGGCGTTATACAGGCGTTGTCGTATACAGACAGAGAACTTTCTTCCAGACAACCTTATTGAAGAGGATTCAGTGAAAAGAGTAAGGTATGCACAAATAACGATAGTGTGATCAAAACATGTCCCACCGACCGTGTTCTGGCTGCGTTCGTTCGTAGACTTCGTTTTATTGTACTTGTTTGTTAAGGTTTTTTGAGGTGACCCCGGGGCAAGGACCGTGTTGGTTATAGTGTTTGTCTGCATTGAGTTATGTCTTTATGTGTGTTATGTTTTGTCATAAAAAATGTAGGCCTATGATAATACGACAAAATAATAATCAAAATTTTATAAACAAAAAATAACCGACTTCAAAATAACTCAAAAACTATTTGTCAGATCTTGCTCAAGTGCGACCACATTACAAACACTAGCTTTCGATAAAAAAAAAGAATCGTCAAAATCGGTTCACCCAGTCGAAAGTTCTGAGGTAGCAAACATAAAAAAATACAGTCGAATTGAATACCTCCTCCTTTTTTGAACTCGGTTGAAAACAGTGTACAATGCTTGTTGAAGCCGCCGAAGATGCATTAATTGGTGACCACTGAGTATGTTTAATACAAAAACGTGATTACCTAGTGGCATTTCATTTGTTAAAAAGACCTGACAAAGAAGTCTCTTAATTTTCTTGTAATAATTAATCAATTATTATTTTTTTTTGGATTTATTTTTTCGGACACATCAAACAGACATTATAATCGCCGTGGTCACTATATCCCCGAGTAACCTTGAATAAATTAAAGTTATATGACCGTGGTATGTTTCGGCAGTTCTAATGAACGGCTGCACTAAGAACGGGATGGAGGACCGCGCGGAGGGCTGGGTGGTGTCCTCGGAGTCCTGCGGGTTCCTCTCTATTGGTGAGTGTGCTGCTTAACTTTGTATATCATCTAATATATAAAATTCTCGTGTCACGCTTTTTTGAAGTTGAATTCCTCCGAAACGGCTCGACCGATTTTCGTGAATCATTGCGTGCATATTGGCTAGGGTTGAGAATCGCACATCTATTTTTCATCCCCCTACACCTAAAAATTTTTTGGCAGAACAACGTTTGCCCGGTCAGCTAGTAATTTTTATAATATGAGTTTTTTGAGCTAGGTTGGTCATTATCAACCGTGCGATAAGTATATTATGTTGAATAAAAATCGCGGTTTCCTGATGAACCAACTGCGTATGCACTACTACATAGTTATATGGCACAATCAAGTGTTCCTATTGTCACAATTTATATGATTTTTTCTGTTTTTTTGTTAAATCAGCGGTTTATATCCTTTCAATTTTAGTATACATATCTTTCCGGTTTCACTATAGTTGTATTTCAAGGAATGGATTATAGAAAATAGTTACGCGTAGTTGTACATAGTTGTGCCATACCACTAGTATTACTACTACGCACGTACTACGTAGTTGGTTTATATTGTGGCGCCTCGCTTGACGCTTGCCTACTTACTGTGAATATTATTGTTTTATTTTATATCAATGTGTTATAATTGATCTGGTACACCAAGGGCTCTGTATGGTATTAAAATATATCATTGTAGTGTATGTATGTATGCGAGCGTGCATATGAACGTATGCGTGAGTGCGTGTGAACGCATGCGTGCGCGCTTGAGTCTATGACAGCTGTATGTGTAACGTGTCGTTCGTCACTCGTCAGGCGCGCGGTACGTGCGCGAGGTGCTGCCGGGCGAGATCGTGGAGATGTCGCGGCACGGCATCCGCACCGTGGACGTGGTGGAGCGCCCGCCCGGCAAGCAGCAGGCCTTCTGCATCTTCGAGTACGTCTACTTCGCGCGTGCCGACAGCATCTTTGAAGGTAACCATATTATTATTTAGATCAAGTGATTAGGTAATGAAGATTTTAAGAAATGTCAGCGTTTTTCGTGTCAGTTTGTTTTTAGGATCTTTTATGACGGAAGAAAAATGTATTTCTATCCATGCCTATTCTCCTCTAAATAACATTACTTAGCCGCACTCTTTAAGAAGAGAAGAAAATACATTTATTCACTTTACAAAAAAATATGAGGCTTGCTATTCAAATCAAATAAAATGAAAATAAATTAATCATATATTTATCACCAAATCGTTTGTGGCTATCTACAAAAGACATGAGAAGAAATCATCAACACTTATGACTTGACGAGAGCCTTGTCTATCAGTAACACTGTTCGTAATACATCGTATGTGTGTGTGTGCGTGCGGCAGGCCAGATGGTGTACTCGGCGCGGCTGCAGTGCGGGCGCATGCTGGCGCGCGAGTCGCCCGTGGAGGCCGACATCGTGTCCTCCGTGCCCGAGTCCGGCACCGCCGCCGCGCACGGATACGCCAGACAGGTAGCCAACTGAGACACACATGTCTACTCTACACATTCAAATATTACAGATTAACGCAAGAAATTTTTATTTACAAGATTACTTTTACATAATGTTTTAAAAGTGATCATTTCTTAGTGCTCCATTACATAATATAATTAATGTATAATGCTGTGGTATAACATTTCTTGCTTTAGGTCCACTGGTGTAGGCTTTGTTTTGTCTTTTAGTCAGTACTACTTATATTATAATAGAGCAATGAGAATTTAAGTATTAGACATTCGCCAAGCCCGCCTTGCAAGCTACCTTCTTGCTTGTGTCAATCGCCAACCGCACATCGTGTTCCGGTTGGAAGCCTGAGAGCCAGTTCTTTCTTTTTTCTGTGCATAAAAAAAAAGCAAAGCAACGACCCATAATAAAATTGTCCCACTGCTGGGCTCGGGGTCTCCTCTCACAATGTGAGGGGTGTTAGGCCATAGTTTACCACGCTGGCCAAGTGCGGATTGGTAGACTTCACACACCTTTGAGAACTTTATGGAGAAATCTCCGGTGTGCAGGTTTCCTCACGATGTTTTCCTTCACCGAAGCAAGTGATAATTAACTTCTAATACGCACATAACATTTGAAAATTAGAGGTGCGTGCCAGGATTTGAACTCGGGCCCCTTCGTTCGGGAGACCAACGTTCTAACCGCTAGGCTTTCACTCACCATCTATTACTCACAATTTATACATAACTTGCAATAAACTCATAATGACGGGGGATTTTAATATAATGATTTATTCTTTGTGTTTCCAGTCGGGCATCCCATTCATGGAGGTACTGTGCAAGAACCGGTACGTGGGTCGCACGTTCATCCAGCCGTCGACGCGGCTGCGGCAGCTGGGCGTGGCCAAGAAGTTCGGCGCGCTGTCGGAGAACGTGCGCGGGCGCCGCATCGTGCTCATCGACGACTCCATCGTGCGCGGGAACACCATCGGGCCTATTATCAAGCTGCTGCGCGATGCTGGTGCTGCTGAGGTCAGTCACCTCTAAATATGGTGTGCGTGTGGATTGAGGGCTCTTTTTTAAAAGTTACTCAGATTTTTTCAAAATCAAGGAGGAATTTAGGAAAAAATTGTGAAAACATCGTGGTGAAGATAAAAAATTTGTGCAACGTATGGTAAAAAAGTTGTGGTCGATTAACTGGAGCTCTCAATCCGCTAACCTAAGAAATTACTGTAACCTCGTATCTCAAAATATACTACGTGTATGCTTAACTATTTTATATGGAAAAATTGTGCGTAATTTGTGAAAGCTATTCACAATTTCTCAATTGATTTTAACGGTTTACTTTGATTTTATAAAGGTTTATTTGGAGCTCTCAATCCTCCAATGTGTGGTTTGAGTGTTCCCAAAATTCTCTAACTTCGGCTGAATATTTGTTTATTTTCTTACTCCTATTTCACGAGTATAATTAAGAGTGAATTTGTGAAACAAAAACCGTGACTTAAAACATAATAATTAGAGAGTAAATTAAAAAAATACTTTCTTATAAATGTCCCGTCTGAGAGCTCCATGTTTTAGCGTTTATTTATTGAACCCGAGCTTTTATAAAAATGATGGATACATCAGAAATTGTGAAAATGTTGTCACTAAAATGTAACACGATTAATTTTTTTGTGAATGCTTGATTTAAAAAATAATCCACAATATTATATTTCCAAGCGACGAAATCGTGTAGGGTGGACATAGTATTGTCGGACACATTTTTCGTCAACGTAATTACGCGTTTTATGGTTCCAAAGTAAAATCGGAACCCTTATAACTTTCTGTCCGTCCGTCTGTCCGTCTGTCTGTCTATCCGAAGCAAAGCGGCAAGATCCTTAGTGCTAGAAAGCTGTAATTTATCATGGATATACATAATTATTAAAACTCCAGAATCGTAGAATAAAATATTGAAAAACATTTTTTTTTCTGGGTACCTCCCCTACAATTAACGTGAGGATGAATTTTTGTTTTGGGTATCGTGAAAAGGTTTTTCAAAAATATTATAGGTCTTCTAAGACCATTTTTGGAATTAGAGGTCCATTTGCACGAAATATTTGGCTTTAAAGTGCTAGGTTTGGTTAGAGTCACGTGTCACTCTCCCCCCACCCTTCCTGCCGGCTAAACGGTCGGAGTTGGACTAGTGAAAAAATTCTCAAAAATACGTTGTTACATGATGAATTTACAAGGAAAATTATAACAGTTATGTTAGCATTAGTTAGTGAGTAATAGTCGATAAATTTACTGCTTCGGAACCCAACATTGGACGTGGAGTGATTTCCTGTTTTTATTCCTGTCATATACAGCAATAACAATAAAAACATTATTTGTGCTATAAATATTTTTTAATAATTAACATTTTGACATTATTTTGTTTTTTCTTCTTTTACATGCAAAATTAAAAAAAAAACTGAAAACGTAACCCGGAGCGGTATGACATGGGGTTCTTCAAAAAAGGTGTAAAAAGAGTTCTTCTTCAGGGCCGGCGTTGCAGTGGCGATTCCTCTGGTATTGCTCATATCCATAGGCGACGGTAACCACTTACCATCATCAGTATCATCATCATCATCTTTCCATCAAAATTTACAGAAATGCCTTACCTTAAATTTCATACTCATATTAAAAGTATTCTTATGACGAAAGGATATTACAAATTAGATGATTATTTTAAAGACAAGTCTGCTTGGACATGAGTTTTATGAATATAGATTGTAGTAGATGATAAGTGCTATCTGTAACTGTGAGCAGGAAAAAAAAACCCGGAAAATTCTTGCCGCTTCTTCTCTCGGGCCCTCTCACAGTAGGGCCTTGTTGAAGCATTGGCGTAACTTGCATGACTTTCAAAAAGTGTTTGTGAACTAAACCAATTTTGAATAAAAACATTTGATTTGATTTGATTTTTATTTGGTTTGAATAATTTATTAAGACTTTGTTTTGTTGTTTTATTTCTACATATAAAGATGTTTACGTTTTTATTTCCTGGATGTTGTGCTGTTAAAAGCCGTGAATAAATATTTTCCTTCTTTTCTTTCTTTCTTTCTTTCATAATTAATGTTTCACTTTTTCTAGTTTGTTTTGTAATAAAATATTTATATTTAAGTACGTTTTACTTTCTTTGTGTACTATATGCATGGTCACCCTACATAATTTTTCTATTGAAAATATAATAATGTTGATTATTTTTAAAATCAAACGTTCACAAAAAATTTAATCGTGTTAAATTTTTGTGACAACATTTTCACAATTTCTGATGTATCCATCATTTCTATAAAAGCTCGGGTTCAATAAATAAACGCTAAAACATGGAGCTCTCAGACGGGACATTTATAAGAAAGTATTTTTTTAATTTACTCTCTAATTATTATGTTTTAAGTCACGGTTTTTGTTTCACAAATTCACTCTTAATTATACTCGTGAAATAGGAGTAAGAAAATAAACAAATATTCAGCCGAAGTTAGAGAATTTTGGGAACACTCAAACCACACATTGGAGGATTGAGAGCTCCAAATAAACCTTTATAAAATCAAAGTAAACCGTTAAAATCAATTGAAAAATTGTGAATAGCTTTCACAAATTACGCACAATTTTTCCATATAAAATAGTTAAGCATACACGTAGTATATTTTGAGATACGAGGTTACAGTAATTTCTTAGGTTAGCGGATTGAGAGCTCCAGTTAATCGACCACAACTTTTTTACCATACGTTGCACAAATTTTTTATCTTCACCACGATGTTTTCACAATTTTTTCCTAAATTCCTCCTTGATTTTGAAAAAATCAGAGTAACTTTTAAAAAAGAGCCCTCAATCCACACGCACACCTAAATATGATAACACATATAAGGTGTGTTTACACCTTATATCGAGACTGTGTAAAAAACACGAGAAACGCGGACACGCTCTAAGCTTTCTTGCTTTCCTTACTCACTCCCAGTTTTCGTGTCCGTCAACCCGGTTTTTGTCAAAGTTTTAAGCCCAATGCGCATACGTAACGGGTTTTTTCCCGTACGGGACGGGAAAAATGATGTACGTGTCACGTCCCGCACGGGATTCCGCTGCGTATGCACTATCGTATACATTTTCTATGAAACAATGTTTCCAAAACTTCACGTCCCGTCCCGTACGGGAAAAAACCCGTTACCCATGCATTGGGCTTTAGATACTCGACGATTATTTGTAATTTTTCAGTTTGTCCTGATTCCTGCCTCTTTACCGAGTTACATATATGAGCCATTTATTTATAAATGTGTTGTTTTTTTATATATAACAGATGATTTTTATAAAAAAGACTTTTATCATCCCTCATAATTCACCGCGACCCGCCATTCGATAAACATTACTAATATCTCAGTCCGTCTCAGTCAGTCAGTATCATAATGGTGTAACGGTGCATGTTGTGTTGTGTCTGTCAGGTGCACATCCGCATCGCGTCGCCGCCGCTGAAGTACCCGTGCTACATGGGCATCAACATCCCCACGCGCGAGGAGCTCATCGCCAACAAGTTGGACGCCTACAAGCTGGCCGAGCTCGTCGGTCAGTACACAACACTATATCTATATGTTACCGGATATCTGTATAATGCTGGTATTCAACACAATTCCTAGGAAATGTGTATAATACCTGGGTCGTTTTGGCAATGTATTAAATTATATGAATATTATTCACCATTACATAGTTTGTCTAGGTAATGTATACGTTTCCCAACTACTGTACAGAATACCTGCAGGTCCACCGGCAATGAATAAAGTTAGATTTGGGTATGTGTAGTCAACTTGGATGGAGGTTGGAATTAAGAATTTACTTAAAAACACACTCAAAACAAATTGTGACCTGCATGAATAGATATTTTTTTATACATTTTAAATTAATGCTTGACCGAAATCACACTTGATGGTAAGGAGAGATGCAGTCTAATGGCTCCTACACTACACTGCTCGCCTACGCAGCTTCGAATTTTTCAAAATTGGTGACAGAACCGACTTAGTCAACCCCGACCCCACGTGGTACTAGTCTGCCCTACCCCTAGAGTGAATGTAAACCCCGGAGGCGCGGAGGGAGAGCAGCCCCCGCCCGCTGTAACCAACTGCAGGCACCATGTGAGCCGAAGCGGCTGAGGCTGGTCGCCGCAGGCGACCAAAAAGCCGAAGCTGCGTAGGCGAGCATGGAGTGCCTGCAGTTTGTTACGCAAGGGCGGAGGGGCTGCACTTCCCGCAGCGCCGGAGACGTTTGGAAGCCTTTTTGTGTATCAAAAACCCCTAAATTCTCCCTAAAAGTGCATATGTCACCGGAAGATAACAAGAACCGCAAATTTACAAACCTAGGTTTATAAACAATATATAACTGAAACATTCGCTACTTGAAAGTTGGCCTTTTGAAAAGTGTTATTATAAAAGGCAGACCAAACGTACAGTTGGCAACTGTTAGGTTGGGAAATAAAAAAATATATGTGATAAGTTGGCAAATGATTATTCAGCGAAATAAAATTCTGCGAAACGTTAGTTGGCAAGTGATAATCGGCCAAAAAAATTTCGGCGAAAAGGCAGAGAACCGTCTTTTACACACATTACCAACTACGCATGGAGTATTGTATATAATGTCTGGGCTAAGTATGAAATAAATTATATTCAAAACGTTACCTGAACGTTTTAGATATTCTATACATTGCCTAGGTATTGTATAGAATGCTAAATTATAAAGATATCCGGTAACATATACAAATAAATAAAATTGGAGTGTCTGTTTGTAATATTAAAATAATCGCCTTTTACTAAGTGCATTTGGATGTACACACGGTACACATACCAAAACAACATTTTTACAATTTTTGTCTGTCTGTCTGTTCGTTCCGGCTAATCTCTGAAATGGCTAGACCGATTTTGACGGGACTCTTACTGGCAGATAGCTGATATAACAAGGAGTAACTTAGGCTACTTTTATTTTAGAAAAAAAAGTTTGTTAGGCGATACGAAGTTCGCCGGGTCAGCTAGTAATATGTATACAACATTCACTTTGTCGTTCAAATCTATGTCGTAGATAAGATAGTTTAGGCTGGTTTCACAGCTATACAGGCGAACCGTACGGGTAGCGCCCGCAGTGCTCTGGAACGTGTTGTTAGTACGATACGGGTACTAGCGGGAGACAGTCGCATAGAAAATGAATGCTAATGTAGCAAAAATTCTTGGTGTTTATTTAATTTGTAAGAGACGACGACGACAATTCGACAAAATTAAATCCGAGATGGAAGCGCTCATAGCCCAGTGGCTTGCGTTGATCCTATGTGATCGACAAAGTTAAGCAACAGCGGGCGCGGTCGGTAGTTGGATGTCCCGCGCACCTTTAGACATTGCCGCAGCGACCTTTAGACATGATACAAAACGCGTGCAGAGCGCTAGTGAAATAATATATGTTTAGGTGATAAATAAATGATACATAGTAGCACTTGTAGATTAATGAGTATATAATAGCTTTCAGCTGGCCTTTGTGCGAATTGTTCGGAGCTCACCCGATCGACATAATGTAAAAATGAAATTCACCGTTTGGCATAAATGTTGTACTTCTGTGACAGGTGCCGATAGTCTGGAGTACCTGTCAGTGGAGGGGCTGGTGAGCGCCATCCACTACAACATGAAGACGGTGCCGAGCGACGGCGTGGGCGGCCACTGCACCGCCTGCCTCACCGGGGACTACCCCGGCGGGCTGCCCGACGGCACCGCCTGGTGAACCCGTGGTGACCCAGTGTGACCGCCTGGTGACCCCGAGTGAGACCGCCACATACACCAAGATCACTCCATACAAACGCTCGACCGACGCACACATACAGTTCACACTCGAAGAACAGTGAGCGGAGTACTGGCCTAATTTGGGCCCACTTTTTGTCCGTAATTTTTTTTTTATACTGAATAAGTTAGTGCTTGACCACAAAACCACCTGATGGTAAGCAGTAATGAAGCCTTGGATGGTAAAGCACACTGGTGTGTATGTGTGCGTTGCTCGAGCGCTAATGTGTATAAAGTTATTCTTCTATTGTTATACACGAACGTCTGCATTGGACGACACCATTACTGAATTTTTTTAACGGCACCATTTCACATTTCATGATACAGCCGTAATGATTTTATGATTAGGCCGCGATTAGTAACAGTAAAATTATAAATGGAAGGATGATTTTATACTTAGACCACGTATTTGTATTAAACGGGTACTCACGATTGTACATAATAAAAACGTGAGTACCTGTTTGCATTTTAGTAGGAAGTGTAAAATACGGTACTTTAAGTTTTAAAAACTCAGAAATATGTATAGACATAAAGTTCAAGTAGTTGACAAAATAGCTTTCAGTACTCGCGCCTGAAGGAAAACAAGGTAACATAAAATATATATTAATAATATATTTATACAAATATATATAAATTATATTTGTGCTACACTAAAGTGACTAAACAACGAAAAAAAGCTATGACAGTTCTCGTTCAATTTGGTTTTGGGTCAGAAAGAGTTAAAATTCTATTTTGTGACAATGTTTTTGTTAATAATAAGATTTTATTGACTATATTAGATAATAAGATTCACTATAAAATGCATTTTCACTAAAAAATGTTAATTTAATTATATATAAATAATTTTAATTATAATAACAATTGTTCCCATTCCTATTAAGTGTTGTATTTAGTTTGTAAGATTTTGAATTGTCTCGAGTGCCTTTTCGCTGTAGTGATATGAATTCCTCTAATTTTGTATTAATTATATACAAATATTAATTAGTATATACATATAGACGTCTAAGTCGTGCTGGTTTCGACTAATAAAATATATTTCACTTTATACATTTTTAAGGATTTTAAAATTATGAAGAATATGTATTGTCATTATCAGCAATATAACTAAGATATTAAAAAAAAGGAATTTGTTTTGATAGTATTCATAAAGAAATACATGTAACAAATAAAACTTATTGATTTAAATTAAGTAATCAAAGTTAAACGAAGTGTACAAAAAAAATCCTATTAAAACATTATACTACTTTGTTATACATATAATTCAATATGGATCTGATCTTATTTTTACTCTACGGGATATTATCTAAATGTGAAATAAAGCGTAAGTTTTCATGTAACATTCCAATGTTTTAATGTACTCTTAACTTTTGTGAAATGTAATAAAATATACTCGTAGCTATATCGTGGGTGTTTGTGCTACTCTGTGGTAGGATGTGGGACGTGGGTACCTTGCAAAGGCACTTGCAATGGTGTTTAGTAAATAAATAGATAAAGTACAAATTATTTTAATTGTTTGTTTTTATCATGTCCTTTGTCCTTTTCGAATTCATTCGATCGGGCGGTCCTTAATTAATTTAATTTAGTTTAGTTTCGAGCGATGAATCTGTCGATAAGAATCTGAAATGCTACGTACGGTGCCTCCAACTTAGTGTACGTTCACACGACGTTGAGTGTTTTTCTACCGAATCGGTTTTTTGCAGGATTCGGTTTAATGGCAACAGTATTTCAATGAATGTGTTCACACATGCATTCAGTTTCAAGACACGGCAAAAAAACCGAATCTTGCTGAAGTTGACATCCGATTTTGCGACTACAAACCGATCCGGCCGTACTGCAGAATGTAAGATCCGGTGCAGTGGTATAGCGCATTCAATACATGCGTTCATACGATACACGCAGGAGTAGATTCGGTTATTTTGAAACCGGATACCTTACAAATCAACGTGAGGAACCCGTGTGTTCACACGGGATCTCGATACGAGGCCGTCGGATACGGCAATGCAAGATGTGCTGTGCGAATACAACATTCGGTTTTTCCAGATCCAATAAAAATAAGATTCGGCAAAACGTGGCTCCGTGTGAACGTACCGTTATCTGTGAATTGACGGAGGGCGCTGTCGGACGCATTGGACCAATCACTGGACGCAATTCGAGATTCGAGACGTAGTAAATATCAATGAATGAACACAATGAACTTATGAATGAGGCGGCATTAGTTCCAATTTTCGCCATTTCACAGATAAGTTGGTTGCACTGAACCGACAACATTCATGCATTTTTAGGTGGCAGATTGGCTTGTCTTTTTTTACATCCAGCAAAAGCGCATAGACTACCCTCCGGAGTTGCGCGAGAGGGAGGCTGAGAATGCGTCATGCACCAGCACAGCCGGCTGTGACCCCGCTTGGAGGCGGGGCGCTAATGTTCGGTTTACACATATTAAGTAGTTACTTAATTTTAGCTAAATTTTAAGTAAAATAATACGTGTAAACGGACAATTTAGTAGTTTAGTAATTTACTAGTTAAGTAATCAAGTAGATAAGTAATTTAGAAATTTTTCTATTTTCTGTTAAGTAGGTGGGCGGGGCTTATCACATAACACGTTTGGACAGGCACTAAAGGATTCTCTGTAGTGTTTTAGTACCATACTAAAGTGCAGATGGCGTAATGTAGTCGCTTCACTCACAAGTTCACTCGACAGACTCGAGAGTGGGCACTCTAACGTCCCAACTCAGAGTGACTAACGGTTACTTAAATCGCTCCTTAATCAAATCAAAATCTTTTATTCATATAGGTATCACTGATACACTTATGCACGTCATTTTTAATCTACCAGCTTTTCGGAAGGGTGCTTTGTCAATTTTGTCATGGAGGAGAAGAAAAGCCGTAAGAAACTCCTTGCACATCTTTTAAAATCATGAAAAGTTACATAATATCTTCTAACCTACGCGGAACTGGATGCGGCACTAATTTCCAGGCGTCTTTGTCATTAATATATTCATTTATGCTATAGTATCCTTTGTATTGCTAGCTGAGATTTCACATATCTCTTAAACATTTGGATAGGTAAATCACGTACTGACTTGGGTAATTTATTGAAAAAACGTACACCGAGCCCCATATAAGAGCGTTGTACCCTACTTAAGCGAAAAGATGACGTCACCAAATTATGTCTGTTTCTAGTTGATGATTATGCGTATCACTATTCAGCTTGAACATACCTACGTTGTTTTTTACGAATATAATATTGCTGTAAATAAATTGAGTGGCTACCGTTAATATGCCTATTTCTTTAAATTTCTCACGCAGAGAATCACGTGATTTTAATTAATAAATGGCTCTGATTGCCCTTTTCTGCAAAACAAATTTAATATAGAATCAATGTTAGCTGCTGAGCCCCACATCAATATACCATAGGACATGAGGCTATGAAAGTATGCAAAATAAACAAGTTTAGCAGTTTCTACATCGGTAAACTGTCTTATCTTTCTAATGGCATAAACTGACCTACTTAGCTTACTCGCGAGAGCCGTTATATGGGTGCCCCATTGTAGTTTAGAATCTAAGGTGACACCCAAGAAAACTGGATTTTTCCATAATTAGAATTCCATTATTTAATTTGAGGCTTTTACTAATATTCCGTACATTAGGTAATGTAAATTCAACACACTTAGTTTTTTTAGCTTTAAGCAGCTAATTATTTGTTGTAAACCAGTGTGATAAACTGTTTACATCGTCAAAATTCATTTTATTTCTATTCGTCTTAAATATAAGGGAAGTGTCATCAGCAAACAGCACAATATCTGCATGTTTCTTAATATAATACGACAGATCATTTATGTATACTAGAAAAAGGAAGGGGCCCAAAATCGAGCCCTGAGGTACACCCATAACAGATTGAGATCCCGATGACTTGGTATCATTTATGCTAACACATTGGATTCTACCCTTCAAGTACGACGCAATCAAGTGAATTATTCTTGATACCGTAGTGGCTGAGCTTAAGCAGAAGTGTTACGTGTTCAACACAGTCAAATGCTTTAGACAGGTCACACAATACCCCTATATGGCATTTTGTGAATTCTCCCAGGCCTCAAAGATGTGTTTGAGAAGCCTAGCACCAGCATCTGTTGTACTACGGCCTTTGGTAAAGCCGTATTGTTCAGGGTGGAGTAAATTACAAGTGTTGAAGTGCATCAGCATTTTATTTAATATATTGTTTCGAAGATTTTACTGAGAGTAGGTAAAATAGAAATAGGTCTGAAATTATTAACGTCTCTTTTATCCCCAGATTTAAAAATCGGTAAAGTTAACTTAGCAAAGAATCACCATACAAATTCTGTACTAATCGTTAGTAACTGAGTTGGGGCGCATGGATATTAAAGTATTTATAGTCTAATATACGTCATTCGACTTCAGACCTTACCTTTTCAAAGATCGGTATCCAGTTATACTATAACATCCTTGGGACAATCTATTTGTTTATTACTACTTTGCTCTATGGACATTATAACATCTATGGTCAACACTTTTTATTTTAATCTATGCTAGCTTATAGAAACACTACAGTGCGCCTGCGCACGGCAGAGGCTAGGGACGTTCGATCCAGGTGCCTTGTATCGATATTCCGGATCGAAATGGATCGTATTGTAGTGTATCGACCCAAGTGCTTTGTTACAATTTTTCGGATCGAATCAAATAAAAAAGATTTTGTATTTTTTTACCTAATCCAAACTCAAAATTTCAATTTTAATTCGATCCACCAATACTTTCGCTACATTTTTTTTACCTCTAATTTTAAACTACTACATATCTCCATATTTCGATCCGATCCTTCTTACTGCACCAATCCGCCAATATTGTCACTAAAGTCTGGTTTAGACGTATTATGTAGTTGAGTAGATAACTAAATTTTACCCTTTAGTTCATACAATTCTACTTAATTACTAACTTAAGCATTTTACTAAATTCTAAGTAAAAAGTGCCTGTCCAAACGTGTTAAGTGATAAGCCCCGCCCACCTACTTAACAGAAAATAGTTTTTTTTTTAAATTACTTGTCTACTTGATTACTTTTAAATACTAAATTGTCCGTTTACACGTATTAATTTACTTAAAATTTAGTTAACTACATAATACGTGTAAACCGAACATAAGTTATGTTTTGTTTAACTATTTGTTATAAGTACTATTATTTCTTCTGTGGTTTAACTCTAAGTTTAAAACAATTAGTCAACTCCATATTTCGATTCGAGCCACCTTACATGTGTATCGCTAACTCTAAGGTTAAAACAATTACTTTACTTCGTATGTTAATCCGATCCTCCTTACATGTTTATCAAATAATCGATCGGTTAATATTTGGCTATATAAGTATTTTGTTTCGATTACGTCTTCTAAATTTAAAACATTACGTATCTCCTTAATCCGATCCAACTTACCTTTCATACCCACTTGTCCTGTTGACAGTACTAGTGGGAAAAAAATTCATGTCATGTGGAGTAGTGATCAGTACTAGTGAGAAAAAAAATCCCACTAGTTCTGTTCTGTAATTTGAAAGACGCATAGTCTTCACAACCGATTGACGATTTGACAACCTATTTTCTTACTATTTATTTATTGCCCTCAGCTTAGCCTTATTGGGGTGGCTGAGGTGGCTTAGAATACTAAACCCAACTCCATGTCAGTTGTGCATCATAAGAGGCGACTTAATCCAGCCCGCTGGTGGTAGGGCCCCACAGAGATTACATTGGTACGCAATTTATATATGTATCGATTAAAAAATCGATCGGATCGTATCCTATCGTATCGATCCACATAAGTATCGAATCGGATCGAACATCCCTAGCAGAGGCCGCAGAGGCGGCAGAATATTAAATTATTAGTCAAGTGTTATAAGTGTTCTGTGAGTGTTTATGTACTTTGTGATTGGTGTTCCTTGGTGATTACTGATTAGTCATTTCATAATAATTTAGAGTTGTGCGCGTGTCGTATTGCATTCTTTTATTCGGTAAAATTTTATGTGATTTAATAAGTGAAATGGAAGAAGTGAATAATAGATTTATATATTTTTCCCTTCAAAAAGATGGTAATATACATTTTAATGAGAAAAATGAATACGCTGCAGAATTTATTTTACCGCGACACCCGGAAACGAATGATTTGGATGTTTATTATTTGCAAACTATGTTGAAATACTTTGATCCGTCCAAAGAGATTTTAGAAAATGAGATATTGGACGCATTTCCTGTTATATCTCTGACGAAAGATAAGGATAACAAGTTCTACAAATTATCTATCTACAGATTACGTGAATTTTTCAAAAATCAAATTGAGGAAGATGAGTACATCCAAGCTTCTATGAAACATTTATACATGTACAGTTTGCTCGCAAAACCGGGCAATAAAAGTTTGAAGCGCGTCATCGCAGGCTGCCTGGCCAAGGTGAGTCCCGCCATGTACCTTCGGGACGAGCGGGACACGGTGGCCCGGGACCGGTACCAGCTGCAGCGCTTGGCGAGCTACGTCCCGACCTCTACATTTACAGTTATGAAACTGTTGAAGGGATGGATAGAGGGTGCTTTACATTTCTATGACTACAGCATTATGTTCTTTGACCGACGATTTGTCGGCTTCGATGATTTTAGTGAAAATATAATAGATGTTAAAACTAAGGATCTATTCAGTACTAACTATGGGCACTATATGGTTACAATTTACGAAGATAGCAAATTTACACTTGACGAATGTGGATTGTATTACGAGATGGGATTACATATAGACAACTTTTCACGAAAATGGATATTTACATCACCCAACAATGACAATGAACGTGATGGAAAAGTCATGATGTTTCGTAATAAAGATTTTAAAGTGCGGCTTGAAAAAATACTAACATGTTTCTTTCGAAAAGACAGCTTTCGCTTGAACGACGTCTTTAAGTGGAACCGATATCTCAACGGTGGGAAATTCGATAGCCATTACGATACCATGTTCGTGCAACACTCTTCGGAGGAATGTTCTCTGTACACCTTATTGATGTATTTGGAAGTGGAAGAAGATAGCTTCATGTATTTTTCTGGCGAAAGAGACGTCCGAGTGCGTCTAGAGAAGAACAAGGCGTACATCATCCCGCACTGGGTGAGACACCGAGTGGAAGGAGAGGGGAAGAGGGAGTTCATCAAAGCTGAAATAGTGTTTAAAAACAAAGACATTGGAACTAGTTATGACCAAACATTAGCCGACGCCTTCGACGCGAGTTGCTATTACATGTTGCAGAGCGTCCGACACCCGGAACTGAAAGATATTGTATCCCAGAACTTTAACACCATCAATGAAGCTAGGTTCTACAGAACCATATATGTCCCTAAACTAATCAACAATATTTTCTTCGTAAAAACAGTATTGAAAATACCATTTGAGTACTATAATTTAGTAAATGGCAGTTTAGTCAAAACCAATGACCTTAAATTTAGTTTCATAACCGATGGAACTTATTATTATTTTAAAACCAACCAGAATATTGACAGGAACAAACCATCGGGTGTTTCTCGTAACGACGCGATAATCATGTTATCCCTCATGCAACTAGACATTCTACCAAAAAAGATGTTTCTAAGGAAAGTACGAGAATGCCGATGTGGGCACGAGGAATGCATCGATTATTATAATGAAATTTCGGATATTGATATTAATGAAGAAATTGTCTACTGGGACGCAGACGGACTCGACCGTAGGATAGCAGATGCCCTGCAATGTATACAGTGTCCTACAGATATGGGCGAGGTGCACAAAGTAGGAAATATCTCAATCTCTGATATTCGTGACAATCCGGAAACTTTTTATTTTGCTGCGTGTCAAAACATGTATGAATGTGATTATTATAATCAATTGCTTCAAACTGAGATATCGTCATTGGGGAGTGATGGGAATTACAAAAGTTTGAACGTAGAGTTTATCGGGGACCTGAAAAATATTTTTAAGATCCGTCAGCACAGTTTCAAAAATGGTATTATTACAACTCGTAGGTGGGTTAATATGTTATGATAAAAAATTACTCCTTTTTTTGGCTATCATAAACACGGGCTGCTCCAGAAATTAGCGATCTTACACAAGAAAAAAAACAATTCAGCATTATTATACATATTAGTATCGATAAATGATTACAAAGAATCGACGCGTGTATCTGGAGCGGGGCCTGTGAAAATTAAATAATTTATTACAGAGCTTTTCCTGTTCTTTAATTTCTGTAAACCTACCTTCTACGATTTTATGTGTAGTTATGTTATTACTTATAAGTTGTTTAAAAGCCTGTTTTCTGGATTTTAATCTCTAACAGTCCCTAATTTTTAAAGTTTTGTGCGTAATTTAATTTAATTATTTGTAATTTTCTAAGTAAAGGCACACTCGACTAATAGGAACAGGTTAATGTTTAGATTTTACTAAACGGATTAACGGCATACAAAGTTTCAGTTTCAGGCTGAACTGGCTGGAAAATCTTGTTTTCATAAAAAGGCATAGTAAATAAGAATTTTTTAAGATGAAAATTTTAAATAAAATGGATACTTTGAGATATTCTTAGAACTTGATAAACATTTCAGCCATACATTATTTTCATGGAACAACTATTCACGCAGCGCAGTGATTGAAGCATAATTTTCTCCGACATCTTCCCTGATCCCAGCTGACAATATGACATAGCCTGCTGGCTACAGTTTTCAGTGGAATCAGTTAATTTTGAAAGACGGGGGGCTTGATTTTGAAAATAGAAAAGCCCGGCGCAACACAAATTTTGTTCGCGAGTACATTAAACTTCAATCACTCAATCTTGGATTCTTACGGCAACCTTGACGGCAATTTTGAAAAATCTGCCAGAAAACTGAAAAGGTTTCTTGAGCGAAGCACACCATCAAATATCGTTTATTACAAGTAGATAAGTCTATCTATAATTAATTTCTAGTCAAAAATCCCGCCCACGATTCACTTCAGGAAAAGTTGTTTTAAAAATATCTACATAAAGCTTTCTCTTTCAAAATATTGAAAAGTTGGGAAATTTAAACTGGATTTTAATTGGAGTGTAAAAAATATAGCGAAAAAATATTAAACTTAAAGTTTTGTTTAATCATTGCGCAATCTTAAAAAACATTTGACGAAGAATTCCCTTTATTTCAGTTTAGCTTATAAATCTCACTAAAAACATATTGCGTAATGTTGTTCTTGGACCGTTGAAAAAATATGGTGAAAGAGAAATTAAACTCAGGTATTTTAACTTATGTTGAATCATTGCGCAATCTTCAAAAACATTGACGAAGGATTTCCTTTAAATCAGTTTAGTTTATTTCTCATTAAAAACATATTGCACAATATTTAAAGGTTGAAAATAAATGGTGAAAGAAAAACCTACTCTAACTTTTGTTGAATCATTGACCAACATACTTGCAATTTAACAAATATTTAACTTTTCTGATTCATTTTCCTATTGTTGGTACCTTATCTAAATCGTCTAAATCTGAGCCTCAACCGTCGGTATTATTTATTAGTCTCTAGTCTAGCTTTAGCTATATTATAAATATTATAATTTATAATACATGAGAGTCAAATAATACTTCAATGCTATCGCACGATTTTGTAACACAAAAAAAATAATTGCGAGATAGTGAGACCAAATTATTGAGACCGAGTCATGCAGTCTATGCAGGGAGTAGATATATTTTATATATTTATCATAAACCCTCAGATCAATAATTATAAACCATAGAAGTAAAATGTACCTACGCTAGTAATAATACTTCTATGTTATATAAACATACTTAAGTTTACTCACTTTACCCGTTCCGTTAATTGTGTAGTATCATTGGATGGGTGTTATTAATTGTTATACAGTGGTAAAATATTTAATTTTAAAAAATAAATGCTAATTGCTATAAATTAAAATAGACAATAAATATTGACATTGACGTTTCGATTCAATTCAATAGTAGTGTACAGTGCGCCCAACTTATCTATGAAATGGCGAAAATTGGAAGTAATGTCGCCCCATTCATAAGTTCTTTGTGTTCATTCATTGACATTTACTACGTCTCGAATTGCGTCCCTGACCGCTCATTTACACGCGCGTCCCGCGGATCGTCTCGTGGCGCGTCCGTAAGCCACGCCCCCTACGCTCGTGTGAACACCGCGCGAGCACTCGCGCGAGCCCCTTTGGCGCGCGCCTAGAAAACCGGTCCCGACGCCAGCCCTGCGATCCACGAGACGCGCCGCGGTCTGGTCCGCGAGCGCCCTGTTCACACGCGCGCGTACGCGCGTCTCGCGGATTGTCTCGTGGCTCGCGCGCGCGTGTAAATGGGGCATGATTGGTCCAATGCGTTCGACAGCGCCCTCCCTTAGTTCACAGATAAGTTGGTCGCACTGTACTTATAAATTAAGTCGTTCGTGTGACATGACAGTCGTGACACTTGCCGTCACTGCCAAGTGCCATCATGCCTGTCTTCTTTATAGTCTTTGTACTCTGTGATCGAAGATCGAAAGCCCATGGATATAAAACGTAGTGATTAAGTACTCTGTGATACGCCCTTGCCCTTGACGACTTTGATTTCTTCACCGACCACCAGTGAGGATAATGATTGGTTGGTTGGTCGTTGAATTCAATGACATGACTGGCATGACTCATGGACTTCAATAGCATAGTATTTTATAGGTACCGTATGAATAGCGAGTATAGAATCGATCCTATAATAAAATTGAGTACCTATTTTAGATACCATATCTAAAGGATTGATAAAGTGTTGATTTCATTGATTAGGTAACAGGAAAATATTATAACAGTTTTTGTGTGAAAGAGAAAGATTAATGTGCACCTATTTTGATAAAGTATTAGCTTCACAGCGTAGGTAGAGTGCGTTTTGTTTAGGATAACTGTATTGGTTCGTTATTATTATAAGTACCTATATAAGTTAAATCGAAAAAGTGCAATGGAAGTATATAATGATAGATTTATATATTTTTCTCTCTGCAAGGATGGCAACATTCATTTTAATGAAGAAAATGAAAATTCTGCAGAATTTGTTTTACCGCGACACCCGGAAACAAATGATTTGGATGTTTATTATTTGCAAACTATGTTGAAATACTTTGATCCGTCAAAAGAGATTTTAGTAAATGAGATACTGGACGCATTTCCTGTTATATCTCTGACGAAAGATAAGGATAACAAGTTCTATAAATTGTCTGTCTACAGATTACGTGAATTTTTCAAAAATCGAATTGAGGAAGACGAATACATCCAAGCTTCTGTAAAACATTTATACATGTACAGTTTGCTCGCAAAACCGAGCAATAAAAATTTGAAGCGCGTCATCGCAGGCTGCCTGGCCAAGGTGAGTCCCGCCATGTACTGGCGGGACGAGCGGGACACGGTGGCCCGGGACCGGTACCAGCTGCAGCGCTTGGCAAGCTACGTCCCGACCTCTACATTTATACCCCATTTACACGCGCGCGCGAGCCACGAGACAATCCGCGAGACGCGCGCATACGCGCGCGTGTGAACAGGGCGCGCGCGGACCAGACCGCGGCGCGTCTCGTGGCTCGCGGGCTCGCGTCGGGAGCGGTTTTGTAGGCGCGCGCCAAAGGGGCTCGCGCGAGCGCTCGCGCGGTGTTCACACGCGCGTAGGGGGCGTGGCTTACGGACGCGCCACGAGACGGTCCGCGACACGCGCGTGTAAATGAGCGGTTACAGTTATGAAACTGTTGAAGGGATGGATAGAAGGTGCTTTACATTTCTATGACTACAGCATTATGTTCTTTGACCGACGATTTGTCGGCTTCGATGATTTTAGTGAAAATATAATAAATATTAAAACTAAGGATCTATTCTATACATGGAACTATGAGGCTTCAATTTACGGAGACAGCCAATTTACTCTTGACGAATGTGGATTGTATTACGAGATGGGATTGCACATAAACAACTTTTCTCGAAAATGGCTATTTACATCACCAAACAATGACAATGAACGTGATGGAAAAGTCATGATGTTTCGTAATAAAGATTTAAAAGTGCGGCTTGAAGAAATACTAACATGTTTCTTTCGAAAAGACAGCTTTCGCTTGAACGACGTCTTTAAGTGGAACCGATATCTCAACGGTGGGAAATTCGATAGCCATTACGATACCATGTTCGTGCAACACTCTTCGGAAGAATGTTCTGTGTACACCTTATTGATGTATTTGGAAGTGGAAGGACATAGCTTGATGTATTTGTCTGGCGAAAGAGAAGTGCGAGTGCGTCTAGAGAGAAACAAGGCCTACATCATCCCGCACTGGGTGAGACACCGAGTGGAGGGCGAGGGGAAGAGGGAGTTCATCAAAGCTGAAGTAGTGTTTAAAAACAAAGACATTGGAACTAGTTATGACCAAACATTAGCCGACGCCTTCGACGCGAGTTGCTATTACATGTTGCAGAGCGTCCGACACCCGGAACTGAAAGATATTGTGTCCCAGAACTTTAACACCATCAATGAAGCCAGGTTCTACAGAACCGTATATGTTCCTAAACTAATCAACAATATTTTCTTCGTAAAAACCATATTGAAAATACCATTTGAGTACTATAATTTAGTAAACGGCAGTTTAGTCAAAACCAATGACCTTAAATTTAGTTTCATAACCGATGGAACTTATTATTATTTTAAAACCAACCAAAATATTGACAGGAACAAACCATCGGGTGTTTCTCGTAACGACGCGATAATTATGTTATCCCTCATGCAACTAGACATTCTACCAAAAAAAATGTTTCTAAGGAAAGTACGAGAATGCCGATGTGGGCACGAGGAATGCATCGATTATTATAATGAAATTTCGGATATTGATATTAATGAAGAAATTGTCTACTGGGACGCAGATGGACTCGACCGTAGGATAGCAGATGCCCTGCAATGTATACAGTGTCCTACAGATATGGGCGAAGTGCACAAAGTAGGAAATATCTCAATCTCTGATATTCACTTATAATACCACAAGAGCTTCAAAATTATCGGGTATTTCCCGATAGGTTCGTTGCAAACAAATGAAGGAGTCAAGTTTTTCAGGTTAAAAAATCACGAGCGCGAAGCGCGAGTGATTTTTCCTGAAAAACTTGACGATTTTATTTGTTTGCAGGGAACCTTGAGGGAAATGCCAGATAATTTTGAAGCTCGTGTGGTATTCGGGGGATTATTTTTCCAATTTTCACAATTGAATTCAACCTGTCAGTTTGACGTGTGGTTAATTTGACTGGATCATGTTTTGTTTTTTATATATAGCAACTACCAGAGAAAATTTTCAAAAAATTATCAGTATAATACCATGTAGGTTGTACCACGTGACGTCGAATGGTGCAATTCTATTGATCGATATTTGGGTCGGAAAAATAATCGTGACAATCCGGAAACGTTTTATTTTGCTGCGTGTCAAAACATGTATGAATGTGATTATTATAATCAATTGCTTCAAACTGAGATATCGTCATTGGGGAGCGATGGGAATTACAAAAGTTTGAACGTAGAGTTTATCTGGGACCTGAAAAATATTTTTAAGATCCGTCAACACAGTTTCAAAAATGGTATTATTACAACTCGTAGATGGGTTAATACGTTATAATAAAAAATAGTCCTTTTTTTGGCTATCATAAACACGGGCTGCTCCAGAAATTAGCGATCTCACACAAAAAAACAGTTCAACATTATTTATACATATTAGTATCGATAAATGATTACAAAGAATCGGCGCATGTAACTGGAGCGGGGCCTGTGAAAATTAAATAATATATTACAGAGCTTTTCCTGTTCTTTAATTTCTGTAAACCTACCTTCTACGATTTTATGTGTAGTTATGTTATTACTTATAAGTTGATTAAAAGCCTGTTTTTTGGATTTGAATCTCTAACACGGTCCCTAATTTTTATAGTTTTGTGCGTAATTTTATTTAATTATTTGTAATTTTCGAAGTAAAGGCACACTCGACTAATAGGAAGAGGTTAATGTTTAGATTTTACCAAACGGATTAACGGCATACAAAGTTTCAGTTTCAAGGCTGAACTGGCTGGAAAATCTTGTTTTCATAAAAAGGCATAGTAAATAAGAATTTTTTAAGATGCAAATCTATACATCTATACAAATAAATAAAATTGAAGTGTAGTGTCTGTTTCTAATATTAAAATAACCGCTTTTTAGGGTTCCGTAGCCAAATGGCAAAAAACGGAACCCTTATAAATTCGTCATGTCTGTCTGTCTGTCTGTCTGTCCGTCCGTCCGTCCGTCCGTCCGTCCGTCCGTCCGTCCGTCCGTCCGTATGTCACAGCCACTTTTCTCCGAAACTATAAGAACTGTACTGTTGAAACTTGGTAAGTAGATGTATTGTAAACCGCGTTAATATTTTCACACAAAAATAGAAAAAAAAACTATAAATTTTGGGGGTTCCCCATACAAATATGTACATAGAACTGAAACTTAAAAAAATTTTTTTTCATCAAACCCATACGTGTGGAGTATCTATGGATAGGTATGATATTGAGGTTTCTAATATCATTTTTTTTCTAAATTGAATAGTTTGCACGAGAGACACTACCAAAGTGGTAAAATGTGAGTCGCCCCCCTCTGTAACTTCTAAAATAAGAGAATGATAAAACTAAAAAAAATATATGATGTACATTACCATGCAAACTTTCAACGAAAATTGATTTGAACAATATCTAATAAGTAGTTTTTTTTAATACGTCATAAATCGTAAACCGCAAAAAACATCGCTCAAAGTTACAACGAACTACAAGAACTTTTATATTATGTTACTTGCTGCTACGGAACAATTCATGGGCGAGTCCGACTCGCATTTAGCCGCTTTTTCTTATTACTAAGGGCATTTGGATGTATACAAGGTACCTACATATACCAAAACAACATTTTTTACAATTTTTGTGTTTGTCTGTTTGTATGAAATAGCTGGACCGATTTTGACGAGACCTTAACTGGCAGATAGCTGATGTAACGAGGAGTAACTTAGGTTACTTTTAGTTTAGAAAAAAAAAATAGTTTGTTAGGCGATACGAAGTTCGCCGTGTCAGCTAGTTTTAAATAAAATGGATACTTTGAGATATTCTTAGAACTTAACTTGAGAAACATTTCAGTCACGCAGCGCAGCGATTGAAGCATAACTTTCTCCGACATCTTCTCTGATCCCAGCTGACAATATGACAAAATATACCTACTCAAATCTTTGAACATCGCAAACCTGATGCGCAATGAACTGTAGCCAGTTGGCTACAGTTTTCAGTGGAATCAGTCAATTTTGAAAAAAGAAGGGGGCTCGATTTTAAAAATAGAAAAGCCCGGCGCAACACAATTTTTTTCCCAAGTACATTAAACTTCAATCACTCAATCTGGGATTTGTACGGCAACCGACCGTATTTTGAAAAATCTCCCAGAATGAGAAAAGGTTTGTTGAGCGAAGCACACCATCGAATATCATTTATTACAAGTAGATAAGTCTATCTGTTATTGATTTCTAGTCAAAAATCCAACACGATTTACTTCAGGAAAAGTTGTTTTAAAAAATATCTACATAAAGCTTTCTCTTTCAAAATATTGAAAAGTTGGGAAATTTAAACCGGATTTTAATTGGAGCATGAAAAATATAGCGAAAAAAAATTAATCTTAAAGTTTTGTTTAATCATTGCGCAATCTTAAAAAACATTTGATGAAGAATTCCCTTTATTTCAGTTTAGCTTATAAATCTCATTAAAAACATATTGCGTAATATTGTTCTTGGGCCGTTGAAAAAATATGGTGAAAGAGAAATTAAACTCAGGTATTTTAACTTATGTTGAATCATTGCGCAATCTTCAAAAACATTGACGAAGGATTTCCTTTATATCAGTTTACTTTATTTCTCATTGAAAACATACTGCGCGATATTGACTTAAAGGTTGAAAATATATTATGGTGAAAGAAAAACCTACTCTAACTTTTGTTGAATCATTGACCAACATACTTTCAATTTAACAAATACTTAACTTTTCTGATTCATTTTCCTATTGTTGTTAGGTACGTTAACTAAATCGTCTAAATCTGAGCCTGAACCGTCGGTATTATTTATTAGTCTCTAGTCCTGAGCTTTAGTCTAGTTCTAGCTAGTAGATAATACATGAGAGTCAAATAATACTTCAATGCTATCGCACGATTTTGTAACAAAAAAAATAATTGCGAGATAGTGAGACCACTTGAGACCGACTCATGCAGTCTATGCAGGGAGTAGATATATTTTATATATTTATCATTAAAAACCCTCAGGTCAATAATTATTAATTATTATAAACCATAGAAGTTTATGTAATGTACGCTAGTAATAATACTTCAATGTTATATATACATACTTAAGTTTACTCACTTTACCAGTTCTGAAAATTGTGTAGTATCATTGGATGGGTGTTATATTAAATAATATTTAATTCTAAAAATTAAATGCTTTAAATTAAATTAAACAATAAATATTGACATTGACGTTTCAATTCAATAGTCATAGTAAACCTAAATATTAGGGATGAGGCGTATATACTGGTACAGGTATAAAGACCCGGTATGACCTTGACAGTACGCAGACCGGGTACGACGGCAGATACCCGGTACGTACCCGATTGGTATGGGCGCCGGTCGGCACTCGGCACTGTCGTATGACTAACGCGTACGGGTCAACAGGTATGACGAATGTCTTTGTCTTCTCACTATACAGGCGCTATAGTCAGAAAGAGACAAATATATCAGTTGCTTTTGTTTAGATTATTTTGCACGATTGCACGGCAGTAAACGAATGAAATGAATGAAACTCATCGCAAAATATTATAGAACAAAAATTTCATAGAGTCGCTTTGTTGTTTTTTTAATATATATTTAAATATGTTTAGTTTGAATTTGATTTTTAGTACAATAAAATATATTTATTCTAAATTTCCTCGAGACCCAATATGTTGTTCAGCATGGAGTAGTAGGTATTATTGCTACATCGCGAGGGCAAGAATGTTTTATACCGAATGCAATCCACGTTGTATGCTCGGATCATTTTAAAGAAGATGACATGTACATAACTGGCAAAGGCATAAGAATAAAAAATACAGCTGGGCCATCATTGCTGGTAAATACCTCTTGGTTTATACCTTACTCTTCACCTTATTTTTGTATGTAACAATAATTCATAAAAAAATCACCTTTATGATATGGGCGAAAAGAAAAAACAGATGTTTCATACATTTTATCGAGTATTGTAGATTTATATGTACAAGGAATACGCGATTTTCGCGAGATCAGGATTATATAATTTTATATCACGGTTATAATTTTATAGTTAACCGATGATGTCAATAGAGCGACTGTCAACATGCAATATAGTAAAATAACTGACCTTTCACATGAAACTGAATGAAAAGATTTTAAAAAATCACAACGTCATAATATAATAAATTAAATTTATTACAAGGAAATTGAAATAATATTATCTTAATAATATATATAAATTACGTGTCACGTTGTTTGTCTGCGATGGACTCCTAAACTACTTAACCGATTTTAATCTTTGCACACCGTGTGCAGTTTGATCCAACTTGAAAGATAGGATAGCTTAAGTCTCAAAATAAAAATAAAAACTTTTGACAGAACGAAGTCTGTCCGGACAGCTAGTAATGTATATAATGTCCCTACATCTACCTGGTGATGTTTCATATACGAAGCGGGCGAGGGTCCATATATGACTTCTATTTATCTCTGTCTCTCTCTTATAGTTATCTCTTCTTCATTACTCTTTTTCGTTTCATAAAATCCAATTAATCATAAAGTTCCGAAAAAAATTCACTTTAAAAATTAAAATGTACAATTTTATTTACGTGTAATAAAAATCAATAAAAATAATGTACTATTTTAAATAAAGACTACTCTATTACTTTTATTGTCGCGTTTTATTTCACTAGAAGCTGCATAATGGTGTGTAGTGTAATCGAAGCTCCAAGTCCATAAGGTGTTTATTTGTTGCAATCGAAATTGAACCGTGACATTATCAATTTAGTGCTTAAATTACCTTAATAAAATACGACTAAAATAATATGAATGTACTTTACGACAATAAAGATAGAGGTGATTTTAGAATGGACGAAAATATTTTAACACCTTAGCTGCCACGTCAGGCACCGGTGCCTGATAGACATGGTATCTGTTTAGGCCATGTCAGTCATGGGTTTTAGCATAATTGTTTAATAATTGACATAATTTGCATATGGAAAAAATCTCATAAACCTCACAAAAACATGGACAAATGCAGACCAAATTCTCATACCGAGTTATGAAAGGCTATGAGATCTAGGATAATTTGGTCTGCATATTTTGTCCATGTTTTTGTAATTTAATATTAATAATTGCACTATAAACTTTCCACGGATAGATGACGATTTATAAATTAATATTATCAATACATTTATTACTCATGCCTTACGCCATCAACCATACTAAAATCTAGACAAAAATAAAAAAAAATGTATAAGTATAGATTTTATTGGAAACATACATAAAAAATATAAAATACCCATGACTTGAGCGGGAATGGATGCGTTTGCAAACCCGCGACACATTAAAGGAATATTTATACTGTGCCCGCGATCTCTAGGCTGGGACCTGTGTGAACGTACACGCTGTGATATGTACCCGTTACCTTATCAACTGAACCAACCAGTCGTCATCTATGAAATACCTATAAGTATTTTAATACCTGACTACTGAGTACTGAGTACACCCGCTACGTTATCAACTGATCCAACCAGTCTTCATTTATGAAATACCTATAGGTATTTTGATACCGGGTTTTAGTACCGGGTATATGGCGATACCCGTACCTGTGAGGCCGGGTATTGAATTTTGCAGGTATGTCTCATGCCTACTAAATATATCATAAAATATGTCGTTCGTGTGACATGACAGTCGTGACACTAGCCGTCACTGCCAAGTGCCATCATGCCTGTCTTCTTTGTAGTCTGTACTCTGTGATCGAAGATCGAAAGCCCATGGATATAAAACGTAGTGATTAAGTACTCTGTGATACGCCCTTGCCCTTGACGACTTTGATTTCTTCACCGACCACCAGTGAGGATAATGATTGGTTGGTTGGTCGAATTCAATAACATTGTCAATTTTACCGTTTTGAAAAAAAAGTGTTCGACCGACGCGGCGCGGTGCGGTTTACTGTATAGGTATTTTTTGATAATCATCTATTCTGTGGGCGGATTTAACTCTATACTCCATGTACCCTCATAATAAAATGTAAAAAAGATAATGGCGGGAACTTAATGACCCCGTAACTCTGAGACATGACCGGTATGACTCATGGACATAAATAGCACAGTATTAAGTATGAATAGCGAGTATAGAATCGATCGTTTTAGATACTTTCCGTATCTAAAGGATTGATAAAGCGTTGATTTCATTGATTAGGTAACAGGAAAATATAACAGTTGTTGTGTGAGAGAGAAGGAACATTTTCCACAAAGTACATAAACACTGTTTTCTATTTAGCGCTCTGATAGTGATAGTGTGCACCTATTTTGATAGTGTAAGCTTCAGTGTAGGTAGAGCGTGTTGTTTCGGATAACTGTATTGGTTTGTTATTAAGTACCTATTTAAGTTAAATCGAAACAGTGCAATGGAAGTACATTTTAATGATAGATTTATATATTTTTCTCTCTGCAAGGATGGCACCATTCATTTTAATGAAGAAAATGAAAATTCTGCAGAATTTGTTTTACCGCGACACCCGGAAACAAATGATTTGGATATTTATTATTTGCAAACTATGTTGAAATACTTTGATCCGTCAAAAGAGATTTTAGAAAATGAGATACTGGACGCATTTCCTGTTATATCTCTTACAAAAGATAAAGATAACAAGTTCTACAAATTGTCTGTCTACAGATTACGTGAATTTTTCAAAGATCGAATTGAGGAAGACGAATACATCCAAGCTTCTGTAAAACATTTATACATGTACAGTTTGCTCGCAAAACCGAGCAATAAAAGTTTGAAGCGCGTCATCGCAGGCTGCCTGGCCAAGGTGAGTCCCGCCATGTACCGGCGGGACGAGCGGGACACGGTGGCCCGGGACCGGTACCAGCTGCAGCGCTTGGCGAGCTACGTCCCGACCTCTACATTTACAGTTATGAAACTGTTGAAGGGATGGATAGAAGGTGCTTTACATTTCTATGACTACAGCATTATGTTCTTTGACCGACGATTTGTCGGCTTCGATGATTTTAGTGAAAATATAATAGATGTTAAAACTAAGGATCTATTCAGTACTAACTATGGGCACTATAAGGTTACAATTTACGAAGACAGCAAATTTACACTTGACGAATGTGGATTGTATTACGAGATGGGATTACATATAGACAACTTTTCTCGAAAATGGCTATTTACATCACCAAACAATGACAATGAACGTGATGGAAAAGTCATGATGTTTCGTAATAAAGATTTAAAAGTGCGGCTTGAAGAAATACTAACATGTTTCTTTCGAAAAGACAGCTTTCGCTTGAACGACGTCTTTAAGTGGAACCGATATCTCAACGGTGGGAAATTCGATAGCCATTACGATACCATGTTCGTGCAACACTCTTCAGAGGAATGTTCTCTGTACACCTTATTGATGTATTTGGAAGTGGAAGGAGATAGCTTCATGTATTTGTCTGGCGAAAGAGAAGTGCGAGTGCGTCTAGAGAGCAACAAGGCGTACATCATCCCGCACTGGGTGAGACACCGAGTGGAGGGCGAGGGGAAGAGGGAGTTCATCAAAGCTGAAGTAGTGTTTAAAAACAAAGACATTGGAACTAGTTATGATCAAACATTAGCCGACGCCTTCGACGCAAGTTGCTATTACATGTTGCAGAGCGTCCGACACCCGGAACTGAAAGATATCGTGTCCCAGAACTTTAACACCATCAATGAAGCCAGGTTCTACAGAACCGTATATGTTCCTAAACTAATCAACAATATTTTCTTCGTAAAAACAATATTGAAAATACCATTTGAGTACTACAATTTAAACGGCAGTTTAGTCAAAACCAATGACCTTAAATTTAGTTTCATAACCGATGGAACTTATTATTATTTTAAAACCAACAGTAAAACTGACGGAATAAAGCCAGGAGGTGTTTCTCGTAATTATGCGATTGTTATGTTATCCCTTATGCACCTGGACATTCTGCCCAAAAAAATGTTTCGAAGACATGTGAATGCTTGCCAATGTGGACACGAGGGATGTATCGATCATTATGATATTATTTCTGATTATAATATTAATGAAGAAATTATGTACTGGGAGCCAGATGGAGTTAATCGTAAGATAGCCGATGTTCTCCAATGTATACAGTATCCTCCAGACATGGGCGAGGTGCACAGAGTAGGAAATATCTCAGTTACTGATATTCGTGACAATCCGGAAACGTTTTATTTTGCTGCGTGTCAAAATATTTATCCAAGCGATGAATATGAACAAGCTCTTGTATCTGAAATAACGTCGTTGGGTAGTGATGGGAATTACAGGAGTTTGAATGTAGAGTTTACCGGGGAGCAGAAAAATATTATTAAGATACGTCAGCACAGTTTCAGAAATGGTATAACTGTTACACGTAAGTGGATTAAAGATGATGAATTGAGCTAATAGATTTTAGGATGTTATTTAAACTAGATAGAAGTATAATTACTTAAGTAGGTATATTATTACTTCCAACCAGAGAATGCAACTAGATCCGCAAAAATAAATCATATTTAAATTTTCTGTTATTTTATTTTTACTACGTAGTTAGCTTGCTACGCTTATGCATGGAAGATGGAGAGAAGGAAGGTATATCTGTATATGAAAAGTGTCCGTCAAAAAGCGTAAAATTACGGGTGGGGCTGCGGTGCGGTCTACAATTTGGCGGACACTAGCGCCATTCATTACGGGTGGCATAACTCAGCAAATTTCACTCCGTCTACAACAGCCATGTTCATATGTATTTGTCATACCCCTCTTTTCCGTGAACCTCTATTTTCTGTAAACAGCTGGACACTTTTTCAACTTTCCCTTCATACCTATGAGATGGCCCTCCTTCAAGCTCAATACTCCATGGCTTATGTTACCTACCTATATATTCATAAGGGTTATAACCTTAAATTAAAATTTAAAAAGTCCCGACAGTTTGATTTACACTAAACACAGCCAAGAGCACTCTCGATTAGGCCACCTTTCATACAAAAAAAAACTAGACCAAAATCATTCCATCCGTTTGAAAGCTACGATGCCACAGACAGACATACAGATACACAGACGATTTCCGACTCGGAAGTGTCGTCGGCAATGACCGTGAGGAATTGAGGGTTGTGGAACGAACACTCAACAAACATGATTGAAACCATAATATATGAAACCATGGGCGTAGGTTTTAGTTTCGGGGGGGGGGGGGGGGGCGGTTCAAGAAAATACAACGACTAAAAGTACATAAAATAACCCTAAAGAAAATTGAGAATTGAGGGAGTCCTTTATTTTTTCTCACGACGTATGTAGTGCCATCTATTATTAGTTTAGTCAAAAGTTCAAAAACGTGTTAAATAGAAATAAAGCTCCTTACTGGCTCGCAGTACCGTACTTATGTGTTATTTCCATTTTTTAAGTTCGATATTTACATATACTGCGTGTCCTTATAGTTCACGAGTAACCACCCTCGCTTTGCTTCGGTTTCCTTATTTTTTTACACCTTGGATTACATTATTCAAGTTTTATAAAGGATCCCTAATTTTTTTTTAAATATAATATAGCCTATGTTACTCGGGGATAGTGTAGCTTCCCAAAAGTGAAAGAATTTTTTAAATCAGTTCAGTAGTTTCGGAGCCTATTCAATGCAAACAAAAAATCAAAACTTTCCTCCTTATATATTAGTATAGATAAATAGTTTGTGGCGATCCTGATATTTGGAGCCATGCGATCTCTAGCATCAACCCAAGATTAGCACGCCGAATGGTAGCGCTTCTCAGTTAAACTTAGTGCAAGATACCTTGTTATGAAGTATTCATATTTTGTTCTATGGATTAAATATTCATCGCTCCACATAACACATCCGATTTCTCGTGGTCCTACTGGTAGGACAAAATAGTAGGGCCACGAGAATACACCTATGTTAAAGACAAGTAATATCGCTACTCGATGGATCTTCTGGGGAAAAGCAGACCAGGCTGCCAAATATAGAAGTGGCGTATCTCAAGTACTTACTCGTACTCGACAGACACCATAGAAATTGTTCAGATGGGGAATATGACGTCACAGATATTGAGACAGTAATCATTGCCGAGTAAACATGCAATTTTATATCTGTTTGAGATTCAGGCAATGTTCCAAGTACTTATCCATCAAAAGGGAGAAGTCTAGCGACATGGTAAAATTCTACTTTTTTTAAATTTATCTGTTAATTTATTTATTTTCTAATGTTATCTATTTTTTTCGTTGGGAGGTTTAAAGTCGAACTCCTCAGGAGTTCTACCTCCTTGGAATCGAATCCTAGAGATCCTCGATCGAATATTGTTTTAATTTATCCTCAGGTGTTAACGATATGACTGATGATAAGGATAATTTACGACCTACTTACAAACTGTATTTTAATATCGGTGACAAAAATATGAATAGAAGAAACAATTTTAGAAATGAAACTCCTTATTCTTCCAAATCGAAATCCTGCCACCGCTTACCGTGGGTTTATCGTTGTCAATATTATTGTTATTTATACTAGTCCGATCATATGGTAATTTTACCTGGAAAGTTTTCCAGGAGTTTTGAAAATTGGTATTTCCATAGACTTCGATGTGCTCTTTCCGAATTATCGTATTTATCGTGGACAAAAATTTTGTTCATATTCGTCAGCAGTTTTAAAAATGGAATAAGTAGATATTGAAGTAAAATAAATTATACTCATTAAATTATAGATAAGTATCAGGTATCTTATCTAGTATACTATACTTATTGTTAGGGCGAATTCGATTACTCTTGTATAGTTCTTATCATATTTATACATAAACATTAATTACTACATGTATGTTGACTTACAAGTTACTGTTATAATTCATGGAAATTTAAATTTATTCATTGATCTGAGGTTGTCGTATTCTTTCTTTGAATGTTGTCATAGAAACGACCCTTGACATTATTACATTAATACATGAAGCAATGAAATGAAATGAAATAATCTTTTATTCATGCAGGTATCACTGATACACTTATACACGTCATTTTTTAATGTACTAGCTTTTCGGAAAGATGCTTTGTCATGTAGGAGAAGAAAAGCCGTAAAGAAACTCCTCAGCACATCTTTTAAAAATAAAACTTATAATTATTACAAAAATAGGTATTCTCTAACCTAAGCAGAACTGGTTGCCTAGCTGGTCATTTCCAAGCATCTTTATCATTTAAATATTCATCTGTATTATAATAACCCTTGCCTATGAGTTGAATTTTTACACGTTTCTTAAAAGATTCCACCGGCAAGTCACGTATTTGCTTTGGGACTTTATTATAGAATTTTACACCGAGCCCTATAAAAGAACGCTGCATTTTAGAAAGACGGTACGAAGAAATAGCCAATCGATGCATCCTTCTTGTTTGCCGATTTGAATAGTCAAAATTTTGTTTATATGAAGATATGTTATTCCGTATAAAGACTAAATTACTATAAATATATTGTGAAGCTACTGTAAGTATACCTATTTATTTAAATTTGACACGCAATGACTCCCTTGATTTTAGTTTATAAATAGCTCTAATGGCTCTTTTTTGTAGTACAAAAATTTGTTCTATATCGGCTGCTTTGCCCCACAGCAAAATGCCATAAGACATGACACTATGGAAATATGCAAAATAAAACAAGCCTAGCAGTGTCGACGTCAGTGAGCTGTCTTATTTTTCTAACAGCATAAGCAGCCCTAGCGAGTTTAGTTGTAGAGATGCTACGTGGGTACGCCAAATTATTTGTATTCCTATCAGTCTTAAATATTAATGATGTGTCATCTGCAAACAGCACAGTGTTCGTATGGTTATTTACATAATATGGTAAATCATTTATATACACCAGGAAAAGAAAAGGGCCTAAGATCGAGCCTTGCGGTACACCCATCACAGTAGTTGACCCTGATGACTTTTCATCGTTTATACTAACCTTTTGTATCCTATTACTTAAGCGAGCAAGTTAAGGGCCTTGTTTTTTACGCCATAGTAACTAAGTTTAGACAGCAATGTATCATGCTCAACACAATCAAACGCTTTTGATAAGTCACAAAATATGCCTATAGCATTTTGAGACGACTCCCATGCTTCATATATATGCTTTAAGAGCCTGGCTCCGGCATCAGTTGTACTACGACCTTTAGTAAAACCGTATTGCTCCGGATGTAATAATTTATTATTGTTCAAGTGGGTAAGCATTTGATTCAGTATGATCTTTTCGAATATCTTACTGAGTGTTGGTAATATAGAAATCGGTCTGTAATTATTAATATCGGTTTTTTCACCTGTTTTAAATAGTGGTATTACTTTACTGCATTTCATTAGGTCTGGAAATACACCAAGATCTATGCATTTATTAAAAATGAGAACTAAACAAGGAGCTATAATATCTAATATGTGACCACGGACCTTAAAGAAATACGTCCGTGTATGTGACGTATTATTTTTACTGAAATACCCCAGAGATCACCCGTACTTTTTACTTTCAGAGACTGAAAAACTTTAATTATGTCCCTAATTGTGATGTGTGCTTAAAGTCAAATAATACATTACATTCATTAACATTATCTTTTAGTAGAGAATATGCTTCTGCTGGAGAAGAGGCTAGTGTACTAGTTATTGTAATTGGAATGTTGCGGAAGTACTCTTCAAAAGCGCTTGCCACTTCTTTGCAACTCTTTGCTCGATAAGCCCTGTATGTTTTGATGTACAATATTCATATTAGTGCTTATCCGTTGTCTTTAAATCTAGTTTAAACTATCAGTAATTAATGTACCTGAGCTAGTACATTTGTCAACTGTAGGAACAGTGGTACTACTACCACAATCAATATAACATGGGTCAATACTTTGTTACACATGTAACACTATCATTTTTTAAATTATAAGCTAACAGTTTAGCTATATGTCTGCAATACTTTAAATTCATTTTATCACTATTTATTTAGAGGAAGAAAATGTATATTTATTAGTGTCAAAGAAAACTTTTTGGCTTAAGTTATAAATATAATTATTTTGTTTATCACTAAACTCATTGGAATAAGGAAAAGCACATAAAGTAAATTTGCATTTAGTATTTTTATGTAACAATAATAATTTTTCAAGACATTTAGTTATTTCCCATTTCATTTATATTTAAACTGTCACCGATCATTAAAATTAATGAAGTGTTCTCATCTAGATTATCACAATTAATTTGGTTCACTAAGTACTGAAAAGTAGCACCTGGTGAGCACAAGTTTGTCACCGTATGTGCCAGATTACTCATAATAGACCCAAAATATACCCCATAATAGACCCAAAAACGTTTATTCTTTATTCTGAACCAAAAAGTACCCCTTTTCACGACAATTCCGCGAACGGTTTACTACTGTTGAGTATATTGATTGTTGTAAAGAAACTCTAACATTGCCAGAGAGGATAAGAGATAGCATTAGAAAGAGAGGCAATTTATTACTGTTGATGAGTAGCAAGCACTGTGCATCATGCGACCTGAATTAAGCTGCAAACATACTATAAGCCGCGTCCGACAGGACGCGGCTGACAGCCGCGGCCCGCGACTGATAATGTGCACAGTCTCTTCGGACGTGGCTTGCGGACGCGTTCAACGCCTATTCCACAGAGTACGAGTAAGAGTATTCCACAGATACGTACAGCCGGATTTAAATTTGTCTGACGTGTCGTGTTGTGATGGGCTCTGATGAAATGGGTAGCGTTCACATCTATATGTCGCGGAACTGATGCCTACTGACACAGTACTTTCATAGCTCTCGGGGAGATTACACATTTTGCAATGTTTTTCGATAAATCCTCAGTTTCTGATTCAGATTTTGAAGAAGGTATTCAGTTTTTAGTGCTGGGAAATCTGCTAAAAAAAGAAAGAAAGAATTCTTTACATTTACATTTTACATTTTGTATCTTAGATCACTTTAAATTGTCGTACTATTTTGATCAGGTCGTCCATACTTTCAAATTTAAATTTCAATAACAACAACACGTCACAACAGTGAGGCTCGTGCACACTGCTCTGACGCCGCCACTTTCCCACCTACCTCGCCTCTCCCACCCCGGCACTCTGTCGCGATCGGGATTGCTTCTGATGCGACACAACACAAGCCATCACAACATATCGTGTCACGCTAATTTTTATCTCACCTTTAAATATATGAAACCCATACCATTCTGACGCATCACAATACGACACGTCAGACAAATATAAATCCAGCTTACGTTATTCCTTCAGACACAGAGTACTAATGCCTTCTGACGCATGGACGCGTCCCGCACCCCGTGCATACTATGACATACCGTCCGCGGACGTTTTCGGCTGACGAAAATATCCAGCGCGCCAGATAGCTCTCGGATGTTCGAACGCCTCAAGGTCACGTCCGCGACTTACCTCCGATAGTTTGCACAGCTCAGTGTATATTCATTATCTAGATACCGTTACGTCACATCCTTCAGCCGCGTCCGGCCGGACGCGTCCGACAGTTTGTTTGCAGCTTTAAGCTGCAAACAAACTGTCGGACGCGTCCGGCCGGACGCGGCTGAAGGATGTGACGTAACGGTATCTAGATAATGAATATACACTGAGCTGTGCAAACTATCGGAGGTAAGTCGCGGACGTGACCTTGAGGCACCTTGAGGCGTTCGGACATCCGAGAACTATCTGGCGCGCTGGATATTTTCGTCAGCCGAAAACGTCCGCGGACGGTATTTCATAGTATGCACGGGGTGCGGGACGCGTCCATGCGTCAGAAGGCATTAGTACTTTGTGTCTGAAGGAATAACGTAAGCTGGATTTATATTTGTCTGACGTGTCGTATTGTGATGCGTCAGAATGGTATGGGTTTCATATATTTAAAGGTGAGATAAAAATTAGCGTGACGCGATATGTTGTGATGGCTTGTGTTGCGTCGCATCAGAAGCAATCCCGATCGCGACAGAGTGCCGGGGTGGGAGAGGCGAGGTAGGTGGGAAAGTGGCGGCGTCAGAGCAGTGTGCACGAGCCTCACTGTTGTGACGTGTTGTTGTTATTGAAATTTAAATTTGAAAGTATGGACGACCTGATCAAAATAGTACGACAATTTAAAGTGATCTAAGATACAAAATGTAAAATGTAAATGTAAAGAATTCTTTCTTTCTTTTTTTAGCAGATTTGCCAGCACTAAAAACTGAATACCTTCTTCAAAATCTGAATCAGAAACTGAGGATTTATCGAAAAACATTGCAAAATGTGTAATCTCCCCGAGAGCTATGAAAGTACTGTGTCAGTAGGCATCAGTTCCGCGACATATAGATGTGAACGCTACCCATTTCATCAGAGCCCATCACAACACGACACGTCAGACAAATTTAAATCCGGCTGTACGTATCTGTGGAATACTCTTACTCGTACTCTGTGGAATGGGCGTTGAACGCGTCCGCAAGCCACGTCCGAAGAGACTGTGCACATTATCAGTCGCGGCTGTCAGCCGCGTCCGGTCGGACGCGGCTTATAGTATGTTTGCAGCTTTACACTTTATTGTGTCGGAACAAGTCGCTATTTTTATTTCAATGATTTTGTGGACTCTTCTGTTTAACAATGGGTACTATTCAATGGTACTATTAAGTATTCTGTGGCTTGGGGCTGAACTCATACCATAAATTATGTTTATATAATTTCTATAACATGTGATATTAAAGTTGCTTCCTCATCAATAAAACACCTTATTCGACAACAACATTTATTATTGGTCCTTGGAACTTTGTTGATTACAAAATAATATAACAATGTCTGTACAACTACATTTGCACATTGACTAATGTACGTAATGGCAGCTATGCATCTATAAAAAAGTAAACATTTTCACAGCAACTACGTGAGACAATATTTTGAGATTATTGTTTGTCCTGTATTACCCTGTAGCGCAATAATTGTTAGATGCCAAGAGGGCTCCGGGTTCAATTCTCGATTGAGAACAGATATATGACAACAAATAGAAAAAAATAAGTATATTGGATTGACTTATAATTTGGCATAGTTGCTACTTTCGTTGCTACGGCAGAGTTGCCACAGCGAAGCGAATCTACTTATTTATTGCAATATTTACGTAAGGCTACGCGTTCTGACTTCAGTAATCCGCATTCGTTTGAGTTATTTCTCGATGTGGACCGACATCAGAAGCTCTGCTTGCCGACCAAGGCCTCGATGTCTGGGACCTCCTTGACGCAGGCCTCGGTCAGGACCAGCGGGTCCCCGTCCGTGACGAGCACGTCGTCCTCGATCCTGATGCCAACGCCGCGGAACTCCTCGCGCACGGACTCATCGTCCGGTCGTATGTAGATACCTTCAACAAGGAATCGCGGTTATTCCTAACTGCATATCCACTTGCAGGTATCGTAGCGAATTAATATTTAATATTAATAATAATAATCTCTCACCCTCCAACGGTTACTTAAATCGCTCCTTAGTACAGAAATTGTATGGTGATTCTTTACTAAGGAGCGATTAAAGTAACCGTTAGTGACTCTGAGTTGGGGCGTCAGAGCCATAATGAGTGTGTTTATATATTATAATGTTTTCTTAGTAATTTCAACGTGGGCTTTGTTAGTTATGTCATTTTAATATATTTTCTTGATATTTCCATACAAAAAATATTATAATTTCCATAAAAAAAATCTACCAAAAGTATGACAAGACAAAAGATATTTCATGTTTATTATAAATTGACCACGCGTGCTCTAGATATTGGCCTTAGGACCAAATGCGTTTGTCATCCAGTGAAGCGTTTATCAAAGCATTTTCCTGCAATGAAAATAAACACACCTTATGTGTACAACGAAAACGTTGAAATTTGAATGAAGTTCATTGTAGCTACAAAACCAAAGTGGCCGATGTTTCACCTACATTGATGATGCTAGATGTGCTGAGGAATTTCTTTACGGTTTATCTTCTCCTCCATGACAAAGCACCTTTGCGAAAAGCTGGTTGATTAAAAAAATTACGTGCATAAGTGTACCAATGATACCTACATGAATAAATGATTTTGAACTTTGAATTTTTACATTTAACCTTATCGTCATACAAGCAAGGTACATAATGCAGCACCGAGTTACCGACCCGGCTCGACGGTGACGACCATCCCGGTGGCGACGGGCGTGCGGCGGCGCACCAGCGGCGCGTCGTGCACGTCCAGCCCCAGGTAGTGCGACACGTGGTGCGGACACAGCCGGTACGCTTTCTGGAATACACACACACCGAATGTGAACAGTAAGCACTGTATGACTGAGATGCATGGAAGATAGAGAAGGAAGGCCATCTCTGTATATGAAAAGTGTCCGTGAAAACGGGTGGCGCTGCGGTGCGGTCTACAGCTATGTTCGAATATCTATTTGGCGGACACTAGCGCCATTCATTACGGGTGGCATAACTCAGCAAACTTCACTCCGTCTACAACAGCCATGTTCATATATCTATTTTGTCACACACTAGCGCCATTCAAAAATGACTATTATTGGAACCGCTGTTTTCTGTAAACATCTGGACACTTTCAACTTTCCCTTCATATGAGATAGCCCTCCTTCTACCTCAATACTCCATGCTGAGATGTATAGTCACTGGCCTGTCAAGTGTCACTGATCTGTGTCAGAAACTCGGCGTATTGACATCTGTTTATAAATGTAACAAACCAAAGTCAATAAATTAGTTGTGCTGCCACCAGGATGTTTTAGTGAATGAGTCATATTTTTCCGTAAAATAAAATAAATAATAAATGCTTGACAACAATCCCGCCTGATGGTATGAGGAGTGATGTGCTGAGAAGTTTCTTTTACCGTTTCTTCTCCTCTTTAATAAGGCACCTTTATAAACGCTCAAGAAATTTTTGTCGCTAGCGGTCACCCATCCAACTACCGACCGCGCCCGCTGTTGCCTAACTTTGTCGATCACTTAGGATCGACGCAAGCCGCCGGGCTATGAGCGCTTCATTAACATTACTCATATGAAATAAATGGTTAGAGGTTGAGTCAACTATCGAGGCTCACCCCGACGAGCTCGTTAGCGTCCACGTCCCTGGGCAGCACGCCCTCCCGCTGCAGCGCGGCGCCCAGCAGGCGGCACATCAGCTCGAACAGCTGGTCCAGCGCCGGCCGCTGCTCGCCCAGCAGCACGATCAGACGCTTCTACACACACACACACATACACTGTTTAAAATGGCCCACTCACTTAAATTGCAATCCCAATTCATTGGGCTCATGTATGTTTAAAATTATTTGTGACATCTGTAAATGTATTTACATACTATTATACATGAAAGCAATAAATAAATACAAATACAAAGGGTTACCAATTTAAAATTTGAAAAGTCCGGACAATTTCAAATCCAAAATTTTTTTTAAAAGTCCAGCTATTTTAGTAAAATAAATTTTTAAGTTATTTTTTTAAGTAATAAAGTTGATTATATTTTGCGTTTGAACTGGTCTTGTAATTTATTACTGACATTAGTCATTGCTTGATTTTTCAGTGATGAGTATACTTTTAATATAGGAACACGTAAAAAAGCCGGACAATTTCGAAAGCCGGACGGTCAAGAGTCCGGACAAATCCAGTATCCCGTATATCCGGTAGATAACCTTAAATACACATAATCCATCCAATAAGATACAACGATACCTATTTATGGGTATATTGGGGTAGATTACAATACTGAATTTTATTACTGGTATTATTATTGTTCCCCTTCTTGCTCGAGTCAGCTACCAAATGACTCATCGTGTTCCAGTTGCTTTGGGAGTCGGTTCTCTTTCTGTCTTTTTTGACAACGCATCGGTGATGCCTTAACACTTACCACCAGGTGGATTATCAGCTCGATTGTCAGTTACATAAAAAAACCGAGGAAGTATGAGACCTTGTATTTATAAAAACCTTGCATTTGGTAACTATTAATCTGTGGTTTCATACCTGCACAGACAGCACCAGCTCGTACAGGATGCGGTGGTACTTGGAGAACTGCCCGGAGACCGGCCACGTGCGGGATATGTCTGAGTTGTATAGCCAGCGTTGACTGCCTACAACAACACCGACAATTTACACTTGCACTTGCGTCATATAAGATCGCGTTAGTATAGCTAGATTTTATGACGTTTAAGGAAAAAAATCTTGAGCTTTTCTGTGCTTCAGAGGGCACGTAAAGCCATCGCCGCCGTCGGTTCAGATCTTACGATAACAATAGCCGTGTTGGAGGCCGAGGAAGAAAATTTCCGACATCACTTGGGTTGGCCATTAACTCTTCCACTAATCCGCACTGGAGCAGTGTGGTGGAGTATGCTCTAGGCCTCCTCAAGAGGAGAGATCCGTGCTCAGTAGTGGGCCATCAATGGGTTCAAGCCAATAAAATAAATTGACCAGCGACAAGGGTGGCACGACACTCACCCGCATCAACCAGCAGCATCTCCCCGTCAGCCAACAGTTGGTTGTTGGCGACGTAGTGTATGTGCGTGGCGCGCGCCCCGCCCGCCACCACCGGCGGGAAGGCGCCGTGCTCCGCGCCGCCCTGCCGACACGCGAACTCGTGCACGGCGCCCACGCTGTGCTCCGACATACCTGGCAGTCACACCAGGGGTGAGATGTCGTTTGTATGCCAACCATGCTCGTTGTACTGACCACTTTATATGCAACACTATGAGTGTTGTACTGTGGACTTTATATGCTACACTATATTACTGTACGTATACTTCAGCCGCTGTATCTTGGCGCGTCTGAACATCGTGCAGAAGGCTGCGCAGTAACATAATTCGCCAATACTCGATACGCGGTGTATTGTGTCTCAGTCATACGTTAGCATGTTCGTGTTGCTATCTCTGTCTTACATGCGCTAAAGTTCGCAAAGCCTATGTTCAGACGCGCCAAGATACAGCGGCCGTACTGTAAGCCACCTTTGATTCGCTTTAGGTACCTATGTAAATCTTAATACATCCAATACAGGTAGTATTGGTTGTTGCTACCCTAATCTCGTTAATTGAAAGATAGATTGTTGGCTACCAATACCGATGATGACAGATTTTGAAATACTCTTTTATATTGTTGGGAAATATAATTACAACATAATGTTTCCGCAAAAAAATAAGATTTAGTATAAAATAAATACACTTCAATTTATAAGTTTAAAATTCGCACCAAAACACTTTAAAGTGTCATGGCGTCGTTGTGACGTCACGCCTCAGTAAAGTAATAAACAAGATGTCATTGTCAGTATTGTCATGACTATGTATTGAGACTTATTGGCGTTTAAGATATCATGGCGGCTTGCCGTATTTTGTAGTTTTATTTTATCAAAATATTATTATTTAAATTTATCAAATTATAATTAATTTTATAATTTGATCAAAATTAATTATTAATTAATTAATTAAATTAAATACATAATTTTAGTGATTTTTACTTACTGTCATCATGCCTAATATAAGGATTCATAAGGATCACTCACAACATTTAAAACAAAAAATCAAAGTTCGTTTCTGCAATCATTTCTGAATAAAAAATAATAATTATAAAACGAATTATGTAATATTGAAAAATATTGTGCCATATGAAGGGAAACCTACCTACCAGGTTTGGTACAAGCCATAGCCATATTGATAGCTTGTGAGCCGATGAAGCAAGTCTCCTTCATCAACTCCACTTCAGCATCAGATTTGATCACTCGCATTACGTGTAGCGTCCGTTGAGGGTCCTCCAACGACACTTGGCCTTGACGCAGTACCGAGCGCACTGTGTCGTGGATGTCAGGGTTGGCTGGACATTCGTTGTGGTACCAGACCACTGCAGGTCTGGATGATGATGTTACTCTGGAACGATTTGCTTTTAATTTAGTTGTTGAAGTATACAGGGTGAATTTTTTCAAATAGACGTGGATGGTCAAATTCGAAACTATGCGGAATATCGAAAAGTGGTTAAAGGAGTCTTGGGGCAATTTGTGTGAAAACTAAAACGGCATCAATAGATTTTTGAAAAATCAATATTCCTGCCCAAGAAGGGAACTTGTTGATTTTGAAAAAAATGCAGCCTGTAATATTAGACCATTCGATAATATCGCTAACAACTTAACAAGGAGCAAATTTTGGGAAGTAATGACATACGGCTTAACCTCAAGGTCTTCAGACACTGGAAGCATTAGTTTGTACTGCTAGAGTACTTTAAAAATAGTTACTTACTTATTAATGTAATTGTTGAATGTTTCTACAGGATACGCTTCGTCCACAGCAAATAGTGGTGCTGCTAAATTACACCCAGTCCTTGGGCCCTCCCAGAGCTCTGCGTGACTGTCCTTTTCATGCACGAACAGAATGCTCTGAGGATAAAAGAGATAGTATGACTAGACTATAGATTAAAAATATTCTAATCTGGTGGTTTGTTTCACTCGCTACCTATAGTAAAACATCATTTGTTTTCGTTATTTTATTAGTTATATGTTTGACTTTGAAATGTATTAATTAATTCTAAATTGAAACAATTTGAAAGGCTGTAAATTCAAAAAAATGGTTGTCTGTAAAATCGGTTTACGGACGGTAGTTTAACGTGACAACGTCATGACAAAGCTCCGCTCCGCTCCGCCCCGCTCCACTCCGCCCCGCCCCGCTCCGCTCCACTCAACTACGATCGCCTACGGCATCGGCTACGATACGCCGATCGTAGCCGATAGTGCCTCTCACTCGCTTTTGCCGCTCTCTCGCTCGCCGAACGCGACATTTTTTCATAGATGCGCCCGGCGCTCATCGTTTTAATAGACGTTATCACGTCAAAAACAAACACGATGTTTCAAATGTCGTCAAGTGACAGCAAGTAATAATTCAGATCCCTCATTTTCTTTTCGCTTGGCAAAGGATTTGTATTGCTCATGTTAGTGGGCAACAGTGACTTCTTACCTTTTTAGAAACCAAATCAAAAATATACAAATCTAATACCTTTAAACGAGCAATTCTTGTATATATGTATAATATAATCTGAGTCTCGGAAACGGCTCCATCGATTTTCATGAAATTAAGTATGCAGAGGGTTTCGGGGGCGATAAATCGATCTAGCTAGGATTCATTTTTAGAAAATGTCGTTTTATCCGTGTTTTCAGGCAATGAAAAACTGCTACAATAGCTTCCTGACATCAATTGGCGAGTAGCAACACTAAAGCTACTTGAGTAGATGGAGTTGTTAAGCAACACATGATTTACCAAAAACAAATACCAAGCAAAGCTCGGTCAAAATATTTTATTATTAAAAATAATTATGAAAATGTCCTGTACCTTGTAGTTTTCTGTTTGTGCTGGCTTCAACATTACCAAAACAGCAGACGGCTCCAGACATCCAGTCAGGTAGAAAAAGTCAGAGTTCTGTCTGAACACATATGGGATCTTGTCAGACATGTACTGTTTGCATGCAGCTGGTATTACTATCTGAAACATGTTTGGATAGGGTGTGACATGTAGCATCAGGCGTGGCACATTCTGCACTTTTGGTATGAAGTTACAAGTATATGCCACGTTCGAAGTGCCGGGCTAATTCAGAAAATTCATAAGGGCTGTCACATGTTTGTAATCTATCACACATGTCACACGTTAGTTCGATACAATGTGCAATGCGCTGCGACAGACATTGTCAAATAAAACAGCTTTTTGATCTACATACTACTAAATAAATACTTACTTATTTAGCCTACATTTATTTGAAACGGCATTTGTTCATAAGAGTAGCATGGGCATATAACTGGTAATTTAACTTTCAGATTAATTTATTATTTCAAAAAAGACAACCCTGACATTGCCAGAGAGGATAAGAGATAGCGTTAGAAAGGAAGGCAACTCATTACACATTTCTGATTAGTGCTGTTCGACCTGAATTACACTTTATTGCGTCAAAGCAAAAAGTTGCTATTTATTTAAATGATTTTGTGGAGTGATTCATCTGTACATTTGTGTACTATTATGTCTTGTGTGGTAGCATAAATAGTGCTTCATCTGAAGTCTAAAAATTGTATTTAAACCTATAAAACATATTTTATCAATACACTAATGCATGGCTTTTATGCATGTGTTTTGGACAGGTAATCATTGAGAAGCAACAGAAAAAAAAATCACCAAACACCACATATACAATAACAATAAAATTGTGAATCACCAATTTAGTTACAGGTATGGCAGGTTGTCTGATTCAGGTGGTTAAATTCATAAAGGCCACAGGTACCAAGTTTGATTTACACTCATTAACATTATATGTGGAGGCCAATACTAATTATTAGGATTAACCACTATATTCTTGGGTTCTAGATGAAATGGTAAAGTTGAATTAGAAGCTGTGAGGATGGTATGCTATTATAGTTCCAAGGTACTCACAATATGATTCCTGTGAGGGTCACTGGATTCCGCAACCAATTTACCTACTAAAATAGATCTTCTCTCCTTGTATTCTGTCTGTGTTATACCGCAAGTCAAATGACCGTGCCGTATCAAGTGCGGATGCGTGTGGCAGGTCGGTTGACCGACAGTTCCCGTAGGAATAGATAGTTGAGGTGAGGATAACACATCCGGCGGATTCTCAAATGTAGTGGTACATTTAAATCTTCCATGGCTAACATTCTGCCGGAAAAGTCTTCTGCGATATTTAGCACCTGAAAGAAAGAATAATTCAACAAATTTTCACACACAATATAACCTGTGTATATATTTAAGGACTACTTACATAAACTAAACGTAAATTGTCTCAAATTGTGCATTTTATTAACTATTATCAAATTTACGACTGTTAATACTTATGAATTATAATTTAATAGATAAATATTACAAATGTAATCACTAAAATAATAAAAAAACAATTTGATTGATGGAATCCAGATGGCATATAATTTTTGACAGTGTTGTCAAATTTGACTGTCGTGTCTGTCGTTTTAATGACATCCAATAGACATTGACAGTGTCACTCTTCTGATTTTTAAAAGTATTTTAAGGCATTGAAAATTACTAACCTTGCAGTCTAATGCTTCAAAATTCATTTTTTTACAATTTGTTTATACACTTACTCCAATACTAACAAGTCTGCCCTGCAGACTTATGCGAAATGCAGTATTTTTTATTTTTTTGAATTCTTTTATCATGACACCGTAGTACGCCCTATAACACAGTGCGCAGGCAACCGCTAAAAATGAACCCACAATCCATTTTTCGACAAACACGAGGCAGGGCACCTAATTTTTTTTTTAATAACGCTACACATTCATAATAGCTCGACACTAGTGTCGCGGGTGCCATTGACAATACACAAAGACAAGAACACACACACCCAGACCGAGAAAAGAAATTCGAACTTATCATTCTAATTTCCGCCTTGCTGAGAATCGAACCCAGGGCCCATGGCACAGTGGCCCGGCATGACAACCGTAGTGAACCTTTATGCCATACAGGTCGTCAAAACAAATTGAGGTAGGTACAAATCTACAAACCATTTTACTGGACTAAATAATTACAAAATTAATCAAACATTTCATTGAGTGTCCGTCCCGTAGCAGCATGACGCGACGCGGTGACGCGACGTGTCTACAGTACTGTGTGCTTACGCCCCAACTAAGAGTCACTAACGGCCTTACTTAAATCGCTCCTTAGTACAGAATTTGTATGGTGATTCTTTACTAAGGAGCATTTAAAGTAACCATTAGAGACTCTGAGTTGGGGCGTTAGTGTGAGTTTTACTTCACTTTACTTACTTTTCTTGACATATCGGGCTCGAAAAGTAAATGCAAGTTGGCATAAATTTGTATGAGACCGAAGCAGAGCCATCTAGCGGCAGTGAAAAGAAAAGCTTCGGTCCCATGCAAATTTTAGCCAACTCGCATTTAATTTGCTTTACGAGCCCGTTATATCAAAAAAAGATCGCACTAAGCACACTGGTAGTGTCACAGAAAAAATATTTATCCATGGTATGTACAGTAGGAATACCAACGAAAAACTAAATTACTAATGAAGAACCACACAGTAGGACCATGGGTAGATCATTGATCACAAAAATTAATTTTGAACGAACTCGTCTTCCATGATTAGTATTGAATGAGAATAATTTTAATAGGACTAGTACAGGAAATGATACCTGGTGAAGTAACATAGCGTGCTCATTAATCTATTGTACGTCGCTCGTCTGGGAAAAGTGTAAACACGCTTTGAATTGTAGCGTCTATAGCTGATGAGAAAGTATCATCAAACACGTAGATAATTATTTTGCAGTTGTAGTGAAAATTTATTGCTCGAGTTATATTTTTTATGACATGCGGGCGGCTTCCTAATGATAAGTGATTGCTCATGATCATGTATAACACCAAAGGCATAACAAAGGCTTTGAAGAAGAAAAGACGACTCATCACTATTTGCTCTTCGACAGTCAGCAAACGCGTTACAAACATTTTTCAATAAGTGTTCGGGAAACCTGTGCAAATTAAGTTTTTTAGCTACAACGCTTTGATGATCTTTTTGTCTGGTCGACGTTGGTTGATGAGTACTGACTCATATCTACTAACTGCTACTAACTCACTGGAGTTAGTGGGGTTTTTGTATACCTGCTCTTTAACTTTTTGAGATACTGATGAGGTCCGGAAGAAACTGTTAATGCAACGGCTGTCGAAGCACCTAGCAACTGTAATTTGTACTTCAGCTACTTCAGCCTACTTAAAGCCTAAAAGATATAATTATAAAGATTATTCGACCAAACGCGAGCAATTTTATTGATGGATCATTGCCCTGCGAGAGTGAAAAAAAATTTCACGTGGCATGGACATACACGTAGTATATTTTGAGATACGAGGTTACAGTAATTTCTTAGGTTAACGGATTGAGAGCTCCAGTTAATTGACAACAACTTTTTTACCATACGTTGCACAAATTTTTTATCTTCACCATGCTTCACCACGATGTTTTCACAATTTTTTCCTAAATTCCTCCTTGATTTTGAAAAAATCTGAGCAACTTTTAAAAAAGAGCCCTCAATCCACACGCACACGCATGGTGCCTCACAAATTAATGTTAGATTAGACCTGAAGACTACAACGGTCATGCATCGGGGATCGAACCCGGAAAGCGATCGCTATCAACCGAAGTACAGGATTGCCAGAGCACCCAGCTTTATCGTATTTATTTAATTGAATTGAACTTTAATAAGTGTAATGAATCGCATTCTTAGAACAATGCAATATTTCACTGTCTGTCCGTCTGGCCTTTTTAATCGACACTTATCGAACTGGGTCCAATTTACATGATTGTTTTTATTTTATGATTTAGGTATGTACATTTCCGTATTTTGTTAGTCAGGCGATATCTTTTGTCACTTAGGATACAAGGTAACGTAGTTTATACGATAAGAAGCAGTTCATCGTTACCTTCTTGGCCAGCAGTGCCAGCACTACATCGGTGACGCTCCTAATCTTACATACGAGTACATACACGTTTGGCGATGTCCATTGACCAAGCCTACCGTCAAGCAATCTGTCAGTCGGATCATCACTGTTACGCTAAAAAAAGGAATTCCCGAAAATTTTTCTCAGTTTTTTGAAGTTGTACTTTAGGCGCGATATGAAATAAATGAAAAAAATGATGAGAGTGAAATAACATTTGTGACACAAAAGGTGACGAAAAACGTCGAGTTTTTAAAAAAATATTGAAAATATGTTGAAATTATTAGTATTATTATTATTATTTTTATTATATTGTTTTTTTGAATATTGTTAGAAAATTGTTTTAATAGATTTTTTTATATTGTTTTTTTTAATATTGGTTTTTTGAATTTGTATTTTTATTTTTATTTTTTTTTAGATTTTTTTTAATATTTGATTTCGTGAATTTTTTTTGATGCCAAAGAAGTATAACTTCTCACGCGTACATAAGTACACGTTCATGTTTTTTTAATAAATCTGTTGGATGAAGAGATAAACCCAATTCGTATAGGTAGGTATATATGATCGTATACATCTTTGGCAATTGCAAGCTAAAAAGTTTGGTGATGGTGTTATGTGTATTCAGAAGTTTACCAATTTTAAAGTTCAGCCAGTTTTTCTAACCTTATGGCGCCCAAATGAATAGATCCTTCGGCTGCTGGCTGCCACCCACCGGTATCGCTAATATGGTTTTGAACCATTTTCGGGGCAGGTTTCTATAAGGCAAAGAGGTTCTAGCCTGGCTAAGCTCTGTGGGCACCTAGTGGGCAGGAAGGTCATTCTACGTTCACTCGTTTGTGGCGCCTTCGCCCGCAGTCAGTGCGGAACGGCCAGCGCGCGCGCACGTCGCTCCACTTAGCGACATCTGTTTACGATCGCGAACAACTGTGTCGGACGTGCCGTTACAACAGTGTTTCATAACCGTTCTGTGATTGTTTATTTTTATAATTTCCACCCAAAATTACCTCCGGACGCTCCCACTGCCGACGACTCGACAAGAGGTTTGTCACTAAAATGTTGCTTTTTAGTACTTAGATTACTTAGTTTAGTTACTAGCCGTCTCTGTCTTTTGTATTGTGGTTTTGCGAGGGTTTACTTCGATAGAAACGGAGTTCGGACCCAGTTTGCGGGTTCATTTGCATCGTTTTGTATCATTCATTAGGTGTTACGGTCGTTTGTGTATATTTGTATTAGGTACCTAATGTGACCTCGTGTGTGTTAATGGTTTACGCGATTGAATGTTTATAAAAAGCCTTTGACAAATTAGTTCGGAAAAGTGCGCGATCTGGCGCGGTCGTTGCTGTAGCGATGTCCTTTGGAAAATCTTTTACCAAAGAATTTTTTTTCTGCTTGATACAGTTTATTTATCAATTTAATTTTACCGTAAATCTAGATACCTAATTGCCTAGAAATATTGACGATGAGTCCTTACTTAAGTAAACAGTAGCCTTCATTTTCCTCGTACTATGAGGTCAGTTTTAATGATACAGATATTTAACTATCAGTATGCAATATATAGCACCTAAGTAGGTACCTACACACTTATGTAAGGTTCGTTGAGTTTTATTTTTATTCAGTAGGTAATTGTCCGTTTCCTTTCTTTACTATATTTAGTATTGGATACAATGAGACTCAGTCTACAGTCTCAGGACTGACATGTCGTTAAAAGGTAGCTAAAACCAATTCAGATTAATTCGAAATATCTTTAGAGGCCATGATGACTCCGTATTCTTGTAGGGTAAATCAACCAAATATCGGCCTGTTATATCATAATTATAATGTTCTGCTATTGGATTCTTTATTTTTTTTAATACAAAAAATAAAACGTGATTAAAATTAAATGGATTATACAAGCTTTTTCTCTAATCTAATGCGGTACATTTTCTCACATTTAATTTACCGAACGCTCACACCTTTCTCTAGTTGGCGCCACGGCAGATATAGGTATTATTATTAGACGTAGACGCAGAAAAAAATAAATACTTACTCATAATGTCACTATTCATTAAAACTTCCTAGTGTATAATAAGTCATTATATTCATGAGAGTCAACCAATGTTTAGGAAGTCAATAATTACTAAAAAACACGCAATGCGTGGTTTGGTGTGAAACTTGCCTTGAAGGTTATGAACTTTGTAGGAGTTTCTGTGAGCGACAAACATAATCACAGACCTATTACATATTATTACTTATAGTGGCTACGTGAATTAAGGTGAAAATAGCATGCTAAGATATACTATTCATAAGGAAAATTTATGTTTCATAAAGCTTAATAAGTAAACTCGTAGTTAAATATTTTAGTTTAAAATTTCGCCTTTCAATTTGTAGGATTTTGGCTACTGTTATGAATTAGGCGTTTAACTGTCTCCGTTCTAATTATTCGTTAATGTATTCATTGTTTTAATTAAGTCATTTCACTTTTGTATTCCTGCAACGGACGTTGGATTTGGGCCACGATCTATGTTTAAGATACTATTTTTTTACCCCCGCCGAAAAAAGAGGGGTGTTATAAGTTTGATGTGTCTTTGTATCTATGTATCTGTGTATTTGTGTATCTTTGGATCTGTATGTCTTTGGCATCGTAGCTCCCAAACGGATGAACCGATTTTGATCTTTTTTTTTTGATTTGATTTTTGTACGAAAGATGACTTAATCGCCAGTGTTCTTAGCTATGGGTATTTCTTTAGTATCCTGCGGCATCGGGAGGGGGGTGGAGTTAGGGAGGAGGGGAGGGGGTGGAGTCAGGATCCCCCTTAAAGGGGCTAAGTGAGAAAACACATAGTTTTTCAGTCCTTTTTAATTTTTATTTTGAGCTTAATGAGGGAGAATTTAGGGGATTTTGATACACAAGCAGGCTGGTAATGTTTTAAAATAGACATTCCAGGTACTCTATTCTATTATTAAACATATAAAATGTTACGTTTTCTGTGTTACATACGTTACGCGAGTTGTGCATCGACTTGATTGAGGTTATGCAGGTACAGGTGGTACAGCTACGGTAAGACGGAGTTAAAACTGCTTTTCTACAATGTTCTATGTTTGGTATCGTTGTGTACCGTGCATTATGCATTACAATCACTATTCCTTAAGAGTACCTACCTTATTCCTTCTTACCAGTAAACTTAGTGGCTTCAAAAGATAGACGAGAAATAAGAACACAATAAGTTATTTAATTCCGAAGAATGTGGCTGATAAAGGACGTTGAGGTATTATACCAAGAACAAACGTTATAATAACAGGAACATAATAGACGGATAAATATATTAATCACCATAAATACATAAAATGTTTGCTTGATGTTTCTTTCTGTCGGTTTTACCCTATGTAAGACCTTGTTGGTTTCAAACTCAAGTTGTTAATTATAAAACCATTTCTGAATAAGCACCTTATACACCTAACCACTACACCGATTTTTTAAGTCCCTTGTATTATTTTGTTTTTGATACTAACTTTATTAAATTGCCGTATATTAAATTGATATATTTACAATTCATATTTGTGCGAATATCGATGGGAAGCTCGTCGATAGCAAGTGAATTGCAAGTAGATCACAAGCTGCTAAGTAACTGTTCAGCGCCGGTTCGCTAGCCAATCCACAGCTATGCATGCCTTTGCCCTTTCTAACGTCAGCTCGCTACGACCATAGATTTGTAACGTTTTAACGTTAAGCTTTTCTTTGATTTGCTCCTTTCTATAATTTTGTGTTGAGCTGTTCTTTATTTTATTGTTTTAATAACTGCTGTGATTGGATAATAAAATTCAGTTATTACAGCTGTATTTTTGTCCAACAGTTTTAGTTTTCTTAATAGTCTTCTACATAAATTAAGGATATTTATATTTTAGTTTATGTTTTAGTTTAACACTTTTAGAATGTTGGGGTAATTATTGTTAAAATAATTTGCCAAAATGTTACACCGACCGCATGAGACACAAAGATTCCCAAATTACCAACTTTCATTCCAATGAAATAGCAGAATGTGACAGGTGCAGAATATTAGACCGTATCTCCATTGCATAAGGTGATGGTATAGCTAGCAGATCTGGCGAGAGCATTATGGTTAGGCACGTTAATGGTTTCTTAAACCATTTGAAGTTCTAAGTACATCAAACGCGGCATCTACAAGCAGCTAGCGCTCGGAATGTGCCTATTACTCGAGTTCCGCCTCTCGACTCGGATGCGCCAGTACAAGTACGATGCCACGGTGAAATGGCGGGAATCTATGCGCGAGTGATTAAGTGAAGGCAGATGCAAAACCAGTAAGCACTGTTTTTCACCAATAACAGTTAATGTACTTATTAATTACATTTATAGCAAGTTCACGCTCAAAAGCGCTAGTTGGGATTGGCTTAAGCTAAGTAAACATGAACTATAATCCTTGCATAACAATAAATATTATCTGTCATGTAACACCAAGGGAACAGAGAAGATAACTAGTTTCTTCTTTAGTATTTTTCGCTTCTTAAATCATCTTCTTAAATCTAGATGTGTAACAAGTACACAAGTACAACAACCCCGAAAAATATGGTTGTTCGAATGAAAGTCACTGGCGGATTTATAACGCAAGCAGCTTATACCACATAAAAGTCGTCCTAATTAGTTTTCCAGTCTGTCCCATAAAACCCCCACAATCCCGTCATTACTAACCCTACTAATTCCGAGTGAGCCGTTAACTCAGGTATGGTAATGAGATTTTCGCCTTTTTCGTTTTTCTCCGACACTATTCAACTTTAAATCTGCTTTTAATGTTGATTGACAAACAAGGATCCTTTGTTGTGGTTTGTTTTTCAGTGCCGTCAATCACTCAATAGCTTTTTTATTTGTTGGTCCATCCATTTTGTTCAATAAAGGCACGAAAGTGTGACAAATTGTATAGATTAACGTTGTTATATTTAAACCAACCTTCGAAAAAAAACAGATAAAAAGGACCAAGTTTGATAGATGTCTATATTGTGGTAGAGGAGTCGTTAAATATCCCAATAGTAATCCTCTGAATGTAAGAAGTGTCTTAAAAACATGAAAATGTGCTTTGAATTTGATTAATTATATTTTATTAACGAATGCATAAGTTATCTTTTACCTGCGTAATCTGTAGAAGATTAGGAAATCTCATTATCTGGTTATAAACAGACAAATCTTGGCAATGTAATAAATGCGTGCTGCATTTTACAAAATTATAATTTTTGAGACATTCTACGAATATGTTATTCCGATGACGAGACGCTTTCATCACCATAATGAAAGGGTAATAATAATTTAATTTTAGGACACAAGTGTGAACATAATTAAAATGTTTGAACACGAGTCACACAACAGCATTTGTTTTCCAACATTTAATATTATGCCTTTAATACTACATTATTAATATTCACTTACTGATGGTAATAATGTTTTTTATTTGTTTATTTCTTCATTTACTTAATTACTCAGAATTACAAAATATCATCATGTGAACTTAATTATTATGTATTCGCTTTCACACATGTTAACAAAATATCTTTTTTGCCATTTGCAGGTGTAAATTGTCGAACATGCAGCGAGATCGATATTTTACTCTTTTTTTTTTATTCTCCACTTACACTTTGCCGAGTTAATTATGGCCATCAATATAACATAGTTACAGTTCTGCCTCTTATGTTTGTGTGTAGATGATTTTTACACGAGATTATACTGGAAAATTTATAGTGTAATAATTTTTTTAATCAACGGATGCAGTAGCGTAGAAAATTAAATAATTACATGTAACAAAATGTTGTTTGTATGCATGTATGTTTTTAACTCCTATTTAATATTGAAAAAGAACAAGCAAATTCATTAATGTTTCATCGTTAAAATTAACATGTGTGAAAATATTAAAATAAGTATTTTAATTGTAAAATTATTTCTTTGAACTTTATGGTGTGGTCTGACTGTAGAGGACAGAATATGAGGGTAATCACTATAGCATAAAGATATTTTTGAACTTAATTGAAAACAGCTTATTACTATTTCTTATTTTACAAATAAGCCTTAATATAATAGACAGGTGTGGCCACAAACAAAATTTTTAACCGACTTTAATAATTGTTAATAATGCACACCTGGCTGTAACTTTACATGTGACTGTTCCCTACGTTTAGAACAAAGTATTTTGTGCGTTCGAAATATAAAATTCGTTGACACGGTACAGTGCACACCCTGTTGTTAAACTGAGAATTCATTCGTATTTATTCGTAAGGTCGTGATGGTCACTCTATATACCTTCAGAAATTCATGGAACATTCACGAAAAATAATGTATTATTTTAAATAAAATTTAAGTATGTGTGTCACAAAATACCACAGCTTTTTCTTCTGTGTGTATATTGCACAGTAGCCCCTAAACCTAAACTTCCTTTGCCCTTCGAGTTTCGTATTCAGATTTGACATATTAACTAGGGTTGTAATTTTATATGCTATTCTTAGAGCATTATGCCGAAATTATTTGTAAGCTGGTAGAAAAATGAAATAGGTGAAAAGGTTATCCGCTTTTGAATAAATCTTTACGTATAGTTAGCATGTTTTTGCGAGACCTTTTTTTGCAAGTTTAGCGTGAGACTATAGGCCCTTGATACCGTTCACTAATGCTAATGCCATTTTAGTCAGTAGCGTCGCGGGTCACGAATTACAGGTCATGTCACGATAAAAATTTCGGAGTACTACAGAACGAAGTAAAACAGTTTCACTTAACGGGGTATCAAAAATACGTTATAGTAACCTAGTCGTGCTTTCAAAGTTCAGAGTCAAAAGATTGTACCATCACTGGTACAATCACCTTAGTAAAGCCTTAGAAAGGACGGTTAAAAATATCCTTTGTGAATGGAATGTTAACGCCGAGATTCCTAACCCAAAACAAATCATAAAGCAACATTACAATAAACGTAATTGTCAAGAGCTCGCTAGGGAGTTATTTTACGGCAATTTAGCGGAGATTGGACGCAGCGCCTGCTTAGCCCGGAGGTGTCGTGGCGTGGCGCTGGCGGTCAAGAACTAAACAAAGCTTGTATTGTATCCTACGGCTGTTCTAACTTATTATCTTGCTCTCCACTTAGGAAAATAGTACGATTCTCCTGGACAATGGATGGTAAGTGTAGACTATGCACGGCGATTCGTGCATGCAAATGCTTACTTTAATATTCTTTAAGTCAAGTTTTAAACCTTTCGTTTTTGAGTATTTTAACAATTATTTCATTAATTTAGGAAATAGCTGTACTAAATAGATTCCTTGTTACGCATTTTGTCAGTATTAACACTTTTATAGCTTTGTATTGCCAAAAAAATCAAAACCAACCAGGTGTTAAAAAAATAGAAGGATAATAATATCAGTCTTTTAAAATTTTAATACACCTTAATGTATTAAAATTGACATGAGTAAGTAGGGCAAGTCTTTGTTTGAGGAGCGTACCAAATTAGGCAATATCCCGCCATTGTGATGCCTAGCACTTGAATAAACAGCCAAACGACGCAGCGTGTATCCGAACTTCGAACTCAAACAGAACTCGTCTTTCCCGTATTTCTTTAGAATTATAATTAGTGATCTAGGGTAAAATACCCAACGATTGTCACCCTAAGCGTTTTCTCAACATTTTTTGTCATTTTAATGTTGTTTGCTTTAAAAATCCAATATTTTTTTGTTTTAAATATAATGTTTAATTATCAAGGAGAAGATTAATATGAATTTTAGTGCAGTTTAAATAATTTAATCAAGGAAAAATAATGTTTCAAACTGAAAGGGCGCAAAACTATATCGATTGACACCTTGATGTAACGATTGACACCGAGCGAGACTGTAACGATTGACACCTAGTGGGTACATTAATTCGCATTGAAAAGCTAAGTACCTATAGGGAGTTTTAGAGTTTATGTAAATGAAATGATTATTTTTTGTTACCTTTTATTTATTTATGAGTACACTAGCTTCTACCCGCGACTTCGTCCGCGAGAATTTAGAATTAGATCCAGATTCTATTAAAATTTAGATGTTAGGTTTAGATGTTTGGATGTTTGTGAATTAAAATTACAGTATCCTGCTTTTCATCCCAAAAGAATGGATATCAATGATGATGATGAATGGTTATGATGATAATGATGACTGGAGATGATGGTGATGATGATGAAAAATGATGATGATGAATGACGATGCTCATTATGATGGTGATAATGATGAATGGCGGTGATGATGATGATGAATGGTGATGATGATGAATGATGATGTACGATGATGATGACGAATGATGATGACGAATGATGATTATGATAATGATGACTGGAGATGATGGAGGATGATGATGATGATGAATGATGATGATGATGAATGATGATTAATGATGATGATGATGAATGATGATAATGATGAATGATGATGATGGTGATAATGACGATGATGGTGATAATGATGAATGTTGGTGATGATGATGATGATGGATGGTGGTGATGATGATGATGATGAATGGTGATGATGATGATGAATGGCAAATTTCGTACAACCTAACAATCAATCAACAACGTACTCTAAAGAGTAACACTTAGATCTTAATTCTGTTTCAATCGGTTTACAAATAAAGTCACCAATTTAAAAAATCGCGTGTAAAATTTTTTTTGAGTTGGGTAGTGTGGGTACTAAGGCATAGGATACCTGAAGCGAAGCGAGGGCAATTGCTCCCTACTGATAAATAACTGTGTATTTCAACAGTTTCTAATTTCTACGTAAAAATATTTTGATCCGTACGGGGTGTCAATCGTTACAGCCTAGTACAAATAAAAATGTAATGATTGGCACTAGCAAAACGTAATGTTTCCTAAGGCAAAGTTAGTAAAATCGTGAAAACCACATCTATTTACGATATAATTTAACAGAAACAACACCAAACTTATATATTTACTTACCAGGGGCGATAAAAATCGTCACACAATGTTAGTCCCGCCTTCTGTTTTTCTTAATTTTCATCAGTCTACTGCAACCCACGTGTCCCGCTACTTTTAAAAAATCGACAGATACAAAATGGCGGGAAAATCAAATACGAAAATGTTGCCATTTTATGAAATGAAAATTTTACTAATTAAAAGTAAAGTTACCATACTTAAAAATAATAATTTATGCTTAGTTTAGGACATAATACGAAAAAGGTGTCAATCGTTGGGGGAGTGCCAATATTACTAGACTTTACCCTATGTCTGTAATATCAGCTATAATAACAAATTCAGTATTTATTTTATTGCTTGAGGTATTTTTAATTCTCTACTCGAGTTTTCCACTGTAAGTTGCAAAGACGTTGCACTAATTTGCGTGACACAGTCATGTCCAGGTTCAACCCTCAACTCAAGGTATGATCGAAAGAAATTTTCCTGGAAAGTTGTCTAAAATAGTAATTAAAAAAATCGATTTCAAAAAAGTATAATTTCTGAGCTTGAAAGAACGAAATAATAAATAGTGAGGGTTACAATGGAACTAATAACTGTGTCGCAATATCGAGTGTCGACATCTTATTCTTACTAAGGTAAATTTTAACTATGATGGTTACTACCGTAAAAGTTTCGATGTTCAAATTGTTTTATTTAAAACCTAGATTAAATTTTCTGTAAGCAAGACAAAGAGCGATGACCGACGATTAGCCGTGGGCTTTTTTATAGGCAACAACGTCTGGTTGCAGGATGTATGTACGTGACTAAGTTATTAGTTTTGACTGCAACTGTTCCATGATTTGATATAAATTATAATAGAAGAAAAAGTTTACAAAATAGTAGTAGTTTACTATAAACATTTGAGTGCATTTGCATTGTTTGATTCATAGTATCAGTATCTGTGGGCAGCACTCAAATCAATAAAAAAAAATTTTTTCGCAGGTTTTAAATGACAGATTCAATGTCATACACCATACCATATAATACCACCATACCAACATTACAGAACTTTCATCGTACTATCGTTCCGTTATACGTTCAGTTCGTGGGATATTAATAATTTTCAAGCTTTTTATTGTTTTATACCGCATTTCGCAATTCGCCCTCTATCGTTATGTAGATAGGTAGTAGGTACTATTTACTGAAAACAGGTGTTTTGGCACCCAAAGACGTAGAATGTAGTATCGGAAAACAGGTGAACAATCTCGCAAGGAATTAAAATATACGACTACGTGCCTATCTATAGTTTTACAAATGGCTAATTGATATGTGATTTTAATGTCTGAGTTTTCCCTAAAAACACGCTTACTATTACGCGTTACGTTATTAGTGGTCAATAATTTAACGTAGTTTAATATTATTTTGGTGGCGATCTCCTTTTTAATTATAAACGGTGTTACTGAAAAAAAAAACGTAGTTTCACATCATATATATGTGAGAAAACAGAGGTTATATTTAAATGTTTTAGTACTTCGATCACAGATTTGCTATCGATGATAGGTAGAGGGCCGAGCGGTGCCGAGTTGTCGCAAGACCTTGTCCAGCCAGTTGGTATTTGCATGGTGACGTCATGGTGACTCAAGAACAGCTCCGGTTGCCTACAAATAATTAAATGTCCAATAGCCTGCCGCGGAACATACACATAGCTTGTTATAACGAATGCATCTTATTACTACCTTTATCTTAGACTTTACAAATCGGTACAGGATAGACTGATAGCTACATGCTTGAAAAAGCATCAATTTTGATAGTTATCGCCGTCAATAACATTATAAAACAAAGTTAGTATTAAGCTTTCCCCTAACTACAATTATAATAAAACTATAAAACATAATAGTACTCATAATAAATTAACCTCAGATTTTAAAATATAGAATAGCTTCTTAGTCTGACTAATTATAGCAGTGATAGCCTAGCGGTTAGAACGTTGGTCTCCCGAACAAAGGGGCCCGAGATCAAATCCTGGCACGCACCTCTAATTTTCAAATATTATGTGCGTATTAGAAGTTAATTATCACTTGCTTCGGTGAAGAAAATCATCGTGAGGAAACCTGCACATCGGAGAGTTCCCCATAAAGTTCTCAAAGGTGTGTGAAGTCCACCAATCCGCAATTGGCCAGCGTGGTAGACTATTGCCTGTACCCCTCATATTGTGAGAGGAGACCCCGAGTCCAGTAGTAAGACAATTATGGGTTGTTGCTTTGCTTTTGCTTTGCTTTGCTGACTAAGTCAAAACGAAAGACCAAAATCTATTCAAATTGGTCTAGAACCTAATTTATGCATATTTAAATAAATCAAAGGCTACGAATAAATACTTTAGTTACGAGTTTTAAAATATAAATAAGCGCAACTCTAACTCAGTTGTATAAGTATAAATGGACAACAGAACAAAAATTATCTACAGTCTTGGAAGCTATCAAAACTTAGCTGGCATCGCTGTATCCCATAGCAGTTCATAATTACCGCATCGCATCTGATAACTGAATCCGTTCAGAATGACTTTGCTCATTCTTTTATACAGCCTCCCGGGTCTTCCAGCCATCGGATTGGAGCTGCGATAATACAATATAGTAGCGAACGTAGGCGAATGCCTCGTAGATGACAGTGTTTGTATTGCTTGTTTCACATGTTTTTGTCCAAAGGGGGTGCAGGCGAGATAAACGAACCCACACTCACGCCCCCGAAATCTCTAACATTACTAGAAATAAACAACTAGCAATAAGCAATTAAATACTTATGTACAGTCAGCATAAGAGTTATATATGCAGAGCATGATACAGAAACTTTCTGTAATATTTAGGTGATAATAAACACCTAGCTATTAATAAAACAAGAGATTTACTTTAATGTTAACAATAAACACAATTTCAAGCAAGCTTCTTTAATATCAGGCGACAGAAAAAAGCGTGGAAAATAGTCAAAGGTAGAAAAGATGCCAGTCAGCGGTCCAGTAGGAATCTTTAGGACCGAGATGATCCTGTTATTTGTATAAGCGGAGCATCCATTATAATAAAGTGTTTAATTACTTCGTTATTATACAAACACAAGTCACAAAAACTAGTTATATTTAACACTAACGCCAGCGGTTGTAATTACCGTGGCGCAACGTATGCACTTTATTTTTAATTGTTTTATTAAGTTGGCTGAACTGCTTTAAAAATAAGTATATACAATTTTATTCTACCTACATACGTATACAATGGATTCAGCAGAGGGTCAGAATACTAAATAAATAATCATGATTTTAACCATAAATATAACTAACTTCAAAGCAACAGTATTCTTAAATAATTATGATCTATTTTTCAAATATGACTTTTTTTTCTTTTTCTCGTGCAGAAATAGGTACAAAAATTTCCACGTAAAAGCAACAAATTAAATTACGCAAATAGGTATTTTAAACCAAAATAATTTCCCATACTTAAATTGATTCTTGGCCGCAGTAAATATATTCGCGCAAAAACAAGTCTGTATTAATAAGTAAAACCCGTATCTCCACTGGTTCATAAGAATGCTGTGCGAGATGGCATATTATGATATCAAATTCAACCTATAAAGCCCTCTTGAGTGCTCCGATGTGGCCCATTTCTTTTCTTTTCTTTTTATGTTATAGCACTGCATTTTAATGGAGCGTATAAACTGCTTCGTTTGCTTCGATTAGTTTACGACGTGTTCAGTACTATGATTATGATAGCCGTACCGAATCGGGCCGATTCTGTGGAGTCTGGGCCTTAAGTCAGCGGGCCTGAAGTAGTCCACTATAGAGTAAATTTGTTCTTTAAGGGCCTTCTTACATAGGTTGACTTTCAAACTCAGCTGCCATTTGCGATTGAGCGATTGTCCAACGATTGATGTTACCGTTATTTCGTAGAGATCTCGGAGCACAACAAAACCTTTCCTCAGTGTCTAATGATAGATCAGAGATTTGCGAATAGCGATCAAATCGTCTAATCTATGATAGTGATTAATTTTAAATCAACCAAAAAAATCTGATAAGTTACAAATGAGAGTGGGTTCATAGTTAGATAGCTACAAAATAATCAACGGTATTTTATTGTAACGTAAAAATGCCTTCATAACAAGTTGCGTTTTGTTTAAAAACAAACTGAACGGAAACCGGTGCAAATACCCTTACATTATACGGCGTTCCAATAAACGCATTTAACGCATTTATTTTACTTTTTTTTCGGTTAAGGTTTATTGTAATAATACAATAGTACCAACATTATCAATCCTGTCTAGAGAACAAAATGCTTTAGACGCCATGTACTTTTTGCGCTGTCGAGCGCTTGTGCAAATGTAAATTTTTTGAAATATCCATTTGTGTTGATGTAAGCTATTTTATATAAGCAATTTATTGTGTGGTTGAATATAAAGTCGGGATTTAAATGTAGTTGTCAGCAAGAATGACTTTTAGGTATATGATTTTTGTTCTATATAATATTCTGTAACACGGTGGAGTTAATTTATTTTAATCGTGTGTCTTAACTACAAAGGGCTTCGTTGACTATTATTCTTAGTGTGAAAGTAGCCTGAATCTGTTACATACAAATACATAGTAGGTATGTACTTACTACTTACCTACGTGTATCCTCTTAATTTGAAGCAATGTTTTTGTGTACATTTAATTATAATAAGATACTTTCTTTGGCAATCGTCGTTACCTAATGTTGGCCAGTTTGAATGGATTTAGACATATACCTAATACTCTATAAGCTCTACAAAGTTATTTTTTTATTGATGCCTTAAACAAATAATAGATACACCACGGACCTAAAAAAACGACGGACGTAATCCCAACAACAAATTCAGTGAAGCACCCATAGTAATACCAACTCTATTCGTACAAGTAACACACCCACACATTGACACCATACTGCGTCAATCGGGAATCAAAAATTACGCACACATGGTATGCGGGCGGCCATTGCTATGCTTCACTCTCGATTAGACGAGGTTACGTCCGTCTTTTTTTCAGGTCCGTGAGATACACCTATTTTATTCCTCTTAATTATGTTATACCACAGAAGATATAATAGTGTTATACATAAGTACTATTATGTCTTGTGTGGTTATACTATAAAGTATTCTACGTTTAATTGTAACCTTAAGCTGTATATTATTATAATTCATCTGCGTAAAGCATTTGGTGTATGCACGGTGTATGTGTATTGCATAGGAATTATAATACCGGTGGACTTAGTGAAAGGAGGAAGCGTTATGCAACAATGTGAAGGCACCTTTGCGGATGCTATTAAGCATATTAGAATATTTAGAAATGTCTTGCCTTTTGTCACATATCAAAATCGCTTGTTATAGTTCAGTCAATAAAGTAGTTGTAGAGTGCGTGAGCGGGAACCTAAGCGATTTCTTCAGAAACTTATTCAGGGTGCTTAGGGAGACAACATACTAAAAGTCCCCACTTCTAGGAGGCGAGCCGGAGGGGGGAGGGGGGGGACAAAGGTCTCAATTTTAGGTTTTTCGCCAATATCTCAAAAACGGTGCGTTGTAGCGAAAAATGTTCTATGATGAAATGAAAGCTTATAAAATTCTCTATAACACTGATTATGTTCAGTTTTTCCATATTCCCAACCATTTTCGAGCTACACGCTCTGGAAAAGTGAAAATTACAATAATCTAAATTTTTCTAACAAAAAATAACCGACTTCAAAGTCTCAAAAACTACTTGTCAGATCTCGTTCAAATTTATGTGAGACCACATGACAAGCACCTGCTTTCGAATAAAAAAAGAATCATCGAAATCGATTGGCGTGATATTGAGTTATTTGTCATTTGTCGCGCAGATCTTAACACAAATTTACGACTTATGTGGTTTTCTCATGGATGCCATTGTCAGATCTCAATAAAATTTATGTGGGACCACATGACAAGTACCTGATTTTGATTAAAAAAAGATTCATCGAAATCGATTGGCGTGATATTGAGTTATTCGTCAATTTGTCGCGCACATCTTAACACAAATTTACGACTTATGTGGTTTTCTCATAGATGCCATTGTCAGATCTCAATAAAATTTATGTGGGACTACATGACAGCCACCAGCTTTCGATTAAAAAAAGAATCATCAAAATCGGTTCGCCCATTCCAAAGTTCTGAGGTAACAAACATAAAAAAATACAGTTGAATTGTGAACCTCCTCCTTTTTTACCTCAGAACTTTGGACTGGGCGAACCGATTTTGATGATTCTTTTTTTAATCGAAAGCTGGTGGCTGTCATGTAGTCCCACATAAATTTTATTGAGATCTGACAATGGCATCTATGAGAAAACCACATAAGTCGTAAATTTGTGTTAAGATGTGCGCGACAAATTGACGAATAACTCAATATCACGCCAATCGATTTCGATGAATCTTTTTTAATCAAAATCAGGTACTTGTCATGTAGTCCCACATAAATTTTATTGAGATCTGACAATGGCATCCATGAGAAAACCACATAAGTCGTAAATTTGTGTTAAGATCTGCGCGACAAATGACAAATAACTCAATATCACGCCAATCGATTTCGATGATTCTTTTTTTATTCGAAAGCAGGTGCTTGTCATGTGGTCTCACATAAATTTGAACGAGATCTGACAAGTAGTTTTTGAGACTTTGAAGTCGGTTATTTTTTGTTAGTAAAATTTAGATTATTGTAATTTTCACTTTTCCAGAGCGTGTAGCTCGAAAATGGTTGGGAATATGGAAAAACTGAACATAATCAGTGTTATAGAGAATTTTATAAGCTTTCATTTCATCATAGAACATTTTTCGCTACAACGCACCGTTTTTGAGATATTGGCGAAAAACCTAAAATTGAGACCTTTGTCCCCCCCTCCCCCCTCCGGCTCGCCTCCTAGAAGTGGGGACTTTTAGTATGTTGTCTCCCTAAGCACCCTGAATAAGTTTCTGAAGAAATCGCTTAGGTTCCCGCTCACGCATTCTACACCCTCCTTTGAGTCATTCCTTGACTGGACTATTAGTATTATTGATAAAATATGCAGACAAACGATTTAAATTGGATTTATTAATTTAAATAATAATACTTACCTTGCACAAAATATTTAAATAAGTAAATATGTTAGTACTTTATGTTATTACTTTTGATAGCTCCGTTAAGAAGAGGTCCAGTAGGTCCAGAGGAAAAATAAGTAGTAAATTAAATACATTTAAGGCCGGCAAAAATAAATAAATACCGCCATTAATTTCAGAGATAAAAAAGCACGAAGGGTGTGTCCGAGATATGATCGATAGTGGCTGCGATTCGCATCGCGAGATCAATATCGATTCATTGTGCGAATAATAATGAATAGTAAGGTTTGAAAGGACCTTCATCAGTCTTGTTCGGATTCGATTTTCATAATCATGGCCTTAAACAAGAATCTCATTACGAAGCAAAAGCTCACACCCCACACAATTCTGACACCATTGACAATGATAAAGTGTCGGGTTCGATATTGAAGTAGGTAGGTATTATAATACTCCAGTCATATTCGATTTGGACTCGATGTAAATAAACCACTAAAATTCCTTTGTAGGGTTTTCGCACACGAAATAACTATATTAAATAACTAAATAATCATTAAAACGTTTGTGACATCTTCATTATTTTACTATTGACAGTATTGACTTACAACAAAAACACACTAAGAGAAAACGAGATAAAAACCAACATCTTAAAATAATTTTCATCTTTGAATAACTCGCGTTCGCACATCTTTTCCAACTTTGGTGACTAATTTCCCGCAACTAGTCTGGCCGAGCTTCCTTCATGAGAGAAAGGAAAAGGACTTGACTGAAATATTAGCGCTGTGCTTACACGGCCTATGTTGTGCAGCACGGCTTATGCTGAGTCTGGGCCTCAGCATTTCGGGGGTCAGCTATTCGGGGGTCACGCTGCAGCACAGGCATCCATAAAATGTATTTAAAATTAGATATAACCTATTAAAGTTTCATATAATTTGGTGGTCCAGTGGTCCGTCGAATTATGGATTTAACTATAGTGAGCACTATGAGACATGTGGTGACAGCGCACACACGTCACACGGTGGTGTCACGCCAACCTGAATCACGCTATCCAAGTTTTCAAAGATCGCAAATATAATACAAACGCTCCGACAAACAAGATCAGTCGGGGGCGTCGCACACTGGGGATTTTAGAGACGGTTTGTTTCAAAAATGCCTAGAGAAGGCGGTTTTTAACCAAATCCAGTAATTTTTTTTTTAATATATAGCTGATAAAATTTCGAAAACATTGTCGAAGCCCGATTTTTGAAAATCATAATATATAAATATATAATATAGGTAGTTTCAAGAAATTTTTTACATTATTGGTAAATGCAAAGATCATAACACTTGTATACCTAAATTTAAGTACGTATAGTTACTGAAAATTGTATACATATACGTTCTAATCTATGTAGAAATAAACATACCCTCATATATATGTATATATTACGTGTATATACATATAACTTATATTACAGAATATATGAGTATACATTTATTCGTGTGAACATTTATATGTATGTATATATATGTATACATATATATGTGTATGTAATATATTATATGTATATTTTATACCTAAATATATATACTAAATAAGTATATATATATACTAGAATGCATTCGTAAAAATTTAGGTTTTCATAGCCAGTCTATATACATATATACATAATATATATACACATATATATATGTATATATATATATATATACATATATATAACTGATAAATGCAAAGATTATAACTTTTGTATACCTAAATTTAAGTACGTATACTTACTGAAAATTGTATACATATACGTTCTAATCTATGTAGAAATAAACACATCCTCATATATATGTATATATTACGTGTATATATATATGTATATTATATTACAGAATATAAGAGTATGACATTTATTCGTGTGAACATTTATATGTAAAAAATTTTGGTTTTCATAGCCAGCCTTTATGCATATATACATAATATAGGTAGTTTCAATAAAATATATAATATTATGTATTTATGCATATAGGCTGGCTATGAAAACCTAATTTTTTACATATAAATGTTCACACGAATAAATGTCATACTCTTATATTCTGTAATATAATATACATATATATATATATATATATATATATATATATATATATACACGTAATATATACATATATATGAGGGTGTGTTTATTTCTACATAGATTAGAACGTATATGTATACAATTTTCAGTAACTATACGTACTTAAATTTAGGTATACAAGAGTTATGATCTTTGCATTTACCAATAATGTAAAAAATTTCTTGAAACTACCTATGTTATATATTTACATATCATGATTTTCAAAAATCGGGCTTCGACAATGTTTTCGAAATTTTATCAGCTATATATTAAAAAAAAAATTACTACATTTGGTTTAAAACCGCCTTCTCTAGGCATTTTTGAAACAAACCGTCTCTAAAATCCCCAGTGTGCGTCGCCGCGTCGGGGCTCGGCCGCCTCCCAGGCAACACACCTCGTCTGGCGGGTGATCTGTGTCTGACCAGAAAACATATTCAAAATTCTTTAGTATTTACAGTACTTGCTTGTTCTAAGAAACAATGTTGATATGAACAATGTTGATAGTACAAAACTTAAAATTCATAATTTACAACACATAAATCAGTAAAGTTTCCGCTTGCCAATAATACATTACTTTATTTTAAAGTTAAATTCTCACACTAGTGTTATTTTAAATTATTTAAATAGAAATGTGTCGAATACCAGAAATACTTAGATAGTATTTATAATCAGACATTATTATAATACAGATAAAAATAATATTACAAACACACATCAACGAAGTTTATGTAAATTAAATTTTTAATACCGTAATGCCAACATTATAATACTAATAAAATAATAAATATACAAGTTAAACACGCGCTTTGAGATATAACAAGAGTGAAACGGAACGTTCTCGAGGTCTGCGGACGAGTCGCGTCGCGCAGCGCCGCGCCGGGTCGCCGGTCCGCCATCTGTCAAATAAAGTCACTAGTCAGTTTTGTAATGTCAGAATTGTCAGATTTGCACAGCTTTGCGCTGAAAGTGATGTGTTGCTGATTTGATACGTCAATAACTCAATACTTTGAATACTTTGTAAAGCAATAGCAAGTAAAATTAAAACACGTCAGTATTATCTTATTTATATTTAAAGTGAACCGAAAAGTGCTCTTCATTTTGCATTTTTATAAGTACTTAAGTGGCTGTGAGATAAGGTTATATTAAATTGCCATTTAATACATGTTTAGAATACATATACACAGTTTATAACATATTCGGTGTTCGACTATTTCGGTGGGTTTTAACAATTTATTTGAAATATTGAGTGAAAGTGTTATCGTAGTTTTAATTTTCGGTTTTCTTCCGGTTTTGCAGGAGTCACCATGGACAGCACAGTGAAATTCGTGGTAGGTAGTGTTGTTCTAGCTATTTTCTCGTCAGTGAGTACCGCACAACCATCGTCGCTCAATCCTAGTATTTTGACCCAGTCGAAGAGTCTCGGTGATTGCCAAGCGTGCAAAATATTCGTCGATTCGTTTAAAAAAGGTCTCGAACGTACATCTCGAGGGAAATTCGAAGGTGGTGATACCGCTTGGGAAGAGGAGAAATTGAAAAAGACTTACAAACGGAGCGAGGTTCGTCTCGTGGACATACAGGAAGGAATATGCAGGGAGCAGAAGAAACACTCGATTCAGTGCCACCATGTAGCTGAGAAAGCCGAGGATTTTATTGAAGAGTGGTGGGCGCAGGACCCCGATGAGTCTGACGACCTGTTCAGTTACATCTGCATAGAGAAAATGGAGGTTTGCTGCCCAAAGCTTCACTACGGCAAAGATTGTGTTCCGTGTCCAGGTGATCATAGTAATATTTGTAGTGGTAATGGGAAATGTAGAGGAGATGGTACACGAAAGGGGAACGGCACCTGTCTGTGTGACAAGGGCTACATTGGAGACAACTGTGACGAGTGTGACTTAGGTTACTACCTGTCTTACAAGGATGATACGAAAATGTTGTGTTCACCGTGCCATCGGTCGTGCCTGGGAGGCTGCCGACAGGGTTCACAGAAGGATTGCATAGCCTGTAAGCCTGGCTTTAAATTTGATGCCGAAGAGGGCTGCTTGGACATCAATGAGTGTGCTGATGAAAACAAATGTAAGCCGAATGAGTTCTGTCTGAACTCGCTGGGATCCTATGCTTGTATGGAATGTGATAAGGCATGCGACGGTTGCCATAGCGACGGGCCTGATATGTGCCGTAGATGTTCTGCTGGGTACACTAAGCGGGGAGAGCTGTGTGTATCTGATCGGGAGGGAGAAGATCAGTCAGAACATCTTACTAGTACAAGGTAAATGCCTAAGAATAATGACTTTCACATGCATGGATTTTTTTTGGTTTGATTGATTTTAATTTTTGGTTATTTTTTACAGAAAAGAAGAACTCTAAGCTTTGAATGTGGTCTTTGTGTTATAGGTAATTCTTTGATTTAATTTTTGGTGATGGGTTTTGTATTTATTTTATGTGACCATATTTTCACTATTTATTATATTGATGACATCGACTAACACAATATAATTATAATTATAATAAAAACAATTATTTAACATAAGTGTCATCTACTTTTCAGGTGTTATCACTATGCTTAATAAAATGTAGTATTATATTTAGCTGTATTTTCTTAAAATTAAAATACAAATATTCAAAATTCTAATTTAAATTTAAGTCTCATAAGATAACCTTAAGAATTATTTCTCAGGGCAATCCATTGGTTAAGATAATAATTATAATAAATGCTACCAATTACTATAAAGTTTTAGTCCTGGCAAATCAATCCTGCTGATAGTTTACTGTGCTTTGCTCTAGCTCCTTAGTTTAGTGGTTCAGGTGGATCCCTAGGGCTCCACGGGAGACTCGAAGGAGGTCTACATTGGCGTAACGCAAAAATCAATAAAAAAAACAATTAAAAATATTACAAATTTTGAAAGTGGTCTGAAAAAGAGTCTGGGAACCTCTGCAGTCTAACTTTTTGCATCCAAAATTTTACAAGCAAAATTAATAAATTGATACAATTTATTGAATGTTTATTTTATCGAAGTATTGAAAAGTTGGTTGACAGACATGTTTTTAATGTATGCATAACAGTCCATGACATTTGGTGTTTAGTTTCATCACGTTTGTCTGTTACATTGAAATCATATGCAGTTTTTTTTACTCTCATATAAATATGCTATTCATATGACACGAAAATTACTCAAACCTACATATAATATTATGCTTATGATATAAATGTAACACCTATATTATGTATAATTACAATAAGCATATTTGCAAAGTTACTATAAATTATTTTGTATATGTGTATTAGGGCTTTCATCGAATATTCGAATATTCGAATAATTCGAATAATAAATTCGCTCAAATATTCGAATACAAGAACCGAATATTCGAATATTCGATCAATTTCTACAAAACCTAACTCAACACCAAATTCGGATTCCAATGTGCACAAAATAGTCAAAATACAATTTAAAGTTAGCGCCGTGGCGCCTGACCTTCAAAATGTCGTTTTGGACGGTGAGAGTGCGCAATTCTTCAAAATATAAATGTTCGGACTTCGGGAATACCCGGGACGTCAGTCGGCGTCGCGTTGCGTTTGTAACCGACATTGGCGTGTTACATAACTTGCATAGAGTAACTTTGTATATATGGTAATAGAGGTCTATCTCTGCGCGAATTGTGAGAAACATGGAAAGAGTCGCCCTCTGGAAACATGATTTGGAACTTCAGAGTAAATACTCAAAGCTATGACACGTAGGTGACGTAGTGACAGGGGCGTAGCTACCCCCGTATCAGCCGTATCAATTATACAGGGCCCCGGGGCTGAGAGGACCCCCAATGCGTCTTAGAAAAATTCGTAAAATGATCCGGAAATCAGAATGAACAGCGTAGGATATATCCTTGGGGAACACCAGCATTTTATAGGTTTCATATATGAGCAACAACCATCTACTACGACCTTGATATGTCGCTCAGATAGAAAGCTGGCTACCCAACTGCATAACCTCTCACAGCGACCGTAAGATGGTAACTTCGTGAGACCCCCCTGTGCCAGACCCCCTCATAGGCCTTAGCAAAATCTAGGCTGACTGCCAGTGCTTCCTCGTTGCGATCAAGAGCGTGACGGTGCCTACAGGTGCGTAAGATAAATTAGATGATCACCAGCTGAATGACCGTGGCGAAAACCGTATTGTCGATCACAGATCAGCTGATGATCTTCTAGATATCCCAGGAGCTGCATGTTAATCACGCGCTCCATTACCGTTGCAAGCAGGGAAGTTATAGTTATAGGCCTGTAGTTAGCCGGGTCACTGAGATCGCCCATTTTGGGGATGGGATAAACGAGGGCAACCTTCCCCCAAGACGTATCATGTGGCTTATGCCAGATATTCTCGCTATCTTGTGATAGTGAGAATAAGCACGTTAAGACGGGGAATCAACTAGCCCCGGATCTACGATTTTTTCGAAGCAGAACAGAAACTTGGTAGTGGCATCCCTCTCTCCAGCGTTTGAGGTACTTAAAAAAACTCACAAATAAATAATAGTTGGCATTTTTCGTGAATGGGACAATAAGAACCCTTTTTTAACAAAATTTGTTCTCCCAACCAGGCTTCCGTGTGCAAGTTTTTTGTTTTTAATCCTAACTATATTACGATTTTGGCGCTCCCTGAAACTACCACCCGGGGCGGGTGCCCCGGTTTGCCCCCCTCCCCTAGATCCGGGGCTGGAGGCAACTTGGGAGCACACGTCTTTAACACCACTGTCTGGTCCTCTCAGCTTCTTGGTATCAAGTGGCTATAAAGAGCTCTCTGACAGACTTTTGGAAAAAAGTATATCATCAAACGAGCTCTCACACTGCAGGATGTTAGGCGGTGTGATCCCTCTATCATCAAGACTTGAGTTGGCGGCAGAAAGCATGCCAAGAAGTTTGGCTTTCCCCTTTGCTCTATGGACCACGGAGTCGCCCGATTTACGTAGTTGTGAAGAGGTGACTGACAGAAGTTACCCTCGGCATCTTGAGCTAGCGACCAGAATTCTCGACTACCAGAGGGGTAATCGACCATTCGCTCGCCAATTTTGCCCATGAACTTTGCCTTAGTTTTAGCCATTTGCTTCTTTGCTGACCGGTAGACAGCGTTGAGCTTTGTATTAAGCCCTGGGGTGGATAGATCTGTGGTGGGTGGTACATAAGCGTGTACGCGGATGACCAGGCCTGGTAAGCGGCGTGCTTTTGGTTAGATGCCGAGATACAGGGACTGCTATACCAGAGCTGGTTTTACCACCGATGGAGTTGACAGATTTACGAATAAAACATTCCATGCCCTGTCGTATCACATCGGCTACGGAGTCTGTGCTCGCGTTTGGATCTCCCGAAACGAAACAGAGCTGTATCCAGGGTAAAATTTTCGAGTATTGATTGTATGTGGTTTATTAATTGAAATATGTAAGTAGATATATTATACTTGTTTTAATTTACGCGCGCTTTTTTATTTCTTTTGAGAAACATCTTTACCCTCGAGTCGAGAGGGCCCCCAGGCAAAATTTTGATATAGGGCCCCGCAAGGGCTAGCTACGCCACTGCTATGGCTGGCTACCTTGGTGTACTTGAAAATTCACAAAAAAACTCATAATGTTAGATAAATTAACGATATCATCAAACTTGGTATTTTTCTTTTCCTTAAAAACCATAATTTTTTAGAGACAACCAACTATTTACTTATGGAAACTACAAAATAGTACATTCGTTCATTTAACACGAACAAAATCAAAATATTGTACTTACAAATTACTCCTAAGTTTAATAAACACGTGATTATTAAAGTTTTTTTTGATATTCGAATAATATTCGAATATTCGAATAGTTCCCAAAAAAAATCGAATATTCGAATATAAATTTTATCGAATATTTGGAAGCCCTAATGTGTATGTCTTTTTATATTTTAACCAGGGTTCAAAAAGATAATTATCATTGATAGGTTCTATCAAAATCAATCAAGTCACTACATCCTAGTTAATGAAATTAATGAGAGGTAAAATTATCCTGATCCTCCTCAACTGCATGAAGATTTACCATGTAAAATTTGTGAGAGGCAGATTATATTTATCAAAGATAATTATCATATATTTAATATTTATTATGATAATTATAAAGTTAATTATCTATATCAAGATAATTATCAACATAATTATCAAGAGGCATATTTATCTTGATAATTTCAAACCCTGATTTTAACTGACGACCCGTGTGGCGCAATGGTTGTCATGCCGGATCGCCGCACCAAGGGTCCTGGGTTCGATTCCCAGCGAGGCAGAAATTTGACTGATGAGTTTGAATTTCTGTTCTCGGTCTGGGTGTGAATGTCCTTGTCTAGTGTGTTGTCCATCGCACCCCCGACACAGGGAATCCTAGTGTGGGGTTATGAGCGTGAAGCGTTATTTATTTATTTATTTTAAATTTATTTATAACTACTATCTACTGACCAAATTTTGACATCACTGAAACACTTGTCATAATATTGTTTATTTGTCAAGGTACATGACTTACGTTGGCCTGCTCATTGCTACTGGGATCCTGCTGCCCAAGTCAACGCACCTGGGTACAATTGTTGGCATCATGGTTCTAACATACATCGTCGCAGCGGAGTACTATTGTATGATCAATGGCCACACAGGTCTCGTTAACTTGAAAGACTATGATTTGTCACAGATGTTCCATGTGTAGATATTTATTTTACAACTATAAAAAATACCCAGGATTATCTATAAGTAGGGGGGGATTATTTATAAACGTTGTGTACAATGTGACGTAACTTTTTATACTATCGATTGGTGCCTTGTTTAGTTCAAGTGTTGCTGAACTATCGATAGTTTTAATTAATCAAGTAAAATCGATAGGGTTATCGAGATTCATTACTGTATCATATTGTTTGTTGACCGAATTTGTATTGTCATCTTTTAAAAGCTGAAAGGTTTTTGAAAGTACAGGCCGGCTGGTTAAAAATGTTTACTAAATAAAATAATTTGTATTATTTCAGTGTTTTGAGGCCTTCCAATTGTTTTAGGAACTAAAATACGTTCTACGTAGACGCGTCTTTTGTTTCGCGGTGTCGTTTTGTCCCGCGAATGATAGACCGCGGAAGTATCGACGCGGGTGCGTCTTTATTATGTAAATATGAATTTAAGTAATTTTGGTGCATTTTTAAATTATGTGATAATTATTTTAACGCTTATTTTTATTATAAAACATAAGTTAATTTTTACGTTCTTTTCATGTATTTATTTGCTTGTGTACAGGACCTACAATACTTTTTTAATGTCTAAATCTGAAACTTGTCTTCAAAATAACAACAATTATTTAGTGAGTACGTTTAAAAGTGAGTCTTTTTATTACTTTAAAATCTAGCCTAATTCTATGAACTGTCACTTCTTTTTATATGATTTTGAATCATATTTAAATAACCGATATTGTCAATGATAATTTATCGATGTAAGGTGTCTGCCAGTGTATGACATAGTAATACAATATCTCATGTAATTAATATGTATGAATATAGATCAAGGAGAAAGTGAAATTAATCCATTGTAGGTGTGTCAGTTTTCACTCATCCGTTTTAATTTCTAATACTAACAATATCAATTGAGTTTGCGTTTTTGAAATTAGAAAAATTCTGATGAATTTATGTCATCTAGGAACTTGGTATGAGCACTAAGGTTTTGTCAACTAGTTTTATAGTATCTATGTTACTCACTGCCTGTTTTAATACAGTACCTAAATTGCATAAAGTATGGCATTTTGTTAGAGTATAATTTGTAAAATCATTCATGTTTTTAGTATTAATTTGCTGTCATGGACTTCCGTTTGTACTTGCTTGTGTTGTAGCATTTGTACATAATTCATATCACTAATGCTGTTAGGTACTAAGTTTAAGGTATAAGAATACAGGAATATTTAATATATAGTCGTATAAGTAGGTATAAAGAATTGGATACAGTTAAATAGGTGACGGCTAATTCATATTGAAAGGGAAGTTTTTTTAACCCTCGATATCATAATATTTATGTTTAGAATTATTTCCTCGCAATACTGTGCTGTGACGTAATGTTTTGAATAAGTCTTTACATATACCCGCTCCTGTATTGATTCATTGTCAAGTCGTCCTGAAATAAAGAGATGAATTGTCTAATAAATTCTCTTTTATTTTATTATATTAACCCGCCAAAGGAAGTAAAGAGTACCTTAATATTGTGTAGATTGAATATTATATATTCAATTTATCTTAAGTGGAAAAATCAAAAATATAAAAGAAATTTTATCATTACTTTAGGAATTATTACAACTTTCACAACAACATCTTTAAGGGTCTTAAGTTGAATAGGAGGGGACACACGTATATAAAAAAGGATTTTAATGTATGTAAATGGTCAAGAAATGGGACGAACGAGCCAATAAAAGGACTCCAAGCTTTAGGTACGGCCAAAAAGCAGAAAACCTGTTAACTTTATTCTTAGGTCTAATTGGAACTTTCTAGCTGAAAAGATAATGTTTAAATCAGACTTAGTATTGGCATCTCGATCGTAGGCAGGTTCCAATACTACACGAATATTATAGGACAGGACATTTCGTGGTGATGGAGTCACGCTTGTCAATAAATCGTGAGGCGGCCGTGACACCGATTTGCGTTCGAACATTCATGTATGGTTTTGGTACAATCTATAAGTGACAAGCTTTATCGTACCGTAATATAAGAATATAATATAAGGATTCACATTAAAAGCATCATGTATAGCAAGCAAGTACTTAATCATGTGGTTATTTTTTCAATACTCTTCTGAACGTCAATTTTTGAAGTGAAAACTTCTTTAGGCGCGTTGGGTATTTTTTGAGATGGGATGAAATCATACAGTTCGCGACACCGTCATCATTTTAATCGACACCTACTTGTGGCGCCATCTCTGAGAGAAGTACAGAACTATAATGAAAAGAAATGAAATGAAATAATCTTTTATTCATGTAGGTATCACTGATACACTTATGCACGTCATTTTTTTAATTTACCAGCTTTTCGCAAAGGTGCTTTGTCTGTTGTTTGTATAGTTACTAATATCACAGCTCGTATTAATAATCAACATTGTAGATTACATATACTTATTAGGCGTTGGCAGCCATTCACTAAAAATGTATTGAGTAAAAAAACACTTCATACCTATAAAAGTATTTCCTGCACAATAAAATATTTCCTGACGAATCAAAAAATACACACGTAATTGTTCAAGTTTTCACTTCTGTCGGAACTCCCGGAGTGCCTTTTTCCTTTTTTGATTTTACCACCTTTTCGGAAAGGTGTTGTGAATCCCTCAATTTTCAGCCTTTGATTTTGGATTATACGACTAAATGAAAACATCATTCATTAATGTAGGTTATGCCCTTTATTAACACTTGGGTACCTACTGCAAACAAAACTGTAGGGAATTGTGGCTTGCGATACCAAACCTCATGGATTTCATAGAAGTTGAAGCATGTGTGGTTCCGACGACTTTATTACATAACTAGGGCTCTGCCTCCGTTTTCCAGGATAATAAATACCTATGTCCAGTTCTATCTAAAATCTGTTCAGTAGTTTCGCGTGAAAGAGTAAGTGTAACAAACATGCATACAAGCTTTCACATTTATAATATTAGCACTGAAGACATGATAGTACTTATAATAGTAATATAATTGTAGATCATGGTCTACCTGTCTTAGGTTTACCAGATAACAAGACTGAAATATCTGGACAAAACTTAAAAAAGTCGGGATTTGTCGGGACAAAAAAAAATATTTTTGGAAATAGCCGGCAAACGAGCTGACGACGAAAAAATCGGCTAGAGCGCGTGCGGCAAACGCGTTCTGTTGAATCAAATGAATTGTCAGGACATTTTGTATTTTGTCGTGACTCTGGACATTATTTGAAATGTCGGGACAATCCAAACGAATCCCGACCATCTGGCAACCCTAACCTGTGTGTGAAATTTCATGAAAATCTGTTCAATAGTTTCGCGTGAAAGAGAATGCGTAACAAACATCCATAGAAACTTTCACATTTATAATATAAATCTGTAGTTTCGCGTGAAAGAATATGCGTAACAAACATCGATAAAAGTTTCACATTTAAACGAGTAATATACTTATTAGTAGGATTCTCTAGTAGGGTGAAGCGCAAGTTGTAAGCTGTTGCTACCGCCCCACACCCGCTAAAGCCTGTTACTTGACTCTCCGCCTGTCAATCACTGCCCACGTATTGCGTAATGAGGGGTAATGTTATGTAAATGGTTGTAAACGCCTCAGCGTGAATAAATTAACTTCTTTAAATACTAAAGCCTCTAATAAACAAATGTTGACTTTCTCTGAAGCTTTGCCCACGTGGGTGGGTATATAAACTTTTAATTTCATTTGACGGCAGTTGAAATAATATTTAAAATATTTATAATATTATAGGAGTCGTTACGGACCGGACCAGTGTTTGCAAATTACGAGTATGGTATAAATAAAGCACGTTGCTTCACGTGCAATCTTATGTTTGGTGTCAATTAATTGAATAAACACACCGGCATCGATTAGGTAGTACTGTACCGTTAATATCTACCTTCTTGTGAAGTTGCTAAACATTTCTAAATTAACAAACAAAGCAGAATTAGAAGTCTCCTGATATCCATTTAAAATACATCAGAAATAAAATAGGAATTTGACCTGCTGCAATACACAGAAATCACAGAATGATTTTAGGATATGTGTAATCAAATAAAATGCAACACGGATATTGCGACTGAGTGACTTATGGGCGGTTGGTTGCATTAAGAAATCGGTAGCATACTTACAAATTCGTCCTGAATCCTGATACATCGATGAATTTGTCAACTGTAAATACTTATTTACGAAAGTATTTTTTTACTGATTTAACGATACATTTATTTAATTTTATAAGGGCTCCGTTTTTTCGTGTTGAGAAAACTCAATAAAGACCATAATTTAACGTCAAGATCCTAAATAATTCCTGATTGTGGTAAGCTTAGAATAATAATAAACTAGAAGCCACATCTAACTGTCATTGCTAGTCGCGCGTTGTGTCCAGAACCGCCCGGCCCCGCCGTTCTTCCCACCCGCGTAGTGTTGCAACGTAAAACATGTCGCATTATTTCGGGAATTGTTTGTGACAGGACGTTGGGAAAAAAGTAAAAGGCGATTATACTTAGGTCTACCAGAATCTGATCGCAACATATTATTACTGTGTTTCTAAAAATATGTTTCTCATGTAAGTGACTGTATCTTAAATATGAGAATAAGTTTCTTTAAACCTAAATAAAACTTGTTGATCGTAATTGAACTATTATTACTTTCAATGTTGATTGTTAATATTTTTATCATAATATTAGTTTTATAATAGGTAATATAATATTTGTGGTTTGTTAATTTCAGATGAAAACATATTAAATAAAGACAATGTTAAATTATGCACATATTTTATATATTTTAAATAAAAAAAGTTAAATGTGTAACAAATTTAAATGTTTTATCTATGTATATTTGCATATTGTTATTTTATATTCATTTGATGAAGATAATAAATAAATAATAATAATTAATCGCTCCTGCAACGTATCAATCACGTGACCTTGAGTGATGTAACTATTTAAGTTTTCATTCCATATTCACATCATTTTTACTAGCTGTAATTTGTAACAATGTTTGCATTCTTAATTTCATTTATTTTAATATTATTTGCAAATCTATTAAATTAACATACAAAAAATCATACGCAGGTAGATAATTAAGTCGCTAATTTGCTAAGAAAATACAATCAGATTGCAGATTGTCGTTCAAATACACCTTATTTCTCATATGTTTTCAATAAACATTGAAAATAATAATAAGAAGAGTAAAATGAGCAGCTAGCGCCATCTATCCAGCAATAAAACGAATCTTCTATCGCGTTCCTCGCGCCATTTATGAATACAAATTAGCACTTTTTTTAGTAACACAAAAACAAAACCGGAAATCCCGGATATCTCGGAAACGGTGCGTCCTAGATGATTTTTGACACGATATCCAACCCCCCCGTAGACCCCCAGTCCCGACTTCATAAACTTCCTGGACCCACCGCTAACCCCCCACCCAAATTTTCAAAAAAATTTTTTTTTTGAAAAAAAATTTCCGGGATATTTCGGAAACGGTGCTTCCCAGACTATTTTTGACACGTTTCCAACCCCCCGGAGATCCCCCAGTCCCTATTACATAAGCCACCCCTAACTCCCCAACCGAATTTTCAATTTTTTTTGAAGTAAAATCTTTAGCATCGTTATCATTTCAAAGTCGATGAAACGAAAAAGGGACAGTAAAAAGAGACCGACACATAAATTCAAAAGATTTAACGTGGGAGAAAATGAGATAAGAAGCATTATACAGTGTTTATGTTCGTGGTTCTTGTTTTTCCAAAAAAAAAAATTGAAAATTTGGGTGGGGGGTTAGGGGTGGATCCAGCAAGGTTTATGTAATCGGGGCTGGGGGTTCTAAAGGGGGGTTGGAAATCGTGTCAAAAATCGTCTAGGACGCACCGTTTCCGAGATATCCGTGATTTTCGGTTTTTCCAAAAAAAAAAATGAAAATTTTGGTGGGGGGTTAGTGATGGGTCCAGCAAGGTTTAAGTACCTTTTTTAACTTAACCTACACGAAGAACTAACTCTGCTCTAAGAGTGTCTGTCTCTGCTAGAATACTAAAGACTTACAGAACACCTTCACAGTACCTACTTATAAAAAAACACAACATGGATTTTATTCAACACTTCCTATTTCTTCACAACTAATTTCATTTTTAAAATAGAAGATATAATATTCGCAATTACAAAACTACAAATAAACTCAAATCGTTTGATAAAATTAAAATACTGTCAGTGGACGCGCGCGTTTAAAGTACTGCGCGGTTGTAGGCAATTTTTTCAAGGACAGGGCCGAGTAGGAATACGGCTTATTTGTGCTGCAAAGCCGGCGGCTTCAAAAGTCGCCAGTCACGCCAGCGGCATAGTGTTTAGCAGTCATTACGGTAGGGAAAATCAAAACTGTTATATTGGCAACACTGACAAAATGGAGGCATAAATATGGTTGACAATTTCAGTATGAATAAAATATTTGATAATTAAATAAGACAATGTTTTATTGTGCCAATTACACATGAAATGTGATCCCATCCTTTTTCTTTTTAAGACCAGCTGCATTTTTACACGTCGGAACGGCGCAAGACGGCATTATTTAATAAAATTATGAGAGCAATTCAGCCGTACGTCCACAGGGGAATTTCGGGAGGACTAATCGCTCGTTCGTAACATTCCTCTTTAAACGAGTATTATTTGTATCATCGATTTTAGGCGCGTATGCGGGGTGCTTGGTGGTAAGGTTTCGTTTCCCTTGCTCTAATGCTATGTAATGCTAAAGGTGTACAAATCAGCGGCATCGGGAATAGAAATTATAAATCGTAAAAAATCTCAACTCGTCCTGAATATTTATTCATTTACCGCACGTAACACCGTCATGATTTTGTTTTACAATGGAACATTGAAGATATACGTATTGAATAATTATGCCGGAGTTGCCTGCTGTCTGTTCTCTGGATTCATGGTCATTGCATTGCTTATTGCAATGTATTTTCAAATTCCTCATTTTATTTTTACAGAAGCTAAAAAAATAAAATGTGCATTTATTAAAACCACTTTGCATTCTACTAAAAATATTTTTAGATTAATGAATCAAATTATTTAAAGCACAAAATAATTATACACTTTGGAATTGTTTGGTCCTGGAGGGCAATTGTTCTTCCAGCTTAAAGGTTGACGTACCTACAATCCTACATCCAATGTCAACATCTTGAAGTCGTCTTGTTTTTAGTCTGTGCTAATTTTTGTTCTGTGCTAACCTGTGACGTCTGTGACCACTCCCGTTGGAGCAGCGCGGAACTGCGCACATCTCAATGCGCGCAGGTTATCTAATCGCTTGTAGAACGGGTCCAGCCAGTTCCTCCGCCATCCTTCGTGCTCGCCACCCTCATTGTTACGCTAATGACCACTTGCTCTTGCTAATTTATGTAGGTACTGGGTTGCGTTTTGATTAGCTTCGTTATGGGAGTGATATTAGGAGCACATTTAATCTCTACAGAAAACAGAAAGAAAGAAAAATGGATTTATTTGAGAGAATGATAGTAAAACTTATTGTGCCTACAGGAAGTTGGAAGTCACAAGGATAAATGAAGTTTAGGACAGAAGAATATAATATTATAATTATAAGTCCATTTTTAAAAGCGAAACTTTTATTCTATCGCCCCATGTTTCGTCCATCTATCGCATGTCGCATTACAGCCGGCCTTGGAGTAAGAATAATAATGGAGATACAATGATTTAAATAAATATTGCTCTTAGTTTTTAATATGCGTCTATCATCTAAATGATTGTATTAATTATATATTCCGTACTCTAATACGCAAATTGAAATTAAATTTTATAATTGAATATTTTTTCTACTATTGATTTCCAACTATCATTCCCATTTTCAAATTTAAGTTAAGATTAAAAACGCAATTTTAATTCTCTAAATTGAATAATTTTTTAAAAATTTGTAGTTAAATGCCTACAAACCGAAAAAAGTTTCACGGGCATCGTGGTTTCATAAAACCACACTTTTCTCTTTTACACGAGTGCTATTTTGTTAAAAAAGTTTACAGTGTCATTATCGTAATTTGTAAAAAAATAAAGCTGGCACAAATCGTACCTACCTATGTTTAAAACAATATGTTTTAAAACTAATTAAATTATCATTTCAATAAGAAGTTCTGCCAAGATTGTTGACCAAATAAAAAAACGGATTCTACAAAAGACGATACATACAAAGACGTATTAAACTTTCATTGAAGGAAACTAACGACATCACGATAGATGAATGCGAATTTTCACAAGACAAACATCGGCAGTGAAAATATAACAAAAACAGAACACCAGAAAAACGTTTTTAGATTGCAGTTTTAATAACAGACGCGTAAGAAAATGCTTTGGAAAGTAACGTCATGTAGCGTAGAATTATAAATATGGCAGAAGACAATACAAACATTGAGCAGTAGAAAGCTTTTAATAAAGATCGCGCCATTGTTAATTTGGTCCCTGGGAACATTGCTAGTGTCGTAATAAAATATGTAACCATGACTTCGCTTTCGTTTCGCGGAGAGTGGATCTATTTGATTATGAAAGTTTTTTCTTTACGGACACTGCTGTATTTGCATGTTAGTTTTCGACGAGTACGATATTTTGTCTCACTTATTGCCCTTTCTAAAATTACAAACATCAGATGAGATGACAATCATTTTGTTATCGAGAAAGTAGACTCATTTTCATTTTCAAGTCATAGAACTCACCGAAAGAGTATTTTTTACACTTGTGTACACCTATTTAGATAATCTGAATTTTACCAAGAAAAAAATAACCGACTTCAAAATAACTCAAAAACTATATACTCGTCAGATCTAGTTGAAAAAGTGGGACCACATGATAAGCACCAGCTTTTGATTAAAAAAAATCATCAAAATCGGTTCACCTAGTCGAATTGAATACCTCGTCCTTTTTTGAAGTCGGTTAAAAATGTAGAGTTTAACCAATTATTGCAAGATGTAATACAATTAATTAGTTTTTATTCTAAAAGCTATTAAACTATATTCGTTGAATAACTAACTACCAAACAGGCACATTAGCAATGTTAGATAAGTTGTTGTATTCGCGCCATCATCAGTTCTGATAACTGGTGTATGTTCCCTGTGCTGCGTGGTCTACACTGCCGACTGCCGACAGCCGCTCCGTGGTTTACGACTCGAGTTGATTGCTACCCAGTACAGTTATACGGCATTTACTGCCGACGACGCGACATAAGCCGACTTAAGTCGTCTAGTAGAGCAAGACGCGATTATTTGGTTGATCGATATATCATAAATGTTAACTAATTTAACTGATTAGTCCTTTGTCGGTCGCTTATCACATACTTCAATGTTTTAATAGACAATAATTATCCTGAAGTTTCAGAAATGGAAATTTTCAGGCGTTTATCGATTGACTTACAATAATGAGCGTACATAGTTGCTAAATTCGTTACTAAAGCTACACGATCAAGTGTAGTTGTCAAGTTTGCAGTTTGACTCGATGCTTCATCCACTTTGCATGAGATAGCTATATGGCCAGAGAGCCATACACTGTCAAGTTTACTGGATGCCGCATCAAGTCCGCTACAAACTTGACAAGTACCTAAACTTGATCGTGTGTGGCCAGCTTTAAATGTATTGAATCTAACTGTAGAGACAGCTGGTTTAGCTAGTTGGGTATTTATAACTAGCAGTTAAAATAGAAACCAATTTAAATAATGAATATCTGCATCGTAACGTGCCATACAAGATAGTATTCGCTCCCAACTGGTCCTCCCATTAGCTATTAGTCACAGGTGCGTGGTGCGAGCAGCGTGGGCTATAATACCCGCCGGTATAGAATGCGGAAGGACGACGATATTATTTTCTATTTAGCATTATGTTTAGCTGTTTGCATCAAGTTTTTTAAAGAAAATATCTACCTGAGTAGTTATCGGCGCCCATGGATATCAGATCATAGATATCAGATCCCATGGATCAGCAATAACTAAGACATCACTGATTGTTGAGATCAAGAAAGAGAGAAAAGTTAATTAAGTACAAAGTTTGACTTAACAGCTAAAAATATCTTAGGTTGGACGTGGCGTGGACTCAAAATTAAAGAAAGAAAAAATAAATTATGGGATTTTTTTCTTATAATTTTTTTAAAGCATGATTAGTGTTTGAACAATGAACTTCATTGTCTTGGATTCCCTTTTATGGCCATGAATAAAGCAACTTACATGCTCTATGGCTTCTATTTTATGAAAGTTAAAATTCTTTTTTTATTAAAGTGTTATGGTAATCAATAAATTGAAAGATTGAAACGACCATTTTTGTTGAACCTAGCCATTAACGACAAACAGAATAGCTTTTTAATTATTAATTTTATGATTTCCTACTTTTATGTTTTCTATTTTTATTACCTTGCTATGGGCATGGGATAGATTTTAGAAACAGACAATCATAACATTCATAACTATTCCTTTAATTATTTTGTTACGAACTTACTCGTTCGGAGCAGCCATAAAAATAAATGTGTTCCATTCCATTTATTGTTTTATTGTTTTTTGACCATTATAATCTGAAAATCACGGACGTAAAAAAAAGACGGACGTAATCCCAAGAACAAATTCAGTGAAGCACCCATAGTAATACCAACTCTGTATTCGTACAAGTACACACACCCACACATTGACACCATACTGCTATGACATTGACACCATCGCGAATCAAAAATTACAAAATTACGCACACATGGTAAGCGAGCTGTCATTGCTATGCTTCACTCTTGATTAGACAAGGTTACGTCCGTTCTTCTTTTACGTCCGTGCTGAAAATATAAAATAGTCTTAAACATGACAAGTTTATCACAATGACTGAGACATGACTTTGTTGCGATGACTGTAACTTGTCTAACTGGTTTCTTACAAGAATAATAAATAATGCTAACAGCTATCAACTGTATGTTTTCCAGATAAAATAAGCAAATATAATACACCACAAACAGAATTACTAACGTTATTGTTATCTTCGTTCTTTTTTTAAAATAGTTGTTGGCTGTATGTATTTACATAGCTTAAAGAATTAGCCAGCTGAAGTGCCAATGGGCTGGCCACATAGTTCGAAGGACCGATATCCGTTGGGGAAGAAAGGTCCTCGAATGGAGATCACGCCTCGGAAAAAGGAGCATAGGACGCCCCCCGACCAGGTGGACTGACGACCTGAAGAAGACACCGGGCGTCCGCTGGATTCAGAAGGCTCAGGATCAGTCAGAGTGGCGCAAGTTAGGGGAGGCCTATGTCCAGCAGTGGACCTATAAAGGCTGATGGATGGATTATATATATTTATGTGAGATACATGGTAGAGTCAGGTAGGGCGATCGACTTTGCGATTAATCCGAATAAATTGTCCATTAAAATTCTAACCGCTTATTTTTTATTTTTTATAATCTTCTCTTCAGCAGAAATATTTAAATTTAAATAAAACATAATATTATAGTCGGAAGTCAAATTTAAAGTTGACAATTAACCGACTAGTATTTAGATAGTCAAATTATCAGCTCTAGCGTTATTACAAAATTGGATGTAATTGAGGAAAAATCTTAAAAATACTCAGGTATTATTGAACCTATAAAACTAACATTTTCACAAAAAAGTGATTGATGACTCTGATTTACTTAGCCAGTTATAAACTATAGAATCAGCATAATTATCTGTAGCCCATACAATAAAATTTGCATTAGACTAGCGACCCAATAAATATAGGTCAAGGAACACGTTACGTTAACAGTGACTTTACACCGGCGTACCAAGGGACAATGATACTTAAAAAAATATAGATACGTTATGCCCTCAAAAATCAACCAAAAATCTGTTCCAAAAAGAGCTACAACTCACGCACGTTTTTATTTTATTTCATTTATTTTTTTGTTTCACTACACCAATCACAATGGTATAATACACGAAGGCATTTAACGCTCTTTTTACATTATAATATCATTTTTATGGTTATCATTAGGGATTGCAATCCGGTGTCATTTTCAATCCGGCCGGATTTTACCGGATTTTTACCAATCCGGCCGGATCCGGCCGGATCCGACCGGATTGATCACGCGATCAGAATTTTTCCTTCTCGTTCCAATATAGATTGTTCTTGAGGTTTTTTTTTGGATTATAAAGGAACGCAAATGCGAGCCGTAATAAATACTCGCACGAGTCATGTCAGGTAGCACCTAATGATGATTATCTTAATAATATTAACAGAAAAATTTTGATATTTTATTTATTTTTTTACATGGGTAAACTCAAAAAGCATTGGACCAATTTCAAAAAATTTTACACCAATAAAAATATACATTATTCCTTAGTGACATGATCTGTATTTTATTGTGATTAATAATATTTTTTTACTTCATCAGAAGTAAAAATGTTTGACACCCAGCGAAGTGGGTACGGTTCAGCTTCAGATTATCATAATAGGGTGGCGCAAAAGTTACCACCCGATGTTCTTTGACTGTATTTTTTTAATAAATGAAAAACTTAATTTTGGTAGTCTAAATATTTGTTTTCATTAAGTAGAAAAAATGATATCAGCCAAGTGACTACCTCCAGAATCAGGCCTGTATTGTCCCGATTTTACTGCATTTTCCATCACTACTGCCAGAACTTTTGGCGAAAGGTTTCCTCATTTATGACCGATATTTTCTTTGAGGGCTTCAAGAGTCTGAGGCTTGTTGACATAAAATCGTGACTTCAAGAAACCCAACCCAGAACCCAAAATAAGTCTAATCGTAGAGCAGTTAAAACGGGCGATCTTGCCGGCTAGTGCAAATGACGAAAAACGAGAAATTAGTTATTATGACTATTCCGCGTTCTTCAGAAGTATAGCGATTCATGTCTTATTGACGTGTATTTTGTATCTGTTTTCTACACAAATCTCACAGCACGGACAACTCACATTTACCGCCATTTAAAAAAAATATAGCATCTTCCGATAGTGTGATGATGACTCTCGCGCCACCCTATATTATATCTGCATCTGGATGTAAACAGTCCGAAAACTGTAATTTTAGTTAGAAGTAGAACAGTTTGTCAATACAACCTATCTTTTAAAAAATATATCAATTGCTGTATGGTTTCTCTTTATTTTCTTTTAGAAGGGAGCCAATAACAAGTGTACTGTATACTACTACACTTCTTTATATGTTTAAGGGGATTTTTCTGTTGCAATGTTATCGCGCATCAATTGAAATACACCTATAGCTAACAGCTACATCCATTCAGGGCAAATATTACAAATTATAAACAAGAAGTAATATTAACGAGAATATAATTTTACACTTTTATAACTTACAGTTTATCCATTCAGTAATTTGTGCTGTACATTACATCCTTATTGAACGTTAGGATTATCCGAATGCAATACTAGATTAATTACAACATCTATACCAGGCATTTAAAGCATCTACACTAACAACAGGATGGATATTTTGTCAAAAATTTGCGTGACCGGATCCGGTCGCCGGATCCGGTAAATTCGACCGGATCCGGTACGCGTAAAAAACGCCGGATCCGGCCGGATTACCGGATCCGGTTTTCCGGATTGCAATCCCTACTTATCATTCATACTCATTAAATCCGTCCTTTTGTAGTCTTTGTAGGTACCTGTCATTTATTTTAAGGGTCAGTAAAGGGTCAAAAAAATCTATTTTATCGCGCTTATTCGTCCGCGCCATGGAGTATTGAGGTAGAAGGAGGGTCATCTCATATGAAGGGAAAGATGAAAAAGTATCTCGCTATCTTCCATGGTCCCCACTTACAATTAGGTGAGAGTATTGTTAAGCATTTACTTATGGTAAGTAAAATAAAAGTAACATAGTCATATATTAAACAAGATAAAACGTAGGTACCTAATTCACATGAAATTTATCTATAGCATCGTGTTTTGTATACGCTGAAATAATTCTCAGTAGAATATTAAGTATCGCTGAGCGGAACGAAAGCATTGGAGGTTGCCGGCTCACGTCGCGTCGGCTCACGTCATGTCTGTAATGTCGACACGATTCTAAAAACCTTCGTGGCAACTGGCAACCTAATACACAGGTACACTCTAAATAACATTGTTGTCGACCGACACACGAAATTAGAAAAAGGACAGCAACTTTTGAAGTGAAACTTCTATATAGAGGGGGTCTTAGGCGACGATATATCGCGTGGAAATATTTGAAGTAAATCTATACTAATATATAAGGAGAATAAACGAATAAATTCAAAAACTACTGAACTGATTTTAAAAATTCTTTCACCATTAGAATGCTACATTATCCCTGAATAACATAGGCTATATTTATTTCTAGAAAAAATTAGGGATCCTTGCTAAAACGTCAGTAACGTGAACCAAGGTGTGAAAAAATTTGCTTAAAAATTTATTTCATTTTACTCTTTGACCTTCTGCATGTCTTCTTGTTCTTTCGTCTGTTTGTTAAGTAACGTATGTTTGTCCGGCGATAAGGTCGCGTAATTAAATCCATCAAGTACAATAAAACTTAGTTTCCTCAATACTTAATGTGATGGTGTTAAAGTGGCACCATAAAATACATTATCACTAATTTTGATTGTTCCCAAATGAAAACAACAACCGAACAACAACAAACAAATTGGAAAAATAATTTTTGGAAGGGCTCACCAGCATCCCTTCTATCCCTCCCTCAACCTCTAGTTATAGTTCTAAGTGTTGAAATAATTTTAAAATTATAGTCCTCAAAATGTAAAGAAATATTTATTTCCAACTAGCACTCTGCCCGTAGCTTTCCCCTCGTTTTCCGGTATAATAAGAACCCTATTTTCTATTCCAGATCATATTCTACCTTTGTGAGCAATTTCATGAAAATCCGTTTAGTAGCTTCGCGGGAAAAAGTAAAACAAATCCATGCACAAACTTTCACATTTATTCAAATCAAATCAAATCATTTATTGTCTCAAATATGGTTACAAAGGACGTTACAAAATATTTTGTAGTTCTTACATATTTGGCTTTCGTGAGCAATTGAGCATGCAACAACAAGTAAAATTAAATTTTAATACAATTCTTACTATCAAATTAAATCAATAAATAAATTAGTTAATGTCAGAGATTAGATCAAAATAATACGAGTATACGTGGAGTATACTAAATAACAATCAAATTAAATAACAATCAAATGTCAAGTGCATAGTCAACTTTTATATTTCCAATTCATGAATAAAATATATTAAATCTAAAATTAAAAACAAGTTCTTAGATATATTATAAAGTAGGATATCGTGGTTGGTACAATTCTACATTCTACTTTGAATTTCTTACATGTCTTTAAAATCGACAGGCAAGGCGGTTGAATTTGACTTCCATTTATATTATTTGAGCGATTAAGTCGAATTTTCTTTGAATGTTTCAACGCGTATTTGTTTAGGAGAAGGCGGGACCGGCTGCTAATGTCAAAGAAGTCACATTGACTGGACCTTGGGTCCCATTCGAGGGAAACAAGCTCCTGATAAAAAGTCGGGACCTCATTGAAATGTTTGATGTGTGCTTGCATCCTGTGTTGCAATCAGAAAAACTTAAACAAGTTTTGGAATTCAGCATTTGGTTCTTCTTTCTGTTCGGTTCGTTCCGTTCGTTTAGCTTTTGTTCTTATTATGTCTTAATTAGCTTTGGTAGGCACTTTGATATAGGGTATGTATTTTATCTGAAGTCTGGAATTTTTGGAGACATTATTTGCAGCTTTACATCCGTCAACATGGTGTTGTATCTACTCAATATTACATTTAATACAACGAAGAATTTTTTGTTGCAGATATTCGACTTAACGACTTCAATGCATCCCTATCCAGGGTAAGCAGCAACGAGGTAACATCAATTTAATCCATATCTTATGCACTCAACACATTACCCCAACAATACAATAATTCACATGAAATAGCCTAGTATAATACGCCGTAAACTTGCCAACATATTATTTTATGATCTGCACGACAAAAGGAGTATTAAATCTTTATCTTAACAGAATTATGTACAAACACAGTTGTCGGCTTACTGATGCAGATCTTTGCATTTAAAATAGGCTTCAACGGACGACCATACGAGCGGCGCAAATAGCCAGCACGCGTATACTACTTTTATCAATTAAACACAATGTCCACTACACGCCTCCAGTTTTACATCGCATACATTTCAGCAATAAAACTGCAGGAGATCAGAATGCTGATTGTTATAGCATGTTGTATAAAGTAGTTGCAAATACAACCGTGATACAGACAAAAACCACCCTTACCTCTCCACAACAACGCATCTCCTGCGAAACCTATTCAGTCTGTGAGCAAAACGAAAACGTATGTGGGCCACAGACAATATAGAACATACGGCCATGTTGCTTGTCTATGTGTTAAGATTTATGGCTGAAGCGCGGCTATAATTCCGCCATCTTTAAATATTTTTTTATCGTCTCGTTTGCTATTTTTAAAGAGATATTTTAAGGATCTTGGGACGAGAATAATTTCATGCAATTGCGTAGCAATGTCCGACGCTTGTTTTGTATGAATAAATTTAATTCAATAAGATTTATCATTGTTGAATGAAAATAGTCATTTACATAAAATTTTATTCATATATCAACTCATTTAATTATAGAAATTGATCTTTTTTTAAATTAATTTTATGTGCCGCCATTTTTCACTAAAATATAGGCACAATATACCTAGTAATTTAATGTGTT